>CAMYTP010000008.1:0-1497219 GCA_947297635.1 Yamadazyma aaseri | reverse complement strand
GGTTAACCTGTCTGGAAGAAGAATGGACTTCAGCACCTACACCCACTACACAGATCCCTACACCCACTACACAGATCCCTACACCCACTACACAGATCCCTACACCCACTACACAGATCCCTACACCCACTACACAGATCCCTACACCCACTACACAGATCCCTACACCCACTACACAGATCCCTACACCCACTACACAGATCCCTACACCCACTACACAGATCCCTACACCCACTACACAGATCCCTACACCCACTACACAGATCCCTACACCCACTACACAGATCCCTACACCCACTACACAGATCCCTACACCCACTACACCCACTACACAGATCCCTACACCCACTACACAGATCCCTACACCCACTACACAGATCCCTACACCCACTACACAGATCCCTACACCCACTACACAGATCCCTACACCCACTACACAGATCCCTACACCCACTACACAGATCCCTACACCCACTACACAGATCCCTACACCCACTACACTAGGCTTATCCGAGAAGTACTCTTTCAAATACTTTTCTAGGACTTTTGCAAGGAAATATGTGTATCCAGTGGTAGTATAGGAGCCTTAAGCTGATACGGAATACTCTGTGAGTGTTTATCGACAACTTCTATATGAAGTTTCGGGTTTATCAATATAGTAAAGTTTATTCGACTTAAGGTTTTTATGAAATGATTTATTTTGGCAAACTATAATTGGCTAATTTTCATATCTATAATTTGGCTCGTGTGCTTCTTATCACAACCAGTGATGTGCCCAAACTTGTGGGAAGTCAAATATTGTTCCAGATAGAGACTTTTATTACGAAGACTTCTTTCTCAATATATCCAAGCCTCATAGGGAATTCTTGGTGAAGACATATACCATAACTAAGATTATTCATGTCTCAAACTATACTTCTCATCAAGTAGGTATTTAAAGAGATAACTCTTCACATTCTTTTCGTAAAAATGGAGTAATGTCACGATGTCTATATCACAGGAAATTCCAATTCTGCCTACGAAAAGTTAATAGCATTAAAGGTACACTTAATAACCGAATAGTCATGAAATCTAAGCTCATATTAGTGGAAGCATTCATCATATAAACAAAGTAGCACTTGATACTAAACACCACTAATATCACTGTTATGATCAAAACTATTAACTGCAGTTATCACAAATCTAATTACTGGTTCAACTTTTTGTCCCTTTAGTACCTTTTCTTTCCAATACCCTTTCTTTCCAATGACCTTGTATCCAATGACCTTTCTTTTCAATAATTTCCTGCCATTACATTAAAAATGATTCCATTTTTTAATGTTCTTATCAAAACCTTCGGAGATTTGAACTTACTAATCCGAATATTGTCAGAACCTGGAGATATTAGTAAAAATCACAGATCAAGCCTACATGGATACACTCAACTACGTCCACCCACCACTCCCAGCATATGAAACAGCTCGGAATCTCATAGGTTACGGAGAAAATCCCATTGATCCAGAATGGCCGAATGGAGCAAGAATTGCCATTTCCTTCGTGCTTAATTATGAAGAAGGAGCAGAACATCACATTATGAATGGAGATGATCGTTCGGAAGCACATATTTGGGAGAAATGTGCACCAAATACAGAAAGAATCAATGGAAGACATCTTGTTGGAGAAAGTGATTTTGAGTATGGCTCAAGAGTTGGATGCTGGAGAATCTTACGAACCATGAAAGAGTTTGGGTTCCCCATGACAGTGTATGGAGTAGCACAAGCATTTCAGAAGAATCCCGAATTCGCTAAAGCTTGTGTTAGAGAAGGACATGAAATTGCTAATCATGGATTACGTTGGCTTAGTTGGGAGTTTAGCTCTGATCAAGAACAATTGGACATGATAAAGGCATCTTTACAAATGATTAAGCAAGTTACCGGGGTAGCACCAGTTGGAACATATATTGGAAGAGGGAACACCAAAACGGCTTGTATTGCAGCCCAAGCTCATAAAGAGATTGGATTCCCTTTATTATGGGAATCGGATATCAATAATGATGATATTCCTTTCTGGGTAGATCTTCCTCAAGAGAAAATGCTACCTGATAAGGAAAAGGAAGGTATGTTAATGATTCCATACGCTTATAATACCAATGATTTGAAGTTTGTTGAACAAAATTCGGGTGCAGGATTCCCAGGAGCTTTCTCTTATAAGGATTATTTGATTAGTGAGTTCAACCAACTCTATCGTGAAGGAGGAAGAATGATGAATATTCCATTGCATGCCAGAGTTATTGGGAAGCCAGGCAGAACCCAAGCTTTAAGGGAATTTATGGAATATATAAGTGAAAAGGAGAATGTATGGGTATGTACTAGAAAAGACATTGCTGTTCATTTCAGAGAGAAGTTTCCATATGTTCCAGGAAAGTTAGCAGTCAAGAAGTAGATTAGATATAAAATGTAAACTATAAACCAGTAATAATTCTACAATCATTTATGACGCATTAGATGGCTGATTGAATCCCTGACATTGATTAAATACACCTGTAATCATTTATTATCTCTCTAACCAAGTCGGCTGTCATCCTTAAAAGAAGCCATTGGTTGATCTTTTCTCTAAGCATAATGCTTGGAATGATAAAATTGATAGGCTACGAAATATCGATATACGGAAATGCAGATTCTACGAAATGCAGATTCTACAAAATATAGATCTACGGAAATATAGATCTACGCAATACAAATCTACGGAACTATAGATCTACGAATGCAGAACCTACGGAAATTAGAGAACCTGCTAAGCATCCCTTGGAGGCTCAGTTATATCAAAATGCTCTCAAGCAATTCAGTGCATCTAATATTAATTTCTTGATTATTGCATCATAAGTGCTTATCAGCTAACACCGAGTTAGGTCTTGTTCAAATAATAGAAGTTTCCGAAATGTTTATGTTATTTTCCAGATACTGAGACTATAAATGCTTTGCTTACTTGGCTATTCCAGCACCCCAACCTCCTTTTAAAGTAACTAAAGCCCAAATTCAGCCCCCCCACCTCCTTTTAAAGTAACTAAAGCCCAAATTCAGCACCCCCCCCCCATCTGATTATAGTGTTGAACCCAAACACTAAGAAAAATAACGCCTCTTCGGCAACTCCGGTGGACATTGCCTGGGGTTATGTGCCCTACGAGGCGCAATTTGATTAGATCCAAAGTTGATTGGTGTTAAGGTTTGCTAGAACAAAATACAGCAGGGCTTGTTCATCTGCTAGCTCAAACTATAAAGAGACTCATATAACCTTATATAATAATGCAACCATTCCACATAGTTAATTATTGTTTGAAATACAATGTATCGTGCCAAAGTAAATACGAGCAGGTGATGGTCCAATTATATAAGAATAACTTCACGGAGAACTACAGACCCCAGCCGCTTGAATCACGACTTTCTTTTTGTCCTATATAATGTAAATTTTTTTTTTCTGATTAAACGAGGCACTATGAGAAATTCCGCATTGATAATTATTATATAATAGGGGAAAAGGACGTTTTGAATCTAAAAAATAGATTCCATGATTATAAATGTCACAAACAATACATTGGCAGGCCTATGACTATAGAATAAATTTTGGGGCAAACATAGCGTTTTGTGCATTATTTGGAGTACAAGCTTTGATTTGTTTTATAGCATTTATTCTATGTTTTGTGAAAGCCAAAGGGGTTGCCCGTCGAAATAGATATACGTTCATGTTACTTCCATTCCTTGTAGGGTTAATATTGGAATGTATAGGGTACATTGGGCGTATACTTAATCATGCCGATCAGAATGCTTTAGGTCCTTATATTTTACAATCTATGGCTATTTTAATAGCACCAGCTTTTATGGCAGCTACAATTTATATGAATTTTGGAGAGATTTTAAAAGTCTTCAATGCACAAAAATATTGTTTAGTGCCTTTAAAATGGTTAACCAAGGTCTTTGTTTGTGGTGATGTTATTTTCATCTTGATGCAAGCTGCAGGTGGTGGATTACAAGGAGTTGGCAATATGGATCTATTCAATACCGGTAAGAATATTATTATTGTTGGGTTATTTGTTCAAATTTTCTTTTTTGGTGCTTTTGTTATTAATAGTACAATTTTTGCTATTAGATTTCAAAGATCCATGAAAGAATGTTACTTCCCTCATAATAACCTTTCTGATAGGAAATCATGGAAATTTATGCTTTTAAGTTTATATCTTGTATGCATTGCGATCTTGGTTAGATCAATTTTTAGAATCATTGAGTATTTACAAGGATATGGAGGTGAATTAGTTAGTTCCGAAACATATTTCTTTGCATTGGATGCTGCCATAATATTCTTGGGAGCAGTTGTTTATTTGTGCACAAATATTTCTGGTATTGTGACATCATTAAAAATTGCTTATCCTAATGGAGTTCTGCAAAATGCTTATGAATATGAACTTGACAAACGTTTAGTTGTTTGAGTTTTGTCTTGAGCGATGTATGGGCAATCCATATGATGAGTTCTGTGATTTTTGCAATCGGCTGACACAGATTTGAGGAAATCATTCAAATAAGCATTAGACTATTGATTAGCATTAGATCATTTAGCATTAGATTATTTAGCATTCGATTATTGATTAGCATTAGATTATAGATTAGCATCAAAAGAATGAAATAAACATTCAAAAGTAAAATCTACTATTTATGACATTTTTAACCCTTTGTCTACACATTTTTCAGATCTAAACTTCTAAATTGAAAAACATATTCAGATATGAACTTTCCAAATTGAAAAATAGTTTCAACTGATAGGAAGTTTGACCAGCCCTTCCTCCCCAGTTAGATAAATGCCCAAATCAGCCCAAAATCCGCTCCAATTAGATTCATTCGCATTTATGACTCAAATTTCCTATCATCAGTTTGAAAGATTAACGAAAATTAACCGTTTCATCTGATGCGACGGAATAAATCCGACGCACGATTATGCAAGATAGGAACTCATCCGCTGCATCTGTATATAATCAAGATCGCATCCGCAGATATCGTTCAACAATTCATTAACTACTATGGAATCTACATCTGTCGCCCCTTTACCTGCTGAAGTCAACGTCGACAAATTACAAGGCACTAAATACGATCTTAAAAGAGATCTTATTGGATATGGAGAAGAAGGTCTCGATTGTGAATGGCCTGATAATAAGAAAGTGGCCGTTTCATTCGTTTTAAACTATGAAGAAGGTGGTGAAAGATCATTACACCTTGGTGATGATACAAGTGAATTTACATTGTACACTAGTTCTAGACCTGGTCCAATGCCAAATAGAGCTTATGAAGTTGAAACTGAATATGATTATGGTTCTAGAGTTGGTGTATGGAGAATCTTGAAATTATTCAAAAAATTCAATAATAGAATCACTGCTTATGCTGTTGGTAAAGCATTCGAAAGAAATATTCCTGTTGCTAAAGCTTTTGTAAGAGATGGTCATGAAATTGCTAGTCATGCTTATAGATGGATTCCTTATGATGAAGTTTCACCAGAACTTGAAAAAGCATACATTTTGAAGCAATTGGAAGTTTTAAAGGAAACCACTGGTGAAGGAGCTCCTGGCTGGTACATGGGTAGACTTTCTCCACACAGTCATGGTTTAATCACTGAAGTTTATCGTGAATTAGGTTTAGAATTGCCTTACATCAGTGATTTCTATGGTGATGATGTTCCTTACTGGATTGATGTTCCAGCTGAAAAGGACTTACCAGATTCCGAAAAGAAAGGGTTATTATTGGTTCCTTACTCCTTTGATACTAATGATTACAGATTCTTAACCACCAATGGTTTCAGATCTGCTCAAGCCTTTTTCGATCATATGAAAAATGCTTTTGATACTATTTATGAAGAAGGTGGAAAAATGATGACTGTTGGATTACATTGTAGAATTATTGGTAGACCTGGATATTTCCAAGCTTTAAAGAAATTTGTTGAATATGTTAATTCTAAGGAAGGTGTTTGGGTTTGTTCTAGATCTGATATTGCTTCTCATTTTAAAGAAAAGTTCCCTTACAAGCCAAAGAATTAGATTTTTAGAGTATAACTTTATATTAAGAACATAATTATACATGTTTCTGAATACTATTTAAAACTGCATCCCAAAAATCCTCTGTCATACCTGGAGTTTCTAAGTTTATTGTACCTCTAGATTTATTATCCATTTCATCTAAAATATTATCAAATATGCTATGAAATGTCTTTGCTTCTTTCCATCTTTCAGTGAAAATATACAATAAATTAGAACACACTCGAAGATCACGTCTAATGTTTATAAAGTCCGGTTCTCCTTTGAAATTAAGATAATAAACCATCGTTATTCCTGCTAAAAACACTGTATGAAGTGCAATAATACTGAATTCTAATATTGAATCACTGTGAAGTTTTTGATAACTAGAACAAATTCTGCCAGCAGCTAGGCATGCTTGATCAAGAAATTGATCTCGCTGAGAGCCTTTAATGATAGTTGGAAGAAGAAGAATCAACCTGGCTCTATAATACAGTAGATCTAGAAAGTCATAACTCTCTCTTCCTTTCATTACTGCTTCAAAAGACTCTCTTGTAGGTAATTTATTATACCATTCATCAATTTCCTGTTGCAAAGATTCAAAAGTGTCAGCAATTGGAATAAAATCATTAACAGAATAAAGAAGTAAATGAACCCTACTTTCTATCATTCGAATTTCAGTTGTAGCAATGACCGTTGTATAAGGTGAGATAAGCTGTATGAAATTAGGATCGGATTCTTGTTGTAATTGAAGTTCATAAAGTCTGTACATATCAGCTTCTGTAGGAGATTCCGGTAATTCAACTGATACAGGGAATGGAATATCAATAAAGTTATCCATTATTGAACTGGGGCGTCCCAAAGAGAGGGCCAAAAGTTTATCATGGTTATAAGCAGACCAAAAGATTCGTTTAATTACTTCGTAATTCCAGCTATTATCCTTTGAAAGGGGTCGTTTCTTATGATATCCAAACTGAATTAGTTTCCTCATGGCACTTCCAATAAGATCCCAAGCAGAAACATAAAATGAAAGATAATAACTTCTGCTAATAAACACAGCTATCAGCATATTTCCTTGAATTTGTCTTAAAGGATCCATTTTTGCCTTTGCCAAATGAACCAAAGCTTTTCGAAAATACGATTCTGGATGTAAAAATGTAATTCCATTAGACAACTGTGTCAATCTACATCCAATAGCAAGGGCAATATTGACAGAAAAAAGCTCCCACTCATCTCTTTCATCTATTGGTTTTTCAAGAACACTTCTGAACCAAATTTCATCAAATATATAACATCTGTTATGGGCTAAACTAAAAAACCGTGAAAGAAAATCATTCTCTAACCTCTTAGAAACAGTATCAGTATCATCATTATTTTCATCAATGATTATTGGCGGAGTTTCAACGTAATCATTCCCCTGTAATATTTGTTTAATTACCTGCACTATGGTAATCACAGCAAACGAGCCAATGTATTCCATCTCGTCATTAGTTTTAAACATAAGGCTCGATAGAACATCGGAAAATATCGATTCTGAAAGTTTTGGTGTCACTTCTTCGGAGTTGATAAGATGTTGAGGACTTTTTCTGATGATTTGATTTGCCATAACTTGGGTCCGAAGTTGTGTGTTTTCTTTGCGAATTTGCATGCTTTCCCGTTGTAGGGACTCTACCTGCTGTTGTAAAGCATTTAGTTTATGTTGAAGTGTAGTTTTATCTTTTTGAAGATTCTGATATTGTGATGAAAAAGCCTCGGTGATTCCACGAGGTAAGTATTGACAGGTGTTGTTTGATTCTTTGCAGCCATGGCATGGTGAATGTCCATCACACTTTCGCTTGCGTTTCTTACACCTTTCACAAGCTGTTTGTGTTCGTATACGTTTGTTTTCTGATTCAGTCATAAAAAAAGAAGAATTTAAAAGAAAATTAATTTAGGGAGGCGAGATTGAATTGTGATCACCTGACTGTTTTTAATTGAATTATAGGCAATCACCAAGTTCGAACTTCACAGAAAGAGGATATGGAGGTAATAAAATACAGAGAGTCAAAGAATGGGGAAAATGGTGTAATATCTAATGTAGTATAATTGGCTGCAAAAAAATAAACAAGTAAAGAGAAATAAATACAATTAGCGAGTCTTCCAATCGGTTTCCTTTTCCCAACCATATGCAGCACGATAGATACTTAATTCATCAAAGTGCTTACCAACAATCTGCAATCCCACAGGAAGTTTAACTTCGGGATTATCTATTGCAGGAAGGAAGCCGATTGGCAAAGATAAGGCAGGATGTCCAGTCATATTGAAAATTCCGGTGTTTGCATTTAAACCTACCGTGTTTTTGATCAATTCTAAAGGAGTTCCATCTCTGATACCATGAGGTGGTGCTACTACTGGGACTGTTGGAGTGATGAAAACATCTACTTCTTCCAAAGCTTTATTGTACTCATCTCTAGCTTTAAAACTAAGATTAATACATTTGGTGTAAAGACTTGGATATTTCTCAGACAAATACATTCCGTTGATTAATCCATTTTTCACCGGAACAGGTGTTCTATCAAATTGGAATTGGGTCCATGGGAATGCATGGTCTACAGCTTTAGTAGATTTAATAAGTCTTCTACCAGCAGCCAAACCAAGTTTTCTAACAGCACCACTAACTCTTTGACCAACCATCCAGATATCTGGAGCAACTAAATGATAAGGAATAGAAATTTCAACAACTTCAGCACCCAATTCTTTAAATCTTTCAACTGCTTCATAGAACTTTTCCTTCATTTCTTTTGTCATGGTAGGAATTTCCAAACTTTCTTTTAAAACTCCAATTTTCATTCCCTTAAGACTGCTTTTTTCGGTGATCCCCTTGTAATCAGGAACATCTTCGACCATTGGAGCAGGTCCCTGACGATCATCATATCCATCTTGTCCTGCCATCACTTGTAACATCAAACAATTATCGAGAACAGTTCTTGTCATTGGTCCACAATGATCAATATTTGTTTCCAAACTACCAATTCCAGTGTAAGGAACTAAACCAAAAGTTGGTTTTAATCCAACAATACCACAATGAGCAGATGGAACTCTAATAGAACCTCCTTGGTCTGCTCCAACTCCAAGATCAATTTGTCCGGACCCAACCAAATATCCACAACCAGAACTTGAACCTCCAGCGGAATATCCATCATGATAAGGGTTTTCTACATTTCCAGTAGATGCAGTGTTGGAAGACGTACTACTACTTTGATTTTCACAAGTCGCAAGCCCTTTTATTGTTCCTCCAGCTTCTAACAATCTTGTCACTACAGTAGCATCAGCTTCAGGAACCCAAGGTTCGTATGCATCAGTACCAAAGATTTGTGGAACACCTGCTATTTCAACGCAATCTTTCACACATATTGTTTTACCTTCTAAAGGTCTAGATTTTGAAAGCTCTGGTTTAGTATCTTTAATTTCTACTTTATAAGCCCAAGCACCTTTTGGATTATCTTTTTTGTCGGGCAAATGAATATTTTGTCTTGGAAATCTGTCCAAATCAAACGGCTGATAATAATCATCCATGGCTATGATTTTTCTAGCAGAAGTATCTAAAGCACAGAGAATCTTGTAGTAATCATCTACTTCATAATCTCTAAGTTTCATGCCCAATTTTGCAGGCTGAGCATGAAGGTCTTCAACGGTGACCTTGCATTCTTTATCGGAAACCAAAGTAGTGATAGACATTAGCACTAAAGTATGGAATAGAAGGTTGAGGATACATTTTATAAGGAGATTCTGACGGAATATTGTCGGAACAATCCGCGATAGCGAGATTCAAGATATTCCCAATGAGGTATTTTCGGCTGCATAATCATCGGAACTTATCCGCTTATCAGTGGATGATATCCGTTAACAAACTTCCCTCTCATCATTGAGATGGTTTAAAGAATACTGATGAGCTGTTGAATAATAACAGAAAAATGGCTAGTGAAGTTAAGTATGATCTTTCTGACCAGACTCAACGACTGCTTCCAAGAAACACTTTATTCATGGTATTAGGATGTTGTACTGCTTCTTTATTTGTATCTTTCTTTGATCAAACTGCCGTAACTACTGCTATTCCTACGTTAGGTGAAGCAATGAAAGATACCAGTATGATTAATACTTGGATAGGTAGTTCCTATTTGATTGCTAATACCAATTTCCAGCTTTTATATGGAAGATTTTCTGATATATTTGGAAGGAAACTGGTACTCCTGTTCTCTATTGGTTGTTTAATAGTGGGAAATTTGGTTAGTGGCTTTTCAACAAATCCTATAATGTTGTTTGTATTTAGAAGTTTGAGTGGTTTAGGAGGTGGTGGAATTAATTGTTTAGTGATGATAACATTTTCAGATTTATTAACTACTAGACAAAGAGGGAAATATTTTGGTTTTGTTGCTGTTTCAACTACAATGGGGAATGGACTAGGTCCATTACTTGGTGGTATTTTGGTTCAGAAAACAGATTGGAGATGGGTTTTCTGGATAAGTTGTCCTATAGGAGTAGCATGTGGATTATTGTTAATAATATTTGTTCCTTTCAAGCCAATTGAAGGGGATTTCAAGTCAAAGCTTAAAAAACTTGACTGGTTTGGATCTTTAACTTCTTTGACTTCAACAATTTTCATCCTTGTTGCAGTTTCTGGTGGTGGAAAAACATGGAACTGGAATAGTGCTATTTTTATTGTACTTATAGTACTTGGATCCATTGCTACTGTTATATTTGTATTGTTAGAGAAGTATTATGCTTCTATTCCAATGATCCCAATGAAGTTATTTACTAGTTTCCAAAGAAATATCCTATTTCTCATGTGCTTTCTAATGGGATGGGCTTATTTTGTCGATATTTATTACTTCCCATTGTATCTTCAGAATATTAGAGGTTGGCTGGCAATCACATCTGGACTTATTCAGCTTCCAGGAACTTGTAGTAGTAGTATATTTGGTATTATTGCAGGGTTTATTAACTCAAAGACTGGTAAGTACGTTCAATGCCTTTATTTTGGTGGTGCTATGTGGGTAACTGGAACAGGTATCAAAATATGTTTTGATTTCCATACAAATATTGCTTTATTAGTGTGTCTGAACTTGATTCAAGGATTAGGAATAGGCTTTACTTTCCAGCCAACTTTATTATCATTGTTAGCAAACTCTAATGATGAAGATAGAGCCGTGGTTACTGGAATTAGGAATTTTTTTAGGTCTTTTGGTGGTGCTGTTGGTTTAATTATAACAGGTGTAATATTTGATAGTTTCTTCAAGGGAAAGTTGAAAAGTATAGTTCCGGAACGGGCAGAGGAATTGGCTTTGGATATATCCGTAATAAGCCAGTTCAGTAAGGAAACTAAGCAGCTTATTTTGGAGGAGTATATGGCCAGTTACAGGATAATCATGATTGTATTAACGTCTATTTCGGCAGCCATGTTTTTAGCTAGTCTTCTAGCCCGAGATAAGAAGCCTGAAAAAGAAGATACCGGAAGTACTACAGTCAGTGAAGAGGAAGTATTAGTTGAAGGAAAGGGAACATAAAGTATAATAATTGTAGAAGTATATGACTCAATAAAAAGTATATGACTCAATAAAAAGTATATGATATAATTAAGAGTATATGATTCAATAAAAAGTACATGATTCAATAAAGAGTATATGATTCAATAAAAGTATTTAATTAAATAAAAGATTATAAAGAAGTAAACAGTATAAAAGTAGAACAAAGGTATAAGAATAAATACTATTAAATAAACACATATAGAACTAAAAAAAACACAATCTGAGGCTAAAACCTGCAAATATTTCTATTAATCACATATATAAACCTCCACTGGACTTAATACTAGTTACAACCTTTAATTTCTCTTCATCAATTTCACTTTCACCTGGAGATCCATCCATGTATACTTTACCTGGGTGTCCCACACCATTTATTGGATCATCATCCTCAAAGAAACCATCAGATTTAGTCATGTATTCCCAAGTCTTTGGAGTATCTTTATGAGCTTCAGGGTAAACCTTGACTCTAAATAATAATCCAAATACGGAATGAAGTACGAATGCAGTGATAAAAGTGTATAACCAACCACACAAGTAAATTTGGTCAGCAACTTTGCTCAATTCTCCAGGGTGATAAGCACTGTACAAACCAGGAATACCAAGAACAGCACCCAAAGCCCAAGCAAAGAACCCCCAAATATTGGCTCCTTTGTAGAAATAGTATGCACCAGAAGGATTCTTAGTAAACAAAGAAGGAACATGAATATTACCTCTTTTTAATACATAATAATCACTTAAAACACAACCAAGTAAAGGACCAACAAAGATAGAATAAGAACCCAAGAAAGTAATGAATTCTGCAGCATTTGCAAGGAACTTCCAAGGAACAATGGCCCAACATAAGAAACCAGCCAAAATTTGGGCCCTAATAATTGTGAAATATTTAGGAAGTAAACCTGCCAAATCAGTGGCAAAAGGAATAGAATTGGCAAAGATATTAGTACCAGCAGTACCTACAGCATAACTGAAAGCAACAAAAAAGATTCCTGTTCTTGCACCAGCAGACCATTCATTATCTAAGATTGCATCAAGCAAATCCCATAAATTCCAGTAAACAGTTCCATAAGCTCTGTAAATGGAACAAGTTCCAGCCATACCAAACATTAATACAAGGATTTTAGAAGGAATAAATCCCATAGCTTGTGGAATCACAGTATCACTCTTTTTTTTAGCGTAACGGGCAATATCGGGCTGGTTAATAATCATTGGAGATAAAGTCCCGAAAATAGTGTTGATAACAGACATCCAACAATTACCTATGGAGTTAGTACGGATAACTTCAATACCAATACTCCAATCACCAGGCCCTTTACCTCTAACAACACAGAAGATAAACAATCCCAAAGTAGCAAATGGCAAAATGAAAGCTTTAACCAAAAAAAACCAACGAATTTGTTTAGGATGGCACCACATCAAAGGTAATTGAATTAACCAATAAATGAAGAAAATAAGCATACCTTTAGTTGTGATATCAGCACTCAAAGGTAAATGGTTAGGAAGATCAACCCATTTATAACCAAAAATACATCTAAATGTAACATCCAACATCCTAGATCCATAGTAAGTTTGAACACCAAACCAAATAAGAGCAACGAAAAATCTAACAAAAACGAAGAAATAACCCAAATAAATACCAAAAGTAGATCTAGCTAACACATTATACCCAAGATGGTACGAAGAACCAGGTCTAGCATTGACAACTGTGAAGAAACAAGAAAGTATAATTCCCACAACACTTGCACCAATAACTTGTTGGTAAGGTAACCCAGTACTTTGCATCAACGATGCACCAGTATTCCATTCATTGACATTAAAAGAAGATTGAAACCATACAAGACCATAGTTATATCTATGCCATGTTCTTTCTTCTGGAGGTGTAGGCTTTAAATCTTTATTAGATCTTAAAGTGTCGGGATCATGTTCGGTATCATCTTTAACTTTTATAAAGTTATCTATTGTTCTTAAAGCACCCATTTCTTACAGATTGGAAAAGTTCACTAAAGTCGGTTATTCAGAGTCTTATATGCCCAAATATATCTCGCATATCCCAAGAAGGAAAGAGATAGAGATAGGAAATGTTCCGCAACGCAGATAAGCATCGGAAAATTTCCGCTTTCCATAAAATACGCTGATTGTTTAGCAAATAGATTAGGGTTAAAGCGGTTGATAACGACTTGTTTGATAGATAAAATAGTTAGGAATTGAACCACAATTTCTTATCATTTTTTATTTAGATATAATTTAAATCAAATACATTAATTGGCATTATTTCTGAATACAATCTTTCCTCTACTGATTTTATTTTGAATTAACAAAGCAAGACCTTCATTGGCAGATTCTAATCCTGGTTCCAATACATGTAAAGGAGCAGTTTTGATTTGATCAATTACTTGAGGTAAATGGTTATTCCAGAAATCAAAGAAATCAATAAAAAATTGTTCCAGAGCTTTTTTACCAAAATGAACTCTACCATCAGTAATATATCCGTCGGTAATTGTCATTTTGACATTTCTACCAGGTTTAATATCAATTGCTTTTTCTGTCAAGTACAAAAGGTTGTTGATAACAACATCATCACTTCCCTCTGTAGCATTATAAACAGATTGTAAGGTTTCAGGGCTTGAAACACAATCTAAAGCGTATTTGATCTTACCTTCACCTGCTTCAATAATATTGTTAACCACTTTCTTATCCTTATAATCGAAAGCAACATCAGCACCTAATTTTAAAAGCTCTGCATGGTTTTTACTAGAAGCAGTAGTAATTACCTTCAATCCATAAACTAATTTGGCAATTTGAATTGCTAAAATTCCAGTAGCAGTAGCACCGCCCCAAATCAAAATAAAATTGTCCTTATTCTTGGATTTTTCAGCAGGAATCTTAAGCTCATGATGATAGGCTAAACCAACGGTCTTAAGACCTAAACCTACGGAAACAGCAGCCTCACAGCTGTTGATTAATGTGGAAGGATAATCTCCCGGTTTAAGTGCTGGTTCGAGAATCAGCTTAGGAAATATAATGGCAGTATTGGGACTTACTTTAACATAAGTAGAAAAACCACCATTGTTGGAGATCCCCCCATGAAGGGAAACAGTAATAAGATCTCCCTTTTTCACTTTTGTTACTTTACTTCCAATCTCTTCTACAATACCGCAAACATCAGAACCAACAACATTTCCCTTTTGAAATCTTGTACCTAAAATCCCAATATAGTGTCCCAAAGTACTTCCAGTGTAATACAATTGTTTTTCAAGTGATTTAAACCCAAATCCCAATTTACTGAAAATTGATCCAAGTATAAAGCTAGCGAAAGATTCCGGATAAATGTGTTTCCAATCAGTCGGATTAACTGCTGAGGCTACTGTTTTGATAATCACCATATCATCCTCTAATTGAGGGTAAGGGATCTCTTTAACTTCAACAAGATTATCAAGGCTTCTACTACCGGTAATTACGGCTCCTTTATTAATAGGCATTATTGATTAATAATTAAATTTGACAGGGAAAATTGCAAACTTTTATATTTGCGGAAGCAACAAAGCTCTCAACCGGCATATACTTCCATAAAATTCTTGACGCCACCCAAAACCATCTGAAACATATAAAACGTCATCTGAAACACATATAAGACGTCATCTGAAACATACATAAAAGTCATCGTCGGCTTCAAGTCGGCAATAATTTTAGAGATGCTGTTACTTGAACTGAAAAATATATTAAAATATGGAAATATGACAAATATAGTTAAAAAGCGATATAAACAGTAGATATATGACTCTATAGGCTTCTTATAGATCAAATACTGCAAAAATAAGTACTTACTCCTTGATGAAGTCCCAAATATCTTGATTTACTCGATCCTTTTCAGTACTGCAAATACCGTGGGAGCCTCCAACATAAACTTTGACAGTTGGCTTAGGTAATAATTTAGCAGCAGCCTCACTTGCAGCAATTGGAGGAACAATCTGATCTTTATCACCATAAAGAAGTAAAGTAGGAATATCCATCAATTTTAAATCTTCAGTCTGATCAGTTTCTGAAAACACCTGAATACATTCATATACAGCTTTAATTGAAGCTTGCATACCTTGCGACCAAAAACTGTCAATAAGCCCTTGTGATTTCTTTTCTTTATCAATATTGAACCCAAAGAAAGGAATGGCTGCTTCTTTGAAGAACTCGGCTCTATTTGTTAGGACATTTGTTCTAAAATCATTAAATACTTCAATTGGTAAACCATTTGGATTCTGTTCAGTTTTAAGCATCAAAGGAGGAATGGCACCAATTAATATAGCTTTTTTAACATTTGAAGTTCCTTGTCTAGCAATAAATCTAGCCACTTCTCCTCCTCCTGTTGAATGTCCAATATGAATAACATTTTTTAAGTTCAAATGTGCTACAAGTTCTGCTACATCATCTGCATATTGATCCATATTATGACCATTGAAAGCTTGAGAAGATCTTCCATTTCCTCTACGATCATGAGCAATTACTCTATAGCCTTTATTGGCAAGGAAAAGCATTTGATCTTCAAAAGCATCAGATGATAATGGCCAACCATGATGAAATACAATTGGTTGTCCGGTTCCCCAATCTTTGAAGAATAATTGGGTTCCATCTTTAAGTGAGAGAAAGCTACTGTTTTGCATCAAGTAAATTTTGATGAATAATGAATAATTAATGGACTATTGAGCTTCTTTTATACTTTTTCTTACTATATTAATAAGAGGGATTTCGAAGATCATTCTTTTAATGAAGCTTAAAACATTAGAGTAAAGTCTAAAACCTTTTGTCAGCACAATTTAGCATTGCTCCGCTTATGTAATATGAATTATGTGATATAAATAAAAAACTTCGGATTACATAAGCACAGTTAGTTAAAAAAGGGTTTTACATTGAATTACATAAGCGAACATCAACCTCCTTATTGTATCACCTGTGCCTTGTTCTTTTGGCCAGTTCTAATTCATTACTAAATCAGATCCAATGTCTTTACCATAACTCCTTACACCTACCATTTTAGCATCCTTACACTACTCGGGAATAATATTCCTTCGTCATATCTTACGCATCGGATCTGTTCCGATTCCTGGGCTCAATAACCAACCAGTGTAGATTTATAAGCGAATTTCACTATTTAAAACCACCAAATCCCTATTCCAATCGCCATATCATCAAGCACCAATCAATATGTTCACTCCTTTGAAACTTGGTGACATTCAACTCAAACACAGAGTCATCATGGCTCCATTAACCAGATTCAGAGCTCCAAATAACTCTCCTGGAGATTTAATGCTAAAACATTACCAACAAAGAGCAAGTGAAGGAGGCTTATTGATAGCAGAAGCCACTAATATTTCAAAAAGAGGAGGAATACATGTGAATGCCCCAAGAATTGATACAGAAGAAGCTAAAGAAGGGTATAAACAATTAGTTAATAAAGTCCATGAAAAAGGTGGATTTATTTACTGTCAATTGATTCATTATGGTAGAGTTATACAACCAGATTCATTTAAAGAGTATGAATATGTAGCGGGGCCATCTGCCATTAAATTACAAGGCGAAGGTTACGTTGTTCCCGAGGAAATGACTGCTAAACAGATGCAAGAAGCTATTGAAGATTTTGTTCAAGCAGCTGCTAATGCTATAGAATGTGGATTTGATGGGGTTGAACTTCATGGTGCTAATGGATATCTTTTAGATCAATTCTTGGAAGACAATATCAATGTTAGAACGGATGAATTTGGGGGTCTGATTGAGAATAGGAGTAGATTCCCATTGCAAGTATTAGATGCAGTAATAGCTAGAATTGGTAAAGATAAGGTTGGATTTCGGATCAGTCCTTGGGATATATTCCAAGAAGCTAATGATTCCAAACCAGTAGAGCATTTTAAGTATGTTTGTGAACAATTAGAGAAGCGTCAAATTGCATATGTTCATATAATTGAAGGTAGAAGTGACGCTAATAGTGGTAGAGAAAATGATGATGCAAGAAGAAAAGAATTAGGATTTGATGCCTTCAAAAGTTCTTGTGCCCAATTTAAAAAGGCTTTGGTCAATACTCCTCTACTTTCTGCTGGTGGTTGGAATGCTAAGAATTTTAAAATTGAAGGTTATGAAGGAATTGATGGATATGTTTTTGGAAGATACTTTACTAGTAATCCAGATTTGCCTGAAAGATTGAAAAATAGCTGGCCATTAACTCCATATGATAGAAAAACCTTTTATTCTCATTTAGATCCTAAAGGTTATATTGATTTCGAAAATTATAAACCTTGAATAGACATTTATAGAATTTATACATACCAAAATTCAATATTTTTATTCTAAACTATAAGTCTCTAGATCATTATTCATACAATTATATACTTTATTCATGCCTTCTTCTGTGGAGATATAATATCACTTGATTCGGAATCAACTTGCAACAAAATATCACTGCTTTTCTCATAATCATCCAATACTATATTTCCAGTGTAATCAGCATGTAACAATTTAATAACTCTGGAGTGGGCTTTATAAGCAGGAACTCCCTTCTCGAAAAGCATATCTACATGAGTAATTGGGACTCCTCTTGTTTCTGGATAGAATATCATGAAGATAATTTGGAATACGAATAAAAAGGCTGCAAAAAAGAAAAAGATTCCATACTTCATAGAATCGATCATTTGTTGAGTGAAACGTGATAATATAAATGCCCAAAACCAGTTTGCAGAAGCATTGAAACATTGAGCAAGATTTCTGACCTTTCCATCAAAAACTTCCGAAACATAAACCCAAGGAATCCCGGACCAAGAGAATGCATAACCAATAGTCCAAATGTAAAAGAAAGCTAAAGCACTTCTAGACCCGGCATTAGATTCTCCATTTAATGTTTCTTCTGGATTGGCAACCTTGATATAAGCTCCCAAGTACCATAAGGCAAACCCACAAATACAACCTGAGATAAAAGTAGGTAATTTTCTTCCAAATCTATCCACAATGAAAAATGCCCAAATAAAGCAAGAAATACCTTTAATTATACCAAAGACACCAGTAGAAAGTAATCCTGCGGATGTGGAGTTGATTCCAATGGTCTTAAAGATGGCTACAGAATAATAATTGATGGCATTAATACCAGTGGAATTTTGAAATGCAAATAAAAGGGCAGTTTTAAATAATCTTAATCTTAATTGAGGGTTTCCAAATAAGAGTTTAAATGGACTAAAAAACTCTGAAGTAATTACTTTTTTCCTTTCTAATGATTCATTTTCCATAGATTCCATTTCAAATTCAATATAAGGATGACCAGCATCAAGTTGTCTTAAATAGCATAAGGAATCTAAAGCTTTTTCTTTGTTATTTCTAGTGAAAAACCATCTGGGACTTTCCGGAATAAAGAATATTCCAACAGTAAAGATACCTGCTGGCACTAATTGTATTGCAAAAGGAACTAGCCATTGTTTGGCTCCTGTTAAATGTTGTTCTACTCCATAATTAATGAAAAATCCAACCATTCCTCCAATTTGCCAGGCAATTTCATACATTCCAATCAATCTTCCTCTAATATTAGCAGGAGAAACTTCGGAGACATACATTGGAGCTAAATTGGACACTGCACCAATCCCTACTCCACTTACAAATCTTCCTGCCAATAAAGGTCCCAATCCAACATCTTTACTAGAAGCTAATTGGATTGCTGACCCTACAATCAAGAAAAATGCCGCTATTTTGAATCCCCAGATTCTCCCCCAGAATATTCCAATAGGATAGATCAAATAGGAGCCAAAAAAGGCACCAGCATGGAATAAAGAAATAACATTAGCCTTGTCTAATTTAACAGTATCAGCAGGAAGTGTATCAAAATTGAACTCTTTTTCAAACTCAGGTAGCACTACCGAACCCCCTACAAACCCAGCATCGTACCCAATGATTACAGCCGCAAAACACGCCACTACAGCTGCAAAATGAATTCGAAAATTGATGATTTCTTGAGGTGTTTTATGGATTTGTTTCATGGTGAAAAATTTTCAAAAAAAAAGATATCAGCTTCAGACAATCACGAATACACCGAAAGTTTACTTATTTAAGGATAAATGCTCGAGATTAACGTGAAACAAGACTGGAAAGACACCGGAAATAACTATTATGCTTAAAAGCTGGAGAATTTCAAGAGAGAAAAATTCTCATTATGAGTCAAAATGTGGAGATGGTTTTTCCACTCATCTTGGCTGCAAAACAGCGGAACCGGAGAAATGCTATTACGCAGCAACTTACGTGGCAGTGTGGTTATAATTAGGGCAATGTTGTACCATCAAATATCCCTAAACATTACTGTATATTCTAACACCTATTTTTCACTATAATCAACTCTTGGAAGCTCAAATCCTTCAGAAGTTCTACCATAAACCACACCTCCAAGTCTGGAAACTGGCTTAAGTTTACTGAAATCAACATTATTTAACAGAGGATTAACCAAGTCTTCTCCCACATGGAAATGAATACCTTCTAAAATCACCAAAACTCCAGAAGCTTTTCCAGGAATTGTAGACATCCACTCATGAGAGTGAAGGACTTTACATTCTACAGAGAATCCCGACTCTAACACGTGTTCTGGGGTTACTTTAGACGATGGAGAAGGTGTCAAACCGCTAAGTTCCCATTCACTCTTTCCATAAGGTGCATTAATAGCAGTATAGTTCGCGGCATCTACAAAGTGTTCGGAAATGATGTTAATGGTGCACTCTTTTGTTTCTAGAAGGTTCTTTAAAGTATCTTTAGGCTGGCCCTTACCTCCACTGAATCCCAAGGTGAAAATGGGAGGATCATGGTGTCCCAAGGAGAAATAGGAAAAGGGTGCCAAATTCTTCTCTCCATTCTTCCCTACTGTACTTACCAATGCAATTGGCCGTGGTGTCACTGCAGACGTTAAAAGCTTGTAATTATCAAAAACATTTCTTCCCTCTCCATATGGATCTATTTGAATCTTTTTATCTCCTCCTGCTACGCTTCCTCCATCACCAGGTTTGAAATCCGGTTTCGGAGCCTGAACTAATTTCCATGATATTGGAGAAAACTGTTCTCTAGAATCATTTATATCATGCTTGGAGTCATGTGATACTGCCAGGCCATTATTAATACTCATTTCCTTTGAGGATTTGTGCAATGCTGGTAGATTTCTAGCGATTTCAAGGATACAAATGGAGCGAGGTGAGAAGTATTTATAAGCAAATGTTAGTCAGCAACGGTGGAGTGCCGGGCGAGGAAATGGCACGCAAAATGGGCTTAAATGTAGGGCGGGACTAGCACACAGCCCGTACAGAACTTCCCACGATATATTAAATGACCGGAAAACTACGCCAATCACCGTTATCTGTCACAAATTCTGAATCATAGTCAGTATAAGTCTTATCACGTGATATCACCGATGCTCATAGTTGGTTGAAATAAACTACACCAAATATTTCTATTTCCAATGACTCAACTCGAGCCAACTTCACCGTTTGAAGAGCTAAGACAACAACAGCTTCAGTTCTACTTGTTTGGGCTTCATCTCGGCAAGTCCCGGGCACCTTTGCTCTGTAATACCATTTTTAAAAGTCTTGGAATTCAATGGAATTATCAGATAGAAGAAACTGATGATAAAGCCATTTTCCATCAAAGATTGGCTCAAGACAACTGTATAGGCAGTGCTGTGACGATGCCTAATAAAATTGCATTTATGAATGAGGTTGATATGACCGATGAAATTGGTACTGGAGTTGGTGCCATCAATACTGTTTATACGAGAATTCAAGAAAGTAAACCGGTGAAAATCGGAACAAATACCGACACTGTTGGGATTAAACAGTCGTTTTTACAGCTTCCTGAGGCCAGAATGTATGTGGACTCAAATAAAGGTAAGCCTGGGCTTGTTTATGGCGGAGGAGGTGCTTCAAGGTCTGCCGTTTACGCTTTATATAAGTTTTTTGGCTGTGAAATGGTTTATGTGGTGAATAGAGACAAGAAAGAAGTGCAAGACTTGAAGGAAGTAATGGAACAAACAGAACCAAGTATTAACATTGTGTATGTAGAGTCTCCAGAGCAAGCTAGGAGGTGTGAAAAGCCCCAATTGGCAGTATTATGTGTGCCCAATTTTTCACCAGTTTCCACCGAAGAAATTCAAGCTAAAGACACTTTAAAGGTGTTCATGGAAGGAGAAGGAGCAGTACTTGAAATGTGTTATAATCCAGAGCCAGAAACAATATTGTTCCATGAGTTTAAAGCTGCTGGTTGGGTAGTTATATCTGGAATTTATGCAATGATATACCAAGGATTGGCTCAGATTCAGCTTTGGGGTGGGTATAGTATTGAAGAGCTTCCTGTAGAGAGGGTGAAGGATGTGGTGATGGGGGATGTAAGGGCCTAGACAGTATAGAGAAGACTGAAAAAAGAGGCATAAATAAGATTTGGGATAGAAATTTCAATAGAATTATAGAACTACAAACGTTAAAATGCATGTAAAATTCATATTGGATTTACTTTAGCTCAGTAATGGATACTTGGGCACTGGATATTGTAGAGATCTTTCAATAAACTGAGATCTTTCAATGAACAAAGATCTTTCCATTAAATTACAGCGAAAACTCAAGAGGAAACTCACAATAAGTCCTTTAAATCTCTAGAATGTCTGATAGTGTCTTAAAGCACCTATTCTGGCCATGTATCTTTCAAGCCAGAATCAAATACCTCTTGCATCCATCTACTTAGTCAATTCCTACTGTTTTCATTTCCTCGACTTTCCAATCACATAATTCTAACAAAGTCCCCTAGTTGTCCTAAGATGCATTAGAGCTCTCATAATAACCCTAAGTACATCAAAATCCCCAATATATACCCACTTTTACCCTTTCTCTGCATTAAAGCACTTGATAAATCGATTGAAAAATCATGATATTTTTTCATCTACTTTTACAGACATTCCTTTAAAGTAAGATTTCAGTTCCAACTTTTTTCTTTACAAAGCACTATCTTCTTCTTTGCTTTGACATTGTAATAAAACAGACTCCTTGGGTCTCAAAGTGATCTTATTCTGATGTCGTATAATAAAAATGCATATAGTATACGATAATCAAAATGCCACTAAAATCAACCAAAAACTCACGAAACTCCCATTAAACAGGGTTTAATTTGTTCATATTATATTAATTCCGTTAACTTTACTGCTTATTTACACCTTCTGTACATCTTTTGGTTTATAACTACTGAAATCTCGAATCGAGGCTTAAAGAAAGACTACAAAGCAGAAAAAGGCTTACACTTGGGCCAGTAGTTGTCCATCACTGCTGCTATCATTCTTTTTCAATGCTATATTATCTTCTTATATTAACTTTTTATCATATAATATCATATATTATTATATACTATCATGGTTAGAACTCCAACACCCATCTAACCATTATTCAAATAATTAACAAACCCCTAACCGTTATTCACATAGTTAACATCTCCAACTACAGTAGTGTGACCTCCACCAGTAATAAGTCCATTTCCTTGCAATTTAAGCTCAGCTCTTGTTGATTTCTGAAACTCTTCATCATCAAAAAACATCTCCAACATCTCCATATCTTCTGCAATTTTATCATTGGAATGGCCCTTATACTTTTCAAGGAGTGTCATCTTCTTATGGATCTCATCCACCATCTCAATGACTCCTGCACCTACAAGATAGTAAAGGAATTCTAAGAAATTGGCAATCTTCTGCACATCTTTTCCAGAATAATTGAAGTACTCATCAAGAGCCTTTACGATTGAATTTCTCATAGGAGGATTAGCGGTTTGCATAGCAAGTGAAGTCGCCATTTGTTCATCAAAATGATCTTTTCCTGTTTCTATTGTTTTAGTAACCTGAAAGGCTGCAACACCTGCTAAATCACCACCAGGACCTCTAAAACCACCCATTTTGCTGGTTGCTTTGACGAATCCTTTGGCCTCTTTGGCCTTACCAACTGCTTTACTAAACAAACCCATTTTTTTGTGGAGAAGTGATAGGGGAAAAGGCATACACCTTTTATAAATAAGATACGAGATTTTCGTATGTCAAGGGAGTGTATTACTCAGGAACTAAAGGGGAAAGAACAACCCATTTGGTACGGGGTCGGGAAACAGGGCTACATTTGCCTTGTCTTATACATCTTGTCATTTTCTAGACAGGAGCCAAAAATAACAGCAACTGTTACCGGGCCCAAATGGGATGAAAATTGCCAATATAAAAAGCTTTATATTTGGAATAGTTCTTTTAGAATTTAAAATTGTATTTGGTACAGGACTAAATACTATTTGGGAATGACAACTGATTGTTTCGATAAATTCTTGTAGTAGGCACTAAAGTACAAAAGAACTAGTTCTACAATTGGATTCTACAAACTGCAATTGGATTCTACAACTGACTACTACAATTGAATTCGTTCTACAATTGTGCTTCAACTACTGAACTTCAACTTATAAAATTCAACCTATAAACTATTACGCATCTCTTCAAAACTGCAAAAATCACTAAATGGGTAATTCAGATCTGCAATACATTTAGTTTCTTTGAGACATACGACAAATTAGGATTGTGCATTTGTCTAAATTTATTTAAAAGGGAATTGTGTATTACTACATGTTGTTAGAGGCAAAGAACAAGGGGATCTAGTGCCACGGAGTACTTTGACTAGCACCGGGCACTTTGGTAGCTTACTTTGACCAACGATCTCATTTTCTCACTATCTTTTAAAACTATGCCAACGTTATATTATACCTTGTATCGGCCACATACCTTTCCCAATCGTTCTGGCCCTCACCCTCTGTCATATCTCTCTTCTGCCACACCCGTACAATCACGTCCCGAATCCGCCGTATGTCTCCCCACGCTAATGATTCCAATTTGGAAAGAAATTGTATTGTCATAAATCGATACTCTTCACATTTGGTATCTTGAATGCTTATCTCAACACCTGCAATGAAAAGACACCATGTTAGTGCAGAATACCACCAGAACTCGTACGGCCGAAGCGTATCAAGTGCCGTGAAAACATCACTTACTTTGGACTGAATAGACCCACTTTCTGGCCCCATGTTTTTAAGCGAACATTCATAATATATAACAGTGCAAAGATGTTTGAGACGACATACGGTTGAAAAACATCGCTGTTCCACGTTGGAGTCATTCTGAGGACCACTCCATTGGTCTAATTTGACCCCTAAATCTTTACAGAGTATTTGATACTCTTGTGCTTCAAGATTTTCTCTCTCTAAACAGAGATCAGTAATGTCTGAAATTATCGTTAAAAGTTTCCGATTACATCCCATCCATGACACTATCTTCTGGTCACCGTTGAAATTATCAAGGAACAATGAAAATCCGTTCTTATCTCTACAAACTGTCCGTCCTAAACTTTCTGTATAGTGGAAGAATTCCAAGGCAAAATTGAAAAGAGCAAGATCTTGTGGATCATTGGGCACTTCAAATGCTGGAGAAAGCACGATATTCTTTGCTAATTTAAGGTAAACCAGCCAATCATCTGTTTCCAATGATATTTCAATCAAAAGAAGTAGAAACATGGCAATAAATACCGAGGCTTCAGATGCATTATTATCAGCAGCAGTGTTTAAATCCTCGATTCCACGCCGTTTAAACTGAAGGCATTTCACTGTCCATAAACTATTTGACCTGGCAAGGTATCCAGCACCTAATGCCGCTATTAAATAATGAAGATGGCGGTGTGTGGTAGAATATTGGAGCAAATGTTCCATACTAAGATTCAGTACATCATCAACCGAAACCGGGCCGAATTTGGGTACAACACTGGTCTTATAATGATCCAAGGCTGCCAATTCATCCAGCAAATCTAACTCAGGCGCCTGAAGTTTCAGGCTGCCTAAATTACCATTGATTTTTAATGGCATCATGTTTCTGTCATTGATTTGATTTTGACAGAAATTGACGAAGATTAACAGCAGTGGGACCGGAATTTGTACCACGTTCCGTACCATTTTATCATAGCGTTTGACAGACTTATCGGAATTCTTCAGCCATACGCCTTCCCTACCAAATTTCTTTCCAAGTCCTTCGAAATCTTCACGGAATTGAAGTTTAACTAGATATTGACATTGGACCTTCCTGGTAATACAGGCGTGGCAACTAGGACGGGTTTCATCACATTTAATTCGTTTAAGCTTACAATGGGTGCATCCCAGACGGGACCGTTTGGATAACGATGATGTCAGGGAACTGGCCATGCTTTAGGGGTGGTTTTTTTTTTCGGAATATGCCCTTTTAGATCCGCGATAATCTGTCAGATAAGTGCCAAGAAATCTATTGTTACGGAAACCTTTACCATTAGGATAATGTCGCACTAGATTAAGGCTTTCATTTCCCGATTGGCGGTAAGGGAGGCTTGGTAATAGGAAGATGTCAAGATGTGCGACATCCACATAAAACAGGTGCACTTCTAAATTCATATAAAAATCGCCTACTTTTCTTTTAATACCTAAACAAAAAGCCATGGATTTAAATACTTCTATTGCTATAATTGGAAGCGGGGCTTTCGGGCTTTCTACTGCTTTAGATTTGGCTAGAAAAGGCTTCAAAAATATCACTTGTTTCGACAAGTTTCCTGTTCCTTCTCCTATAGCTGCTGCTAATGATAGTAATAAGATGATGGATTATTCATATGTTGCACCAGATGAAACACCATCTCCGGGATGCCGGTTGATGCATGAAGCCAATGAAGGCTGGAAAACAGATCCGGTTTTTATTCCTCATTACCACCAAACAGGTTTCATTGTATGTGCTAGTTCGGAAGAACCGTTGAAGGAATTGACTGAAAGGGCCCAAAAGCTCAAGGAAAGGGGACTTCGAGATTACGAGTTCCTTGATACGCCGGAAAAATTCCGTAAATATGTTCCTGTTTACGAGGGCCCAATGCCTAATTGGAGAGGTTATGTTTTAGAGCAAGATATGGGTTGGTTACATGCTAGAAACTCATTAAAAAGTGCCTTTGAAGAGTGTACAAAACTTGGAGTTCAGTTTGTGTTTGGAGATGATGGAGAAATTGTGGATTTAGACATTAAAGATGGAGTTATTAAAGGAGTTGTAGGCAAATCCGGTAAAGTTACACCAGCAGATCAATTTGTATTAACTGCAGGTGCAAATGCAGTCAAAGTAATTGACTTCAAAGGTCAATTGGAGGCTAAATGCTTTACACTTGCCCATTTTAAAGTGACTAAAGAAGAGGCAGAAGCGTTTAAGGGACTTCCGGTCATTTTCAACTATGAAAAAGGGTTTCATTTTGAAGCAGATGAAGATTCGACCATTAAAATCTGTAACGAGTACCCCGGATTTACCAGAAACATCGATGGCCAGAGTATTCCGGTTCATAAGATGGAAATTCCCGTGATTGCAGAGCAAGAAGTTCGTCAATACTTGAGGGAAACAATGCCTCAGTTTTTGGATAGACCCTTCACCAAGACCCGGATCTGTTGGTGTACGGATTCTCCCGATAGAGAGCTTATTGTATGTAGACATCCGGACTATACTAACTTGACAATTGGATCAGGTGATAGTGGAAAGAGTTTTGCAATTATGCCGGTGATCGGAAAATATATTGGGAAAGTGGTGGCTGAGGGAGACGATGCATTGGAGGATGCCGACCGGCAGTGTTGGAGATGGAGGCCCGAGACGGCTCTGGACCGTGATAATAAGCAAGAGAGATGGGGAGGAAAAGGAGTGGTTACTGATTTGAAGGAGTATAATCAATGGGTGAGTGCAGAAAATCCGGTACCTCATGAAGTAGAACTTGTTTAGATTCAATAAAAGAATATATTAAGAAAGTAGAATAAATGATTGCAAGACAGTAAAAGCAGAGTAAAAGCAGAGTAAAAGCAGAGTAAAAGCAGAGTAAAAGCAGAGTAAAAGCAGAGTAAAAGCAGAGTAAAAGCAGAGTAAAAGCAGAGTAAAAGCAGAGTAAAAGCAGAGTAAAAGCAGAGTAAAAGCAGAGTAAGAAGCAGAGTAAAAGCAAAGTAAAAGCCGAGTAATAAGTGGAGTATAAACCATTGCAAAAGAGTAGAAAGACAGCTAATCACCCCCACAAACCGGACACACATACGCCACATTAGGCAGTCTATAAGCTGTCGAATAAACATGAAATACCCGCTAAGCAACAATTTCCGCCAACAATTCAGGAAAATTCCGATAAAATTCCGATATCCTAATCACTACAAGGCACCCTTAAATTTCTGTTCATTACGCTTTTTAGTAATCTTATCAGGGTCGACCTTCCTGCTACATAAATCCTAAGAAAATTTCTTATCTTTGATCTCTTCTTTACCTTCCTTTGATATATATCCAAATAAAACTGTATGTTACGTTTGATCTCTCCTTTAGCTTCCTGCGACATCAATCCCAATAAAACAGACCTCTTATTTTTGATATCTCCTTTAGCTTCCTGCGACATAAATCCCAATAAAACAGATCTCTTATCTTATCTTTGATCTCTCCTTTACCTTCCCTCGCTTTTAATCTCTCCTCTACCTTCCTCCATTTACCTTCTATGTTCTCCAAAGCCATATAAAGAGGGCTGATACTCTCTAGAAGGCTTGAAACATAACAATGTCCGATAAAGAAAAGACAGCCGTTTCAATAGAAATAGAATCTCAAGATGAAGGTTCGCAACAAGCCGTGGTAGATATAATCAAAGATAAACAAGGTAATGATATCGTTAGATTCGCTGGAGCTTTGGAACAACATACCACTACCAAGTGGGAAATGGTAGGTTATGCTTTATACTACTTTGCTAACAATAGTAGTGGACCTTATGCTTATACACCCACCGCTTTTCAGAACCTTTTGAATCAGGCAGGGTATGATAAAGCCCTTGGAAAGGGCCATCCTTGTACAGATTCCACCAATCAGTGCTATATTAGCTTTGGAACCAACCGGTCCATTGATTCCGTGGTGTTAATCAATCAAGGAATTGGTTTTACTTTACAAACATTGATCTTTCTCTGGTTAGGAGGATTTGCAGATTATGGAAATTCTGGAACTTTTGTACTTTTTGGACTTAGTATGTTGACATGGGGGGTTCAATTCGGGTTTTTAGGAGTTCATGATGGCAGTAAATATAAAGCAGCGTTTGCATTATCGGTTTTATCATCTTTAGGATACCAAGGATGTCAAAGTTTTTGGACAGCAGATTTCCCAGTTCTTGCAAGAAATCTTCCACAATCTAAAGCATTAGAAACCCAATTAATCAACGGAGAAATCACCGAAGAACAATACAATGAGACAGATGAATACTACAGGAACAAAATAACCAATTATTGTTGGGCAATTTCCAATTTAGGAATGATGATTGTTTATGCGGTTGCTATTGGAATTCTCTTTTCAATTGACAGTCGTTCAAGCGAATCACAGAACAATTGGGGGATTTCTTTATGTATAACTTGGGCCAATGTATTCTTCATTGTATTTGGACTTCCATGGTTTTTTTTGAAGAAGAAAAGAGCTGCTAGAAAGCTTCCTGAAGGAACAAACTACTTTCTTCTTCCATTCAGGCAAATCATTTATACGTTTAAAAGTTTCAAGATTTTGAAGCAAACGGCTCTTTATTTGTTTTCTTATTGGCTTCTTGGTGATGCATTGAATACATCAATCAATTTACAGCTGATTTTATCCAATGAAGTGATTTCTTACGATATGATTAGTGTTCAGTATATTAATTTACTTCAAGCCGGAACCGGGATTATAGGAATGGCATTATTTTGGTGGGTGCAAAAAACCTTTAAATTCGAAACTAAAGCCATGTTTCTTATCAATTCAGCTTTCATTCTCTTTCTTCCATTATATGGATTAATTGGAACTTGGACCGATAAGATTGGTTTCCACAATGTATGGGAAGTTTATGCTTATAATGCTTATTTCGGGCTTTTTATTTCTCCTTATTACGCTTATAGTAGTACAATGATGAGTTGTGTTTGTCCTAGAGGTAAAGAGTACTTATTTTTTGCAATTTTTTCCACTATTAACAAAACATCCAGTTTTATAGGTCCATTTGTCACGTCAGGAATTGTTGACAGAACCGGTAATACTAATTCCGGGTTCTCGTTTACACTTGCCATTGGAGTTATAGCATTCATTGCTACTTGGTTTATCAGTGAAAAGCAAGCACGTGTTCAAAGTGAACAATTTTTGGTAGAAGAAGATCAAAAGATTGAGCGGATATTATAAAATGCCGTTAACCGCATGGATCTGTCAAATCGCCATTTCCGGAAAAACTCAATCTGAGGAGAAACTAAAACAAACGGTTATTATTATTTCCCGTTCCCATTTACTTCGACCGTAAACAAACCGCAAGATACCGTTTAAGTACCGTTTAACTCCGACTGTATGCCAACTAGCTGGACAATATAAGGGCTGTTTAAAGTCAGTATTTATCAATAATTCAAATTGAATAAATACAACTGAAATAAATACTTTAAAATAATCATGTCTAACAGTATGTAAATTCACTTAAAAACCTCTACTTTTCAAATACTAATATCTTAGACATTAAATTATACTGCTGGAGCACTCCTAATGGTGAAAAAATCACCCTTTTCCTCGAATTATTAAAGATACCATACGAAATTGTTTAAGTAGATATTTCAGCTGGTGAACAAAAGAAACCGGAATATCTTGCAATGAATCCCAACGGAAAAATCCCAACTTTACAAGATAGTTCTACCGGTGTTACTATTAGTGAAACTGCAGCTATTTTGACTTATTTGGCTGATAATTATGATTTAAAACGTCAATACAGTTTTGAATATAAAACTGTTGAATACTATAAACAAACTGAATTATTATACTTTCAAATGGCAAATATTGGACCAGCCATGGGAACTTTATTCCACTTCATGCATCAGCCAGAGAAACATGAGCCAACTATCGCCAAATTTATGGGTGATGTCAAAAGAATCTTGGGGGTTTTAAATGAATATTTGTCCAGAAATAGTAGTGGATTTTTAGTAGGAGATAAGCTTTCTATTGCGGATTTATGTACCATTCCCTTTGTTATGCCATTACCATTTTTGGGATTGAGCTATAAGGATTACCCGGAGGTTCTGAAATGGATTAAAAAGTTGATTGATATGCCTGAAATCCGGGCTGGTTTCTATAAGCTTGGAGATCCACTTTTCTGGCCTACTGAAGATATGTTTTAGGATAATTTTAGGATGTTTTAGGATGTTCTAGAGATGTTTAGGGATGTTTAGGGATATTCTAGAGGTTTTTAGAGTTGTTTTAGAGACCTTTATCGCTCGTGAAATGTTTGTACATCTCGAAATGTTTATAGGAATTATGCTAATAAATATATTAATCAAACGATGTTTAAGTTCTGAAATAATGGTTTTGCAGCCAAGATCTTTTTCATTCTATTCGAGCCATAATCGAAGCCATAATTCAATCTATAATTCAATCAATTGCTTGTTGAAACCTCTGAATGAGCATAATGAAGCTTCTCTATCATCTTTTCGGGATCAATGATATGGAGGGTTTGCTATTTCCTTTCAATTCCCGATTAGAAAGAGTGCAAAGTATAGAAAAGCCCAAATTTCCTGTTATCAACCACAGAAACTCCTCTAAGCAAAATAGGAAGATGATATGAATAATAGATCTGCTGGAAGAAGTGTCAAATGCTGACACAAGCACAAGGCAAATGCTGATATAATCCAAATTTAAAAAAGCCAAATCTCGTTAGAAACGAAACGGGCCTATGATAGCAGTAGCTCTACGGCAGTATTAAAGCAGTATTATGGCACAGGCTTCCAACGGGTACGGCCCAGGCAAGTCCCGTGTCCTCTGCAGCATTGGATTACGTGACAAAAGCCATAGATCAACAAATGCGGTAATGCACATACGGTTTCCGACACGGGGAACCCCCATCGCCTGGCCAGTACCGCTACGGCAGTACCACCACTCTCGAACCGCAGCGGTGGTAGATATCGCCCCATTGGCAGTCGCTCTCATACTAATCAATCCGTCTATTATGCTATAAATCCAAAGTTCCCATAATTAAAGCGTAAGGCATCAGAGCACCGCCAGAGCAGTGCTAGAGCAGTACCAGAGCAGTACCAGAAACCGCCGTGGCACCCGTACCACTGCTAGTACCATCCTAGTACCATCCCAGTACCACCACCATCACCACCATCACTAAATCTTATTAAACAACGCCCGACTGCTAATTGTCCCTTTAAAGTCCGCCTTGTTCATCGACTCCTTATAACTCCAGATGAATGGCACCGTGGCGGAAATCGTCAAGTATGTGAGCAACGCTATCGACTGTCTCTTATAGAAGTACATTATTGAGAGTATAAACTAAAAGTACCGAAACTAAAGGGCTTTTATAGTTGGGAAGGGATCACCAGATAAATACGGTATATACACGCCCGGCCCTTTATTGTGGTGCGATTATTTACGATGGTTGGCGTGGGAACTGACAATGGTGGTAAGGGGGCGCGGGCTTGTGGGTAGTAAGGGCCACGGGCTGGCGGTAGTGGCGGTAGGGATAAGGTTTGGCCAAGAGCGCAGAAGGAAATGGTCGTTCCCGTCGTTCCTCGTTCCTGCCACAGTAGAATAATTACCAGGGCACGTGATACATCATATAAATCATACTAGAATAATAAAGAATGATAACCACGGCACGTGATAATTCATACCAGAATAATAAAGAATAACAAATAACAACAGAATAACACACGTGACAATAATACTAAATCATACAAATCGTACCAGACAACATACACGTGATCTATCGCTTACAATTTACTCTTACCTCTCGCTTGCACTTCCACATTCTCGACTCAGATGTATATTCTATTTAAATTACTTGTCCTTCGCTTGACTTTCCCACCGATTGGCCTCCATCTGCCACCATTTAGCCTCGAGCTTCGCCCCCACAAGCTCTTCTTCAAGTTGTTTGATCCGGGCATCAAGAACTTCAATGTCATGTCGTTGACGTTGACGATACCTTCTTGCAGCCATTGTATTTCGTAACTTTTTATCACTCTTTTTCTGAACCTCAGCTGGCATTTCTATGGGCCGGAACTTACGTTTTTCGAGCCTTTTCCGGACTGATTCAAGTTTTGTATCAATTTCCGGTGATGAATGCAGTGAAGTTGATAAAGCAGTAGACATGATATTTGTCGACATGGCATTAGTTGACATGGCAGTAGTTGTAGTATCCATCACACTAGGAGTTGGAACCGGTACTGTCGTCTGTGACTGTAAACCAAATCTTTCACTTTCATCAACCCACTTCAACAGCTCTTTAACATCAGTTTCACCCTCACCCTCGGAACCTGCTCTCACCCTCGGACCATCCACCTGACTCAGTACTTTCGCGGCACCTTCATTTCCTTCATCTACCCCCGGAACTCCTGCGTCAAACAAGTATAAATCACTTAAACTAGAATCGCTATCTCCTAAAAGATCATTCCAATTAGTTTGATCTGTCTCTAAAATCGAACCATCCGGCCTGACTTGGTTTAAATTGTATGTTTGCCATTCTTGCTCCCATAAAAACTCTTGTATTTACTACTAAAAACGCCGACTTCTAAACCCTCGGCGTATAAACCTGTCTTCTTTTATTACCTTTTTTTTTTATTAGAGTAAAAAAACCTAATAAAAGCAGACTTTAATAAATTAAAACAGGAAATGCGGGTCAATTTATAATAGGAAATAACTGAATTAGAAATGAGTAATTTTTCCCAAATGGGAAGAGGCGTGGGGGGTGTAAAAAAAATGAGAAGAGCGGGAGTGTATAGATGCATATTGATAAGAAAGTTTGCGGCTAGTAATCTAGTCAACATTAATCTTGCAGTTAACATTTATCTTGCAGTTAACATTAATCTTGCAGTGGGCATACGGTCTATAGTATCCATAATCTTGCTTATATCCAATAAGATACATCTACAAATATGAAATTTCAACTATACATTATTTTGAATGCAGTAAGAATCCAAATTAGATTCATCACCTACTGCATACACCTAAATGAAACAAGTCTGGATGCAGTACATACACTCACATGCAGGACTAAGGTTTATTTTTTTTATTTTTATTTTTTTGATTTTTTGGGGGTTGCAGACTCAGATTTAAAGAAGATTAGTTTCATTTGGTTCAAACGATGTCTTGCTCTTCCAATTGCAAAGGTTCTTCATTGTCTCCCAAAGAGCTAAGGAGGGAAATGGTGGTTGTTTTATAGACAGAAGAGAGTAAAGAAAATCATTATGAGGTTTGTGATGAAAAATTCGTCATATTACTTAAAAGGGAAGTACAGGAAAAATGGAAAAAAAGGGACTGAATGGAAAGGGCATAGAGTGTATATAAGAGAGGGTATATAAAGGAAATATAACTATAATTAAAAGATAAGATATATTATGTATATATGTGCAGGCTGATATCCGGCATATAAATCTTATATGATTATCTATGCAGGACTATAAACTATCTAATAGTAATCCTTTATTTATCTATCCTGTACTTTAGCATAAGTTGGTGGATTCATTCGTCTATTCACTGCTTGTATTGCCCAAACTGGTACTAAACTTACCGCCAATATTACTACTGTCTGCCAAATATACCGGAATGTTCCTACATATTCCTGATCAAAATAGTCTCCCAACATCGGTACACTTACAACATACAGTACTACCGTCACTATAACGGTAGCCATCATTACTTTGGTCCACACGTGAACTTGAAGGGCCACCATCATTAATTCATTGAAAATTAACGCCGTATAACTTACGGCGACCATCGCCCCACGGCTACCACCATCTCCACCACCACCGCCAATGGTACCATCTCCACCACCATCTCCACTACCAACACCGCCAAAATACTGTGCCATCGCCTGAATAACTGCCCCCTGGTACAACAGTACCACCACCCAGCCTAAAAACGCCCGGTATCCCAATACCTTCGCCCCAGCAAGCTCGCGGTAAAGTTCAGGGTACAACCGTGCTAATCTCTCGTCCACATCACAGTCTAATGTCATGGCAAATACCGGCATCATCGTATAAATAGTGGCATAACCTACCACGAGAAACCCTTCAAATAACGCCACCGGTTCGAACCCCAACAGCACCAGAAACACCGCCTGACATACCGAAATTATTAACCCCCGATGCATAATAAATTGACCCAATACCGCCAGACGGTTGTACGAATTCCGTCCGTGCCATAACATCAATTTACATACGTAGTAAAATTGGTCTACGCTAAAATCTGCCGCCAAAGACGCTTGCCGACCTTCTTTTCCTACGATCCCTACGCCCACATCTGCCGCCTGGATCATACTAACATCATTACCGCCATCGCCAATACAACAAATTCTTTTACCGGTAGCAAATTTAATAGCTCGTGCTATATCGGCCTTTTGTTGGGGCGAGCATCGACATGCTACCACGGCGGGTAACTTTAGCGCTACCGCGAGAAATTCGCGCCAAAAATATTTCTGATACACCGCTAAACTCTCACCATCAATTAATAATACCAGTCCGGCGCTATTATTTCGTACGGCGTCGAGGTGCGCTTCCGCCACCTCTGCTCGACCTACTCGTACTATTTGATGAATAAATTGGCCGCGGCTAATTAACCGACAACTTATTGCTACACATTTAGCCGTTTCAACTTTATCTCCTGTAAGCATCCAAATTTTTACACCAGCATGACGAAGTACTTCAATTGATGAATTAACATGGTGCTGAAGTTTATCTTCTACGCCCGTAAGTCCCATGAGCTCTAGGTCTACTTCGAGGTGCGCTTGTACCGCCGCTTGCATTGCCGCTTCCCGATCATACATCGCAAGCGATGCCTCGTGGTAAGCGCGCGCGAACTCGTGGTACGTTTTGGCCGTTAGCCGCTTCCGACCTACCACGAGAGTTCTAAGTCCTTCTCGCGCCATATTACCTACTTCTTCGTCTAACCATTCGCTATGTACCACGATCCGTCCCATCACCAGGTCCGCTCCCTTCTCTAGAAACACAATTTCATCCCGGGCAGAGTCTCGTACCACGATTCCCATCCGTTTGGTATCACTGTTGAACGGGAACATGTGAAGGATTTCGTACGTGGTAATGGCGCCAGATGCGCGGTGGAGTACCGCCATGCTACCGCGATCCCGCCGTACGAGACAAAGTCCTGATTCGGCGGCAAATTTAACTATAGCAATTTCATCTGGTGATGCTGCTTGGTATGACGTGGTGTTACCGCCAATGGTGCCACCGCTACCGCCACTGCTACCGCCATCCTCGTCCTCCATGGGCGTAACATTGTGGCATAATGCTAATGTCATTACAAGTTCATACACTTTCAGGCCCAAATCGCGCTTTTTAGTACCAGTGTTACCGCCAGTTGCCGCGGCAGAATTACCGCCACCACCACCAGCACTACCACCATTAACTGTACCGTTAATTGTACCACCAACACCATTAATTGTACCACCATTTCCACCACTAGCCGCCACCGCATCCGCCACCATATCCAACGTATCCCCAGCGTAACTTACCGCCCCAAGATGGAGCTTTTTCAATATCATATCATTCTGCGTAAGCGTACCGGTTTTATCAGTTAAAAGATACTCAATCCGCCCTAAATCTTCAGGAATCGTCGACGTACGTACCACGGTGCCGGGGATCTCCGCGTCGTGGTGAATCTGCAGCGCATACACCGACTTAGCAAGATCTAAATTGACTCTAAGCGACACGGGAATAATCGACAGAAACAAAATAAGGTACCGCATCATATCCACGTACCACGACGCCCGCGGTGGCCACCCATTTGCCGCCACGAGCACCACGCTTAACACGAACACCGTTACGCAGAGCACTTTAGCGAGTCGGTTAATTTCAAGCTCTAAAATGCCAGTTTTAACGCCAGGATTGGATGTGTTCATCCGCAGCCGCGTCTCGGGGCCCGTGTATACCACGATGCCTAGCACGGCTCCCGTAGCAACCACTGTGTTGGCCCAGAGAGTTTGGTCGAGCGAGAGCGGGAACTCGGTGCCGCTACCGCCACCATTCGCGCTGGCGGTACCGTTGGCGGTACTACCACGACGCCCTCCGCCCACTACCAATTTCCCCATAAATTGGTGAATCAGTTTACTGGGCAGGCCTGCCACCACCGCCACGCGGCACAATTGTTCCGCCAGCATCGTCTGAGTAGCCGCAGGCGCTACCCGCAACTTCCAGTCGGTCTCTCCGTCCAACTGATCCGTCTTAATAAATGCCTCTCCATTCTTATCGCTCGACTGAAGTAGCACGAGATCTGCCGGCACTCGCGCGCCCTTATGGACCCGCACCACGTCGCCGACCTGGAGATCGCGCGACCGCACCACCACACTGCCGCCACTAGCAACTGCCGCTCCCGCCGTGGCACCTCCCGCCGTGGCGGTTGTAGCGGTTGTGGCGGTTGTACCGCCGCGATTCAATACCTCGAATCGCTCACTATTTTGGTCCACGTCCCGCCGCCGTCTGGCGATATCGTCCGCTGCCTCTTTAACCATTGTAACTGTTAGCACGAATCCTAATGGTACCACGTAAGATGAAAGATAGCCGATACGAAGTGCTGGTACCGCTTGACTAAGCGCCACTACGAGAAAGTATAAATTAAAGAAGAATTTGAACTGTTCGTACAACACGATTGGCACGAAAGTGAATGGATTGTATTTGGCATTTGATACCGCGTTGGACGGGAACGTGGCGGGAGCTCGCAGTAAATTAGTGCGAGACTGCAGTAAATTGGCACGAGATTGCAGTGAATTGGTAGAAACTTGTGGATTCTGGGACGACGTATGGGACGACATCGTGGTATGCATGGCGCGACTATCGCCCCGAGCGCTGACATAACGATCAGTTTCAACCGTCACGGGTGTTTGCATCCAATTTATTAGCCGCTTCCGCCAGCCGCCACCAGAATTACCACCATCACCATTAGCCGCCACTAATAATGGCGCGTCATCACCATCTTGACTTCCATAACCATAATTATCATCGCCTCCAATACTACCGCCAGCGCTACCGCGACGGCCGCCAAAACTCGTCATAGGAATGGCATTGTTGCCGCTGGAGCTGTGCCGCGTGCCGCCAAAGAGACTACCACGAGCCTCGTGCAACGCCCGGTCGAGCGTCGTCTCTAAATCGTCGTAGGAATCCGACAAGAAGCTCATTAAAGAAGAAGTTTTGACGGGAATTGGTGATGTTCGCGGTTAGGGAGTGCATGTGATCAAGAGCAGGTGATCAAGAGCAGGTGATCAAGAGCATGTGATCAAGAGCACGTTCTGTAAAGAACGTGACTCGGCGCACATGAACGTCTCATTCTGACATCGGCCGCACCATTCTCGTCCCGCTAGCGCCAAAGCTCGTGGTACGCTCGTGGTACGCTCGTGGTACGCTCGCCCCACTCGCGCTAGCGCTCGTTGGCCGTTTTCTCTCTCACTGCGCAATTTTCTCCCTAATGGACTGCCACCTCCAGAACTTCTCCCATCCTACGTCCTTCTGGCACAAGCTCTACCACTACGCCGGCCTGTTCATACGTCCAGCGCCGTTCGAGCAAGCAGTTCTTGCCTCCGAACCCAATGATTGCGCCTTAATTTCCAAATACGCCGTGGTAGCATCGGTCGATTTGTCCCACACCACCGCCGTATCAGTCGACCAACTTTGGCTCCATTCCATTCATATCGATCATCCGCTTGCCAAATTCTTGGACAAAGATGAGGCGGTGGCGGTCGACGTGCTGACGGAGCTTAGCGAGAGCCCCGTGCTAGTGTTTGTTCATGGCATGGGCGGACAGATGTCACAATTTGAGCCGCTAATTGGTTTATTGTCGCAGTGCGCGGAAGTTCTCGCGGTAGACTTACCGGGATTTGGCGACAGTCGTCCCAAACCTGCCACGATGGCGCGGTTGGCCCATCAGCTGCCACAAGACGTGGCGCGAATTCGTTCTAGCGTTAGTGCCATGGTCGACGCAGATTTTAATTCTGATGCGGCGGCGGCTATTGTAACAGCATTTATTTCTCAGAATATTCCTAGCGGTAAAAAGGTGGTACTAGTGGGTCACTCTATGGGTTGCCATTTGGCGGTACGTGTGGCCAATTTACTTCCATCTGGTACCGTAGAAGGAATGGTTCTTATGGCATGTCCTGCGTTTGCCGAAAATGAACCTGCGGCTAATGACACGGCTGGCCCTGCGGCTGGCGATACCGTGGCTGCTAGCACGGTGCTGGCGCCACTTACAGCACGACTTACCACGCGACTCGCGGTGGTTGTCCGCGAAATTATTATGAAATGGCCTTGGCTCGTGGACCGATTGCGCGCATGGGACCGGATTGGTGGCCTTAACAGTGGGTCGGTACGGCGGCAGATCGCGCACGGCTCGTTCTACCAGAATCTTCGGCAATTTCGATGGAATTTGGATATTGATACCAAATATCTTTTGAAATATGCTGCCGGATTCCAACGATGTACCACGAGCGATATGGTGGCGGCTGTTAGCCGCTACAACGATAATCCTAGCGATACCACCGTGTATCAAAAAACTCTTTTAATTGGCGGACTTGAAGATAAAGTGACGCCGTACGAACATACCGCGGCGATCCACCGCCATCTTACCGCGACGTTAGGACGTGTAGTTAGTGGGCTTCTTTCAGTGCGCGCAGGCCACGCGCTTCTTCTCGCTAAACCAGAGCTAATTTCAGGTCATGTTTTAAACCATTTTGAGCATCATTACCCGACACGGCTCCATCTTCTGCCGGCATGGGTGCTTAAAATTAAGGCGACGCTTAGTGGTGACAAATGGGGGCTTAAAAATGAGATGAAATGGCTGGCAATTGCCGGTGTGAGTGGCGCTATAATTCGCGGTGCTACCGCCACCAATACCGCCACCAATACCGCGACTACCACGATCGCACCGCTAATTGGCATGAAAACTCTTCGCGAAAACGATCCCGTGCACTCTCCCACGATCCTCGAACAACATTCGCACCAGCCTGGCGGTACTATCGTAGCGGTAATAGACATCTCGGCCGATATCCCGCCCTACAACCCTGAATCATTTACCACCATCCACTATTATAAATGTGCCACTGTATCCAAAGTAGTACCGGATCTGGGCTCCGTAAGAAAATTTATCGACCTAGTGGACCGAATTTTGCACGAGACCGCGGTAGAAAAGCCGTTGGTCGCGGTACACTGTCACTACGGATTCAACCGCACCGGATATTTAATCTGCTGCTATTTGGTGGAAAGGTGTGGGTGGACTGTGGCGGAGGCAGTGGAAGGGTTTCGACGGGCCAAAAGTCCGGGGATTAAACACCCTCATTTTATAGATGCATTGTATGTACGGTATGATAGTTAAATAAATGGCACGTGTATGGCACGTGACAATGATCAGGTGATATAAATCAGGTGACTACACGTGGCACGGATCAGGTGACATAGGTGATAAAATGGTAAACATAAAACAGATTATGACACGTGCGTTGCACGTGCCACTAAGAACGTGACCATTTTACCACGTGCCGATTCGCACCTGATGTTTCAGCCGTTAAAAATCACCCCATTTATCTCCTGCCCTAATGAAGTTTAACGAAGCTTTAAACCTGGGATTAGTACCAGAATGGCGGGAACAATACGTCCAGTACAAACGAGGCAAGAAACTCATTGGAAAGATCGTAGCCGCCACCGCGGCATCGGACCGTACGCCGCTTCTTCTGGGCGAGCAGTCGATTCGCTCGTCATTATTTCGGCGGCATTCTAATCAAGAATTTAGCGTCTGGCTCGACCTGGAACGGACCAAAGTAGAACGATTTTATACCGCGAGAGAGCGGGAAGTTTATGAGCGGTTTTTAGTATTAGAGGATCAATTATATCAACTTAAAGAGCATGGGCAGAAGCTCGCACGACGTCGGCGGCAGCATGGGGCCAAGTCTGGAGCGGCGCTTGGTGCAATCGCGGCGGCCCCATTGTCTGAATTAGCATATCATACGCGCTTGGTGCTTAATTCGTTACAGCGGTACGAGCTTCCGTCGTTACCTCGCGTGGGACGGCGGGCGGTGCGTACCGCGGATGTGAAGATGTTGAGCCAGGATGATCTTGGTGCCGGAAATGGTACCACTGGCGGTGCGAACGGTGCGACTGGCGGTGGTGCCAATGGTTCTATTGGTAGTATTACTGGTCTTAGAGGGTTTTTCGCGCGTACCAATTCTACCGCCAGTCTCCCCCAAATTAGTACCAGCACGCGGTCCGCGCCCGCCATGGCTCGTGCCCAATCGTACCGCACATCCACTTCTAATACTACCAATGATGGTGCCAGTATTAATAGTGAAACTGCAAGTATCGCTAGCACCTTCAGCGATGATGAAAATTACCACGATGGTATGGCCCTGGATCGCCGTACCACCGCCCCATCAAAAGATTATGCTCCATCTTCAATCCCTTATTTCTACGCTAAAAGACAACTTAAACAAGCAATGCTTGAACAATATCGTTCCCTAATGTTACTACGGTCGTACCGCGAGATGAATAGAACTGCATTCCGGAAAATCTGCAAAAAATATGATAAACAAACCAAATCTAATATTTCAACTCAATTTATGACTAATTTAGACCGGAATTCATACTTTCTTACCTCCGATATCTTGGATAAATTGGTATTTCAAGTAGAAGAATTATACATCACGTTTTTCGACCCGAAATCCACCGATAGAAAGCAAAGTTTAGAGAAATTAAAATCAATTGCGTATGCTTTAGCAGGAGATATTCAAGCATCATTTTATCCGGAATTTTTCACAGTTGGTATGGCAATTGGTATATCAATTCCTCTCTTTACATTGGCCATTTATACAGGGGTTTCACGGGCCATTGAAAGTCCTCATCCGTATGTTTATTTGCTTCAAATTTATGGAGGATTTTTTCTTCTTACGGCCCTTTTCGTTCTATTTGGTGGTGTTTTACTGATTTTCCAATACTATCATATCAACTATAAGTTTATCTTTGAATTTGATATTGGAACGGCATTAGATTGGAAACAATTTATGGTGATTCCTTCATTATTATTAGCAATTCTTGCTATAACAATGTGGTTTTCAATGCAAGATTTTTGGCATAAATTTCCTTCAACTCAATGGCCATGGATCTATTTTGGTACGGGGCTTGTGCTATTTCTATGGCCAGGTCACCAATTCTACCCTCTGGCACGTCGTTGGCTTCGTGGTGGTGTTTGGAGATTAATTCTTCTGGGATTTTATCCGGTTGAATTCCGTGATTTCTTCGTAGGTGATATGGTTTGTTCATTGACTTACACTATGGGGAACTTATCGTTCTATTTCTGTCAATATTCCCATCATTGGTCTCCTAATTCCGGATGTGGTTCCGATAATAGTCGGATAATGGGATTTCTTGCGGCTCTTCCTACCATTTGGAGAACTCTTCAATGTGCTAGACGGTATATTGATTCAGGAGATTGGTTCCCACATTTCGCTAATATGATTAAATATTCTATTGGATCAGCTTATTATGCTCTTTTAAGTGTTTATCGGATAGATAGATCCGGTTCTAACCGAATATCTTTTGTTATATTAGCAATAATTAACTCCGTTTATACAGCCGCTTGGGATATTGTTATGGATTGGTCTCTTTTACAAGTTGGACTGAAAAATTGGCTTTTAAGAGATCATTTATTCTATAAAAAACCAATTTATTATTATGGAGCAATGATAGCGGATATACTTCTCCGGTTTCAATGGATTTTTTATGCTTTCTTTTCTAATCAAATTCAACAACTGGCAGTTACCAGTTTTGGTATTGCATGTGCTGAAATAATCCGTCGACTTATTTGGGTATTATTCCGGATGGAAAATGAACATGTGACTAATGTAGTATTATTCCGAGCTTCAAGAGATGCTCCATTACCATATCCGGTTTCAATTAAAGTTGAATATGCAATTAAAAGATTAGTGGGATTACGGTACCAAGGACGGGAATCTACCACTAGTTCTGGCGAGACTTTGGACGAAGAAATGGTAGGAATGATGGAACCAATTGAGAGGAAAAAGAGTGCTTTAGCTAACTTTAGTGATACTTTAACTAAGGCACATATGAAGGACTTTCAAAGGAAAAGAGTTGAAGAGGAAGTTGAAGAGGAAGTTGGAGAGGAAGAGGAAGAGGAGGGTGAAGGAGAAGAAGATTAATAGATTTTATTTATTAAATAGATATTTACGAGAATATTGCATGTTTACGAGTGATGTGCATGGATTTACGAGTTATGTGCATGAATACGAGCGATGTGCATGGATTTACGAGTACCATACATATTTACGAGTATCGTACATTTACAAGGGATTCAATTTAAACTATTCCATTCTCTGTTTCCACCTCTTTTTCCACCTCTCCTTCTCCCTCACCCACTTCTCCATGATACTCTTTAATTATACTATCCACATCATCAATATTCAATTGTCTAACATCTCCCATCTTCTTTATCTTTTCAGTAACTTCCTTACATTGTTCATCAGTTAAATGCAAATTCAATTGATCTACTCTCAGTTTAATTGCATTCCATCCCGTTAACCTATTAGCAAAATGAATATACCTTTTAAGTCCGAAATCTGACGGATTTAATATCTCATAAGTAGATGGATTAGCTAAAATAGCTTTAGCATGAATACCTGCTTTATGAGTGAATGCACAAAATCCTGTAATAGGATTATTGAATGGAATATTAACTTGAACAGCTTCAGCCACTAAATTTTCTAAATCTCGAAGTTTATGTAATTTATATTTGGATAAAACATAATCTCTATCAGCAGCAATCATCCTAGCCATAAGTCCTCCTAATGGTGTAATTCCATTTCTTTCTCCTATTCCTAATACACTCACATCAATAAGTTTAGCACCTCCTTCTAAAGCAGTATAAGCATTAGCAATAGCACCACCAGTATCATTATGGAAATGACATTCAATATCACAATTAACTACCGATTTTAATGTCCTAACCAATTCATAAACTTGTCTTGGATTAGCACATCCAACAGTATCAGCAATTCCAACTCTATTCACTCCAATTTTATCAACAGTTTTATAAATATTTAATAAATCAACTAAATCAGATCTAAAAGAATCTTCACTTGAAAATCGAATTTCAATTCCTTTAGATTTAACAAATTCAATTACTTCAATAGCACTTTGTGCAATATAATTCATATCTTTACCATGACTAAATTGTCTAAGAAATTGACTAGTTCCAATTACTACATCAACACCATCAACACCAGTTTCTACTGCTACTTTAGCATCATCCATATGACATCTAATATGAGTTAAAATTTTAGCTTTTAATCCAAGTTTACATATAGCTTCACAATCTTTTTTACTTTGTTCACTAGCTACAGGACTTGTAAGTTCAATATAATCAACACCAAAATCGTCCAAAGCTTTGGCAATTTCAATTTTTTTTTCAGTACTGAAAAAAGCATTAGCAAATTGTTCACCTTCTCTTAAAGTACTTTCTATAAGTTGGAATTCCAGCACATTAGAGAGATAATCAGCTGGGTCAGGTCCATAAGGATTTGGGTTAGAAATATGGTGTGCTTCGCTTACTGGAGTGAACCCTTGGGGAGACATTAGGGAGAAATGAGTTTCGCAGGAGTGCGAAATGTGAAATCAGGAATGAACCAGGAGTGGCAATTTGACAGCAACTAAGAGCGAGAACCAGACCGGAAATGGTATCCGAGCTTAAATTCGGAATGGATTCCGACCCATTTATACATACATTGCAGATAATGCTAAAGCCAAGCGGATTTCTTCTTCACTGCCACCAAATTGACCTTGACCTTGTCCTTGGCCTTGGCCTTGGCCCCGTATCTGTCCAAGTGTCTGGCCTTGTTCGGCCTCATTAAGCTCAAGAAGTTCCGGAATCATATCGTCATAATACCGATCATCCACGTGAACTAACTGGTGAGGATCTATGGAGCTAGGAAACACTTGAAATGATTCAAATCGACGAATCAGCTCGTTTAAATGAGCTTCATTCTTGATAAGACACTTGTTGAACCGGAGCACCGGTGAATAACGAGCATCAAATGAAAGTAAATCAAGATATTTGTGGAATTGCTCCCGGTATTCCGGAAGTTCTTCTTGTGTGGGAACTGGCGACAGTGGCTCATAAATGGCGAGAGGAGCGGTTGGTGTGGTGGTAGAATGTTCCTTAATAGCTGTTTGTTCTCTATGAGTTGTCTGTTGTCTTGACCGTTCTCTATTTCCTCTCTGTTGTCTTAGCCGCTCTCTTCTATGTCGCTCTCTTAGCCGCTCTCTCTGTTCTCTTTGTTCCTCTTCTCTCTGCTGTATCTGATGTCTTATCCACTCCCGCTCTCTCCTACGTTGCTCCCGTTCTGCCTGTCGTTGCCGCCGTCGCTCTGCCTGTTCTCTCTGTTCCTGTTGCTGTTGCTGTGTTCTTTGCCGCTCCTGTTCCCGCCGCTCTATCTCCCGCCGCTCTCTCTCCCGCCGCCGCAATTTGGCTTTCTTCTTCTCCCGTTTCAATCTCTGCATCTCCGCCAGTTGGTCCGCCTCCATCTCCTGCTCCCGCCGTATCGCTATTACATCCTGCCGCCTTCCTGCCACTCGATTAACTTCCGGCACGTGCGTACTAAGAAACCTGTCCATTGTTAATAGAGATTCAGTTTGCGCGCTCAAATTATGCCGCTCATTGCGCGACTCGTACCACCGCAATTGGTACCACGCTCGTCCCACAATTGGTACCACGCTCGCCCTCGCCCTCGCCCCAACGCCAAACTGCTCGTACCGCATTCTCATCCATTCCAATTCCATTTCCGCACTTTTCTTGCTCACTTTTTCCTCCTTATGAGCTCCAACGATAAATCAAACATCCTAAGAAAGTATAAAATAGTCTTCCTTGGCGATCAAGGAGTGGGTAAAACTTCCCTAATCACCCGCTTCATGTATGATACTTTTGAAGAACAATATAGCGCCACCATCGGAATCGATTTCCTTAGCAAAACAATGTACCTTGAAGATAATAAAACGATCCGTCTACAACTTTGGGATACTGCCGGACAAGAACGGTTTCGGTCATTAATTCCATCGTATATCCGAGACTCTAATGTGGCGGTGGTATGTTACGATATCACCAATAAAAAATCCTTTAATAATCTCGATAAATGGATTCAAGAAGTGCAATTAGAACGAGGAAATGAAGTAATAGTTGTCATTGTTGGTAATAAAAGTGATTTAAATAATAAGAGACAAGTAACTAGTGAAGAGTTGGAGGTGAAAGCCAAACTGTTGGGCTGTAACATTTATTTGGAGACCAGTACCAAAGCAAATCATAATATTAAGTTATTGTTTAAAAAGATAGCAAAGAATTTGCCTGAGTTTAAAGTTGAGGGCGATAATCAAGAAACTATTGATATTAAGGTGGAGAATAAGGAGGAGAATGCGAGCGGGTGCTGTTAGGGCGATGGTACTGTGATTCTGCTGATTCTGCTGATTCTGATGCTGTTGATTCTGATGCTGCTGATTCTGGTGTAGGGATCTGGTGTGTGGATCCCTTGTATCACAGTTCCATTTCAATTGATCACCCTGTCACTTTCCATACTTCCATACTTCCATGCTTCCATGCTTTCATATTTTCTTACATTGCTTTGCACTATCAGGCGGCCCCACTGTCCGTTGCCCGCTACCATTCTCCCGCTTTACTTTCCACTATCAGGCGGCCCCGTCGTCCGCGCCCCGCCTCTCTCAGGCCCCTTATACGCATAATATACACCCTTTTCTATTCTATTTATTCCATTCTAGCCTTCACCCCTTTCTACTCTATTTATTCCATTCTAGTCCACACCCCTTTTCTTCTCTATTTATTCCATTCTTATCCTCCTTTTCTTCTCTCTGGCGTATTTTGCACAAATGCGTCAGTTTCAACCCCTTTTTTCATCCTCTACACACTTTTCTCCTACCGCGATTTAGCGTTATTTTTCTCCCTACCGCACATCCAATCGTGGCGCCCCATGCGCCGCCATGCACCGCCATGCAAGCATTCCTTTGTCCCTTGTGCCTGAAAACTCTAATTCGCCATGCTTGTCTCAGATGTCTGGGCAAATCTTTAGGCCTATTTCCACCGATTATAAGGGGAAACTCCCTACCATTTATACCATAGCACCCCTAATAAGCCCACCATTACTCTTCTACACTACCTTTACGTTCCTCCATCCCTTTTCACCCACTCTCTTAACTCCTTTATCTACAGTCCGTTGTCCGCTCCCGATATCCCGCCCGCACTATCTTTCACCCCTTCTTCGTGCGCGTTCAATTCTCCTTAAAAAAATTTTTTTTTTTTGGTTTTCTCCTTTTCTTTAAACTTGGCTGCTTTTTGGCCATGAATAAAAACCCCATCAATCTACAAACGCTGTCGTTGCCAGCAGATTCCATTAGTAATATGAACGGTGCTTCCAACGAGTCATCAAACCAGCTGTCACATGAACATTTGGATGATAAATCGGACGCAGATTCAATCACTAAATCTATAAAATCTGAGTCAACTATCGACTCAGGAATTGCCGCTGAACCAACTAAAAAGGAAAAGAAGAAAAGTAAAGGTAGAGTATTCCAATGCACGGGATTCCCTGGCTGTAATATGTCTTTTACCCGGTCAGAACATCTTGCTAGACATAAGAGAAAACATACTGGTGAGAGACCATTTACTTGTCCTTATTGTTCAAAAAATTTCAGTAGGTTAGATAACTTACGTCAGCATAAACAAACTGTTCATGCGTATGAAAATTACTTGAGTAAAAAAGATGATGAGAAAAGTCTGAAACTGTCATTCCCAGTATCATATTATAGTCCTGGCACGCCTAATCATAGTTCATTAGTGTCGCCTCCCAATTCTAATTCACCTCAGTATCCATATTATTACATGCCGTATGTACAGCAGCAACATCAACAACTTTCAATTCAACAACAGCAGCAACAGCAACAACAGCAACAACAACAGATTTCAATGCAACATCAAATGCACCAACATGCAATGCAACATCAACAACATCAACCCCATCATCAACAACAACAACCCCATCAACAACATCATCAACAACAACAACAACAACCAATTCATTTACAACCACTTCAATCTACTCCACAACAACATCAACACCTGAATCTTCCTCCTTATCTCCATTCTAGAAGCCATTCTCAATACTCCCAATCAAGCTCCAATTCTGAATCCATGGGTTCCATTATTTCATCCCAAGATACAAGTTCTCCTATGTCATCACTTAAATTACCTTCCCATCAATTCAAACCCAAACGGAGACCAAGACCATTGTCTTTACAGCATTCATTTGTCCTAAATTCCGATAAATTATCAGCTACTTTATCATCATTTTCTAGTGGCAATTCAACTACTATCAATACCCCAGTGGCTTCTAGTTATAAAGAGAATTCAGGTTTGAAATCAGCTCCTCCTGTTCCAATGTATTCTTTTAATCATAATCTTCTGCAACATCCACCACCACAAAGAGCTTTCTACTCAAAACATTTGATAAATGGACCAAAACTGGCTGATTTAGTATCTCCATTAAGTCCTTTATTTAATCATAAGCCTGATAATAATAATCATAATAATAATAATGGCAATACCAATTATCAATTTCCTAGATTACCTCCATTGAAAGATGCTAATACTAAGAATTGGTTAAGAGGAGTATTGAATGATGAAGGAAAAGAATTACCACCAATTCCATCCAATCAGCAGGAAAATGGTCAAAATGGTCAACATTCACAAATAAATGGACAAATTACACAAAATTCCAGTCAAAATGGTCATAATTCAATCCAAAATAATCAAACTCCAATCCAAAATAATCAAATTTCAAATCAAAATAATCAAATTCCAATCCAAAATAATCAAATTTCAAATCAAAATAATCAAATTTCAAATCAAAATAATCAAATTCCAATCCAAAATAACCTCCCCCCAATCCATCGAATCCCTCCAATCACTTCCAATTCCCTCGAACCAAACAAATCAAAAGACCTTCCAAAACTCCCAGATGATAAGAGACCTACGATAAACAATCTCCTTTCTCCATATAATGAAAAATTTTCCGATTCGGTTAAATAATGTACATTAGTCACGACTTATTCTATGTAAATTCTGGTGCCAGGGTAGTGTGAGGTGTGGTTCCAGCTGTCGTTCTAGCTGTCGTTCTAGCAACCGCCACAAGCTCATCTATCGCTACCAATCTCTTTTCAATCTCTCCAATTTCTCTCGTTTCTAATCCCTCTAAAAGTGCCAATAATTGGCCAAACATTCGCCTTAATTTCTCGAGGTATTCGACGTAAATTTGATACTTTTCGTACACCATTGCGCCAGTGGTGTGCTTAAACTCACACACCCGTTTCATATCTTCTAATTCCCGCCGTACAATCCTCTCGCTATCCGTCCTAAGTTGTGGGATCACGCTCGTGGTAATGAAAATCTCGTACGTCTTAATTATATCAAATAATTGGCGATTTACTGCCTGTTTGCGGGAACTGATGGCGGTCAACTTGTAGATGTCTTGTACGAGCTGGCGGTGATATTGTGGGACTTCCACCGCCTCATCCACCGCTAAATCAGGCATGGAATTAAGGTGGTATTTTGAATCTAAGAAATAGCGGAGCTCGTCAGATGAATCGTGTTTGGCCAGCGGCTGGCCCACGGTATCGGCCGTACGAAGAATACGTGAAATTAGGGCGTCATTTTCACTGATATGGCGGTGGAGTCGGTCGATTAGGTCCACAAGAGGGCCATAATTGTCTGTTTGAAGGAGGTAATTGTTCATAGCGATAAGTAAAACAAAAGGGAAAAGAGAATGTGTGCGTTTTAATCACGTGACAAGGAGAAAACAAAATGGTGGAGAAAGGGTGTGCGGTGATCACGTGATACTCTATCATATGATGATTTTCACGTGATCTTCATTACTTTTACTTACAGATTGTGTATTACGATATATCCAGTAAATGCCAACTCCTTCTATGCTCCCCAAGCATCTCATACCTCATCTCCATCTTCTCCTCTTACTGCCCAGCTCGCTGGAGAGCCTGTTTCCGCTCCATCTTCCCCTTCTTCATCACCTGTTTCAACGCTACACTATCCAATGGATCCAATAATTCAAACGTACACAACAATTCCTCACTCACACTCATCACAGCCCCCCAATTGTCAAACTCTCCGCAGTAATTGGGAGCAGAAAATACCGTTACCAACGTTTGATCGTTGAAAAATTCATAACCATCTTCTACCACCATATGAGCTCTACATACCAAATCAAAGCCGAATTTCTGAAGAAACTTATTGATAGCCACTTTAGAAAACACGTATGAAACCCCCCTCTCATTATCTTCCCATTCATTTAAAGTATCGGCCGGATCTGACCATAATAAATCATTTAAAAGACCGAAATCTGGCACGTCTGTAGGCCTAACAATGTTTCTTATTTCATCTAATGAACTCAATACCGGCAGTAGACCACCATGCACGCAAAATATTTTACCTGCAACCGTGGCAGCGATCGGTAAAGTATTGAAAGTATCAATAAACAATTTCCATGTTTTTATGTTACATCTTCTTTTACATTCATCATAAAACCCATAAACTCGGGTTACATTGGCACATTCATGATTGCCTCGTAATAGGAAGAAGTTTTCAGGATATTTGATCTTATAACATAATAAAAGTAAGATTGTTTCTAAACTTTGTTTCCCTCTATCGACATAATCTCCTAAAAACAAATAATTACTACTAGGAGGAAACCCACATTTAGTAAAGATCCGAATTAAGTCTCCAAATTGCCCATGAACATCTCCTACTACTTTAACCGGAGGATTTAATTCGAGAAAAGATGGTTGACTAAGTAAAATTTCTCTTGCTTTAGCACAAACCAATTGAATTTCATTATTTTTAAGACACACATTCTTGGTTCTCTTTCCACTATAACCGGAATCAAGAAGCCGTTGGATTAAATCTTCAATATCAATCGTAGTGGTATTAGTTGAATGTTTAGAAAGCATATTTGAATTAGTTTTACTCAAGATTCTTCCGCTAGAAAATGATGAATTTGACCGGGATTTGGAGAGCGACCTTAAGTCTGTGTCGAATGAGGTGGAATTAGGTGTAGAAGGAATGCTGGTGGTGACTTTCAGGTTGCTATTTAGCCGGGAAATATAAGAAGAATCTTGTGCTGATGTAGCGGTGGAAATACCGCCAGTCTCGTGGTTTTCATCGCCATTATGTTGCTCTTCATCGCCATCTTCATCCTCTGATGCTATTGATTGCGCCGAAGCAGCTGATCGGTTCGTCAGGGTTCTACTTAATCCTAATCCTGTTCCTTCTGGCCCTGGTTCTACGCCACTTAAATCCACCAGAAGCGAGCCCGTGGTATTTCGGCGAAGCAATATAGGCGGTTTGGGCTCCACTTGCACCATCAGCGGCGGTAGGTTCGTATTGGCAGGCGTGGTGTCTCCCCCTGTTTCATTTTCTAATACTAATCCGTCCATTTGGCTGGGGAGATTTACACCTGAATTTTGACGGGAAATATTAGGCGTCGAGTGCTTCGAAGACCCTCTGCGGGACCGACTGGACCGGGAGGACTTGTTGGACTTTAATGAGGCAGACGATGTGGTTCTGCTTAGCGGGATACCATCTTTAGAAGGTGAATTTCCCATGATTGTTAAGGCGTGATGGTGAGAATTTTAGTGCGACAAAGGGGTTTTTTTTTCTGGAGCTATGGTGGTGGAATGGCAGGGGTGGTGCGAACGGCAGTTGGTGGGACGGTCTAGGGCGGTGTAGGGGGATGTGGGATGGCGGTGCGCGCGCGGCAGGGGGGGAGGCTTTTGGTCCTGGTGGTGGCTTGGGGAGCGCTCGCGGTATTTTACGCACTTTGTGGTGGAAGAGGGGAGGGCCACGGGGCTGGTTCCACTTACGCTCACCACCAGGCGGTTGAATTGTCCGCCATATATTCTCCGCCCGCCTTTTGGGCCGCCTTTTAAGGACCGCGGTCTAGAATTGCTGGCGTGTACCAACCCACGGACCACCAACATCCAGGGGGTGAAAAAAAGAAAGAAAAGAAAAGAAAAGAAACATCACGTGATATGCTTGCCGGTCTTATCAATTTGAAGGTTTATGTCACGTGCTCGCACTTTTCCGGTTTTGAGTGACATTGTAGTGCGCCGCTCATAACTTTATTGGCTCGCAATCGGTTCACGGCATTTGAAGAAAGTTCTAGCAATTTCCGGCCCTAAAAAGACCCTAAAGTCGCTTAGCGGATACAGTACCATCTGCCTATACTTCTACCATTACCACTGCCATCTTATCCCGGTCTCACCATCTCTAATACTTCCGTAACCCGCACTATCTCCGACATTCTTGACGTCAAGTTTATCGCACCTACTTGCCTGATCGGGATGACACCTGCGCACGACAAATCGTCTATAAATACTCCTGAAATCCCCCCATGTCAAATTTCTATTCACCTTTTTTACCCAACCCTTTAAAGTTTATAATTTTTTATTTCATGCAAGATGTCGTTTACAGAAGATTTTGATTCTAAAAGTAAAGATAAACCCCGACTGTCATTGTCTCAGTTAAATCCTCTGAGACAAACTATAGGTAATTTAGAAGTTGTTATTGAACGAGTTTATAAGAAAGATTATAAACGTGTTGCTAAAACTCTTCAATTGGCATTTAATAAAGATCCTTTTGTGAATTACATTTTAAACACAAAAATCACTTACCAAGATCACGAAAAGAAACAAATTAAGCAAAAGAATGATTTGTTTTTAGCGTTTTTTGAATACTCTGTTATTGAGTATTTTAGTTATGGTGGGATTATTATTGCCGTTAAAGACTATGAATTTGAGTTATCTAATAGTGGTTCTACTAATTATCCGTTTATGGCGGTTGCATGTTGGAATAACTTGAAATTTGATAATAGTTTATCGTTAAGATATCATAATTTTAACCCCAAACTGGCTCCAGATTCTAGTAATAATAAGTTTAGTTTACAATATTCATTCCTTAAGTTTAGTTATCTTGCTTATTTACATGGTTGTAGACAAAAGTCACTTAAAGAAAAATTACCATTTATTGCCAATATTCGTGATTCAGTTTTAATTAATTTGAATTTAAATTTAAATTATAAAACTAAATTTGATAATGTTTGGTATCTAAGTGATGTTGGTGTTTTACCTTCAATGACTGGGAAATCTTTAGGTAAATTAATTATCAATTATTGTCTTGATAATTTTGTTAATGATGGTTGGTGTTATTTAGAAAGTTCCAATATTATTAATCGTAAATTTTATGATAAATTGGGATTTAAAATTGCCAATACATTTGCTGTTAATTCAGATGAACTTGTTAATAACATTGATATTCATTCTAAAGATGATCTTGAAGCTTTAAATAAATTGGATGATTTTATTTTAATGGATGCAATGTTTAGACCTCCAAATAATATTAAAGTTGAAAGTAATTATAAAATTGAAGTCAAGGAAAAACTTGAAGATACTGTAGTTGAAGTGAAAGAAGTTGCTGCCATTAAAGGTTAAAGAAAACAATTAAAAATATAGTTTAAAAGTTTTGAAACTGTCGTACAAGTTTCCAATAAGATTTAAGTTTTTAGTTGAACTAACTTTTCTTTTGTTTCATGTACTTGTACTGATACAATTAAAAGCCATTTCACTACTAATTTCTGTTTTATTGCCTTAATCTTTCAGTTGAATGTTTAAGTGATTGGCATTGTATAATGTGGAAATTATTTTCGACTTTATACAATGTCAGTTGAATAGGGGTTGAACTGAAAGATTAATGTGATATTTTGTTTAGATAATTGAATTGTTCGTATCGATAATGTAGAAGACTGGTCGGTAGTACTGTTTGTACTTAGTACTATTGCTAGTTCTACCTGTCTAGATTAAGTTCTCATATCTCTAGTCCCATATTCATCCTATTTCTCCCTATTCTGCACCATGTCTCGTCCCATTCTCGTCCCCATTCCAGTCCCATTTCCGTCCCATTCTCATCCCAATCCCATCCCATTCTCATCCTCATCTTCTTCGCGCATTGCAATTTTCACACATCATGTTTAAATCCACCGCCAGTGTTTGGAAATCACCCCTAATTTTTAAACGATTCCAGTCCCAACATGAAGCCCTTCTTAAGCAAATCAACCAGCTTGAGAAACAAATCAAAGGATCCGTGAATATCCGAGAAAATCTCCCTAAAATGACTAGTTTTCCTACTGCTGCCAAAACTAAACCAAGAGTCAATAACTTATCTAATCTTTTTGAAGAAACCATTAAAACCACCGGCCCGATCCCATTGTCCGCCTTCATGAGACAATGTTTGACTCATCCACAATTTGGTTATTATACCACGAGAAATCCATTGGATAAAGCCACAGGAGATTTCATTACGTCTCCCGAAGTCTCATCAGTGTTTGGAGAGATGATTGGAATTTATATGTTTCAAATATGGCAAATACAAAACCAACCTAAACAAATAAGAATGATTGAGTTTGGGCCTGGAAGAGGAACTTTAATGCACGATATTTTAATGAGTTTTAATAAACTTATAAGAAAGTTTGGTGATGGAGTTGATATTGAAATAGAGATGATAGAAACTTCTAGAGTGTTACGGAAAGAGCAACATCGTATGTTATGTGACTCACAGTATGTAGAGGAAGAGACTTATGATGAATCTGTAACTAAATGGGGGAATAGGATCAAATGGATTGAGAATGAAAGTGAGATAACTGTTGATGAAAGAGCCAATTTTGTAGTTGCACATGAATTTTTCGATGCTTTACCAATTAAATCGTTTGAAAAGACGGAAAATGGGTGGCGGGAGTTTATGGTGGATCATTCACCTACAGTGGAGAATATGAATGGTGCTGGAATAGAAGCTAAAGACAGTGGTAATTCTGCTTATGATACTGAATTTCATCTTACTCTTTCACCTAAAGAAACACCTAGTTCGAAGCTTCCAGAAGCCAATGATCGTTATAAAGATGTAGAAGTAGGAACTCGAATCGAAATATGTCCAGATGCCGAATTTTTCATTACGAAAATGGCTAAACTTGTGAATAATACTACCAAACAAGGTACTGTTTTGATTATAGATTACGGGATTGTGGGCAAAATTCCTGATATAACACTCCGTGGGATCTATCAGCATAAATTTGTATCACCATTTTATCTTCCAGGTAGTGTGGATTTATCAATAGATGTAGATTTTGATAATTTGGCTATTTTAGCACAACCTTATGCACAGGTTTTGGACGTTGTAGATCAAGGTGATTGGTTGCATGAAATGGGGATTGGCCATAGAATCCATAGATTGATCCAGAAAGCTGAAGATGAAACCGAACAACAAAAAATTTATGATTCTTACGTAAGATTGACTAATAAAGATCAAATGGGAGGTATTTATAAATTTATGGGACTTGTGCCAAAGGGACAAGAAGTTCCTTTAGGATTCAAGAAACTTGTATAAAGAATATATAGTACGATAATGTATATAATACTTAAAAATACTGCTTAAAATTGTTTGGTAATAAAAAAAAAAAGAATTTTCCGATACCGGGAGTCGAACCCGGGTCTGCTGTGTGAAAGACAACTGTGCTAGCCGTTACACCATATCGGATGTTATAGAGGATATAAAGGGGTAGAAGAAAAATATGCTGGATCAGAAGGTGGAATAATGGCCAACTCTAAGCTAACAGTTTAGTCTAGAGTGACTCTATTACTCTACAACAGTTCTCCCATGGTTTATCTCCTTATTTATTCACTACTCACTCATAAAATCATCTGATTACTCAAATCATCTTATTACTCAAATCATCTTATTACTCAAATCACCTGATATTACTCAATCTAGTATTATTCATATGAATATTAATATCCAATCTATCAGCATCTTCTTCAATTTGTCTCAATCTATCATTTTGACTTCCAACTTCTTGACCCATTGTCTTAGCAGAATTCTTTAACTTCTTAGAATACAATGCAATTTGATCCAAATTATTTGCAAGTTCTTTTTCAATTTCATCATCTTCAGAATCATTTTCAAATTGATACCTTCTAGCACTTGCTAAATCTTTTTCTCCTTGATACTTTTGATAAAGTTCTGAAGATGTAGAATTATTAGTTATTCCTTGTTTAATTCTTTGTTCACTTTCATACATATTCTTTCTATTAGTATCTCTTAAATACTTTTCTTGAGCTTTAGCAGTTTTAATCTTTTGTTCTTGACTTCTTAATCTAGATTTTTTATTGAAAGGGTTCCCACTAGCAGGAATAAAGATTGATCTATTCAATCTTTCAATTTGTTTGACTTTTTCTTCTGCTATTTTACTTTGAGTATCTGCTAAATTAATGTTTTGTTCAGCATTATATAACCGTTCACTTTGAGATCCCAACATCCCCAATGTATTTGTACCAGAAGCATCTGCTTCTTGTGCCATTCTTAATGTATTTCTAGTCAGAGCTAATGATTCTTGTTTAACAAATCGAATATCTTGTTTAATGGCTTCAACCTCTTCATCTTCAGAATTAACTTCGTGTTCTTGAGGTAAATCTTCATCAATAGTGACATTTAAATCATCTTCCTCGGGTAATTCATTCAAATCAAGTGTTTCATTATCCATTACTTCTCTTTTAATTGGTTTTTTAGATTGAAACATCGTATTACTTGGAATTATATTCAAATCAAGAGACTCTTCATCGGCTTCTCGCTGCCTAGTGGAAGTTCTGGTGGTACGGGACGCATATACATCATCCCTGGCGCTTCTACTAGCATAAGGATCGGCATAAGGATCGGTTTTGGTACCATTTCTCTCACTTCTGCTTCTAGAATAATCTTCATTGCCGCCAGAAGATGTATATGGATCACGCCGACTCTGGGCGTACGGGTTCGTACCATTTTGACCACGCATGGTTGTATTTTGGCTACGCAGTGATGTATTTTGTCCATAAGGATTCGATTGTTGTGTTTGATTACCGTACGGATTAGCTCCATTACCAGACTGATTATCGTATGGATTGCCGCCACCACCTTGCCCGCTAGACCCATATGGATTACCTCCACCTTGGTTTCCTCCTCCGTACGGATTGCCGCCACCACCGTTGTTCAAATTGGCATAAGGATTAGCCGGCGCAAAGCCTGGTTTGGCGTTAGCTCTTTCTTGTGCATACTGCTTAAACGCTCCGAATTTCTCCTGTCGAGAGCCAAATCCATTGGTGTTGCTCTTGGTAGAGATCCCGGCTTTGTCCAAATGGGCTCTAATCTCTTCTTCTGTGGGTTCTTTCTTTTTAAATACGTTTTTTAAGCCCATAGTTTGGTTTATTTTAAACTGAGAATGATCATTTTGGTATGCGAAAACACCCGCACACCAGGGGGAGTTTGGGGGATCCATACACCATCGGAAGACACACGACCTTAACCTTAATTAAAAGTTGGAATAACAATTGGATATAAAAGTATTAGAGTCAAGATTATTGATTACTACATACGTATAGACCATTCACCTTCAATAGGCTCGAAATTCAGACCGTAAACCAAACAATAATGCTTCAATAACATGCGAATTTCTTCCATTTCATCTATCAATTCAAGACGATTAATTCTCTGAAGTTCTTCGGGATTGAACCACGATTTCAGTTGTCCATACCCTCCAATTTCAGAGATATCTGTTACAGCAACGGAATTAAAGCCAATATCCTTCAAAAATTGCGCTTTTGACTGCAATGTTGGATACTCATTTAAAGTCAATAAATTGATACCTCTAGCAGCCAAATTTTCCATCATTTGACGTCCAAACAGATCATTAAGTGAAATGGGCTCGTAGATTAAAATTGACATGTTTTTAAGAAGGTTTTTCCAGAAACTAATGATGGTTTGGTTCTGCTTAGGAGTAGAATAACATAATACACATTCACTTAATACTAAAGTAGGTAATTCGGTGTTAATATATGTTATCCACAGAGGTTCTTCTAATGTTCGAAGATCTGCGCCTATTAGATGATAGAAATCAGTATGAAGATCGGAATTCATGGACTCAAATTCTTGTAAATTAGTTGGATTTATTATAACTTCTTTAGCTCCAACAGCTTCTTTTAATATTGAATTATTCAAAATGCTTAGTTTTTTAATCTTGGTTGTTTCAGGAAAGTCGATTTCAACGTATTTGACAGTTGGTGAAGCACGGGAAAAGCATCTGGTATCACTACCTCCTCCTAATGATATTATTTGACATTTTTGGTGAGTTTTAATGAATCTATCGATTAGTTGGGAAATAGCTTGGGTCCGGAGATATGTTCCACGGTTAATTATTGGGAACTTCTTATCAAAAGCCTTTTTAACTGCACGAGAAGCTGACAATTTGGTGTAGCCTTGACAGTATTGAAGGTAATTTGCATAGGATTGAATGATATTGGAAATTGAAGGATCCAGGGGCAGGAAATAGCCAATTTGATTGCATGAATTCCGACAACTGAGTGCATCAATATCAGTAGATCGAATGGTTTTATCTTGCATCATCTTTGGGGTCAATTTAGCTAACAAATTCGAATGATTTTGATGTGATTGTGCAGTAAATTAGACAACTATAATGTCAGATATTACACGCTTTTCAACCAATAAAACTAATAGTTAATTGACTTTATCAACAAAACTAACCGCTAATTCACTTAAAACAGTAAGTTAGAACCAATTTTATATCAGGGAATTTGATTAGCAAGAATGTCTCAGAATTGCAACAATTATACGAGCCGTTGAAATGCGCTTTTGTCGTAAACTTGCAGCTTATCGCAGATCCTTGCAGATGGTAAATACCACTTGAAATAACTTGACGTAAAACGGATTTATCGCCAAACTTTACTCCTTACCAATGTGATGTATCACTTTGATTTATATTAATTAATATATTTAGTGCGTGTTTTATTATACAGTCCTCTATACTCACGGTTGCTCTATACAGGGCTACACTCTTTCGAGAATTATCCACCAATTGTCCTTTTCATAACCCTCTTCTACTATCTTACAGTTGTCCGTGGCCATTGCATTGCTGGAAAGTTCTCCTTTCTTGTAGAGATGGTAATATCTGTACTTTGTCACTGGTTCAGGCTCTTGTTTCTCTGATTCTTTATCTTCAGATTCTTTTACTTTATCTTCTTTTACATCAATTTCCTTTGATTCTTTCAGTTCCAATTGCTTCTGATTCTCTCTATTTTTACGGGCCCTTGGTTTCTTCTCCTTCTTCTTTTTCTCCTGGAGTACCCACGGCACTAAAACGTCTTGTTCATCCCCTTCTTTATATCCTCTTCTACTATTTTCTTGTTCCAATGCCCAACAATAAATCAAAGCATGGCCTCCAACTTTCAATCGGCTCATTATTTCCTGAATAGCTTCTATACGACGAGTTTCAGTGGAAAAATGATGAATTACAGCAATAGATATGGCGAAATCAAAAGTATTGGCAGGATGAGGAAGCGAGAGCCCGTCAGCTACCGCCAAGTTATAGTGCGGGTTGATACCATAAGCACAGTCGATTAAGCCAGTACTTCTATCGGAACCAATGATGAAAAGATCCGGATTAACATTCAAGTATTTTCCGTTCCCACAGCCTACGTCGAGTCCCACAGCGTAGGAAGTACGGGATTTAAGGAACCGTTCAACTATTGGCCATGGTTTATACCGAGTTTGGGAGAAATGGGGGGCTATTTCGTTGTATACGTCGTGAACTAGCGACTGTTCTTTAGAGGATGGGTCCATGAGATGAGAGAAAAGAAAGAGAAGAAGAAGAAGAGTCGCGGTTGAAAAATAAGGTAGAAAATTGGCCGTGCAACGGGCAGAGTTCGCGGGCGGTACTGGCGGTAGCGCGTGGTAATTTAAGGCGCTGTCGCACCATAATTGGATTTAAACAGACTGGAATTTTTCTCATTCTATTCTCATTCAAATTGTACCAGATGTTTTATAAGCTTATTACAACCGTACTAATTTTACTACCAGCGGCGGTGTTTTTGGTGCCAGAGACAGAACGGGCGCCCGTCTATGTCTCGTACGCAGATAAAGGGTTCAATTTCCCCGACCTTTTAGAAGCCAGTCAGATGCAATTAGATCAAATCACTTCAGCATATAAATTAGTATGGGGCGAAGCACCAGGCGACCAGAGACTGTTGGAAATGCATTTGGCGGGCGAAAACACCATGTTTATGAACACCAACAAGACTGTGGCACATCTCATGTACACTATGGCGGCAATACATGCCAATGACTTGCCATATTTTGTAGCACAAGTAGTTAGCCAGATGAAATAGACAGGCGGTCAGTGGTGGACGGACAATTTGAGGATCTGACGCGGACATTTTGACCGCCCGCGCTAAAATCTCAAAAACATCAAAATCTTAAACCAGCGGTTAATCACAAACTTACTTTAGTTACAATGTCGTCGCCCTACAGTAGCACGGCGTCCGACGTAAGTTTGGACGAAGAGGACGAGGAGCTCATTGGAAGAGTGTTTTACGGTGACGCCAACGATGCGGCCGAAGACGATGGCGTGGCAGAACTTCTGGAATCAGAACTAGAGCTGGTGGCACAAGTGGACCCAGATTTGGTACGGAAATACCGCCAGCTTAAGACCAACACAGTGCTAAATGAAGAAGAACGTAAGAGGCTTGTAATGTCCAGCTTTTCCTCCGACCAGATGGACCGGTTTGAAGCGTATCGTCGTACCACCATCAATAAACCTGGTGTCAAGAAGATTTGTAATGGAGTCTTGGGCCATTCGATTCCTCAGAATATTGCGGTGGTATTGGCGGGGTTAAGCAAGCTGTTTGTTTCTGAGATTATCACAAAGGCTTTTGAAGTACAAGAAAAGGAGTTTAAAGCGGATTTATGGTTACAAATTGATCAAAAGAAGCGTCATAAGCGGCAAATTTTGAAGAATTTGGATAATAATGAGGATGTAGAGATTAATGAATTTAAGTTACATTATCGGGGAGAGAGTATGGAGCCGTTACGGCCAGAGCATATACGGGAAGCGGTACGGTTGTATAAGCTTGAGAGTAGTGGAGGGATACGGGCGGAATGGCGAGGACAAGGGGAAGGAGATGGTCGGATGTTTAGGTGAGAAGGTTTTGGGAGGTTTGTGGGAGGTTTTTGACAGTTTTTTGACAGTTCTTAAACGACTTTTGACAGTTTTATGACAATTTTTGGCAGTGATTTTGACTGTTTCCAGAAGTATTTGTTTTTGACTTCAGCACATGAAACCTTTTACTGTTTTCAACATCTTGAACTCCTGGAAATTTCATCAGTCCTTCATCCTCAGCCATTTTCATTTATTTACCAAATTGATCTCCATTCTGTATATTTGTATCTATAATATAAAATCACACATTAGTCAGCTGTCTTTCGAGACAGCTGTCACAATTAAATTTGCTAAGCTATTCTTCAAGAAAGCTGTCACAATTAAGTTTGCAAAGCTATTCTCAAGAGTCACAACAAAGTTTTCAACATCCTCAAGACAACTGTAACTTTACCAAGCTATTCTTGCAACAAATCCTTGAGGATTCCTTCTAATCACCATCTTTCTTAACTCATCATAAACAATCAACAAAACTCCAAATCCAAGAGAAATGAAATAATACTCTACTGGAATTTCTCCCGTTCCTAAAGCTCGTTGAATAGCAGGAATATAATTCCATATAAAAGTACTTCCAATAATAGGAACAACCACTAATAATCTCCAATTCAAATTCCTAAAACAACTGATATAACGAGATCTTACTGTAACCAAATTAAACGCTTGTAAAATCACCAAATGAACAAAATATATCGACAGTGATACATTCAACACTGGTTGGTATTCAGTAGGAATGAAATATTTATGTAAATCATCAAAACTAATCCCCAGTCTTTGACAATGAAGAAAAGCTAAAAACATTGAACTGAAACAATAATATGTACCAAAAGTGAAATAAGCATGCAATAATAACTTCCAATCTACCAATCTTTCACCAGTAACACTTCTAGGAGGTTTTTTCAATAAATTGGTTTCTTCTGTTTCATAACTAATAATCATTGAAGCAATACAATCTGTAACACAACAAATAACTATCATTAAGAAACTGGATAACATTTGAGGAAATCCCCATATGGCAAAAAGTAATAATGCCCATACTTCAGAATATGTACCAGCAGGAAGTAAATAACAAATGGTTTTACGAAGATTTTCAAATACTAACCGTCCATATTTGATGGCATCAACAATTGAAAGGAATGAATCCATAAGTACTAAATCACTAGCTTCTTTTGCAATTTCAGTACCATCATGAACTGAAATCCCAACATCTGCTTGCTTTAAAGATGGTGCATCATTAACACCATCTCCTGTCATTGCAACAATATATTTACGTTTTTGAAATTCTTTAACAATACGAAGTTTTTGTTCTGGTGATGTTCTACTAAATACAATTTCTTTGTATTGAACAAGTTTATCCCAATCAACTTCACTAAGACGGTACATTTCCGGTCCATTAATAACAATAGCTTCTTTAGATTCCATATTGTTGATAGTATCATGAGATTGGGTGATTATTCCTGCCATTTTGGCAATACTGACTGCTGTAAGTTCAAAATCTCCAGTTATCATGACAGTTTTAATTCCTGCTTCTTGAATATTCAGTATAACTTCTGGAATATGATCTCTTAAAGGATCTGCAAGTGCTATAAGACCTACAGCTTCAAGATCAAAAATTATAGTGGTTTCAATATCCAGAAGATCATAATTTAATTCAAAACTTCTGGTACAAACTAATACAACTCTCATTCCATTTGCTGCCCATTCATATTGAATCTTGATAAGTTCATTCTTTGATAAATTATTGGTTTGTTTTAATCCTTCAAGAAGATAATCTGGTGCTCCTTTAATGACAGCCAATAACTCTTTATTGGTTTCATAAATCTTAGCCAGAAATTTAGTTTTACTATCAAATGGGATATCTTTAACAAGTTTCCCTTCAAAATGATTAGCAGAAGAAGATCCTTCCATACTAAATATCATGAGTGCTTTATCAGTGGCATTCCCACCTGAAATCTGGCCATTTTCAACTTGACATTCATTACATAATCCACAATACTTTTGAAGTTTTTCAATGTCTCCTACTGTATTAGTGACACTCATAACCCCTGTGGTAATGGTTCCTGTTTTATCAGTACATAATACACTTACAGAACCTAAAGTTTCAACCACTAAAAGTGATTTACAAACAATATTGGAATTTTGCATTTTTTTGGCAGTAATGGTTAAAACAGTAGCAAATGAAATTGGAATACCTTCAGGGACAACTGTAAAGAAACAACTAATGATTGTAGCCACAAGATTCACAGTATTCAACCAATTAGGATATTTATGTTTGATATAAGCACCCCAAACAATCAAAATAATTACAATTAATGCTATAGCGATTGAAAAAATAATTGCCATGAATCTAAAAAGTTCCACTTGAAGTGTAGAAAGACCCTTTTTAGGCTTAGATGAAAGTTTGGCTATATTTCCAAAGATAGTATCATCACCAGTAGCAGTAACTACTCCAATTCCAGAACCAGATGTACATAAAGTACCTTGAATTGCAACAGAAGTACTTTCCAAGATGTTAGTATCATTTGCTTCAGTTGTGGCAATAACAGGACGACTTTCACCATTTAAAATTGATTTATCAAATACAAGCCCATTGGTTTGTAATATTCTCATATCTGCTGGAATTCTTGTATTTGAAGATATTAATACAATATCTCCTGGCACAAGCATTTCAGTATTTATTTGAGTGATTTGTCCATCTCTTATACAAGAAATTTCTGGTTCTAAAAGTTGTTTAACTGATTGTAATACTTTCCCACTACTGAAATCTTGATACCAATTAATGGCTGCTTGAATAAAGAAGATAACAAGTAAAGTAATTCCTAAAGCTAAATTTGCAATAGCAGGTGGATCACCTAAAGGTTTCCAACATAAAATAAATAAAACACCAGCAATAAGGAAAACTGCTCCAAATCCATTAAAGAAATAATTAAGGATTTTAACAAGCCAATTCACTCGAACTTTTGATTGTTTATTATAACCATATTGTTTAATTCTTTGTGTGGCAATATCTGTTGAAAGACCAAACACTGCATCAGTTTCAAAGTCTTGAAGAACTATATCAATATGATCTTTATGCCAAGTTAGTTCAGCAAGTTTATCATTATCAAATGGTTCATGAATTTCAGTTGAAATACGTTCTGAAATGTTATGACTAACGGTTCTATAAGTAGTTGGGAAATCATTACCAGAAAATTGCACTTCTTTAGTACGAGTTTTGTTGATTTGATTACCAAAAGCTACCAGAAATTTATTTTCTTCAGTAATAGTGTTGTTTTCCTTAATAAAGGAACTATTTTCAATAGCAAAAGAGCTGTCTTTTTCAATATCTGACATTTAATGAAAGAATTTCAAATGGGAATTTTATGTGGAATTTATACTGCTTCCATAGTCCCATTCTTGCTGGATTATCATAATACACCATCAACGAATCCTTGTGTTAGAATTTCCTATTTGGAGGCTGGGTTTTGGAGGCTTGGTGGTTGTGAGATTTTGCATCCAATTGAAAAAAATGCCTCGAACTATACACAGGAACATTTGAGTGAATTTTTCAAATGTGAAAGCCGTTTGAGGGACTTAATTGAATTTTTGGGCGTAGTTTGAAGGATATAATACAGAAAGTTATTTGATTATAAACAAACATCTACCGTTTGAAAGGAATATTCTATAAGATATGTCAAAAATTGACCATATTTTAAAGGAAAAAAAAAACTAATGTGTCAAATGTGTCAAACATGCATATTTGTGCGTCTTTTGCAACTGTAAAAATGAACGCCAATGGTTGTAAGGAATTTAGAATGGTGTTTTCCGGAATTTCAGAGATTAAGAGTATGTTGTTTCAGTGCCGTAGCCAAAGCTTAGCCAATCAGCTTAATTGGCTATTTGAAACAAAATCTATTGGCTATTTGAAACAAAATCTATTGGCTATTGGAACAAAATCTATTGGCTATTGAAACAAAATCTATTGGCTATCGAAACAGAATTTTAACCTGTTCTTTTTGTTTCAAATTTCGTATTCAAGAGTTAAAAGCGTTTTCATACAATATATTAAGATACAAACATAACTAATGGGCAATATGTGCTTTTTTTTCGGGAGTTAACCATTTAATGTTGGGATAACTCTATCATTGTATCTACCACCAGCAACTTCAAGATTATCCAAGAAATCTTGGATAAAATCAAATTCTTCGTCGGTAATAGTCAATTTTTTATAATTCAGGTCAACCCTTTCAATACTAGAACCACCAGGAATTGGAACTAATTGAGTGACTTTTTTAATACCTTTAAAATTTGTTTGTTCAGAAAGCTTATAAATATAAGCAATTGCCAATTGTTCTAATTTACCACCTTTAGATTTAGCTAAATCATATAAAGGTTTTATATTTTGACGATTTTTATTGAAATTTTCAGGTTGGAAACGATCAAATCCATATTGAACTTTAATATCATCAGGTCCAAGAGATTCCAAATAATTTTCTTTTTCATAAGCATAATCAGTTAAAATTCCTCTTGTCATTGGAGAATAACAAAGAATAGGAATTTGAAATTCAGAAGCAGTTTCTAAAATTCCATTATATAAAGGATCTTGAGTTAACATTGAAAGTTCAATTTCTAAAGTAGAAATTGGTGCAACAGCAGCAGCTTTTTTAATTGTTTCAGCACCAACTTCACTTAATCCAATACCATCAACAAATCCATTTTCAACATGTTTATATAAAGATTTAACCCAAGTTTCAACAGGAATAGAATGATCAACACGACTATTTTCAATAATAATTTTTGGTTTAACTTCCAAGTTACTAAACTTATCAAGTAAACCTTTAACATGTTTATCAATTATTTCTTCAGATAAATTAGGAGCCATATTTTCAAAAGCTAATTTGTATACATAAACAATATTTGGATCTGGTCTTTGTTTGAAAAATTCAATGAAAATATCGGTATTATTGAATTTTGGATTAAAAGTGTAATGAATTGCACCATTGAAAAGTCTTACACCAAACTTGTCATAAATATGAACAAGAGTTTTCACTGATTCTTCAATTGGTTGAGGAGATGCTTTAGCAGTTAATGTCATAGTACCGTAACCGGCAGAAGGAATTGTAACCATTATTGATTGATATTATTAAGAAATGATAAATTAGTAGAGAATTAGAAAGAGGGACAATAAGAGGGTTTATATACAATTATAAATCAATTAAATCCGAGGAGACATGAAGCAATAAAAGACTTACAGTCTATTAAACGAAAAGTCTATTAGACCAAAAGTGTATTAATCCGGGGAGTCATTTAGGGTTTGACTTGGCGGAGGATACGTCCGTGGAGATAACACGGAGAAAAGAAGGGTAAAGAACATGGCAATAGTAGGAAAACAGATGACCAATATTGGATGGTGACCACATGAGAGTATGAGAAACGCATTAGGATGCAGCGGAACGCATCTACTTTAGGAGTGGAAGTTGAGGAATAGAAGATTAGTGTATTAGAAAGGTCTGTTTAGTTGTTTGGTTTAGTGATGATCATATGTTAAATTCCGTGGAGGTAATTAATCCATGTGATAACATACACGTGATCATATGCACGTGACTCACTTTTCTATTTCGCATACACTAATTCAATTCAAACTGGTTTAATGGACCCGAACCCGAAGATAAAGAAGCGTAAATATAGCCGGGCCGGCTGTTTGGTGTGCAAGCAGAGGAAAATTAAGGTATGTGAGACGAATTGTGGTAGGGCGAGTGGCGGTAGTGATTAGTACGGCGATGTCGTGCTAGAATTGGCCCTAAACTAGAATCAACATTAGTACTAATGTGATAAATTTTAGTGTGATGAGGCTAAACCTCAATGTTTAAATTGTGAACGGGGGAGTAGGCAATGCTCGTACGAGCCACGGGCCAAGGCTAGGGCGGACGGTATGCTAATTAGTACGGATAGTATGTTGATTACGGCGAGTGTCTCGGGAGATAGCACGAACGCTGGCACGAATGATGGCACGAATGATGGCACGAATGATGGCACGAATGATGGCACGAATGATGGCACGAATGATGGCACGAATGATGGCACGAATGATAGCACGAACGCTGGCACGAACGCCAGCACAGACCTCGCGGCAGATGCGTGGCTGTTGGCGCACGAGCTTCATGATATTTTAGGGCACAATGGATTGGATATGACAGAGGAATTGCTTCCCCCATTGGCACTGGCTATGGACCTGATGGCAGGCCAGGCGGTGGGCCAGGCGGAGGAACAAGCAGCGGGCGAACAAGCCAGGCCAGAGGGTGAATCAAACGGTGAATCAGACGGTGAACAAAGCGGTGAGATGGGCTTAAGCCACCACCAAATATTAAAGCAAAATCACCACGATCGTGGACCTATTCCTACCACCACCATTCTCCCTACACATGTCGCCCTGTTTCTTGAAGCCCATGATGATCTTCCCAAGAATTATCTTCGATTATTCTACCTAAAATATGGTCTTTGGCTCATGCCTCTCGCCCCAGATGGCCCTAATGTGTTCACCACCACCGTGCTAGCCACCGCCATCGCGGTACCATTCTTAAAACATGCCATTATGGCCATCACTGCATCGTTTGAATATTCCATTTCTCGTTCTACCACCGACCAATATTACTACCACCATTATACCAAACTTAGTCTCCAAGGTCTCACCACGGCGTTCAGTAATTCTCACACATGGAAGGATCAAATAGTGGCATTAATATTCACTAGTTTGTTGTTTGTAACAGATGGAGCTAAGGATGGAACGTGGCGGGCTCATCTTCGTGGTGCTAGTCAATTATTTAGACGGTATCTTAGTGGAATTGGCGGTGGAGATGGTGGTGGAGATGGTGGTGGAGATGGTGGTGGAATTGGTGGTGGAGATGGTGGCATTAGTGGTGCGACAGTAGGAGGAGTTCTCGTGGCAGCATCGTGGTTTTTTTCGTTCGAAATCATCGCTGTAGCCACCAGTCCTGGTGGTGGATCTATTTCCACCGCTAGCCACATGGATGACGTGCTATTGCCGCTTAAGCAGCACCACGCTCTCGCGGTACAAATGGGCCTATGTCTCCCCGATGGATACAATATTTTTCTCGGACTTTCTTCCAAAACCATCTCATTGTTTGTATATTTTGTGAAACTTAGTGTGAGTTATAGGGCAAGTGGTAACACCACTGGCACTACTACCACTGGTACCAGCCCAGGGACAACTCCAGGGCCAGGCCCAGGGCCAGGGCCAGTCTCGGTCGACCAACTTCTTCCATTAATGGCACTATTCCATGAAGCAATTGACCAGCCAGTGGTCAGTAAAACAGGCATTATTGGGCCTAGTAGTCCGTACTATCCTCGTCCACACGGGCAGAGATTTGTCCCGGACGAATGCTACGGCTACGATGGTGGTAGAGGCATAGTTTATTCGTGGTACGATATTAGTGATAAAGTTCATGCGTATGGGCTTCTTTTACGAGTTCTTACTGATAAGAAGTATTGGGGGCTTGATAGCACGAGCCCAGTGGTACAAGACGTGGTACGGAAGATGCTTAAATGGTGCTATTTCATGCCAGATGGAGGGAGTGATAGAGAGAAAGAGAATAGAGAGAATAGAGAGAATGGCGGTGGAAATGGCGGTGCAAATGGTGGAAATGGCGGGAATGGCGGTGAAACTACAACGATTGACCGGCGAATGTTGATGATTCATCTGTCTATGATGGTGTGTGGCAGTCGGTGTGTGAGGAAGGAAGATACGGCGAGAGTGGGAGAGTATTTCAGGCAGTTGAAGGAGATGGGAGTGCGTACGGTTAGACTGCTGGCGGAGGTTGCGGAGGGAGAGGCCGAGCAGGGAGATTTTGTGCCGTATCTTTAGAGTGGGAGTGGTTGTAATTTTAGGGCTAGTGGCGGTAGAGTGGATATAATTTAAGGCGAATGGCGGTAGAGTGGTTGTAATTTTAGGGCGAGTGGCGGTAGATGGTTGTAATTTTAGGGCGAATGGCGGTAGAGTGGATGTAATTTAAGGCGAGTGAATATTATGTATTTAATTTACGCAGGCGTAGCAGTAGAATGTAGAATAGTAGAACGAGCGTCGTAGGACGGTAGCACGAGCGTCGTGGTACCGCAGCACGAGTGTCTCCAATAGCACGAGCGTTGTAAGGCCATAGCACGAGAGTCGTAGAACGGTAGTACGAGCGTCGTGGTGCAGTAGCACCATCGTCTGCCGTACGATCATCTCCACCTCTACCGCGACGCCCGCCACGTATAGTACTCAAACTCGTGGTAGCTCTGGTCCAAGTATTCCCGCACGGCGTCGCACCAATCTACCACGGCCTTCTGATCAAAGTGTCGCCCTGTATCGCCCGCAGGCCCGTCCCGCGCACACCGCCCGCCAAACTCACCTGCCGCCAACCGCTCTCGCCCCAGTCGCACCATTCGTTCTAATCGCTCGAACCGATACTCGCACCACTCGCGGTAGTATTCGTCGTGAATAGAACGAGGCATCACCAGCGGACGGAACGACGTTAGCACGGTGGTATCAGGCACCGCGACACTGGCGGGAACGTAGCCAGCCACCGCGCTAATTCTGTCATGATTAGTGAGAGGCTTCGTGGCAATATGTCGCACCACACGGCCCTGTAGAACTGTGGCGTAACCCTCGCGCGGGCCCTCGACGTACACCACGGAGCCCGCCCCATTCTCTAGGCCGGTGGCTCCGCCCACCATTCCCTCAGGAGCTGAAAGCATTAAAACTACTACAAAAGAATTGCTATCAAAATGCCAATCGTAGACCGACGCCGCCGTAGTGTCGTCTCGTACCACGGCGGCAGCAGGGCGGGCTTCGTCCTGTAAATTGACATTAACATGGCTAATTTCGTAGTCAAACATTAGGCGTAAATCTACGCCCACGAGCTCGCTAATTAGGGCGGTGGTTTGCGGGTGGGACCAGGCGGCTTTAGTGAAGGGAGCGTGGTGGATGTAGCCGCAGATATGGAAGTCTGTGGCGGTAGGCAGGGCGGCATTTCCTGAACGACGGGCGTAATTTTGGAGGGCTTGTGGGGCGAAAGCTTCCCATTTCATTATGGCGATGGCTAGTGGTGAGAATAGCGGGAATGGGGCGGTGGCTGCTACGTCAGAAATTGGTGGTACCAGCGTGGCGGAATTGGTGATGCCCAATTCCGTAAGCGTGATTGTTTTCACGTGACCATTACTACCATTACCACCACTTTTGTTCTTGCTCCGCGGGTCAAGGAGGTGTACCGCGGGATCAAATTTGGTGTTTGGGTCGAAGTTCGGAATTTGCATAAGGTTTTCTCGGAATTTGGCAATTTGGGAGTCAAGCAGCAGGGGGATTCTATGGGACGGCGAGCCGTTGAGGGCGTCGTTGGAGATCCACGGTAAGTTAGGGGAACCTGGAGGAGCGTCGGTGGCCATTTAGGGAAGTGAAAGGGAAGAAAGGTACGGTTTATATAGACAAGTACGGAATTATAGATATCGGAATTGGAAGGAATTTGAAAAGGAATTTGGGATGGAATGGTAGTGTTTACGGAATTTGAGGAATCTGGGAAGAAATTTAGGATGAATTGAGGGCAGTGCGATTAAGGAGTGGTTGGCACGAGATGGCTGGGGAATTGGTGCTGGTTGGCGGCGGAATTGGTACTTGATGGTGGCGGAATTAAGGAACGGGAATGCGATAAAGATCTCAAGGTTTCGCAGCAGCCGCACTACGTTCCCGCACCACAATCGCGCCACACCACCCCCTCTCGCCCTACGGTCGCACCATTCCGCCCAATCCTCGCCCCATTCTCACCACACTGCTTCCCGCGCTCCGCCCTATTTACTCGCTCCGCCCTATTTACTCGCTCCGCCCTATTTACTCGCTCCGCCCTATTTACTCGCTCCGCCCTATTTACTCGCACCGCACCGCCTTTTCCTCACTAATGCCTCCCAAAAAGAGACAAAGAATCGTTCTAGTCTGTGATAACTGCCACCACCGCAAAATCAAATGTGACAGAAAGCTCCCGTGTGACAGCTGTACCGCCAGAGGCATCACTAGTCTCTGTAAATACACCGCGATCGAACGAGAGCTAGAGAAACAAGGCAAGGCTCCTGAGGCATCCAACCACGAGGTGATGATGCTCCGGACCCGAATCAAGGAGTTAGAGGCGCTTATTGGCGTGGCGAGCTTGGGCGAAGGTCTCCCGCCGGGGGCGCTGGGTTCGTTCCAGAGTTTGGGCGGGCCGATGCTGATGGTTTCGCCAATGGAGAGTCTTTATGGTGTTGATTCGCTCGAGGTGACAGCCAATGGCGGTGTGCCTGGTGCGGGTACAGGCGTGGCGGTTGGGGCGCTGGTGCCGGCTAATGGTGCGAATGGGTCGAGGTCCGGGTCCACTGCCGTGGCCACCACAATGGCCCCCACCACCACCACTACTACCATGGCCCCCACCACCACCGGTCCCATAATAGGTCCCACGACATTACCTGCGACATTGTCCGCATTAGGTGCGGCCCTGCCCCCCACCGATCCATCCTCCACCGATCCATCCCCCACCACTACAAACTTCTTCCTGTCTTCGGGTGATTTCGGCTGTATTCAACTTCAGGATGCTTTCGCTGCTTGCTACCCGTTTCTGCTTTCATGGTTGCTAAAGAGTGACTCAGCATTCAAAGTGTTTTGGCACTATAATCGACTGTCGGCCCAAAATGACCGGTTTTGCAGGCATCTTAAAGAAGGTGTGGTGCCATTATTGGAAGGTTCTGGCGGTGATGATACTGCTGTGCACAGCCGTGCCAGGGAAATGTTTGGTTCGGCGTATATCCCGACGCAGATGGGCGAATTGGGCCTGGAAATTCCGTCTAATGTCTCACCAGATGAACAAACTAAGCAAGCTATTAATCAATATTTAGCCCCAAATGCCGTGCTTTTCTACCCTGGATACCTGCTGCCTTCGTCCAGTGTCTACGTCCAGCTTTCGGCAATTCTCCCGCCTAAATTCATCATTTTACAGTACCTTAACGTATGGTTTAATGTTTTGGACCCATTGTTCCCTATTCTTGAACGATCTTCCTTCTATAATGACGTGGATGCTTTGGTCCAGCAAGTGGGAGAGTCGGTGACAATTAACGTGGAGAAAAAACTGGATTTACCTCGTTTGGCTGCCTTACTTTTAGTACTAAGACTCACGTATCTTTACACTTCCAAAGTGGAAAGCTCTACTACAAATGCCTACCAATTGTTAGATCAGTATCCAATCTACTGTGACGTTGTATCCATTGCCAGAGAAACCCTTAAAGAGTTCTCTTTGAATAATAATCATTCATTTGAAGTTCTTCAGGCTTTCGTGTTATCCAAAGTTGTCAAGACTTATAGTCCGGAAGAAGGTGATTCTGTAAAAGATACAGACGTCTTTATAAGCACACTTGTTCATAATGCATGTGCTTGTGGGCTTAGTCGGGATCCCGATATCTTTTCTCATGATAATATTAGTTGGATTCAAAGAACTCATCGTAGAAAGTTCTGGTACTTTCTTATAAGCCATGAATCTTTAGAACTGATAATGTTTGGCCGGAAATTGTATAATATTCGGCATAGTGATGTTAAGTTGGAAGAAATCAACAATCCTGGTGATAATACAATGTATGAATATATGAAGAAAATGCTTCCTAGTCGTCTTAAAATCAAACAAATTATGGATAGTGTTCTTGATCTTCATCAGCCAGTAGATCTTACGGTATTTCAATCACAAGTCCATGAGTTGGAGGCTATTATTACATCCTTTAATGTGGCAGAATCCCTGCCTCTTCGTACTTTAGAAACTCTTTGGGTTTCTACCTTAAAATTGTTTGTTCTTAAAACCCATTTTTCTCTCTATATGATTTATGAGAGGAAAAAAATGGTAGATCAACTGTTCTACTATTACAAGAAGTTTCTTCATCTGTTGTATGTGGATTTGGAGCCAACTACAAGACTTTTGGACTCATATAATGGCTCTGAGGATGCTTTTTCTTTGCTTTTAGGAAGTCTTTGTGTGAGAAGTCAGTTTATCCAAGTAGTTATTAGCATTTCTACCATTATTCATCTTAATTATACTATTAAGATGTATATTGGAACCGATAAACCCGAACATCTTTACGGAATGATCCGAGATATGGGCATTATTTGTAGGAATTTGGTGAAAAATACTGGGAAACTTAGTAAAAAATACTTTGGTGCTTGGAGAGCCACTAAGGCCATTTTATATGCTTATGATGAGACCAAAGGGTTGGCTACTTTTGAAGATGTATGCCACGGAGAGTCTGCGCTGTGGATATTTCGAACTGAACAAATGCATGAAATTTGTGAGTTATTGGAACATGCTGTAAGTTCTGCTGCTGCCTCTGCCACTGGAAATGTACCACTGGACATACAATGGTTGGAATTACTTCCTTATGATGGTACTAAACTGGTGCTGGAATACTTATTAGACCAGCGGGCCCATGCGCTACAAGTGGACGCAATATGGCACAATTATGCCACGAGCTTACAGGAAGCGGTTCCTGTCACTTATAAAGGAGATGAAGGGGCATTTACATTGGAAGATATCTTTTTAGATGGGTTTTATAAGTTTTGAGTTTATGTGGGGTGTAAGGATGTCAAATGTCGCAGGTGTAAGGATCGTGTGCTGTTAAGTATAGGTGTAAGGATGTTAAACATTTAAAATGTATATTAGTATAAACGTGAAAGGTGACCAATTTGAGACTGGTAGAGTTGATTCCATGGCCATGAGAGTCTTAGAAGAGTCTTCCAAGAGTCTTTTCATAACTTCTTTGAACTCACAAGTAATCATCCCATACCTCCATCCCCCATCGGTATTTCTCCATATCACTCTCTTTAACACGAATTTCACCTAAATCAACCTCTTCTAAAACACTTTCTCTCCATTCCCATCCTAAATGTTTCATATATATCTCTCTATCTTCATCACTTACAGTCAATTCACCATCATCAAACTCTTCACTGTCAGTATCAATCATTTCCGTACGATATTCTCGTTTTTTCTTCGTATATCCGAGTTTTTCCATTCCAGTAGTTAATAAACTACGAAGTTTTACACCATATTCTTCTTCTCTTTCTTCTTCTTTACGCCTCAGTTCAAAAGGTGAATAATCATATGAAGCACTTGCATTTGCAGGGAAATATCTGCTATTCAGATTCATTGTAAACATCAATAAATCAGTGAAACTTTGGTATTTACGTGGCACATAACACTCATTAAACCAATTATCATTAAAATCAGGAAATGGTTTCAATCGATGATATAAAGGTAAGGTTTTTGAATTTGCTAATTCATCTTCATCTAATAGGTCTTGTTCTTTTAATTGCTCGTGTAAATTGCTAACCAAATTCCTCATATTGTACCATTGAATATAACTAATCTTACGACGAATGCTGGACAGTGATAAGTTATAATGAAGATAGAAATCATTGGCTAATTCCCATAATTTTGGTTGATCTGGTTTATAAACATAATTCCCAAGAAATAAGTTGATTGCTTCTTGACGAATCAGATCCATAAAACTATTGGAATAGATTCTTTTCACACTATTAAGCATATCTCTTGTATGAGAAGACCATTGATTAATCCGTCGATATGAATCCATAGTATTAACCAAATTACTTCCCCCATATTGAATGGCTATTGTATCACCATGATCATGGAAAATCTCTGTAACTATATTGATTAAATCACTATCATAAGCCAAAGAAGCCAGCTTAGGAATGAGTTTGAGGCCTTGAAGTTGGTGTGCCAACGCTTGCTTACAAATAATGAACTGGGCTGCATTTGTTCTGTCCAAACAATCAATACAATTGGTTCGAATTACACCTGTTTGGATTTTAGTAGTTTCAAGACTAGTTCCATTATGAAAAAATCCTATATTTTTAACGGATTCTTCAGCGATTGATTCAATTGGTGTGATAACATCAAGGTTTTTCTTACTATGCTTCAGCATATCGAAAGAATAGTAACGAAGCTTGTGTTTTTCGGGCAAAAATTGATTCAAATAACGAATACAATTGACAAAATGATGATTTAACTTCAGTTCTCGGGGGATTTTCTCTTTTGTTTTAATAAGATTAAGCACCACTATTGGCAGACCATATCGTTCAAATAGATTATTAAAATGCACAGCACTGGACAGGTAAAATGGATCCAGAAGATTGATTTCAATAGGAGGTTTGGGAAGTTTATTTAAATCTTGAGTCCAATATAATGGAATTGACCCTCGATGTTGTACAAAACTTGTAAATCTGGGATTATTGTAAAATCCATATTTTGGATCATGAAATGAGGTCACAAGCATATCACTAACAATCTGTTCAGTTTCAATTTCATTAGCAACATTTCCAGCATAATTGATTCCTCTTTTAAGAAATCTAGCACCAGCAAAATGTCTTGATCTTCTAGCCATAATTGTTATGTAAACTTTCTTACCATAGATGGAAATATTTGCTTGATCAATAAATCCATGGATTATTGGTTGAAACCATTCATAAACAGCCACATCTTGTTGGATAATGGGCTCTAAAAGTAAACTATTCCATACAAATCGATCATTCCGCTCAAAATTAGTAGCATGCGGCACTTCTATCCCACGATCATATGCTGTGGCCACCAGTTTATTTCTCATAAAGTTGGTTTGAAGTGTATTGGTGATATCATAAGCATATGAAAAATAGAAAGTTTTACCCAAATCAAGGTATTTAAAGATAGAAAGAAGCCTTTCTTCGTCCGTATACTTATTTGGCCTTCGATAATTGATATCTAATGGAACCAATTTGGTCTCATCAATGTGATAAATATAATGTCCTCCAATTACTGCTACTTGACTACATTTCGTTATAAGACTAAGGTAATAGCCTTTAGTAAACCGAATTAAACCGAGCAAACCGTAGCCTTGGGCAATTTTATGGATTCCACCTTCTATTGTCTCATTAAGACCATTTATAAGCTCTACCATGTCTTTTCTAGTGTAGAAGTAACTCTTATCTTCCATGATGGTGAGTTGCGTAGGATCATCCGATTTAGTGATTTCAAGGATTCGAAACAAACTCTCTTTGGCATTGGAGCCTACCACATACATCGTGGTGGTTGAATTGTAAATTGTGAACCGTTGAAGAATGATTCGTTTGTTGTTGAATTGGATAGACTCATGTTGGGAGGAAGTTGACGAAGAATCATCGTATGAGGACATAGTAAAGTTCGTTGGGAAGCTCTAATCTGTGTGAACACAATGGTGGTATTTAAGTGTAGGGATCTGGAGTTTTGACGGAGATATGTGGTATTATAAGTGTGTGTTAGTTCCCAATAGAATGTGCTGAAATATGCTGTAGATGAGCTGGAAAAGCGTAAAAAATTGGATGATAGCACAATTAAGGCCGCTGAAAACGTTTATGACGAGTTGGAAGGGTGAATTGTGGCCAATTGAATGGCTTTCAAGGGCGTTAAAGGTGTAGGCGGTTAGTTAGAGAATAAAATATGTCGTAACAGGAGCGCGAAAGTCGCGGAATGTCGCAGGTAGCAATAATGTCGCCAACAGAATCCTTTAGAGCAAGTATCTTGTGGACTACATCAGTGGCCTGTAGATTACAGCATTCGACTGTGTTGATTGGAAGTATATACATTTAGATGAAGAGAACACTGCCATAGTGCCTTGTAGAGCATTAGTCCTGTGTCATGCAATGTCGTGAATTGTGTCGTGAATTGTGTTGTGTCGTGAATCATGCGAGATCAGGATCAAATATCAATGTCGTTAAATGTCGCCGAGTTCACTCAATGTAGGAATCTTCCATTTTAATCCATAAGTATCGTAGCTACAAGCCCTATTTTCGTCCCTACCAACAATACGGCGTTCGCCACCACGGCCGTACGAATCAGTGGTCTCGGTAGTGTTGTAATTCTGCTCTCCTTTGGCCCAATCTAGTTCAAAATCGCCGTACCGATTGACAAATTGTCTCTTTTGATAGATGGTATTGAACTTGAAATACCGTCTGATAAACACCCGATTATAGTAGAAATCAGCATACCTCATGAGCTGCTTATCATTGACGAGATTGGGGTCTTGAAGACCAACTAAAGAGTCTTTTCTTCCAATTGTTTGGTTATGAAGTGAATCTTTAATGAAACTGTTATCATAAGCATCTGTAATTTCATATGGATCACCAGTACCATAAGAATCATCTTGTAACCCTTCATCTGGACCATTTTGCACGTGATTCAATGCTTTATAAAGATTTTTCAATGGAATATTGATGAAATATCGATAATCTGTCTCTCTAACAGTGTAATAAAGCAAATCAAACTCATTAAAAAGTACTGTTGGAGGAGAAAGATCTATAAAAAAGATTCGGAATCCCGATTTCAAATAAAGACCAATTTCTTCCATCACTAATTGTACTTTAAAAAGCTTTTTAGTGGCAGGAATACTAAAAGTTCCTAAACGAAGCAAACAAAATTGCTTTTTCGGGAGAATATCGTTGATATTAGTAGGCGGATAGAATGTCTGAGTCACCAACTCATCATTGTGATCATGATACCGAATTTCAAACTTGGTAGTACCTAATCCACTGCCATGTTTAACAACTAAACCAATATTAAGGTTATAATCACCGGGACAAAGGTACAAATGTTTTGTTAATGACAACAAGTATGTTCTATTGACCTCAACAAAGTGATTATAAACATAATTAGTTGGTTCATCAATCTTATAATCATTATATTCAGCAAAAAGACGTTTGTTTCTTAGAATAGCGTAGATATAACGCCAGGAATCGCGGATAAATTGACAATTTAAAGGATTATCATCATCATCTTCATCCTGCAATCCCAAGCGAGAAGATACGAGCGTTCTAGCATCCAAACGGAAAGCATCCAAAGTTCTTATGTAAGTTTTCAACCAAGGTTTTATCTTAACAAGCACGTCAAGAATCAGCTCGCCAAAAGTTTCCACGATTTTCTCATAAAAGAGATCATTATGGAGGATGTAGAAGTGGGAGTTTGTAAGCTTTAAGCTGGAGGTTGGGACCAAAGTAAGAAGATGGACGTGGATTTCTGTGGGAAGATGGTGAAGCATGGAGGAGGAATGTGGAGTGAGAAAGAGTGAGGAAAGAGCGACATTGGAAAGAGCGACATTGGAGACGTCATTGGAATGAGTGCGACATTGGGGGTCGACAATTGGACGATATTGACGACAATGGATGATATTGGACGACATTCATCACGACATGGGGTAGAAGGAGAGATATTACGACATTCAAAGTATGATAGAACAATATAACAGAGACGATATCGCGACATTTACAGTACGGTATGACGACATTTAAATACGACATCGCAACCTTGAACTAGATGACCTCACGACATTGCGACATTTAATGTAGTTCACGACATTTAACTAACTCACGACATCGCTCCGCGACATCGTGACGACATCGTGATTATGACGACATCGCAACTTCTACCACCTTCCACCGCCACCGCGCGCGCTCCGCTATTTATTCCCACCGCTTCCCTCTATTTCTTCCTTCAACAATGTCTACACCAGTTATAAAATGGGCACAACGCTCTAATGCTACAGACGCCACTAAAAATATCGTCTATTTAACCATCGAGGTCGTTGACGTCAAAAATGTCGTTCTCAATTTAACTCCAGAACATCTTCTGTTCTCAGCAGACCACGAGTCAACTCACTACCAATTGGAATTGGATTTCTACGATGAAATCGACGTGGAAAATAGTAAGAAGTTTTTGGAATCCGGAAACCATATTTATTTAGTGTTGAGAAAGAAGAAGGCACAAGAAGAATATTGGCCGCGGTTAACTAAGGAGAAGGTTAAGTATAGAAATATTCATACTGATTTCGACAAATGGGTTGATGAAGATGAGCAAGAAGAGGAAGAAGAGGATGAGATGGGCGGAATGGGAGGTATGCCAGGAATGGGAGGTGGAATGCCAGGTATGGAAGGTTTAGGAGGTATGGGAGGTATGCCAGGTATGGGAGGTGGAATGCCAGGTATGGAAGGAATGGATTTTGCCTCCATGATGAAAGGAATGGGAGGAGGTGCTGGCGGAGATTTTGATATTAGTAAATTAGCTGGTCAATTAGGGGGAGCTGGTGGTATGCCTGATATGAGTGGACTTGGAGAAGAAGGTGAAGCTGAAGCTGAAGGTGAAGGTGAAGGTGAAGGTGAAGGTGAAGGTGAAGGTGAAGGTGAAGGTGAAGGTGAAGGTGAAGGTGAAAAAGAAGCAGGAGAGAAGAGTAAGTAGATGTGTAGGAATGTAAGAGTTTGAAGTACTAGGTGGGGGTAATAGGTGGAGGTAGTGCGCGGTGGGAGTGAAATTAGTGAGTGGGTAGTGCGAAATTAGGGAGAAATAGGGCGAGGTGGGGGGAAATTAGGGAGAAATTACCGCGGAATAGAGAGAAGAAAATGTAGCTTTTTTCTATTTCCTACTTATAATCGTACCAGCTCGCACCAGCTCGCACGAGCGCTCGCCTTACAAGGTGTCTCACTTACACCAATGATCCATTTTCTCACACCAATCACCATTAACGCCATTTATTCATCACATACTCAAGCCTCTCTCGCTCCGCTAGCTCCAGGCTATCTCCCTCCACACCCTCCACACCCTCTACCACCACATTTCCTCCAGCTAAATACATACACTTGGCCACCATGCTCGCCCGCACTTGTCCTACGCTCGCACTAATTACCACCGCCACACCACCACCATTTGCACCACCATTTGCACCACCGCGCGCCTTTACCTTATCAAATACACTCTCCTCTACCATCTCAATCTCCTCCACTCCCACCACCATCACCGCCACATCATACGCCCGATTCACCTCCCGCAAACTCATCGTTTCTTCCACCGCTTCCACCGCCGCAACTTTCTCTATTTCACCCTCTCCTACTACCACCACCACTACCGCCGCGCTACCGCCAGCCCGTTCCTTCACTCGCTCTATCGTCTCCCTATTCATTATTTTCGCGCCTTTTTTTTTCTCTCTGGAAAATTTTTCAATCATGTTAAACTGCTCTTCTGCCAGACAACTCGCTGTGCTTAGACGCTTCCATGTCAGTGCTACCGCCAGTAGTGCTGCCAGTAGTGCTGCCAGTAGTGCTACCAGTGGCACTGCCGCTGAGCCTTCCGCCAAACTCTTGCGTGAAAAGGCTCTTGCTGACGCCGTGGCTCGTGAAGAAGCAGCTCAGGCTAAGGCCAAATTATTGATTGAACTTAAACAACAATCACAAGATTTGATCTCGCAATTGAACCAAACGCCGGCAGAAGCTGCTAGGGCGAGAGTGGCGCTGTTACAGCACGATCTCGCCGCCGTGGATGGTACTAAAATCCGTCAATTGGACCAAGAACTCGAGGATTTCTTACTTAGTCATATGAAATTACCAGCTAGTGAAATTCACAACCGGCCATGGGCCGATTTGACTGCTGCTAAGAAGTCTATAGTGCCAGGAGATGCTGGTGCGAGCGCTGGAACCAATTCTGGGTCCGCTAGTGCTAGTTCTACCACCAGTTCGTTCTTGAACAAATTCCCATACTTAACTCCGTCCGCCGACCATCACCCTTATTCGTCCCAGGAATTGTACTTGCGCCACCTCAACCACACCAGGCATACCGGCTCGTTAGGCAGCAACATCACCAACGTTTACCAGCCCAAAAACGAAATTAAACGGCCTAAATTCATTTCCGATATCTCCATTAGTTCATTATTGGCTGCTGGATGTCATTTGGGCCATGCTAAAGCCCTGTGGAGACCTTCCACACAACCTTTCATATACGGAGAGTATAATGGTATCCATTTGATCGATTTAAATGAGACTTTAATTGCTTTAAAGAGAGCTGTTAAGGTGATTAAAGGAGTTGCCAATAAGGGAGGTTTAATCCTTTATGTGGGCACTAGCAAGAACTGGGAACAGCATAGAGCGTTAGAAGAAGCGGCCGCTAGGTCCAATGGTTACTACGTGTCCAAGAAATGGATTCCAGGAACTATCACTAACTTTACTCAAGTTACAAGACAACAGAATGAAAGAAGAGTGGAAGTTAATATGTTGAATGAACCAACCAATAGAGACTTATCTAAGCATGATGAGATCTTGAAGCCGGACTTGATAGTGCTTATGAACCCCGTAGAGAACCGGAACTGTATTAATGAGTGTATTAAGCTGCGGATTCCTACAATTGGATTATGTGATACGGACATGGAACCTTCGTTATTGACATATGCTATTCCAGCCAATGATGATTCGATGAGGGTGCTGTCGTTGATGTTAGGGGTGTTATCCCGGGCTGCTAGTGAAGGGATTCAGGAGAGAATAGCGGCGGTGAAGAGGAAGTGAAAAATTGGGATACCAGAGGTTTAAGGATACCAGAGGTCTAAGGATACCAGAGGTTTAAGCTAACAGAGGTACACTTTTGAAAGGTACAGTTTTGAGAGACTTATAGGCTATTACCATAGCAGTGGTACCGGCCCAAGACGATTCCCTCCCGCCATTACCGCCCAATATCCCTCCCATTACCGCCATGTATATATTTGTAAATAGACATCTAATCAATTCCAAGCTCTTTAATCTCTTGAAGAAACTTTTGCCGGTGTAGTGCCCGTTGCTGGAGATAAGACGACGTATGTGGATTAGGAGGGTGCCGTATATTGTGGGGGTCCAAGATGACGTTGTTGAGATCAATTTGAAGGGGGTGTGACGCCGTTGTGCTGTCATGTAGATCTTGATGTAGATCTTCATGTACACCCTCTTGAGCTTCTTGAACTTCTTGAGCCTCTTGAGCTTCTTCAGCCACTTCATGTACACCCCCTTCGTCAATGTACGGCTCGTCAAATTCCAACTCCACAGCTTCACCGCCCCACTTCGCCACGTACCGCTCGTGGTACGCCATAAGCTCTGCTGCCGTTACTTTAAACATTATTTATTAATACTAAAAACTAGTGCGCTAAATTAGTGAGAAGAGGGTCACGTGGTTTTAGTTGAATGGTGTGGTCACGTGGTCTTCTGCACGTGATAGGTGGAATGTCTATTGATCTTTCTTTTCTTCCTCTTCATCTTCATCTTCAGATCTCTCATCTTCAGCTACTCCAGCAAATGCATAGCGGTATAAGATCCGGAAGATCAAGTATAACCAAAAGAGATTCACCAATTGTAAGCAGAAAATTAAAAAGAATACAATTGGTTGGGAAATCCAACATTTATATTGCTGAGTGTCCCAATTCAATTCCCATTCTCCAACCGTTCTAAATTCGGTCAAAACGGTCCATAAAATTTTCAAATTAATGTAGTGTCTGAAGTAGATCCATACACCAACAAATACCACGAAAAATGGACCTGTAATAGGTGAATCAATATAATTTAATGTCTTGGAAAGACTTAAAAAGATATCAGAAATATCCATAGTAATAAAGATCATAAGACCCATCCACGTGAAATGAAACCTATAAGAGTTCCAAATTAAAGCAATGGTCACCACATGATGGAAAATCAATTGATGAAAGTCCTTTCTAGGTTTTTCAACTTGTAAAATTAATATAATTGATTGTTGTGTCCAATAAGCAGCTTGTCCCAAGTAAAAAATCTTAAAGAAAATATCATGAGTTTTATGAGGATACGTCTCATACATTACAGTAGTTTCAAACCACCACATTGGTGTGCGAGACATAATCCATAATCCAAAAGATCCCGTGATTGAAAAGTAAATAATAGAATAAGTTTGCTCCATAAATCTTTTAATTTTACCTTCTTTTTGAATTTGAAAGTATGTAGCAAGTGGCTTTAAAAAAACACACATACAAAATTCTCTGAAAAATGTAAAGAAAATGGCATAATAAAATACAAAAAAGAAATCATTGACTCCTTTACCATATTGATCAGTTCCTTCTATATGATAGGATGGAATCATACAAGCTCCAAGTAACTTGTGTAATTTACCTTCTGGATTGGAAAACATGTACATCCAAGTGGTTACAATCAATACAATTAAAGGTTGGATCCATGTTTGTCTATAAACCAATTCTGTATAAGCAACTACAAGTTTTTTCAAGATTTGTCCATCAGTTGTAGATTCTTTTGATAATTGAGCTACTCTATCACTAGATTTTTGTCTTTGAGCGCTAGTAGTATTCATGGTACGAAGACTGGGCGAAGTGTCACCAACATTGATTCTTCCTACTGATGAACCTCTTTTTCTTTGTGTTGGTTGAGCAGATAAATGGGACATATTGAAGTTTTCAGCGTGAGCATTTGTTTATATATGGAGATGGTCGTGCAAAAGTGAAAGAAATAGGAGATGCTGTTGTGATGCAACCGATTGCCGGCTGGTGTGGAAACACTGTAGAAGGTTTCTAGTTGATAAGTTACTTACATCTGGACAGCGTATCTGATAAAATATATCTGGTAAAATATATCTGGTCAGATCTATATACGAACGTTTGGTGACTTGACTACTTAAGGTTAAAATTTCAAACAATGGCAAGAGACAAAGATATCTAAAGGTATTGAATAAGTGAGTATATCCAGAGGACTCATCATGAAGTATGATGAAGTATGATACGGAGTTTTATGGCAAGATGTTGTTGTATTTGTACACTATTTATCTGTAGGGTTTTTATTTGTACACTTTGTGTTTGTACACTTTATTTTTTGTAAACTTTTGTTTTTGTAATCTTTCTATTTGTACTCTTTCTATTTGTACACTTCTCTATTTGTACACTTCTCTATTTGTACACTTTTTCTATTTGTACACTTTTTCTATTTGTACACTTCTCTATTTGTACACTTCTCTATTTGTACACTTCTCTATTTGTACTACATAATATATCCTTACACCAGCGAAAAAGCGATCCTTACACCAGCCTCAAATTACATCACTCATTACTTATTTGGTGGCGCACCGCTCTCAATCTCTCACCATCCTTGCACCATCCTCGCACCATCTCCTGCCATTCTCGCACCATTCTCGCACCATTCTCGCACTATTTTCACACCATCCTCATTTTCTATCGCATTCTTCCCTTTATTTCGCACTATCTCCTTCTACGTTCCTCATAATGTTTGCAAGATCAGATACTTCTCCCCTAGAAGCCCTTATCAATAAAGCTACAGATGCAACCCTTACCGCAGACAATTGGCAATTTAATCTTGATGTCTGTGATGAAATTTCAAAAGACCCCGAACTGGCCACCAAACAAACCATCAAATTAATCACCCTCAGATTGGCCACAAGAGATGCAAATGTTCTTCTTAGAACTTTGTCGCTTATAGCTGCCGTAGCAGAGAACTGTGGGTCCCGGATGAAGCAAGAAATAGCTACCAAGACATTTCTATTCGATTGCTTACTTAAGAAAATGACAGATCCCAAGATCCATAGAACAGTTAAATGTCGAATTTATGAACTTATAATGCAATTGAAAGATTCTTTCAAATCAGATCCTTCCTTAAGGCCAATCCAAGATGCTGCTAATACTTTACAATCACAATACCTGCAATTTTCACTTCAAAAACCAAATAAACCGGCCAAAACTGAGCTTAGTCAATCAGATAAACTTAAGGAAGAAGAAGATCTTCAAAGAGTGTTAAAAATGTCTTTACAAGAGTATGAAAGAGAGCAAGCAGTAAAGAAAGCGTATCTCAATGATAAACCACTTCCTTCACCACTTGAATCCCCAACACCACAACAAAATCAGAATAAAGAACCTCAAGAAACAACTATTGCAACTGTTAGTAAAGTTAGAGCTTTATATGATTTGATTTCTTATGAACCTGATGAATTATCGTTCCGTAAAGGTGATGTTATCACTGTCATTGAATCGGTGTATCAGGATTGGTGGAGAGGGTCTTTAAATGGAAAAATTGGGATCTTTCCCTTAAATTATGTTACTCCTGTTGTGAATAAAAGCCCCGAACAATTGGCTCAAGAAGTGGAAATTGAAAATAGGCTTCTATACACCGAATCCCGGAAAGTTGATCATCTTTTGGCTTTATTATCTTCCAATAGTGCCAATGAAGACGAAATAACTGCTTTATACAACGAAATTTTGCCTTTAAGACCTACATTAGCCAAATCTATTGACAAGTACAGTGTGAGAAGAGAAGAATTAATGAATTTAAATGGAGAATTGAATAGCCAGGTAAAGTATTTCAATCAATTGGTGGATAATACGATGTATTCACGCATTCAAATTGGCCCTAATGGCACTTCTGGTACGCAATATCCACCCTATCCTACTGGAGGTGCTGGTCCTGGTCCTGGTCCTGGTACTGTTCCTAATGCTCCTGGGGCTCCTGGGGCTTCTGGTGCTCCTGGTGTCAATGGAAACTGGACTGGAATGGGTCACGTGCCTGAAACCACTCAGAATTCATATCCATCTTCACATCCTCCCCAACAAACCCAGCCTGCCCAATATTACCCACCTCCATCAGCCCCTCCACCTTCAGCCATACCTCAACAACCAACCTCCGCCGGCTTCGGAAACTACCTGAACATCCACTCTTTTCCTTCCCCAGATAAATTATAAATGGCGGAATTTCACGCACGGAATTGTTTAAATCGCATTTTCAAAATCGCATTTTACACATGTCTGATTTATACGCCCATAGGGAGAATCAAAATAATCAGCGATTTGACGAGCTCGCCCTGACGCTACGTCTGTTCCGTACCACGGTGGACGAGATTAACGCGGGAGTTCAGGCTGAAGATGGTATTTTGGCTTCGCTTAACGATGGGTTTGGACTGTTAATGTCAGGAGTAAAGCGCACAAGTGGCGAGCTTCGAAACGTGATGAATCGGAACGCCAGTTTGACGAGGATGGTAGGCATTGTATTGGGGATGTTTTTAGTGGTGTGGATGTTGTGGCGGGTGTTTTAGGCGGCCAATGGAACCGCATTGCAGGGTGAATACGACGGTAAATACAATGGTAGAACCGCACGCAAGAGTTAAGCAAACTCGGATCTTTTCTCATATATTTAATACATATTTACGGCTAAAACATGCGTGTTTCAATGTCATCTGCTTCTCTTTCCTTCTTCTTTGTCATCTCCTCCTAATTCACTGCATCGCTCCCTAACCTGTAATTCCCAATGGCATTCCCCCAATGAATCTTACTTCTAGTCACTGGCAATAATCTCCGTAAATTCTTAAAATACTTTTGATTCAATTCACTGAAATTCTCTACAATCTTCAACGTCATTTGATTTTCAATCCCATTAATCCCATTTATTATACTGCTTGCTGACTTGGTGATAGTTTTTTCTCCAGATTCTTCAAAATTTAATCGAACATTTCCATCCTCATAATAATGAATATCTACCTTCACCAACCCATTCAATTCACTTCCATTCACCTCATAAATCCCAGTCCATTGTCCAGTATAGTAATTTTGTTGGTTAAGACGCTGTCCAATTATAAGAATATAACATTTTTCTTCTTTAGGGATAATCGTATACGCATAAGTAGAAGGATAATGATCATCTCCATATTGTTGAAGTAATTCCACTAAATCATCAAAATATTCGGGATATTCAACTTCAGGTTCATAATCTTCCACATCCATAATCTTTCCTGATTCTACATCTACATTGAACATTTGTCTCCCAATGTAATCAATATATTTAGTAGATCCTGCAACTTTGTTGAATTTACTAGCAATATAACTACCAGAGAAAACGGCTCCATTGGTATCAATGAATTCTTCAATTGCACCACCAATAGCCCGTGTTGGTACAAGGGTTTCAAGTTCTTGTTTCACCCCTTTAAGTTCTCCTGGTGGTGCATCTTTAACAAGATCTTTAACTATAGTATTAATGTCCATGATTAAATTGGGAGAAATTTAAGTGCGAATAATAAATTGAATATATTCAAACAGATAATACAAATTGTTAAACATACGATGAATACAAATTTTTATGTAAACATATGATGAATATAAAGTGTCAAGTAACATACATTGATTAATATTCAGATTGTATTTAACATACTTTGATTTTTCGAATGCTACAAATTTAACATATGTTTATTAATCCTATAGACATATCAATGAATTTCCTTTATCTATTATCTTCAAAGATAACTATTCTTTTGGTAATAGATTCAGTACTCTTAAACTAACTGGCTCTGTAGACTCAACACGATAGCTTCTGTCATTGTGAGAATCAATTTAGTAAACTCAACACGATAGCTTCTGTCATTGCGAGAACCAATTTATATCAGTTTTCAACCTATTCTGTGCCAAATGATGATGTTGAATACTACCTTCTTTCAATATTTGAAACTCTTTAAATTGTACCTTATAATTCACAATGAATCAACACATTAAATTCCTTCTCAGTCCCTATGCTTTCTGGCATAGTAACACGCAGAATTTGGTATATCAGATTTAGTTAGCAGTCCAGAGTAGAAAATTTCAGTCATTTATGACCTTCTTTATCCCACTTTTATAGGCCTATATCACTGTTATCAAAGAGTTTCCTTAGTAGCCATTATTCTGATACAGACATCGAATATTCTTTTTAAATATGATCATATTGGTTTCGTGATTAAATTCAGCTTCACCATTAGTTTCAATCAATCTACCCCCTGTATTTTCCTAAAGTTCCCTAGTCAGCTGTTATAAATGTGTTGCCATTATCTGTTTCATCAAAGACTCTCATTACAAGTTCTAAAGGACTAATTTCTTCATCATCATTGACATAAACTTTCCCATTAGTAACCTTGTAACTCGTTAATCTTTGATAATTCTCGTAGACTTTAGTGCCATCCTTACTACTACTAAAGTATACTGTTACATAACATTTAAAACGGTCCAGAATTTCTTTAATAACTGATGTCAGTGATCCAATATTAATAGAAAAGTAATTGCTGGAAATATCAATATGACCTGACGACGTTGTGGTTATATTAAATTCATGCCCAGTTTTTGAAATTGAAAGGAAGTGGTCAATTAAATGCCAAAACACTATAGAATTGAAGATCAAGGTGTTTTTGCTATTAGTCATTACAGGAAATGTTAGAAGTACGCGAATAAAGTATATTTTTAATTACAACTTCTTCCACTTTTTGATCTTACACTTGTTGATCTTACACTTGTTGATAATCCTGAGACATATATCGACTCCTTATAGAACTTCAATACTTATAGTTTTCCTATGATAACAAAAATGCATCTGCTCCTTCTTCTATCGCCTTTATCAACTTCTGTTTCATCATCTCTTTACTACTATAATTAGGTAACTTCAAATAATTAGCACATGTCATCACACTAGGTAAATAATCATCATCTTTTAATTGATCTTCTGGATACTTTCTAACAACTGTTAGCTCGGGATTTAAAGATTTGAATCCTCCAATTGGTAATCGAGGTGCCCCTGTTAAAAATTGAAGAAACATCCGTCTTTCTCGTTCGTTAAAGTCTATAAGGATCTCAATCAAGTGATGAATAGCTGGTGATTCTTTACTGAATCCATGATTGGCATGAATGGCTGATTCTAATGTCGCATATGACCAATCTTCAACATTATTACCAAATAAACTAGCCAATTCTTGTGATGAAAACAATGTTAATGATGTAATTGGAAATACTTTACTAAAACCTTCCATAAGTGCTTTTGTTTGAGGAATTATTCCATTATATAATGTTGCCTCAATAACTTTACTTATATATAATTCAATATTCTTATAAGTAATTGGTATGTTTTTCCCATTTTCAATCAATTCATAATCATAACCAGGTAATACAAATGTTAAACATAAATCTTCCAATGTAAGATCATCTACTTCGATATATGGTCGTTCTTGTTCTGGGGAATTCTTCATTAATTCAACATATTTCATCAAATGTTCCATCGAATCTGCCAATTGTTTATCAACAATTCGTAAACTATTCAAATTATTGATCTTTTTAAGATCTTTAAACCCTTGCTTATTTAAAGAATGTTCATTAAATATTTGAATAATCTTCAAAAATAATGGGTTAAATTTAAAATCAATAAGTCTAGAATCTATCATTGCTCGTGCAATAAATGTACCTAATGTTGAAAATAAAAATAATACTTTTTTACCATTTTCAGATAAAATTGTTGATTCATCCATGGGTTGTGGGAATAATCCTTCTTTATGATTGATAAATCCTTCTAATGGTCCATCGGGTTCATCATCTCTCCAAAGCTTTAATCTTCGTTTACAAAATTCTTTAGATACATTTGAATAAAATTCTAAAGTTGGCCCTAATCCTGTTCCAACTTCATGAAGATATTCAATTTCCAAAACTCCTGCACTTGCACCATAAAGATTCATCACGTTAATAGCACTTTGTAAAATGAGGTTTCTTGGAATTCTAATCTTATGCTTTAAAGGACGTCCCAACAGAAGCCTTGAACTATCTTGTTCAGTTCTAAGTTGCCATTGATGAATAAGCCTTGAATAACCAAAGGATGTAGACTGCAAAAACAAAATCCGGGTATCTAACGGGAATAAAAAGGGAAATTGTCTAGTAACATAAATAGCCCATCCTGGCATAGAACCACTAGCCACTATTAATAAATCTTCTAGTTGACGGTTCAATTTTACTGATAATTTCCAATTCATGAATTTATCATCATCTAATGTCTCATAATGTAAGTTCTTAGCGAACTCATTAACTTCAAAAATTATCTTTAAAAGTTTTAAAATATTTACAGTTGTAACATCATATGTTGTCAATTCGGCATTATTGGTTTCGGGATTGTATAGTGGCACATCGGGTTTGTGTGATGCCTTAACTTTCTTGAACTTGACTTGATGAATGGCTCCCCAAATTTTAAAAGGATCCACGACTTCATCAGGTTTGGTCTGTAATGATCTGTAAATGGCTCCATATATAGTGGTCTCATTAGGAATGACTTCCCCATTTATTTCAAATTGCATACGCATTTCTTCTTCTTCTGCCTCTGCTTCTTCTTCCTCTGTATCAATGATTGCTAAATCACTATCGTCGTCTTCATCTTCTTCATTTCCTTCATGTTCTTCATCCCCTTCTTCTCCTTCATTATGAGCCTCGGTATCATCACCAAGCTCTTCAAATGGATTCCTCATTTGTGAAGATTGAAAAAGTTCTAAACGCTTTTGTAAAAATGTTTCAATCGAACCAAAAGTAGCAATTGCATGGACGCTGATAACAAAGTTATTCAAAAAAGCATGGGGAATACTTTTGTCCATGTCATCATATGCTAACTTCAATTTGACTTGTCTAGCCATACCAGCAGTATTTGAACTCTCGTATATACTTGATATTCTCATTGGTTGATTGGTATTACCCCCGGATGTAATAATATCAAATGATTCAGTTCTAGTTAATGACTCTTGAAGTTTATTTACAAGGACACCGATATGTTTCTCTTTATCATAAAACACTCTTATAAATGAATTATAACACCAACTATCAGTACCGAAATTTTCTGAACTAAGTAGATCTGTCAAAACTTCAATGATTCCAGATGATATTATCTCAAAACTACTAACAGACTCTTCGCCAATTAAGCAAGTCTTGAACCTCGTCCATAACTCCAACCAGTCATTGAAGTTCATTTGATATATTTCATCTCCACTTAATATTTCTTTGGACTCAATTAATATTTTTGTTGCTTCAGATAAAACCGTACTTCCATTCTCTTTACTTTGAGCATATAACTCATCTATATCCGTTAAAAGGTGATATAATTTATTCAAAACTTTGTTGCTTGTTAGCTTATAAAGGTAACCTTTGGAAAATTCCATATCGGAATATTTGTTAGCATAAATAGATATGAAGGGCTTGGCCAGTTCATAATCATCATTATGCAGATCTTGGATGTTTAGGCGTTGTAAACTGTGAAGCATTGTTGATAAATCAGAAATTAACCCTTCTTTTTCAAAACTATTAATAAATGTCTCTGGCAGCAATTTGATAAGGTTGAAAACAAGCAACGATGTACTAAAAAGAAGAGTGTGTTCATTAATCCTATTGTTATTATCATGATCAGAATCCAGAGACAGGTCCAGGCCCAGTTCTTCTTCATCTTCCTCCTCCTCATCCTCTTCATCTTCATCTTCTTCTTCTTCACTATTCTTCATTTTAGTATCAGCCAGTGACAGACGACGAATCATATGTTTATTTTGATTGGCCACAGATGCTAATAACACTGAAACTTTTTCGAAACCCTTTACTTTTGAAATATCTTCTGGAGTATCCATGAATTTTATAATTCTAAAGATATTAATCAAAATTTTTCTTCTAACTTCAAAATCCATTAAAGCCTGAAAACTACTAATTAAAAATGGCCAAATCTCATTAACAAATTTCCAATAATCATTTGGAAGTAAATCTTTACATAATTCAATTCTTTTTTCAATTACAACTTGTCTTTCTTGAAATTCTTCATGTGAATTCTTTAAAAAGGGTGTCTCTTGTGGTATATAATTAATTGGTAAAAGATATCCAATTAAAGTCAACAACTGTGATACAAGTTCATTGGGTGAAGCCATAATAGCTTCTACAGAATTTGCTTCATTTCTAGAAAACTTATTAATAGTCTTAACAATACATTGGCCAATTGAAATATCCAGAATCAAAATACCTGATATGTCTACACTTGTACTGACCAAAGTGATCAATGATTTAATTAATTGTAAACAAGTATTGAATGAAACAGGAACTTTATCACCAGATCCTGATGATGATGATTTATTGGCACTTATAATTATAGTAGTAACCAATTCTTGAAGTAAATCGGTTCTAGATGCAAATAAAATTTCCAATTCTCTTGAATGAGATTGGAAACTACTAATGACTCGGGATATGGCCAACCAAGCATTTTCGATAATAATAGAATCGGAATGATTCTTGACAACATTAGAAATATCTTCAAATATATCATTAATCATTTCAAAATTTTGAATAGAAATATTGGTACATGAATTAGCCACAATGATTAAACATTTACGTTGAGAATGAACCATTAAAAAATCCAAATATTGAAGACATGCTTTTAATCCATTATTAGAAATAATAGTATTATGAGAAATCACATCTCTAGATATCATTTCAAGAGATTGTAAAGCTTGTTCAGTCAAATCTATCAATGAAATTTCACTGATCATTTTAATCACCTGTGGAATTGCATTATTATTGACCACATCATGGATATAATCAGGATTTACTTCCATCAAATTGTATAAGCACCTACAAGCAACTAATTGTAATTCCAAATTATCACTTAACGTAGGATCATTCATAATATCCACCACAGATTTGGCCAATTTGTTGCCGGATACCATTCTTTCGGCACTTACAGGATTCATCATCAATAATTTACTGCTAATTTCACTTAAACTTTCCTGGAGTATAAATGGATCATCTCTTTGGTTCAAATTGTTCATTAGTTGACCCAATTCTCCAGTATCACTTCCGCCCACCAACATTTGGATCATATCAACAAATGACAGCTGGCCATGACCAGGGCGACCAAATCCACTTCCTGGACCTGTTCCTGTTGCTGTTCTTGATCCTATTCCAGATCCAGAGCCAGATCCTTCTCCAAAATTATCGACATTATTCACAAATCGATTAATAATGGCAGCAGGATTGAAGTCCAGCTCATTAGAATTATCTGATTGGTCGAAATCGTCTCCATGGTCTTCAAATTCATCACCATAATCTTCCTCTCTCTCATCTTCCCCAATATCCTGCCCATATTCATCATAATCATTGCCATCATAATCCTCATAATCTTGATCATAATCTTCTTGATTATAGTCACCATCCTCAGACATATCGTCGCCGTTGTTTCTATTGCCGTATTCCTTAGACGGATTCATGCTTATACCTCTGTCTATTCTTAATTGAACTCGTTCAAATCAAAGGGCGTTAAACAATTATTAAGCTAAGGGTTAATGCGAAGGATTTATATATTTTACAAATCTATCATAAAATGCAGCTAAATCGCGGATTTACAAACAGAAAATAGTGATTTTCACTAACTTGAAATACAAATGGCAAAAAAAAAATGAACTTGTATTAATAAATAACGAGAGTGGCAGTCTATTACTAACAATGATGGGAAACTAAGCGGTTCTAGGCTCCAAGATCAACAGTCCTAGTGGAAGCTTACTGTGGCCGGCGCCATACTCAAACACCGTTTTCCCTCTAACGATTGTCTCAATAACTCTTCCTTTGAATTGCTGTCCATGATAGGCGCTTAATTTGTTTTTGAAAAAGGTTTTTTGGTTTTCTACCATATATGTGGTGTCTGGGTTAAAGATCAATATATCAGCATCATAACCAAGGGCAATCTTTCCCTTTCTATGGGATAATCCCACTTGTTTGGCGGTGTTCCAAGAACACCATTTGCTGATTTCTGCCATACTGACTGGAGGAGTGAGTTTTGATCCTTCAGTGTAAAGAATTGGTAGGCCGAAACCAACAGAGGAAATACCACCCCAAGCTTCAAAGAAGTCACCCTTTTCCATCCCTTTTAATTCGGGAGTACAAGGAGAATGATCTGAAACTACAGTAGTAATGATATCATTTCTTAAAGCTTTCCATAACAATCTTCTATTATCATTAGTTCTAATAGGAGGACAACACTTGAAATGGGTGGAACAATTTCCAATTGCTTCTGCATATAATGATAAATAGTGGAAACAAGTTTCGGCACTAATTGGTAATTTTTGAGCTTTAGCTGCTCTAATTAATGGAATAGCTTCATGTGTAGCTAAATGAACTATATGCAAAGGAACAGATGGAATTTTGGTGGAACAATTAATAATTTCAGCAATTGCAGTTGTTTCAAAATTATCAGGTCTTGAAGCTAAAAATGTTGCATAAGCGGTTGGATCGATATTTTCCAAGAGTTTGTCTTCTCTTTGGGCCATTAATAATGGTGATTTGGGGTCATCATCTATTGGTTCATCATGTTTATGGGCCATTCTAGCAAATTTACCATAAATAGGCTCACTACCAGCCAAATATGGGGATTTTGCTAATGCTTTAGCTTGTTCATCACTTAAAATATTATGATCAATTGAACCTGCATGATTATGAGGAAGTTTGCAATCGGGATCATGATCATTAATACCTCTTTTATCAGAGTTTAATAAGTCGATGACAGGCTTTGGTGCTCTATGAATGAAAGATGCTGACATTCCTAAGTCAAATGCTTCAATATCTTGTGTCAAAACATTAACACTATTATCAGCTTCTTTTATTTCATCATCATCTTCAAAATCATCTAAATAACTATCGATATTGTTTCCCTGGACTGATTCGTTCTCTGACGAGTCATCCAATTCAAATAATGGCCTATTCTCATTTGGTACTAATCTTGGTGTCTTATTTTCTACTTGATCCACCATAATGGCTGGCCCTTCTAAAACATTAGGTTGCATCTCAGCATGAAACATAAGTAAAGTTTTTAAACCTTCGACCTCCTTCATTGCCTTTAAAATGTGTTTGGGTTTAATGGCCGGGAATTCTTCCACACCACTTTCAATCAAAAAGGATTTGAATCCTCTAACACCCATGCGAATTAATGGTCTTAAATGATTAATATTGTCAGGAATTAAACCACCCCAAAACCCAACGTCGACCCAACATTGTCCTTGAGCAGCAGCGATTTTTAGATTGAAATTCTCCACTGTTGTAGTTGGAGGAATAGCATTTAAAGGCATATCGATAACAGTAGTAACACCACCACTGGCTGCAGCTTGAGTTCCAGTAGCAAAACCTTCCCATTCAGTACGCCCTGGTTCATTCAAATGAACGTGAGAGTCAACTAAACCTGGTAATATTATTAGGGGACTTACATCTCTATATTCTTGAACTTGATACAATTTCAATCGGATATCATTTGAATCTTTTACAATTTCGGGTATTATCTCGAGAATTTTCCCTGTATTTAATGAAAATATGATAGTAGCCGGTACTAATTCATCATCTAAAAGGACCTTTGAGGAGCTAATAGCACGAGACATCAGTACTAAGATTAAAAATTTTGAGTTTTTTTGAGATTTCCTGATAAGCTTAAAAAAGTATTAGGATGATTCCGTTAACGGAATTTTTTAATGATTCCGGTGATCTCCGTCGTATCTTATTTTTATGATGAATGTTTCCCTTGCATGTATCATACAGCAGTACAACAGAGAATAATTATCATTATTTAATTGAACGGCATTGACACCGTAATAGTTTAATACATTATTAGAGATTGTCGGAATATTGGTCATTTTTATTTGAGCAGTTTATGTTTGTGTCTGATATATGTTTTATTTTGTTGTATGTTTTATTTATTTAATTAGAGCAGTTTGGTTGGTTGCCCAGATCAAGTTTCTTTTTTATTTTAAATTATTCAATAAAAATAGACTTGAGTCTTTACTTGTTAACTATAAGTTGCTTACCTTTCTTACTGTTGACTACAGCTTCTTGATAAACAGCAGCTAAATCACCTTCTGGAGTGATTTCAGTAGCAGGAGCAGCCATTAATTTATCTTGTTGATACCATTCAATGAGTTGATTAACAATTTTCTTTTTCAATTCCGGATCTTTTTCAACAATTGGAGTACACCAAAAACCTGCACTAGTCACATTCTTGAAAATATGAATTGAAGGTGGTAAAATTACCGGTTGCATAGACATTGCTCCATAAGTTAACATTAACCCATCATTGTTTAATTTTCTAGCAATTGCGGTGGATGACTTTCCAGAAATACCATTTAAACCCAATTTAATTTGTCCATTAGTGGATTTAACCCAAGATTTAACAGTTGAATTAAACTCTTTCAGGTTATTTTCTTCTTCAGTGATAACATGAGTAGTACCTAATTTGGTTAACTCATCTTTGACTTCTTGCAAGTTTGGTCTATCTCTTATAACACTGATTGAATTGACACCTAATAATTTACCAATTTGACAAGCATATTTTCCAACAGCTGAATTACCTCCGTTTTGAATAAACCAATCATTAGATCCCAATTTAACAAAATGTGTTAACATTAAGTAAGCAGATAATGGATTGACTAATAATGTAGATGCTTCCACAATCGATAATGGCTTGGAAGATTGAGGACCAGGAATCTTGAACAATTGATCTTTAGTAAATTCTCCATATGTTCTCCAAGTACCCAAACATACTTTTAAAGGTAAAGCCCAATCACCAGCCTTTAAATCAGTTACCTTATTTCCAACTTTAACCACCTCAAATAATCCTTCATTACCACAAACAAAACTAGGGAAATCAGTACCATAATCGGTAGTTTTTACTGGTTGACTAGGATAAACACCTTGGATTTGATTAATATCACTCGGATTGACCGGAGCTGCTAAAACTTTAACAATAACAGAATCGTCAGCAAGATTATCGTCATCAATTTCATACTTTTGGGTGAACAAAACATCTTTTGGCTCACCATGTTCCTTAATCATTACAGCATGTGATGTGATCATTGTTCTAAATGATTGTAAAGATGATCTTTTAATTGACTGCAAACTTTGAAGAGGAGTTTTAAACATCTTTGAACAATGTGTGAGTTTGTGGGGTGGGGGTATTTATTAGTGAGATTTTTTTTTTCAGCTCACACGTCCTATTAACAGCAAGCAATTTAAAGGTGCTTCTGTAGGTGTATTTTCGTGTATTCGTGATTTACAGGACAATAACTATTAATAATGGCAGCCCATACCAACGCTACAAGAACAACTGTAATGTCACCTCATTATCTTTAGATAAGCTTTGATCTTAATAACCATTATAAGAGTGTGTTAAGAGTGTGTGCAATAGTAAGACAGTGATGCGGCACCCAAAACGGGAAAATGGAATACGGAAATATATTCTATGTAATACAACCTGTTCTATTTCTCTGTTTACTTATGAAAGATTACATGTTAAGCTTTTGTATTATGCATGACTGGTGACATTAGTTAACTCGTCCTCATCCCCTTTGTTCATTTTCATTTTGATTTTGGTGTTTTGGTAAGTTCCTAAAACAAAGTATACAATATTGAAAAATACTACCCATAACTCAGGTTTGAGGAAATTCTGAGCGATGGATAATGATATGCAATTGGTAATGACTGAACTCTTGAGGTTTCTTGAATAATTGTTCCATAAACCTTTTTTAATGATGTGTTGTAAGTTAGTGAGCTCGTGTTTCAAATCGTCAACATCTTCGATTTTACTAGAAGGCTGAAACTCGTTGATAACCGAAATCCACGCAGTAAAGATAGCAGATATGATGGGCTGAATTGTGCAAACACTGGTTAATACCTGGCATATTTTGAGCAATGGGCTCAACTTAGAACCATAAACCTTGTTCAAAATCCCATATAAATTATGAGAAATCGGTGTAAGAATTAGGGACCCGTAAAGAACCATTTTGACTATCTTATTATTTGGTGATAATTTAAAAGATGAGAAATCTCTTGAAATTATCGAGGCAATCAACTCATTAAGACCATTGAGCACTCCAGCTGTTATGGACTTAGTTAATAGTGGGTATTTGGCCAAGTACTGTAGATAAACAGCATTAGCTGAAGAAAAAGACATGAGTAGGAATTAAAAATGTTTTCAAGTGTAATGAGCAACTTGATTTGAGTTGCGATCAAAATAAAAACTCACCTTATCTACCACCGCGGGGTTCCGCGGGTATCAAAGCATAGCAACTGTTGCAAGTTAGTTTTGTATAAAGAGTAGAATAGAAAAAAGGTTGATAGTATGATGGTGTAATTAAGCGGAAAAGTTTACCGGAAATTGAATTGTATAAACCGTCATTTAAAGTGGATATACTAATGTGTTCAATAGAGATAAGACTATGAGTGCAACTTTCAAAGTGCTGCTTTTTGTGATGTGCCTGCATGAACGGGCACGAAATCCATTTCATGGCTTTTGATTGATCTGCAAAGTTTAAAAGTACTAAAGAGAATAATGGATGAAGCCGAAATTATAAGCTTTTAACAGTATGAAGTGGTTGGCTTTTTTTTTATTCTGGATATGCACAGATGTAGATAAACCTGTGGACTGCTGAATCCACATTATAAGCTGATTAGAAACAGAGATTTGTACTAATTGAATTCTATATTGATAATCTAGGAGGAGAATGTTAAGCAATAACCTAAATGGCAGTGAATTCAAAGGTATACTCTTCACAGTTGCCATCTGATAAGTAAATGTCTTTCTGGTCACTTGAGCCTTTTATACACCACTTATTTTGACCATTATACTCAAGATTACCGTCAGTAAAACTAAAAGAACTAGCACCATTTCCACAAGTGAAGATATCATTTTGAATTCCACAAACGCCTTTTGAAGACTTGACCTGACTTCCATCAATGGTGTAAGTGGCACAAGTTCCTGAAGTAAAGTATTTTCCTGTGGAAATAGCACAACCTTGATCAATTTTCAAATATCCTTTAGAACCAGCAGTTGGATTGGATCCTGGATTTGTTGTTGAGGTGGCATCAGCAGTGTTTGTCGATGTTTTGGTTACAGGATTAGTTCCCTTTGGAGTGAACTTAATACCACTAGATGGGCATGAACTATCTTGTAATCTGTCAATTGCAACAAAATTTTCACCTGTTAAAGGACCTTTAATGTGATGAAAATACCAAATTTCATTAAGAACATTGTTTTCATCACATTTAAAATAAACTTCTTTACCAAAATATTTTTTTAAGGCAGCGTCAATCTGATCAGATGTATAAGTAGCAGAAGTGCTTGGAACAATTCCTTCAGCTTTTAAAAATTCAAAAGTTGGTAATGTCTTGTACAAATCCATGGCAACTTTAAAGAAATCATAAACATTTTGATTCTCTTTGAAGTTGGAATAACAGCTTGGGTTAATAGTGCTAACACAAGTTCCATGTTTGTTAAATTCATGAACCCAAAAGGAATCATCATCACCTTGATAGTCTGGCCAATAATTCTCCATTTCCTGAAGTAAACTACTATCGAAAGAACTAATAATCAGTTCAACGCTAGTGACCTCGATGTCTTTATTACAAAATGAATCATAAGTTCCATCACAATTATCCGGCCATAATCCATGGAGAGTAAAGGCATCATCAGGACCCGTGGTTGGATTATAGTCCCAAAATTGAGTGAGAAGTAAAACTCCCCCAGGTGATTCGACACAGCACGTGTCAACATTAGTAGCAGAACAACTGAGTCCGGTTGAACAGCTATCAAGAGCAGCAGCAGCTACAGAAGTAAGAATAGCCAAGTATGTTGGTAAAGAACACATGATAAAATAAATAAACTTTCTGGCAATTTCAAATTTTGGACATTATGTTGGATCAGTGCCTTATAGGTCGTGGGAACACCGTTTGCAGCCTTTGGTAATAATATACTATTGTTGTTAGTTGTTAGTGATTGTTATTGTGGTAAAGTGTCTAATTTTAAGAGATTCGGATAATTCATTGGAACTATTATCCACAAATATAGTTGAATAATTGACTATTGACACCTTGTCTTGATCATTAACATAGTAGAAGTATCCCTTCTGCTTATCTGCAACCCTGGCTGAGATAGTGGTGTAATTGAATTCAATTATAATTAAAAGAAAAAATGAGGCGACCCACCGTGGTAATAGGAGTTATTATTGGTAACAATGACAATAGTACCGAGGGCCGTTGTAGGTTTTGAGATTCGCATTGTTTATTGAAGCCAATTGGGTGGCTTCAAAGCCTTGCGGCAAAGCTTGTGTTTACTTGCCAAGCACATTTCCGTCCACCGTCTGCAGAGAGGCTCAAACTACAAATTTGATGTTCTACACCCAATAATGGCATATTACCAATTAAATTCATACATTATTACATAATCTACTCGACGTGGCTAACTTCAGTCTTCTCGTTCCATTCAGGATTGGTGACAGCCATACGTTTTTGATGTTCATATAATGGTTCCAATGGAGGAACATTTTGTCTCAAAATGTATTTTCTGAAGTTATGTTGGAACTCTCTAATTCTGTACCAACTGTGTTTACGTAAGGATACACTGAAAACTTCATCCAATTCTTCTAAAGTTAAACCTTTAGTTTCTGGAAGGAATAATAATACAAGGAAGAAACCAACAATATTCCAAGCAGCATAGAATCCAAATGCACCTTGAGGTTTAAAAGCATTCTTCAATCTTGGCCAAGTGAAAGCAAGGATGAAATTAAAGAACCAACAAGTAGCGGTAGCAAAACCCATACCTAAATCTCTGATATATAATGGGAAAGCTTCAGCAGAGTAGGTGAAAGGAACCGGTCCTTCACCAGAAGAATAAATTGCGGAGTAAATATAGATACCAAAGGCAATTAATCCAACTCTTCCATTAGGATTAGTTTCTTGATTAATCCAAAATCCACTCATGGTAACTAACAAAAAGATTGACATCAATGGGAAAGTAGTCAATAACAAGTTTCTTCTACCAAAAGTATCAATAGTGTAGAAAGCAGGGATAGCAAATAAGAAGTTAATCATACCAAAACCCCATGATGCGGTTAAAGCCTCACGATTACCTAAACCTGATTCAATGAAAATAGAAGAAGAATAGTAAGCAATGACATTAATACCACAGAATTGTTGCATAAACATAACAACCCATGCACCAAGAGCACCATTTCTGTTTCTTCTGATGGTGAACATTTCAATGAGTCTTTTATATGTTGGAATACCAACATAAGAACGTTCCTCACTTAACAAAACATGTTGATAGAAACAATCTCTTGCTGCGGCAATTCTGTCATGTCTTAAAGTAGCCAATGACTCAAAAGATTCAACGTGTCTATCTTTACCCATTAACCATCTAGGTGACTCTGGAACAAATGGTATCTGAAATAAAACAATAATGGCTGGAATACAAGCACTTCCTAACATTAATCTCCAATTAAGTCCATCACCAATACCATGGTCTGAGATTGTGTAAAATGCTAAAGATGCAACGTACCCAAACATAATACCAACGGCAGTGAAAAATTGCCACAACATGACCAAAGCACCTCTAATTTGTCTTGGTGTACATTCAGCAGCATAAGCAGGAACAGTGGCAGATTTAATACCTAAACCAAATCCTAAAAAGAATCTGGCAATGAATAAATGCCACCAAGTATTAACAAACAAAACCTTGCCAAATACATGTAACGGCAGAAATTAAGCAAGTCCAGAAAATAACCCATTTTCTACCAACTCTTCTATTGAAAGAATCAGATAACCAACAAGCAATAACAGAAGAACATAAATAAGGTGCACCATTAATTAAACCTTCAACAAGATCAGAGTTCTTCATATCAACAACTCCAAGACGTGTTGGATAATACAAAGTAGCACCATTAATAACAGACTCATCCATACCTTGAACAGCAGCTGCCATAGAACCTAAAGCAATAACTTGAAACAATTTCCATGGAACATGCCATCTTTGTGTTGCTTCCTTATTTAATCCAATTTTTTCTTCTTCAGTTAAGAACGGCATTGAATTAAATTCACTTGGAACTCTAGCTAAAGCAGCAGCTCTTGCAAATAAATCTGGATCTAAACCATGTTTAGAAGCATAATTACGACCCATTTGCATTACTTGCTTCTCACTATACTGTGATAAAATATTACCCTTTTCACCATTACCAGGCTCAGCGAGTTTTGAGTGTACACTTTCTAAATCATCTGGATGTTGTTTTTGTTTCTCAACTGAAGCAGAAGATGAACTATTATCATGTTCTTCAGTGGTCATCAACGCATTTTCAATATTGTCAGACATTTTGAACCTGGGGAAATCTGGGGATATATGGGAAAATATGGAGGGTATTTATACTTTTGGGGAATCTAATGACGTATTAGTAAAACATAATCCAAAAATGTGTTTGGAGCACTGTAATTCCCCCGTCCTTTTTATTATTAATAACATTTTTCCTACCCAATGGTTGTATACAAGATGGGGTGGGGCGTAAAGTTAAACATCAATTACAAAGAGAAATTCGGGGGAATATACAGAGATCTGGTGCAGGATTACTAGAAAAGTTTTTGTACCAAAAGAGACAATCGGATTATATGCCGGACGCCGAGACCTGTCAAACCAAAATTCGAATTTGACACCTCTTGGCACCAGGATTTTGCAACTAAATGATTTATTAACTAATTCGGTCATGTTACTTACTGAATTGGAAAAGTTGCAACTGTTTAATATGATGATGTTTTTTTTTGTTGTTGCCGTTAGATTGGTGATTATGGACAGTAATTGTCTAGCATCTTATTTTCAACCCCATTCATTTTGAGTTGCATATCCACAGACAAAACTTTCTACAGAAAATCGTTACTAATTCCATTTCCTATTATACTACATAAGCTATTCAACATGACTAACTTCAGTCTTATCATTCCATTCGGGATTGGTCACAGCCATACGTTTTTGATGTTCATATAATGGTTCCAATGGTGGAAGATTCTCTCTAAAGATGGTTGTTCTAATGTTATGTTGGAACTCTCTAATTCTATACCAACTATGTTTACGTAAGGATACACTGAAAACTTCATCCAATTCTTCTAAGGTTAAACCTTTAGTTTCTGGAAGGAATAATAATACAAGAATGAAACCAACAATATTCCAAGCAGCATAGAATCCAAATGCACCTTGAGCTGTAAAAGCATTTCTTAATCTTGGCCAAGTAAATGCAAGAATGAAATTAAAGAACCAACAAGTAGCAGTAGCAAAACCCATACCTAAATCTCTGATATATAATGGGAAAGCTTCAGCAGAATAGGTGAAAGGAACCGGTCCTTCACCAGAAGAATAGATACAAGCATAGATATAAATACCAAAGGCAATTAATCCGACTCTTCCATTAGGATTAGTTTCTTGATTAATCCAAAATCCACTCATGGTAATCAAAAGGAAAAGAGACATTAATGGGAAGGTAGTCAATAACAAGTTTCTTCTACCAAAAGTATCAATAGTGTAGAAAGCAGGAATGGCAAATAAAAAGTTAATCATACCAAAACCCCATGATGCAATTAAAGCTTCACGGTTACCCAAACCTGATTCAATGAAAATTGAAGAAGAATAATAAGCAATGACATTAATACCACAGAATTGTTGCATAAACATAACAATCCATGCACCAAGAGCACCATTTCTGTTTCTTCTAATGGTGAACATTTCAATAAGTCTTTTGTAGAATGGGATTCCAACATAAGATCCTTCTTCTTGTAACAAGACATATTGATAGAAACAATCCCTAGCAGCAGCGATTCTGTCAGTTCTTAAGAGAACTAAAGAGTCAAAAGCCTCGCTATGACGTCCTTTACCCATTAACCATCTTGGAGATTCTGGAACAAAAGGAACTTGGAATAAAACAATAAAAGCTGGAATACCTGCACTTCCTAACATTAATCTCCAATTAAGCCCATAAGAAATACCATGATCTGAGATTGTGTAAAAAGCTAAAGATGCAACATAACCAAACATAATACCAACAGCAGTGAAAAATTGCCACAACATGACCAAAGCACCTCTAATTTGTCTTGGTGTACATTCAGCAGCATATGGAGGAACAGTAGCAGATTTAATACCAACTCCAAATCCCATACAAAATCTAGCAATAAATAAATGCCACCAATTGTTGATAAAACCTTGCCATATACAAGTTACACCAGAAATTAAACAAGTCCAAAAGATAACCCATTTTCTACCTAATTTTCTATTCCAAAAATCTGAAGTCCAACAAGCAATACAACTGGCTGCCAAATAAGGAGCACCATTAATTAAACCTTCAACAAGATCAGCATCCTTCATATCAGCAACTCCAAGACGTGTTGGATAATAAATAGTGGCACCATTAATGACAGATTGATCCATACCTTGAACAGCAGCTGCCATAGAACCTAAAGCAATAACTTGAAACAATTTCCATGGAACATGCCATTTTTTGGTAGCTTCCTTATTTAATCCAATTTTTTCTTCTTCAGTTAAAAAAGGCATTGAATTAAATTCACTTGGAGTTCTAGCTAAAGCAGCAGCTCTTGCAAATAAATCTGGATCTAAACCATGTTTAGAAGCATAATTACGACCCATTTGCATCACTTGCTTTTCACTGTATTGAGATAAAATATTTCCTCTTTCACCATGGCCAGGTTGAGCCAACTGAGAATGGATACTTTCCAATTCTTCAGGAACTTTTGATTTATTTTCAACTGAAACAGAGGAAGAACTTTCAAGTAAATCAGTAGTAAGCTTATTTTCAGACATGATTATTGATTATATTATCTGGGGAAGAATGATGCTATTTATACAAGACAAGCCAAAAGTTCTTAGCCAAAGCCAATGACAAGAAATATTTGCAGCATTAGAGAGTTGACTAGAAAATCTAGAATGTAGTGAGAAAACAAAAATAACAGCCATACACCCTTGTTATCCGGATACTTACATACACACCCACACTCTACACTTTACACCCTTCATCCTAATACAATAGTTAAAATAGCAAGCTTCCTGCATATACGCAGCCGTAGTTTAATCAGGTCATGACCCCAACTGATTTATCATAATTATTTACAGCAACCTAACTTTACCTATACGCAGGCATCAATCTTAGTTTGAAAGTTTATATAGTATTGTGTTGGAAAACAATAGATATTTGGATAGAAATCGGATTTATTAAGAATATACAATCCTAGTTATAGGAAGGCGTGATTGGCGAGGTTTTCATTTTTGCATGAACTACAGGAAAGGAAGAACTTAACTTGCCAAGTTAAGGTTATAAACTGGGGATTTGGAAAGGCGCGTAATCAGGATACCTGCATGTGGTGCTATTACATGCAGGTATAGGATTTTCTGGGATGGTTATATGAAGTCTTATTGGTAATAACTTCCCCATTTTGGTATTCATGGCAAGAAACATGGAGAAATTCATGGAGTTTCTCCAGATTATGGAACTCTTTAATTTGAATATACCTTTCCCAAATGACGTAATACAGTTTTAGTAGTTATCAGAGCTGCCTTTACCAACCAGTTTTACCCCAAGAAAGAAAATATCGTAATTATTGGAGTTCCTGGTGATTAAGAGATTATTCAATTAAGGGACAATCGGCCTAACATTGTGGGTGAAAATACAGTTTACTATATACAAATCTGTACAGCATACAGTAATACCATTGATGGATCATCTGCTGTCATGCTTGTCTGTTTAAAACGCCAAAATACTTACTGTCCATTCCAATTGATGTCAAACTTCTATTGATCTCAAATTACGCAAATGATTGAACACCGGTATTAACAAATGTTAATGAAACCATACCAGCCACTTTCCATGCACTACTCCCATTATCTACAGGTTAGTATTTACTACTTAAGGAGACATCCCAACGGGATGTGGAGAATTATGCTGTTTTGAGCATTGCTTATATTCAGTTACCGTATTGTTGTTCCTGTGTTCAAAAACAATCTTATCGGCGTTGTTTCTGGGGTTACTCCTCATACTGCCCTACACTGTGAATGTAAATATGAAATTTCCACAGATCTCAGGGATTTTATTCTAAAGATTCGTTCATCAATTAACACCAAGATTGGTGGCATAAATTACGTACAAGTGTAATATTCCATTATCTGGGGTCGCCAAGCCAATCGTCCTGATGAGACAGGGCTAATTTTATAGAATGGTGGGGAATGCCAATCAGGCCAAGGCGGGACTAAAAAAGTACCGAGATACTGATGTCTAACATTACGTCATACCGGTGTGACAATCGGAACAACTGCGATTGTTCCACTTTTATTTGAAGGCGGTTTTGACCTACAAATAGGAAAATACGATTTTCTCTTGTGGCAATAGTTCCCGAATACCCGTGTTGAGTTTCCCCATGGAATTTGATCTGCTAATTGTTGGGCTGTACATAACTGAAACTGCTGCTTAGAGGAAATGTTTCAATATTATCAAGAGAAATGGTCGTGTACTCAAGACGTGTCATAATGCACGTGATGGATATAATTTATCCGCGCGAGTTGGAGGGGGAGGGAGGCTAATCCATTATTAAATAAACTTGAACGAGTCACGTGATTTTGATTTTATTTAAAAAAATTACCTACTTATCGTAAAAAGTCTCTTAAATACTGACCAACTTTAGTAGCACCATCCTCTAATGCATCCTTCAATACATCCAAATCTTGGTTAGCATTCCCACTGAACTTACTGGCAAATTCCCGAGCAGTATTTTCAAGATTAAATGATTCAGCTCTACCTCTATTACCTCCATTAACATCTTCTTCTTCACCAAAATATGATGATGAACTAATAGATTGGGCATTACTAAAATTCTTCAACTTCTCTTTAGCTTCCTTTTGAGAATCTTCATCAAATCTTCCACGTCCAAAATATTCCTCAGATGAAATAGCTTTTTGATTACCAAATTTATTACTAACTTCTCCAGTATATTTAACTTCTTTATATTTCTTTTGTTGACTTGGAACTGAATTTGATCCATTAATCATACCAAAACCCAATTTTTGAAATTGTTGAGTGGTATTTTCAATTGGTGCAGGAGCCAATTTCTCTTTTCTGATCCCAGATCCTAAAGATAATGAATTGGAAGTTGAACTTTTATCAACTGATTGTTGCAGTTTGGATACAGGAGCATCAACAAATTCCTCATTTTTTTCCACTTTATATCCCAATTTTTTAGCTTCTTCTGCTTCTAATTTGGCTTGTTTTTCAATCTCATCAAAATCAATATCTTCTTCTTTATTAATTCTTTTACTTTGTAATCTAGAACTACGAGGTCCACTAGATCCTTTGGATGATAATATAGATTTCCCACCACTATTAGCCAAATTACTTCTTCTAATAGTACGAATAGCTGTTGGTTTCTTTGCAGTACCTGCTGTAGTCACTGACCTTCCTAAATCATCACTAGAAGCATTAGGTGTAGTAGGTTTAGAATTTAATGGAGAAGGAGTACTTGTAATAGGCTTGGACCAATTGGAGAAAAAATCACTATCGCTATTATTACTAGATTCAGTCGATTCCGTATCTTCATTTAAATCTTCCAATGTTACTATATCAGGATTTTTCTCTGCATCTTTGGCTGATTTCTTACTTAAATAATCCTTATATTTCTTCGCAACATTTGATTCATATTTGGCTTTGGCATCTACAGATTCATTTAAATATTGAGAGCCGCCATTCTTACGGAAAAACGCTTCTGCCGCTTGATTACCACCAAACTTGAAGTTTCTTAATTGGATTCTCTGCCAGGCATCAAGATTTGACGATTTTACAAAAGAAATATGAACTCCCAAGTTCCGGTGGACGGACGAGCATTCCATACACAATAACACGCCAAATGGAACGGAAGTCCACGTAGGGTTTCTGTTGGAACAGTCAAAGCATAGCTTGTTGCTTGGATGCTGTCTTAACCGATCAAACACTTTAGAAGCTTCTTCTTTTGTAGCAAATGAATCACTCATGGGTTTAAGAACAAGTGGAAAATCAACAAATCGCGAAAATAGAAATCAGTGTCGTGTATTAACAAACGTAGTGTCTCTGTCAATTTCGTGTACCTACCAGTTTCTACTACCATTTTTAACAACCATTTTTGACTACTACCATTTTTGACTACTTCCATTTATTCAAACTATTTACATTTAATGGAATGGCCTACTGCCTCCTCTTGCAAACTCCAACACTTTCCACCCATCAGTAATCTCATTATCAAACTCCTCGGGAATCCGGGTTAAAACCAATGCATAATTGGACAATTGAATATTATCTTCTGTTCCAGCAGCAATTTTTCCGGACTTAATATTTCTATATAAATGAATCTCTTGAGCTCTGCAACTCACAACAATCACAGGAACATCACTTGGTTGTAAGAGCTTGCACGTGACAATCTCCACCCCACGAATATCCAAGATTTTAGAATCTGAAAACACTCCTTGTTGAACAAATTGTTTATTATTAGCTTTCCATACATTAAAAGGAGCTTCACTTAACCAACTTTGTAATATGGCTTCATCATTCTTTACGTAAGCATCTAAAAGTTCCGGAACAATATAATTAGTTAAAGTTTTCTGGAAATCAGTTAATCTGAAATTAGGATCCATCATCTTAAATTGTTTAACTACTTTAGCTTGTTCTGTTTCAGCAAAAAATCCAGTAACTTTCTCAATAATGGTTCTAACCAATGAAATCAAGCCATTTTCACTGTCATCCCACTTCTCTTTCAACAATACAATCGCTTTTCCAATTGGATTAGTCAATTTAAATTGTTCCCATGTCTCATTCACTGAAGGTCCACTTGCTTTATGTTCAGTAGCCACTAAATCCGTTCTAATATTCTCTTCACCTTCCTTAACTCCTCTCCATACTTTCCCCTCTCTTAATCTTTGTTGTAACTCCTTTTGTCTCAATTTTTGTCTCTGTTCTTTAGTTAAAAATCCTCCATAAGCTGTAGAACTTCCATCATCAATTACTTCACTTACATCTTTATAAACCTTTGTATTTCTCACCGGTTCAAAAACCTTATCGGCTGCTTCTGCACTAACTTTTACTGTCTTTCTCACACCTTTTCCAAGATCAGATTCCCATGCTTTATAAGCTGCATCTCCAATATTTTCAGCTGCTTTACTGGCAACTTTTCCAGCTGCACTTCCTCCCTTTTGAGCCTTATCGTATGCTTCTTTCGCCTTACGGAACGCTTCACTTTCTCCTAACCGTCCCGTTTCATCTTGTAATGCTTTGATATTCTCTTTTAATTCGTTAGAATTTTTAACTTCTTTTCTGAAGGTATCAAAAAACACTTTCATTGGAGACTGTGGAGTTCCATTGAAAAGTGGTCCATTTTGACTGAAAAAACGGGTGGTGGATATGTTGATGCCGGCACTGGGCATACCGCCTGCTTGGGAGCGCAATGCCGGTCTTATTGCCTTGGAAATTAGGGCCATAATGGAGGTTATTTTTTGTTTAGTTGGAAATTTTTCAGTGAAATTTTTCGCAGTGATGAAGAGGTACGACATTTTGCCATGAATGACTAAGAATGGTGGTAGTGGCGGTGGTACTCGCGGCGTAAAAATACCATTGTCCCATGGGAAACTGGCCGTGCGCGCCAGCTGGGACCTAATGACAGATAAATGTCGTATTACACCGCGACATTTTAACATACATTTTTAACTAACTAAACTCACTTCTAATCCCGTTTAAAGTACCGGTTCCAGTACCCCAAACCTACAGCAGCAAAAGTTGCCACACCAATGGCTCCATACTCCAACCAGGTCAAAAATTGGTCCTGAGAATCCCGAATTTCCACCGCTTTACTATACGAAATATCATCTCTGAACGAAATTAAACTGTAAAATGGTATCCATTGAAACCATCGGCCATTGACATACTTTCCAAGGAAATAATCAATCTTTTTTCTCAACAAAAATGAAGGTTGTGTCACTTTGGATGCCATTTCCTTATAATTATCCATTGCCAATTGACATATAACGTCTACATCTTTCTTTCTGGCGTCGGAATATAACTTAAAACACTCCGAAAGATTGTTTGGATGCTCTTTCATTAAAGACATTAGCACACGAACATCTTCCACTCCACAATTCATTCCTTGACCGTAGAATGGAACCATAGCATGGGCAGCATCTCCGATAACAAGAGCTTTACCGTTGGGACTATGGAATGGATAGCACGATGTTTGCATCAAAGCTCCTCGTGGGTACGATTCATACGCTTCAATCAATTGCTTTTCGCCTAACAATTCCACAGCATCTGGAAAATTGCATTTGAAAAACTCCACAAATTCACTACTGGATTTAATACTGTCAATTAAGGCCCAGGTACTAAAGAAAGTGGACGTGAAGGACCCATCGGCATTGGGCAACGCAATTAACATATAGTCATCTCTGGGCCAGATATGTAACCGGTAAGGATGGATCTGAAACTTGGAGGCGGAAGCGGTGTCCGTGCCCGTGCCCTTGCCCATTTCCACGCTCTCATATTCGAATTTTTCAAGTCCGTGTCCGTTGCCGCTCCCGCTCAATTCCATATCTTTATTTCCTTCTCCAGGCGGTATATATAACTCCATATACTGCATGTCAATATACTCCTGGCTAGTGTTCATACGCATCCCCCGCTGCATTTGATACTTGAATTGACTATAGGCTCCATCACAGCCGATTATGTAATCAAACTCATAAGTTCTTACATCATCTCCAGGCACCAGAAATACCAAAGTTGGGTCTTCCACACTTTTAATGGCTGTCAATTTATGCTCAAACATCAATTGGATCCCTCTATGACGAACTTCCTCAATTAAAAGCTTGTTGAAAAGAGCTCTGTCGATGGAATTATTGTGCTCTCCAAACAAGCCATAGAGCTGAGATTCCTGGCGAGAGTCAGACTTATGGTGGATCATACGGCCGTACAATGGGACGGTGTGTTGCATGATTCTGGCGGTAAGTTCTGGGTCGATTTCGTTCAAAGTATTGATGCCTCTGTTGCTGAAGCTCAAATTAATAGATCTTAAATTTTTCATTTCTGGGTGGAGGTTTGGATCGTTTCTTGCTTCGAAGATCGTGACGTGGTAGCCCTGGTCATGTAGTGCTAGAGCGGCGACGCAGCCCACGATACCTGCGCCCACGATACCGATGCCAATAGTCATTAATGGAGAATGAATGAGAATGAGAATGAGAAATGAGAAGAAAGAGTGCGAGTGAGAGTGGGACGGGAGTGGTGCGGGAGTGGAACAACAACAGGGCGGGAATAGGACGATCACGGGGCGAGTGTAGTGCGGAAATGGTATGAAAAATGGTATGAAAAATGGCGTGAGAAATGGTGGGAAATGGTGAGAAAATGGCGTGAGTTTATGGGCCCAAATGTTGCATTACCGCGAGAAATACTGCCATCTGGCGGTGGATCGTTGTTTCCATCGTACTACTCTCGTACCACTCCCGTATTATTTCTCACACCACTCTCGTCTCATTTCATACGCTAAATTATACATTCCTACTTACTCTCTACCTCCCTCTCACTCCCTCGCCCTTCATACTTCCCTAACTTCGCCCGTTTCTCTCCAATCACCTTCTTCATCGCTTCAATCTGCTGCTCCAACTCTTCGTTCCGCAGTCCAAACTCTCGGTTCGCTTGAATCGTATTATCCAAATTGTCCTTCATCGTAAGCCGGTCAAATCTCAACTTCAACTCCTCATGTTCTGCAACCAATTCATTATGATGTTTTTCCTTCTCTGCAATCTCTTGCTCATACTCTTGACTCTGTTGAATAATTTCCTCATGTGTAGTTTTCAAATTGTCAATTTCCACAGTCAACGCTTTAATCTGTTTTTGAAGCTGCTGATTAATCTCCAAACTGTTCAATAACTCATAGTTATTGTTTGTAAGCAGATTCACATTCAATAAGTAATATTCATTCTCGTATTTGATGAGATCCGGCTCATACTTGACAGATTCTGTTATGGATAATCTTTCAACAAACAGAGGTTTCAAAAGACTTTGAGCTAAATTATCACCATCTTCTGGTAGTATAAAAGCTTTATAAAGCTGTACAAACACTCTGGTCAAACTTCCCACTCCTTGAAACAACATTAATTCAAATAATTCTACTCTCCCTAAACTCATTAATTCTTTAACTTGTTTGGCAACTATATCAGTCACCAAAATTCCTTGCTTAACTATCTGACCAAATTTTTCTGGTTCCAAATCTTCTATTGATCGACTAACCTCATAGAATAACTCCTTAAAGTTCACATTCACAAGCATCTTGTACATCTTTAAAAATACGTAAACCATTTCAATCTCCAGTAACAGCACTTCTGCCACGGCTTTCGCCGCCAGAATCACGTACGGGAATACCTCTGCAGGCCCGTTGTTATTGAGTTCATTAGTGCTATTCATAACTTGCAATTTCTGGCTTTGTTCGCTAACAATTTCATGAAGATAATAATTCACTACATTCAAAGCATTCTTTACACTTATCGCCTCAATGTCCTTCATTTCTTCGCCAAATGGAAGCTGTGCAAATGAGCTCTTATTTAACATGTTGTTATAACGCTCCTTTGAAAGTTGATATTTAACATCAAGCGTCTTTAAGTAAACAAGTCCTTTATATTTCTCTGGAATACCTTGTAAAAGGTGTTTTTCCACCACGTCTGCATAGTCCAATGGGTTACCCTTAAGATACTGTGCCCAGAACGAGTCATCGTCCTCTACCACAGTGTTCACACGAGCTTCTAGGGCGGAATCTGACAAGCTGTGGGTAGCAAAGATGTCTGAGACTTCATTGGATTGGGGGAGCTTGTAGGCATCCAATTGACGCCGGGCCAAAACTGTCGATAAGTTTGCGGCTTTTGGTATTGTTTGATCGTGGTGGCTGGTGGTAGAATCTACCACGGGCTCTCTGGAAGGTAAGGAAGGAGGTTTAGTGGACATTTCGGGAGTGTTTATTTGGTAAAATGAGTAAAATGCAGGTTGAAGGAGCAGTTTGCATGTTAGCTGTGCGGATGAAATATTGCATATTATCTTTTGCTGTTTTCCTCTTGCAGTTTAACTCTTACACTTTATCTCTTCACAATTTATCTCTTGCAGTTTACCTCTTGCATTTACCTCTTACACTTTACTTCTTACAGCTTATCTCTTCACAATTTATCTCTTCCTATTAACTCCCGGTTGGGCTCTATTCGAAACAGCTCATTCCGAGGCCGCTCCCGCCCTGACTCCGCCATCTCGTGCTGCAATTGACAGTACGCTTCGCTGATTTCTTTAGCGTAACGAGGCCGAAGATGGTTGATTCTCTTCTTAAACAAGTAGATTTGAGAGATTTGATTCTCGTTGAATTTCTCCTCAGTAGGAATAAGATGATTAAGAAGGTACGTAGTGAAGTTAGTGATGTCCTTGAGGATTCTAGCGGTATGGAGCGACAGGTTCTGAAGAACGTAGTGATAATTTGGCTTAAATTTGCTCACTAAGTCCATAATTTGGGCCTGTGATGCCGCAGAAGTCACTCCAGAACTCACGTTCTGTTTAATTTCATCTCCTTCTTCGAGCCCAAAGAACTTCCTAATCGTAGCAGCGGCATTTGGGACCGCTGTAGGGCTATTAGAAGCTGCTGCGTTGATTTTGAACTCCGGCAGTACCTCAATTCGCCGTCTTTTGGCTGTTCCTGGTACTTCAGTCGTGATTGTAGATATTCTGTCTGGACTAGTAGTGCTTTGGGGTTTAGTTCCATTTGTAGAACTCGATTTTTCACCTATTTTTGTCTCATTTACATTCACAGGTGTCTCATTTCCTTCACTTTCCCCTTCCCCTTCTACTCTCCTATTTATTCCGTTGCCAACTGTAACATAAAGTTCTTTACGCCGTCCTAAGTTCTTCTTTTGCACTTTAACATTGTCTAACTGAACCGTATCTATAATTTCAATATCATCATCTCCATCCTCTTCTTTTTCTTCTTTTCCTTCTTCTTCTTGTTTCTCTGGAGTTTCAGTCAGCTCTTTTTCCACTTCTTTCTCTGATTCTCCTATTTTCTCTCCTTCTCCTTCTCCTTCTTTTCCTTCTTTTCCTTCTTGCCTCATCATCTTCCCATGCAACTCTAGCAAAAAATCAATCAATTCTTTTCTCATTCCAGACCTTTCGCTAGCTTTGAAGAATGTTTTGTACTCATTGGACAGATTGTCCCAAATTTCTAAACACTTGTTTCGTTCATTAAGAAATTTTCGAATATTATAAATAACATGAATTCCACAATCATTGAAGTTATTCTGTTTGGGTACTTTACATGCCCTAAATACAATGTCTGTAGGTAGCATATCATACCCATATTTGTCTTTACAATATTCAATCAAGAATGTTTTGAAAGCTAAATGAATTCCTGAATGTTTCTGACTTAGAGAATCAAAAACAAATATATTCACTCGATCTTTGAACCGTAGCTTCTCATTAATGCTAAGATTGTTATACTTGATCAACGCTTCTTCTTTACCAGGCCCATTACTTAAAACTTGGACTTCTAGTGCTTTTTTAGCAAGATATTCAGATAATCCTATAATAATACACCCATACCAATGTAAATTCTCATTAATAGGCACTATTACATTATCATAACTGAATAAATCCAACTTACTGACCCATCGAGCAACATTCTGGTAGTAATCTATGCTATCTTTAGGTAAATTATTGGGATTCGAAACAAGTTTGCTAAAGAAAAATGAATTAAAAGCATAGATTTCGCTTCGTTTCATCATGTTTTTGGCCACCACCTCATCAATCTCATAATTAATAAAGAAATCTATAATACTATCATTAACCCAATCGTTATTATAAAGTGTTTTAAAGTCGGAATGGCCCACAACAAACGATTTCCCATCGTTGAACTTATACTTCAAATCAGGCAGAAAAGAAGCCGGTGTTTCGAGCGTTTCAACTTCTGATAAAGCCTCTGATGGTGACAGGCGTGTTCTTCGAGGCCTGGGCAGTGTTCTAGTCACACTTCCATATGCTGTTGCTGGATCTATTGCTTGAAAACGTCCTCCTGTCATTTCACTCTCTATTCTCTCCCGTTCCCGTCGTATATTCTTATGTCCCACCGTCACCACCGTCGTTTTCATGAATAAATCAAACACTTGATCGTATCCCAGATGTGCTATCCAACAATATCCACCTTTATCGTTTAATTCAAGCAAAAACTCATTTCTTGAGTAGAACATTTGCCGAACTATCGTACGTGGCACCACCGTTCCATCGACAACTTTAGTGCCATCAGTTATGTAGAAGAAGCTCTTGTCGGGGGTGATATTAAGCATCAAATTGGGGTTGTTTTCTATTTGATTATTGGAGATTTCTCTCTGTTTTCTGCCATTTTCATCTTCTTTACCGCCATTCTCGTCCGCTTTACCGCCGTTTTCATCCACTTTACTCCCTTCTACGCCCATACTGCTGGTACGGTACAGTTTAATGCTAAGATGCTGTATGGGAGGTTGCTCCAATTGACACTCATAGTAATTCAACAAATTCCCCCGAATATCGTGCACTGTTCGTACCGATGGCGCTGTTGAAGGGATCTCAATGGTTTTCCCTGTGGTTCTCCCTGTCAGTACTGCCTTTGGACCTACTTTTTCTCCATCTGTACCGCCAGTCAAGGTGTTTTTAGGGAGACTACGTCGTATGGGCCTTTTGATGGAATTGTACTGCTTTTTCATGGTTTTTTAGGCAACTATTCCCTACTCTGTTGGTTTCTAATGCAATCGTTCTGTTTCTCGTGCTATTCTCGTGCTATTTGCCGTCAAATTACCACTACTGGTAGGCTATTTCAGCAGTATGATCTACGACAATAAGCGCTTTAAAGTGTAGAAAAAAGTGCGATTAGATTTTTTATATACATTTTCTTTAAAAGTCCGCCTCCGCTGTGGCTCGCATGGATTATCTGTGCGTATATAAGGTTTAAAATATCTAACAGGGCAGTTATGGTAATGATAGGGAACGTAGCACGGCAAGCACGTTAATATGGAAGCATTTGGGACGAAACTTTGCAGTTTCTGAGGTGATAATGGACATGATTACTGGGAGTTGGTTCTGCTGCAGGTCCATTAACAAACAGCTTCGACATGTAAGTTTTCGAGCTATAAGTGGTGTTATATCAGGGGGAAGATATGGTCCGAGCTCTTCGCTGTGCATAGGGATATTTTCAGACCATTTTGCGGTGTATTCAGAGCAAAACCCACCAGGCGGCTTGTTAGGGACGGACACGCGATGAGGAAGAGCGGGAACTTTATCCGTTGAATCTGAACCAATGTCCGCCACTTCTCGTCCGCCCATCTCAAACCAAAACTTATCCAATTCCACGTTAAGACCGAGCCCCAAATACTTGGTAAAGCTCTCCTTCAACGTCCAAAGCTGGTTGAATGCCACGTACCGTTGCTCCCGAGGATATGCCATCATTTGGGCATACTCCAGGCCCCCAAAGATACCCTTGAATTCATCCATGAACTTTGCAGTAATGTTCTGCCTAGCATGCGATAAGTCCACGCCGATTTCCAGGTCCCTCCGTACCGCCACGCACACCACGTCATTGGAACTACTGGCGTTGAAGTGAAGTCCCGCCACCGCAGGCTTGCCATGAGAATTATACGCCATTTCCACCGCCGTCAAGAGTCCTGAAAGTTCAATTGTATCGTCTATTTCCAAGTCCGTGTCCGCTATCCGCCCCCGCCGCTCCCATTGATGTACGATATTCACTGCTATTCGGGGCAAAAGTGCTGCCACGATCTTACGGACTCGCATGCCATGGTCCTGAACGTTGTTTATCGCTGTTCTACTGCGAAGTCCCACGGCCCGCACTGCCATTTCATAGTTGTAATCATCAGTTAACCATTGTTCCAATTCAGTAGTAATAGACGCTGTGAACACAAGAATCTCACCTGGCGCCAATTGGTACCCACTGCCGCCACTACCACTACCGCTGTCACTATCACTACCACCATCACCACCAATACTACCATCTCCCGTACCGTCTCCTCTACCGCCACCTCGTTCTACTTTTCCTGCCATTCCTCGGTCTAGCAGCTTGCTATTTCTCTCACTTGCGCGTTCCAGAAATTTCCTTCTGAAACTATCATGGACCAAATCACTTCTTTCTTATCACACATTGATTCAGTACGTACCACCATTAACGCCATCATCGCACAGGCAATAGCACCATAGACCCACCCCGTGTCAATTGCCTCGCAAACACCGTTTTCTCCCATGGTTTTTACCTCCTTTCCAATCCTTTTACTAACCGCTATAGAAAACTTCTCACATTTCAGTATTGGGCCAGTTTGAACAACAATCAGGCTTGCCTAGATCATACGCCGTTCTCGGAGCAATTGCAGTCTACTTCGTGTTGGTGTTCTTAAATGTTGGAGGAATTGGCCAATTATTGAGTAATATCGCTGGTTTCGTTGTTCCTGGTTATTATTCTTTACATGCTTTAAGAACTCCTGGTACTGATGATGATACTAAATTGTTGACTTATTGGGTTGTTTTTGCCTTTTTAAACGTGGTAGAGTTCTGGAGTAAGGCTATTTTATATTGGATTCCTTTTTACTGGTTGTTTAAAACAATTTTCTTGTTATATATTGGAATTCCTACTTTAGGAGGAGCTGTTGCAGTTTATAATAGCGTTATAGCTCCAATTTCAGACCAAATCTTGGGCAGTGGTGCTGGATTTGCTGATGATACTCAAGATGCTGCTAGTGGAATTAGTAGTGCTGTTGATATGTAGAGTTAGTTTACCTTTATAGTTAACATTTTGCTTTGTTTTTCCTTGCTTTACAGGTACTGTACTGTTCTACTGTACTGTACTTTTCTACTTTTCTGTTCTGTTCTACTCTTCTACACTATTCTACTCTTCTACACTATTCTTTGTATTCTCTACAAACTCTTATCCATCGTGTAATCAAACATATGCTCTACCACTTCCTGCCCCATATGATAGTTAAACTTCACCCGAAATTTTAACTTGCTTCCTTCTTTACCTACAACTTTGATGTTCTGAATAATCACATCATTTCCATTGTTCAAACTACTTTGTTCATTGGTAGTTATCGTCAACTTCTGCGACTTGGGCACCGCCAAAAGAAGGTTGAATTGGCTGATTTGATTGGCTGGATTGGCTGATTGAATCCGTGACTCAATCATGGCATTACCATTGCCAATGCTCTTTGGAATAAACTTAATGATGATCTTGTCGTCGGAATAAATAGTCAATTCTTCCGCTGGAGTTGCTGTCTTGCTAGCACCAGTTCCAGTACTATCAAATAGATCGAGAATGGCACTGTTACTTGGCTTAGAAGCTGGTGTGGAATTGAAAATATCCGAAACTAATTCATTCTTAACAATTGGTTTCTCATCATTAAAGTCCAATAAATCACTGATAAGATCATTGCTTTGATGTTGCAGTTGCAGTTGACCATTGTTCAGGTGACTAGCTTGAAATTGAGGTTTCTTTTCCACCAATGAAAGTACTTCCCTGTCCTTTAATTTAGGTGCAGGCATCTTGGATAACCAACCCTTTCTTAATTTAACATCATTGGATAATACTTTCAAATATTCAGCACTTCTAATTTGAATTTCCAAATCACTGCTGGTTAAATTGTCCTCAAGAATCAATTTGATTTCATTTAGGGAATTATTGGATTGGAATTTGGTAGTTAATTTAATCAATGCATTCATAATATAACTGGTCAAACTATGGATTTCGGAGCTTGAATAGTTAGAATTAGTAACAATTATCTTAAAGTATTTCAAAATCAATTCATCTGTGACTTTAGTGGTATCTCCATTGAGTTCAATTGGTTCATTATTAATCAATTCAAAGTACTCACCAATACTCCAAATAGTGGTCAATACTAACCCAAACTTGTTCTTAGCCATGTTATTATCATCATAATTCAACTTTAAAAGCTTGAGTAACAATTGTTGCTTCAATTCCTGATTATTTAACTTAATAAATAAGCTTAATATATTCGAAATATAATCCATTTGAATATAATTTTCACTATAATCCAAGATCTTGAGTAAATTATCGAATTTCCAATTATCATTTGGACTGAACCGTTCAATTGATAAAACTAATTGGGATATAATGAATGGTTTTAAATCATTATCATCAGTTTTCTTTAAATAATTGATGATTTCTTTAATTAAAATCCGAATATTGGTTTCATTCAAGATAGCAAAAGATAATTCCAAAGCTCTTCTTCTGATAGAAACATCTCCATCATTCAAACACCCTACAATAATGGCTCTATGTCTTTGTACAGCATTTGGTTCAATATTCACCACAGTCATTAAAGTATTTAATGCAACATATTTAGTATTATTATCTTTAGTGGATAAAAACTTTCCCAAGAGATTTATACCCAAGATTTTCAATGATTGGTCCAAGTTGATTTCAAATATGGTCTTGATACATTCATATAAAATAGCATGGTTAACATTTTTCCCAATTTCAATATTAGAACAAATTTGCGTTAAAATATCATTTAAAGAATCCAAATTTCCGTACCCTTTAGATAATAATCTTAAAGTAGTAATCAAATTCACAATTAAAAATGGATCATTGACCCCTAAAACATCATAATCCGGATTATAACCAGATGTAATTAATCTCTTTAATATAACAATTAATGTAGGATAAACTGTCAAAATTTTTGCTTGCTCTTCACCATCTCCTAAAATATAACAAGTTTGGATCATTTTTAAACTTGCCAATACCACATTCATCAGTTTATCATTCACAGCACCTGGAATAAATCCTATAAAAATCTCTAATAACTCAGGATTCTTTTCAACCAATTTCGATCCTACAATCAAAGCTTTTTTCCGAATATACGAGTTTTTCAGCTGAATTAACTTCTCCACGTTCTGGTACAAGTCTCTAGCCAACTCTATTGAAGCAATATTTCCTAAACAACACAATGCTTGAGCCACAATGTAATGATTTGGATGATTCATATCATTATCCAAAGAGTTGGTTAAAAGAGTCAAAATCTCTTGGTTTTCGTCTAATAACAACATTGTTGCCAAGTATCCCAACCTCTTATCAATGAACCTTGGTGATGCCAACAATTTGATACATTCTACTTGACCAAAGTGAGTTTTCTCTCCCATGATGTAGAGATACAACAATTTAGAAATGTTGACACGACGCGTTGTCTGGTCCAAGTTCGGGTCCTTGAACGACGTCCTGATGGCCGCACTCTCCTTCTTAACCACACTACGCTCGTCGGCGATAGTTTTGGCCTTTCTTACGGCTTTTATAAACGACTTTAACGAAGCCATGAAGTGGATGATTTGGACGAAAGTTGATAATAAACGCGAGTTTGGAAAGTTGTCTTCACGTGATATATTGCACGTGATTCGAATGATTAATAACTGTGTTTTCCTGCTCTTTTCATATACTTCTTAGATTCTTACTGCTTCCATCACCAGTGCATCCATCACCACAGTGTCCACCACGGTATCCACCACAACAAATCTCCCTTCACCCTTTGTGCCATTCTTCATTGTCTCACTTCTCACATTATCTGTCTCACTTTCTGTCTCCTCGCACACTACCAATGTCTCTACTGCCTACTAGCACCATCAGAATCAACACCTCCAAGGGCGAGATCGTGGTAGATCTCTTCGCTAAGGAAGTCCCGGTGGTCAAGCCGTTTCTCCTTGCGTGTTTAAATGGCGAACTTGCAGATAAAACGGTCGCTTATAATGACAATCAACTCGTGACCATCGCAATACATTTACCACATAAACGTACTCAAAACTCCCGGATTCCATTCAATAAAGGTGCTGTTGCAGTGGGAAACGACGTCTTGGTGATCAACTTGGCGGATGGTATCGTTGTTCGGGACGATTTGACGGTAATAGGTAAAATTACAGGACAGACTATCTACACATTAAATAAGGTGAAAAATGCCGAATTTGATTGCATAATCAAGGGCATAGATGTACCAGTAGCATATTTTGACGAGGTAAAAGAGATGATTGAGTCGCATGGGGTGAATAATAGCGTAGTAGGGGATCTTCAGGTACAAGTTAAGGGCACTGGGGTGAACAAGAGCAACATAATAAGTCCACTGGTAAAGAAAGAAAAATCCAATGAAAAACCGGTAAAGAAAGCAAAGAAAGCCAAAGTAAAGGTGACATATGAGGAGGAAGATGGGGAAGATGAAGGGAATGGATTTAAAATGATAAGCAGTTATGATAAGAGGGGGAAGGAGGAGAAACGAGAGCGAGAGAAGAAGGTGCAGTCCCTGGATAGATCAGAGGGAGTGGCCCAGGAGAAAGTGTCAAAGGAACTGGAGATGGCACGAGAAATGGCACGAGAAATAGTGGAGCCCGTGGCGGAAACCGCAGTAGAGCTGGTGCCAGCCGCGAAATTGGAGCATACTTCTACCCAATTGGCTAAAGAGTCTAGTTCAACTTTAACTAAACCTCTTACTTCCCCTACCACCAATACCACTACCAATAATACTACCAATACCACTACCAATACCACTGCTCCTACCGTCCCTACCCCCACATCACCCCCCTACAATGATATCCCACTCTCTAAACTACTTGCCCACACTTACTCCATCACTCCGAAATTTTCACACTTAAACCCAACAAAATTTAAAGTTTCTCAAGATCCCCCATCGTAAATATAATCAACTACTTTTGTCACTATCAATAAATAGGTCAAAATATACTACAATAATGGCAGCATCTTCTTCTCAACAGCAATTAGCTTCGCTGTATGAAAACCCTTATTTTGACGTGAATTTGCTTGACCATGCGTTGGATAAGCCAAACATAGAGTTAACAATTCCTCTCCCCAAAACTGATGGTAATTACATAAATTTACCCAATAATGTACCTCCTGGTACTGATTTTAGCATCTTACTTCACTTTATTGAGTTCTTCTCCGGTTATAACTTCAAAGAGACTTATTCTACTGGAGAATATTACTATGCTATGAACAAATTTAGTCCTCAATTCAAAGCAGATTTGGATAAATATATTCAAAGCAAACTTGAGAATGACGAATATTTGGATAGACTTATTTATGATTTGTTAGATAAAGAATTGAATTTGAATTTGATCAAATCAAAAAATTTGCCAGAGAGATTTAAACAAGTCAAAGAGTTTATGATTAAATATTATCAACAAGAGAATGAAAAGAATTTCCCAATTTTCTCTAAAAGTAAGAGATTTCTTAGGATCTGTTATGTCACTGTTATTAAGGCTTTAAAGTCCATGTTTCCTGATGGAATATGGTGTAATAATAGAGAGGTATCACAATTATACCAGCAATATTTAAAAGATCCCATGTCCATTGTGTTTTTACCATGTCATAAATCTCATGTTGATTATATCATTATGCATATTTTAAGTATTCGGTTTCAATTATCTACTCCAACGGTTATTGCCGGAGAAAACTTGAATGTGGCTGTCTTTGGGACCATTTTAAAGAAATTGGGAGCTATTTTCATCAAGAGAAGCTTCAATAATGAATTGTATACTGAAAAAAACTTGGAAAACCTTTTGGAATTTTTTGTACTTAATAACGTGAATATTGAAGTGTTTATTGAAGGAACTAGATCGAGAGATGGTAAGCTTTTATTACCTAAATATGGTATTTTAAAGATGTTGGAACAAATCTACAATAATACCAAAAAAGACATGATTTTACAGCCTTTAAGTATTAGTTATGAAAGAATTTATGAAACTGATGGATACTTGAAAGAATTAATTGGTAAGGATAAGAAGCAAGAAAGTTTTGCAGGAATTATTAAAAATGGTGTTGTTAATTTATTTGGATCTCTGGAACCTCCATTTGATATAAACAAAATCATCACCAAAAAATTGCCTTATGATAACATGAATTTAAGATTAAGTGGGAAAATTTTCATCAAATTTGGTAAGAATTTGAAAATGTCCACATATCCTAATAATCTAAAACGTATTGGATTCACTGTATTACATGAAATCAACAATATCAATAATTTATCAATTATCTCCATTGTTGGAACTGTTTTACAGATTATAATATATTTGAATCCAGATAAAAAGATTTTACCAATGAAAGAAATGACAGGATGTTGGAGGAAAATCGTAGGTATAATCAGGAAAGAGATTGATCCAAATAATGCATCTAATGTTTATCTATTCAATTATCTTGAAGCTATAAATGATGAACAATTGGATTATATGATTAAGTATCAAATTATCAAGTTCTTTAAGTTTATTAAAGTGGATACTAAAACAGATAATATTCTTATCAACAATTCAATTGAACTCTTGTATTATAAGAATTTAATAATCCATTTATTAATTAATAGATCAATTGTTTGTTTCAGTTTATTCAAAGCTAATTTTAAAGATTATGATGAACTTGAAAAAGTCACCTATAGTATCAAGACATTATTAAAAAATGAGTTTTTGTTTGATTATAATCAAAATCCAAGAGATCAATTAGACTTTTTAGTAAAAGATCTTATTAAAGATGATATTATTGATGAAAATTTGAATATTAAGAACAAGTTTTATGTTACAGTGTTATCATCATTAGTACATCCATTCATAAAATCATATAATGTATGTGTTGGAAGTATAATAGGCATAATGGACTCTCATAAGTCTATCACTGAAGAGAAATTAATAAATGATCAATTGGAAGGATTCCCAGATACTAAACAGCTTCTTAAGATTATTCAAAAGAATAACCAAGTAGAATTTGAGGCCACTAATAAACAGTATTTGTTGAGCTGTTTATACTATTTGAATCACTTGCAGTTGATTAAGATCTTTAAGAATAAGAGTAAAACTAAAGCATTCGTTATCATTCAAAATAGCCGTAATTTAGAAATTTTAAATCGGTTTTTGAATCATTTGTTTGAAGGAGATGCAACGTTCCTGGAAATTAATTATGTTGTTGATATAATCGATCGGAAACTGAGAACAGTAAAGATTTAGAAGAAGTAGAGTAATTGATAGTAATAAATAATAATTGTAAAAGTAAGATGAAGTAACAAATAATAGTTGTAACAGTAAGGCAAAATAAAATAAAAGATAAAGCAAGAGAAAGTACAGATAAAGGAAAAGATAAAGCAAGATAAAACCTGGTCAATCCTGCATTTTTGTCAAGTTTAAGTACTGAGAATTGGTTGAGTTCGTTCCGATAAAACTTTAATTACACATTCAATTCTTGATGGTCCGCTTATGTAAGATATTATATAAGCGCATCCGATTCTATTATTAGACTAACTGTGCTTGCTCTTTGTTTAGCCGAGCTATTTGATAAACTTGCCTTTGATTAACTCGTAGTACATTGCTATCGTGACATATTGCTCTATGTTTCCGCACACTTCACTAACCTCCATACACTCTCTGCTCATTTCACTCTCCATAATTTCACACTCCATTCTTTTTAATTTCTGCAGAAATTGCTTTTTCACCTGCATAGCCGTGTAGGGGTCATATGACTGTATACACTAATCAAATCACATCCTTACACCACGCTTATAATCGAGGATGCATTTCTATAATTGGTATCAAATAACCTCAGATCTCGGTACTTTTCCCCTGACCGCCACCACCACTACAAGTATCACTATCATAAGCCTCATAAACAACCTTCTCCACAACAAAATACTCGGCCGATCGCAATCATTTGCCGATAGCTTGCTAGAGCATCGCCTCAGTTACATCAGCTGGAGATGAAAAAAAAATAGGAGAACAGGGTCAGTACACGACGCTCACGACTTTTTCTTAATAGGAGATTCCATAACAAAAACTTGACACTTTCCACCATCTTTAGCTACATACATTGATAGCTAAAATATGAGAAAAGAGTTGAAGTACTTATTGTACTTCCATTTGGTGGTGTTAGTATACTTAGTTTACTATGTTTTTGATCTTATTACGTTATTGCATGACGATTCATTTACCGATGCCTTACTTGACGTTGAATTGAATCCTACCGATGGTATTAATAAACCACTAATTATTCCCAAGATTATCCATCAAACTTACAAGCATACTGATGTTCCTGATATTTGGAAACCTGGCCAGCAAGCATGTATTGATTTACATCCAGATTATCAATATATTCTTTGGACTGATGCAATGGCTAGAGATTTTATAGCTGAAACTTTCCCTTGGTTTTTGGAAACCTGGGATAATTATAAGTATCCTATTCAAAGAGCCGATGCCATCAGGTATTTTGCTTTGGTACATTATGGGGGTGTTTATATTGATTTGGATGATGGTTGTGAGAGAAAATTAGATCCTTTATTGACTGTTTCTAGTTTTGTTAGAAAAACTATTCCAACTGGTATCTCCAATGATGTTATGGGTGCTGTACCTAATCATCCTTTCTTTTTAAAGGTTATTGATAACTTACAAAAATACCAGAAGAATTGGTTGGTTCCTTATATTACCATTATGTATTCTACTGGCCCATTATTTTTGTCTGTTATGTGGAAACAATATAAACGTTGGGGAGTTCCTGAAGCTGGAAAAGTTAGAATCTTATTACCTAAAGACTACAAGACTCATACTTACTCTTTCTTTGCAATTAGTCCTGGTTCTTCATGGCATTTGGATGATGCGAAATTCATTAAAGGTTTAGCTAATCATATTGCTTTGGCAGTTTTGGGAGGATTTTGTATAGTCATGGCTTTCTTATTGATTGAATATTGGTTATACTGCTTGATTATTTCAAGTACAAAGTTCAAATCAAAGTTATCCAAATGGTTACACACTAGAAAAACTAGAAAGAGAAAAGATTCCAATTTGAACGTTTATAAAGAACTAGTATGAATTGCTAATAATGATGATGACAAAGTAATGAACTTCTAATAGATATGAGACTCAAATTCTACAATAACAATTATAATAATAACAATAAAAACATTAATGTTTTTTGATACCTTGTCACTCGTTTAATTAATGCATGATGATATAATATACACTATTACTACTTAAAAATTTTTACTATTACTTTATATCTACCTACTCTCCATACTTTGCAATTGTTTGTTGGATTCTTGCATCTCTTGTTTCTTGATCACTTGTTTAATCATTTCTGTTAATTCATCTGCATATTCGTAACATCTTTGACATAATCTTCCCAATTCTATCGCATCAATAGCCAATCCTCCTAATTTGGTCAATTGTATCAATTCTTTATTATTATTGCATGTAACCACCAAATAACCATCCCGAATTAGCTCTTCCTTCATATTTGCATCGAAAACTGCCAATTCAAACTGATTATCACTCTTTAAATTATCTTCTTGTTCTAATGGATTATAAAATGAAATAGTTAAAGTGATGGGAATATGCAAAATACTCAAACTAATTGGGGCTTTTTCATCCAAGTTGTATACCTTGACCTTGGAGTCTACTATTTGGTAGTTTGGAAGTTTGAAATTACTTAAACTAACAATACTTCCAAAGCAACAACTATCAATTAAATTTCCATCAAAATTTATAATGTTGATATCTATTCTTACCATCCATACAGTTTCCCCATTCTTTATACATAAACTTTCCAAGTCCACTGCATTCGACTTCCTAATAGACTTTTCAATAATTCTATTGGTCAATACTTCATCAATACTTCTCTCATCAAACTTGATGCTGCTCATCGGAGACAATTCATTGTTTATCACAAGAAGTCCTTCATTAGGACGATCTTCAAAAGGTTTAACTATCTCACATGAAGTTTTGATTATAATCTGTGTGTTTCCCCATTTCAAATCAACATATCCATTCTCTCCAAGCTCTATTACTGGTTTTCTGATCTCTGTAAGCTTTCTACCATCGATTCTTGTACCTTGCTTTAACGACTCCAAAATATAGTTTGATTCGTTGATGGAAATCTCATTGCTCTTCATGATGGTATTATGATTGTAACAGTGCCTTTATACTATGATCTACTTGACTTTTAGTCTTCCTTTATCAACAGTTTCTTCCTTCAACAGTTCCTGTTAGTATAAAATGAAATTGCGAAATTTCGAAAATTTTTCAGTGGCCAAATAAAACACTAATGTTTAAACCATTAACAAGATTATTACCTGCCATTAATGCTCAATCAAGAGTCATCAATGGCACCTATTCCAAGAGGTTCATCTCCTCTAACGTTTCCACTTTAAATTTTTTCCAAAGAGAAAGATTACCTTCCAATACTATTATCAAGTTTGTTCCCCAACAAACTGCATGGGTTGTGGAAAGAATGGGGAAATTTCATCGTATTTTAAACCCTGGAATTGCCATTTTATTGCCAGTATTGGATAAAATCACTTACGTTCAATCATTAAAAGAACTGGCCATTGAAATTCCTACCCAAAATGCCATTACTGCTGATAATGTGAGCTTAGAACTTGATGGAATCTTATATATTAAAGTTGAAGATCCATATAAAGCTAGTTATGGAGTAGAAGATTTCAAATTTGCTATTAGTCAATTAGCACAAACTACCATGAGATCTGAAATTGGAGCCATGACTTTGGATGCTGTTTTAAGAGAAAGAAATTCTTTAAATGTTAATATCAATACTGTTATCAATGAAGCAGCAGCTGATTGGGGGGTCAAATGTTTAAGATATGAAATTAGAGATATACATCCACCGGAAAACGTATTGGAAGCTATGCATCGTCAAGTTTCTGCAGAAAGATCTAAAAGAGCCGAAATATTGGAATCTGAAGGTATTAGACAACTGAGAATTAATATTGCAGAAGGTGAAAAACAATCCCAAATCTTGCGTTCAGAAGCTGTTAAACAAGAGCAAATCAATAAAGCAGATGCTTTGGCCCAATCTTTGGATTTGATTAGCAATTCTATCAAATCCAATGAATTTGGCCAACAAGCCATTAATTTACAAATTGCTCAAGATTACATAAAACAATTTGGTAATTTGGCCAAAGAATCAAATACTTTGGTGATTCCTGCTAACTTAAGCGATATGAGTTCTTTTATGGTTAGTGGAATGAAGATATTTAACGATTTGAATGATCATATGAAGAAACCTGAACAGCAGCAAAAAGAAGAAACTATTGAAAAGAGTAAGTAATAATCTTTCTAACCAGAAAATGTTATATTAAATATGTAAATAGGCCATAATGAATTTTTCTTTTATTTGCTTATTTCTTGGTGAAGAACATATCCAATGCACCCTTGCCTTTCGCCACCACCTTTGTAGCTTTCTTCTTGGTAGTTTTGACAGCTTTTACCGTGGCTTTTTCCTGGGGTTTATTTTGCATTTCTCGTAGAGTAAGCTTACTACGAATACTCTTTTTATGTGCCAATAATTCCGTGAAATCGTAAATCTCCGAGTATGCAGAAGCGTATGCCGTTACCATGTCGTAAGCAATGTATTTGATCTCTTGTTCCAACATTCCATTGGGTATTTCACCTTCATTATCAACATATAAGCTAAGTTTGATTTGGGTCACAAGCTTACTGGCACCCAAAACCTCGGCTAACTTATCCACTCTTTGCTTTATCAAAGTATCCACTTTCTCTGCACTGATTTTGAAGTACTGTTCGTTCATTTCTGTTATGGTATCACATATTAAAAGAAGTTTTTTGCTTACCAAGTCCTGTGGTAATAATCCTAACCACTCAAAGCTATCCACTATATTTTCAATAGAAATGAAAGATTTCTGGGTTTTTAATGCTGTAATAAGCAAATACACTATATCAAACTTACTAGTAACAATCAATTCACCAGATTCCATCACTTGGCCGGGGGTTTCATCACAAGACTCAAGAATAATGGATTTAGGATCTTGTTGAACCAGTCTCATTTCAAAAACCTCTTCACCTGCCAAAAGGTATTTTTGAAAACTCTTAGGATCTTTATAATCAGGCAACAGTATTATCTCATAGTTAGTGATATCTTTGGGTAAGAGAATCGTCCTTGTGCTGGAATCAATCATTCTATACAAAGTGAAAAATTCCAAAATCTACGCGTTTCAAAATCTACCAATTTTACATTCCTACTATAGCATGGATAACACCTCTAATCTCACCTATACTGGCGAAAATAACCATCATGGTTCCGAAGATAGTAAAGCTTAAACTGCTCATACTGGCAGCCCTTGGATCGGTGTTGAGAAGATGAGCCGTGGCAATAGCACCACAATTTATACCTAAACTTACACCTCTTGTGACATAATCATTATTCTTTACTCTAAGTAATTTAAACGTAATATCACCAATTAAAACACCGCATATTCCTGAGAGAATTGTGCAAACAGCCATTAAAGATATCAGACCATCAAGGGAATCAATTAAGGGTGTTCCAAGAGCCAAAGTCACCGATCTACCAATGAAACCTATAGATCTTTTGGCATCAATTCCAATATTATAACAGATTATTGGATATAAAAAGAAAGTAAGTGCAATTGACATTAAAATTGGAATCATAATCCAAAAATTCTGAATAAAGTCTTTCCTGTGGGTAAATACCGGTAAACTTAAAGAAACAATGGAAATGTCCATTAAAGAACTTAAAAAATCACCACATCCTGGCCATACTGGATACTTTGTTAAATCAGGTTGATTATTATGTTCTCCGTTATTGAATAAGTAAGCATCGGTAAAAAGATTCAAGTAATTTTTACCAGTTTTATAGTATTTCAAATCCCAAAGAAATCCAACAGGCTTTTGATAATAAATCATTGAAGAAATGAAACAAATGAACAAGATTAAAAACGTAGCAATTAGAATTGGATGGGCAAACTTCTTGGTAAAAGGATACTTTAAAGGAATTAACAAGGCAGTATAATAACAGAGCATTGTGATACTCAAATGGAATGGTAAAAGTAAATGATATGATGAAGTATAATACAAAGGTAATGAAGCAATAAATAATAATCCATATATGATCCAATCAAAATATTTTGTAATGAAAAGTACAATATCTTGAGTTTCAGAAGATAAATGTGGATATTTAGAAGGCTGTTGAGGAGGAGGAGACTCAACGGACTCAATTGTACTAGTACTATTGGTTGTAATAGCACTCATAAAGTTAGCAGGAGAAGTTTGATAACTAGGAAGAGGTCGAATTACCGGATTTATATCTTGTAAATCCATAATTTCATTCCGTTCCAAACTCTCTTGATCAATATCATGAAGTTTTGAAGGTGTTGGACGACTATTTGGTTCAGTATTAACAGCTCTAAGGTCAATAGTGGTGATATCTCTAGTAGAAGTGAATGGTTTATCATCTCGATTCACCATATGATCTTCGGGTTTCTTATGCAACAGGAACAATATCTTGATTAATTGGATAGAATAAACGTTTATAAGCATCAATACCCACCATCCAATTACAAAAACAGCAGCTATTTTCAATACTTCTATGATAGTAATTGGTTTACTTAAAGGTAAAATAACAAATGATGGGACAAAAAAGATATTAATCCACTTCAAACTGAAATTCATTGAAGGATTAGTGATTTTTAAATAATAATGCAACACCACTCCAGCCTGTGGGATTACCTTACTAGTAGTATCAAGAACCACCAAGAACCCCAAATTAATCAACATACCCAAAACCGAAGCCGGGAATTTAATTTTCAAGATTTGAATAATAAATTGATTTAAACCATATAAAACCATTAATTCCAAAATAATACCCACCGGGATCAACAAGTAAGCATTGATGAAGTGGGATTTCAGGTAATACAACCCATAAGATACTCCTTGGATGAGGTTCTGTAAAGTGGGCCTATTCATGTAGGAGAAATAAAGTGACTAACCATGTGAAAGGAGATAAGGACAAGGTTCGCACCAAGGGAAGAGGAAGAGTAGATACAAAATAGAGACTGATAAAGAGAAAGAAACAGTGGGAAAGGGAAACAGCTGACAATGGAAACAGTGGACACATTGTAAGCACCAAAATTACCATCAAAACTGCCCTTTCTTTAATACACTTTATAATATCTTTTATATTTTCTATAGTACTTCAAAGTACATGCATTCCGTAAACCATAGATAAATGATTACAATTTCATTACTTATTGAGATTCAATTAAATGTTTGTGTTCTTCTTTGGCGTATCTTAATCCACAATATCCACAAGTAGATGCCATAGGCTTATCTAAGTTGATAAAAACTTTTGGATGGCCTTGTAAAGTATTACCTTTATTACCATCACAAACAGCAATGTTTCCTTCAGATAAATATCTAACTGGCTGTTTGGCAATCAATTCCATGGCGGAGTATGGTCTTGGTTGTTGGTCCAAGTCCTTTTGAATAAATCTATATGCAAATTTGGTAAAGATATTTAATCTACTTTCTTGGGATTTGGTCCATGTTTCATTTCTATTTGGGGCTTGAGTGGCCACTTCTTGTTGTTTTAATTCTGGCTTGGTTAACCCTGTGACAGTAGTCTTGAGTCTGAGTGATGTTCTGCTGCTTTGAATAGATCTTCTCAACATCTTAAAGAAACTCTGTTGCGTTTAGAAATTGATTTGTTTCAATTGGTTAATGTGAAAATTTCTCACTGCGAAAAACCTTGGGCATATACACGCAAATGCAATAGAGACTACTAAGACCAAAAAAGACTATGGATATTTAAACTGCTTACTTCACTATAAATGCTTTCGACACCAGCCTTTTATTAGGAACAATGTATGAATCACCCAGGAAAGAAAAACAACCTCTTAAAAAGCAGCCTATAAAAACAAAACAAAAAAGGACTGGTGTGGAAGTTTGGTTTGATTTGATGAATTGATGATTCAAATTAGATTCGTTTTTGATAGCAAAACAACACCAATAACACCCAAAGTTCAATTAATGAATAATAAAGATAAAGCAGTTCAAAATACAACAAATTATATATAAAAAACTAATGGAAAATATGAACTAGTAGCAGAATTAAAAACAAAAACAAAAAGTAAAAGAAAAACAAAGAAAAGCAAACATAAATTGGAACAATCCCCAAAAACATTAAAGATAAAAGAAAGATAGACATGTAAATATTACAATGAATATCTTATTCTTTTTTTTTATACTTAATTGTTTAATTTTCTTTGTTTCTTCCCTTTTAGTTCTAAATTCCTATTCAGAAATAATACTTGCAAAAAAGCTTATAAGATGTTACATTTTTTCTTGCTACTTTCAGAATTTACATTAGTTCTTAAAGAAGCTCTGGTTGCAACTTCGAAAACTTCCCTAACACCTTCACCAGTTCTAGCAGAACATTCCAAGTAGTTTGCAGCACCAATCTTTTGAGCAACACTTTGACCTTCAGCAGTTGAAACAGGTTGTTGTTGTAATCTTCTCAAATTTTCAATAACATTTGGATCATGTCTTAAATCACTCTTACAACCAACTAAAATAATTGGAATACCTTGACAGAAATGTAAAACTTCACTAATCCATTTTTCTAAAACATTATCCAAAGAATCTGGTGAATCAATAGAGAAACAAATCAAAATAACATTTGAATCTGGGTAACTTAAAGGTCTTAATCTATCATAATCTTCTTGACCAGCAGTATCCCATAAAGCTAATTCGACTTTTCTACCATCAACTTCAACATCAGCAACATAATTTTCAAAAACAGTTGGAACATAAACTTCTGGAAATGTTCCTTTAGAGAAAACAATTAAAAGACATGTTTTACCACATGCACCATCCCCAACAATCACTAACTTTCTTCTGGTTTCAAAAACAGTATTTGGTGCCATTATTATAACTATTAAAAAAGTAAAATACTATAATATTAATATCTAAAAGATGTTTTGTTAGTATAATTTTCAATTAACTAAACCCTAGGGGGATCAAATTGACAAACAGTTTCGACAAATATTATAAGAAAGTTGAGCTTTTTGCTTTAAGCGAGGAATTTCAAGTGCTCAAGGCACTCTGTAGCCCTTTCCAAAAAAGGGGCGTGTCATTGTCAATACTCTCTCTATCTATTTCCTAATTCAAAGTGACGTCTCACCTCACAAATTAACACTGCCACATACTGCCTCGTGACAATCACAACTATAATCCCTGAAATTACTGATTATTCAAAGAGGTGGTCCATCGGTTCTGTCCTTCTCAGAAGCCCATCGAATATCCACACTATAAACGAGCTAAAAATACCTCGCGCTTCCAAGGGGGGGCTGTTACACGCACCTCTGATCATTCACCAAAAGGGCCTAAATAGGCTGATAATGGTGATGATTTAGACCTTGATGGACATATAGAAGGACGATCCGGTGGCCCATGGTTATTATAATGGCATTCCCACATGATAAAGCACAGTAAACCACCTCTTTTGTTGTCGTACAACTGGAATTGCAATGTTAGACATGAGATCAGACTCCGTTAAAACTAACTCTACTGGCGGTAAATTCTACTCCAAACATCGTAAAAACTCGCAAAAAAAAACCTTCCAGTAGATTCATACACCCTCCTACTTACTCTATTGCAATTGATCTGCTCTTCCTCTCAATATATTGGTCGTTTTCTGTTCATCTCCCTTCTGTTTACTTACACTTTGTTGTATATTTTGGAAAAACTTTTTCTGAAATACTGAGAAAGGGGATAAAGGGGGAAGTCGTGCGTTGAGGTCGTGTGAGATGTTTCAAGTTGTATCTATTGAGATATGTGTTTATATACAATTGGCGTGTAATAGGAGGGTATGAAGGGGAAGTTATGTGCTGTTGGAGGGAGAGGCGGTGGTGGGATCGGCGGAAGCACTGGCACTAGAATCAGCAGCTGAATTAGCACTAGAAGCGACAGTAGAATCCGCTGCATCAATGCCTGTTTCAGATGTGGCATCTATCTCAGCTTCTTCGTCTAATTTACTTCCATTACCACCAACTTTGATCTTTCTAGCAGGTAACACTGCATCAAAGGCCTTCTTCCAGTCCCGAAACTCAAACCACTTGCAAATAATCTCGTACACGTGACTGGTGGCCAATACTTGTCTGCCATTGATTTCAATGTATTTATCTATTGGTAATCTTCCCACTTTAAGTCCCAATTTCTGTGCCTTATTGACACAGAGATTCTTGTGTCGGTTCTTATCCACTATTCCTCCAATAATATACTTCTTGTTCTCCTCCAATGTCTCAATAACTTCATCTGTATCTGCTGTTAAGTAGACATATTGTTGTTTTTCTTCTTCTGTTAAGGTTTCAAGTACACTTGAAGGTTGGAAGTCTACATTCTGCCACAATTTGTACTGTGGAATCCTCTGGTCAAACGTTTGTCTTAACCTTTTATCAAATGGCTCCACAACCAAGTCAATTTGATATGGACAAACTCTCTTAGCACTATACATTCTTGTGATCTGATTGGATAACGACTTGATCTCTTTCTCCGACATCAACTCATCAAACCCACAGTCAATTACACATGTGGTGTTTGTTGCTATTTGTTCATTAACCTTGAATTTTTTAGTTTTATTCTCTTCATTGTCTTCTCCCAGACGTCTCTTTTGTCTCTTCTCAGCTCTTTTCTCCTTCCGTTTCTCTCGTTTTATCTCCCGGTATTTCTCTTTGGTTTCGTCCCATTTCCGCTGCTTCATAAGCTTCTTGTATTGATTCTTAGAGATCCCCAATTCCTGTCTCTCCTTCTCCTGTGCAGGCTTATCGCCTTCTGCTGCTGTTACTTTCATTGGTATTTTTCGCGATGAGCTGGACTTAAATAATTTTACTTAACTTATACATTTACAATTACACATAGACATATCGTGGGCATATTATTAATTAGATGGAGTTATTAAGGGCTTCGTCAAAGATATTTGTGGTAAACATATCGAGTTGTTTCTCATATTGCTCTCCTGATTCAAACATTTGAAGCCAAAGCTTATCTATTTCTGAGGAATTAAAGAAATCCAAATCGTATCTCACAGCATCGCCATTAGGATCGGGAGAATAGCTTGAATGTAAAACGTGGGAGTCATTTCCATCTCTTGGTGTACTATTAGAGTTTGCGTATAGTTTTGGGGCTGTTTCGTTCTTTTCTGCAGCTGGGGTCTCTGATTGTTGATTGGAATAAGCATTGTTATTATTATTGTTCAAATTGGCGGTATTAGCATTATTATCTTTACCGTTTCTAGCAATATTAGTGTCATTGTTATTGTTGATGTCATTCAGCTTAGTCTCTTTAGCCAATTTCCCTTCAGGATCTAAACTTAACCCGAAATTGGAAAAATCTTTACCGAGTTTATTTAAGGTTTCTTCACATATGCTATCAATCTCCAACAATTGCTCTACGGAATAAAATGATCTACAGAAAGGTTTTCCTTCCTCATGATTCCTATCGTAGAATTCATTCAGGGAGATTGTCTTTAACATAAATGTGTGACCTTTGGTGATTTTCCATGCATAATAGTATCTATTACTGATCTTAGAAATCACTGCAACACTTACTTCTAAACATCTTGTTAATGATGTAGATAATTTGCAGACTGTCTTAAAATATTTAAGGTATTCTGGATCTTTACATCTCTCTTCATGATCGTCTTGATTCTTTAAATCACGATAAATATAATTACATCTTATCACCAAAGACATCAACATATGATTGGCGGTGTTAATGGATTGTTCTATCGATGGATTAACAGCAATTGCATGTTTCAATTCTCCTATCAACTCAAAATAATGTGGCATCAACTCTCCAACTACCACCAGTAAGATCTTCCTTAGGTAAAAGAATGATAACTCAAGATTTTTTGGTTCATAATAAAGGAAAAGATAAAAGTAAATCACACAACAAAATGACTTGACAGATAAATAAAACTTAGTACACATTGAGATACTAAAATCCAGGTATTTACAATCACTAGGTGCTAAACAAGCAGATAAATCACCATATTCCTTAGCTAATAGTACTTCAAAAGTTGATAATTCTTTACACACTTCGGGAATCTTCACTCTTCCTTCAATATTCAATGTTAAATGTAAAATATTCCTAACTGGAATATACAATACTGCGTTGCTGAATAATGATTCATTCACAAATTTATCCAATTCCTTATCTTCTAAACATTCTTCACCTTCTTTATAGAATGGGATCTTTGTATCATAAGACCCCCGGTTAATTTTGATTGGATTACCAAAATTATAACCTAAATAGATATCATTTAAAACCAAAACATGCCATATTCTACGAGAAAGATTATTTCTTGAAGATTTATGGTCAAAATTGGGTAAGTTATCAGGTTCTCTATTACAACCCAAACTAGCAGCCATTTGATTTAATATTGCTAACATACCAGCAGCTCCTCCTCCATCAGCACCATCTCCATCTTCTGGTGCATAAGTATGATAAATTTTGGAAAAAAGAGCCAATTGCAATATTGGGAAACTTGGATACCTGAATAAATCAAATTGATGAAGGCATTCTTCTGCTATACTAACCAGGTTTATTGTTATAGGATTGGATAATAAGTATTTATAAGCTTTTGCTGAATCTGAATTTGATGATTCACATTCATTCATTCTAGACAAATTAATATCATTTCTATTGGAAAATAATGAAATATAACTTAATCTTAAAATAATAAGTAAAATTCCAATGAATGCTAAATCAAGTCTTCTTTCTATATTAATTTCAGCTATTTTTTCATCTTTATATTCTTCTTTCCCAATAATTCTAGATATTTCACTTCTGAAACATGTCTCTTCCAAAAATGGAGTAAACGGGAAAACATCACTGAAGAAAATCTTAATCAACTTCCAAATCACCTTCTTTTTCGGTAAAAATAATTGAATCTTATCAATTAATCTTAATTCGGTTTCGATTTTACTATCACAAAATGCTAATCCTAAAGTGAGACGTTGTGAATTCTGTTGACTTTCTTGAAGATCCTTTTCTGCCATTGTTTTCTTTTTCTTATAATAAGGAAGTAGATTATCAATACCTTCAGTCTCTAAAGATCTTTTTTCAAATACTGTTTCATCAAAATTAAGAGAACTGTCTTTAGTATCAGTTGTCAATAACGTGGTAACTTCTGCTGTAATATCCTTATTAGAAAATACAATGGCAGCTTTAGCACTCTTTTCACGAGTTCTCGTACAATGGTCCCAAAGAATCTTTAAAGCACCATCTTTTTGCATTAATGAAGACCAACAAAACGGACCGAAATTCAACCGTTGAAAATAATCTTTAGTATGAACAGTACAATATCCTTCATAAAAGTTGATTGTATCATCTTCACTACCAAAAGGATTAACACCAGCAAAGTGCTTCTTTCCAGGTGTTTCTGGAGAGTTTAATGAACTTGATGTATATGAATAATCCGACCCATTGGAAGGAATACTATTGGGTATTGAAGAAGAAAGTGAGGATTGGTAATTGTTGATATCATTATTATGGATACTGGGAGAAGTAAAAGAACCATATGAAGCAGATTTTGTCAGAAAATTATTAGGTAATCCCATGGATAGACTTGAAGTTGGTTGGTTTTGCCTTGATTGGTTTGGAAATATTTGACTAGGAACTTGTTTTGTTCCAAAGTTCTGATTTGGTAGCGGATTGGAAGCAATGGCTGGCGGATTGGGAGCAGTGGGCGGCGGATTGGAAGCAGTGGGCGGCGGATTAGAAATGGGCTGCGGTAGCGTTGCTTGACCAGGTAAAGCACTGGGATAAAATAATGGAGAATAAGCAGTGGTAGTAGATCCAACAGATGGAATAGAATTCGTAGTGCTACTCTCAGCCTTCGTAGTAGCATTAGGACCATTTTCTCTTGGGAATAATACACTTAAACCAGAGCTAGTCTGTGTACCAGTTTGAGTACCAGTTTGAATATTGCAATAATTGGCTTCGAGGTATGGAGGTACGTTGTTCTGTCGGCTCATTTCCAATGACTGTTCAATAAGTTGAAGTCTGGCCCGTAAAAATGTAAGCTCTGATTCAGTAGTAGAAGCGGGCTTCTCATGTACTACTGCTTTAGAGACTGGCGCCGCTGTACCACCGTTGCTTCCTAAACCGTTATTATACACGGCCATAGAAGGGCCTGTGCTATTGTTTCCAGGTCCCACTCCACGGTTTGCTGACGTTTCTATATTGAATCTCATAGGTCGGTTAGCACTATCACGATAAGGTGCTTGTTTGACTTCAGCTGAATTAGCACGTAATGCCAGATCTTCGTAGGTGCACGTGCCTTCCTTATGGACTTTAACACACTGGCTACACGGCTGGCTACGATCACACTTGATCTTCTTCCTCTTACAGTTCAAACATACCAAGCTTGTTCTCTTTTTCTTCTTTACAGGCTCTGACATGTTGATTAATAAGACAAGAAAATGCGAAATACAATAAAATACATTTTTTTATACAAGATTACGGAGCAAAGATATGGCGATTGTATGGATAGTTTGAGTATAATGAAGGTGGAAATAAGACTGATGTTACAGGCCATTCCAATATATAATTGACTTCCAATTTACGCCTCGTCCACAGCACCATAACTCACGGATTGAGTGTCTTCATTGTAGATGAAGAATTGCACAAAAATGGTGAAATCTAAGAATAAAGTCCCCAAAGAGCCTGCAAGCCAACTGGAATTGATCAAAAGGTAGTTCCAGCTCATGTCAATACTCAAAATTGAGATCACATATGTTAAATTACCCAAACAAGCAAACAAAAAGAACATGAAACTAATACCTTCACAGCTTTTCCGTTTGAAATTCAATAAGATTTGAGGAACCCGAGATCCCAAATATAAAAATGCACATAACCAACCAAAGAATTGAGCCAAAGGATCAAATACAAGTTGTGGTTCTTCTGGATGTTTGTATTTGTAATAATTCTTGACATAAGAAATGTACCAACCAATTAAGCCTGATAAAAATACCATACTAACCATCAAAAATTTGTAAAAAAAGTTGTAAATAGAACTGTTGGGTTTGGAACTAGAATCTTGGTCAAACTCGTTTGTTTCTTCTCTAGATAAAACATGTTCTATAGTATCACCATCGAATGGATTAGCTGGTGATAAATGAATATAATCAGGATCGGATTTATGACCATATCTTAAGCATTGCCATAATAATAAGATATCAGCCAAAGTATAATAGATGGCTAAAATCACCATAGTAGGCAAAACTCCCTGTAAAATGGCTCCCAAGACATTGAAAATATCTCCGGCTAACCATAAAATCACAAACATTAAAGATAATCCTTCACAGGATTTTCTGGTGAAATTCTCGTAGATTTGTGGTGCAAAAACAATAATCCAGCATGCAATGGATATACTACCAGTAATACCACTGACTGCTTGAGCATTGATGATTATAGGCGGTGGTGGCATAATGAAGTTTGAAAAAGAGAGGGTTTGGAAATAATTTTCTCATCAGTCATAATGAAGAGGTCGTGTCTAATTCCGGTTTTTGTTTGGGAAACTGAGACCGAGTTGTGGAGGTATAAGGTTGGCTACTATAGTTGGCTACTATAGTTGACCAATATTCTAATAGGTGCTGTTAATTGGTAGTCTATAAGGTTTACTACTGCGTACCTACTGCTTGCCTAAATTCCACCGTCCAGCATTGTTTTCCGCTGATTCAAATGGTCTTGGTAGCTGATGATTTAACCATGTATTATAGTCTATACAGACGGTGCCTGACCGAATCTTTACCTTAGAGTTATTTGGTTTCTCTATATAATGAGCTGTCATATTGTATATGAACAGCAGGCAATGCTTTTCTAGTTTCCTTGAACCTTGCTTTGACCATTCACCTCCGCTTCCTTTCCAAACACTTATTGATATGCTGTGCAAATCTTCCTCCACTGATATTTCTACCACAATTTTCACAAGTAAAGTACGTGTTGGTATCTCCATTTTTCAACTTCATCTTATCCTGTTGATATATGTCATTATTTACGCCATGTTTCTCCACTAAAAATGTGTATGGTTGTCGAACCATGTGAATCACCGTTTGACAATTGGAATATTGTTCCAAGGTCTGGTTTTTGATGATATTCTGGATCATATCCTCCAATATACTTTCTGCCTAAGAAGTGGGTTAATACTACTGTTTTATGGATATTCCTGTTGCTGCGGCTGTTTCAACTATACTTACAAGCACATCAAATGTCACCTTCATTTCTGCCATCAAAGTGTTTCAAGTGATTCCCAAATCGCAATTATCACCAAATTGGAAAAATGCGATGCATTGAACTCACTCTCTATTTACACACATTTAATTCCACGAAAACATGGAATCTGAAGATGAAATCGAGATTGTCATCGACCAAAATGACGAGGTGCAAGACTATAAGTTTTTGAACAAACAACTTCCCAAAACTGGAGAGAAAGATTTCGAACCTGATGGAACAAATTTTCAAGTTGATAAGCTTGAAGAGTCAAAGAAACTCATGATAGAAGTGCTTCAACAACCAATAAAAATCCATGAAAAACTGGTGCTACAAGGTATATATCTCCCGCATGATAATGAAACTGTGATATTGAATGTACGTGGGAATTATTTCAAGGATTTGGGTCGCCATTTGTCTGTACAAGGTAAATCGGTAGTGATATTAAACAAACTAGAAACTTTATATCTTGTGGAAAGAGGTTCCATGATACTTTATTTATGTAATGATAAGATTATTGGTTACTTGGATGGACTCATTAATTCTTTCAGCTATCATGATTTAACTCCCTTGTCTTTACAGTTTCTATACAGTTGTCTTGATAGTTTTGAAATCCAAAAGTATCAAGTGTTTGCATATTTAAAGCGATTAGGTTATTTGGTTCAGGATTACAAGCATTTTATATTACAAGAAAGAGAAGAATCTTGGTTCTCTCAGTTATATACAAGGATTTTCAGTGAGAATCATGGACTTCACTCCAATAAATCTAGTCTTGGAATTAATATTAAAACAACTCATTATCAAACATTCACTCAAATCTTTGAAAAATTGAATTTCATTCCATCTGCTACCACATATTCTAGTCTAAACAAACAGTTGGAATCCAATTATGATATTCAATTCAATGTATGGAAACCAAGAAATACATTTAGTAAAAAAAATCTCCCCAAACCAGATTTTCATATTTGCATAACAACTGAGTTTCCCAAGCTCAATGATATTCATCATTTATTCAATAAAATTAATTATGAAATTGAAGAATTGAATTTTGATTTAACTCCTAAATCTAAAGATTCAAAATTGAAACATGGAACTGGAAGATCCATAATTCTTGCAGTTATTAATAATGGAGTGAATTTCGTAAATTTGAGTGAAGTTGACTTCAAGTTAAAAGATTCCAAAGTCCGAGGCTATATTCATTAAGACTCAAATTATTTAATTCATTATCTAAGCCTAATGGGTTTTATATCTGGCTCTATTAAATGCTTAAAATCTTCCATGGCTTCCCTGTACCTGTAATCTTCATAAATTTCATTGTCTGCATAATAGTTAAGAAAACTTTCAAACCAATCTAATGTGGCCTGCCTTCTCTCTCTGTATAAGAATGCAAAATACACATTAAAATTATCGGTTAATAATCGATTATAGTCCGTAGTATGTAACGATTGTAATGCTTTCTTGTAATCTCTTAATGAGTTAAGCCGTGTATAAACATTACTGGAACTTCCCACAATAATCTTGATTTTGTAAAAGTTACCAGATGTAAATCTAGCCACTATTTTATCATTATCTTGAAACTTCGATGCTAATAATCTCTTGAGTAATATCCTAAACAATAATTGTCCTTCCAAACTATAACTTTCTAGAAGAGCATTGAATAATTTGGGACTTATAGGTCTCTTTCCCTGGATTTGTTGATGTTTATGAACCATTTGAACTATTGCCGGATCATTAGGTAAAAAAGCCAATATATTAATATCTCTCTTCATCAAATTGGTATAGATAGTGAATGGGTTATCAGATTGGCGGTGCATGGCCGGAGGCACGAGTAATCGTGGAAATTGGTAGTCAACATTGGTATTTTTCACTCTTATCATAGTACTGAAAGGCTTTTCCAATGATTGAAGACATCCCAAATCATTCTTAGTAAATGCCTGTGCTACTTTATTATAATGACTTGTATCATAGTTTTCTGCTTTCATATATAAATCATAGTCTTTGATTGTGTCTACAAAGAACTCATTCAACTTGGCCTTAGTATCCAGCCATATTCTATGATCTCTAGCTAATACATGTTTATCATTCAAGTATCTCACTGCTTTATACTTTACAATTTCTTTCCCAAACACCACTGAAGGATCCTCTTGCTTTTGTTCTTGGAATTCCAATAGATTCAAGATCTGGTCCATGGACTTAATGGAGCTGGCATCGATCTTATCTAACGGGTTAGATTTAAAAGAAATAAACCGTATGAAAGTTCGTTTCATATTTGATATATTAACTAAATGTGAAACTTTGGCTCGCGATGTTAATTTGCGTATGTCTATTAATTATACAGTAAAAGATTCGTTAGATTATGATGTTTTCGCTTGTTGGGTAGTGGTAGTAGAGGCTTTTGGAACGTCGGTTTGGTCGGTTTTCTGTTTGGACTCTTTTTTATTTCTCTTTCGAATTCTGGCAGGTCTTTTTCGCTTTTCATCAGGTTGTTTCGTATCATTAGCATTATTAGAAGTAGTAGAAGGCCCAATAGAATTATTGGATGATTTATTATTGGCAGTAGGTGCTTCTGTACTATCTTGTTGTTTTCCAGTGGGTTTTTTTGGTTTGGGTTTCTTGGGCTTGTTGGGTTTGTTTCTTCTACTATCACTCTTAGCACCATTTTCCACATTGTTGATTGATGAATTGTCTGGAGTATTTACAGACGTTTTAGCGGTGCCTTTGCTCTTTAACTTCCTAGATCTAGGTTTCTTCTCTGAAGTTATCTCACCCTTAGTCTTGGCGTCGCTTTTTTCCAGTGGTTTTTTCGGCGTCGTCTCCTTTGATTTCTTGCTTCTCTTTTCTACTTTGTCATTGTTACTTCCTTTCATCACTTTATCCTCGTTACTTTTCTTACTATTTGCTTCTTGTTTTTTTTGCTTCTCCTTTGCCTGCTTCTTCTTGACATTCCTATCCTTGCTGGTCTTCTTTTTCTTGTCCAAACTGAACTTATAGGCTTCATTTCTGGTGTACAATATCATATACCTTTTAAACACTGGATGCTCGATCTCTTTACTGACTGATTCAGGTATCACGGGCCATTTCTGGTATAAACATTTCTCTATTGTCGGTATCAACACTGTGGTGGATTCTGTGCCAAATGGCTTGTCCTGTACTGTATCCATAAACTGTTTAGCATCTTGTGAATTGCTAAATTGTAAATAGCAGCGAGAGTGCTTTGGATGTTGAAAAGCATTGGAACCGGCCATTCCTTGGATGTATAAATGGGACACCAGATCCCCTAAAGTGTATATCTGAGACAACTGGTCTAAAAACTCCTGCTCCTTCATCAATGGCGGAAGTAGCCGTATAACTATCTTTCCTTCCAGTGCCATTTTAATAGTACAAATATTGAAAAATTTCTCACAAACAAATAAAAAATAAATGCTATGAACCAATTAATAGCAGAGGTAAATCGATGTATAAGACAGCCATTACAGCAACAAGTGGAAGACTTTGAGCGGATATTCTCTGTTGATCCTATCCATAATCCTCACGTGCTAAGAATATACAATGAAAACTTTCAAAATTTGAAGGAAATCGACAATAAAGTAGAGAGCAGTAATTTCTATGATGATTGGTTGGCTTTTAATGAAATGGTGATAAGTTTCGGGAAACTTAGTAACCAATTGGATCCTAATTCATCTCTTAGACTGTTTGACTTGTATGTTCGATTTCTAGAAGATCTTTCCACTGCTTTCGGTCATAATAGAGGTTGGATATTACATAAACTTATCAGACTGACAATTAATTATATTATTCCATTAGCTAGACAACTCGATTTCCAATTGTATTATAAAGAGTACTGCTCACTTCCCCGATTATCACATTTGGCATCCATTCTTTTAAAGATTTTCAACAATATAAGATCCCAAACAAATGAAGAGAATCAACAAAAAGCCAAAATCCTCTTATTCATCGGTAATAAGTTGTGTTTGATTTATTTCAAGATAGAAAACCCTTTACTTTGCCGAAATGTGTTTAGTAACATCAACACTTTGAATTTGAATCCTAAAAATTATCTGAAACAAGAAATAATTACTTACAGATTCTATTTATCCAAGTTTTATTTGATCAAAAATCAATTAATAGACAGTTATCAGCATCTAACATGGTGCCTTATACATTCTCCAGCAAAACAGCATCCAAATACTACCAAGATTTTGAAGTTATTGATACCAATCAGCATTCTTATAGGTAAGAAGCCTAATTTTAAGTATATTAAGTCGGTTTATCTCACCCAATTACCTAAATTCATTATAATTTACCAACAATTATTCAATTCTATCCACCATGGCAATTATTCCCAGCTTAATAAGGTAATTAATATGAATTTCCAGTACTTTAAAGAATTAAATTTGCTTATCACCATTCAAAATAAGGCCCCAATTCTTGTGGTTAGAAATCTTTTCAAAAAGGTTTGGAATATTTTAGGACGCCCTCTTACATTGAACTATGATGCTCTCATGGGACTGGTTAGAGTTTCAGGGTTTGACTTCAATATTGATGATTTAATCGTAGAGAATTTGCTCATCTCACTCATTGATCAGAATCTTTTGAAAGGTAAAATCTTCCCCAGACTTCGAGTAGTCTCATTAGCCAAATCGAATGTATTTCCACCAGCAGATCAAATCAACTTCATCCGGTTTGGAAATGGAGATGAGACAACTTTAAACCCAAATGACCGCTGGTTAATGACTTATTAAAATGGCACTGATTATTGTATGAGTGTGTGTATATATTTAATGCATCTGCTAGTGAGGTGTCGGGGTACGGCCGTACCGGCCATGGTACTGCCACCACGCCATTTCACTCGCTCTTTCGTTCCAAACGTTCTCTCCTTATCTCACTCGCGTGAAATCTATACTTGAAATAATTGGATCATTTCGCTTGCTCCATACTTTTACTTTTATCTTCTAATTACCAATGCCTACAGGGATAGTTAAGGAGAGAATCGGTGATCTTAATACACAATTGGCCCGGTCTGCTGCCGCAGGCTTCTTGAAAGGAACTTTATTTGGCCTTATTTCTGGTGTTGCTTTAAGATGGCGTTATAGTCATGGTGTGAATAAAGGCTTTTTTCGGGTTCCTTACCAAGTGAGTTACGTGGTATGTTGCGGTATCGTGGGATTGAGTATTAGCGCAGAGAAGACGACGCAGAAGATGTCCCGCCAAATCATGGTGGAAGAGGAACTACGCAAAGAAGCATATATAAATGGACGTTAAAGTATATGCTGTGTATTAAAATGAATGAATAAATAAATGTAAATGGACGAATCAATAAATATTGAATCTTTATGAGTAGAATGCTTCTTCATGGAACTTTAAACCATTCTCTTTACTCCATACTTTGACATTATTAACAAGACCAATTGGACCAGCACTTAAAACCCACACTTTAGAAGCATCATTTTCCGTCACATTGTTATGGGGCAAGTCTTTACAACAAACAAGATTCGAATTGATCTCAACTGGTCCCGTACATTGAGTGAAACCATCATGAAGACACCAATTATAGTATCTATAGTTTAATTTGGGTCTTCCTTTATAGATTTTATTGGAGATATTAAGTTTATCAATGGTATTTCTGTAGTTATTTAAATAGTTCTTGGATAAATCATTCATTGATTTGATTTTTGGCATGAAATGTTCATTTGTTCCTGAAGATGTGGTGGTTCTAAGTGATTGAGTAGGTGATAACTCAACGGTATCATCGACAGCATATTCACTGTTTAAATCATCTTCAATATTAATATTGATTGATCCTTCGTTATCTTGAATGCATTCACTACCTCCATTGCTATAATCTCTATAACAATCACTATCTTCTTGTTCTTCTTCTTCTTCTTCATACACTGAGATATCAACATTCTCATCCTCCAATTGGCCATGATTACTTTTGTTATTATTCAGGAGATTACTTTGACCTATTCCACTTTCTAAGTCAAACGTTCCATAATTGCTAATATCATCAATAACTTCAGATCCGGTAACAAAGATTTCAAAATCATCTCCATGAATGTATCCATCAAAAAACTTCAACACTGCAATATCTCGGAAGTCTTTAATAACCCATACAATCTTTATAGGAATCCCGTGATAATTCATACATCGTAAGATTGGTAATGCAAATGAAATGGCAGAACCTCCTACAACAATTAGTACTCTTTTGGTGTTAATAATCAATTTAGATATTTGAAATTGATGGTTTTTCGTTGGTTTCAGTGATAAAAATAATAAATTAGGATCATAACTGCCGGTAATTAAGTATTGTGACTCGGTAAATTGGAAACTTCCCTTTCTTATAATCAATTTCTGATTCAAATCATTGGGTAATGATACAAGCGTATAAGGATGATAATTGGGAATCAAATCATTCACCAAGTTCCAAACCATACTGGATGACTTCTTAGTCAATCTAACATGAGATCCGGGGAACATTGATTGCTTGTGGATCAATTTATTTGGGAATTCTACCACTAATAAATTAGGAGAGATATCATGAACTTTCACTTCTCCAAGAGCCGATTGTTTTGTCATAATCTTCCTGTTGATGATCTGATACAACAAGATACAAAGATTGAAAATGGTATAATTAGTTAGTTTCGTTGGTCTAACATGCACTTGTAATGCCAAAACTATCACCCAAGTCAAAGTATAATGAAAAGTATAGAAAACTTTATAGAACCTGTTTTTAAGTTTCAGAAGAGATGTCACCAAGATGATTAAGAAAGAAAACAATGAGATCCAGCCATAAATGTTCTCGGTCTTATACATCTTAGGTAAAGTGTTTTGCTTAACAAAATATCCCATGTATAATACGGTGTGAATCAACAGTTCAAGAATTATGAAGCGACTCAACCATTTATGAATGGGTAATAAGCCCAAATATAATGTATTGGGTAATGGACTTGGACGTATTGTCAAGAACAAGATGGGAGTGAGTGAATTCAGGGCTATTCTTCCCAATCTTCTGGATAATATTATTAAATCACCATTGTGCAACTCACTTAAAGACAATCCGGAAAAGATTATAAACCACACACATATTTGGATAATGGTAGACAAGTGATAATAGAAGAAGAAAAGGGCTCTCTGGAGGATCTGGCCTGCAAACCCATAATTACTTAACCTATTAAACCCCCATCTAAGTATTTTGAAATTATTATGGATGTAATAACCACGTTTGATTAGAGTGTTTATTATGGGAATCAAGATGATAAATCCCACCAATGTTAAGGTGGTGAGGTTCCCATACTTAATGGTGACAACCTTCAGGAATTCTTTATACTGAGGAGACTTCCCTTCAGGGTAATGAAACCATTGATTAAGATCCATTATAGTTTGAGAATCGAAATTTAGATAAAAAAGTCCGATTTGCGGAATGGCTCCAAAATGTATTTATTAGAGAATGCTAAAGAAAATTATATACAAAGTTAATAGAGATTGTTAAACTTTCGCTTGTCTATGATGCCCGATCTTGTAGGAGCTGCTGACTTTCTCTTTCTAGAGTTTGAGTTGGAGTTGGAGTTGGAATTGGAATTGGCGTTTGAGTTAGAATTGGAGTTTGTGCTGGAGTTGCGATTGGAGTTGCGATTGGAGTTATTGGAGTTGCTGGAATTAGAACTATAATTGTTATAGTTCTGGTTATAACTTTGATTGCTGTAGTTTCGACTGTTATTGTAGTTACTATTGTAGTTATTATTATAGTTGCCATTGCTGTAGCTATTAGTATAACTATTGTTCCCATTTCCATAGTTATTGGTATAATTGGTATGGTATGAACTACTGTAATTCTTGTACTTACTCTTCTCTTTCTTCCCCCGTATCACACCTGAACGAGATGGATTCATGGACCCATTGTTACTTTTGATTTGATCTACAAATGCTGGTCTTTTGGGGAGTTTATTATCATGGATCTTATCATAGTATATTTTCCGAAGATTCACTGGCAAATTGTTCCCAGAAAAAGCACTCCCACTAATATTGGGCACTCGACTATTACGAACTTGCTTACAGTCATCTCCATAATGTCCTTCTCCACCACAATTGTAACAATATATTACTGGTAACTTCTCAGGTTTGAAATCTTTTATAAGTAAGTATGATCTCCAGATGTAAGGACAATTATCATCATTGTGATTGAATAAATCACAGTGATTACAATATTGCCGTTTTTTGGCCTTATTCGTACAATCTATGGCCTTATGACCTCTTTTATCACACTTGGCACATATCATTGTGGTAGGACACTGTGTTTCATAATGATCTCCTACTACACCACACTTGTGACAAATGACCGTCTTACATTTGGCTCTTATATGACCTCTTTTGTGGCAGTTGGCACAAATAGGTCCCAAAGATTGATTATTGTTGATGGTGTTTCCGTCTGGATCTATCACTCCAAAGTATCGGCCTCCTCCTCTAAGTTCTATAAGCTCATCGGGATTGGTGTTTACTTGATCAAAAGAGAGTGAATGGATTTGATTATCTTCTTTGACCTCCATGGCGTTGGGAAACTGCGGGTTTTGACGCTTTATATTCTTTTGTGTTAACGGAGTGTTCTTTTGCAGTATTCTAGAATCTCTTTACTGATTCTATTCTCTGATTATCTTGGTGTTAATCTGGTAAGTTAATAGCTTGAATTGAAGTTTTTTGTATTTCTCATCTGATGAGCACACATTGTTATTATATGGGTGTAAGGGTGCATACAAATATGTATGGGTGTAAGGATCCATAGTAAATGACTTATTATTTTTTTCGATTTAGTCTCTTTCAGCTACCAGTATCGCGTTGAACAGTGCCTCTAATAGAGTAATCAGGTGACTGCTCTTGGCACATTCTAGTCCGAATTAGTTACTTGCATTCTGCCTTTCTTTTAACTATTTAAGCATACCCACACGAAACTCTGCTCTTATTAAATACGCCATCTCATGACCACAGCAAATGGGTCATCTCTCCAAATACTTTAAAATCTGCTAGCTCAAGCTGCAGTCTATCCCGAAATTCATACCCTACTCATCAGACAGATTCTAAGGCGACGACTGCCCCCCTTTAGCCCCTCTAAAGTTTAATGGTTGCGAAAAACTAAACGGTTTAAAGAACTGGAAGGGGGATACGTATACCCTTGCAATCAGGATGTCGCGCGCTCCAGAAACTTCGGAGTGGGGGCACCACTTCTCACTCCACTCCTTAGGCGTCTTCGTGGCAGTGTATCCCGCCTTTACCGCAAGATGCTGCGCGTCGGCCACCACGGCTCCTGTCGGGGCTAACTATCCCTCGATCCTTATACTTAACTCCTTCTAAAAATAATAAGCTTCTTATTAATTTGCCCTGAAATTCCGATGAAAGGCGCTGTAAATCCCATGGCTTCGCTGAAGATGGTAAGGAAGATCTGACCATTTGCCCATAGCTTCATCTTGTCTGGCATAGCTTCTCTCGCTTAATCATTGCCTCCCTTTATTTCTCTTGATCGAACTCATCAGAAGGATCTCTCTTAGCCAATCACGACATCCTGATTGGACAGGTGCGCGACCTCCTCAAGTCTCTATATATATTCTCCCACACCAAGGCCACACATTGCTGACTGATACTCTCAACATTAATATTTTCCTACAAATTGTCCTCAATACAAATGATCCATAATGTATGCTAAAGAAGATATCCTTCCATCATCCAACCCCAGATCACCTTTCTACCTCAATTTACCAAAGACTGATGCTAAGCCTATTGATGAGTTAGTCAAATACTTCAAAAACTACAAGCAATTGGTGAAGAATTTGCTTCATTATTTCAGAGAAATCGTGTTAGTAAAGGAGTTTGAGGCCAATTTGAATAATCAGATAATAGCTTCTTACACAAGCTGTGCTAATATGGCTGTGAATGGGGCTACTACATCTGCTGTTTCTCCCAACTCCCTGTCCACCAATCTTAAAGGTCTTGGAAGTAAACTGTTGAATCCTCAAACTGATGGTAAAAGACCAAATTTGCTAAAGACTAAATCCAATTCCAATCAAACATTTGCCAGTTTATCATCATTTAGGTCCATTACACCTTCCACTAAAAGTCCCATGATTAATACCATCAATTCTACTATCTTGACCCATCATCAACATTTGTACCAACTCAATATGAAACATCACAAAGAACTTACCTCCAAGTTGATTCCCAAACTCGAAAATCTCTTGAAGAACTTGTCCATTAAAATCAAGGAAATTAGAAGTAGTTTAAAGAATGACAGTTTTGTTAATGATAACATTTTGAAAGAGATTAGCAAAACTGGAGCTATATTGAAAGATTATATGCAAGCGGTAGAGACTTACAACACTCATCATATTATCCATGATGGTAATGATGATGATGAAGAAGAAAATGAGGACGCTATAGATCCTTATACTATTAATAAGAAGTTAGATGATCCCTTTTTAATCAAACTCAAATTGAATTATCAAGTAAAAAATCAATTGATTAAAGAGAACTACTTATTCGCTGCATTTATCAATTTACAAAATATTTCCAAAGAGTTATTGACATATATTTTAAAGGATTTGTATTCAATTCTCGAGAAATTCGATAAAATCAATCCTTTGAATATTCACAATCTCAATATCAACTTTGATCCTAATTCAGAATGGGAAAACTTTATTACCACCAACCCAAACTTTATCAATATCTATCATGAATCGGCCAAGAATCCTAAGAAAGAAATCAGGCACTTTAAGAATATTGTGTTACCTTATTCCTCATCTATTCACAATAAGTGTATAAGGTTTGGAATTCTTTACAAGAAATCCAAGCTTTTGAAGAATTATAATCGGTATTATTACTTGCTTACATGCAACTATTTACATGAGTTTCGGATTGAAACAAGCCAATCCAATGCTTCAGCATCCAGTCCCAATGAAAAGCCCAAAGCAAAATTGACTGGATTTATCAATCACAATGATATTCCAATCAAATCATACAATTTGAATAACTACAAGATTATTGTCAAGAATGAAAAAAATCACAAGTTTAACCTCATTAAATTGACAAGTGGAAAAGCCACCAGCTTTAAGTGCAGTAATTCTATGGATTTCCAAAATTGGTTCACTGATTTGAATGATTTGTTGAAATTTGAAAGTGACAATAAGGCTAGATTTGCATTTGTTGAAAAGAAATTATCCATGAGAGACTCGATGAAAGAAGACACAGAGTCCCCTACTTACAGTGCCAATCAAACTCCAAAATCTAGTCAACAAACACTGTCCAATGGATCTTCCAGCCTATCATTACCACTTAATAATAACAATAATGGTGGTAAAAACAATATCAGTGCTGCTGCTGTTACCCAATCATTGCAGGGCGTTTTTACCCCTACTGTCCGTACACCATCCAGCTCTGGCTCTGACAAGAATCCATTTGATCAATCATTCAAGATGAACAACACTGTTGGATCCGGTACTGGGTCTCAGCCACACTCCCAGCCACATTCTGCTCATAATTCTAATCCTACTTCGCCCAATGCCTCATTCCAGCACGAGAACTACTTGAAAATCCAACAAGAGTACTTGAAACAACAACAAACAATGATCAATTTGCAATTAAAAGAGGTGGAAAAGAAGAACATGGGCAATGGTGGCCTGTCTGGTTCCAATCCAAGCACAATCTCTGGTTCCAATCCAAGTATAGTGTCTGGTCCGCTGGCCGTTCCCGCGCCCGCTTCCGCCTCCAACACTACTCCTACTAATCCTATCCGATTAGGTGTTCACTCCCACTCTAACTCAGTCGAATCCATTAACTTGGGCAGTCTCGATTTGAATCTAAGAGACCTTCCCCAAAGCTCAGACTCCAATGATATTCATCGTAGCGCATCCAATCAGAGCTTGGTGTCTCTCGAATCAAATAATCACAGAATTAACCAATTCCTTCAACAAAACCAGGATTTGGTACCAAAATTCTTTGTGACTGATGAAGATGTTTCCTCGGATAAACCTGTAGAATAAAAGTATGTAGTTCAGATTCTAGAATATACGAAATAATGACACAAAACTCGCATCACCTCTGATTGAGTATTGTTGCATTGCTGTTTTGCGCATGCTTTTTCTTAATAGTTTCAACAAATGAGTTATAGTACAAGCGTTAAAAAGAACGAATCTGCTATTGATAGCGATCATGACTTGACAGATTCCGAAGTTCCACATCCACCGATTAGAAGATCATCATCATTATTCTCACTTTCCTCCAACCAAGAGCCATTGCCTAGACCTGAAGTACACGAGTATACTGCCTTTATTGAAGATAATCGTCACTTTTCTTTAGCTAGAAACTTACATATGGCTGATTTTATCACCTTATTAAATGGGTTCAGTGGTTTCTATTCTATCATTAGTTGTCTTAGATTTGCTTTAACTGACGATAAAAAATATGTTCAAAGAGCCCATTTCTTCATTTGCTTAGGATTATTCTTTGACTTTTTCGATGGTAGAGTCGCTAGGTTAAGAAATAAGAGTAGTTTAATGGGACAAGAATTGGATTCTTTGGCTGATTTGATTAGTTTTTCCGTTAGTCCTGCCACTATTGCCTTTGCAATTGGATTTAGATCTACAATTGATGTTTTACTTTTGACTTATTGGGTATTGTGTGGTTTAACAAGATTAGCTAGATTCAATATTTCCACTAATAATATTCCAAAGGACAAAAGTGGTAAGTCACAATATTTTGAAGGGTTACCTGTTCCAACAAATTTACTTTGGGTTGCATTCATGGCATATTTGGTGGCCAATGATATGATATTGGAAAACTTACCTGGCCCAATTTACTTCCAAGGTACTTTTTTGGAATTCCATGCAGTTGCTTTGTTATTTGTTCTTCAAGGTTGTGGTGAAATCTCCAAAAGCTTACATATTCCAAAGCCTTAGAATGTTCTTCTTGTAAGTATATGTGTATATATGTGTATATATGTATATTCCGATTATGATCAAGTATTTACAGGATTTCGTATCTTTCATTAGTTCTCGAGACTTTATCTTAACAAGCTCAACTTAAAGGCTCCTCTCAGGTTCCGTTTTCACTCCCAGCTTCTCTTTTCCTACTTCATCCACAACTTGTTTATAGTATTCTGGAGGAAAGTTCCTGGGATCCAATAACCCTATATTATTCACATCCCATCTCAACTTATGATGATGCTGACTGATATCATGCGTTCCACATAATTCCCAGAATACCGTGTGTAGTTGTGTATACTTCATCATCCGAGCATAATACCCCCATTTGGCTCCCGTCCTATCGTTTGTCTGATTGATTCCTATTCCATTAAGATCTCTCAAGAACTTACTGAGTAATTTGCTAATTTCTGGCTGATCTTCTATCCTGGTCAAAAGCTGCTCGATCTTAAGTTGGTCTGGACTCTTGGCCAATTTGTTGAAATGGTTATCAATCACTTTCACACTATTTAAACCATTGACTATTCGCTTAAACATCTGGTTCAACTGAATGTATTGTTTAGGAGTATGCGCAAACTTTTCAAAAAAAATTTTAGTTAAAATTTTTCAGGTACTTATCCAACACAATGTTTAGTCAAATTATTAAGCATAGTTTGAAGAAAGGTGTCAGTAATGTTAAACCTATCCGTCCTTTGACAGCTTTGGGGAACCAACAGACTGCTTGGACACTTAATTCTGTCAAACATTTCTCACATACCTCAGTCACGCTCAATGAGAAGAAGAAAGACGATGGCAAGATCTTAACTGATGATTTATTAGCCAAAGCAGGATTTGAAGAAGATCCAGAAGAATCTCAGCAATCAAATGCTTCTGAAGAGAAATCAAAGAAAAAAAGAAGAAGAAGAAATCAAACCTCTAAAGACAAACAAAGAGAAAGAGCTGCTAATTGGTTTTATATTTCTAGTTTTGGTGCTTCAATCTTAGGATTGGGTTACTTAAGTAGAGATTGGGATTCAGAAGAAGAACAAAAGAAGTTAGAAGCTGAAAATATTCCTAGTGGTTATGCTCCAAAAGATATGTACAATAGATTGACTACTAGATTATCCAGTCTTTTCACATTTTTCAGTGAACCAGCTTTTGAAAACTTATTACCTCCTCCAGCACCAGAACCTTATAGAAGACCATTAACTTTAGTGTTGAGTTTAGATGATTTGTTAATTCACTCTGAATGGGACACCAAGAATGGTTGGAGAACTGCTAAAAGACCTGGTTTAGATTACTTTTTAGGTTATTTGTCCCAATATTATGAAATCGTTATTTTTGGCTCCAATAGTCAAATGTTTAGTGAAAAAACCGTTTCCAAATTAGATCCTTTCCATGCTTATATCAGTTATGCCTTATTCAAAGAAGCATGTCGTTATAAAGATGGTAAGTCTATTAAGGACTTGTCATTATTAAACAGAGATTTATCTAAAGTTATTTTAGTAGATATTGATGAAGATAGTTGGGCTTTGCAACCAGAAAATGCCATTCCAATGAAACCTTGGGATGGTAAACCAGATGATAAATTGATTCAATTAATCCCATTCTTGGAATTTTTAGCTACTCAAAATATTAAAGATGTAAGACCAGTTTTGAATAGTTTTAAAGATAAATATCAATTAGTTGAAGAATTTCAAGAAAGAGAAAATAAATTAAGAGCCAGTTGGAGAAAAGAAAATCAACACTTATTTGATAACAAGCCAAACGCTGGTAACTTTTTGGCCAAATTAATGGGTTTACCAACAACTTCCATTAATAAAGAACCAAAAATGCCATTAGATGTTATTAGAGAACATGGTCAATTACAATATCAACACTTTCAGAAATACTTGCAAGAAAATGCACAGAAATTCTTAGAAGAAGAACAAAAGTTGAAAGATGAATTTGGTAAAATGACCCTTAATAAATTAATCACTGAAGGTGCTCCAAGTCCTGAATCAATTGCTAAAGTTCAAGCAGAAAGAGCTGCTGCTGAACAAACTAAATAACTTGAAAAATCTTTGTATATAGCAATAAAGTCTCGTGTAAGTAACGAATTTCTGGTTGTTCCACTGCTCTCATTTGTCCCCTCCCCCCTTCGCTTATATCCCCAGTTAATTTTTATCAATTTCATCAAATCCCGTAATCGGTATGCAAGCTTCCTATTGGCTGCACTGATGGAAAAGATAAAAATTTTCACGCACAATTTCTGTTTTTAGTCATAAAGTAGTCATAAATAAATCCATTTGGAATCATGTCTAGACCTATGATAACACCAAGACAGAATCCTATAAGTGCTAATAGTCCCATAGCCATCTCACCGCCAGTCCTGGTGAAATTGAAGACTAGTGGGTCCAATTCAGCTCCTTCTCCCATGATTAATATCAAAACAAATTCCTCGGTTGCCTCCCCTGGATCTGGTATTGTAACCTCCAAGGAATGGGTTTTACCACCAAGACCCAAACCAGGGAGGAAACCTAGTGTGGATACCCCTGCTAGTAAACGCAAGGCACAGAACAGAGCGGCACAACGTGCTTTTAGAGAACGAAGAGCCACTAGAGTTCAAGAATTAGAAGCCAAATTATTAGAAGTTGAGAAAGAACGTGATGTTAAAGAAATGGGTTTGATAAATACTATTAACAAACTTAAGTTAGAAAACCAATATCTTGTTAAGTCTTTGGAACAAATGAAACATGACATATCTGCAATCAAACAAGGTAAACATGCAAGTAATCTGTCTCCAAATCATTCTTCTGTTCTGTCAACTTCACCTACTAATTCCACCTATTCTGTACAACAGATTAGTCCTGCTCCTTCAAACAATGCAGATTCTCCTCCAACAAACTCTTCTTCTGCTTCCAAAAGATCATATCAACTCATATCTAAAAACAATGCTCAAGGTTCTGACTTTGATTGTGGTGTTTGCCTCAAAGATGATTGTTTATGTGAATCTGTGGGAATTAAACAAAGTGACAATAATTCTTTGGAAGAGAAGATTTCCAACTTTAAGCCTATGCAAGCTGTGACATTGAAGAAACGTAAAGTCACTAAAGAGATTGATTTTACCAATAAATTTAAAAAGACATTGCCTGATTTTAAAAAGTTGAAATCCTCTAGTCAATCAGTACAAATAGAACAAATTAACAAGTTTGATGAAAGTTCTCCTGTTGATAATTGTGGTTTCTGTTCTGATGATACTCCTTGTGTTTGTAGAGAAGCTGCAAAGGAAGCTGCAAGGCTTGATCAGTCTTTGAATGATAATAGACATGAACAAGAACTGGAACAAGGACAAAGTGATGATGATAGTGATTTTGATGAACATTCAAATACTTTACCACCTATCCAACAATCTTCAACAATCAGAAAAGGATCACTTCCTGTTATGCACCCAGGACCAACTGTTAATATCAGGGATATCACCAATTTAAACTCGGGACAAGTGGTCACTCCATCAGCTTTAGGAACTCCTGCTGCTTTAACTCCTTCTGGTATAATAACCCCATCGGCAGGCACTCCAACAGCCTCTGGATCAGGTCCTGTTTCTAAACAAAGTGGGTGCACAGGGAATCCAGGAACTTGTGAACAATGTCAAATGGATCCAATGTCTACGCTATTCTGTGCTACTGTTGCCAACAAGGCAAAAGAATCAAATGAGAGAGAATCTTCCAGAAGACCTTCTAGTATTTCTAAGGACTCTTCAACACCTTCCACTCCAAATTCCCACATAAACTTGGCTGCAATGACAAGTGCTGTTGCCGCTAATGCAACGAATACCACTCCTTCTACCCCTGGTGGGATGTTTATTCCTTGTGCCGATGCTTATAAAACGTTATCCAGGCACAAGAAATTCAATTCGGTTGATTTCACTGCTTTGGTTGGAAAATTAACTACTAGAGGTATGCAAGTGGAGGTCCAATCCGTTGCTAATGTTTTACGTGAGTTGGATAGAAGATTGTATAATTAAGGGGAATATTGGAATGGGAAACTAAAACTATGATTACAAGTCTGAGGACAAAAACGGTTTGTCTCTTATAGGTATAGATAGGAAGTAATGATAATGTAAATTCAGTTTTTAATCAAGTTTTAATCTTGTCTCTAATCATCGCATTTCTTGAAAAATTACCGTAGAGCAAAAGCAGAAGAAGCCAAAATGATCCATAGAACCACTCATATAGTGCGGTTAAACGTGATCAGAGATGTTCTTCTGTATACGCATCTGTCAATAGAGGCTTCCTTGAAACAGTGGTCTTCAACGAGGCATTTTTCGTTGAGTAAAGTACAATTAAAGAGAAAATTAGATAAGACAGGAGACCAATTAAGTTTACACTCAGAACATGTAAATTTCGGATCCAACCTGCTGATAAAAGGAGAAAACAACTCTGAAATCCAGCCTCTGACACCAGATGAGCTTTCAAACGCTTTAAAAAACAGATTACGTTTGGGAAGACTAGATATAGAGAATGTTAAGCATGATGAGGTGGATATAAGTCATCATAAAAAGCAACCATCCAAGTACAAAATAGAAGGAAATATAGTTCCTAAAGATGCTATAGACTATTTAAATAAGAAACGACAAGTCAAATTGAAAATAACAAGAAAATGGTTCAATGCTGATTTATCACCAATTGATCAAGTTGCTCCAGTAAATAAAGAAGAATTACCACAACTTGCTCATGATCTTGAAAGAGTTTTAAATAAAGAGGGAATACAGTACCTTCATAAAGGTGTTACAAATCCTAAAACAAATTTCCACAAGTCCTTACTGAAAATTGATCATTTGAATGATTTTGATACACTAAAGAAAGAATTTACCACTAAATTCGTTAGTCCATCGAAAGATAGTAGCCTTTTAAAACTTGGTGAAGAAACAGCAAGTCGTTATTATTCATCGACATCATCTATGACATCCACACTTTTCCAGTTCTATATGCTTTTGAATGATTATGATGTAGAGTCCCCTAATTCTTCAAGGTTTAAATTTGGCACATTCACCAGACTTATGAGATCTTTACCTTCTGTATTTATTGTCTCTGAGAAGTCTAATAATGTTCATTCTGTGGAAACTGACAAGTCCTGTGATTTTGATACATTTTTAAGTAAGTTCGGACACATTGCAGAGATTATTTTAACTAACGAAGCTGATGATGTAGAAATGTTCAAAAAAATTTATAATGAACAGAAATTACAACAAGACACAGAAGAAAGTGTACCATTCATGTATGATCAATTATTGAAGTTTGAAAAATTCAAAAATCCAGAGAATATCTACAACATAAGTGTTTATGATAAGTTTTTGATGAGAAGTCAACTTGATTGTTATAGTCCTCAATTGACAGGAAATGGTACGTTTGATTTGAAATCAAGAGCTATAGCTGACATACGATTTGATACCAGCAACGCTAATATGGCCAACACTGACTACCTGTTTAAATTCAATTATAAAGATGAAATGGACGATTTAATACGTACTGGTGCATTATTAAAATATTCATTCCAGGCAAGAATAGGGCAAATGAATGGTATTTTTTTGGCCTTTCACAATATTAAACAATTTCTTGGATTCGAATATCTCCCTTTGGAGAAAATTGATAAAGTGTTCTATAGTCAATCCGAAGACCTGACTTATTTGGCTGATCATAACTTCAAATTTAGTATCAAAATATGGAGACAACTTTTAGATATGATTAAAGATGATTTGGAATCAAAGAATTTTAGAGTCATTGTAAAGCTGGAAAGAAAATCCGATACTCCATTCATTGTCTTGAAAGTTAGTGCAGTTCCGATGACAGATGCTGATTTGGCTCATTTAAATACTATTAGTTCCAATTTCAAAAATGATATAAATGAGTTAAACGATAAGTTCATCGATAAACGAGTTGATGAATCCACTTATTTTAGAAATAAGCAAGAAATTGTCGATGACTATAAAGTAATATTGGATGATTTCAATGATTCCTTCTCTGAAAAAGTTATGACTTACACAGTGGAAACTAGACAATTCAAAAACTCTGAAAAGATGAACCTATATGAGTTTCCTCGACTAGATGATAAATGGACATTACAATGTCAAATAGTCAGAGAAGAGCAAAATATTCCAATGTACATAAATCATTTACGGTCTCAGACTAGAGACTTGAATGTTAAAATACCGAGGTCAAGATCTAATATAAAGAAAGAAAAAGACATGGATCAGCAAAAGTCAAAGAAACTGTATGGATCAGATGAAATAAATCCTGAAAATAACAATGCTTCTTCTGGCGATGTTTCCACAACACTTAAACTCAATAGAGAGTTCATCAGCAACATAAAAAAAAGTATCAAACCAACGTCCAAAACAAAGCATGGTAAGAGAACCACTAGAAACAGCAACTTGTAAATATCACTAACTAATTAAGTAACTCATTAAATATCTATTATACAACTATCTATAATACAAAAAAATTATATAAGTAGCTGAAAATCACAATGTTGGAAATCTTCTCTTTAAATGTGGAGAAGATGACACACTGTAACCTTTGGCATTAAATTTTGAAGGATCCACAGCATAATTATCTCTATTCTGTACTGCTATGTTAAGGGCTTCATCAAGTTTGGGATTATTGGCATGATCACCTATGGCCATACCTTGTTGTTGCTGCAGTTGCTGTTCCTCTTCGTCGTCATAAAAGTCGTCATCATCAAATTCATTTTCTTGGAAAACATATGTTGTTTCCTCCCCTTCACAGTTTGATCCCATTAACTCAATCAATTGATTATAATACATATCCAAAATGGATTTCGAATCTTTAATACTCGATTTACCATTAACTAATTTGAAAGGAACGCACTTCCAATTAACTCTGGTTAAAAAGTCAATTTCAAGATAGTTCAATTCAGGTATAGCCACTCCTCCAACCTTTGCATAATGTTCATTAGTAAAGAAGTAATCTTCCATAGATTTTTGAGAAATCATAGTAGCAACCAATAAAAATCTATGAACAGTCCAGCTATTCAAAGTGAAAAAAGGTTGGTAATTGTAAGATAGAAGATCAATATAATATATGGTTGTTAGTAAATTAGCATTTGATAAATTATTAAACTTTGTCAATCTAGTTAAATAATTCAGCACACCAATATTTGGAGGAGTTCTTGAATGATATCTTGTTAGTAAAGGGTTTTTATCTTTGGCATTGTTTGATTGGGATTTACTTATGGAGTCTGGAACATTTTTGTTATTCAAACTTATTAAATTCTTAATCATTCTAGTTATTAAAATAATCAAGTCAGTAGTATCACAATTAATAAAATTTCGAGATACAAATTTAGTAAAGTCATTATGAGCAACAGAAGGTTTGGGAAGCTTCAAACTGTTGATTAACTGATGATTAGAATCCTTTGATTGTGATGCGTATAAATTAGCAGGACTGGCATTTACAGACTTGACGGAAGAAGAAGCAGAACTTCGGTCATCATAAATAGAAAGTAGCCTATTCCGCTTACTACCTATGAGTTTCCTATGAGATTTGATGAGTTTGTTGAATTTCTGGCTGTTTTTCAATGAAAAGTTGGATGAATTGGTGGTGGAAATCCTTTGGTTCTTTATATACTTTGTCAAAAAAGGATCAATATCATCCAGCACTACTACTGCTTCTCGATCTATAGTGGTCTTTAAGCTGTTCTGCCGCAGCCGGTGATACTCCTGGTAGTCTTTAAGTTGTTTCATGTCCTTGGGGGAGATCATAGGAGTACTCTTGGTCGACGTTGTGGTAGACGTAGACATATTTAACAACTCAACTTCTTCGTACACCTTTCTAATTGCAGTGAAAAGCCTACAACGTGGGAGTACCATACAAGAAGTAAACGGTGCGAGTTGGTATGCGCACGGGTCGAAGTGCACTACCCAATAATATAGGCTGCAAACATCTACAATTTAATCACACAAAAAAATATTATATTACATAAACTAAAGTTAAACGAATTGAATTATTGGCTTTGTTTGCTATCAACTTCATTAGTGAAGAACTGCTTTTCATCAGGAATTCCGTCATTTTGTACATCTGTTTCATACATTAAAGTACCAGGCTCTAAGTTAGATCTTGGTCCTTTATAGAATTTCTTTGCAGATACTTCATAGTAAATAAATGCTAATAACATAGGTCCAAAGTAAACCACACAAGTCCAGTTCATGTCATCTAAGGTCAAGTTTGCACCTTTAACGTATGGGAAACATAAGATTGGAATCATAACTGCAACGAAACTAACACTAAGAAATCCTAAAGGTCTAGAAAATTTTCCTAAACTGAAAGGTCCTCTTTTAAATGTGTGATAACTGTAGGTGATTTTGAAAATGATAGGCATAATGAAAGAAACAAAACCTGCAATACCACCAACAGAGAAAATAGCCCAAATAGCAGTATCATTAGCAAACATCAATAATAAAAGTAATTGACCGATAAACCAGTTAATCCAAACAGCATTAACAGGAGTTTTAGTGTAAGGATTAACAACTGCACCCCATTTGGAGAAAAATGGGAATAAACCATCTCTAGAATAAGAGAAAGTAACTCTACTAGCAGCTAATAAACAACTTTCTCCCATAAAATAAGAAGCAATAATAGTCATGGCAACTGCTGCATTAATACTATTTTTCTCCATAACTTGGGCCAAATAAGAAACAAATGGTTGACCTAACCCTTGAGGATCCTCAGCAATTAAGTCAATATCGACAACTGTATAAGCCATAGCCAACATGAACATGAATCCAATAATTCCACCTCCTACAGCAGTAGCAACAATAGCTTTTGGAACTGCAGATGCTGCATTGGAACATTCTTCTGATAAATGGAAAGGAGAATCATAACCACTCATGGCCCAAATAACACCTAAGAAAGACATAAGCATAGCAATACCAGTTGGGAAGTCGGTTTGATTGTATAAGCCCCATGCTACTCCATTACTGTTAAACTTTGGAAGTTCAGTGAATCCTGGAGTATCAGCAAATATTTCTTGACGTTTATTAGCAGCCAAAATCATAATGAAAACAATGGTTAAAAAGGCAATATTAGCAAGAGTACCAACAGAATTGATTCTAGCAGCCCATTTTGTAGGAACAGATGCTAAAAATCCATGACTAACTTGAATAGCCATAGTTAATAAATAATTTTGCCAAACACTTGGTTGGAAACTAGGTTTATTGTAAGTAACAATTGCAAAAATCAATTGAGCACCACTGAAATTAACAGAAGGAGAACCAGTAACTTGACAAAGCCAATTTGACCAGCATGTTAACCAAGTCATAAGTGGAGCAATAGAAGGAGGAGCCAATTGACTTACAGCATAAGGAGTACCAGCACTTGTTGGGAAAGCACTAGCAACTTCGGCCATAGATAAGGCAACAGAAGTAATGAAAATAATGGCTAAAATCCAAGGAACTGGACTAGCTCCAATAACTAATTGTTGATAATCAACACATGCAGCAATTGATGGTAATAAACCTAACACACTAAATGATACAGCAAATACTGTCCACATATTAAATTCTCTCTTAAATTCTTGTTTATAACCTAAAGCTAAAATCATTGCTTCATCACTATCAACTTCATGGTCGACATTGATAACAACTCCTCTATTTGACAAGATAGATTTTATATTTAGGTCATCTACATGAACTTGAGATTTAACAACACTTAGGTTTTGCTCTTGATCACTCATTGTATATAAATTATCAATAGAATAGACGAGTCTTTATACAACCAATGTTGGAGTTTTTCAGACGTTACAAGAAACCTCCATCTTTATATATTAAAACGGAATTAGGATCTATGCCTTATCTCTTATCAACAATCAAATTTTTCTTTTTTCTCTTTTCATCTCTTGGTTATTCCACGGCACAATTTTTCATTTTTCATAAGTAAAAGAAATATCTTGATACAGCTTATTATCTTTGATAATATATAAACAAAGTATAACTGTCACTTCCGGATTTACTCATATACGTTTGCCGTTGGTTCATCCATCATCCAATATGGTTTGAGTTTCAGCCATAATCCGGTTACATGAGATTCTTGCTGCTCATCTAAACCTGTTATCCAATCATCTGCTGTGTATCTACTAATCCTTCCTAATTAGGCAATTCTAACAGATGACTGTTTGACTTTCCATGTTAGGCTATCGACTTATTTCCTGTTCGTGCTTAACCGGTTGTTACTTCTTGTCTTAGTCTTCCCGCTTAAATGTCAAGACTTGTATTGATTGCCGTATACGATTACCGTTAATGTTAATCCGCTGAGCCCATTAATCTTTTATCTAATTCTTTTACTACTATACTGATTCTCTCCATTTAGTATGGTCCATTCATTAGACAACTTTGTTACATCGGGCGTGTATGATAAATCCCAACGGCAATCATTTAGGGATGCGTGCTTCTCATTCGTTATTGTTTTCGGCTTATCTACAGACACTTTTCTACGATCGTGGCTCGATTTAGTACTATACTAGCAATTCTCTACTCTGCCTACAGTTCAATTAGGTACGGGAATTGACTCCCATCGTCTTTCAAGCCAAGAATTCAACTATAAACTCTTGTGAATCCGAGGCATATTTTAAGTTTCAGGGTCTCTAATGCCCTGAAAACTTAGACTTTTTCTTCACTAAATTAAACAGTTTTATGAACAAGCCACGAAAGTTTGTGCTAATGCATTCCAAAATGCAAATATCGATAATGGGTATACTAATTGCAGCGAAAAGCTATGATTATAGTGAAGTTCCCATAAGGGCTTCGACTACACCTATAATGGATGTCTCCGACAGATCATGTATTTAATTATGTCGAGTCATAACGATTTGTAGAGTTTGTGAATTTTACTTTATTCGCATACATCTAAGAGATTGTGAGCCACTATCGTACAAGTTGGATCATCATAAATGCAATCATTGAATATTGGTAATCAGTGCTTGCCTGCACTTCAAAAGTGAATTGGCGTATTGGTGGTTTGTTCGTCCCTATCTGCAGCGCTGGGATGTAATCCAGAGGCCAATCAAAGTACTCTCTGGAACTTTAAGTTATCTGTAATGAGTTACTACACCATTGTGGTGAAGGGAGTTCTTTATCGCAAATTGAATTTGTCAAGGGGGTGCTGTAGTCGCTTTGTTCCATGATGATGTGTTCAACTCTTAAGTTATGTTGGCAGCGCATCTTTCCTTCCTGGATGTCTTTCCATAATTTTTGTATTTTAGACCCAGGAGGCGTTTGTTTGTCTCTTACAATCTGAAGGGGTTGACCTTACTTGTAGTAAACTGTAGTTAATGTAATTATTGGGTTAACGTCGATAAATCTTGTAATGTACTGATTTTCCTAGCTGAATCTGTGCTCTTTGATGGGTAATTCAATGCGAGTGAAGGTATCGCTTGGGCAGAGATTGATTAACTAATCGGACCTGCTTATTCAGGAAGTATCTTAACGGGTAAATCAATGATATAAAAGATAATTTACTTGATAACTGGTTAACTCAATACAGGGCCATATACTCCTGCATGATACTATCTGGTAGCATGCCTATATATACGCCAGGTTCCTAATGTACGCAGAGTTATGCGACAGTTGGAACGCGATTCCAATAGATTAATCAACCAACGTTTGTGTACTTGCAAAATCATCATGAAACTTTCATGGCCTTTGTTGATAGTGTTACTGTTGGCAAATATAACAAGCTTTTTATGGTTCTTGAAAGGATTTTTCCCTTCCAAGCCAGTTTTGCCCGGACTCAACGATCAATTGATCTACGATAACTCTGTCTCATCACCTAAATTCTCGAAGATTGTGGTGATGGTGGTAGATGCTTTAAGATCTGATTTTTTGTATAGTAAGGAGCATTCCAATTTTCATTATGTGCATCTGCTTATTCAGGACAATAAGGCAGTGCCGTTCACTGCTTTCTCCAACCCTCCAACGGTCACTTTGCCTCGCCTTAAAGGTATTACTTTAGGTACTACCCCAAACTTTCTTGATGCCATCTTAAATATTGCAGATGACAAGGATAATTCTCAAGGATTATTGAATCAAGACAATTGGCTTCATCAATTTAAAATGATGGATCCTTCAAATCCAAAGATTTTGAATTTCTATGGAGATGATACTTGGTTGAAGTTATTTCCTGATTTCTTCAATAATTCCGATGGAACAAATTCGTTCTTTGTAAATGATTTTTACGATGTTGATAATAATGTTACGAGACATTTAGATTACGAATTATCTGATAATGCTGGCTGGGATGGTTTGTTTTTACACTATTTGGGTTTAGATCATATCGGTCACAAAACTGGGCCAAGATCTGACTTTATGACTGCAAAACATAAGGAACTCGATGGAATCATAAAAAGAATATACCAATTCATCGAATCCTCTAAGTCACATAGTGAGGATACTCTATTTGTATTGATGGGAGATCATGGAATGAATGAAATTGGTAATCATGGTGGTTCATCAAAAGGTGAAACTTCTGCTGCAATGGTATTTATTTCTCCCAAATTCACTGAATTAGAATTGAACTTAGAAGCTCCCTTACCACATAATGACGATTACCTGTTCTATACCCTGATTAATCAAATTGACTTGATTCCTACTTTATCATTATTATTCAATTTCCCTATCCCTAAAAATAGTATAGGTGTAATAGTATCCCAATTTTTGAATTTGTTTGATTCTCAATATCATTGTCAATTGTTGATTCAAAATTGTATGCAATTTGTAAATTTATTACAACTTGATAAGGATATTTTGACACAATTATCACAATCTAAAGAGGTAGCTAGAATCTACGATTTTTTGTTAAAAACGCAAGAAACTTTAGTCGAATCGGCTTCCAATTATAATCTTTTGAACTTACATCAAGCAATTGCTGGTTCAATTATCTGCTTGATTTTGGTTTTACTGTACTTCAACTTTTTTATAAAGGATTTAGAATATGCTAGGAATATCTGCACTTATGAAATTCTAATGATAGTATATTCATTTCACTTTCATGGGTCTTCTTTGATTGAGGAAGAACATCATTTATGGTGGTTATTTTCTGTTTTATTTGTATTGTACTTATACTCATTTGTTGGTCTCAGACAACCTTATAGATTTGCAATCATTCTTATAGGGCTTAGACTTATAAAAGGATGGTGTAATACGGGGCAGAAATTTAATAATTACTATGTTATTTCCAATTTCATGATTGACAATCCCTCAATATTGTGGGGTTTAAATATATTCACTTATATGACAATTGGTATACTCATTTACCTCCAAGGTACATTACGGCACTGTTTTAACTTGGAAATCAACTCAACTTCATTTGATCCTTCATACTTTGCTAATAATACCAACAATATCTTCACTTTTATACCAATGAGTATGGCTGTTTCTGTTTCTTTTACCTTTAAATTGTTACAGGCATTCTTAGATGGTTATAAATTGCCTAGCTGGTCAAACAGCTACGTTGATTATTGTTTGTCTTCTTTTGAGATACTTGATTTTGATAAAAAGGCTATTTCAAAAATTTTAATCAACTTCAGTAACTATGGGATGTATGCAATTCTCGTGTTACTAGGATTAAGGATATTCTTTAGGTATACTAGAGGCTTTAAAATTGGTACTTTGACTGATTCTGTAAATTTATTGACATTGTTCCTTATGAATCAAACTAAAGCTGAACTCATTCCGATGTACCTCATATTCTTCATCATTAAATTTCAAGTAGCCAAAATTATTACCGAAAACAAATCCAGCTTGGGTTTTAGAGTGGACCACTTAACGATAGTGTTAGCAATCCTCAATTTACTAATTTCAAACTTGACATTTTTTTCGATGGGAGGAACCAATTCTTTAGCTACAGTTGATTTGTCAAACAGTTATAATGGAGTCGAATCATATGAAATTGAAAAGGTTAGTTTCCTTACCTTCATTTCGAACTTTACAGGGCCAATTTTCTGGTCATTATCTACATTGAACATACTCTTAGAGCCGAATGTTCTTGTTTTCAAAATCAAATTGGCTCATACAGATCTTATACATTCCACTGATCTCAAATTCCAACTTTTAAACTTAAAATTGTTAACCAGTCTTGTATTTTATTCCATCAGCTGTGCTAACATGTTACTTTCTTGCTTCAACTTAAAGTTTCATCTTTTCATTTGGACAGTCTTCCTGCCAAAATTGCTTTATTTTGGGGTATGGTTTGTGCTTATCAATATCTTAATTGATTGTCTTCTTTCTGTTATTTTGATAACAGTCTCCTGATTTAGAAATGCATTGTACGTTTCATTACCCTATATATTTATACAAATAATAGATCATCGTTTCATGAAAATAAATAAAAGTTGCTTATTGTAATAATTGATTTCTGTAATGCTTTTTATAATTAAGACTCTTAGCAGCTCTTCTGTCATCCAACTCATATTGCTGGTATGCATTTCTCCAAGCTAATTTCTGTACAGTTATTTCCTTTTGATCCCTAACCGTTAATAAGTGTCTGTTCTCTGCAGCAATAACAGTTCCTTGGCCTTCACTTAATTCTCTTTCCGGTGCTAAGTTTTGTCTGTAATACCTTTGTAATGATCTATGTCCTAAAACTTTACCAGTAGGTAAAATTAAATCAAAACCATCTTGTACAATAGCACCTGTCTTATTATCGGGAATTTCCTCATCAGAATCGTACTCACCTTCTTCACCAGAGACATCTTCCCATCCTTCATCATTAGCAGCAATATCATCAGCTTTCACATAATCACCATAAGTAGGTGTAAAATCATAAAATTCAGAGATTTCCAACTTTTCATCTTCACTTTCATAAGGTATTCTCATATGTCTTTTAACCTTCATATGCTCTCTTACAGCTTCAACATTCTTCCCTTGATAGTTACAACATAAACAAACATTACCAAAGCCAATCTTCTCACCAAGATAATTAAGAAGACCAGGCATATCAACCAAATATTGGGTTTCTGGAATATATAATCCATGTTTATTAAACATGTGCTCAATATTTTCATCAATAGTTTGAAACTCTGATTTTTCTTTTGGATGGCAAAATAAGCAAGTAGTGTTAGGTATTTCTACCCTATTTTTGATCTTTTCATCGTATAACTTCTTTTCTTGTTCTTCAACTGTTAATTTATCGAATTCAGAAACTATTTCATTCTCAGTGGTAGTCTCTTCTGGTACTTCAACTGAGCTTTCTTTACCATCAACTTGACCTAAAATCTCATTGTCATGCTTCTGTTGCATAGCCCGTCTTGCCGTTTCTAAAATTTTTCTCTTTTGCTCTAGAATAGCTTCTTTTTGTCTTCTTCTTTCCTCTTTTTTTGTTAACTTGGTATCATCAACTGCTTCAGCTGTCGCAGCAACCTTCAAATTGAAAGCATCTTCATCAATGGGAGGAAGTTGGGCAACTCTTCTCTTCAAGTTGTATCTGTGCCAGTCCCCCTTCATGTGTTCTCTTTGGTTAGTAGCATCATCAAATGCTAAATTACAGGAGTTACAAGTGTATACCATTGTCTATTACAAATCCAAAAGTTTTTCCTGCGATGAGATGATCAAATGCGACTAAAGAAATTTATTCAAATAAATATCGTGACAATGGCAAAACCAGTGGATAAGATATTTAAAGAGGATGTCATACCTGCAGTCGTACAGACAGTGAGGACTTCTGGTTCATTGAAAGGTCAAGATATTGGATTCCACAAAAGCTTAGATCCTGCTATAAAAGAATCAAGCGATGCAGTTTCTTCTCGCTTAATGGAAGTGAGCAAGGAGCTCATCGAATCTATTACAAACGAAGATATAGAATTACAAGATGATCCAGAAATACGTGGTTCTAACTGGAAGATTGTTTCTGATGCATTGGATACTTTATTTGAAAGAGCTGACGTATTATTTGATGAAATAAAGACTGGAACACAAACCGATAATCACAAGAAATTCACTTATTTGGAAGAAAGTAATAATGGTTCTACGGATGATAGCAAAAACATCGGTAAAAAGATGGAAAAACCACAACTCCAATTTAAGACTCCTGTTGATAATGAAGAATTAAATCCTTTCAAACCAAAAATTACAGAAAAGCCTAACAGCTTGCAACCATTTGAAGAGAGTGTGCAATTGGTACAACCAGGCAAAATTGACGATTCTGAGTTAATTGACCCACCATACTATCCACATCCGTATCAATATGAAATCGATAATCAACCATATCCTGACTCCATACTATCCAAATCGGAACCTATTCCTTCACAGCCTTGGGATTCTGATAATTTAGAGTGGGTAAGCACCCCAGAACAAGTATCGAAAATGGTTGAAGAATTAAGCAAATCTTCTGAAATAGCTGTTGATTTAGAACATCATGATTATAGAACATATTATGGTCTTGTTTGTTTAATGCAAATCTCAAATAGAGAAAAGGACTGGATAGTAGATACTTTAGCATTGAGAGACGATTTGAAACCTCTAAACAAAGTTTTCACTAATCCAAATATTGTGAAGGTATTTCATGGTGCTTTTATGGATATAATTTGGTTGCAAAGAGACTTGGGACTTTACATTGTGTCCTTATTTGACACGTACCATGCCTCTAGAAAATTAGGATTTCCTAAGTTTTCGTTAGCATACTTATTAGAGACATTTGCTCATTTCAAAACTTCCAAAAAATACCAATTGGCAGACTGGAGGATCAGACCTCTTTCTAAACCGATGTTAGCATATGCAAGATCTGACACGCATTTCTTGTTAAACATTTTTGATCAGTTAAAGAATAAACTTCTTGAAAAGGAAGACGACAAACTACAAGAGGTTCTATATGAGTCCAGGAAGGTTGCCAAAAGAAGGTTTGAATATACCAAATACAGACCCTTGAACCAAAACTCCAGCAATCTTGTGACATGTCCTGTAATGTCTTCGAATCCACGGGAACCTTACTTACCTATAGTGATTCAATATAACATTCAATATCACGTTAAACCAGTCGTCGAGGTACTATACAACTGGAGAGACAGATTGGCAAGGGATTTAGATGAATCAGTGAGATATATCATGTCTAATCAAGCATTAGCATTAATAGCTACCATTCCCAAACCTGTTGATGCCAAAAAAATATTAAATATTCCAACATTTATCACCGATTTTGTTAGAAAAAATGCTGCAGAGTTAGCTAGATTGATTAATGACACTTTAGATCAACTTGAAAGTTCCGATTGGGATTTAGTGGACAAGGTCAATGACACCTCTATGGCATCATACAGCAAAAATCTCATTAGCGACGCATCACCAGCATCAGTTGCAACTCAGAATCAAATCTTCTCTGAATTATGTGAAGAAAATCTGATAATGCTTGAACACAAGGCTCCACACATCTCTAAACATGTTGAATCCAAACTTTTTACAACAAATGAAGACATACTAGCAGTAAAATTCGGTAAATCAGTGATCAATATCACTTTGAATGAGTTGCCTGAAAGGATTGATTACAAAGCTAAAGAGTTTGAAAGGTTATATAATTTTGAACAGTCTGAAATTGTGGCAAATGAATCGCCTAGTGACGTTGCAGAGATCCAAGAAGACACTCCCAAGTCTGAGCCTGCACCACAGCCAGTACCAGCTAAAGAAGAAATTAAAGAAAGTAAAGATGATATTATTACACTTCGTAAACCAAAGAAGCAAAGAAACAAAGGATTTAAAAGAAGTCATGAGTCAGATGAACCTGTGCTTAACTATGAAGAAATGGATAGCATTATGACAGGAAAAACTGATGAAAAATTTAAATCCAAGAAGAGAAAGTTTGATCCATATTCACAATCTGGAACCGGACCTAAAGCTGCCAGAAAACAAAAGCAGTTCCACAATGGTAGATCTTCTACCTTCAAAAAGTAATTCTATAGTGTATATTAACATAGAGCTTGATGACAGTAATTGCCTTACCAGTGCGCACAGTGTAAGTTGAAAAAGTTAAGTAGTTAAAGATTTGCTTTAAGCTTTATACGCAGCAAGATGTCAACTGTATCTGGTGCATGTATAGTGAACAAGATCAGTGGAATGTGTTACATCAAGGAAGATGTAACGCCATCTGTGCTAGAGTGGAAGGCTATTGAACAGCCAACAACTGTGACAATCCCTTTGAATAATCTTGTGAATCTTCAAGCGACTAAAGAGTCAAGTCCCAAAATGATATTGAAGGTCATCTACAAGGAGCCAAATGATGATACAGCACATGATATTCGTTTAACGTTCAGCAATAGACCCACTATGAATAATATTAAAGAAGCCTTACAGACTATTGTGTCGAGGCAAAGGACAGTTATTAATGATACAACAAAAGATGGCACCTCTGGCGGTGTTTCCACTCCTGGCACCCCTGGTTCAACTCCTGCTCCCGGGGGAGGAGATTCTAAAAATGGTATGAATTTTACTTCAACTGAATCATTATCTGATGCAAATTTGTTGAAAAATCATCAATTACAACAAAAGTTGTTAATGGAAGACAAAAATTTAAGAAACTTGTTCACTCAGGCTGTCATTAACTTTAAATTGAGCCCTAACATGTTCTGGTCTACGAGATTGAATTTATTAAGAACATTTGCTTTAACTTTATCTCAACACAGGGGTCCCTATAATGTCTTATCTACAATTAAACCTGTTGCTACTAGTGACAATCAAGTCAATGTGAATGTCACCAGAACTATAATTAATGAGATATTCGATACATATCCTATAGTCAAAAAGGCATTTGATGAATTGGTTCCTGCTAAATTCCAAGAAGGTGAATTTTGGTCAAGATTTTTCAACTCAAAATTATTTAGAAGGCTAAGAGGTGACAAGATCAATAATAGTAATGAAAGAGGTGATATGGTCCTAGACAAATACTTATATGTCGAAGCTGATACAGATAAGTCCAAAACAACTGATGATGAAGGTTTAATTAATAAGCTCATTGATTTAAAAAGCAATGAATCTGATAATTCTGTAAAGCTTGGGAATAAGCCTGATTTCACTATGAAGTTTGAAAATGATCAAAACAACGAGATCATTATATTAATGAAAAATATGAACAAACTTAGTAGTAAAATGGTATACCAACTGGAAAATGACGGCACAAAGAAAAAACCAGATGATTCAGAATTGATAAAAGAATATGAAAGTGAGTTGAACTTACATGACTTGAATCCGGTAGAGGATTTCAAGTTTGTTAATTTAAAGCTCAATCAAGATATTCGAAATAATAACGAAAAAGTAAGTGAATTTTCTGATCCCAACGAAGTACACCAATTTTTAAAAACTCAACTCTTTCAAGCATCTGATAATGGCATTAATCTTAATGATATTTATTCAACTGAGGACATCAAGTCTTCATATACCGAACTCAACAATTTAATCAAACTTAACCACAGAACATTCAGATTAATCAATAGCACAGGTTCTTCGGAGTCAAATATAATCAGTGCAGCAACAACTGAAGAAATAATTAATTTGAATTTAACAATCAATGAGTTCTTATCGCATTTTTGGCAGATATTCTTAAATGAATCAAACCCAAATCAGTTGAAGAAGCTTTTCACGAATTTGAAAGGATGCAAAAAGAAGTTAGTGGACCTCAAAGAAGAATGTGTTAAACAAATAATTACAAATTCAGTTGAGAAGGCAAAAGATAAGAACTTACATGATTTGAACTTCATTCTAAGTCCAATCTTCAGCTCTGTAGATAAAGCTTTGGGTGACTATGTTCATGCAGTTAAGGAGTCTGATGGCACAGGTCTCAACGAAAATGGAAAGAGGCCACTCGAAGCTTAAATAGAATTTATATAAAATAATTTAATGTATAATAGCATATTAAGTATTGATGTAGCTAATTACTGTCTTCTTATGGCAGAAACTTCCTACAGATATAAATAACCACAGTGGTGACAAAATTTGCTAACTTTTAAATTTAATGAACGTATATCTCTTGTATACTTCTAATTACTTTGCTCAAAAACTGTGAAATTTACCAACAATACTTAAATTCTCACATTAAAATCAAAATCCTGGAAAGTAAATTACACTAAAATATGGATTAGTAGTAATTCTAAATAGAAACAGGGAGTGTCCTTTTCACCTATACATTGGAATCCAACTTATAGCCAGTGAAGTCTTACTAACTTTACAACAGATATTCCGTCCCTTTATCAACATGTAGAGAGAGACTTCAACCTGAGATAGCTTCAAAACCAGACATAAATGACCTGACTCTAGGGTTGGTCGTCTCATTTAGTCAGGCCTGAAACTTCTAAAGAGCAAAAAACACACTGCTGTTGCAGTCATTCCTCAGTATTTGAAGTAATGTATCTTTCTGTTTAAATCCAGAAGATAATTAAAGGTCGCAGCGTTCTTCTTTTGCAGCCATAGTGTTCGAATAGAATCAACAGGTTAGCACCAGCTTAAATTTGGTAACAACCAAAGGCTGGCAACATTCCTATTTTTAAATAATCACTAAAGCACAAATCCATCCCAGGAAACTTTTAAGTCTGGTGTAAGGATGTTCTTAGTATACAAAGAGATTGTGGGTTTTTATAATATTTACCAACAACCGTAAACAATTTTTCTTACAATAAGAGAATAAAACTCTTAAAAGATTTGACTGAAAACACCTAAAGCCCTGAAATTATGACTTATAGTGCTTAGAATTTATTCAAAACAAATTATAAAAAGCCGCCCATAATTCATCTCTCCTGCAACCTTCTTTAGAAATGATCCCCAAAGCTAAGAATTCTTTGATCAGCAAGATTATTTGCTACAAGGTAGAGAAGGGCCTTTTTAAGCTACCACATAAAAGGAAGAAATCTAAGACTGAAAGAAAAAATTACAAAAGAGGCAGCATGGAAGAGATTCTCTGGACTATAGAGCTACCAAAAGTATCTTCCGGCAACGAATTTGAAGACTCGTTAGGTACTTTCATTCTAGCAATAAGAACTAAACCAGAATTTAGAGGATTTCGAATCTCTCCTTGTTTTCTCTGACGGTAAAGCTGATTGGCGAGAACAGCTTTCACCAATAAAATTATATTATAACATTGGAAAAGATTGGTTTCCCAGACTGTAACTTCATCTTTGGATACCCCTTCAATGACGAGTTGCAGTTTATTTCCTTAGAATTAAAGGTAAGATCGTCACCCCAAGCCCAATTTATCACATAATCTCTCCTCTCTTGTTCGATTTATCAACAAAAAGAGATAAGCCAACCTAGGCCCAACCCGAATTCGTAATCGTGCAGTTGCAAACTCAAATTCTACTGCTATCTTCTCTGAAGTCATATCAGCCCAACTTCAACTCAAGGACCTGAAAAAGCTCTTTAGTTTCCGTTATGAACAATTCATTAATGAGAGCCTTATCATTGTTGAATTTGACTAATTCAATATTTTCAAAACTGCAAAAGCCACTCCAAAAGTTTCATTTGATATCACCCAGCTCTTGTTGGAATGGTGGCCTATCAGAATACATTTGAATTGATAATTTTAAGGACTATCAAAGAAGTGTTGAAACTATCTCAATTGTACCTTCATCGGCTGAATCATTGAGATATTCAAATGATGATGAACTTTTGATGTTGATGCCGAAATAATTCATGTCTATCCTTCTAAGAAATTTAAGAACTTCTCCATACGTCATGTTATCCATACGAATGTTACGTGCTTAGATAGTTTATGGGAATTGCATTCCGCTTTCGCTGATATCTCATTATTTCGCTAGCATTTGCATCTCTAATAGAAACTCCAAAAATCAGAAAAATGCACTCTTTGATCAGCAAGTAATCTTCCTTGGAAAACAGATGATACTTAAATTAGACCATCTTCAAAGGCGCATAAATGGCAATACATTAAAGTTTAAAATCAAACCCCAAGTTATACCTTCTGCATTTACGTGATATTATCATACCTGATAACCATATAATTTAGGAGGTAACAACTCTATGACAACATAGACTTTAGCATAGCACACGCAAATAAATAGCAGCAACATGTATATCAAGGTCTTTAAGCATCTAAAACTACAAGAAAACGTTCTGGACTTATAGTCGTATAAAACAACTGCAATATTGATTTACTTGATCCCTTATAATGATAATGATCATAATATCACTGTCCACACTACTTTGATCAAGAAAACTTTAGTATATACCCAACCATACATTACTAAATACATTACTATTGACAATTTATCAATGGTACCCGTTTGACAGCACATCACAGGAGCGTATCTCTATGGGACAGCCCATAGTCAAACAGAAAGATGCCCAAAGGAAACAAGATAGTCAATGATACTACACGTTAACACAGGAACAATAAACGACTATTTCATGCATTGATTATGCCTCTCAAATCTTACAATCAACTTCTAAAACATGTAAAATAATAGAATCTACTTAATCAACCAAATTTAACGACCATATTTTCCATCAAACAGATTCCAACAATAAGCCAGTTTTGTACTCATTAAGCTAACAAGCTTGATTGTGGGGTAGGTGAACGATTCATTCTAATAATCTTGATGCCATGCTTTCTATCCTTACTAGTTATAAAGAGCCATTTAAAAGTCGCTTGACCTATACCTTGGAATGCCAAATATATGTTATTATAATCTTGTGTAGCTTCATCACTATGTTTTAGAAAAACAAATTATGCCTTTGTTACTATTTGAATCTCGAATCGATAGGTCAAAACACTTATTATCACAAGCAAAAACGGTAAGGACTCTCCAGACTAAAAAGCATTTACATATAATCAATCCCATACACAACCGTAGTCAGCCTTTGCTTCTTGAGAAAATTACATGCAGGTGACATTTGGATTCCCTCGATACCCTTACTCATGTAAGACTATCATACATTACAAGCTTCCAATTTATAATATTACTGTTATAATATATAATAATACTGCTATTGTCAAAAGGGAACATACATACAATATTTTACGGGAGGACAGGCGAAGAAGCTAAAAAGGAATGAACCAAATATGCCAGATTAATCTTTTAGTCTTAATAGGAGATATGCTGAATGTAACACATGAACAGTGAACATCAATTCAATAAGATACTAAGACATGTGCAAGTAGAAGATCAAATAGAGCTCAACAATACAAATTCTATAGTAAACGAATACTAAAACGAGCAAGTTTTTAATGCTTAAATGTTGCCTACAATGTTCAAAGATATTAGAATCTCATCTAATGGATAGTTGGAAATCTGGTAGAATGACTTATGAAATACAAGAGGTTAATATGCTCATACTCAACCTATTGCTTACTGGTCATTATTCATCCATTCATCAATATTCTTTTGATAGTAAACTTTGCATAGTCTAATGTTACGCCACCTGCAAACAGCAGAGTACACAAAATACACTTCGGTTCCATATGTATAATAAATGTTGCACAAACATGAATCAGAGCCAGAGATCTTCAATTATTAGTTTGCTAACGTGCATTATGTTGTTGAACTTTAACGTGCACTACTTTGTTGAACTGTGTGGGATTATAGCAAATGAGTTGAGCGTATCTACCACCATATATATCTACTACATTGTTTGAGAATCTAATACCTTCCTCAAATTATAACAGCAATAGTGAAAGAATTTAAAATTGTTAAAGGAAATTGTATTTCACTACTTCAACCTTATGATCGTTGTATTAAATCGTATGTCATTTACTACTGTAAGTGGAATACACTTGGAGTCCGTATACCTAAGAAGAGGCGGCATACGTTAACTGTAAATGTTACTTAACAGAATCTTTATAGCTTTGTCAATTAAATACGATTGCCCTGCAGGGTTTTGCACGATAACAAGGTTAATTGGAAATGTAACAGATCGCTACTAGGCTATTACGTAGGTGCATCTCCCATAAGCTATTTTTTCGAAATGATTGGACATCTTGTACTCGTGGTTTGGTGTGTTAAAAAGTAAAGCCTTGTATAACCTCAGTTGTATTAGCGTAAAGCTAACTTTTACTAGCGTTTGTACTATTAGGAGCGATGAGTTTCGGGATAGCAAGAATAAACTAATCCAACAAAGTAGGCATTCACGTCACTCTGACGCCATTCACGCCACTATGATGCCAGTGCTTGTTGCTAAAGAACAGCTGTTGTTTGGCGCAGTTTTACATCTGTTTCGTGGTAGTTTCTAACATTAATTCTATAAGCATCCTGAAATTTATGAAAGGAAAAGAAAAAAAATGCAATCTAATGTAATTGTAATCCTAATTTGTTGCCTCAAGTTTGAATAAAGATGTGAGTTAGAGGATGTGAGTTAGAGGGCATTTTCAGTCTGTTAATTTGTTAATAATGTAATTAAAGATACTAGACATGTATTCAAAATAGGTTCTTAGACATCAATCATGTAACTAACTGTGAATAAATTTTTTGAGTGTTCATTTAAGAAAGAAAGTATTCTCATTGTATAAAGAGAATTGTGGGACATGGCTCGCATAGGATGTTTATTTATTTATTCAAGGAAGCACAATGATGCAATCTTTGAACATGTCGGACGTCGTTGATAAAAGTTGTAATTCAACTGTACCCCTTATTGTCTTTTTTTGTGTTTCCAGTTATATAAAAATTTGCGTAAAGTATTGTTAATTAAATAAATGGACTGCTCGTGGTGGAAGGACGAACAATATGTATTTTATGTCTGTTGATTTTATGTATGTGTGCTTGAGACGTTACCGATTAGTTTTTTCTTAACTCTGAAGTAATACTATCTCAGCTTGATTCAAGTTAATGACTCTATTGCAATATAGATATTGATTTATGGTTGGTTCAGCTGATAATGCTACTATACCTTCTTTATCTTTTTTTTTCATTAGTTTCTTTTGATCGAATGTGATAGTAAATAGGTGATCTTAGCACTTTGTAAGGCGGTCAATAATAAATAATGGTTCTTTTTATATTAGTAGGCTTTATCGAACAGTGATTATGTAGATAAAAATATTGTAAAATATTTTTTTGAAGGCTGTTTTGAAGTCTGTCTTCTAAATTATTTTACCGTTAGCTATGTAGTTTGTTTGTTTATGCTGTCCAGGAATCTGGTATCAGTTGCTACTTTTTTACGAAGGGGATGAGATAATGAAATTTACATATAAGAACCGCTGATCTAGTTTTGTGTGGTTATGCTGTAGTCAATAACTACTTTTGTCCAATTCCTCTTATTGTTGTATGATTTTAAATATTTTATGTTTGTCGTGTACATGTAAATTTATGATTTATGAAGGAAGCTCTCATGAGGCTGGAAACATGTTCGAAGTATGGTTATATGATCTCTTCCAACAGTTGCTCAAATAAACCTAATGATGCGTTATGTATTATATGATGCATGTAGTCATCTTGTACCTTTGCAACATCGATGGTTTATGGACAGATATTAATGATCTTTGTCTACGATATTGAATGTTGGGGGAAGCGAAATTGGAAACGGTTACTTGCGACAATTGGATAGTGGAGGTTCGGTTTTCATCCAGAAAATACTGTAAGAAATCTACATCCGCTCACCCAAACCTCTAAATCGTATGATGATTTCCTTTCTATTGTTTGACGATTTCATTTCTATCCTTTATTCGAGAAATATAGCCGTAAAATATACTCGTAAAAGATACTCGTAAATAAACCTGTCAAAAAAGCTGTCAAAATATACCCCTATATTAGAAAAAATCTCTACCTATCCGCCACCCTCCCTACAAATAAAGAAATTTACAATCAGGACGAAACAACTACAATGATTATATTACTTATTGGACCTGGAAGGCAGCTCAAATTTAATAATTTTCCCCCAAATATTGTATTTACTGACGAAGCTGTTGAATTTATATTCTCTCATGGCTTTAGGATTAATACCAGTGGCCTTAGCCTCACAGGCGATAAACTCGTCTATGGATTTGACGCTTTGGAATACGACCGAATTGTGCAATACTTCAAGGAACTTTGATACGGCCGGTTCAATTCAAGCACAATAGTGAAAGAATTGCAGGGAAAGGGTCTATTCTTTGCGTGTCAACAGGTATGGAAACTTGAATAAACGTATGATAACCTTGACTTCAGTGCAAGCACTTAACACTGAACCTTAACAGTGAGAAATTGTCAAAACGAAGTAAACAAGTTGGCGTCTTCTTTGAATTGTATTCTGGAAACCATTTAGGAGGCTCTTTTGAGGAAGTTGCAGGTACTACAGGCTGTAAATGATATGATGATATTTGGAAGCGGAACGATATGGTGACTCTGCTTGCATAGGTGATAATGCTGATTATTCATGTCTATTTGCTTCTATCTGCGTAGTAACTGTGATTCCAGTAACGTGGGTGTGTGAAATTATAGTTTGAAAGCTAAAGTTTGCGTTATTTAAACGCAAAGGAAATATCAAATGGTATAGGAATTTGTACTTTTTAGCTTGAAAAATGTTCTAAAAGTTTGGTAATATATTGATTGGTGCTTGACTTATATGAAGTGCCTGGAAAACTTCGTGCAATCTGCTAACGATTAATGCAAATCTTAGTCTGATCTGGTAAAACTATAAAAAGAGTATATATGAAAAATAGCTATAAGCATTGTGTACTCGTGAATTTAAGAATATCCTATTAGCGAAGAAAGAAGTAGCTATATCTTGTTCTTTTTTTGTTTTCGGAATATGACAGTAAAGGCACCTCTCCTCATAGATTTTATTGCACTAGGTGAATCTGGCTGCAAAATAATAGTACTGAATGATTGTGGGTACTCAATTGTCCATCTCTTTGACTGCATAAGAACAGTTCTTCAGTTTTGGATATCCAATAATTTTACACCATTTCTTTTAACTTAATTGTAAAATGGTATACTAAAGAAGGCATGTTTGAGTGCTTTAGGTAAAAAAAAGAAAAAGTATTTAATGTGTCTTATCTTTACTAAAAATACATTGATCTTCTCGATAGTATACTACTAGTACAGGCCACTCGTTAGGATTGGATGTAACATTGTTTTATAAATTGGTACTTTGCTGTTGCAAGAACTGACCATTGATCTTACGCTATGACAAAATCATACTTTAAATACAAACGTTCAAATTCCAAGCTCTAAGATAACTTCAAGTAACAATTATTTGGTAATTTTTATGTACTTTGTAGAAGATTGAATAGAATTTTAACGTGGTAGAAAGGTAGTTGGATGTTAGTAGTCAACTCTTTTATGGTAAACAAAGAATAAAGAGTCTTGTATTTATGTTATTTAACTTATTAAAGAGACCCCCTAGAAGGAAGAGCCCTGCCATACAATAGTATCTACTATACTAATTAGAGTGTAGATGATACTTGATCTACCCTTCTTAATGCTAGAAAATATTTTTGAGATATCTTTTATGGTTAAATATATATGACTTTTGATTTCAATATTTAGTGATTTTCACATTTTATATATCAAAAAAAAACAATTTTTGGAATGTGATTTCAAATCAATTTTTAGTATATGATGAGAGATACAAGGATTGTAGAAGCTCAACTATTCATCCTAGGAACATATCTTTGATTAAAATCTAAGCATACTAATCTTTTAATTATGGTTTTTATTTCCTTTCCTAATCGTTCAAGCTACAAAGAACGTGAATTTTATGCAGGACTATAATTTAGGTAACTTATGGTAGCCCAAATTTGAGTAAGTAATATACAATTAGAAGCTTACAATTAGTTTTGTATATCTAATGACCTAAATAAATAATAATTCTAATCTCTAACTAAAAACCCTTGGTCATACAAATAACCAGTTACTTTTTCAATTAATTCGTTGAAGTCACCAAGTTTAAATTGATTATCTTTTTCATCACTTTCACCAATAACAATAGTGTTACCAGAACCGATGGTGGATTCAATGTTGTTATTATCACTTACGACAATAACACCACTTCCAGCTTTCACCAATTCATTGATCAAAGTTTCATCATCAACTTCAAGTTTAGTAATACGTCTATGAGTGTTTAATTCATTTAATACAGATTGCAATGCATATGATAAGAAAACACCTTCATCTTTTGGTTGAATAACAATAACAAAACCTTGTTTATTTCTTGGTGGGTTGGTAGCTCTTAAGATAGCAACAACTTCTGGGTAAGAAAACCATTCAGGAATTTCTGTACCATCTTTTAATCTTTGTCTTAACTCAGTACCAGAAATATTAGCAGTTTTGGTAGTCTTTAAGTCAATAGTATCAATTGGAGCGTATCTATCTTCATCAGGTAAGTAAGTGACCATCCTGAATGGAACAATTTTGATGGTTAATTCATCTTTAACAGTTTCAAGTAATTCTTGAGCATCATAAGGACCATAAAAGTCAACACCTTGAGAGTTTTTACCAGGACCAGCATGATCTCTACCAACAATAAAGTGATCAACACCATAGTTTTGTCTAATTAAAGCATGCCATAAAGCTTCTTTATCACCACCCATTCTCATGGCTAATGGTAATAAAGATAAGGAAGCCAAATTTTCAGGAAACTTCTTCATGATTTGTTTGTATACTTTAACTCTAGTATGGTGATCAATGTCACCAGGTTTGGTTAAACCAACTACAGGGTGAATTAAAATATGACCTTTTTCACCTAAATCATGAGCAGCTCTAATAGTTAATTCTCTATGAGCTCTATGCATAGGATTACGGGTTTGGAAAGCAACAATATTATCATTTTTCCAACCCAATTGTTCAAATTCTTTTCTTAATTCAGTTGGTGTTTTTCTGATTTCTTGATAATCATAGTGTTTTGGATAGTTTAAACCTTGAATACTACCACCAATGTAGTATTCACCAGCAGTATTATATAAGTATTTGACAGCAGGATGTTCAGGATCACCTCTAAAGACATTCTTAGCTTCCAATTCTTTGTTTGGCTTATAGATCGATTCAATAGTCAATAAAGCTAAAGGTGTTTTGTCTCTTAAATCAACTAAAACAATTTTTTCACCAACATTTACAGATTTTGCAAAATCAGCAGCCACATCTAAAGTGATTGGAATAGGCCATAATAAACCATTTTTGAGTCTCATAGTGTTAACAACGGATTCATAATCATCTTGGTTCAAGAAACCAGTTAATGGACTAAAACCACCAACCAAGATCAATTCTAAATCACATAATTGTCTCTCAGTTAAAGTTAAAGATTTGTATGATTTGGAAGCAACTTCTTCGAGCAATTGCTGTCTAATAGGAGCATCTCTGAGTACAAGATCTTGAAGCTTTCCACCGTGTGGTTCTGGAATCATTATTTCAGTAAAGTTTATATAAAATTAACTGATTTTGGGCCTTGCTAGTATATATAAATGGAAATTGATCAATCTCACGTGACAAATACCAATTTTCCGATACACACCACAATTTTGTGGATTTGCTTGAGGATCGTCATCAGCCACGACCATTTAACGGTTGGGTGAGACACTGACATAAAAGAAAGCATAACAATGAACGATATTCGGCGAATAAGCCAATGTTTATCACAGAATCGTGGTACTAGAACGGCGAGGGGAACCATCAAGCGACGGTGTTATCAATGTAAAGTTTCATCTCACTAGCATACCAATACCTTTAACAACACCAACACCTCTAATAGCACCAGCAATACCTCTAACAGCACCATTTGTCACCCATTTAACACACGTACCTATTCATTACTAATCAGTACAAGCATTTGTCACAGATTACGCCTAAACACACACTAGCCGTGGAATATCAAATGCGAAATCATAGTGAATAAGATCCCCCACGTAATCACCAAAATCCCCCACGACCGCCTACCTCGTGGCAGACTCACCACCACTCACACCACCCCGCACCACGACACCCAGACGCGCGACACTATCCCCCCCGATTCGGGCTTTTTTCGGTGTATCCATTCCCGCACCGCCGTCGTGTCTGTCCTCCTCAACTCAACATTTAAATACCCCCAAACCTCCCAAATTTTTCACCAAACTAAATTACTAAAAAGCAAAAATGTCAGCTCCAACGTATGTAAGAGCACAACAAATCTATCAACAATTGGATACTAACAAAGGCAGAGGTGATATTGGATTAATCGGATTGGCCGTTATGGGTCAAAATTTAATTTTAAATGCAGCAGATCACGGATTTACCGTTGTTGCTTATAACAGAACAGTTTCTAAAGTTGATGAATTTTTAGACAATGAAGCTAAAGGAAAATCAATTATTGGAGCTAAATCCATTGAAGAATTGGTTGCCAACTTGAAAAGACCAAGAAGAATTATTCTTTTAGTTAAAGCTGGTAAACCTGTTGATGCTTTTATTGAGCAATTATTACCACATTTAGATCAAGGTGATATTATTATTGATGGAGGTAACTCTCATTTCCCAGATTCTAACAGAAGATTTGAAGATTTAAAGAAGAAAGGAATCTTATTTGTTGGATCTGGTGTTTCTGGAGGTGAAGAAGGTGCAAGATATGGACCATCTTTAATGCCAGGAGGACATCCAGATGCTTGGCCTCATATTAAAGAGATTTTCCAATCTATTGCTGCTAAATCTGATGGTGAACCATGTTGTGATTGGGTTGGTGATGCTGGTGCTGGTCATTATGTTAAAATGGTTCATAATGGTATTGAATATGGTGATATGCAATTGATTTGTGAAGCTTATGATTTGATGAAGAGAGTCGGTAAATTCACTAATAAAGAAATGGGTGATGTTTTCACTAAATGGAATAAAGGAGTTTTAGATTCTTTCTTGATTGAAATCACTAGAGATATCTTATATTTCCAAGATCCAACTGATGATACTCCTTTATTAGAAAAAATTTTGGATTCTGCTGGTCAAAAAGGTACTGGTAAATGGACTGCTATCAATGCTTTAGATTTAGGTATGCCTGTCACTTTAATTGGTGAAGCTGTCTTTTCTAGATGTCTTTCAGCTTTAAAGAATGAAAGAGTCGCTGCTTCTAAGAAATTAACTGGTCCAGAACCTGTTGAAATCACTGATAAACAACAATTTATTGATGATTTAGAACAAGCCTTATACGCTTCCAAGATTATTTCTTACGCTCAAGGTTTCATGTTAATTAATGAAGCTGCTAGAGAATACGGTTGGAAATTAAACAATCCTGCTATTGCTTTAATGTGGAGAGGTGGTTGTATTATCAGATCTGTTTTCTTGGCTGAAATCACCAGTGCTTACAGAGAAAAGCCAGACTTGGAAAATTTATTATTCCATCCTTTCTTCAAAGAAGCTATCACCAAAGCTCAAAGTGGATGGAGAAACACCATTGGTAAAGCTGTTGCTAGTGGAGTTCCAGTTCCAGCTTTCTCTACTGCTTTAGCTTTCTATGATGGTTACAGATCCGAACAATTACCTGCTAACTTGTTACAAGCTCAAAGAGATTACTTTGGTGCTCACACTTTCAAGGTATTACCAGGTAAGGAAAACGACTTCTTAAAGGGAGATTGGATCCATGTTAACTGGACTGGAAAAGGTGGTAAAGTTTCTGCCTCTACTTATGATGCTTAAGTGGGTCTATAGTTGTGTAAGTATTTCGTTTCTATAGGAATAGAGATCTGCAGAAGAAACGGTAGAAGATCCGTACACCAATCTACAAAAAGACCCTTACACCAGAAAATTATTACCATTTAATTCTACAACTTTATTTCTACCAAACATTAAATAAAACAACTATTTATTCAAGTATTACAACTAAATATCTCTCTATCAATCTAAACAACAGTAGGATCTCTTGGATTCCACTCTAAAATCAAGTCATCTTTAGGAAAAATTGTAGCAAACACCTTTATTTCTTCACTTAAATCAGTCTTATGATGCACCAAATCGGCATACAACATCACTTTACCTAACATGGCAGTAAACAATGTCATCACATAGTTTCTACCAATACATGCATGAGAACCATAGCCAAAAACCAAATAGTTCTTCTTAATCATTTCTTCAGTAGCATTTTCCCATCTGTTTGGATTGAAAGATTCTGGATCTTCATAAGTTTCAGGATCATGTAAAGAAGGATAAAAGGTTGGAATAACCATGGCACCTTTTGGAACAGTATAATCCTTTGTGATTGGGAAAGGTTGTTTAGCTAAGTAAGGAACCATAAGGACAGGAGGTTTAACTCTAAGACTTTCTTTAACAACATTATGAGTATAAGTCATTTTTTCAATTAAATCCAAGTCTAATTTTGTAGATAAATCATTGTTACGAACAGCCAATTGTTCTTTTCTAATATTTTTTGCAATTTCTGGAGTATCAGCTACAACTTGAAATAACCAACAAGCTAAAGAAGAAGAAGCATCTTGAGAAGCAAATAAAAATGTGAAAACAGCTTCACTAATCTCTTTTGAGGAGAAATCTCTACTTAAATACTTAGCATCTTCAGAATCCAATTTATTTTCCTTTGCTTGTTTCATCATATAAATCCATTTTTCCATTAAAGATTCAGGCATTCTTCCAGCTTGAATATCAGCTTTGGCTCTTTCAGCACAATCTTGGAAAATCAACATAGTCTCGTTAGCAATTTTCTTTCCATACCAAGTGGTAGTATAAGGAATAATGATTGGGAAATTGACTAATTCAAGTGCACAGGTGATTCTATAATAATTATCTGCAATCATCAGAACTTGTTCATCACTAATATAATCACCACAAAAGGTCTTTAAACTCAAAGCACACATGAGTTCTCTAAATTCAGGGAAGAATTCTCGAGCTCCTTCTAATTTTAAGTATTTATCAATGTATTTATCAATACATTTTTCCCAGATAGGAACATAACTTTCTAATGCCTTAACAGTAAATAATCCATTCAAGGCTTTTCTATAATCACTATGAGCTTTACCGTCCAAGAACACCCAGTTGGATGGTCTTAAAATTTTTTCTGCTACATCCACCAAACATGGTTTGACATATTTAGGAGAACTTAAAATTTTTCTGGATAATTCTCTGGTACTGGCAATAACAACAAACTTATGGAAGACCGCCACACAAGACAAAGGACCAGAGGCCCATTTGGCCTGGTACTCTTCGAATTTTGGGTCGAGAGACTCGAGAAATGGACCCATTATTGGCCAAACTTTTAAAGCAGGGCCTACGATGGAGCCTTTCATTTTGAGGTAGCTGATTTGTTCGTAAGTAAGAAGTAAGACGATAGCGGTGACAATCCACAGCCAGACAGGCATGGATTGGACGTAGGAAACGGCCAGCGCCACGAGACCGTTGGAGGTGGCGGCGCTAGGAACTTCAAAGATGGTGGAGTTAGACATGAGGAAGAAAATCGTCAAATCAGTAAGGATTTATTTGTAACGCGATAAACGACGGGAACGAAGGGAACGAGGAAGCGATGGACGATGGGGGAGATGGTGCGGTAATAGTGCGAGCGTAGTGGTGAGATGGTGGGGGAGATGGTGCGGTGATGGGGCGGGTGTTGTGGTGCGATGGGGCGATTTACGAGCGAGATTCGGACGGCACGGATCGATAATATGTGCCGGACAGTGCGAAGAATCTCTCGGCCAGCTGGGCCACAGGCAGCACCGCGAATACCGCGAATACCACCACGAACAACACCACCAGTTCCCGTGCGAATACCACCGCGACCACCACTGTGAACAGACTTCACACTGTCACCGCCATTTCCACCGCGAACACCCCCATCCCACCGCCACACACTACCACCACACCGCGACACTCATCTCATCGCGCAAACTTTTATCTAAACCTCCAATGCCAAAGAGAAAGAACCAAAGCGAAGAGAGACGTAAACGTTTCAAGCAGGACGCCGATGCCCAACTTAGCACCGGAGTGTTCAACGGTGCTGAAGACGATGATTGGTTCGAGCAAAACTACCATGCTCCTGCCCCACAGGTAGTAGAATCATTACCCATCAAGAATAGAGATGGAAGGGTAGAAAGAGTGGTTAGAACAACACAAGAAACCCAGAACGAGCTGGAAAAAGAGGAACAAGAGGATATGGATGAGAAGGACCAGCAGAGTGTTTTAGAACCGCAACAGGATGCCGATATTGCTGAGGAATTCGATGGAAGCCCTCAAGCAAAGCTTGTGCAAATGAAGGAAGAAATAGCAGATTTAGCAGGAAAACTCACTGAAAACCCCGAGGAAAACATCACCAGTCTTACCAGGCTCCGGAAAATGGCATATAGTAAGAACTTTGTATTGAGTCAATTGGCTATAGTGTCTTTAGTACCAGTTTTCAAGAGTTTAGCACCAGGATATAAGATTCGTCAGCTTACAGAGACAGAAAAGAGAGAAAAAGTCAGTAAAGATGTGGCTAAGCTTAGGACATTTGAACAGGCGTTGATTTACAACTATAAAATGTACCTTGACTTATTATATCAGCTTTCCAAAGTCACTAGAAGCAATGCAGCCAGCAATAAGAAAGTGACTGAAGTGAACGTTAAACTCGGACAATTGGCTCTTAAAGCCTCCTGTGAGTTGCTCCAGTCATCACTCAAGTATTTCAACTACCGAGATGAGCTTGTTAGCATTGTTATCAAAAGATTAAACAAAAAACCTCAAGATTCAGATGATTTCAATATCTTTACAAAATGTGTTCGAGTGATAGAAACGCTTTTAATGGATGATAAAGAGCATGGGGAACTCACCATGGATGTGGTCCGGATCATTTATAAGTCCATCAGTACCAAGAAATACCGTGTGGATGAAAGTGTATTGAATATTCTTCTTTCTCTCAGTCTTTTAGACGATTATTCACCTCCAGACTTGAAACACGAGTCCCAAACTGAGAAAAAGTACAAGGTAGAGAAGAAGAATAGGGTACATCTTTCTAAGAAGCAAAAAAAGGCCAGAAAAGAGTTGAAAGAGATTGAAAAAGAGATGGAAAAAGCTCAACAAACAGTTACAGCAGAAGAAAGACAAAAGTATCAAGCACAGACACTTCAAACAACGCTTAAACTCTACCTTGAGATCCTTAAGCATAGATCTAGCAATAAGGATGCCATGGGGCTTATGCCATCAGTATTGGAAGGGCTCAGTAAGTTTGGAAGAATGGCTAATTTTGATTTATTGGGAGATTTCTTGGAAGTATTGAGAGAGATAATGTTTGACATAATTGATGCAGCTTATGCGGGAAAAGATGACGATTATGATGCAGAAGGAAGCATGGGTACTGGATTCAGTAGTTCAGACATTCGAAGCGTGCTTCTATGCATTATGACAGCTTTCCAGCTTCTGTTTAATCACATGGAACTCAGTAAAATAACTGTGGATTTGTCTCACTTTATCAATGGACTTTATGTGGTGATTTGTGATGTGGGATTGGATGCAGATGTGGAATTCAGTAGCAAGAGTTTACGACTCATGGACCCATTGACTAACCGATTGGATAAACCGGCAGTTAATGTCAGTACAAAGGCAGAATTACTTCTTCATTCATTAGATTCGGTATTTTTCCGGAGTAAAAATGGGTCCAGAGTCGGGGCTTTTGTTAAGAGATTGTATATGATGATGCTCCATACACCAGAGAAGACTTCTTTAGCTACTTTGAAATTTGTAGGCAAGATGATGAGCAAGTATAGTCAAACTGCTAGTTTATACGATAGTGATGAGAGGAGCGGAGATGGCCGGTACGTAATGGGCAGTGAAGTAGAGAAGGTGGAATTGGAACGGAGTAATGCAGAAGCTGCCACCTTATGGGAGAATGTGTTATTGGACAAGCATTATGCAGTGATGGTACGAGACGGGAGCCGGAGCTTAGGGAAGCAGAGTAAGAAGCGGTGAAATGAGAAGGAGAGAAGAGGAAGTGGTTTGTATAGAAGTAGTAGAGAATGTACGTTAATGCAGTACGAAAGGGAGAGAAACAGTAGACAAAACGTTAATGCAGGATGGAAAGAGGGAAAGAAAGAGAATAAAATCGGAACAATAAGAAGTAGAATAATAACGGAAGAACTTTTCTCGGAATACCATTACTCGGTCTTTTCTCGGAATATCTATCTTACACTGTATGTAGTCTATACTTTTTTATGTACTCCCTGTACTTTACATGTAGGTCTCAAATTCTTGATCCCTCATACAGTACATGATAAGTATATTCAATATGATAATATATATATACAGTACACCACACTATATACAATACATCATACTATATACACACCATCACCCACCAGATTATCCACACTCCAAAATCGTCGCAGACACTCCCGCAATCAAATCTGCAATTCCTTAATGTTATTCTTCATCATCATTTCGCTGATTACCACGGCAATCGTGGTGTTGGTGGCGGTGGTGGTGGTGCTCACAGCACGAGGCACCCGCCAACCATTGGCTACCACGGATGTGCCACGAGAGTTTCTCAATGACGAGGAATCGTTGTACCAATTGGCCCAGGAGTTTGATTCCCATGAGCTTTCACCGCCAGAGCAGCAATCGTACCTCGAAGGCCAACAGTACCAGCAGGCTCACCCGCCGCAATTCACAGCACGAGGCCAGGCCATCACGCCCGAAATCTACAACGATATTAAGGACAGAGGCATAATGGCGTTCCAATTTGAACAGGACCGCCAGCACGAGAGTTACCGCGATAATAGTGAGAGTTACCGCGATAATAGCGAAAGTTACCGCGATGGCGGTGGGTCTGGCGGTGGGTCTGGCGAGACCTCACCCTTGCTCCCGCGCTACCTCGTGCAAGATCGCACCGAGATCAAATTCATCTACAACCACTCGCCCTATTCCACCGCGACCGCCGTGCTAAACTACCCGCTCCCCGTGCGAAATCGCACCATGAGCGATTGCATCTATTTTGAAACAAAAGTATTTGATTACTCCCAATCTCCCAACGCCCACTTCGCGGTAGGCCTCGTCACACGGCCCTATCCTCCGTTCAGGCTCCCCGGCTACAACCAATTCCTGATCTCGTACGAAAGCACCGGCAATCTTAAAATCAATAAGCCATTCCCTACGCCGACCCAGCAGCACCGCGGTGAGCACAGCATTTACAACGCCCAAGTACTACCGCCCGTGCTACCGGCGGACGTAATTGGTTTTGGCTACCACGTTGTTTCTGGTACCATTTTTATCACCCGTAACGGTAGGAAACTTCTCGACGTAGCTCGTGGTATTTACGTCGACCTCTACCCGGCGGTGGGCTGTTTTAGTTCCAATGGGACGTTCCATGTGAATTTGGGCCAATTGGGATTTGTATGGATTGAAGCCAATGTGAAGAAATATGGCTTTGTTAGTACGAGCGATTACCGCCGCATGGCGGGCGAGCGTGCCACGGCGCTCCCGCTGTATGGCGGTACTGATGAGGATAAAGTGTTGGAACGCGGCGAGGCGTTGCCACCGCGGTATCCTGAGGAGGAACTTGATTTTTTTGGGCGGCGCGTGGCGCGAGAGCGTAGGGCGACGGCAGCTGAAGAAGGAGAGAAGAGTTTGCGATGGAGCGAGGACGAGGATGGAGCGGTGGGAGCGGACGGCGCCGTGGGAACTTATGGGGCGGTGGAGGCGTACGAGGCGGCGGTGAGTGCGGTGGGAGATAGTGACAGTGATAGTGATAGTAATAGTGAGAGAGATAGTGAGAGACGGTGCGACAGTACCGCGGTGGAGGGCGAGAGTGCCGGTGCGGCACCGCGGTGAACAGAGTGGTTGGTATAGTACATTTGTAGTATAATACATAGCATGATCGTGACGCGTGGCGGTAGTGGTACACAGGCGGTGGTGGTAAAGGCTCGTAGTAAATAGGCAGAGCTCGTGGTAGACTCGTGGTAAAGACTCGTGGTAGACTCGCGGTAGACTCGCGGTACACAGGCAGAGCTCGCGGTAAAGACTCGCGGTAAAGACTCGTGGTAGACTCGCGGTAGACTCGCGGTAAAGACTCGCGGTAAAGACTCGTGGTAAAGACTCGTGGTAGACTCACGGTAGACTCACGGTACACAGGCAGAGCTCGCGGTGCTCGCTCTCCCTAACTCTCTCCCTAACTCTCGTCCGTCCAATTCTTCCGTGGACGCCCCCGTGGCCGCCGTAGCCCGTCCGCCACCTTGGGCCGCCGTATCCCCCCTATCTTTACCCCCTTCACCGTAATCCCCGTCTCTTCTATCGTGAACTTCCGTGGACGGCCTCGCTTATCCTTCTTCGCCATAAGTTTGGACGCTTCCTGAGGGTCGTAGCGGTGGCTCTCAAAGTTCGGCTTAACGTACGACGATACCACGGTACCGTCGCCCAGTTTCCACCGCAGCTTAAGCTGCTTATAGTGAGGATGAGTAAAGTCGACGTAGGTATTTGATTCTGGGTCGAGAAGAAGAAGTTTAGGGCGACCGCGACCGCGCTTCTCGTGCGGGAGTGGCGGTGGAGCTGGCGGTGATTGTTGTAACGATTGTTGTTGTTGTTGATGTTGTTGATGTTGTTGCAGTTGTGGTGGGAGCGATGACGCGGCAATGGCGTGGGGAGCCGCGGTACCGTTGGCGGTAGAAGACTCGAATTGGTGGAATGTTGGATTAGTTGCCAGGGCCGTTTGATTTTTAGGTTTCCGACCGCGTTTTCTGATTTCTCGGTCGGGCTTTTGCACGGGCGTCGCGGTAGCGTGGTGCGGAAGTTGTTGGTGCGAAATCTGGTGCGACTGCTGGTGCGATTGCTGGTGCGATTGTTGGTGCGGTGTCGCGGTGGATGGCTGTGGAGTGGTTCTAGAGCCACTGTTCATGTTCAGTTGTGGCGTATGGAGAAGAAGTGGATTAAGCTGCTGGCTGGCGGCAGCCGCGGCGGCGGCAGCAGCAGTAGCGGGATGGCCACTGGGCGGTTGGTGGTGCAGGGCGTGGTGGGAGGTCTGTGGCTGGGGCGAGTTTTGGTGGTGGGAATTCTGGTGGTGCGGATGGGGCGACGCCTGGCCGTGGCTCGCACCGCCCAACGTGCCAAGTTGGTCGAGCAGGCCCATCATTTGCCCTACCGGCTGCACGTACATCTGGCCCTGGCTGCTACCGCCATGCTGGTGCTGGTGCTGGTGCGACGCGAGCTGGGCTTGGGCCTGAGCCTGAGCCTGGGCCTGAGCCTGAGCCTGGGCCTGGAGTTGGGCCTGGAGTTGGGCCTGGCTCTGCCCATATAGGTCGAAATCTGCCGCGTACTCGTAGTGGTCGTCGTAGTGAATTTGCTGCGGCTGCTGGTGCTGTTGGTGGTGCTGTTGTTGGTGCGACAGTACCGCCAGAGCTTGGGCGGCTTGTGCCAGGAAATGGGCCGGGAACTGGCCCTGTACCACGCCCTGCGGTACCATTTGCTGCTGTGGTACCATTTGCTGTTGTGGCACCATTTGCTGTGGCGGAATCATCTGCTGGGCCTGCGGCGGTACCATTTGCTGCTGCTGGTACCATTGCTGGTACTGTGCCAGCTGAGGAATCACGTAGTTATCGTACCGTTGGCCAGCAGGCGCTCCGCCAGCACCAGGACCAGCAGTAGGCCCACTACCAGCACCGCCAGCTCCGTTGTAATACCGAGGCGCTACGAGTCCCACGCCCATACGGTTGTAATTGTACCGCAGGGCAGTGTTTACAGCGCCAGTTACAGCGCCAGTTACAGCACCACTGACACCCGCTGCCGCCACGTTCATGTTGGCGGCGCCAGGGGCGCCCGTTCCACTGCCTGCTACCGCCAGCTTTCGGTCGCCGTGGTAGAAGTTCTGGTACGGATTGTGGTTGTACATTGAAGAATGAAGAATTTTAAGTTTTGTGCGGAAAAGAAGATGGGGAGGTGCGGTGGGCGATAGGGCGATGGTAGGGCGGAGGCTAGGGCGGTGATGGTGCGAGATTAGGGCGATGATAGGGCGAGGAGAATATTGATTGCACGAGAGTCGCGTCAATTGTGAGTGTATATTGCTATAAAGGAGGCGTGGTGCGGGAGATAGTGCGGGAGATACCGCGAGATGGTGGGAGAATGGTGGGAGATGGTGGGAATTTACCGCGGGATGGTGGGAGAAGCGCGGCACTGTTCTGTAAATCTCTGGCACGAGAACTGGCGCGAATTGTCACTAAACTGCCGCGAAGTCTCACTAAACTTAGCACCACCTCTCGCCCTGGCCAATCTATTCAACCTTGTGCCCCCCCATGGCCTCTACAAATTCAGCCACCATGGCCTCGCTATCTGGCACACGGAACACCCGCACCGCCATCAGTACCACTACCTCGCCATCTGCACCACTAAAGTCGTACGATAAGTCGACGGAGAACCGTTTGGTGGTAGGAGCAGGACGAATGAGTAGGTCGAGCGCGTCGGCATCGGCACTGGCACCAGCGCTGGCACTAGGCCCGCGGTATTCAGGGTACCGTTTGGCGTAAACGTTCGTGGTAGCGGCGCGCACGCGTTCTTGCATGGCGGCCTTGAATTCCTGGCGCGTACCAGTCTGTGGTACCACGACGCGGTAAGTTACGTCGGTGTATGGCGGTGGCTTCGTGGCAGTAGCACCACCAGCACCACCAGCAGTAGCACCATCAGTAGCAGCAGCAGCAGCAGCAGGCTCTGCTGGTTTGATCTTAATGTTACTGAGGTCCAAATGTGAGCGGGCCAGGACCCACAGGGCGATAGCGTCGTTGGCGGCGGCAGAAATTTGGCCCAAGTATGCTAAGACGTCACCTTTCAAGAGGCGACCGTTAGGGCCAGTGGCGGTAATTTTAGCGAGAGCGTCGTCGCGGGAAATGTGATTTTTGTGAAGGAGGAGCTCGACGGAAGGGAGCAATTTTTGGTGCGCATTGGCGGCGGAGCCGGCGGTGGAGCTGGCGGTAGAGTTGGTGGAAGCAGTCGCGGTGGAACCACTGGCGGTAGGTTCCGCACCACTGGCACCGGAGCTCGCACCATCTTTAGTACCACTGGCACTATCATTACCACCATCATTAGCACCAGCACCACTGACGTCCGGCCGTTCTAAACTCCCTAAATCATCGCCAGGTTCCGCCAAAATGGCAATCGCCTGGCCCACTGGCACCCCACTGGCACCATTGGGCTTTATAATCTCCCACATCACTCCATCGTCCTGTGCTTCTACGTCGATGGTGGCCTTATCGGTTTCCACTTCTAACAACACGTCTCCGGCGCTAAAAGTCTGGCCAGGTTGGACTTTCCAGTCGACGATACCTCCCTCCGTCATGGTGGGCGACATGGCGGGCATGTTGAACACGGAGGCGGCGTGGCGGCGGGCAGAATGGTGTAAAGCTCTTGATAATCTGAACATGAATGGGAACAAAATGAAAAAGCGGTGCGGAACAGAATGGCGTGGTGTGGTGCAAGATATGGTGCGAAGTGTGGTGCGCGATGGTGGTGGAATGGTGGTGGAATGGTGGTGGAATGGTGGTGCGGGTTGGCACTATTTTAGAGGGAAAAGCGAGCGGCAGTGGGCCGGGGCGGGCGGCGGCGGTCGGAGAGTTGGGCGATGCGCGGGCGAGAGTGGTGCGCGGGCTATTCGGAAAATAATGTCCGGAAAAGGTATACATCACGTGACTTAAGCATAAAACATTCTTTTAGTTTACTACAGGAGAGACTGCATATAGAAAGACAGTCAGACATGACATGTACATAAACATTACCAATCCTGTACATTACCATTCCTGTATGTTGTTCCTTTTTTCGTCCCTTTTTTCGTCCCTTTTTCCCATCCCTTTTATCCGTCCTGCATACTCCTCCGCTAATGCGATTCCTAACCCGACCGTGACCGGGCCCGGCCCTTTCTACACGCGCTTCGCCCTAAAATGGTACCATCGCCGTCCCAAAATATCCCCATCGCCGCCCTACAACCGCCCTACGCTCGCACCAATCCTCCTTGCGCGCGCTCACTTTTTTCTCTCTCTCTCTTTCTGTTTCTTCTCCAAATGCTTTCCATACTTAAAAAGTACATCAGATTCATAGGCCCAGGCCTTATGGTATCCGTGGCGTACATGGACCCGGGGAATTACTCCACCGCCGTACTGGCGGGAGCCAACTATAAATACCGGCTTCTTTTCCTGATTCTTTTATCCAACTGTCTCGCGGTATTTCTCCAGATTCTTAGCGCCAGACTTGGCTGTGTGACGGGGCTAGATCTCGCGGCAAACTGTAAGAAACACCTCCCAGCTCGGGTCAATATGGCGGTGTACATCATGGCGGAAATGGCCATCATTGCCACCGATTTGGCCGAAGTAGTTGGTACGGCTATAGCGTTAAATATTTTGTTCAATTTACCGTTGGTCGCGGGCGTAATTGTCACTATTGTGGACGTACTCGTGGTACTAATGGCGTACCGTCCCAATGGACCTATGCTCTTCATCCGGGTGTTTGAAGGGTTTGTTTCGCTACTTGTAACGGGCACCGTGGTGTGCTTCGCGGTGGAATTATACCAAGTGTCGCAAGATAGTACGATTCACTTTGATATTGGTGATGTTTTTAAAGGATTTTTGCCCAGTGATGACGTGGTGGAAAGTGGCGATGATGGTAATGGACTTTACCTTAGTTTGGCGATACTCGGGGCCACCGTAATGCCTCATTCACTCTATTTAGGCAGTGGATTGGTTCAAAGTCGGTTGAAAGAATATGACGAAAAACATGGCCATTTACCGGCCCAAATGGCGGTAGAAGTACAACCATTGCTGGAATCAGTACTGGAGCACGATGTCGTGCTGGAATTGGCACCAACTGTGCTGGAACTGGCACCATATGTGCCCTCTATTCATGCCATTAATGAAACAATGGCTTACACCATAACTGAGCTCGTGATCTCCCTTTTCACAGTGGCCCTCTTTGTCAACTCGGCCATTCTCATAGTGGCTGGTGCTACGCTTGATTCCGGCTCCGAAACGGATCTGGAAGATGATTACGAAGATGCTGATCTTTACACAATTTATGATCTTCTCACCAAACACCTTTCTGCCACGGCCGGAATGGTGTTTGCTCTCGCCTTATTGTTCAGTGGTCAGAGTGCTGGAATCGTGTGTACTTTGGCGGGACAAATGGTACTGGAAGGTTTTTTAAATTGGAGTTTCCCTCCAGTAATAAGACGATTAGTCACTAGAAGTCTCGCTATTTTGCCGTGCTTCGTGGTGGTTTTGACCAGTGGCCGTGAAGGTCTCTCCAGTGTGTTGAATATGAGTCAGGTGGTCTTGTCGTTGATGCTTCCAGTGGTCACTGCTCCTTTGATTATGTTTACTAGTAGTAAGCGGATTATGAGGGTGGAAAGCGGGCTTTATGCTCCGTCTTCTGCTGCCATAATGCTCCAGGACTTACGTAATCACCATCCTTGCAGTGGGTTTGAAGAAGAGGAGGAATATGAACAGGAGAGGCTTTTGGAAACTGGCAATAAAAGATGGAGAGAAGCTCCACAACCGGGACTCGAACGCGCGATCTCCAGTAATATTGATCGAGACACGACATTAGGATCACGTGATACAACATTAGAATTACTGCCACTGCCATTACCACTGCTGCAGCCATTACTGCCACTGGCACTGCAGCCGCAAGCTTTTGCGCCTGTCACAGAACCTGCAGAATTCAAGGACATGAGCAATGGACCGTTGACTACATTTCTTGCAGTGTTGGTTTGGGGGTTCATTACTGTGCTTAATCTCTTTCTTATTTGGTCGACCATATTCGATTGAGAGTGTCCTTAACAAAACGTGTCCTACACAGAAAACGCGCACCGAAAAACAAAAAATAAAAACGTGCGAAAAATTTTGTCCAAATTTTCAACTCCAATGGAAACATTCATTAACACCAGCAGGGCGATGTTAGCGGTTGATCCGCATTCAAGTGTGACAATTAAATATGAGCATAAGGTTAAGAAGACCACCAAGGGAAAGACTGCGGCAATGGTTAAGGTCAAAGTGGTGAGTTCTGCACAGGGTAAGGTGATTAAGTACCGGACTCGTAAGGCCAAGGAGTTTTCTAAGATTATGACGCATTTAGGGCCTTATGGAGTGAATGGAGAAGTTGGTGCAGGAAGTCTTATGGCCAATCGGGTATATAAGGCATAGGGGAGAGGAAGATTTAGAGGAAGAAGAAGAATTGATACAGGAAGAAGAAAAGAAAGAGGAAGATGCAGTATTTACGAATCAAATCATATCCTAAATTACACAATACACAATTAAATTCGGGAAATCCTGCAGGACTGGACCTGCTGCCGTCCTGTCACGTAGTACCATTTTCTGTCACGTAGTACCATTTTCTGTCACGTAGTACCATGCCGTCCTCTCCCGTAGCCTCTCAATCCTAATACGGCATATAGCACCCATAATTCACCTTCTGATTAATAATTCACCTCCTGATTAAGCCAATCTCTACGCACTACTCCTGCACCCTAAATCCCTAATAATCCTTTTACCTTCCCAAACAACGTCTTCTTTTTGAGCGTACTCGTACTATCACTCATTGACAACGCCGCATATGATGACAGGCTGGACAAGTCTACGTCCACCGCCTCGGACCCGGACGTATCATGTCCACCACCATCCACCGTCTCTGTCCCGCCAGTCTCTGTCTCGCCAGGCCCATCGCCTGATAAAACTCCAGACATTTGATGGTCCTGCAGTTGTTGCATCATCTCTGGCTGAAACTCTGGTTCCTGCAGCTCAAACTCCTCATACACATGAAGCTCTTCTACTCCTACATGATTATTCTCTATGCCGTCCTCTTCCACCACCGCATATTCCTCACTGCAGCACCAATTTCCATCCACTATAAACTTGAAACTTACCGGACCATCAAGCTTAAGAGTAAGTTCAAACCCGTCTGTAGTTCTGCTCATGGGGAGCTGCTGGCCCCATCCGTTGAACGATCCCGTCACGCTGACGGAGTCTGCTGGTTGTGTCCTGAAAAATTGGCTGTTAGTATTTAGTTACACATCAGATCAGATCAGGCAAGGGGCGGGTGAATTGGACGGACAAGGAAACAATCAATGCCGTTGGAGTGGGCCGCCTGACACTCTACTCTTCTTACAGGAGCCTCTACCACCATCTGCCGCCCTCTACCGCCCCATTCCATTCAGTTATACGTACCATCTAAAGGTGTAGGCGTACATTAAGGGATGAGAATGCGGATGATCTGAGATAAGGATCGGAATTGGCAGGTGGTCGGAAATGGGAATTGAGTGAGGCGGGAGGGGGATAGGAGGGGGTGGGTCGGAATTTAAATTGATCCGGTTCATGAGGAATAGGATGGATCACATGACCACAGTCACGCGCACTATATCACATGCCCTCTATCACATGACCAAAATCGTCCATTTCACAACTTCCACGTACGCGTTAATTTTTCACCCATTTCAACATGTCCTACAAGAAGAAACCATCAGTTTCATCTACAAAAAAGGCCTCTACCGCCTGGAACAACAAGGACTACATGTTTCTCGCGGCGCTTGCAGCGCTAGCCGTACAAATCCGGCTCCAAACGGCCCATCCTAACTCCGTGGTGTTTGATGAAGTTCATTTCGGTCAATTTGCTCTGAAGTATATTACCGGTAAATTCTTTATGGATATTCATCCTCCACTCGCTAAAATGATGTTTGCCGCTGTGGGAGTCCTCTTTGGCTTCAAAGGAGACTTTAAATTTGAGAAAATTGGTGATGAATTCCCGTCTAGTGTTCCGTATCAAGCCATGAGATTTTTACCGGCATTCTTGGGCGTAGCTACGGTATTTCTTTGTTATTTAACACTTAGAACAAGTGGATGTAAGCAGATCGTCTGCTTATTGGTTAGTTTGCTTCTTTTATTGGAGAATTCCTTTGTTACTATCAGTAGATTTATCCTTTTAGATAGTATTTTAATGTTTTTCATTGCTTCTGCTGCTTATCTGATGATTCGGTTCGAATATAGTGCTGCTTTCTCCCTAAGTTGGTACAAGAGCTTGGTAGCTACCAGTATAGCACTTGGATTGGCTCTTAGTTCTAAAGGAGTTGGACTTTTCACCATTATTTGGTGTGGAATTGTATGTGCTGGACAAATGTGGTTTTTAATTGGAGATTTAAAAGTTCTGGCTCGGAAATTATGGACTCATGCCGTGGTAAGGGCCGTGGTATTGCTTGGAGTACCTTTGGTCGTATATCTTTTAAGTTTCAAACTCCATTTTGATTGGCTTGTTAATGAAGGAGATGGTTCAGCATTTATGAGTAGTGCTTTTAGATCATCTTTAGTCGGTAACTCCATCCCTACTGGAATTGAAGCTAACGTGGGCTTAGGTTCCGTGGTAACTCTTAAACATTTAGAGACAAGAGGTGGTTATTTACATAGTCATAATCATTTTTATCCTACCGGTTCTAAACAACAACAAGTTACATTATATCCACATATTGACGCAAATAACAATTGGATTATTGAACATTATAATGATACTACCCCCGATTATTTTGTTCCAATTCATGATGGTATGAAGATCCGGTTAAAACATCAAAAAACCGGTAAAAGATTACACTCTCATGATGAGAAACCTCCAGTTAGTGAACGAGATTGGCAAAAAGAAGTTAGTTGTTATGGATTTGAAGGATTTAAAGGAGATGCTAATGATGATTTCGTGGTAGAAATCGTTCAAAAACGTACAAAAGATATCGCTAGTAAGTTTAATGTTAAAGCTTTAACTACAATTTTTAGATTAAGACATGCTATGACAGGACATTATTTATTTGCTGGAGAAAATAAGTTACCAGATTGGGGGTTTGAACAGAGGGAAGTCACTAGTGCTTCACAAGGTGCAAGACCATTAACTTATTGGTATATTGAAACTAATATTAATAATCGGATAAATGAAACAGTTCATGAACTTGTTAATTATCCGAAATTAAATTTCTGGGAAAAATTAATTGAAAGTCATCAGGTGATGTTCCGAGTCAATTCCGGTTTGACTGATCATCATCCATTTCAAAGTGATCCAACTCAATGGCCTATTCTTTCAAGAGGTATTAGTTATTGGGGTCAACCAGGTAAACATATTTATCTTTTAGGAAATGCACCAATTTGGTGGCTTACTACCGGAATTATTTTAAGTTTATTTGTATTTACCGGAATTCAATTATTTAGATTTCAACTTCTGAAGACTTTAATTGGTGATTTCCGGTTTAACTATGCTACTTCTGTCTATTTATTAGGTTGGATTTGTCATTATTTACCATTTTATTTAATGGGAAGACAATTATTTATTCATCATTATCTTCCAGCTTATTATTTCGGTCTTTTAACTGTCGGTCAAGTATTGAATGAGATTTCTAACCACCGGAACTTTAAGATTTTATGTTATGGATTATTTGCTATTATTATGGGTTTAAGTACTTGGTTTTATATGACTTATAAACCATTAATTTATGGTACTGAATGGACTAAAAACCAATGTAATTCAAGTAAGATGATGAATTGGGATTATAGTTGTGATTATCCAAATAGTCTTAAAGAGTATGGATTTATTAAGCAAACTAGTAGTACGTTATTTCCGAGCATGAATGTGGAAGATCCGGGGGCAGCCGAAACATTTGAATCGGAAATTGAGGAGAAAGAAGAAGGTGAGAATACACCGGAAGTTAAAGGAGAAGAACCGGTTAAAGTTGAGATTGAACCAGTAGGGGAAGTTGAGGAAGAGGAGACTAAGTAGGAATAAACGTAGTGACCGAACCATCAACGAACGAACCATGAGCGTAGCGAATGGTGAGTAGTGCGAGTGTTGTACGATTAGTGCGAGCGTGGTACGAGAGTACCGCGATGGTGACGAGAAAGTAGAGCGGTGAGAGAGTAGAGCGGTGAGAGAGTAGAGCGGTGAGAGAGTAGAGCGGTGAGAGAGTAGTGCGGTGAGAGAGTAGTGCGATCGTGGTAAATTAGTGCGAGCGTGGTATTCGCACCATTCTCATCAATTTTCGCACTATTTCGCCACTGTTAATTTCTCACCATTATCGCCATTCTCGCCACTAATTTTCGCACAACTCCCGCACCACTCGCGCCAGCGCGCGTTGTACGCTCGCACTATTTTCGCACCACTCCCTTCAACTCGCGCTACCGCTCGTTGAATTCAAATTTCACTCTCCCTAATGGAAGTCTGTAGAATCTGCAGAGGCGAATCAACCCCTTCAGAACCGCTCTTCCACCCTTGTAAGTGCAAGGGCTCCATCAAGTACATCCATCAGCAATGTTTAATGGAATGGCTTAAACATAGCAGTAAATCTAATCAATGTGATATCTGCAATAGCAAATACAAATTTAAAACTATTTATGATCCTAACATGCCAGAAACGATTCCAGTAACGTGGATTGTAGGGCGAGCCATACAGCACGGGACTCGTGGTGCTATTCGTCTTATTTCTGCCATTTTATACGTGGTTTTAGTACTATTTTATGTTCCTGTTCATTGGAAGTTTATAGCACGAGCAATTACTTGGATTATAGACGGAAGACTTCCCGCTAATAATGGTACGGTGGTGGACGCATTGCTCTTTGGGTCTAGTGCTGGTACTACTACCGACTCGGTACCGGCATTACTTCGTCAGTTTGCTCTCAATACTTATGCCAGTGGTCTCCGCCATATTTTCATTTTCGTCGTGGTACATGTGGCGCTATTCGTGGAACATGAATGGGTGGTCCGGGACGAGGGATACCTCAAGATGTTGACTAGACGGGTCGGTAGAGAGCCTAAGGCCCGGTTGGCAGATATGTTTCAGAATGCTTTAAACGGTTTACGCCATGGCCAGGGCGATGCCGCCGTGGAAGATCGGTTTGATGTATTGGCGGCGGCTATTAATGATTTAAATGCTCCACAGCAATGGGCCGATGGTACCAATGGGGCCGATGGGGCAGACGGTCCTAACGGAGCTTTAGCGGCAATGGCGCCAGATAATTGGGCACAGGCGGAGGCGGATACCGCTCCCGTGGATACAAATGAGCCACAATTACCGCGCGACCGGCACCCCGAAGCGGATGTAGAAGCGGACCAAATGCCCGCCGTCCAAGAACCTGCGGACCAAGTGCCCGCCCAATTTAATGTCCCAAATCTCCCACAACAAGCAGCCAATCTCCCCCAAAATCCCGCCAATCGGGTCCATTTAGATCCACCGCCACCACCACCTCAACAAGACATGAATGAGTTTGTAAACAACTTTGATGATGCCGGTGATGATAATATCTTTACACTCATCGGCCTACAACTCGACCTAAAAACACCGGTAGTGGTGATGGTTCTCTGTAATCTTGTCACAACGGTGTATCTCACGATGCTATTCTTAATTCCGTCAATTATTGGCACATTTATGGTACAAATGGTGGGAGTTATCGGTCTAATTGCTCAATCCACAGCTATTCGTTATAATTTATCATTCAATTGGCCTTTTGATTCCATTAATTCTTACGATATGTCCGGTTCCACCGCCGGCCAACTCGTCCTATACCTCGCCAGTACCATCGCCAATAAGGTACTGGCCGCTTGCACGGACATTTTCTCCGATCAACCTTCTTCCTTTGGTAGAACTTTTGTTCTTCTAGTGGGATACTCCGTGCTAGCTGGTGTCGTTAAACAAGCCATGGCATCGCTCCAGAGTCTCCCAAAACCTCTCGTGGGATCTCAAAGGAAAATCTACTCGATTCTTTTCGAAATTTCATGCACTTTAAAGGTATTTTTCATTTTTGCCATAGAAATCTTTTTCTTCCCACTTTACTGTGGATGGCTTTTAGATTTTTGCTTTGCACCAATCCTTCTCGACCTGTTTATTGTTAGTACGAACCCCGTACGGTTTACGGCGATGTTTACACATTCCTCGCCCTATTTATCGATTCCTTACGTCCAAATAGCTCTTTATTGGGCTTCCGGTACGCTTTATATGCTTTTATTCGCTTTATTCGTGGGAATGGCTCGGTCTAAAATCCTCCGCCGTGGCGTACTATTCTTCATCAGAAGCCCCGACGACCCAAACGCTCGTCTTATTCATGATGCTTTGGTCAAACCTTTAGGTCTACAATTATCTCGAATTTATTTAAGTGCTAAAGTCTACAGTACGTTTATTCTCGTGGGAATTGGGGCGGTAACATGGGGACTTAGGGCGCTCGTCGACCCAGACTGGACGTCTGCTACCACCAATGTTCTTTTCCCGGTATCTTGCTTCCATATTTACGATTTTTTGGCGGTAGGTTTTACCGTATTAATTCTTATTAGAAATAAGCAAGCCATCATTAAACACGTGACAAATTATTGGAAATTTGCATTTCAAATCAGCTGTCATAAACTCCGGCTTTCTCACTTCATCTTGGACCGGCCTATTGCCGAAGAACGAGGCTACGTGGTGTATAAGAATTTATGGTACCAGCTCGTGGGAGCTACGCCCGATTATTCTAATCCAGTGACTTATCCTGAGAGCAAACGGCTTTTCGCTACCACTAATGCCACCGCATGCTTCGTACCAGATGGGAACTATATCCGTGTGCCTAATAGCGATTCGGTTAGTCGGAGTTATGTCAAGAAATTGTTTGTAAATGTTACTAAAGATGATCAATTATTGGATTCTAACACTAATGATTCGGCTTCGGAGATTGGCCCCGACGCTTCGGACTCTGACTCCGACCTGGAATATATCGCCGACAATAATTACGTGGTAGTTTATAAACCTCCGGCGTTAAAATGGCGTTGTTTTCAGTTAATTTTAATGCTTTGGGTATTTGCAGTGGTTTTAATTTTATCGGTATTATTTGGCGGGTTGGCTTTAGGCCGGCCTGTGACCAAAGCCGTGGCAGTAGCGTACGGCACCGTCGTGTGGTGTGCTGGCGGTGCTGGTGGTGCTGGTGGTGCTGGTGGTGCTGGAGGTGCTACAAATACCCATTTGATGCCATTTATTGAGCAGTTCATTAATGAGAATTTCCAATGGCATTTGGCCGACGCTCGGTCCATTTGCTACGGTGTATTGGGCGAGCTCGCGGTACTTTTGGCCTACGAAAGACGTTCGGCCCAGCAACAGCCAATTCCTGCCAACAATAATGCCATTGTTTTGAACGATAACTTCACTCCACGGCAGGAGCACACCGCCAAATTGTTGATGATTTTAAGTAAGAGTTTTTCCATAATTTGGACGTCATTTGTTCATATATTTGTGATTGATTTGAGTTATAGTCTTGTTGCTGGCGGTATGAATGGTGCGAATGGTGGTACGAGTGGTACGAATGGTGGTGCGAATGGCGGTATGGCTGTCACGGACATTTGGGCCATTTTATTCCATTTAATGGCATCACCATTTACGATATATCCGGCATTTAATATCGGATTTATCGGTAAAATTCAAGCCATGTCCGAATTTAATTGGTGGCAAGTTGCCGATGTAGTGGACTTGACTAATAATTGTGTTAAAGCCGTATTGGTGGTGTTAAGTATTCCATTAATTGGCACTAGGTGGAGTGTGGTGGTATTTTGGACGTATGTTGTGGGATTCCTGGCGGTGAAAATGGCGCGCCAGGTCCAACAGTACGGCGAGGAAATTAAAAATGAACGGTATGTCCGAGGACGTGCTTTGGAGAATGTTGAATAGGATAATAAATAGACCTGTGAATAGTCGAATAGAACGACACAACGACAGAATGACAGAACGACAGAACGACAGAACGACAGAACGGTAGAACGACCGTAGAACGACCGTAGAACGACAACGTGGTAGCGCGTGGTGCGAAAGAGAACGACAACATCAGTAGAAATGTGGTGGTAGAACGAGCTCACCAGTCCACACCGCGAGCTCGTGCCAATTCCCCGTACAACACGTCCCGTATAGCACCACCACCACTCTCCAATGGCTTCATCTTAATCTCGCCCGCCATAACTCGCCGTAAAATAGCACCAAACTTCGCCACGCTAAGCCCACGGCTCCCCATACTCACACAGTGGCCCATGGCTTCTAATGCCTCTGAAACTTCGCGCTGGTGATTGTCCATTAATTCCTCATTGTATACCACGATGAGTGGTACCAGCGCACCGCGAAGCACGTCCAAAATGGTGCCGGTACCGCCGTGGCTTACCACCACATCGCTAGCAGCAATATACTCGCCCAAATTGGTGGAAAATGGCATCAATTCTACCGCCACGCTACCACCAGGATCGCTACCACCGGAACCGCCAGCACTGTCAGCACTGCCAGAACCGCGGTAAACGTACGTCGCCCGCCCGTCGGCACTGCTGATTTCTTCCGCCCACTCAACGAGACACTCATTGACAAACTGCGTCAGGAGATTGTGTCCATTTTCCACGTGATTTCCGTATTGAATAACCACGTCCGTCACGCCCTGCTCCGCCAATAGGTCGAGGAATGGTGGCAGCACCGCGAGCCTCACTAGCGGCTTGAACGTTACAGTGGCGCCAGTAGTGATAAGAAGTTTCATTAGAGAAATGGGAAGGGTAGTGCAGAAACAAAGAAATGGAACGCGACAAGCACGTGAAAGTGCGCACATGATAAATAATTGATCTGCACGTGACAATACACACGTGATATATTTTTATATTTCCATACAACATTTCCATACCACAATTCCAACCACAGTTTAACCGTTTCATTTACCACCCCAGTGCCGTCACACTACAATATCCCATAGGTCTGTCAAGTTCATTGGCCCAGCACAACAGAGGGCCCAGCAGAACAGATGTCTTTAGCTCAATACAGGGCCCAATCCCGTGTCCGCACCCGCCGCCCGCTCGGATTTCCGATTTCCCCAGACTTTGGATCTCGGACTTTCGGCCCAGCTCAGCCGATAATTAATGTAATTTAAACCGATAAAAAACCCTGCACTGCTATAGAACGACAGCACGGCAGTACCGGTACCACCATAGAAAGAAACCAGTACCACCGTATCACCCTTCCACCATTCCACCGTACCGTACAGTCGTACCAACTGACCACTTACCACCACCATTATCTCCGTACCGCGCCCCCACTGTCCCTCCCCCACCTTCGCACTAACCTTTCGCACCAACTGTTCGCCCTATTTCGCACCACGCTCGTCCCACCCCTCGCCCTAAGCCACCATCATGCTCGCACTAACTCCCCCCCTTCCCCCCACCTTTTCCCCCTGTCACTCAATTTTTCAGTGCGAAAATTTTTCTGGGGAAACAACAGGGGTGTATCACATAGACTTAAATTACTTAACGCTACCACCACTTTTACTACGAGACTCCGTGCAAGAAACCACACCGTCTCGTTCTATAGTACTGCCAACCTTTACTTAGCGACCTTTTTTTTACTTCCAATTCTCACGGTTTTTGGCGCCAATTCTTACCCGCTTGCCGTGTTAAATTTTTTTTTTGGGTGTTTTCGTCCCCGGATTTTGGCTGATTTTCTACCACCGTTCAGCGTACTTTCCCGCCAGTACTCGTGCCAAATCGTCACTGCTGTCTCCTTCCACCTTTCCCTCGTCAGCTACTGCCTTTCCTTCATCGACTTTCGCCCTAAAGTTACCGCCATCCAATGCATGCTCCCCAACCAATCCCTAAAAAGTCGCAACAAATCAAAACCGACAAGCCTCGTCCACACATTTGCACCATTTGCACCAGAGCTTTCGCCCGACTAGAACACTTGAAACGGCACGAACGGTCCCATACTAATGAGAAACCGTTCCAATGTGCTGCGTGCGGCCGTTGTTTTGCGCGTCGGGACCTCGTGCTACGCCACCAGCAGAAACTCCATACGGATTTACCCACGGTAGCTCGCCGTAGTAGTAAAGATGGTGGTGCTACGCCCGTCGGGGCTGGAGCTAGTGCTGGAGCTGGAGCTGGAACTGGTGCCGGTTCTGGAGCCAATACTGATGCTAATGAACATATAATTGTGCTCCACAATAATACACGGGCAAATGCGCCACTTCCAGGTACTTCTAGTGTTATTGGTGGAGATATGAATGTCGACCTGCCAGTCCATCCTCGTCCTATGGCGCGGTCGATGGATGCCTCATTTAGGGCGATGGATGGTGCGGGTTCGCGGTCCGTAAGTGTTAGTGGTGCCAGTGGCACGCCTTCTGTCTTGGGCGGCGTGCGAGGTCTCGCTAATTCTGCCGCGAAGCCCGCGCGCCATTCGTTCAGTGTAGGCCATGATATCGACTTAGGATTTGATTGGGAAACTCTTGTGGATAATGGACAAGCTACTACTGCAGCGGCCTCTGCTGCTGCTGCCGCTACCGCTTCCGCTACTGGCCATCCTACTCCCTCCACAACTGGGTCCATGCCGCCCCATTTTACCACCAATTCCACACCAGATTTGTTCAAAAAGGATTTTCTTCAATTTCCCACTAAGCGTCGTGCTAGCCCGTCCAGTAATTCACCGCGAAAGCGCGATGATTTAACACCGCATTCGTACGAATTCTTGGACGATTACAGTTACGGTTATGGCCAGGCTTATGGGTATAATTATGGGCTTATGCCACTGGAAACGCATCGTCCTGATCTGCAAACAGCTACTGCCTCGGAACAAGACGACCATGGTCAAATGCCACATGAAATGCAATCACATGAAATGCAATCACATGATATGGAGTCACATGATATACAATCACATGATATACAATCACATGATATACAATCACATGAGAACCAATCCCACAACATGCCCTCACATGACCTTCCATCACATGACATGCATTCACATGACCAGCACTCCATAATTGATCTGATAGATATGCAACTTCTTCCGGATCTCCTGTCCATTGATATGGATCTAACACCCATGAACGACCTCGTGGGTCTCATGGGAGTCGGCCAAGGCCTGGCAGAAAACATTGGCTGGCGTGAAACCTTTAGTGAAGTGGCAGGAAGAGATTTTTCTGCCATCAATAACGTTCCACCATCAACAGATAAGCCAGGACTTTTCACATCGGAGCTCCGGAGTCGAATCATGACAATTTCTAACCTTTCAGACCCACAATTTCCTCCGTTAGCGGAGTTAAACAACTATATGATGCTTTATCAACGACATTTCAACCGATATTTCCCGTTCATTCACATTCCTTCACTCCATAATTCGGTGGATAAGGTACAGAATATCCCACTTCTTCTCGCTATGGCGTCAGTCGGAGCGTTATACTCGTACCACGACTCTACCACGCTACTTTTATTCAATCTTCTGAAATATCATATTCAGAACTTTTTTGAGAAGGAAGTAACTCATAATCTTCAATTTAAAAAGGTTCCTTTAATGGCCCATCAATGTTTGGTGCTTCATATCTTTATTCTGACGTTTTTGAACGAGCCTAGCATGATTGATGTGACTTCTAGACAATTGAAAAGTATGGTAGGATTAGTGAAAAGTACTAGTTTAGCACGAGAATTGGACAAGTTTTTGGTACCTCCAGAAAGAGTAGGAGCTAATAATGGTACTGGAGTTGGTTCTGGTAGTTCTGGTGGTTCTGGAGTTGGTTCTGGTGCTGGTGTAGCTGATCAATCGGAGCTGGTAACTCTGGATGATAACAGACATTCACGTCACGGACTGGCCAGTAGTAACGGTACAGCACCAACAAGCAATCGTACCACCACCGCTAACACCAACTCATCTACAATCCAAGCCCAATTTGACTATTTTATCATGGCACAATCTAGAATTAGGACCATTTTTACATTTTACATGCTTCAACAAATCAGAACATCCACACTTCTTGATCAAACTATCCTCCTTCCAATCTCCTCCATCACCAGCGGTACATTCTCAGATCCAAAGCTTTGGGAATGTGAAACTAGCGAACAATGGTGGGAAATTGTTGGTCCTTTTAATAGTATAGTGGAAATTCTGAATAATGGTACTATTGGACATCAAATTAATACGATGGAAACGATGCTTCCAGGCCAAAATCCTGAGCCAGTTCATTATAATTCACTTTTACGGTTATTCTACGTTCATGAATCAATTCAAGCTCATTATAACTCACATCATCAACCATTTTTTTCATTTGATCATATTTCCTGGCGTCTTAATAATTCCTCATTAAAATCATTGGTTATGGCATGGGAAATGTCATTCACAGCTAATGGTGGTGTTATTGTAATTAATGAAACAAATCATTCAGTTCTTAAAATTCCAGAATTTAAATTAATTCTTCCACTTTATTATTTGGCTAGGATTAAAATCGCTGTGAATCTTACACCTATAGTAGAAAGAGTGGTATATAAAGACTGGGATACTATGAATAGTTACCTTAATCATCTTCATAATGATTTTGATGGCCTTAAAGAGCTGGTAACTTATAGTATAGAAATTATGAATCTTTGGAATCATCACGTGGTTCTGGGGAATCAAGCACCAGATCCTTTAAAAACTCCAGTATTCTTTGTAATGCTGGTGTTTGTAGCAGTGCTTTTAATTAGTCAATTTCTTTATTATGTGGAACAAATTAATGATAAAGATCATAAGATTTCTTTAGGAGTAACAGAGAAAGTATTATGGTTAAAATGTGAAGCTATACTTAAGAATTGTGAAAAGATTATTTCATTGAATTATTCTACCAACTTGTTGGATTTTGAAAACTATGAAAGTATTCGAAGATTAATAGAGACGAATGATGATGAAAAATTGATAGTTAACAGTTTAAAGTTGATTAAATTGAGTAATAAGTGTTTGTTTTTAGGGGTAAGGATATTGGGAGAAGCTCCAGTATGGCCATTAACTATGGGATTTGGAGAAGCGTTGAAGAATAGGGCAAATTATACCAGTAGAGTTAATGAACGGTGAAGGGCATGTGAATAAGGGCACGTGAACGTGATCACGTGAAAATATATGAATTATATCACGTGACTTTACTATTACCAAAAAGTCTGTTATTATTCAACTTTCTTATCCTTTATCTCTAATTCATCATATAAGTTCTATAGGTTCTAATAAATCTAACTGAATGTTCGAATATCTCTGATTGACTTTGATTATTTTGATTATTTATTGATTGTTTATCGATTATTTATTGATAAGAAAACAAGATATAAAAAAGAGATAAAAAAGAGATAAAAGAGTTTTTAATTGATACTGATCCAATTTATTCAGCGTCCTGTAATGTGGACCAATGAAATAACAGGATATAGTCTTATAGTAAAGGAGGAAGAGTAGGGTAATATGGGGCACGTGATACACATCACATGATATTCACATGCCATATATCACGTGCTTCACACGTGATATATGTTTTAAGCCATAATCATCTCTTCTAATAACTTCTTACCACCTCTCATTAAACTCTCTCCTACCAAGAATCCATCTACTCCCTCAGCCTTATACTTAGCAATATCTTCTGGCCCACTAATCCCACTTAAAGCCAATAAAAACACCTCTCCTTCAATTTTTCCAACCATTTTACTAGTAGTATTCAAGTCCACGTTAAAGTTGACCAAGTTCCGGTTGTTCACACCAATGACTTTCGGCTCTGGACCTAAATGAATAGCCCGGTCAAGTTCTTCCTCGGTATTAACTTCCACTAAAGGTACCATTCCGAGGGAAAGACTATAATCATAAAGATCTTTCAATTCAGTGTCCGAAAGCATCTTAACTATAAGAAGAACCGTATCGGCACCGTAAAGACGAGCTTCAAGGATCTGGTAGCGGGAAAAGATAAAGTCTTTCCGAAGAACAGCCGGTCTTTTCGGACCGGTTTTCACATCTAAAAGTCTTTTCATCATCATCATATCATCTAGGGAACCTTTGAACCAATGAGGTTCAGTTAGTACCAGGACGGCGGCACAGGCGTGGGCGTACACGGCGGCCTGTTGGGCGACCAGTAAGTCGATATTAATGTCACCTTTACTAGGAGAAGCTCTTTTAAATTCGCCAATAATCACGTTACCTTTAGCTTTAGCAGATTGAAGATGAGAGTAAAAATTGAGTGGTGGTGGAGCTATACCGGCGTCGTAGTAATCTTGTAGGTCTTGGAGGGATTTACCGGGAGTGGTGGTGGTGGAAGCGTATTGGAGTTTACGATGGGAGTAGATTTTGTGCAAGATACCGCTGGAGTCAGGGCGAGCATCGCGAGCGCTGGCACCAGTCTCGTCTGAATTACCGCGAGCGTTGGAACCATCTTTGGATTTATCCGCACCGCGAGCGCTGGCACTATTCGCACTGGCACTGTTCGCACCACTGGCGGTACTGGCACCGCTATCGCTGGCGCCAGTACGGCACGCCATCCGCACCACATTATCAATCATCACTTGTCCTGCTTCTGTCAAAATACTCTCAGGATGAAATTGAACTCCTTCAATCGCATACTTTTTATGTCTAACTCCCATAATTACTGGTGGTACCGTCTCAGTAGTAGCAGTTACTTCCAAGCAATCAGGTACTGTTCCCACGACTCCCGCCAAAGAATGGTACCGAGTTACCGCGACAGATTGCGGGACATTTTCAAACATACCTTTACCATCGTGGTGGATCGTGGTAGTTTTACCGTGGACAATCTCGCCAGCCGACTCAACTGTACCGCCATATACTTCGAACATACATTGAAGTCCCATACAAACTCCCACAATAGGGATTTTACCTTGGAAATGTTCAATAGCAGCTTTACTAATTCCTGCGTCGGTCGAAGGATGGCCTGGGCCTGGACTAATGAAAATTAAATCTGGGTCGAGTTGGGAGATTTGATCAAGTGAAAGTTCGTCATTACGGGCCACTGTGACGGTGTCGCCGTGCGGGCTCTGGCGAAGGTACTGATAGATATTCCAAGTGAAGGAATCGTAGTTGTCGATTAGGAGGATGTGAGTCATTAAAGAAGAAGAGTGCGAAGAAGAGAATTTAAGCGGTGCCACTGGTGCCACTGGTGCCAGCGGTAGCGGCGCCAGTGGTGCGGTGCCAGTGGCGCGCATTGGTACCAGCGGTAGCGGTACCGATGGTGCGGGCTTAGGGCGGTGCGACATTTAGTGCGAAAGTAGTGCGGTGCGGGTGTGGATGGTGCGAAGTAGAGCGTGTGGCGCGGTGCGACTTTTACCGCGAATGGTGCGACTTTTAGTGCGAGCGGTGCGACTTTTAGTGCGAAGGACGGTGCCAATGGTGCGAACTTACAACAGTGCGATGCACCAATAGTATCAACTTAGGGGGTCTATTTTGCGCTACAGGCTACTTATTGAGAAGCTGATTGCACTATTCTACTCGCATGGCTTTGAGGAATACAATGGTGTAAATTATAACTGATTTTAAAGGAAGCTGGATGAAATGGATGAGGTGAAAGAATAGACAGTTGGCGGTAGAATGGCGGTAGAATGGCGGTGTAATGGCGGTAGAAATTGATAATGTTCCAACGAGACTCGCGGTGGGTTAGCGCGAAAGAATAAGCGTGCCACGCACTAATTACCGCGCACGTTCTCGCCTTAATCTACCGCGAATGGTCTGTTCGCTCGCCTTAATTTACTACGATCGTTCTAATTCACCACCGCGCTCGTTCTAATATACCGCCACTCGTTCTAATCTACTACGCTCGCCTGCTCAAATCAAACATATATTACTTTTCTAGAAACTTGTAAATCTACCGCCGTGCTCGCCCTAATCTACTGCCGCGGTCGTACCACAGTGGACCTACGCATCTATTACAATCGTTTTAATATAGTGCTGCTCGCTCTTCGCTCGCACCATACTCGCACCACACTCGCACAACTCGCACCACACTGGTACCACAGTCGCACCACACTGGTACCACGGTCGACCTACGCTCTAGTGCTGCTCGCTCTACGCTCGCACCACTAGTCCCTCTTCTCTCTTCCCACATACGTAAACGCTTCCACTCCCAACATTATCAAACTACTCATCATAGCCAAACAATAATTACTAATACTCGTCCCAATATCCAACCAACTTCCTTCAGTCTTTACCAAATAGAAAAAATTTAATGTCAATACATCACAAGTGCTAATAATCAACGTAGAAATCGTGAATGGTCGGATCCCTAATTGTTGATTCATTACGCCTAGAGAGGCACTAAGAAGAATGTAAGGAATCACGAGTTTGAATATAAGAAGAGCACCCATTGAAAACGGATCAAACACCGGAATTAACCTCATAACGGCGTCCAATGAGAACGACGAGATACTGGAGATGTTCCCCGTGCCAAAGAAGGCAAGTTGGAGGAAAAAGAAGCCAATAATAGTGATTCTTAACGTTTGAGACCATGATGGTGTAATGGTACCAGAAGCTTTCATTATGGCCCGTTCAATGGCCACCCATTGGCGTAAAGTTAGCCAGAATCCCACGTAGAACAAGAGCTCGTAAGACGTGGTAAGTACGGTGAATGTAGGGAGAAACATAAGGAAAGTTTGAAGGTGTTTGGTAGAATGAGTCGTGGTACGTATTAGCACGGGCCAGGCTAAAGATCCCACTAAAATGGTCCAACTAGTGACCTGACTTACCACTGGTAATCCTTGTCTTTGCAGGAGGGCTTTTACTGCCACATTAACACTAAATGCCATGATTAAAGCTAATATCATTTGTACTACCACTACCGCGGTATCACGCCGCGACACACCGCGACATCCCGCCGCACCCACCGCGAGGGCTGCCGCAACTCCCATATTAATTTGTATGAGATTATCGGTTTTAATAGGATTTAAATTGGTGAAAATAGTCATTCCACAGCACGTAGCAAACCATACGGCCTTCGTGGTAGAATTTATACCAAATACCACGGGGTATACGCCGATAATAACGAAAATTACGCTGAAAATGGCCCTATTAAAAAACCCATAGACAATCGCCTCATACATACCGACAAACAGTACGACGGTCGCGGTACGCAGGGCGATGGTCATAGGGCCAAACATGGTGCGAAGTCCGGCCGCGAGACTATCGCGGTGGCACGCGATATGGTGCCAGAAATACACCGGGAACGCAGCGTACATGTAATAATTGAAGGGGGAGTTTTGGTACCAAAGGACGTATGCCAATACAGCGGCCACCGCGACGGCCACCGCGCCGTAGCCTGAACTCGTGGTAGAGCTAGTACCACTCTTTCCAGTACCATTCTTTCTAGTACCATTCTCCCTAGATCCACCGCCATTCTCTTTAGAGCTCGTGGTAGAGTTACTACCATTCTCCACAAACATTTGAACAAAGATAATAAACAGAAAAAGCGTCCATCCAATAAACCCCAACGTCACAATCGTCCGAAGAAACACCCAATTGTATGTTTGGAGGTAATTAAGCCCATCTAATGTCAATTGAATTACATCGCGAGCTTGGGCCATGGCGTCGCCACACACGGCGGCGCACCGCGCCAGATCGCCCTGTTCACCGCACCAATAATCTCCTTCCGCCAATACCGCGGCAATTGCGTCCATTCGCGCCGCCACCGCGGTATCTTCGAACGGACGATACGGCCGGAACAGAAATTGATGCTCAAAAACTTCTCTCTCCTTAACAAAATATTGTTCCACCAAAGCCCACGCGTTATTGTACAACCCACGGGCCTTCTGTAGGTCCAGGCCGTCGAGCAAATCGACCGGGAGAGTTCCCACGCTATTCTTAGGGATATTGGCTCCAATAAGGTACGCCATTAATGGGGCGATATCGGCCTGATTTAGGTCGGCGCGCGCGAGATGGTCGAGCCCCCAGTGGTGGAAATAATCATGTTCGTAGCCAGCCGCCACGGGATCTTGTGCGGCTACCACCAGCGCTGGTGCCAGATCTAGCGCGAGTGGACCCAGGATTCCCGCACCCCATGCCACTAATGGAGTCCGAGTATTATTAGGATGGCCATCTCCGTGGCTACCGTAATCCGACATACCGTGGTCCGCTGTAAATACATACGCCGTACCATCGTCGCCAAAGAATTGGTCGAGTTTAGGCACAAGTCTCGCTAATTCTCGGTCCACATATTGAATATTATTATAATATTCCGCCAGGTATGGCCGGTAGCCGTGGCCCGCGGTATCAATCCCGAGCAAATGGAGGAATAAAACGGTACCATTTTGGCGGAGATCTCGGTCGAGTGTGGCATTAATTGAAGCATTAGTTAAAAGCAGGTCCACGTGATCAAATACATATCGATCTAATTCAATTGAATCGGCGGTAAAATCTTCCCATTCATGGCCGTACATGTGGCAATCAATTCGTCCTGGTACCACGTCTCCTACCGCGAAAATAGGGAGAATATCAGGCGAGCCGAACGAGAACGTGTGGCGCGACTGGTTGAAAAACAGGTCGAAATCGACCGGATTCTCCTTCCAGCCTTTAGTGACGGCAGAAACGTCTTCATAAAATCCGCTAATAAGCGCCACATGGCCCGGACGAGACTCGGTAGGCATCCGGGTGTTACTGACACCGTACCGCCCCGTATGGAGCGCTTTTTCCCGGAGAAATGGCGCTAAATAGTCCTGTTTTCCGGTGGCAGGATGCGTGATGTTTTGGAACGTTTTGTCGGCACGAAGTCCATCGCCTACAATTAGCACCAAACGTTTGGCGGGCGGCGCCGTTGTGGCGGCGTGTTGGGCCATTCCGTGCACGAGCGGTGACACGAAGTAGATGTCGAAGATGGACCAAAGGTAGAACGCATGGAAGAGGACTCCCACTAAGATTAGAGTAGTTCTGTTCATGATGGAGAGGAAGAAAATTCGCGGTGGGAAGAAGTAGAACGACGAGCGGAGCGAGTCGTGGTGCGAGATCGTGGTGTGTGGCAGTACGCGGTGCGGCTACCACGGTGCGCGTAACTACCACGGTGGCTGGCGCTGGTTTTTAATATTTACCGCGAGCTGGCGGTACCGTGGAGCGAGAGTATTTCTACGCGTCTAATTTTTACCGCGCCTGATTTACGCGGCACTATTTCTACCGCGATTTCTCAGTATTTACCGCGACATCTCAGTATTTACCGCGACATCTCAGTATTTACCGCGACATCTACCGATTCTACCGCGGGAGCTCGTTTATTTACTCTACACAATTACTACCACTACTACCACCACTACTACTACCACCACTACCACCACTACGCCTTATACTCTCTATTTATACTCCCTATTTATACTGCCCTACACCCACCACCAGCCTCATCACCGCCTCATACTCTCCTACCGCCTTAAAGTACCGCCCCATTACCTCCAGATCCCGCGCGAGACACCGCAAATACACCGCGAACTCGCGGTAATCCTCGCCGTAAATCCCTCGAAGTTCTCGGTCCTTTATCGCCCGCTCCATTTGATACTGAATTATCTTTTCTCGATATGATTCAAACGCCAATTGGTACTGCGCAAACGCCGCCGCAGATTGCGTTACTTCTGGTACCACGGGCGGCGGTAAAATTTCCAATATGGTCGCCAGAGCATGGAAATCTTCCATGGCGAGCGTCGCCCCACTCCTCGCACGAGGATCGCCGTAAGTGTTGACCGGCGTGTGGAGCGTGCTGGCCCTGCTTTTTCCGTCTAAAAATTCTGCTATGCGTGAACGGGGCCGCAATACTTTACGCGGCGTCTTGCTACTGTTACCGCCAGACTTGCCGCCACCACTACCGCCACTACCGCCATTGTCGCCATTACCGCCACCACCACCGCCATTGCTCCGTGCCATTGGCTCCATCTCTGGAAGCGAATCTCTTAACGAGCTTAAATCCTCTGGGTCAGGCCCAAGCATTTCGGAGAGCCCGTCGAGTGAGATTCCTTCTTTCAGTGATTGTTTTGGTGATTGTTTTGGTGATTGTTTTGGTGCCAGGCCTCGCGGTGTGGCTCGTGCGGTTGTCTCGCTAATTACCTCGACGTCCGGGTCCGGGATTTCTACCACCACAGGTTTTGTTCGCGGTGGTGCTGTCGCGGGCGCGGGCGCGGGCGCAGGTTGTGGTGCGGGCTTCTGCACGGATGGTGGTGCGGGCCGCGGTGCCGCTGGCTCGGTTTCAGCGTCTTCTTCTACCACGATAGGCTCAGTTGGGTGGTGGCCGCTCGGTTTATTGCCGTTCTGTTTGTTGCCGCCGTGTTTGTCACCGTTCTGGCGCTGGCCAGAGCTCGCACTAAATATGTCGCTATCGTACCGCCGTGCCTCGGCCCACAGTCCGCGGTATTGCTTCTGCTCCTGGCGCGAATTGGTAGCGTCTGAACTGGCCGTTTCTTTGGCAGCAGCTCTGGCAGCAGCTCTCGCCCGCTGTCGTTCAAATTCTCTGGCGGCGTCTCTGGCCGCTGCTTTGGCTTTGGCCTGTTGCCGTTCTACATCTCTCTCTATCTCCTGAACACGTGCCCATTCCTCCTCTGCCTCCCGTCGTATTTTTTCCATATACTCACGTGCCATTGAATCCATTGCTTCTTTGTATTGTGGCAGGGATTTGAACTTGGGCGTAGAGCCAGGCGGAGGTTTCGCACCATTCGTGGTAGATTTCGCACCATTCGTGGTAGATTTCGCACCATTCGTGGTAGATTTCGCACCATTCGTAGTGGAACTCTTCCCAGATCCTCTTGCATCCTTTCCAGCGCCCGCCAGAGGCATATTGCTGGCACCACTGCCCGTACCACTGCTGGTACCACTGCCCGTACCGCCTCGTACGCCCAGGCTTCTCCCCCGGCTAGTACGAATCAGCACTCCAATTTTCCTATCATACTGCCGTCTCGTTTCAGCGGTTTTAAGCGTTTCATACGCTTCATTCACCTCAAGAAACCGCTGGTGGTCCGCGGGATCCTTCGTCTTATCGGGGTGGTACTTTACCGCCATCTTCTTGAACGCCCTGGAGATGGCGTCCGGCGTGGCGTCGTACGACACTCCAAGTTGTTTGTAGTAATCCATTAGGAGAGATGATGTTTGTAGCGCGACATTTACGGCGGTGGTGGTGGAGATAGTGCGGGAGATGGTGCGGGAGATGGTGCGGGAGATGATGCGGGAGGTCGTGGTGGTCGTCGTGGTGGTTGCACGGCTGTAATGTCATTTGCTTATATAATGCTTATATAAGCATTTTCCTCATAATTGTCTCTTTATTCAGAGCTTACATTAGACGGTCTCTGAAGAGATAAATCTCGTTGTACGCCTCGTATTAATTGTCGTACCACGCTCGACCCATTGGTGGTCATTTTCCCCCATTTAATGCTTCTTTTTTCCCCATTGAATGCCTCTTTTTCTGCCTCTATTGGATCATTTTGCACCCATTTACCAATAGTGCCATATCACTAATAAGTCTAACTGAAAACCCTTGGAAACTACATCTTTCACTTATCACATGATCACTCACAAACACAATATAATAGATTTTATGGTATTTGTGTGTCAATTAAACAGCAGATACAAACGAAAAGGACAAGAGGGTAGTAAGGGAAAAAGCTGAAAAAAAGGGCCAAAAATTTGATTTCGTGAAATTAAACGAAATTTACATGAAAGATACAGCAGAGTCAGACGAGTCAGATGGCTGATTGGGAAGGAATACGAGGCAATAAGAAAAGAGAAAATTGAAGAAATAGGAGGTAGAAATACGAAAAACTCACAAAATAGAGTAAAGAAATAAGAGACAAAATAAGAGATACACGTAAGGAGAGATAAGACACAAATAAGAGACACAAATAAGAGATACAATAAGTTACAAAATAAGAGATACAATAAGGTACAAAATAAGAGATACGAATAAGAGATACAAAGAGACTGATTGTCGGAGAGAACAAAGCCTAGAAAACTACAGATAGTTTACTGAGAATATGCAGTTTACAACACAAAAAATCCCCCATTTACAACAGTTTATAGATAAGAGAATCATTAAAGAGTTGAACTTCTGGTAAAAAACAAACTAGAAAATTATTGTGGTTCCAATCCTCTTATTAAGAATCATGTTGTAGAATTGTCTCTAGTTATTGAATGGTATTACAGTTGTATTTGTAGTTTTCTTATGATGAAATAACGCAAAATTAATAATTACGGAATTATACATATTTGTTCTTTTTGTAAATGGGTGTTTGTGTTTATCATTATTTAATATTAAATTACTTTTTGTAAGCTTTTATATGTGCTTTAAAGAATGTTTGTATTCAATTTGTTTTTGTAAATGGAGTTTGTGATTTTGTAATTGGTTTGCATTGTAATTGGCTTTTGTGATTTTAAATCGTATTTATAAATGAATGTTGTTTGTGTTCATTAGTATGAATTTGTGAGAGACCTTTTTGTAAATGGCTTTTGTGATTGTGTTCATGTGAATGATTTCAATTTATGAGATCCTTTTGTAAATGGGGTTTGTGTTTTATAACCATTTTTTGTTTGTAATTATAGATAGTACTTGCAAACGACTTTTGTGTTTTGTAAACCTTGTCTGTGTTCACGTCATAAATCAACTACTTTGTGAGAGGCCCTTTTGTAAATGGCTTTTGTATTTTGTAAACGATTTTGTGTTTTAAAATGTGTTTGTGTTTATTATCATAAACCAATACTGTAATTTGTATGATCCTTTTTTTGTGAAACGGTTTTTGTGGTTTTGTAAACGATTTCTGTATTTTGAAAATGGTGTTTGTGCTTATAAGTTGTATTTGTAAATCGCTTTTGTGACATAATTATAAACGAATCTTGTATTTGTTAGTAATTCTTTTTGTAAATCTTTTTTTTTTTTTTTGTAAATTTTGTATTTGTGTTTAATTAATCGTCTTCTGTGTTTTGTAAACGATGTTTGCGGTTTTATAAACGGTGTTTGTGGTTTGAAAACTGCTTTTGTGTCTTGAAAACGTTTTTTGTACTTATTATTGTATTTGCAAACTGCTTTTGTGTTATAATTAAAAACGAATAATGAAATTTATTAGAGATTTTTTTTGTAAATTCTTTTTGTGAATTCTGTTTTGTAAACTTTACGTTTGTGTTTTGTAAACTTTGGTTCTGTGTTTTGTAAACGCTTTCTGTGTTTTGTAAACTGCTTTTTGTGCTTAGAAATTGTCTTTGTAAATGGTTCTTGTGGCTTATAAATCGCTTTTGTGACATTACTATAAACGAATACTGCCATTTGTTAGGGCTCCTTTTTGTAAATTCTTTTTGTAAATCCTTTTTGTAAACTTTGCCTTTGTGTTTTGTAAACTTGTCTTTGTGTTTTGTAAACTTGTCTTTGCGTTTTGTAAACGGTTTTTGTGTCTTGTAAACGGTTTTTGTGTCTTGTAAACGGTTTTTGTGTCTTGTAAACGGTTTTTGTGTCTTAGAAATGGCCTTTGTGTCGTAATTATAAACGAATAATGAGATTTATTAGAGATCCTTTTTGTAAATCCTATTTGTAAATCCTTTTTGTAAACTTTACGTTTGTGTTTTGTAAACTTTCTATTTGTGTTTTGTGTACGTTCTATTTGTGTTTTGTAAACTTTACGCTTTTGTGTTTTGTAAACTTTGCTTTTGTGCTTTGTAAACCTTGTATTTGTGCTTTGTAAACTCTGCTTTTGTGCTTTGTGTACTTCGTTTTTGTGTTTTGTAAACTTTGTATTTGTGTTTTGTGTACATTGTACTTGTGTTTTGTAAACTTTCTATTTGTATTTTTTACAGTTTATACCTTCTGTAAATGCTAATTCTAAACGTAAAGAAAAAAGTAACCTGTAAACAGTCATGGAACCAATAAACAAAACAGAAATATCAGTAAGGATACTATATAGGATACTATAGAAGGATACTCTATGTATCAAAAATCATTTTGTATTCTAAAGAAATCATAGCCAAAGGTAGAGCAATAACAAATATTTAAGAGGTCTATAGAAGTTTATGGAATACATTGAAAATTATTCACAACTATCAGTAATTCCAATGGAAATCCGTCAAAGAATGGATATGACTATGTTTTCGGAATTATTACCACAGGAAATACACCAAGATTAATTTATTAGTTATGTATCGCTCTAAGAAATGATATGTACTCGTTCTCTGCAAGTATTGCATCTAGTGAATTTCACATTGCGTCACTTTTACTAATTACGGATACCTTAAGACTAAGATTGTATAACAGTAATACCATTTGCTATAATAGGAATACCATCTGCTATAATAGGAATACCATCTGCTATAATAGGAATACCATCTGCTATAATAGGAATACCATCTGCTATAATAGGAATACCATCTGCTATAATAGGAATACCATCTGCTATAATAAGAATATTCCACGGAAACTTTCATTCTAAAGCCAACATTCATCCTAAAGCTCATTGATCCTCTTGTTCAGTTTCCATAAAATCTTTAAACAACTCTTTAACCACTTTTATATAAACAGTCAAACTTAGCCCGGTGTGTTATCCCGGTCTCTCGTTCTACATGTCTTATTCCGGTCTCTCGTTCTACAACCCACAGCTACGAAAGTGACATTCATCTTAAATGTGTCAAGTCAAAGGGCTCCAAATTACCCTCTCGGTAATTCTACAAAATATGCCGAGAGCGGAATTCTGGTATCGCTGGTTTAAATCCTCTTATCTCCTAAGTATATAAGATGCCGTACTTGTCCAAATTATTTAAACTATAATTATGACATTCGCTACAGATGAAAAGGCAGATATCTTGCCATTGGCTACAAATGAATCTAAGCCAAGATCCCTTTGGAAATCCAGAGTTTTTGGTCTCATTGCTGGTGCTTTAATTGCAACTACTTACTTCTCCACTAAAACTGTCAATTTAAATATTCAACAAGAAACATTATGTCCTTTAGTTGAAAAAGTCGATCCAACAGACTTTATTTATAACAAAGATACGTTGTTTAAGTTAATCAATGATAGAGAGTCCAAGTTGGAACGAGCAGCCAAATTATCTAAGGCTATTCAAGTACCAACAGAAGTTTATGATAATATGGTAAACCCAAATTCTACTGAATCTTATGAAGAATTATACGAGAAGGAACCATTATGGAAAAACATGGAATTATTCCATAAATATTTAGAGGACAATTTCCCATTAGTTCATGAACATTTAAACAAAGATAAAGTCAATAAATTTGGTCTTATTTTCACTTGGGAAGGTAAAAATTCTACTAAAAAACCATTAATGTTAACTGCTCATCAAGATGTTGTTCCAGTTCAAAAGGAAACTTTAGATAGTTGGGCTTTCCCACCATTTGATGGTGCTATAAAAGATGGAATTATCTATGGAAGAGGTGCTTCAGATTGTAAAAATTTATTAGTTGGGTTAATGGAAACAATTGAATTATTACTTTCAGAAGGAACTTTTATTCCAGAAAGAACCATCATTTTGGCTTTTGGTTTTGATGAAGAATCTGGTGGTCCTTATGGTGCAGGTCCAATTGGTGAGTTCTTATTGGATAAATATGGTCCTGATTCTATGTACCAAATTATTGATGAAGGTAATACAGGATTTTCAGATATTGGAGGTGTTGGATTTATTACACCAGCTACTGCAGAAAAGGGTCGTGTTGATTCAGTAATTGAACTTTTCACTCCTGGTGGACATTCTTCTATTCCTCCTCCTCATACTTCTATTGGAATCTTATCTGAATTTATTAGTTTAGTTGAAAAGACTCCTTTTGACAGTATAATTACCGAGAAAAATCCAGTTTTACATCAATTACAATGTGTTGCTGAAAATGCAGATATTGATGCTGAATATAAGGCTACAATCTTACTGGCTCATAAGGATAAAAAAGCCAATTCTAAACTCTTAAACATCCTCAATAGTAAAGATGTTACTACCAAATATTTGGTAACTACATCTCAAGCTGCAGATATGATTCTGGGAGGTGCTAAAGCAAATGCATTACCAGAACATGCCCAAGTTTTAATTGATCATAGAATTGCTGTTGAACAAGATATTAATTTTACAGTGGATAAAGTATTGAAAAATCTTAAAGTTATTGCCAAAAGATTCAATTTAGGGTTGATTTATGAAGGGAAAGAAATCTTTGCTGAAACTGAAAATGGTTACTTTTCTTACACTCTTCAAAGTCCTCTTGAACCTGCTCCTGTTACTCCTACAGATACCAAAGTTTGGAATACTTTTGGTGGTGCTTTAAGGTATTTATATGAAGATTTATTATACCCAAGTGATAACAAGAAATTTGTTTTTGCTCCTTATTTATCCACTGGTAATACTGACACTCGTTATTATTGGAATTTAACTGCAAATATCTTTAGATATGTTCCTTCTGTTCCTACACCTCCAGGCCACATTCATTCCGTCAATGAACTCACCACCGTAGACTCCCATTCCGTAATCGCCGCCTTCTACTACTACTATATTCAACTTGTGGACCAATACGATTAAATAATCAATAAATAAATTGTTCTTTTACCTTCTTTTTTTTTTTTGCAGCCAAGCGATGATGTTGCGCATTATTAATTATGAAAAATTTTCTAACACAGTAATAATGCCTACAGACTTAGAAGATTTGGTGTCGTTCTTGCACTCTCCACAGCCAGCTGTGATGCAAATAGCATTGGACAACTTGGTAGGATATTCTACAGCCCAACCAGAGATTTTCAAATACAACAACTACGAATCTATTGGAGATTTAAAGACATTGGCTAAAGATGAGGGAAAAACCACTGTTAGTCAATCAGTAACTATTTTAGCCAATTTATGTAGTGATTTAAAGATTAGAGATTTGATAGTTGAAGATACACAATTTGTTAAGTTCTTAGTGGAGTCAATTATCAAAGTAACGAATCTGAATGCTGATTTAATGTGTATTTTATTGACTAATTTGGCCAAAAATGATGCTATCATTAAGATTTTTGATTTTGAAATTAAACATAGTGAAGATCAAGCAAAGATTTTCAAGTCTAATAGGGCCATGGATTGTTTAATGGATTGTTTTGTCAAGGGATTCGATAGAAATTTGAATAAATTTGCCAATTTTGACTATTTATCTTATTTTTTTGCAGATATTTCTAGATTTAAAGAAGGTAGAGAATATTTTATTACTGAACAATCTTATGATGAAGTTGTTCCAATTTCCAAATTGTTAGTATTTACTGAAAAATATGATTCTAAAATCAGAAGAGAAGGTGTAGCTTCAACTATTAAAAATTCTCTTTTTGATTCAACTAAACATAAAGAATTACTTGAAAATGAAAAGATCAATTTATTACCATACATTTTATTACCCATTGCAGGACCTGAAGAAATTGATGAAGAATACATGTTTGATTTACCAGAAGAATTACAATTATTACCAAGTGATAAACAAAGAGATCCTTTGAAAGGGTTAATTTGTATTCATCTTGAATCTTTATTGTTATTATGTACAACTAGAGAAATTAGAGAGTACTTGAGAAGTAAGTCTGTTTATGCCATTGTTCGTGAAGTTCATAAGGCTTATGAAGATGAAAATATTGTTGATTTGTGTGATAAATTGGTTCAATTTTTAATGAGAGATGAAGCCAATGAAGGTGATGTAATGGAAGTAGAAGAAGAAAGTGATGATGATAATATTGTGGAAATTTTATAATGACTTGTATATTTACATAAAGGTTTTTTTTTTAGATAGTTGAATGTACTTAAACCAATTTTGTAAATGTTCTTCTTAAAACCAATTTTTATAATTAAATGTACTTGAAACCAATTCTTATAGTTAAATATTCTCTTCAGTTCATAGTTAAATGTGCTACTCTTATTTAATTATTCTCTTAATTAAATGTTATTCTCTTAATTTAATTATTCTCTTAAAACCAATTTTCCATCTTCTAACTTCAAATACTTCTTGACAATAAGAATAACTCTTTGTTTATTTTCTTTCCTGGAATTGATTCTACCTCTTAAGTTAAGAAGTAATTCTTTAGTCGTAATTGGATTCCCTTTAACAATATTAAGTACTTCAGATATAGTAACTAAAGTTCCATCAGGTCCTGAATCTTCCAAATCAAAGTTTTGAGGAGTAGTATTACCATCACCAGATACTGGAGAAGGTGATGCAGTAGCTTCTCTTGAAATTCCACTTTTATGTTTTTTCTGAGGTGATTCTGCAATATCACTGAGGGCTCTTTTACGTCCATTAGGTAACCAATCACCTTTTGGAAATCCATTTAAAAATTGTGTTGGTGCTTTAATTACAACAAATCCATCACCAACATTATTAGCAAAAAATTGTCTGATAGTTGGTTTATTAAGTTGTGAATCAAGAGTTCCATCATTATCTTTTTCTTGTTTAACAAGAATATCATCATCACTTTCATCACTTTCCAAATCTGATCTTGATAAATATGGATTTAATTGTTCATCATCATCATCACTATCATAAACACCTCCTTCTGTTTTATTCAAAACTTTTCTTAATTTCTTCCCTTCTTTATCAATTTTTCTTGATTTTTCAGTTTCAAATAAATCATCTAAATCATCATCACCATCAGCATCAGAACCACCATCAAAATGTGCAGCTTTTAACATTTCCTTTTTAATTTTCATTTCAGATAATTTATTTTCTTCTTCATCACCATCCATTATTGGAGCTTCTTCATCATCAGCAAATTCTTCTTCAAAATCAATATCATCATGATCAGAATCTCTTTCATTAAAACTTGATGCACCACTGACAGTTCTTAATCTTTCTCTCTTCACATTTGTTCTATTAGGTGTATTTATCTCTCTAGAACCAGGAGTAGCATTTCTAAATCTATAATCTTTTTCAGGTTCATTTTCACTCATATGTTTCATTAACCACCTTGGAACTGCTGATTTTTTTTCCATTTTTGCTTCTGCTTCTTCTAAAGTTAAAGTAGCATACTTATTTCTTGGATTGAATCTATATACTTTTTCAGCTGGTAACATTTTAAAACCAGTTCCATCAGTTACTAATAATACATGAGTAGCTTCTGATGCACCAGCTTCATAATTACCTACATAAACATTTTTCCCATCATAATCTTCCATAACCCATGGATAATATTCTTCATATCTAAGTTTTCTTTTTTCATCAGCCATTAAATTTATTTGTCTTGTTTTACGTTTAAACATATTTCTTCTAAAATTTCTTGCTCCACCTTCTGGTGCAACTTGCGATAAATCCATCTCTCCATCTTTAACATTATTGGAATCACTTGTATTCGGTGATCCGGTACCACTTTTCTCTTCATTTTCACTTTCACTATCCACTTCTACCGGTATCCCGGCCAATCTTTGTTGTCTTCTTTTCTCCTTTTCTGCCGCTTTAATCTTGTCTTGTTTCTTCTTTATATCGATTTCTCTTCTTGAAAGATGAAATTGGATATTCCTAGGATCTTTCCTATGTAATCTTACCGGCTTAGTAAAGTCTTGAACAATATCAACCTTATTTTTATTGGTAAATCTGGCTATATGATACCTTTTATCCTTAATATCCTCTTCTGTGTAACACTTCAACGGAAACTCTTGCCACTCCTTATCCAGTTTCTCGTTGGTCCCTGAACCAGCGCTCTGCGGCAATACTCCAGGACTCGCGGAGTACTCTTTCTTGACTGGAAACCCTCTCTGTAATGAACCTTGACTACTCATTCTTCAATCTATTGGCGTTAAAACTAATCTGTGGAAGGTTAGAAAAAGGTTAGAAAAACTTGAAAATCTCCGCGCACTTTTTTTTGAGGTATTAGGAAGGGTCGTGCGCCGATACCGATTGCAAATTGTATTACAATTGACAGGGCTTTATTGAATGAAAAAGACGTAAAAAGTTACCAGAAAAACAACGTTGCAATGAACCAGAGATCTGCAGAAGCTGTCAGATGTTTACAATACACTTTAAATTCCGATATTTGATCTTTTTACTCCCGGTATCGGCCATTTTCTCCGTTCCGCACACTGTTATTTCAAAGTGAAAAATTGTTGATTCATAATTAGCATGTCAGTTGCAGTTGTGGATGAAGAGGATAGATTTGTCCAAGAGTTGTCAAACAAGAGCCCAGCCTCTACACCGCCTCCCAAATATGTTGGATTTGTTGCCGGGATGTTTTCTGGAGTCACCAAAAATGCTGTAGGACATCCTTTTGATACGATCAAAGTCAGACTTCAAACTGCACCAAAAGGTAGATTTAAAGGGCCTATGGATTGTGTATGGCAAACTTTCAAGAAGGAAGGAATTCGGGGTTTTTATAAAGGGTTTACGCCCCCTTTGGTTGGTTGGGTACTTATGGATTCGGTGATGTTGGGCTCTTTGCATATTTATAGAAGAGAAGTGAAAGATTTAATGTACCCTAAAGAAGAAAAATTACCTTTATTAGGCCATGTAATAGCTGGATTAGGTAGTGGGTTGACAGTTTCGTTTGTTGCTGCCCCAATAGAGCAATTTAAAGCTAGACTTCAAGTACAATATGATGCTAAAACAAGAATATATACCGGTCCATTAGATGTGGCACAAAAATTATATAAAACAAGTGGTATAAGAGGAATTTATAGTGGGTTACTTTCCACCATGATATTCAGAACCAATTTCATCTTTTGGTGGGGGTCATATGAATTGTTCACTCAATATTTTGAAAATAATACCAAACTTTCTAAACCTGCCATTAATTTCTGGTCTGGTGGATTATCAGCAACGGTTTTTTGGATATTTGCATACCCTGCCGATGTGGTGAAGCAAACCATCATGACTGATAGTCCAATAAGATCAGAAAAGAAGTTTCCTAGATGGATAGATGCTGTTAAATTCATTTATAAAGATAGTGGTATAAAAGGTTTTACTAAAGGATTTGGCCCTTCAATTCTTAGATCATTCCCAGCAAATGCAGCAGCATTAGCAGCGTTTGAAGCAATCATGAGAGTTATGCATTAAACATACAATTAGACCAGTTTTTTTTTTATATTAATTATATTTTCATTCTCATTATAGACATTATTCAAGGGATTTTTCCCATGGTTTAACTCTTGGTTTTGCAGAAGCTACTGAACTTTGTTGAGGAAGCACCGTATCAGGAATGGTTTTGATACCAGGAACAGGTTTTCCCGACATTATAAGCTCCACAATATTCTGATAATTGGAAGAATAATGTGGTTCATCTGAAACATCATTTTCCGGATCTTTTTCTACTATCTCTTCTACTTTCTTGTTCTTTATATATTTATCACCATGGGCAATCTTCCATTGCTGGAAATCATCCAAATTTAGTATATTACCAGTATGGGAACAATAGAAGAAACTTTTGGCCTGATCAACTAATTGCTGTTTATCTAAAGCAGGTATAGCCGTAATGGAAGGATCTTGTTCCTTTAACAGTTCCAAATAATTGTCTAGAATCTGCTTGAGACCTTCTTGAAACTCCGAAAACAGCTGCCAATCATAATTTAAGTATTCAATATAAACTTGTTCTTGGGATGACATTCTACTTTAAGAAATATTTGATTCTTTTTCAGTCAAATAATGCGCATTATGTACGTTAAATGGCCAAATTAGGACTGACGCCAAATTGGGTATTTTTTTTTCTCAACTTTATTTCTGAAAAATACACGAGAACTTGAACTGTTTCTTGTTGCTTTAAAGATGAATATTCCAATCAAGGCCATTGTGGTCTTGTCGATAGTGATGAGAATAGGCTTCTTCTTGTTTGGGTTGTATCAGGACCTTTACATGACAGTTAAATACACAGATATAGATTATTTGGTATTCTCGGATGCTTCTAATTATGTCTACCAAGGACAGTCTCCTTATGAACGAGAAACGTACAGATATACGCCATTATTGGCATGGATGTTGGTTCCTAATTGTTTTGGGGGTATTTGGTACCATTTTGGCAAGTTTATATTCATGTTTAGTGATTTGATAACTGGATTTATCATCATGAATTTGTTAAGATTAAAGACAATATCCAATAATAAAATAGCCATTTTATCATCCATTTGGTTATTGAATCCGATGGTCATAACAATTAGTACCAGAGGTTCTAGTGAGAGTGTATTGACGGTGATAATAATGACTTTTATCTACTTTTTAACCAAAAAATCATTTCAAATGTCGGCCTTTTGGTTGGGTTTGGCAATTCACTTTAAAATATACCCAATTATATACTTACCAAGCGTGTTATTATACTTGTGTAAGTTCAATCAACCAATCATCAAGATTCCAGTATTGAATTTGCTCAATTGGGGTAATATTACTTATTTGTTCACCACATTAATTACATTGACTGTATTGAATATAATGATGTATTATATCTACGGACAAGAATTCTTGCAAAATTCTTACTTATACCACATCACTAGATTGGATCATAGACACAATTTTTCAGTGTACAATATTTTATTGTACTATAAATCCAGTATTGAAGAATCAACATTTGAATCAACACTTGGACTCTTTGGTAATATCGAACAATATGCTTTTATCCCTCAATTATTGCTTTCCATGGTCATTTTACCTTTACTTTTTGCCAGAAGAGATTTAATTTCAACTTTTTTCCTACAAACATTTGCATTTGTCACCTTTAATAAAGTGATAACTTCACAATATTTCATATGGTTTTTGATTTTCTTGCCACATTATTTGGCACTGTCGGACTTATTGAAATCCCAGTATAAAAAGGGGCTTATTATGTTGCTTCTCTGGCTTGTTACCCAAGGAACATGGCTATTTTTCGCCTATAAATTGGAGTTCTTGGGCCAAAATACCTTTGATAATGGATTATTATATGCGGCTTGTGGATTCTTCCTCTCCAATTGTTGGATTCTAGGCTGTTTTATTGAAGATATGGATAGTTTCTGCTAAGTTAATTATCCATCCCTTTTCTTCAACCTTTTCTTACGACCTTGTATAAATAGAAATATGTATAAATACAGAGTAATGCCATCTTTCTTGAATTTTTACGCATCTCAAAAAATTTTCATTAATATGCCTCGTTTAGAAATCTATTCGCCAGAAGGATTAAGAGTAGATGGAAGAAGATGGAACGAGATTCGTCGGTTTGAGTGTAGAATCAACACCCATCCCAACTCCTCCGATGGTTCTTCATATGTAGAACAAGGAAATTCCAAGATTATGTGTATGGTTCAAGGTCCTATGGAACCCAAATTAAGATCCCAAATAGATGTCAATAAAGCCAATATAGATGTGAATATATCCATAGCTAACTTTGCCACACTTCAACGAAAGAAACGGCTGAAGAACGAGAAAAGAATTGTGGAATTGAAAACTGCCATTGAAAATACTTTTGAACAGAGTATTATAAGTAAATTATATCCGAGAACTGTGATTCAAATTAACATTCAAGTATTAGCACAAGATGGAGGACTTTTAGCTGGAATGACCAATGCTACTACTTTAGCATTGATAGATGCTGGGATTGCCATGTATGATTATGTTTCTTCTATATCTGCAGGATTATATGATCAATATCCTCTTTTAGATTTGAATACTTTGGAAGAAAATGATATGAGTTATTTGACAATTGGAGTTATTGGTAAATCGGAAAAATTGGCGTTGTTGATGTTGGAAAATAAAATGCCTTTGGACAGATTGGAGCCTGTTTTAGGGTTAGCTATTGCCGGGGGTCATAGAGTACGTGACTTAATGGATCAGGAAGTGAGATCACATGGCAAGTATAGGCTTTCCAAGTTGAAGTGAGAGAAACGGAAATGAGCGGAATTGAGGAATTAATTGCAGTTCCATTACAGCTACAGTTCCATTTCAACTGTCATTTCGGCAACAGTTCTAACTATCCATCCCAACTATTCCATCTTACCACACTTCACCCTCTATAGATTAATGCATAATGAAACATTCGTAAACTAAAAACCTCACATGAATTTTTCAATAACTTTATCTTCACAACCAATTGAAAATTGAAATCTAATTAAAATCTAACTGAAATCCAATTGAACTGTTCAATCTCTACCAACCTCAACATCCTCCATCGCTGTCACTTTCCATCTTGAAACCTCCCTATATCAAGCATAGTTTCTAATAACCATTCACATATAACCTGGTAATTGCACATCAAGCTATAATTAATTTGCGTGTCAATTAGTTTTTGAAAAATAACACATTTTTGATCTCCTTCAACAAGCTTTCAAAGCGACATATAAATACCAAAAGATCCGTTCAAATGTCATACAGAGGGCCTAATCAGTTTAATAAACAATTTAACAATCCTACTTTGGGATCAGTTCCAATTAATGGAGGAATTCCTTCCAATGAAATGGGGCCAGTTTCTTCAAATAAATCATTTGTTGATCAATTTGAAGAGTTTTCAAAGAAAATTGAAGACTTAATAGATGATTATACTCGGCCACTTAGACCTTATGTTGTTAGCATCGGCAGATTCTTCATTGTTGCCACATTTTATGAAGATTCTGTTCGTATTTTCACTCAATGGAGTGAACAAGTTTATTATTTGCACAACTACAAACATATTTGGAAATGGTTAACAGTATTATTCCTTATTGTTAATATTGTATTGATGGTTTCTGCCTCAACATTATTGATTTTAAGAAAAAGAAACGAATTAGCCACCATTTCGTTGGTTGCTGTTGTCATTTTACAAGGCTTATTTTATGGATTGATCTTTGATGGCTTATTCATTTTAAGAAACTTATCTGTTGTTGGAGGGTTAATTTTAGCATTTTCAGACTCTTTAGTTAGAGATAAAAGATCTTTAAATGTTCCTGGTTTACCAATGGTCAGTAATCAAGATAATAAAAAGTACTTTCTTTTAGCTGGAAGATTATTATTAGTATTATTATTTTTAGGGTTTGCCTTTTCTTCTACTTGGTCTTTTTCAAAAGTTATGGTCATTATTGGTGGATTTATTACTTGTGTTTCTATTATCGTTGGTTACAAGACTAAATTTGCTGCTTTTGTTTTGACAGTATTGTTATTTACTTACAATGTCTTTGCTAACCAATTCTGGAAATATGGGGCTCATGATTCATCCAGAGACTTTCTTAAATACGAATTCTTTCAAACTTTATCAATTGTTGGTGGATTATTGATTATCGTCAATGCTGGTGCTGGTGAATTATCATTTGACGAGAAGAAAAAAATATACTAGTTATTATATAACTTTCTCTATAAAGTTGTTTCACCTTATAAAAGATTTCAATACTCAAAATATTTCAATATTCAAAATCTCTTTTTTTTGGTGCGATTTGGATTTTAATCATTTAGAGATGAGTGGTCAAGAAGATCAACCAAAATGTCCTGTAAGTCCAGAAAGTCGGACTAAATGGAGTCTGTTTCTTTGGGCCAATAACAACCAACCCACCACTGCGAGTGTGATAACATCTTCACCGTCAGATGATCAACCTAAATGTCCTGTTGACCATAACACTAGAGCTGATTGGTTGAATAAAGTTAGCGTTTCTACTACTACATCCACCGAAGCAATAGAAGTTGGAAATAGTGAATCATGTACTTCCGATAAATTAGATACCAATACCATCACAACCAATGTTAATTTACCCACAGAAAGAGAAATTAGTTCGATTCCAAGAACATCAAGCAATTCCAATTGGATTTATCCATCAGAAAAGCAATTTTTTGATGCTATGACTAGAAAGAAATGGAATCCAAATGCTCAAGATATGAAAGCAGTGGTCCCAATTCATAATATTGTTAATGAAAGAACATGGAATCATATATTAAATTGGGAAGAATCTAATCGAGAAGAAACTGAACAGAAATGTGGAGGAATTAAATTAACAAGTTTTAAAGGGAATCCCAATAAATTAACCCCTAGAGCTTGGTTTAGAACCAATATCTTGGGATTGGAAAAGCCTTTTGATAGACATGATTGGGTTGTAGATAGATGTGGAACAGAAATTGAATATGTCATTGATTTTTATAGTGGGAATGAAACCAATCCAAATGTTTTCTTAGATGTTAGACCCAAATTGAATAGCTGGGAAGGGATAAAATTAAGATTTGGTAGAGCTGTAGGGTGGAAATGACAATGTCCGGTAAATAGAGTCCATGTAAATAATAATTTAACTTTATAATATTCATATATATAAACAGAAATATTTACAGATTAGTAGCATGAAATTCGATTATTTTCTACCCATAAATTGACCAGATTGTCCCATTTTTTGCATATGTTCTCCAACTTGAACATTTGTTTCAAAGAATTTGGATACACATCTATCTAAACAGAGTGCTTCTTGCTTGGAAATATCAGAATCACCATATGATTTATTGATACATTTACTGTGACATTGATCAATTAATTGGTTGAACATTCCTGTGATCATATCTAATTCAGCTTCTGCTGCTTGCAACTTTTGTTGTGACGAAACTTGAGGGGCACCACCTAATCCAAACATTTTTATTTAGTGTGTAGCAATAGTTAAAGATTATAATGAAAAAAAAGATTGAAAAATTTTCGAGACTTCTCACTGATTACCTAAGAAAATGACAAAATGGTTTTTTTATTCGTAAAAACTTATATACATCATAAACTACAATGCAGGGAATGTTACATGAACATGACATCCAAAGAATGTTGAATCCATTGAAAACTTGTCTCGAATTTCCCTGTATTTTGCTCGTTCTTCTGCTTCTGCTGAAACAACCCCATGAAATATCGTTATAATTTTACCATTTAAAGATATTCCACATCCATGATGGAAAATATTTGAATCAAGGACTGATGGAATATTGGAAATTTTTTTGACTACTTCATTAGAAACATTCTTTCTTATATCATAATGAAATTTATAAAATCCCCATATTTGAGTCTTTACATTGTAGACTAACATTCTACAAACATTTGGATTACTAGGAAGCATCTTATCTCTAGCTAATCTGGAAACATCAAATTTATCACTTAAATATTCCTTCTTATCAAAATGTCTTAAGTACAGATTAGTAAATCCTCCAATAAAAAATACAAATTCTCTTCCCAATTTATTATAATACAATGCAGTGTGATGTGAAGCTCTTAATTCCGCTTCAACTAATTCTGGATTGGGTTTGGTATTTTCCATAGTATAATATGAAGAAAAATCATCATCATATGGTTTACTTTGATTTTCATAATAATTATAACAAAATCCACTCATATCTTCCCATTTTCCAGTTGAAAATTTGAATAAGTAAAGATTTGAAAATGTCTCTCCCTTTTCATCACAACCTCCTTGAACCAAAAGAGCTCTTTTATCAAAGAATTCTTTTGGTAGTTTGGACCTAAATGAATGATTACTTCTTCTACTATGAGATGTAGGTAAAGAAGAAACACTTGATTCTTCATCAAATATAGTATTGGGTGAAAAAGGTCTCATAAAATTATTCCAATCACAACGTTCTTCTTCTTCTAGATTATAATCAATTAATGTAGAAGCAAAATATCCTCTTGGACTTGGCTTTGTATTTTCACCTTCTCCCAAATCAACACTATATATATTTGCTGATGTTCTCATATTCTTGACATAAAATTCACCTTCACATACAAGGTCAATTCTTAAAAGGTCATTGGTTGCTTTGAACTTCATTATACCAGTTTCATTTACACCAACAAATCCGCCGAAAATAAATATACTACTTAATGCATGAACATCCCTTATTGTAGTATCACCATATAAATCATTTGGCTTTCTTTGTTGCTTTGAAGAATTGATACAATATTCACATAAGTGATCTCCTTCATCTGACTTACAAGTGCAATGATCTTCATATTCACCCTCATCTTCAGCCTCATGAATATCATCGTCAAACAAAGAGTACTTTTCATCATTCGAAGTAGTATTTCGATCTAAATCTCTTGTTATCAGGATTGGTTTAGGTGCAATCAATGGATTTTGGGGTACTGGTGATACAGGACGACTTTTAACAGAACCAGAATTAGATCTATGTTGTTTCACATGATTAGAATAGGATGATTGAAAATTGACAGATTGATTAAGTGTGTCTGATAATATAGGACTTTGACCTCTTTGACTCTTGGGTGATGATACACTAGGACTTGCACTAGTACTTCCTCCACTATGCGTACTTACATTACTATTGATCTTTTCCATCATTTTGTTAATTGTTGAAGAAGCTTTGGATTTAGCAGTACTTTTAGTTCTACCCAATTTAGATGGATCTGATGAACTTGACAGGCTCTTGGTTGTAACTTTGAAATAACTATGTCCACTGGATACAGATCCCGGAGTTGATGGTTCTGTTTTAAGATGTGGTTTAGTATTAACCACAGTCTTATTCATATTTGTAGAATTGCCATGTATCTTGGGACTTGTAGTTTTGACATTATTAGGACTAGGATTACCACCTGAAGGTATAAAAGGACTATAATAAGAAGAATCAATATAATTTGAAGGGGTAGATGTTCTGAAACTTGAACCACTATCACCAATAGAAAGCTTTTGATAAACATTGGCAGTAATTGCATTACCCAATCTTCCTATACTAAAATCAGTATTTGAAACTTCTTCACTATTACAAAGTTTTTTCAATTCAATTTTAGTGAATGTAAATGTTACAGTATCAAGAATAAACCCATCTTCATTCAAGGAGAAATCTTTTTCAATAATCCAAGTATCTGATTGTTTAATATAACGAGCAGGTTTACATTTTAAGTAAAAACCTCCAAATAAAAAGACATGTCTTTCAGAAAGCTTTGTATAAGTTAAATCATGTAAATCTTCAGGAAAGTTCTTTACCAAAGAATCCAAAATAGTAGCAGTACCACGTTGAGGATTATAAAGGTGGAAATGATTGTTCAGTTCCAAATAGGGACTAATTAAAATATCTCGTTCAATGAAAGGAGGCAATTCAACAGGTAAATAAACTGATATTTTCTTTGGATCCACTGAATTGGGTATACCTAAATCACTAAAACTGAAAGTTCGATTAAAACAAAGACCTCCAAATGAATAAACATAATCATCAACAGATATATGATTATGATAAACATGACCAGAAATATCATTAATAAAAGTATCATGTTTACTTCTTTGAGATGCAGATGGAACATTAAGTGTTACTTTGGGAATTGAATAGTAACCAGAAAGTGCATGAAGACTAGTTTCATCATCACTTGTATTTGAATGAAGAAAAGGATCCAAATCTTCTAAATTGGCAGCAGCGGTTGGTTCTTCCAAATTCTCGCCATTATTGGACTGGTGACTCACATACTCAATAGTGGCCATTGGTTTAAAGAAGTACGCTTGATTTTTGGATCCATAAACTTGATTGGAAAGTGTTTTGTTAGGATAGTACTTGAATAAAGTCATAGGAGATTTCGGGCCATGTGACCAGAATTTCTCCCGTTCTTTGGTGAATATCTGTTTATCATCCTGGTTGCACCCTGTAGCTTTCCCAACAGGCTCTGAAACAATTGTCATGGTAGTAATTGATGAGGTTTACTGTCTGGTAAGCGCTAAGGATTGGTTCAAGAATTTCTCACCTAATGAGGAAATGTCGCAATAATTGGCATTGCTGTTATCAACGATTTCAAGCGAGGAAATGTCGTGCATATTTTTTTCGTAAATTCATCAACGTTACCGAATATATAATGTACATAAGAGAAGAGATGGAGGTGGAGGTGGATGGCGATTGACGGTGGCTGGCATGGTCGTTGGCAGTAGCTGGCAGTAGCTGGCCTGTTCGTTGGCGGTGGTTAGCCGTAGCTCGTACTATTCCATCAAATAAACTTCTAGATTAATCTCAAACTTTAAACGTTAGGGCTTAGCATATCTGATTTCACCAACAAGTTAATATCTTGAATTGAAGCATGAATAAACTGTCTTACTTCAAGAGCCAACCAAACTTTAATCATGTTCAAAGAATCTTCATTCTTAAGTAATTCTCTTCCTTCTTTCAGTACTCCTAATTCTCTCAATATTGGTAATGAACTATAAAAGTTAGTATTATAATTAATTAATATCATATTCAAAGATAAATGCATATACGAACCTTGCAAACAAATCTAAATCTGGATCTAATTGTCTTCCGATCCCTTCTAATAAAAGTATAGCTACTACTATACTAATGAAATCACCTTCCATTCTAACATGATGTTTTCTAACCATAGTTAACATTTGTTCTAATAAATCTCCAATACTTAAATTTCCAAGGGCAAATGTCCTTTGTTTCATTCTATCAACAAGTTTTTCTACTTTAAATGCAAAAAGCTCGGTATCAATTGCTGAACTTGGGGTTCGAGATCTTTCAATCATTAATTCTCCTGCTTTATACCCATCAAATTCTGATAATGCTTTAAATAAGTCTATAAAATTTACCCGATCTTCATGATTTAATTCAGTAACAATACCAACATCCAAAAAGCATATTTCAGCATGATATCCTTCATGATATAATTGTTTTAATTTCTCACACCAAACATCTTGATCATTAGATAAACTTAAAAATTCTTTGGTTATAGCATTAGTTTCTTCTTCATTACTGGTTTTTATGATTTTATATTCCTTTTCATGTTGATATAACTTGTTTTTATAAAATTTTACCATCATATTTCCTGGATGTAAATCTGCATGTATAAAATCATCTAAAATCAACATTTTAAGAAATGAATCTAATCCTTTATCACTAATTTCTTTTGATAAATTTTGACCAAAATTCTTTTTAATATTCAAAATTTTTTCTAATGGAATAGCATACATAAACTCTTCTACTAAAACATGTCTAGTTGAGAAGGATAAATAAGGTTTAGGGAAATGAATATCAGGTTTATCTTTAAAATTATACCTGAATTTAGCCAAATTTAATCCTTCAATACGTAAATCTAATTGTAATTTCATCAAAACTGAAAATTGATCAACTTCATCTGGCAAAGATAACCATTCCATGGTAGGTATTATATTGATTAAATTAGCAAAAAATTTCATTAATTTCAAATCTCTACTTATCTTTACTTCAACTTGAGGATGTAATACCTTTATGGCAACTTGTTCATTGCTTTTTAATGGTTCACTAGCAACTACAAAATTCTCGATAATTGATTTATATCTTTTTTTGTTCTTTTCAGGATGTTTATCAAGTTTTAATTTCGATACAATTTGATCATCATCAGCATGAATTCGTTTAATAAAATCTTGATTAATCTTGGCTAAATATACTTGAGCAATAGCACCAACTCCAATTGGTTTTTCATTGAATTCTTCAAATATTTCATCAAAATTATCACTTCCAAAACTTTTGCAAATAATTTTCTTGGTGGCTGATAAACTATGAGCTTTAGCATTAGAATGTAAATTATTTAATTCATCACACATTTCTTTAGGTAAAATGTCAGTTCTAGTAGCTGCCCATTGACCCAACTTGATAAAAGAAGCACCTGCCACTTCAGCTGTCCATCGAATGTATTTATACCAAAGTTTACTACCAGTTTGATGTTTCCGATCATATAAACAAATAGGATAACTAATAAATAATGGAAGAAATAAACACATCAATTCTAAAAACCTCGAAAATGTCACAATAGGATCAATCACATAATCAGTTACTTTAAATCTAATATAATACCACATTTTCATTATATAATTTGAAGTATTCAACTTTTCTTGTTGAAATAATTCAACTTCTTCTTGCTCTTCTCTTTGAGAAGCATGATATAATCCCATTTCAAAAGTATCTGCCTCTGTATCAATTTCTAAATCATGCTTTGAATTGAATTCATCTCGAACATCATTTATAATTGGAGAATTGGTAAATACTTGATAGCAACTTATACCTACAAAACCCAATTTTAAAGCTTGAATACCCAATTTTGAAGCTTGAGTACCCAGCTTTTTGGGAGGCTGAATAAACATAGGCTTAAACGATAAAGGTCTCAATCCATTGACTATACGTATAGGTTTGAATGGAAACCTCAATGGTCCTGTCTTGAGAAACAAAAACATTGGAAAACTAAAAGTTAATTGCTATCCTAAATTATTTACACTTGGAAAATGCGTATTAAACTTTTCTACAAAAATGACACTTTAATTTTTCAATATTCTCATTAAAATCTATAAATCTTCTATTTCATGGAGGTGATTTCTAAGTATTGAAACCCATAAAGTGATGGTGGCAGTACCCTTGGGGTTAGTTGTAGGACCCCTTCGTGCAATGATACCATCATGGGCATTCCAAGCATCCAAATAAACTGGCAATTTTATCCAATCTAAAGAGTTCAAATTCTCAATTATAAATTGTTTATCTTGACCAATTGGTAATTTATTCTCTTTAATAAAGATTGGATAATTTTCATATTCTATAGTAGTGAGCTTTTCAAGATGTTCTTTCATGGAAATATCATTGAGTTTTGGATCCAATTCAAATAATCTTTTCTTTCTACTAAACATCAAGTTCAATTGTTTAACTGGAGTGAGATTTTCATTTGCTGAAACCGTTTGTTCATAATCACTATCTTCATCACTTTTCAAATTGAAAGTTAAACCTTCTTGTTCATTTAAAGTAGAAGTACTGGATTTATTTTTAAGCTCTTTATCACCACTTTCATCATCTTGAACTTCTCCCTCATATCCTCCCAGTAATTTATCTTCAACATATAAAATTCCTTCCAATGCATTTTCAGTAAATTCCGAAGTATCTCCTTTGAATGTTTCATGTTGTTGAAGAATCTTCCGTTGATCTCTTTTCTTATTACCAATTGCCAAATCTTGTTCATTGATTGGTTTAGGTCCATAAACACCTTCCTTAACTCTTATCCAATGATCTTTAAATCCTGGATATGTTAATAATCTAATTTTGATCATACTATAGATCGAAGTAAAAGCACTCAAAGTCAATACAGTGGGCACCCATATAGGGAAAAATACCAAAGTAGAGAATATTAAGAATATAACTCTTGTAATTTGAGATTGTCTTGTTATATGAGTTAATTCTTGAACATTCTTATCAACATAAATACTATTTTCAGAAAAGTCGAAATTAGTTCGATTAAAATCAACCACTTTACCTCTAACATAAGCATCACCAATTCTCATGGTTGGTAAGTTCTTTAAATACTTAATTTTCACTATATTAAACTTATCAAAAGGGGCATATTCAGCGATAAATGATGTGAAAAATGCAACTGTTTTATCATTTTTAACATTAGCTACAAGTGTACGTTTTTGAAACCTTTTTAACCCTTTCATATACCGTAAATCAGGATCTGCCATCTTCACCAAAATCTGTTCAGTATCCACCATAAATAATTGTCTTCCACTCTTACCAAATAAATATCTACCAAGTTTATTAGCAGTTTTATCAAAAAAAGTATTGTGAAAGAATTCAATTCCTACATGAGGAGTAGCAAAAGTTGAAAAGAATACAGGAGTCACATAATTAAAGAACTTCAATTCCTCTAATATCCCAACCAAATATCTACCAATAAGACCACCTAATGAATAACCTACTATACTTATATCAGTAACTTTTAAATGATTTTTCATCATGGTTTCAATTTCATAAAACATCTCAATAAGTACTCTTTCAGCACATATTTGAAGACCATCATAAGTTTTCCAGAATCTAAAACTTGAAGGTCTTAATAATACCAATTTTTTATCAGTTTTCCCATTTAAAAGCTCCTTGAGACATTTTTCAATAGTTAACATATGATTTGGACCTCCCCATAATCCATGAATCAACACGAATAAATGACATTCCTCATATTCTATATCCTGTGAAACCGATTGCTTTGATTTCGAAATTTGACTCATAAAAACCTTTTTTTGTTAAATATTTATTATTGGAACAAACCTGAGTCGATAAGACAAAATCTTAAACATCCATAAACTATTGTACAGGAAATAAGGATAAGGTAATGTTTAATTGGTGACGAACACTATGATATTATACACGCAAAAAAAAGTCTGAGATTTTTCACTTTGCATCTATAAATTGAAAAAGGAATGGGATTATTTGGATCAAGCAAACCTAACCAAGCAGTTGAATCATCACCATCAACTGATTTGAAGAATCAAATTGAAAGTCAAATCACTCAAGAGTTGGCTGTTGTAAATGCCACTGAATTAGTTAATAAAATTACTGAGAATTGCTTTGACAAGTGCATTTTATACCCTGAAAATCAGTTAACTTCCCAACAAAATGCATGCTTAGACCAATGTATACAAAGATATATGAGATCCTGGAATACTGTGTCCAAGTCATATGTCAGTAGAATCCAAAATGAAAAGTAAAAACTAGTATAAAATCACTTGTACATACTGTAAATACACATAAATTGATGCAAATTTCATAAAAAATAATACAGGAAAAAAGGTGATATAATAATCACATTGGTTCAGAATCCATAGAACTGGACTTTTTTACCATTTTACTACCATTTCCCTCTCCAATATCTTCATCCTTCCTAACCTCTATTACAAAATATATCATTGTTCGCACCTTGATTTTTTTCGAACAAATCTTAAATTTAAGTGGCAACATACAATAATGAATACCACAATTGCATCAGAGTATTCGGCAGAAAAGCATTCTGTTCCGATCGAACATAGATTCAATCCATACTCAGATAATGGTGGTACTGTTTTGGCCATTGCAGGGAAGGATTTTGCTGTCTTAGCAGGTGATACCAGACTTGTTGAAGGCTATAGTATTAATTCTAGATATGAACCTAAAATCTTTGATGTTGGAGATAATATTGTCATGACTGCCAATGGATTTGCTGCAGATGGAAGAGCATTGTTGGAAAGATTCAGAACACAACTTCAATGGTATAAATTCGATCATAATGACAAAAAAATGTCTATACAAGGAGCTGCCAGATACACTCGTCATTTATTATATGGTAAGAGATTTTTTCCTTATTATGTAAGTACTGTTATAGCCGGTTTAGATGATGAAGGGAAAGGATGTGTTTATTCTTTTGATCCTGTGGGTTCTTATGAACGTGAACAGTGTAAAGCTGGAGGAGCAGCTGCAAGTTTAATCATTCCATTTTTAGATAATCAAGTTAATTTCAAAAATCAATATGAACCAACAAGTGATGGAAAAGTTAAAAAACAATTAAGATTATTGGAATTGGATGAAGTATTACAATTGGTTAAAGATTCATTCACATCTGCCACTGAAAGACATATTCAAGTTGGTGATGGATTAGAAATCTTTATTGTAACAAAGGAAGGAGTTAAAGTGGAATATTATCCATTAAAGAGAGATTAGATTAGAATATTATTCTTTAGAAAGATTAATTCTTAAACCTAAACATTGTTTATTCTAATTATCAATCAAGGTTAATAATGATAATTATAATATAACCCTATACTTTTTTTACAAATATAGTTGTAATGAAATCTTATGTATCTTTTATACTGGTAAGGAAAATTTCTTACCGTGTAAAACTTTAGTATAATAAATATAAAAAAAGTCTGAATAAATAGCTGTTTGAACTAGACCAGCTAAAACACTAATATAATCAAATCTATTCTCAGCAAAATATCTGTAAAACCAATTAGGAATATATAATGCTCTGTATAACCCCAAAGCAAATATATAATGAGTAGTAATATTCTCTGCTTCTCCAGTTCTTTGTAAAATGAATAATTGTGGTAATATAGCTACACTTTCAAGCCAAATTGAAAAGGACCAAATAATTTCTGCTAAAGAGTATTTATGGGTGAAAATTAACGACATTATAGCAGATCCTCCAATTAAATATCTGACTGGGAATGTATCTATATCTTCTTTGAATGTCTTTCTGTACTTGGTAACCATGATATAAACCGTGTATACTGAAGTACAGATAAAATACAATTTCATTAATGAATTATATAATGAAATATACTTTGACATCACGTTAAGATATCTGGTTAAAAACACCAAACAATACAATGCTTGAGTTTTGATGGATAATCCATTGATGGATCTATTACGATCAATGGAGTACAATAAGATCAATGAACTAGCCATGTGGGAGAGATCCCCAAAGAATCGGAAAATGTTCATGTTAAATAGTTGTCAACAAATAAAATGTTGATCGCGCAAGTAGTAGATTTTTTATAGTCAAATTCAGTTATTCACATAAATGTATCTTAGATATTTAACTCATCTATCATCTCTATATAATCTTCATCATCATCAACTGGTCCCCTATCCAAGTTCAAGTTGAATCCCTTATTCAACACTTCAGCAAATTCGTATTTCTGGTGTACTATATAATCATCAAGTTCTTCTAAGCCATTAAACCAAACACCAAATTCATTTGATTCTTCATTTAGGTGGGAAAGAAAATCCTTTAAATCTGATTCTGTCAACTTATCATTGATACTGTGATTACTACTAAAGATCTTGAACACTTTGAATTTATCTGCATTAGTAAAGTAAATCACTGATGGATAACTACTAACCCTAAACTTCCCAAGAATTTCATTATCTTGCAATTTATCAACAAATACTAAACTAAATTTATAGTTGTATTCATACGATAATTGCTGGAAAAAATGGCTAGGATATTCAAATTCTTCCCATAATTCTGAAGTGCTGGTGGTGAATACTACAAGTTCTTTTTCCAAGGATAAATCATCAATATGCTTAATTATATTCACATTAGAACTAATTTCATGATTTATAGCATTAGTATTATCATTTATAAAGTTGATTAAACTCAAAATATTCCTTTTTCCAGTGAATTTTTGTACTTGTTTGGTCTGACGATTGTATAACAATACTGTAGGGTAAGATTGAAGTATGAATTTGATTTTAGTCTTTTTATTTCTCGTGGAATCCACTTTTAGTAGTTGAAACTCATTGGTATTATCATAATAATTGACTAAATCATCATACGTTGGTTCAAATTGTTGACACCATTTACAGTTATCTTTGAAAAAGTATATGAGTGAGTACTCACTATTGTCAAGTATTTGGTGATTTTGATCAGTTAAAGATAATATCTCACCATGTATTACGGCGAGAAATACCGCTATCAATAAGCTGATTTGTGTGTTTGAAACAAGCATCTGATGAGTTGTAGATCGGATTTCGGATTGATCTTTTAATATGGGACCATACCATGGTTTATACACGCTTTTATTTTTTTTTGGAAAAAAACTTTTTCCCAGTTCTGCAGAATGGCTGGCTGCAAACTTAATTACCAGCCAAAATGCTGGGTGATGGTCCTATTTCAGTAAATGATTTCAGTGGGATGTGAAACGGGTGGTATTTTTGGCACTGAATAAGGTTTACGACGCCTTGTTAGCCTAATTTCTGCGGCGAAGGACATCAGCATGTTCAAATCGAGAAACTTCACCAGCTAAAGTTATCGTAAATGGTAAAAACCAGCTTTTACGTTTATAACTATAAAAGAGATGGAAGATTTCCTATGATAAGATCAACGAAACATAAACTAGTTACTAGAAATTAAACATAATGAGTTCCTTAATTAGTTCCGAGTCAATATTACCAACTTTAACTTCCACCATTCTTTCCAGTTCTTCTTGTTCAAGTTCTGTTGAATTAGTTCCTTCTTCTTTTGCTTACAGTAATAATACTATTGTTGGTAAAGTCCCAATTGAATCTTCTAGTTCTGAAAGATCCACCATATATGAATATGCAACTGTCACCGATGATGATATTTATGAAGTGGTTCAAACTGTATGTGATGGGTTCAGTAACTGTTATGCAACTACTGAATTAGAAAGTTTTACTACATACACTGCCACTGTTGATGGTATTTTAACTGTTATAACTACTGGTGTTCCATACACTGATGAACCTTCTGAAATCGATGGTACTACTACTGAAACTGAAATCACCACCACCTTAGCTGAAACTATAACTGCCACCATTACTAGTTGTGATGATGTTTGTCATACCACTACTGAAACTCAAGTATTAACTACTGAAACTTCTACTGTTGATGGTGTTGAAACTATTTACACCACTTATTGTCCATTATCTTCTAAAGAAGATGAAGCTACTACTGTTACTGATATTTCTTCAACTGTTATCACCATTACTTCTTGTAAAGATGATAAATGTAAAAAGGTTCCTGTCACTACTGGTTTAACTACTGTCACTGAAGATAACACTATTTACACTACTTACTGTCCATTATCTTCCGAAACTACTTCTTCTGTTGAACCAACTGCTACCACTCCTGTTGAAGAAACTACCACCACTGAAATTTGTTCTACTGTCATTACTATTACTTCCTGTAAAGACAACAAATGTGAAGAAAAACCAGTTACTACTGGTGTAACTACTGTTACTGAAGATAACACCATCTACACTACTTACTGTCCATTATCTTCTGAAACCACTACTTCAGAAGATACCACCCTGACAGTTAAAAAGACCACTACTAGTTCTGAAAAACCAACCACTACTACTTCCAAAATTGTTGATGTTATCACTGACAATATTGTCACTCAAACTCCAACTCAGTCTCCAACTACTGTTGTTCAATCAGTTGCATCCTCAGTTACTGTTCCAACAGCTTCTGTTTTCGAAGGTTCTGCCAATACCGTTAAAACCGGATTTATTGCGATTATGTTATCTTTTGCTTTAACTTTATTCTAAATTATTGCATGATATATACACACACACTAACGATTTTAATGGGGTTTGCTTTTTATATATAAATATTTCGGTCATAAATTAGTTTTTATTATTTATCAGACTTTCTTGTAATAATATACAATAACTTTCAATACAAATGTTGTTCGGATTAAATTACTCTATCGATTCAACTACTTTATTGAATAATAACACATAACTTTTAACTTTTATTTGTTTCGGACAAATGATGGATTTCCAAGCATTGAAAATTCATCTCACATACAAATGATCGGGGTAGTGGTTTACGCAACTTAATATTGATCCTAACTCCGTTGCTGCTTTCCAGGGGATTCGGTTCCTTAGATGTTTCCTACTAAACAAGGGTCGATTTTTCATGTGGTTAAGAGATAATGGGCTCTTTACATACATTTTTTTCACATTTCTCTCCCATTCCTTAATTCTACACCAGATTATCACCATAAATCCCTATATTTATTAGATATAAAGACGCTTTAAGCTGTGATTTACATTGAGCTCATGATACATTGGACATAAAGGCACTTTTAATGGACAAATATCGTTGCATGTGGTACTTTAATAAACACTCTTTCTGTCTATAGTTGTTTAAAACAAGTTATAAACTCGCGATGAATTTTTCATCAACAAAATCTTGGGTATATTTAAAACAGCCAAATTACTATGGAGGCATATCAGGAACTCATAGAGCCGTCGAGGATTTCACAGGCCGTTGGTTGTAATTTCATATCTTCTACATGTAAGCATTTGATTGTTGGAAAAACCTCAATCTTACAGGTCTATGAAGTTATTCAATTTGAAAAGTCATTTAAGCTTAATCTTGTTAACCAATTCAAATTATTTGGAACCATCACCGATATAAAACCTATTAGAACCATTGAAAACCAATCGTTGGATTATTTGTTGGTATCCACTGAATTTGCAAAGATTTCTTTGATCAAATGGAACCATCGTTTAAATACTATTCAAACAGTATCTTTGCATTATTATGAAAATGTCATTCAGAATTCTACTTTTGACAAGATACCTTCTTCTAGTTTAATTGTGGATCCAAGTTGTCTTTGTTTAAGATTCAAAAATTTATTAACTTTCCTTCCATTTAATAGAATTAATGACATTTATGATGATGTTCAAGTTCAAAGTAAAGAAATTTTTGATTCTTCATTTATAATTAATGGTCAAAATTTGGATTCAAGAATTGGAACAATTGTTGATGCTAACTTTTTGTACAATTATAGAACTCCTACAATTGGTATATTATACCTGAATGATGAGGTTTGGGCTGGGAATTTGTACTTTAAAAAAGATAACATTAAATACATGGTTTTATCATTAGATTTGGCTACTAAAAGTTCTACCACCATTTTAAATATCGAAAATTTACCTTTTGATATTGATAGATTGATCCCTCTTCCAAAACCTTTGAATGGTAGTTTGTTATTGGGATCTAACCAAATTCTTCATATTGATAATGGTGGTATTATAAGAAAGATAGATGTAAATCCTTATACTTCATTGACAACTAATACCTACAAAAATTATCAGGATTATACCAGTTATAATTTGAAAGTTGAAGGAAGTTCAGTTTTACCTATTGGTAACAAAGTATTATTGATTACTGCAACTGGAAATTTCTTCTCTATAAACTTTGATATTGATGGTAAATCTATTAAGAAAATGTCTCTTGAACCCATTGATTCTAATGGTATTCAATTAACATTTCCAAAAGATATCACCATGTTGGATAACAACTTATTATTTGTCAGTAATTTAAATGGTAATTCACCTTTAATGCAATATTTAACAGGAAAAGAAAAAGAAGGCCAAAATGGAACTGTACATGAAGAAGCATCAAAAGAGGAGGTAGAAGAAGAAGATGATGATGATTTATATAAAGATGATAATTCACAGGCCAATGCCGCTACTATAAACATTGAAAAATTGGAATTTAAATTTTGTGATGAATTAATAAATCATGGTCCAATTTCAAGTTTTACTTATGGTTATTATTCTAATGAAAAATTCAAATCCAACTTGATTAATCCAAACTACCAAGAGTTATCTATCTTCACTAATTCTGGATCACATAAACAAAGTCACTTAAATATTTTCACTCCAAGCATTAATCCAAACATCAAGTCATCTTTAACATTTTCAACAATTAACAAATTGTGGATTAAAAATAATTATTTGATTACTTCTGATGATAAGAATAAAAAATCTGAAATTTTTCAAATTGATAAAAACTTTGCAAGATTAAGTTCAAAAGATTTTATCAATAAAGATCTAACTATTTCTGTTCATGAATTAAATAATGGTAAATTTATTTTACAAATCACTCCTAAAAAGATTATTGTTTATAATAACAAATTTAAAAAGAAAATGACTTTAAACAAGATTTTAAATGAAGGTGATGAAATCTTCAATAGTTATTGTAATGATGAAATTTTGATGATCTTTTTAACTAATGGTGATGTTAAAATAATTGCAATTAATACTTATAATGATACATTTACCAAAATATCAATTCCCAAAATCTTATCTGATACAATTATCACAACAGGTTATGTGACAAATTCCAACATTTTAAATGCAGTTTCAAAGGATGTTAATTTGTTAATTAAACGTAGAAAAACCACTACTAAATCTGAACAAAGTTTGGGACCTAAACAAAAGGTTTTCATTTTGGTTACTGGTGATAATAGAATTGTATTATTCAATAGATTCCATAATGAAAGATGTTATCAATTAAATGATGTGGATAAATTTACAGACGAACTTGTGTTGAGTTTCTTTGAAAATAGAGATGCATATCCTGATCCTTTTATTAAACAAGTTATTTTCAATGATATTGGTAATGAAATATCTAAAAGTCAATACTTGACAATATTAACTATGGGAGGTGAAATTCTCTTATACAAGTTATACTTTGATGGTGAAAACTTTAAATTTTTGAAAGAAAAGAATTTAGCTATTACAGGAGCTCCACATAATTCATTTAATGTGGCTACTAAAGTTGAAAGGAAGCTTTTCTATATCGAAAACTTGAATAATTTGACCGGGATATTTGTAAGTGGTGATATACCTTATTTTATTATCAAAACAAATCATTCAATTCCAAGAATATTTAAATTCACAAAAATTCCAATCATGTCTTTTGATAAGTTTAATAATAACCAATTGATTTTCTTGGATGATAAAAAAAATACAAGAATCTGTGAAATTCCAGCTGAATTTAGTTATGAAAACACATGGCCCTTAAAGAGAATAAGCTTCAATGAAACTATCAAGGATTTGACATTTCATGAAACTTCAAATACATTTGTATTATCCACCTATAAAGAAATACCATACAATTGTGTAGATGAGGAAAATTTACCAATAGTAGGTACTATGGAGGATAAACCAGGAGCATTATCTTATAAAGGATCTATTAAATTAATCTCTCCTATGACTTGGACAGTTATTGATGAAATTGAATTACAAGATAATGAGGTTGGTATGAGAGTTGATTCGATGATATTAGATGTCAAATCTTCAACTAGAAATTTTAAAACTCAACGGGAATTTTTAGTTATTGGAACAGGACAATATAGAATTGAAGATCTTGAAGCAAATGGAGCTTTTAAATTATATGAAATTATTGATATTATTCCTGAACCTGGTAGACCAGAAACCAATCATAAATTTAAAGAATTCTATAAAGAAGAAGTTAAAGGTGCCATTACAAGTATCAGTGAGATTAGTGGTCGGTTTTTAGTTTCACAAGGACAAAAGGTTATTGTAAGAGATTTACAAGATGATGGTGTTGTTCCAGTAGCATTCTATGATTGTTCAGTATATGTAAGTGAAAGTAAGAGTTATGGGAACTTTGTATTATTGGGAGATACATTAAAATCAGTTTGGTTAGTTGGTTTCGATGCAGAACCTTTTAGAATGATTATGATGGGAAAAGATTTAAAACCACTTGATGTTAATTGTGCAGATTTTATTGTTAAAGATGAAGAAGTATACATTTTAGTTGGAGATGCCAATAATGTTATTCATTTATTAAAATATGATCCAGAAGATCCCAATTCCATTAATGGTCAAAGATTAATTGAAAAGGCATCATTTAAAATGAATGGTTCTATTAGTAGTTTTAAACAATTACCAAAGAATGATTTCACTACTTCATGTACTGGATCTACTATTGAAGGATCCATATTCACAGTTTTCCCCATTAATGAGTCCAGTTACAGAAGAATGTACATTTTACAACAACAATTGACTGATAAAGAGTATCATTATTGTGGATTGAATCCAAGATTAAACCGATTTGGTGGATTAAAGTTCACTTCAAATGAAGGTAACAATAAACCAATTTTGGATTATGAAGTGATTAAAATGTTTGCTAAATTAAATGATGATAGAAAGAGGAACTTTACAAGTAAAATCTCCAAAGATAGTCTGGAAATTTGGAAAGATTTATTTGATTTTGAACACAATGTGAATTTATAATAAGTTTATGTAAATTTAATGTAATTTAATGTGGATTTATAATAAATTTAATGTAAATTAATAGAATAAATGAATTTTCGAAGTCGCAATTGCCAAAACTCTCATAATAAGTTGGTTGAAAGTTTGATATGAAACCTGTTAAGAAAGTAAAGAATGTCAAGTTTGATGAGCTTTCAGATGATGATTCCATTCATGAAAAGTTGACAGATGTTCCAGTGCTTCATCGCAAGTTAATTGCACCAATTCATCTTCCAATTATTTTGGTGGGCATGTTTCATTATGATTTGGTTAATAATGTTAAACTGGTAATGGTTAAAGGTTATATCGCATTATTGGTTGGCTCTTTAGTATATGGATACTTGATAATACAGAACTCCAAAGACCTGAAGAAAAAATCCCAAGATAACACATTATTATTGTTATTAAGTTCAATCTTATTATCGATCTTAATATCATTACCCATCTTCTTTATCTTGATATTACTTGGATGTCCAATTTCTGATCATTTGGTTGAAACATTCTATTTGGCCAATCACTTATCTTTGATAATAGTTAATCCCGTATTAAATTTATTTAAACTTGATTTGACTAGAATTTATAAGGTCATTCAATCGGATAAAATATCAACTATATTGAGAGAAAATCCATTATTATTAAGTGGATTATCTTCAATTATTGGTACTTGGTGTGGTGTTATCCCCATTCCTTTAGATTGGGATAGGCCTTGGCAAAACTGGCCAATCACATTATTGGTAGGAGGCTACTCCGGTTGCGCTATTGGTAGTATCATTAGTTTGTTCATATAGAGAAAGTATATAAAAAAAGAGGCCCAAAAAACAAAGATCTGCGTATTACTAATTGTTGATTACATTAGTTTCTTTAGACCTTTATGAACTCTAGACCTTAATCTAATGACATATCAACTCAGCTTATTATATTATATCTCTATTATATTGCATATTTTGTTAGTAATCCAGCCAATAAATTGCGGTTCAATATAGGGGAATCTTCAATTGCTTTGCGGGTATAAATTGGCATTATAATTCCCCTTTGAATTTTCAATTTTAATTATTATAATCAAATTATTCAAATATGTCTGTTCCAACCGATATTCCTCTTAAATACATTCCAATTACCAAAGAGACTCAAGGTGTTGTTGCTTGTGGTAATCCAATTGAATTGAATTTATCCAAGATTCTTCCTGGTAATAAAGTCATTATTACTGGTGCACCAGGTGCTTTCACCCCAACTTGTACTGAAGAACACATTCCTGATTACCTTAAACACCTTGAAGATTTCAAAAAGAAAGGAGTTTCTAAAGTTATTGTTTTAACTGCCAATGATCCTTTTGTTACCAGTGCTTGGGGTAAAGCTTTAGGTTATACTGATGATGAAAATTATTTCATTTTCGCTAGTGATCACAATGCTGAATTCTCTAAGAAACTTGGTGGTGAAGGTTATGCTGTTGACTTATCTAAAGCTGGTTTAGGTGTTAGAACTGGTAGATATGTTGCTTTAGTCGATGATGGAAAACTTACTTTGATTGAAAATGAAGATGGTTTGGGTTTCACTGCTATTTCTAGTGCTCAAACTGTTCTTGACAAATTGTAAGTATAAATAGCTTTTAATTGTACGGTTTGTTTTATGTTTCTCTTTCTGTTTCAACTTCTCTAAAGTTTCTCTTTTTTTTACGCGTAAGTTTTTTTTATGGTGTGTTAGTTTTGTGAATATGTCGAGATTTCCTGGATTACCTTCCGTCATTGGCGATACAGATGACGATGCTTCGATTCATTTGAACAGCAGAGTTGGTCCTGCTAAACCACTCCCGAAAATGAGTGACAAATCTCGGTTAATCACCAATATTTTGAACAGTGAACCAGATGTGGTTGATAACTCGTATAATTCTCTGTTCACTAAGTATTACTCAGGAATTAACTCGAAAAAGAGGTCAGAAACTCGGCATGAGTCTGCAAACACGAATGGAGATTTACAGGAGCAAATAAAACATGATCAAGAGAATAAAAACCTCGAGATAGATGTCGATGATGACCTGGAAGATATGGATTATGAAGACAATAATGATAATAATGATAATGATGATGAAGACGATGACTTTGAGGATATAGACTTTGATGATGATACTGATGTTGAGAGTGACCTGGGTGTAGAAGAGAAGGTAAAGAAATTTGTTGAAAAACCTTCATCTTATTCATTATCTTTGGACCCATTTAAAGTATTTTTAATACTATTTATCGTTCAATCTATTGTGATAATTTTGTATATTTATAACCAAAAACCTTCTACTATAACACCAGTGGATAACTATTATGAAATCAACTCCAAGTTTAGTATAATTGATAAGCAAATCAATGAATTATCATCAAGACACGAAAGCACTATCAATTCATTAAAATCATTGGATTTACAATTGAATAGAATTGTTGATAATTCCAATAAATTACAAGAAAGTAGCTTTCAAGTATCACAAGAATTACTTTCAAAGTACAATTTGTTAGATACCAAACTTTCACAATTAAATTTGGCTACTAATACTACAGAAGTTAAGGAAAACTTGAATGAATTAATTAATATAAACAGAAATATAGAATCAATTAAGAATGATGTTATTCATCAATTAATTGATAAATTACCTTCATATTTGCCCATTTACATTAAAAACAATAAAGTCCACTATATTCCGGAATTTAACAAGTTTTTGTATAATTTTGTTGACAGTTATATGAAAGAAAATGAAACCAAAACATGGGAAGATTTTCTAAATAAGAATAAAGATTTATTACAAAAATATGTTTCCAAAATAATGCAAGAATCTGGTTTAAAGGGATTGAGTAAAGAAGAGTTTCAAAAAATTTTACATGAAAAGCTTAACAAAAATAATGGGGAAATTATAAATAAATTCAACAATTTAATCGATAAACTTAATGTAAATGGAACATTGACGGATGAAAAAACCCTTCGATTCAATGGAGATCTGATTTTCTTGAATAATTTATTGGAATTCTTGTCAAAAGGTTCAATTAATGTGAATTATGCTGATTATAAATTGGGTTCAAGAATTTTAGGATTTTTAACTAGCACTCCAAATGATAATAAATCCTTAACTAGAAAATTAATGTTGGGATGGTATGATTATTTAATTGAATCTGCACCATCACCCATAACTCTCAAGTATAATGCCAATAATTTACTTCTTGATGGTGGTTCTAGTTGGACTTGTAATCCAGATAACAATAATATCTGCAGTGTTGGTGTGAAGTTATCAAATTCAGTAATTGTAACTGATTTAATTATTAAGTCTACCAATTTAGAAACCACTCCAAAGTTTGTTTCCGTTTATGTTAAACCAACTTCAAGAAAGAGTTATGAAGAAATAATAACGTATTTGAATGAATTTAAAATTGACTTCAATTTACCAAGTTCTAACAACAAATACCTCCGTAAGTTCATTAAGATCAAAGAAGTTAAACTTAATAATAATAATTTGGTTAATCATATTAAAATGCCATTAAGTTTAATAAATTTAAAAGTTCCAATCAAAGATGTTTATATTGAATTTCATGGATCAAATCAAAATGAAGCAATAGAGATTTTCAACTTGAAAATTTATGGGATAAGTGAATACACTTCTTGTAAATATAATCAAGAATTTGAAATGATAATTGATAGTCTAAAAGATCAATTTGAAGAAATATCACATGATGACTTTAAAATTGACGATTATACATATGATGAAACATTTGATGTTGGAATATTGGGACAAGAGTAAATAATAGATTAAGCAATTGAGATTAATAAATATCAAAGTTATTGAACATTAACGACATATTGAAAGCTAACAGTTATAGATAAAGCATATTGAAAGCTAACAGCAATAGATCAAAGCATATTTAAATAGTAAGAGATCAAAGTTATTGAAATAAAGTTAAAACTTTTTTTTGCTATACAATTATATATTCGAAACTAAAGGTATAAAAGATAATTTTAAAAACCAGAAAATGTAAACCCCCATGTTAAAAATGAACTATAGTGAAATCATCACAATTAGTATAAGACAGCAGCAGCAGCTAAGACAGCAGCACCGAAGACTGGAGCTTGGTTAGCGAAACCAGCACCTTCAAAAGTAGAAACAGTAGCGTTAGCAGAAGAAGTTTCAGCAACTGGAGCAACGGTAGATGGAGTAGTAGCAGCAGAAGAAGTTACAGCAACTGGAGCAACAGTAGATGGAGTGGAAGTTTCTTCAACTGGAGCAACAGTGGATGGAGTAGAAATTTCTTCAACTGGAGCTGGAGATGGAGCAGAAGAAGTTTCTTCAATTGGGCAGAAAGTAGTGTAAACAGTTTCGTTTTCAGTGACGGTAGTGACACCAGTAGTGACAGCAACTTCATCACATTTGTTGTCAGCACAAGAAGTGATGGTAACAACAGTGGTAGATGGTTTGGTAACAGTAGTTTCACCAGATAATGGACAGTAAGTGGTGTAGATGGTGGTTTCGTCAGTGACGGTAGTTAAACCGGTAGTAACTGGTTTTTCTTCACATTTGTTGTCAGAACAAGAAGTGATGGTGATAACAGTTGAGTGAATATCAGTAACAGTTGCGTTGGCGTAAGCAGATAAGGCTGGGGTGGCAGCAGCAGCTAAAACTAAACCAGTGGAGAATTTCATTATATTAAGCGAATGTAAAAAATAAAAAATGGATTTATTTAGTTAAATGAAAAGTGGGAATCAACGTAATTTATATTCATTTTTGCAGTAAAAGAGGCAATACACTGACGTCTAAAATGAATTCCATTATGGCGGAAAAGTTGTGTATACAAGACCAAAGTCATAATAAACAAGTACCTTTTCCACACCAAAATATGCCAACTCACATAAACAAACATACTGCAAAATAGGAGTTACTTTGGTTATGAGTTAGTATAACCGACACCAAAATTAGCATATTTTACTGCATGTAACAAGATTTTTCAATTTTCACCGGTAACTGTTTCAGGATTTTTCTTGTTTGGGAAGGCAAATCGGCCTTTGATGTGTACTTGCATATATACGATTCGGGAGAGCTTGACGAAACTTATGTAAAACTTCAATTGCTGAATATCAATTGGGAATTTATCAATCTGGAGTAACAGGATAAAGGTGTTTAGATGCTCAAATAGTCACGTCCCTCTCTTATGTATGTACATTGTATGGTACTTTTGCTATTTATGGATTGTGAACCCACTCCTTTTTTTTTCATTTCCGTTACGCGAAACCGTGAAATATTTAAGGTTTGAGTATTGTAAATATTTACTTTAAAAAATGATGCCTTTCCAAACCGTGAAATCGGATGGAATAAGAGGTCGTGTAACCTTGATTTACTACCCCAATGGTAATGGGCATATTCTATTGTCTTGCCAAATCGTGGAATGTGGGTTTAAATCATATGCCCAACTGTTGATTTTATTTCATCTAACTGTTTAACCAGATGATGAATAACGCCTTGTTTTAACCTTACTTGCTCTTCACTGTGCCAGTGGCACTGCCTACGAGCCTGTTCTAGTTCCCACCGCAATAGGCGGTATGATGTCAACTGATGCAAAAGTACACTACTTTCCCTCTACATTGCCCCGGTTACATGGTTAAGAACATAATTTTTCACCCAGAACGGAAAGTATAATTATAGTCAGCAAATAATATGGCTAGTAGCTGTCAAAAATTTGTATACCCTCCAGGTCCTAACTAACCATAAATAGCTCATAAAACTTGCTTTGTATTCTAACCATTATGCATTTGACTTGCTGCTTACCTCCGACAATTCTGGTTATTCACACACTACTTAGTTCTAGCTAGGGTTTAACTTTTAATAGTGGTGGATTTACCGTATTGTTAGCGATGTATTGTACAATTTCTACAATGTGACACATAAGGCCATACTTTTTTTCATTATCAAGAAACATATAAACGATATTTTTGTTTTTATTTTTTCAAATTTGTTTTTTATTTTCTTCAGACTTGTTATTATTTTTCAACATAAATCATTTTAAAACAACCTTGAAGGAACAAATCTCAAATCCCCTACAACTGATTTCAAACTGATTATCTTTGAAATCCATTTGTTCAAGTTCATCTTCAATACCATTGACTTTGATAACTTTGGCAATTGAGAAAATGTCTTTATCAAATTTGACAGTTCCAGTACAACTTCCTCCGAGAGATTCGTAAAATCTCAAGATAAATGATTTAGATCCTTTATTTTTAATAGGAATGTTCTTTTCCAAATGAATATCTTCATCATCTTCTGATCTTTTAAGGTGAGACATAATAATAGAATCACTTTCAAAACTAATGGCATCAAGAATTGTTGGTGATGAAACGATTTTGTCGAGTTTATAATTGAAATTGTATGCTAATTTCACTACATCCATATTCAAGGCCTTTGTATGAGGATAAATGGCATATTCAAACTCATGATGACCCATATCTGCAATATTATCTGGAGCTTTAGGAGATCTTAATAAAGATAATCTTATTAAGTTACCATGAATAGACCCTCCATACTTACAGTTATTAATTATACTAACCCCATAATTATATTCACTTAAATCCATAAATTTGTGATGACAAACTTCGAATTTTGCTACATCCCAGGTAGTGTTATAATGAGTTGCTCTTCTAGTGATACCAAATTGAGTTTCATAACTAGCTTCTGGAGCTGTATAAATGGTGGTAGGGAATTGAACTTTCAAGAATTTGTATGTTTCATGCCATTCCACATTAGTCTTAAATTTGATATAATTGTTGTTGGTATCTGTCTTTGCATCAACTAATCCTTCAAGAGAAATTTCCGTTTCGATATAGGAATCTTTACTAATGATGTGTTTAACTGTTAAACTGGATTTTAAACTATTGTTGACAACTTTGACAACTTGACCTCCTTTTAAAAATTTGAATTTCTCTAATGAGTATAATTCAGTGTCCCAAGCTGGGTAACTTAAAGGTTCATCATCAAATAATAAATATTGGTTACCTCCGATAATATCATCCCCAGTTTGCTTAGTTTTGGTGTTATCAATTATTTCTCTCTTGTTTACAAGATCAAATAATGATGTGATGATTCCATCGTTAGTTATTTCAGCCTTGATAGATTCATTGGTAAGGATATAAGCATCTCCAACTTTTTCAATAGAGGCTGGATACTTAATATTATCAGCTTTATTAATTCCAGTTTTGGTATTGACTGATAATAATCCAATATCTCCAACTTGTTTGGTTTCTGGATGATTAAATAACTTATGTTTGGGATTAACTTCAACTAACTCATTTCTTTCCCAAGGTAAAGTGTTTAACCATTTGGGTTGTTGTTGATTATCTTCCTTTTCTAATTCTGCTAAAGCTAAATCAGTTAACTTATCAACAGCTTTTAAATTCTTCTTCAACATTGGTTTGACTTCTTCATAATAAACCATACCAATACAAGAACCAGGAATCACATCATGGAATTGACAAAGACATAAATCTTCCCAGATATCCCTAATAGCTCTTGCAGGATATTTATAAGTTGGACTTGTCAAACTAATCAAAGTTGCAACGTATTCTAAATCATGAACTTTTACTTCTAATAATCTGATCCATTTCTTAACATCTGCTTGGGTTGTATAAGTACCTCTATGAAATTCCAAGTAAATTTCACCTTTCCAAGTAGGCAAACTAGAACCTTGATCAGAATTATCTAAAAGGTGGTCATAAAAATCTTCAACAGTTTTACCTAAATGAACTGTTGGAATAGCAGCAGTTTTATTAGCCAACCCTCTTTCTCTTCTAATTTTTTCAAGCATTTCTTCAGTTGGTCCACCACCACCATCTCCTTTCCCATAAAGCATTAAACCTGTAGGAACATCTCTTAAATTTTTATGTTGATGTTGAGATCTAACAACATCTCCAAAATGAGCAGAAGCAGTATAAGTATTTGCAGGTGGCATATGAACAAGAACTTGACTACCATCAATACCAGACCAATTAAAAGTAGTCAAAGGGAATTGATTAATATTATTCCATGATAATTTTTGAGTTAAAAACTTTTCAATTCCTGCTTGATGACAAATTTGGGGGATTTGAGATGAATATCCAAAAGTATCAGGTAACCAATATATACTTGCATAAAGACCAAATTCTTCCATTTGAAATCTTTGTCCTAATAAGAATTGTCTAATTAAACTTTCTCCATTAGGTAAATTAGTATCATTTTCAACCCAAGAACCTCCAACTGGTAAGAATTGATTAACAGTAAACTTTTCTTTAACTTGATCAAAAATCTCTGGATGATAAACTTTTAACCATTTAAATTGTTGCATCTGGGAAGCAACAAAAATATATTCTGGATATTCATCTGCAATCTTCAATTGAGTTGTCCAAGATCTAACAATCTTTCTTTTAGTTTCAGCAAAAGGCCATAACCAAGCAGTATCAATATGACAATTACCAACAGCGAAAACATCAATTGTTTTATCTAATGAACCAAACTCTTCAAATACTTTATGACTATTAATCTTATCACCCAATATCTTTGTGGCTAGTTTTCTACAATCCTTTATACTATCGACATTTTCTGGGTCAAAAGTATTCATAATTTCATTACAAACCAGAGCTGCTTGATACTTTTGCCAGCCATTTGGTAATTCTCTTGCAGCATCTGATAAGATCCAAAAATCATAAAAAAGAGCTCTTGCTTCTACATTTGGTAACACCAAATCCGCTTTATTTAATCTGAAATACCTATTAGGATCAACATTCCCATTATCACTAATACCAAACATTCCATTACAAGAAATCTCCAAATAGAATAATTGAGGCTCTGCTTTCAAGTATTCAGGAGGGAATTTGAAGATTATTCTTTCTCCTCCACCACTAAATGCTTGGAGAGGAATCCCCTTATCATTATAGATTAAACCTTCATTATTACAATCCCATTCAATATCAATTTCTTGTTTCAACTCTAACCAATCCTTTGGTAAAGTTATAGTAAACTTGAACCAAAATGTCTTCCAACTAGGCCCAAAATTATCACCTTTTTTGGCATCTGACCACTCAATTGAGTCAAAATCAATATCCTTAAAGATTGGTCTTTTGGTTTCTCCATTTTTCCCATCTGGTACTTTCCATACCTTCAAGTCTGGAATATCTACCCTTTTTATATCATAAAACTTGGGCAAATTCAATGTATGATACTGTCCACCCCCATCGGTAAACTGTCTAAGTCTCAGCTCATACAAATGGTCAATTGGCTTAAAATTGGGCTGATAATTGTACTTTTCATAAGACATATTCCACTATTAATTAACCAGAAAAAAAAAGAGCTGGTATTTAATCACTCCACACATGCCATACACTCAATGGGGAGTGGCAGTTATGTGCAGGATACGATAAGGTTGCGATAGGGGCCTTAAGGGGTTTAAAACCATCTTGGGTATACTGGGACAATCATCGTTTAATGATAAACTATTCTGATGATGATGATATTATCAATGTCAATTAGCAGTCTAAGAGTAAAAAATAAAATAAAATGAAGAAAGAGAAACTACAACATTAGAAGGGAATGTAAAGACATTGTTGTATTACAAGCTGTGGAAAGCGTCTATATAATCTAAGTCCTATATTAGTTGATTTTCATTTCTTTGTCTTCTTCAACATTAACAACATGTTCATGAGCCTTTAATTTATCGGAAATGGATTCAGGTAATGAGACAGTAAAACCCTTGATTAAGGAGAATTCATCTTTAATTGTACCACCCAATTCACCAACTTTACTCTTGACAGCAGTAACATCAGCTTCAGAGCATGATTCTTTTAATGTAATAATATAATTCTTAAATGAGGACATTGTAATTGGAGTCTAACTATTGTTTTTCCTATTAACTATTGGGATTTTGCTAACTTTTATAGTAAAAGGAAAGATGATCAGGAAGTGCGCATGACAAATTTTAACTACCATTTATCTCCCTTTAATTGCGGTGAGAAAGTGCTGTTAAAAGGCTTTTAGTATAGAATGACATTCATTGATAAATTTATCCATAGATTTAGAAATAAAGGGGTGTTATTATATACGGGGATAATATTATTATCTACTGGTTATGTGTATTTCTTGATTAGTACCGTTCCCCCAGTTCCTCCAGATCCAAAACGTAAAGATAAAATGGTTAAATCCGATAAACAACTGGATTTATAGTGGTTATGGTTAATGAATATTTAAATAAGACTTTATTTCCCACTTTTTCAAATCAATTTCGTAATATCTATTGTTTTATATGTTCATCTCTAATTACTTATTTTAACTAAATATATTGGGAGATCTTATTAGCCAATTGCTTATTTGCTTGTATGACAAATTATTATGTTCGAGATTCGTTATTTCCGAATGTATAAATTGTCATGGCTCCCCAAATTCAATTTTTCTCATTTATTCCATTACTAAGTCAATTATAACAATTAATTAAAATGGTCAAAGCTGGTATGTAGAGTGATAAAAATTTCAGTAAAACAAAGTCAATTGAGTTAAATATTTAATCAATTGAGTCAAATATTTAATCAATTGAATCAAATTATAATTGATTAAATAATATTTGTTATCCCAATGGTTTGACAACCTGAAAAATAGTAATTTAATTTGCTCAGAATATGAAATACTAACATATTTAGTTGCTGTTATTAGAGGTGATTCTAAAGTCACTGGTGTTGTTAACTTTGAACAAAGTTCCCAATCCGAACCAACTACTATCAGTTGGGATATCACTGGTTGTGACCCAAATGCTTTAAGAGGATTCCACGTCCATGCTTTTGGTGACAACACAAATGGTTGTACCTCTGCTGGTCCTCACTTTAACCCATTCTCTAAGACTCATGGTGCTCCAGAAGATGAAGTCAGACATGTTGGTGATTTAGGTAATATCACTACCGATGCTAAAGGTGTTGCTAAAGGTACTAAACAAGACTCTTTAATCAAATTATTTGGTGAACACAGTGTTTTAGGTAGATCTATTGTTTGTCACGATGGTCAAGATGATTTGGGTAAAGGTGGCCACGAATTGTCTGCTTCTACTGGTAACGCAGGTGGTAGAGCTGCCTGTGGTGTCATTGGTCTTGCCAGTTAAGTATGTATTTGAATATATGCTGTTTTTTGATGTCTTATTGGCCGTTACTACTTTTTCAATTTTTGTTGAGTCGGCACGACCGTCTTTGTTAAAGTGTATTAGATTCTTATCTTTGATCAATAACTTGATATATTTTGGTGATTGTAGCTATAGTAGAATGTGGGATATTGTTTGATTCATTGGTTGAATGAAATACAATTAAAGGAAACCATTTTATTCTCTTATTTGTATATTGTGAAATTTACGTTTTATGTCAAATTTCATAACGAGATATTTACAAAATCTAATAAAATCTACTTTGGAATGTACCAAATATTATCTGGACAAGTAATACTTCCAACTTGATCAACAGGTTTATAATCACCTGTGAATACAGAACCCTTGATATGGTAGTAATACCAAACCTCATCTAAAGCACCATCAGGTGTACATCCAATATATACATCTTTATCAGAATGACTATTCTTTAAAGCAGTTAAAATTTCATCTTTCTTATAAGTGTGGTCAATAGTTGGAACAATACCTTCTCTACTCAAAAATTCATAAGTATTTAATGTTTCCCATACATCAACAACTTTTTGCCAGAAATTAACAGCTGCTTCGTATTGTTTATATTCACCATTAAAACATTGTGGATCAACTGTATTCATACATGTACCATGTTTATTATATTCATGAGTCCATAATTCAATATTAGTACTATCCGCAATATTTGAGTTTTCAGTATTAATCCAATAAGTTTCCATTAATCTCAATAATTGTGGTTTTCCAAATGTAGTACCAATCAATTCAGTAACATTAACCTTATCGGCATCAACCTCAATATCAGGTTGACAAAATTCATTCCATTGGTACAATTTTGGGCCCCAATCACTCCATAAACCATGAATGGTAAAAGATTTCTCAATTGGCATATCACTACTCTTATCAATGGTGAATTGGTTATAGATTTTCTTTAAAATATCACTAAATCCATAATATCCAATTCCCTCGGTGTATGATGATTGATCAACTTGTTCTTTAGTGGCATTGGTTCCATTAACTGCAATTGCAAACTTACTAGCATTATAATCCCAAAATTGAGTTAATAAGAAAATCCCATCTTGATTATAACAACATTCATGCCCTTCAATCAATGTTGTATTCTCGTAAGAATAAGGGAAGAAAGGATTTAACATTTCTTCTACACAACTCTGTACATTAAATTCAGCTTCGGTTAAGGGCCATTTCATTGGATGACTAGCAGCCAAAGTGATCAACGATAACAACACTGACTTTTCAAAGAGCATTTTTACTATTTTGGTAACTTTAACCAAGTATTTAGAAATGGCCCAGGTATTTATATTAAACCAAGTGGCTCCGTACGTTAGGAACAGTAATTAAGCATGTCTAATCTATATACAGGGGAATTACCCAAACGGTAGCATATTCTGGCTTAAATAGGAAGTATAATTAACTGCACTACCCAGGGGAAGCCGTTGTAAGCAGCCCTTTGAAATATGATTGGCCATCTCGTAAAATATTCAAGGCAAATTGCCCATTGTTATCAGCTACTCCTAATTGATAAACTTTATTAATTTCCACTGGTTTGAAATTTTTGTAATCGAATTTTGTTATCGACACATCTGGAAATAACTTTTGAAACCATTGAAGAACAATTGTTACTAGTAAAGGTCCTTGAACTATAATTCCTGGAAGTCCTTCACTTATACTATATTGATTATCATAGTGGATTTTATGCAAATTATAAGACAAACAACTATATTTTAAAACATCATTAGCAGAGAATGTTACCGGTTGAGTAAATAAAAAATCCGGCATAGTCAATTTACCTCGTGGTACACATGGTTCTGATTCCACTACTTCTGATTCCACTACTTCTGGTGGTGGTTCACTTGGCAGCTTGTATTGCTTGTTAGTGTACATTAAAACCCTCACTTCTTTAAGTATTGTAGTGTTTTCTTGGTAAAATGTCCGTGAGATGTTGACAAACATTTGTTGATTGATTAGCCTTGCTTGTTGGACTCTCTCTTGACAATTTAGAGACATGTTCAATTTTCCCGGGTTAAACCACTCTATATTGCCTCTTACCCACATACGGCGGCGGAAAATAGGAGTACCATCATCATATAATGGTGCTTGATAATTATCGAACCCATCAGAACCAAGATTAATGTTGTGTTGATTGTTGAATATTAAATGAGTGCCAGCACTCAAATTATCAATATTGTAATTGTAAGGTAATAAAGACGCAAGTAAGTTATCAAGGTGTTGTATTTGACCTTTAGAACTATAATCAGTGAACTTCCATGATTTGGTTCTTATAGTCTTTGACCAATTCATAACAACATTGTTTTCTAGAAATCACCAAAAAAAAGCTCATCTCAAGTTCCGCATCTCAAAAAGAAAAAAAATAATAATCTAAAGGAGCAGTGGCATAAGACAATGTCAGAAGACGCAAAGGCCCTTAAGAACATCAAGAATAAACAGAGAAGACAAAAGGTTTTCTCTGATTTAAAACACGAGAAGAATAAAGCCAAACATAAATTAAGAGCAGAAAGAGCCAAAGAAGAAAGAAATGATCCATCATTAAAGGAAAAGAGATTAGCAGAAAATGTTCCAGAGACATTGGAAAGTAAGAGAGTATATGATGAGACCATAGTGGATGAAATAGAGGGGGACGATGAGTTTAATGAGATGTTTTCCAGTGACAAAGAACCCAAAATCTTATTAACCACTAGTAAATATGCCAAAAAGGCCGCATATGAATTTGCAGATTTATTGATGGATTTCTTACCAAATGTTACATTTGTTAAGCGTAAATCTCAATTCAGTATTAATGATATGGTAAAGATATGTAATAGAAGAGAGTTTACTGATTTAATAATCTTGAATGAATTCAATAAAAAAGTTACAGGATTGACATTCATTCATCTTCCAACAGGACCAACATATTATTTTTCAATCACCTCAGTAACAGAAGGTAAAAAGATTAGTGGACATGGTAGATCAACAGACCATACACCAGAGTTAATTTTGAATAATTTCAATACCAGATTAGGTAAGACCGTTGGTAGACTCTTTCAAAGCATTTTCCCTAAAAAACCTGAATTTGAAGGTAGACAAGTTATAACTTTACATAATCAAAGAGATTTCATCTTTTTTAGAAGACATCGTTACCTTTTTAAAGATGATGAACGAGTTGGATTACAAGAAATTGGACCAAGATTCACTTTGAAATTAAGAAGACTTCAAAGAGGTATCAGAGAAGAAACTGAATGGGAACATAGGCCTGATATGGAAAAGGATAAACGTAAATTTTATTTATAGGTTTTTTTTTTATAAGTAAATTGCATATTTGACATCAAAAATCTCGCATTGAAAATCGTGTTAAACAATAGAGAAGCCAGGCTGAGATGTGACGCCAACCGCCTCCAGACCCAAAATCTCGCACCAAATTTGTGAGGGAAAAAAACTTAATTAACTGGTGAAAACTATTGAGAAACAGACAGAAAGGTCATGGATAGTAATGGTTATAATCAAATTATAAGCGCATTACACGTGGTTTATGATAGTAAATCGAGTAATAGTCAAAGAAATGAAGCACAATCATTCTTGGAATCAATTAAAAATAATGAAGAAAGTCCTTTCTGGGGTTATCAATTAGCATTGTTTGATAATAATAAAGATAATTTTATTGTCCGACATTATGGATTATCATTACTACAGCATTCTATTAACAAGAAGTATCTTCTATTCCTGCCAGAAAAGCAACTGTCCATCAGAGAATGGGTGATTGATCTATCAAATAAGATAAATGAAATTGATCCTCATTATATAAAAGAGAAGATTGCATTTTTATGGGTATCAATTGCAAAAAAAATATGGGGTTGTTACCTTGTAAAGATGATAAATGATAGCTCTGATAAATTGGGTGACGAAGATTTTGTTAATGGGTGGACTTCTATGGATTCTGATTTATGGAATTTATGGAATAATAATTTGGTTACAAGAGAATTATCTTTAATTATTGTCAGGACCTTATTTGAAGACATTTATTTACTTGATGATCCAATTGCCATGAAAAGAACTGCTATATTGAACCAGTTGAGTGTATTGATTATTACCCCTAATGAAACCTTGAATAAATTATACGATACAAATGAAAATGTTCTTATCTGTAAACATTCTAATGATGGTTGGTTTTTAGCTTGGTCAAAATTCTTGTTGGAGATTTTAAATTCTGGTGATGATTCAAAACTTCATTTTGTCCCTAAAATTTTATCTACTTTTAAAACTTGTTTACATTGGGTCCAACCAGAAGTTCTAAGGAGTGAAAATATTTTAACTAATCTTATAAATATCTTGACAATTCCTGATATTAAATTTAAAACTTTTGCAATAGATTGTTTACACATTTTGTTTACAAGATCATATTCAAACTATGAAGATTTTGATTTCTTCATTGGTAGCATATTTACATCTGAAGGTATTGAGAAATTATCACAATTTTATGATTCTTTGGAGATTGATCCTGATGATATTGATGAATTAAAGTATTCTTTATTAAAAAAGACTGTGGAAATGATTGTTTCATTAAGTGAATACTTGAATATATCCTTACCAAGCAAGAATAAAATAGATTGGGATAAAGCTGATGTGGATAAATACTTGAAATTGGTTTTAAAAACTACCAATAATCCAAGTTTAATTATATCTGGATTATCTTTACAAATGTGGGTCACAATATTAAGGTTTGATGAATTAGCCAATAAATTAAATGTAAATAATATCTTAATGGATTTATTGGAGATTTCTGCAAACAGAACAATTGATTTCACTATTGTTGATGAAGAAAATATATCTAAAAAATTCTTGGAAATTGATTTCGATTCTACTGCTGATTCTAATTCTTTTTTGGTAAACTACAGGAAATATAATGAAGACATTGTTAGAATTACTGTATGTAAGAAACCTGAAGATGGATTAAATTGGCTTGAAAATAGATTACAAAATTTCTTTAGTAGTGATTTGGGAAGACGTTGTATTGAAACTTATAAATTGAAAGAAAAATCAGATGAAATAAATTATGGTCTTAGCCAATTTAATATCATTGAAAATTGTATTAGAGGTATTTCAAGATGGAGAATATGGTACACTGGAGATGATTTTGATATTATAAATAATCGGTTGAATAGTTTGGTTGAAAGCTTGGGCGAAAGATTATTAGCTATGAATTTAGCATGTCCATTGTTGATTAAGAAGCAAGTTCAAACGTTGGTTCAATTTGCTCCATTATTAAAAGATGTTAGTCCTTTAATGTTTCAAGTTTTAGAAAGAATTTTAACTACTGCTACCATTGAATATCCTGATAGTGAAGAAGAAAAAGAGTTGATAAGAGACTTAAGAACAAGTTGTGGTACAGAATTGAATAGATTGGCATATATAATGCCTGAATCCTTAAAGAAAATCTTTAGTGATTTGGAAAATGTCATTTCCAACATCTTAAGTAGTAAGAAAGTAAGTGATCATGAAAATGTTGCTTTTAAATCTTTCTTGTTGGTAATTGCTAGTAGATCATCCATTGAAAATAGAGATGAGCTTTTTGCAAAGATTGTTGACCCAGATTTGTCAGCTTGGTTAAGACCAGAAACTGAGAAAGGTTTAATGGAATTACATTGGTTTATGGAAAGAATTGGAATAGTTGAAATAGCTTCATATTTCCAGAAAAGAGGTATCACGGCATCAACCAACTTATTGGAAGCCACTATGGATGATGAAGGCAAGGAATTAAAAACAAGATTAAAGGATCATTGGTCTTCTATATTCCCAATAAGAGCCACAAGAATCTTTATTCAATATAGTATTGAAAAATTAAGTCATGATTCACCTGAATATTTGAACTTATTGAGATTATGGAAACCAAGAGTTCAACCAATTATTCCACACATCTTACAACTTTTGACTCAAATTCAAAATTATCATAATCCTAATAATTGGAAAGATTTATCGCCAGAAATTCAATCGTTTGTCAAATACACATGTACAGAAAGGTTTTGGCAGCAAGGGGTTTCTATTCAAAGCAAGGAAACATTTATAGAAGAAAACGTCAAGGCTGCTTTAACTTTAAGAGATTTTGCTGATTCAGTTGGTCATTTGATTAGATATACTAGGGAATATGCATTTTTAACCATTGGATCTTTATCACAATTGGAAGAAACATTGTATGAGATTCCTAATATTGGATCAATGATTTGGAAAGCTGTTACAGGTGAAATGGTTGGTATCACGTTACATAGTTGGAAACACATGATAAACAGTTGTTTAAGAAGTGTTGTTAGGAATTGTCCAGCTAAATATGTTGATGGGTTTATGCCCGATTTATTGCCAAATTCGTTTACTGATTTGGATAAAATTTTGACTGATAAATGGGAAAAAGTGTACGTTAATGGATTACAATTACAAGGAAATGAAGATGATGAAACCTTGAGCGAAGAAATGATGGAAGAACATATGTTACGACAATTGACTGCAACAGTTGTTAGATACTTGATGGATATAATAAGCCAATTCAATTCTAAAACTGTAACAGATACTCAAATAGCTTGCAAAAAATTGATTGTTAATAACAAGGAGATTTTGGCCCCATTTTTGCAATTATGTTGCCATATAATTATCTTTAAAGATACAAAATGTTCTTTCAATACAATTCTTGTAGTAAGAAACATCTTGAATGAAATATTATTAAAAGATGAAGAAGTTGACAAATTTTTGGCAGATAATTTGATCAAAGCCTTATTAAGAGTTTTAAATGATGAATACTTTGTTGAAACACATTCAGAAGCTGCTACAGCATTAACTACATTATATTGTTCTTTAAGATCAAAGAATGATTACCCAGCTAGAATTTTGATGCAAAATTTACCCAATATCACCACACAACATGTAACAAATTTCGAAAACTTACTTATCAACAGTAAATCATTAAAACATCAACGGTCAGCATTATTAGAATTAGTAAGGATTTCAAAAGAGAAATTTACTGATGTTGATGATATGAAAGATCGGAAAAAACAATTGGAGGCGGCTTCTCTTACACGAACCAAGAAATTACAGCAAGTTGACGTTATGAATGATCCATTCGTTGAAAATGGTGCATTAAACAATTTGTTTGGTGATGATTAGTTTTATCTATAGTTTCTAATGTATTATATTTTATAAAAGTAAAGGTGAAAAATGCTCAAAAAACATGCTAAAAAAATGCGCGGTTCCGAATCGTCAACCGAGAAAAAAAAACATTCAACGATAATTGAACAGCTAAAAGATTGTTATTAAACATGCCAATTAAATCTTTAGAATCATATTTGTTTGAAAGGAAGCTTGTGAATACAAGTTCTATTGAGATTCTCAAGAATGCCACGATTGGTATCGATGTTGAACATTATTTGAGTCGTATCTATACGTTCAAAAAAGAACAGTATTTATCTGCGATCGGTGGAGTACCTAGTTCTTTAAGAGATTATATTCATAGTGATCTTAAGGTTTTTAAAGAGTTTAATATCAAGCCTATATTTGTCATCAAAGGATTGGACATTCAGTTGCAACAGTCTGATTTGAAAACCAATGAATTGACTACTAATGAGCAGCATTTGGAAAATACTTGGACAAAATTAAATGCTAGAAATCTTAATTACAGTAATAGTAATAATAATGAATCATTTAGATTATTTACTGATCCTTTACCATTAAGACCAATGATCAATGATTTGATCAAGTATTTTATTGAGGTTGATATTGATTATCTTGTTGCTCCATATGATGCTTCTTTTCAATTATCATATTTGTATCAAAATAAAGTCATTGATATAATCTATGGATCAACTGAATTATTATTAACTAAAGCCAATAAATTCATTTTGGGAATGGAATTCCAATCTAAAGATTTTAGATTCATTGATAAAAAGAAAGTATTGAATGAATTAGGTATTACTCAAAAACAATTATTAGATTTAAGTATAATGGTAGGATGTAGCCTTCAACCAATTACTTTTCCAAATTTACCACCTTTACCTAAACCAAATCCTTTACAACCATATCCACAATTGAGTTACTTTAAATTGGCATTGGATATATTATATCAAATTAACCAACCAAATTTATATTCTTACATCTTGAGTTTAAATGATCAAAGATGTATAGACTTGTATGTTAAAGGTCATTCTGCTTTCAAATACATTCCAATATTAAATGAAGAAGGATATGTTTCGATGTATATGAGTGAAATGGCCAAATTAAATCAGTTAAGTGAGGAAGACTATTCTCTATTTGAACAAAAAGACAAATCTGAAAAACCTGAAGGTAAAAGGAGCCCTAAAAATATTGGCTCCCTTATTGTTCCTAATGATGTACATGATATTATTTCACAAAGATTACCAGCTGAATTCTATTTCTATCAATCTATTGGTTTAGCACCACTTGAATTGCTTGAAGCCATTACTCAAGGAAAGTTATCTATAAGACCACCTTTAGAAAGTGGATTAAGTGAAAGCTATAAGAAGTTGATCAATAGTCAATTAATTATCGACAATTTGGATGCAGTATTCAATTTATTAACTCAGTTATTAAACAGATACTATCAAGTGAAGAAGATCAAACTAAATTATTGGTACAAAACTGATACTCTTGAATTAAACAATAGAATGATTACGCCAGTTTCAAGAAAACTCAATAGTTTGTTTGTGAATTCTTCAGAACCAGATTTTGACTTAACAAACTTCTTTATCAATGATGTAAACAATACAAAAGAACCACTTAAAACAAACAATGAAATCATTTCAACTTCATTGTTGAGAACATTCAGTTTATTAGGAATTTATGATTCTAGTTACTTTAAAATATTGAAAAAATTTGTCACTGAACAAAAAGGAAAATTGAAAAACTTGGAGCACTTAGTGATATTATTAATCTTGATTAAGACCAATAGTCTAAAATTAAATGAAAGTCAATTTGAGTATAGTGGAGTTGCTAGATATTATAAAGGCAGCAACTCATCTGAAATCAAATTAGAAAAAGAAGAAATGAAACATATAACGTTATTATCGAGAATATTTTCTATTCATAGATTCAAAATTGCACCAATCAATTATCAAGGTCCAATTTCTAGAAACTTGTTACATTTTAGATCTCACTTGAAATTCATTTCTTCTAATTTAATTTACACTTTACAAAGTTGTATGATTGACTTAATAGTTCGTCAAGAAAACAACAATATTAAAGTCGATTATAATAGCAAGGATGAGTGGTATAAATTAGTTGATCAACTTCCATTCTATAAAGACTTAAATAATACTTTATTGGGAGTAATATGTGAAATCTACTTCGATTATAGTGTGAAACAACAGAAATTGAATAAGGATTTAACAAAAGACAAAATAGTCGAGAATACAAAAGACCATCTACTCAATACTGTTTACCAGATCCCTAATCCTATTTTCAACATCAATGTTCATGGTGTTAATAGTATCACTACTAATCAATTATTACATGACTTTGATGAAGGAATAGAGTTCTGGAAATTATTTATTGAATTGATCAAAGTTGCCAACGAAGTCGACAAGAGTGTCATCAGTGATGCATACTTGAATGAGATGATGTCCACTGATGATTGGATGAAACAATTCGTATAATTGTTTCTTTTTTAATCCCCAAAATACATAAAACTTTTTTTTTTTTGCAGCCAGTTGTATTTTCGTAGTTTAACCAATCTCGCACCATTTGAAAAATTCTTGAGTTTTCAATTAATATCAACATGATCAAAGGCTTAAAGGGAACAGCTATGAACAGACTTATAGTGTCCTTTAGACGATTCAATAGTACAGACATTACACATAGTTTATCCAGTCGGAATAAGTTGACGGGTACAGGCAATGGACCGTTCATAGAATTGCCTACTTTTGAACCAATTGGAAAAACTGTCACCAATCTATTGAGTGTTAAAATGCCACAATCTTCAAACTTATGTATTAAATATGGGAATATCATTGGAATAAATGGAAATTTGGATAGCCTAAGCCGTGTAAATAGAAAATTAAACGAAGAATATTATCAAATATTACAAAGTGAAGAGAGTGTATCGTTATTGATTGGTGGAAATCAGCATTCAAATCAATTAAACCATTACAAAATCTTGAATATTGAAGACAAATCAGAAAGTTGGATAGTTTTAAGAGAAAATAACTTAATTGCGTGGACGGGATACGATTTTGATATTGAATCTTGTAATGTGTTGGAAAAATTCAATAGCATTAAAACTATCGGTAAAGGTACTATATTATTGAATAATGGCAACAAACATTTAACGATTGATTTGGGCCCCGAGGAAAAAATTTACGTCAATCCAAGTAATTTAATAGCATATAATGGAGGAGAGGTCATATTAAGGGTTTTGAACAACAGACTAGCATTATACCCGAGAATTACAACCATAATTAACCATATCAAGTCATGGCAATGGGTGAAATCCATTACAAGCCTGCTGATTTATAAATATCTTAAACCATTGTCAATGATAACCACTCCTGTTCTTGTAGAAGTTGAAGGCCCTAGAACATTATTAATCTCAAATGATTTAACTGCCTCCAATACTAAAGTTTTCACAGTTAATGAATTGAATGGCTTAGAATGAGAGTTACACGAATATTATAAATATAAATTTTATTTGAGTTGAAAGATCGCATTTCTACAACAGAATTTGAGAAACAGTTAGTATTATAGATTGATTGGTGAACGTCTAAATCAAAAGATATAACCATAGCGGAAGTCCAGACCCCATTATAACTACTTGACCGTTTGCAATAATTAACTGATGGAAATATCTAAACTTACTCACCCGGAAGAATGGGTTTATTTTGCGAATGGCAATGCTAACATTCTTTATGAATATGTGGGAAGTAATGATTATTTAACAGGTAAATTATTACGTTTAAGATTGATAAAACCAAATATTGATTATATCTCCACATGTGAATTGTACGATTTTATCGAATTAAAATGTAAGGATTTGTTTCCAGATCTAATAATCGACATTCAATTGGTGGTTTTGACTAAGGAATTCATACAAAATTTAACATTACCAGATCTGAATCAAATAGACTCTTCGGATTTGACTTTAATGACAAATGAAAGGTATGGACTACTTATTCCTAATATATTGGATAATTGTAAGTCGAAATATGAATTATCTAGAAATTCTAATTTATACTATAATGATGATTTCTCATCAGTTACAATAGAACTAAAACCAAAATGGCTTTACGATAATGAACAAAATTATTGTCGTACATGCCTGTTAAATCAATTAAAGGGATTGAAGAGACATTATTGTCCTTTGGACTTTCTATATCCGGAGTCGATTGAAACAGGAATTCATGATTTTTTGGGTGTTGTACCTCATGATTTATTTTCCAAACTTAAGTCTTCAATTCCAATTGATAAATTATTAAAGATTTTTTTATCCAAAGAGAATAATGTGTTTCAAAAATTGAAAAAATATCAAAAAATTAACGATAAAAACGATTTAATAGAGAATTTATCTTCGGCAGATGATGTTTCAACTAACTTATCTTTAGTAATGACTTTACGTGATGTTGGATTATTTTTAAAATTTGAAAAATATGATAAATTTAATAACATTCACAATAGTCATAATAACGTCAATAATTTAATTGATGTTGATGATAATAAATATTTACTTACATGTAATATTTATGACCTTGATTTAAAATCCAAGTCCAAATATAAACATTGGTTGGATATTGAAAATAAATTAAAACCAATTTACGGATCTTCAAACCCAGATTGGAGATATTGTATCAAACACAATTAATGGACTCTTGGAATTTTCAGCATCGTCAATAATAGTAAATTTATAGGGGGTTTCTTATATTACTTATTTGCTTTATTTGACAGAAATATATAGGATATAATACAATATAAATGTATTCTTACCAAACATCTTCTTGATATCTGTTTTGAGTTTTGTAACTTCTTATTAATTCGGCTGCTTTTTCTTCACTAATAGATCTATCTTTAGCCACAATTTCGGTAAAAGCATGTTGAACATCTCTTGCCATTCTTGATGCATCACCACATACATAAATAAAAGCTCCTTGTTTTAACAATTGTGCAATCTTTTCTCCATTAGCAGCTAATTTGTGTTGAACATAAACTTTTTCTTTACCTTCTCTTGAAAATGCAGTATACATTTCAAAAGAATCTCCCAATACTTTAGCATATTCTGGCCATTCTTGTTTATATAAGAAATCTTCATTTGAATTTCTACATCCAAAGAATACCAAAGTTTTACCAATTTCTGTATCATTAGTTTCTTTTAAAGCAACTCTTTCTCTTACAAATCCTCTGAATGGGGCAATACCAGTACCTGGTCCAATTAAAATTACAGGTGTTTTAGGATTACTTGGTAATTTGAAGGTTGATCTTCTGACATGAACTGGTAATTTGAAATTACTATATTTACCTCTTGGACCTTCCAAATCATAATCAACAACAGGTTTGGTAGTTTCATTATTTTGTTCAATTTCTATGTTTTTTAATAAATTGGTAACAACACCAGTTACAAATCTAGTTTCAACTTTTTCACATTCAACAATAGCAGTAACATGAACTGATGTTTTATCTTTCATTGAAGATGAACTGATAGAATAATATCTTGGTTGTAAATGACCAACAGTTTCAATAATAAATTCAAATGGAACATTAAGCCAAGGTTCACCTTTAGAAATACTTAAAACAGCATCTGCAATATTATATTTCTTACTGGAGATTTCTTTGGCAAATAATTCTTTATCACTTCCTAATTTCATAACATACTCTTTAATTTGTTCACTTGGAGCAAAAGAAGCAATACTAGTGAAAAATTGTCTAGAAATTGAACCAGTAATTTCTAAATAATATCTCAAAACAGATTCATAAGTAGTTGGGGTTGGGAAAGGAATTGAAACGGTGGAATCCAAAGGTTTTAAACTGAAAACTTCATGCATTTTATTTTCTAAACCAAAAGCTTTAGCAAAATTATTAACATGATAAGAAGCATTTGATGGCCAAATAGCTAAATGATCACCAGTAGTATATCTTAAGTTTGAGCCAGACAAATCAAATTCAGCATGAATACAACTTCTTTCATTAGAATTAAATAATTCTTTAGATTTTACAATTGGGGCAATATATGGATGAGAATGATCAAATGGACCTTTTGATAAGTCTTTTGTAGGATCTAAATATGATTTATTTGGTTCACCAAGGGATACTTCATCATTATCAACAGTAAGAGATAATTCTTCAATTAATTCGAAACTTGGCTCAAAAGTTAATTCGTGTTCCTCAAAGCTTAAATCATTTTTCAATGATTCAAACATACTATCTTTCCAACTTAAAAAGTCTTCATCTAAAGTACCAACACCATCATCACCTAAACCAAGGGCACCAAAAGGTTCAGCATTAAGTTCTTTTAATCTTTTATCAGCTTTTTTACCCATTTCATTGTAAAATTCATAAGTAGAATTACCTAAACCAAACACGCAAAATTTAATATTAGATAAATCTTCTGCTTCATTATCTAAGTAATCAAAAAATTCAACAGCATCATCAGTTGGTTCACCTTCACCATAAGTAGCTAATAAAAGAACTACTAAAACATCATTTGGAATTTCATTAAAGTTTTCATAATCAAAATCAGATAAATCACCAACTAAAGTTTTTAAACCAAATCTACTACTTAATTCTCTTGATAATTTATTTGAGTAGTCTTCAGCAGTACCAGTTTGTGAACCATACAAAACCAAACAATTCTTATTATTCTTTGATAAAGTTTCCACTATATCTCTTGATTTTCCTCCAATATTGGCAGTGAAACCTGCAGATGTTCCATCATCGCTGGGCCAAACGTAATCCTTACCAAAGTAAAGAATTGTACCCAAAAGAATCACTCCAATTACAACAAAATCTAACGTGTCTAAAGCCATTTTTACTTGAATTTCTTTCAATTTCTTGCTTTTATCAATCAACTGTTATATTCAGCTTGCCTTTGATTATATAAATGACAAAAAGAAACTGATGTAAAAAATGATTTTTGTTGTCTGTGAAATTTTAGCTCGTTCAAAATCATATGGTTCTTCGCCGATCGGTCGTACAATTTATTGGTAGAAAAATTTACAATAAAACATGGGGGAAAAATAACGATTTTTTAGAGGCTTATAAAGGGTATGGTAATATCTTGATATTCATTATACATGGGATTTGTAAAGGGTTAGACTGTAGTAAGATTACCTACACAGTTTGTTTCGAATAAATGTTATCATGAGAAGCGGAATCTTTTACCTGATTTGGAAATAAGACAGGGTTGTTTAGAACAGAATGATAGCGACGGAATTCAACGGTTTTTCTTTATGGAGGGGAACATTTGTGACGATTAGTCTTCATGTTGGTTTTGGGACTGTAAAACTTGATGACAATTAATCTTCATGTTGGTTTTGGGACTGTAAAACTTGATGAGAATCCAGTTGATCTTGAGTTTCGTTATTATTTTGAGTATCAACATCTTGAATCTCTTCCTCGAATGATCTTTTAAATGCCAATTCCAATGTCACCAATATCTTCTCTTTAATGGATTCATCAAAGTCATTCCCGTAAATTTCTTCAACAAAATAGTAAAACGACATCGGGGTGAACTCTACTATTGCCTTTTTCCCAAGCGTATAGAATGTATGAGAATCACTAACTTCTTTATTGTTATTCTTTGAATTATTGAATGCTCTGGAAATGTAACGATTTCTTTCCATTTCTGCTAATAAACTATTGGAAGTATGATCTATATTGGAATTAGGATCCGATATGTTATTCATTCCAAATGAGCTCAAAATTGTTAGTAGTTTCTTCTTATTGACATAATTATTCTCTATGATGATTATAGATAAGATTAATGATATAATAGCGGTTTTCACTAGACTGCTATTAGTGGTGGGTAATTCATCACATTTGTTAACCGGCAAGAAATATTTGGTCTCCATTATATCTTTTTGATTGTTTACTTGAACTTCTTCTGCATCTATCCAGAGCTTATCAAGTATATCTTTCTCTTTTTTAGACATTGTATTGACCAAATTATACTCCAATTGATTGCTGTTGTTCAGACCTACACTAGAAGCTTCGATTTTCATTCCAAAATACTTATCTAGTATAAAGTTGGCAGTATTTAATACATTGGTAAATTGAGCTTTTGTATTCTTGAACCCTTCATTAAAGTGATTTCGCCTTATTATCTTGTCAGACATGTTTCTGGATATGGCAGTCTTAATAATTGACTCAATAAACTCATCATTAGATATACTACTTTGAAGATTATCACTTTCTTCACCTTCAGATGCCAAACCACCTGATTCATTTTCAAACACTTGGGAACTCTCTAACTTATCCAATTCTTCAAACTCTTGTACAGAAATACGAGTGGATGTCTTGGACTTCTTATTCAGCGGCTGACTATATATGACTCGCCCTTCTACCTCTTCCTCTCCATCGCTTTCATGTTGGGATCTCTTAGCCATTGATCTTTGTATCAGTCGCGTTGTAATATTTTTTACACAAAAATTTCATCAAGTTGTGGATTAGGTGTAATAATAATCCAATTCGATTTTTAAAAAAAATTGTTAGGAAAAAAGACTAAATTGCTGCTATAGAATTGTCGCTGAGTAATAACAAGTAGATATAAACGGTTACAAATGTCCAAGACAACGTCGGGTGCTAATGGGCTGAAGGTTAGCAAGACTAAAAGTTCCTCACCAACATCAGATGCTGCTTCAAAAGGGAATGAGAGTCCGTCAGTGGTAAGGCTGAAAAGACAAAGTGCACAAGTGGCTAACTTGAAGAATAATATGATTTATAGTTCGGGTTTCAATCTTGCCAATAGCCCTCAATTACAAGATTCAGGGGATTTAAAGAGATTAAATTCTGATTCAGATATACGAGCAATGTTGAAATTTAATGGTGCTATACCTGTCAGTGGGATGCAAAAAGATGGTCTGTTTGTAGAGCCAGAACTTGCCCCTCCACAACCTTCTTATTCAGGGCTACCTTTGGAATCATTTCCTAATGCAAAAATAAAGAAAGAGTCCTTATGGCCTAATAGGAGAAAGAATAAATTAAAAGTTCAAAATGATACTACTTCTGCTAATAATGATAAAAAAGAGGCTAAATATGAAAAAGCATTAGAAACTCCAAAAACAGAAAGAATAACAGATGAAAGTAAGATACGAAAACCTCCTGTACCGAAACCAAGATATAATAAAAGACAAGGTACTGAAAATGAAAAACATACTTCCAAACAACCTAAATTACCGTCTAGTGCATTAGCTAGTAGCCCAATGAGGTCATCAAAAAGAATAAAAGTTATATCACCGAAAAAGTCAATCACCACTACTGCTTTAGCCCCTCTGGCTTCAACTGATACAAATAATAATAGCTCCCAAGATGAACTGAGTAATGATGAGTTTTGTAGTGCGTGCGGTGGATCCGGAATGTTTATATGTTGTGAAGAATGTCCCAAATCTTTCCATCTTATATGTTGTGATCCACCTCTAGATCATATTCCTGAAGAGACTTGGATATGTAGAGAATGTCAATTCAAAGCTCAGGGCAAAAAATCAAAAAAATGGAATGATATTGGAATTTTTGGTCAATTATTGAATAATTTAGAACCTCTTAATCCTGTTGAATTCCAATTACCTAAAGGATTAAAAAATAATACCTTTATTAATGTAGCTACTGATGATAATGGAACTTATGATGATCAAACTTTAAAACCGGAATTATCTTTAACAAAATTAAATGGTAATCAAATAAGAGGTTTTAATTATACTAATGATTTGGAAATTGATAAATTATATGATAGTAGTGGTAATCCATTTTTATGTCATAAATGTGGAACTTCTGGATTGAATAACAAATTTATTGTTCATTGTGATTATTGTCCATTAGTTTGGCATTTAGATTGTCTTGATGATCCAATGTATGTTTCAAAATCTTTAGGTTCTAAATGGCGATGTCCTAATCATTTTGAAAATTTGCTTCCGTCAAATTTATTTGGAAAGAGAAATTTTAAGGATACACCAATAATGGATGTATCATTACATAACCAGTTTTTAAGAATTGCTCAACAACAAAACATTTTAATCAAATATAGAGATCAACCATTTTTAAAATCAGATGGAAAATTACCCACATTACAAGAATATTTACAATATGAAGTGGAGAATTTTAATAAGTTTAATCCTGATTACAATAGAGATAAATTGGTTCCAAAACTCACTAATACATTGGATAACAGAGATGATTATCATGAAAATTTCACTGTGCCTGAATTTTTTAACAATTTTCCGGTTGATGATACCATTATTGCTAAACCTAATAGCAAATTGCATAAAATCATGACAATTACTAGGACTGATAATAATAATAATAATGATATAAAGCCATTTGTATATAGAATTCCCGAAGAACTGATTATACTTGATTTTTTCACCAAAGTTAAAAAAGATATAGTAAAGAGAAGAAAAGGAAGGAAACCTAAAACGGCAATAAAAAAGGAAGTAATGGATAATATCAAGCAATATGAAGATAAATATGACAATGAATTACAAGAAGAGAACGATTTTATTGAGAATATTAACGTCTTTCATGAAGTGATTAGAGATAACAATCAAACACCACAATCTTTGATCAATAAACCATCAATTAATGATTTATTAAATGCTGCTTTAAGTCAAACTAATTCCGATACTAGTTCTAACTTGGAAACTTTATCAAATGAAGAAATTTCCGAATTATTGAACATCAAAAAGTTACTTGAATTAAAGGGCAAAGACAAGTTAATGAAATTTCTACAATCATAAAAAGTATTTATACTAATACAATCTCAAATGTAATTTATTTAATTAGGTATTTTCTGTTAATATATACAAGAAATATAAGTTATTTTACAATGATGGGAAGTTATCTTATCTTCTAACAGGTTCTATGTTCAATTGTTTCAAATCAGATTCAGGAACTGGTTTTGCTTTAGTAAGTTCAACTAATTTAGTCAAAATTTCATTTGGATCTAAATCTAATGCGTTTATTTCATGTTTATTCAGATCTTCATGAACTATCACTTTGACAGGACAATTTTTTAAATCAGTTTCTGATTCAGTTTGAACTTTCATAACGTTGAATTCAGTTTCATAATTGTGAAATTTTAAAGTTGGTAAATGATGTTTCCAGAATTGTCTTATACCAAAAGCTGGTCTATAAGATCTAGTAAAAGGAAGTACTAAATCCACTTTTTTCACGCCCGGTAACACGTATGCATTCAGGGAATCACCATGAATCTTGTTTATTCTGGCTGCTTGTTTCAAAAATCTTGAACTAGGAAATCCTGCAAACATTTTGTTTGCAATTTTAGCTTTAGCCATCTTTATTTTAACTCTTTAGATTTGAAAATTTTTTATAACTCGCATATTTGCAGTAGTGATCAGGTACACGACATTTTTGATTTTCTTGAAAAATATCAAGATTCATTATCTCAAAAAGTGAGTCAAAACAAATTGTTTAACTATCAGCAGATGTTTAAAATAAAGATAAGCAAGACTAGCACTAATTTGGGGTTCAGATACGTATCCGATAAGGCCTCGAGGTTTGTTCCAACTTCGGGAGTTTATCCGAAAGGTTACAGTGTGGGAGGAATCCATTGTGGTATTAAAAAGGATGGGAAAAGCTTAGATTTGGCACTTTTGAAGAACGATCATGGAAAAGATGCTGTTGCAGCAGCAGTATTCACCACAAATAAGTTCAAGGCAGCTCCAGTTCAAGTTTCATCTCGGATTGTCAAGGAAAAGAATGGTCAAGGTATCAATTCTTTAATTATTAATAGTGGAAACGCTAATGCAGTTACTGGAACCAAAGGTTTACAAGATGCAGAAGATATGGTCAAAGTAACAGATGCAGCTCTCAATAATAACCAAGATTCCACATTGGTAATGTCCACAGGGGTTATAGGTAACAAATTACCTATTGATGTGATATTATCAGGTATTAATGAATTATCAGCCAATCATTTAGGTAATACTCATAAACATTGGTTAAATTGTGCTAATGCAATTTGTACTACTGATACTTTTCCTAAACTTGTTACCAAAAGGTTTGATATTGAAGGTGTTGAATATACCTTAGCTGGATTAGCTAAAGGGGCTGGTATGATTAGTCCTAATATGGCTACTTTATTAGGATTCTTTGTTACTGATGCACCAGTTTCTTCAAGTGCATTAAAACTGATCTTGAAATATGCTGTTGATAGGTCTTTTAATTGTATTTCTGTCGATGGGGACATGTCCACCAATGATACATTAGCTGCTTTAGCCAATGGTGCTGCTGGTGGAGAAATTATTGATCAAACCTCAAGTTCTGCCAGTTCTTATATTAAATTGAGAGCTGAAATTACTGATTTCGCTCAACAATTGGCTCAATTAGTTGTTCGTGATGGTGAAGGAGCTACTAAATTCATTCATCTTAAAGTTAATGATGCAATTAGTTACAAAGATGCCAAATCAATTGCTTCTTCTATTGCCAATTCTTCTTTGTTCAAGACTGCTATGTTTGGTCAAGATGCCAATTGGGGAAGAATCTTATGTGCTATTGGATACTCTGATGTTTCTACTGCAGACTCTATCCTACCAGAAAAAACTTGTGTTACATTTGTACCAAGTGATGGTACTGCTCCATTAAAAGTATTAACCGATGGTGAACCTGAAGACGTTGACGAAGCTAGAGCTGCTGAAATTTTGAGTTTGGAAGATATTAACATCGAGATCGACTTAGGAACTGGTGGCGGGCAGACTGCATCCTTTTGGACTTGCGATTTGTCTCATGAATATGTCACCATTAATGGTGATTATAGATCATAGAATATTATTTGTAAAGTAGATTTATAGAAATAGAAATTGTCGCGTATTAAATATTTTGCAATATGTCTAAACGTTACAGTGCAAAGGCACTAAACACTCCAGTGTGTCAATTGAAAGACTTGGAGATGCCACCAATGGATTCTCCAGCTGTTTTTAAACAATCTTATGTTTTTGTTCTTGAAGTGAATTCTCCTTCTTTCTCTTCAAAAGCTCCTTTTAGATTGAAGGTAACTGATTTAACATACAATCCATACTTTGACGAGAATACTTACCAACATGAGGTATATAAAATCAATTCTCAAGAGATATTTAACTTGGATATGTTTCAAGAGAAGATGTTTGGCTTGAAAAGCCAGTATTTTCGAGCTTTTGGTGTAGATATGTTAACCAATAATATGCTATCTTATGATGTTCTACCCAAACTTTGTGTATTAAAAGTACATTATAAATTAGGCGTTTTTAGCAATATCTTAGAAGGAAGAGTGATGTCTTTTGAATTAATAGATTACCTTAGTCCAGAATGGCAAAAGTCTAAGGAATTACAAGAGTTGGGAGTAAGAATCAATAATCTTGAAAGAGCATCTGAGTTTTCTCATTTATGTAATATGGTGATGCCGTCAAATGTGATTAATTCGTTAAGTTCGAGTAATATGAGTATCTTACCGGAGAATGCATCAACCCAAGTACCTTCTACTCAAGTGAAATCCACACAAGCTCATCAACATTCACCTTCAACTCCTCAACATACTGAAGTAATAATTAAAACCGAGAATATCTCAGGTGGATTGGTTCCTGGTAATAGATTTATTTCTGATTTGGTAGATGATGATCCAAGCGAAGTTCCTGATTCGCTTCCGGATTCCAATATAGATATGAATGATCTTGAAATAGAAAGAAATCAAATAATCAATGAAAGTAGTGAAGGCATACCTTTTGTTGATTCACAAGAAATAAATACATTTGATGATATCAAAAAACTAAAATTACATGCTGATAATAGGATATATACCACTAGAGTGAAGATAATTGGAACTCTTCCTGTTGATCTAACTAAATTATGTACCAAGGGATATGAGATGGTTGGATCGAAACTTCAATTAACAGACCCTAAATTACGATATCTAGAACTATTAATAACCAGTGAATATCATCAACAACTGTCATGCTGTAATGAATACATCAAAGTCCATCTAGATGATAAACAATTAACAGAAATATTCAAAACGCCATTAGAATTACTTTACTGTGATTCCAATATTATAATAGAAAAGATTACAAGCCTTATGAATAAACCCATAATACTTCGATTATTTAAAAAGCAAATCCAATTGAATTCAAATGTTAAAGTCCAAGTATGGTCATGTAATGAATTATGATAAAAACTCCTTAATTTCTTCACAAGTTTCTTTAAATATTTCTTCAGTTTCAATAAATAATGAATGTGATGCCTTTTCAAAATCAACAAATTTCTTATTAGTTAAAGGAACCTTATCAAAGAATTGTTTCAGGTATTTAAAACTAGTCATTGGATCATCTTTACAATGAATTACCAATAGTTTAAGGTTGGGATTGAGCTCCATATCCTTTTCATTCAAATTGGACAATTTATGTCCTCTATCAAACATAAATTTGATTTGACCAATGGTACAGTTGCCTTGAGTCAATAACTCATTTTGAATATATTCAACCCATTCTTCTGCACTAGTAATGGTGGTCTTAATATTGGGATCTCTGTTGATTGATCCCCAGGGAAGATATGGAAACCAAGATGCAATTATTCCCAATAAATATTCAATGTATGGAGGAGGTGCTAATTTTTCAGCAACTTTAATCATTGGGCCTGTTGTGATAACACCTTCTAGTTCGGTTTTATACTTGCCAAATAACATATAATTCAAGGCAATTCCACCTCCAGCCAGATGGCCAAGTAAATATAAGGGTAAATGGTTTTTATTTAAAGGTTCATTATTATCAGAAGAATTCATCAACACCTCAATCATCTTATCTACATCTCTATAAACTGCATCCGCAGTTCGACCACAACGTCCTCTATACTTCCCTAAAGAAGTTCTACCAGATCCTCTTTGATCAAAAACCATGGATTCATATTCAAGAGAACTCAAGAATTCCATGATTCTTTGATACATTTCTGTATGTTCACACCATCCGTGAAGTAGTAAGATCTTACCTTTAGTGTGGCTCGTTGAAGAAGGAAATCTAACTGTGTGGAAGTCGATGTTATCAAACCTAACCGTCTTGGTTTCAAAGGCTATATCACTCTTCAAGACATACGGTGTCTTTATTCCTAACTTGGGCTCTAAAAGCAATGACATGTTGATGAAGAAGCAAAGCAAGATTTTCGTCTTCTCATTCTTATATTTACTTATCTTCTGACATCTTACCAAATTAGGATAATTGTGTCTCACATTAAACTATAAGTCTCGAGAGTACTTGGGCAGTAAATATGGATGGGGGAAACGATGTATATTGAAGAAACACAAGTAATGGGCAACTGCCACACATTATGTTGACAGCTGGAATGAAGAGCCAGAATCTGGTACTGAACTTCTGATTACTATAGAGCTCGCACTACTTTTGATAATATTAGCAGTAGACTTGAAAGTTTCCATGCTTTTATCAATTCCAGAAATGGCTCTAATAAGTTCAACAACCTGCCATGGTAGTGCACGAGCGATAGGAACAAGTTTTCCATAGAAAGGTAATTTGATTTCGCCTCTTTTTCCGAGTGTTATTGCATCTACAACTGCAGATGCAACATATTCTGGATCTAGCTCTGGAGCAAAAAGTTTCGATGGAGTGGAAATACTGCTAAACATACTGGTTTGGAGCTGGCCTGGACATACTAAAAGAGTCTTGACACCTGTAAGGTTCCAAGATGGGGACCCAAGCTCGTATGTTAACGATTCATGGAGTGCTACAAGTCCAGATTTTGAGGCTCCATATACACTCAATTTGGCAGGAGACATATATCCTAAAACAGATCCAATGGTGATAATATACCCTCTTTTATTCTTCAACATATCTGGTAAGATACATTTGATTGTATAGAAGCTGGATAAGAGATTAACTTGGATGATCTTGTCTATTTCTTCCCAGCTAGTATCCAACAAACTTTTACCAGTAGTTATACCTGCGTTATTAATAAGAACTGTAACATCACCGATTTCCTGCTTAATGGTACCATATATATTCAGCACCTGCTCTCTTTTACTAACATCACACTCAAAGTAATATACCCCTTGGATCTGTTCTTGTGGCTGAGGATTCTTAATATCCAATGATACTACTGTAGTATTGTTATCTCGGAAAGCCATAATCAACAGTCGTCCTAAACCACCACTTCCTCCCGTTATCAATACAATATCTCTATTCTCATCATAACATGTTCCAACAACTTTATCAGAGACCTTTCTAACAGCTTTGTTGGTGTATAATAGCAAGTTATTCAACATAGAAGTTGGTTTGCAGCAATAGACTTTTTTGCACCCAACCACAGAAAATCGCACTTCAATCATTTTGCGAAAGAAGAAAAATAATCTATCATTTCAAGAGTCAATGGAACCTCCACAAGTTCTTAGAATCAAGAGAAAAAGAGGTCAAGATCCTCTCCAAGCGTTGATACTTGAGGATAAGCAAGGGGCCAAGAGATCAAAACCTTCTTCTCCTATATCTTCTGGCACGCGAACGCCTGTCAATGAAGAGAAACTGAATTTCTATTTCAAATTAACTAGAACTGATGATACGACTATAGGGCATGATGAGCAACTATTGGCAACAATATTATCTGAAACTAACCAAACTGAGTCCAGAAACTTTGTGATTCCGAAAAAACAATCCGAAGAAGACATTGTTGTGCCACATGAGTTGAGTGATATGGTGAATGACTTTATGCTTAATAACTCAGAAACAGCAAGCAGTAGGAAAAAACGACATGGTTCAACAATTAGTTCAAGTCCAACAACGGCCCCAATAGATGATGATGAGTATGTCTATGATGTTTATCAATTATCCACAACAACAGATGAAAATCATCCCAAATCGCAAATTGGTTATATCAAATTCTTCGAAGATGATGAAGAAGAGTTTAATGGATCAGAACCAAGTGTAGATAAATTGGCATTTTCCGATAATGAGGATTCAAATGCAGAGGATTATTATCAGAATGATTATCCAGAAGATGAAGATGCAGACATTCAAGATGATATTCATGATGGATATGAAGAAACTGGATTGGAGTTGGAAGCAGACCAATTGCAGGATTTATATGATTATATGCTACAAAATGACGTGAAACTCGTGGATAACTATGACAGTGCTGATGATGCCGACTATGTTTTCAATGAGGATGATGAGGATGAAGAAGACAGTGATGAATATGCATATGATTCTTACGACGATGATAATGGTCAAGAATTTCAAAGACAACATTTCTTTGATAATGAAAGTGATGACGAATTGGCTACTCATAGAGATAAGATATTTGGCAAATTACAAAAAATGATTGATGAAGCTGATGATTAAATAACCATGATTAATATATTTACAAGTTTATTATACAATATTTTACGTTACGAAAAGAAGTGGCTACTTTCTAATACTTCTTTAATATCCAAATCTCCTAATGGTGGTGGTTTCATTACTTGAGCTGGTATTATTACAGGACAGTATTTTTTATAACTGAATTTCTCTTTCTGTTGATTCATGTTGTCATACGAAACAAAACCCCCCAGTCTTTTTAGATATAATTTAGGACGATATTCGTTGATTTTGGATTGAAAGAATTCAAGACTCTCTTTTCTTTGTAGTTCTTTCTTCAATGATTCATTAATAGCAGATGCCAGTTGGTTGGAACAGGAACGAAACTGTTGGATTTCTTTGTACAATTCTGCATTATCATCCTTTTTAAACCACACTACATGGTAAGAACCTTTGATTGTATTTGTTAGATCTTGATAAAGATACTCAAGAGGATCATGTTCATATAGATCAACAAATTGCTCTCTTAATAGTGTCAGAAGCCTATTAACATGTGAAACATCTGTCCAAAATGAATCATGAACAGCAACAAAAGGAATATCCTCTTTTTTGCATGCTTCACAAGTAAGAAGCAAATGCATAGCATCAAGGGAATGGATGTAATTAGGAGCAACTCCATTTAGTTGTTTTTGAACATCAACAGTTTGATCTTTTTTTGTAGTTTGTATATTGAACCATTGCAAATTAGTTTTTAATGGTTTCACTCTTGTTTTCAAGTATAATTGAACTACAGGGAACCCTGATTGGGAAGTCCACATCATTGGTTTAAACTTAGGATTACCCATCAAGTTGGTATTCTCATCGACTTCTTCTGGTTTAACCCTGCTCATAACTTTAAAAGTGTTATTATACAACCATAATTGGATATCAAACATTCTACTCAACATTTCACCAATGGAAGAATAAACAATAGTACTTATGTGTGAAATAATTTTGGACATATGATTATCAAAATATTCAATTTCTTCTTGGGTAAGAAACTTTGCTAGTTCAATTTGATTCAATACTTCTTCTATCTGATTTCTGGCTCCGTATTCAGTAACTCCATAAACTTGTGTCATAATTGGACGTTTGATAAGTTTTCTATTCAATAACTTCATTGAAATGGATGTTACTTCTTCTGTCAGATTTTTCAACTTCCCAAGAGCGATATTCAATACTTCAGTATAAATATCTTGCTTTTCATCTAGTGGTAAAAGATTCACAGCTTTTCCAACATTTGTATCTCTTGATAATGCTGCATAATGTTGTAATCCATTACAAGATCCATCCAAATGAATAGGAATCCGACTTTTAAAGTCTTGTACATTTCCTTTAAATTCTGAAATCTCCAATAATTCATTACATATCAGCAATACTTGCCATGGATTTTCAGCATCCTTCCACCAATCACAATTAATAGGGTCCCTAGCTGAATTTAATATCAATTCCATATTATCATCGATGAATTGTATACGATTTTTCATATCAAGTTTATCCCTTCCATATAAACCTGCCAATTGATATTTGAGCCAATTTAATCCATTTTCTCCTAAAGGTTTGGCATTCCAAAATTGAAGCAACCCACGAGCTAAATCTTCATCTTGATAACTTAATATTGAAACCAATGGATAAATTCTACCTCTAAAGTCAACACAATGTGGGAAATACATGATATTATCTTTAAATCCATTGGCAACTTTATGCATCATATCATATTTAATTCTCTTTGTCTTTGATCTGACATACTTCTGTTCAGAACCATAACCAGATTTCTTCTTCAAATAGCGTAATGCTGGAGGTATATTAACAAATTGCTTTTCTGATTCAAATACTTTGTTAAATATTGAAAGTATATAGTTGTTAATACACCAAGGAGTTTTACTCATGTAATTGAGTTTTTCATAAATAAAATCCAATTGACCAGATTTATCAACATGTTGCAAATAACTAATATATGTCAATTGATCTTTCACTTGAATTATTGGTTTCAAATCAGTAAGAAACCCTCCGGTAGTAGGAGATGTCCAATCTTTAGGAGGGCATAGCATTGGAAGAAATAGTTGATCAGTTGAATGTAAAATTGTGTTAAATTTCAATTGTTGATAGATGTATGGATTAACGGATATTCTTCCAACTCTTTTCTTCCCCGTATAAATGATTTCATGAATAAATAACTTATTTCCAAACTTGGCCAATTCTTTCTGGTCAGTTTCTGTTTCTGGAACAAAATCTGGAGGTACATCCACCTTACAATGTTCAATAAAAAGCTTCATAATGTCACTAACAAATACAGTTAAAGTTTCGATATTCATTGGTAAATAAACCATGTTTTTACTCTTCACCGACTCATTAATAGCATGACCAATACCATTAAAACAGGAAATTAAAGATTTAGTTCCAGGTGATATTGTCATTGAAAAGGTTTTGGTTAGTAAAATTCCAACCACAACTTTTGGATCAATTAAACTCATAAAGCTTTTATATTTATGAATAGACAGGCTTGAATCAGTAATGGAATCGGACAAAACCTTGGTGAATTCCATCCATTGGTCTAATGCAGGTTTATGGGTGTATTTTAAATCATTAAACACTTTGAATTTATCTATAGAGCACGTTAAACTTAATGAATTAGGCTCTATAGTGATTTGTTTAGTTGTACTAAAATCAGTGTATTTCTTCATGAATTCTTCTTTTTGAAACTTCAGTAACTTGTCATAGTACTTATATAAGGGTAAATTACCACGGTTATCAACTTTAAAAGGTATAGCAATATATTTACAAAGATCTTGTAAATCAATTAATCCATTGCGTTTGAATTTTTCAATACTTAAATTATCCACATCTTTTGCCCTATAATTCTGCTTTGTTGCAGCGGAGATCTGATTAAGAATGGGAGATAAGTCTCTTTCCACAGGTAACGAATTGTTATACCCCAATTTAGTTAGTATATCTGATATGAATCCTGCGTTTGATATTTTCTTAAATCCTGGAGATTTATCATTTTTGTATGCATAAATAAGACATTTAGCAATATTATCAGCTACTGTTCGGTTATGTTGGCCAATAAGATTGAATCTGTTTATTAGTGAACGAATTTCATAGAAATTAATTAATTCCGGGTACTTTAAGTAGTTTTGTAAAACAAGATTTAAGCAATCAAGTTTGATATGACTTTCACTACGACTGCTATAAATTTGCTGGAGATATTTGGATTGTGTGGCGATATTGTTCTCTTTGACTGCTTCTATGAATCTTTCAATAGCAACATTGGATTTGGCATTTATCTTTGTGGGTATTACTTTCAAAGTCTTGACATAATTCATTAATCTGAAAGTTTCTGCGAAGAGATGAGAGTTTAGAAATGATAAGATTAATATAATAATATAATCACCAAATATAACTGAAATTCGAAGATATGAACGTAGAATTATGAAGACGTACTACTAATCAATGGAATTGACAAGAAACTCATGAAATTAATACTAATATACAATGCTAATTATTTTGATCAGTTTCTATGTTAAATGACACGGAAGGAAACGTTATATCATTGGTGATATTACTATTTATGCCGAAACTCTTTAATACTCCCTTTATAAGCCCATTTATATACATCAAATAGTACGTTATCATCTTATTACAATCAGGATGATTAATATCAAAATTCTCGATCAACTTGAAGTTGGAATCAACCAATACAAAAGTACCTCTATGATTTGTTCTCAAATTACTAATTTGTTTTTTGAAGAGTATCTTCCAAAAGTCCTTGCAAATAAACTTCATTATATCCAAAGATGTGGATAAACTCTCGTTATTCTTATCAAATTGATCAATTAACTTAAATAGTATTAACTCATTAAGTTTAACACCAATATTATATCCAAGGAGTTCCAACTTTACATTTATTTGAGAATCAGATAGAAGTTGATTTTTGGAAGATTCTATGGTTGAGGGAATCATTTCCATTATCAACAACTTGAACAATGTGTTGTTAACATAAGTTGTTTCCATTCTTCTTTGTTAGATAAAAAAAAACTCCAAACACGATAATAAATGAGAGACTTTAACTGATAGTTTGATTGCCTAATTTGGTAATATGCTACAAAATTGGTATCCATAGCCTTATTACAAAGGTTACCCGGTTTACTTTGCCCAATAGAGTGTAATTTCATGCGCCGCCGTTCTGTATGTTTCAGAACGTAGCGTATATTCGAGACCGGATGTGTCACGCCCAAATTGGTCGCTCAGGGGGCTAGAGACTAAGTTCATTTACAAGGTCTAAAATTAAAAGAAATAAAAGAAGAATTCACTTCGAAAAAACTGTCCATGTTAAATTGAAAGATATTACAATTCTAGACCTTTTCAAACCAGCCTTTTCTACTTCATATAACCCATAATTGATGGCTTGTTAATCTCTTTAGCTCTTTTTTAACCAGCACACATGCGCGTTTTCGCACTTTTTTTATCATTTTTTTTTCAATTAGGGAAAAGTTTTTAATTACAAATTTTATACATCCAACAAGTCATTGAATAGTTATAATAAGTGGACTATAATTAATCAATCAATTAGTGAAATCAAATAATTATAACTAAGAACGATTAAGATTAGTAAATTAAATCATCAAGGGTGTTATAAATTAATCTTTCTCGCACTTAGTAGTGTAACAATCCATAAAAATAAACATAACATTAACTAGTCATTTGAACTATTTAATCCAATAAAGAAGTTTTAAAGGTTCTAAGTGTTGTTAAGAAGACATTAAGGCATTTAGAAATCATTAAGTTAACAATATTCCAAAGTTGAAAGTTTATTTTCTATTTTTTGTTTAAAAGTTAACTTTTATTTTCAACTCCCTTACATTATATATAATGTCTGAAAACTACATGATTCTGTTAGAAAATTCCATGAATCCATCCAGTCAGTTGAATGGTGGTGCTCATCAAAGCAATCAATTTCAACATCCAATGAATAATGAAGTTCATCAACTGTTTCTGCTGAATTCAATTCAACCTCAAAATCCTTCAGATTTATCTCATTTAAATCAACAGTTACCTCCTCAACATTCTATTCAACATCCAATTCAACATTCTGGTCCTCATCAACATCACCTGTCAACTTCAAATCCTTCTCAACCTCCTCATTTGTCAACAAGTTCAGCTCCAAATTCTGCAACGGTAAATTTGCATTCTTTATCAATTAATCCAAATTCAAATCCCACTTCAACTGCTAATTCTGCATCCACTCCAACTGGTCCAAATGTAAATTCTGGTTTTGTGCTAAGAATTTCCAATATTCCAAATGATTTGACTTATAGAGAAGCAACTATTATATTTTCTTTAGTTATTGATCATATCTTAAAGATTGAGTTAAATTCAAAAGAATCTTACATTTTGGCATTTTTTAATAACTTTAATACTTGTGTTACTACTTACAAGTTATTAAATCAAAAATGTATTTTTGGGAATGATACCACTCCAATAAATGTTGAAATTGACGAATCTTTAAGTTTTGAATTCAATAATTTATCTTTGAGAAATAATGGTAGTATGAGTGCTCCAGCTTCCGCTATTTCAATTCATCCTTCTGCTAATGGTACTATTTCAACTATTTTACCATCTGGAAAGCCCCAAACTTCAAATGTACCACCAACTTCTTCTGGTACCATTGGTAGTTCCTCAAATCGTTCAAGATTTTCTTTTAATGATCCTTTCCACGAATTTGACCCATCTCATCCTCATGAGCAAGCAAACTCGGGTGCTGTAACTCAAAACCAGCCTCAAAGTAATCAAGGTCAATCAGGACTTGGACCATTGGAATCAAATAATTCAGAGATTAATACTTGGTCTACTACTAATCCATTAAATTCACAAGCTTCAAGTCAACCTCAAACACCTGTGAATAATTTAAATTTCGATTGGAATCAATCATCATCTGCATCATTAGCATCAAAGAATTCTTCAAATAGAAGAACTTCATCTGCATTTTTCCAATCTAATTTCTCAAACAATTTGTTGTCAAACCAATTTATGAATTCCAATTTGAATCAACCATTATTGAATCAACAGACTATGCCAATGGTATTAAATCAACCATTAGTTGGTCAACAACAAGGTCAGCATGGCCAAAATCAACAATCTCAGACTGGTCAGCAACCTCAAAATCAACACTCACAAGGTCAAAGTCAAGGTCAAAATCAAGGTCAAAGCCAGGGTCAAAATCAAGGTCAAAATCAATCACAACCTTCTTCAAACCCAGTATCAAATCCACCATCACAAAATGGTCTGATTTCAAATGCTTCTCAACAACCTTCAAACAATAACCTGTCAATGCCAACACCAACCACTTCTCAGCTGGTTCAAGTTCCAAATATCTCCCCACCATCTGGAACTTCACAATTGCTGGCGCAACAGCCATCTCAATCCCAAACTCAACCTCAACCTCAACCTCAACCTTCTCAGACCCAGCAATCACAGTCAGCACAACAACAATCGCAAGGCCAAGGACAAACCAGTTCTAATATAACTAGTCCTGTTCAACAAGGTACTACAAATGCTGGCAAAAAAGATGTGCCGGACTTATCATTACTTGCTAGAGTCCCACCACCTGCCAATCCTGCTGATCAAAATCCACCATGTAATACTTTATATGTTGGAAATTTACCACCTGATGCAACAGAACAAGAATTGAGAGCTTTATTTTCTCCTCAAAAGGGGTTCAGAAGATTACTGTTTAGAACTAAGACTAATAATAATCCAGGATCTAGTAACCATGGGCCAATGTGTTTTGTTGAATTTGAAGACGTTGCTCATGCTACTAGAGCTTTGGCTGAATTATATGGTAGAATCTTACCAAGATCTTCTAGTTCTAATGGTAAAGGAGGAATAAGATTATCTTTCTCTAAAAATCCTTTAGGTGTTAGAGGACCTCAAAGAAGATCATCTTCAAATCAAGTTAATAATGGCTTCAATTACAATTATCATATGAAGCCTAATTGAGCTGTTGGTTTTTTTTATTCATTTTATACGATTATTATAGCATTTGGGTATTGTACTTTAGTAATTCATGATTTTGTACTTATATATAATCAATAGATTAATGTATTATTCATTTACCATATAAAAAGAATCCTCCCTATAAAAAAAAACCAAATTATAACAAACCAAAAACAATATAAAGAATTAAAATTTCACCGTTTTATTACTCAATTTTGCATTGTTAGTAAAGCATCACCTTCTTTTAAATCCAAGTCTGAGATAGGAGTGAATGGAGAATCAATGGAACTTATCTCTTCTTCAGAGTACAGCGAATTAGTTCCAATATAATCATTAGTAACTCCCAGAAAATCGTCTGAATTGGTTCCTGGAAACTCATGGAAGAAATCATCAGAAATCATCTCTGGATCACTAATGTTATCATAATTGGTTGAAGTCATTTTTAAATCTCCACAAAATGCCATTGATCTAGTGAGTTCAACCTTAGAATCAAGATTTTCATCACAAATATTATCTGCAGCAACTTGGTAATCAATTTTTGATTCAAGGTACAAATCAGCATCATATTCATATTCATCTTCTCTTTTGATGACAACGGTTTCTTCGATTTCTTGTTTAATATCATGTCCATTTAAGTCATCATCTGAATCTTTAATCGGTGTGGTGTCATATCTAGTCTTTACCCTTTTAGAACTTGGATTGGCTTGTGTTAAAGGCCTTTTTGCTCTATTCCCCCATTTAAGAGCTTCCGACTTTGATGTACTTTCAATTTCACCAAGATGGTAAACAAAGTCATTTACTGGAACTTCATTATTAGCTAAATCATTCTTAAAAGCATCATCCAAGCATGAAACTCTAACATAAACAGCTTTTTTCTTTGATAACATTTGAATATCAGCTTTTGATAGTTTTTCAACAAATCTAGGATAACTTTTGTCACCATTAAATAACCTTTCATATAAGTTCAAGTAAAATAATTCATAAATTAAGCGATGAACGTGGCCATTATTTTGTTTAGCATTGAATTTGGCTCCAAAACTTGAATTATTAATTGAACGTTTCAAATCAATCAAATTAATATCATCATTTCTCAAGATAGCTACTAAAAGTTTGACTCTATTCTCTTTATCCAAATGATCAGGTTCAATATGGGGGACATCTCTTGGCCACCAACTTGGCTTTTTAGATAATTTATAAGGATATAATGCTTGTTTTCTAGGACAAATGACTTTAACCCATTCTTTAGCTAAACCTTTACAAACGACTTGACTCAATGCATTAAATATGCAAGTATAGTGTTTAATAAGATTACTTGTTGACAGTTTAGACACTTTTATATCATAGTTTACTGATGAGAATGGAATAATGTCTAAAAATACTGGAGAATTGAGCTCCAATTCACCATCCAAAATATGTTCGATTAAAAGTATTTGATTTTTAGACAAGGTGCATAATTCTAAAGTTTCTGGTAAAACACACATGACTATTAATAAGATAACAATTGGAATGAAGGGGAAACACTTCAAGAATAAAAGACAGCAAGGTGATTTTTATAGCTGGAATAATATAAAAGGCTGCAAGTGGTAACTATTTATCAAAATCAATGCAAGTTCGAAATCTGAAACAAAGCTGAAACAAATGCAAAATCAATTGAAAGACAAGAAGTGATGAAGGGTAAAGAAATTTCCAGCAATGGGGAATCAAAGAGTCTATTTATACTTTTCCCTCTTGATATTTGACCACCATAAGAGGAGGTAAAAAGTAGCCATTTGAAATTTTACCACATTTCAATTGAGACCATTTTGTAACTTCTCGATCGAGTAAATTAGATAGGAATTGTGGATGATGCCGAAAAAAGCAGCCAATCAACGTGGCTGGTGTGGTGCAGATGCATGGGGTAGTCCAGAATAGGGTAGAAGATAAGAGTATAAGAATACGATAAGACGATAAGGAAATATAAGACACAATATAAACGAATTTGATAAGACTATAAAGAAGATTTAAGAAGATGAAAATGACAGATAAGACAATTGTAACAACAATAAACAATCTGTAACCAGAATTATTTGGTACTTCTTAAAACTTTCACATATATTATAAACAGTTGGTCATAAAAGCAGTAGTATTAATCATAAGTCAAAGCTAAACAAATCACAATAAATGCCGGAGCAAACAAAATCAAAACCGCTATTATAATGTTCCTTTGGACTTTGAAGTGGTTTGCCTGAATGAAATCCGAGTATTGAGCAGATTCAGAAGGAACTCTTCCCGTCAAACTAAACAGACCCATAACTTTGGAATATCTAAAATTGACTTCTGTCTTACGGGCCTCCAAAGTTAGAATCATTTTCTTAAGGGAAGTCTGGTAATTTTCGTATGGGTCAACTTCAATTAAGTCACATAAGATGTCAAATATGATAGGATTATAGTCTCTAAGGATCTTAAGCGTTTCTTTTTGCTCATCAGCAGACATTTCTGTCAAGCTATTCTCAAAAGCTATTTCGAGTAAACTCAAATAGTGATGTAAATCTCCGACTAGATGAGGAGATAACTTTTGGGTGAGGTTTCGAATCCTTTTGAAAGCTTCATTGTCTTCAAATACATTTAAGTCTTGCAACTCATAGTCTTTGGTCTCTTTAGATTGTGGAAATTCGATCTTATTCAACAAAGGAGTATATGTGGGTTCAGACATGTCAATTTGAGAAACAATAAGGGTGAGTTTTTCCAATGGCTCTTGACAGCTTTTTCCGTTATTTGACGTTTTGGGAAAGCACTACTAAATTATTCACTAAAATACTTAAAATATTATTGTCAAATGAGTAATTCATGATCACTAAACATTAGCTATAATTAATACAATGTTAAAGTGAGCATTGTATAATTAAACAATGCTTCTATAACTCGTAAATAAAATGCTTATTTCAATCTAAAAGAGAACAAAGAGGATCACCAATAAAATATTTCCTCCTATTCCGTCGACTATGTTGATGGGGACATATAATATTTAAGCTATATAAATACTAACAAATGATATTTAAGCTATATATTTACTAACAAATAATATTATAAAAAATAATATACCTTGTGACTTGAATATTGATCAAATTCAAGTGGTAGAATCACCCCATAATATCTTGGGAACCTTTTCCAAAGAACCATTCTTTTATTAATGTTTTCTGTACATGTGTAATCTTGAGTTTGCACTCCATTTTTATAAGATCAAAGTAGTGTGTCTCAATATTGTATTCTAATCTTTAATGGTTTGGGTTGCAGAGAACTTTTGACAGATTTTGACAGATTCTCTTTTGCGAATGGTTCATAACCATAGTATAAATAAGAAGTCGGTGGTGATCTGTCACTAAGCCTTAGATATTCACTTTAAGTTCGGTAATCAATTAATTCAGTAGAAACTGTCGGCCCCTTGAATTGCATTTAGATTCTCTCAATTGACGGTATAATATTATGATAATAAAAAAAGGTTCCTCAATGTAGAAAGACCTTCCTCGTAAATACTTTCTACTAGTAAATACTTTCTACTAGCAACTACTTTCTACTAGCAACCAATTTCCACTAGTAACTACTTTCCACTAGTAACTACTTCCTACTAGCAAAGCGCATAACGCTAAGTAGCAAGGTCTTGTTTAACACTCTCTCATTGCTTGAATCTCATCCAATTACCAACAGATTGCTTGAGACACTTAAAATTGCCAAGATTGCAAACTACACGATTCAATGAATAAATCTCGGCTTTTAAAACTTCCCCATTGAGTGCTATACTTCTTGACCAACATGACTTTTATGGACCGAAACTCAACAAATCAGGAATAATTTACATAGAAACTTATCTAGCCTGCAGATTCTTATAGATTTGCAGTTATAATCTCCAGCAGAAATTCAGTTTCATCCACAATCTTTGACAATATATTATACAACTCTTGATTGTACCTGAGACTTTTCAATATCTAGCATGTCTATCACAATTAACTAATAGTACAGACTGTATAATAGTCATAAACTCACTATGAAACCAATATAATCTACAATTAGTTGCCTTTAATTACCCCATACTTTACCAACTGTTTAACCCTGCTCGGAAATCTCCTAATATAGTCCATCTAACCGTCGCCCCATTAACCCCCTCGATCTGTATGCATGCGTGAGTGTGGAGTAATTATGGAGTACCCCAGTTTACGGAATATTCTATTAGAGACTTTCCAGATGTACTTTCATTGGTTAAGTAATTTCTGGGCTTTAATATAAATAGAGGTCAATAATCTAATTGTAAAGTAAGTAATAATGTCAGGATTTTTAAAAGTTAAAGGTACAAAGATTGTAGATCAAAATGATAAGCCAGTTGTTCTTAAAGGTGCAGCAGTTGGGGGCCATTTAAATATGGAAAATTTCATTACTGGATATCCTGGTCATGAAACTGAACATAAGAAAGTGATTTTGAAAAGAATTGGTCAAGAAAAGTTTGACTTCTTCTTTGACAAATTCTATGAATACTTCTGGACCGAAGAAGATGCAAAATTCTATAAAAGTTTGGGTTTTAATTGTTTAAGAATTCCTTTCAATTATAGACATTTTTTAAATGATGAGGGAGATTTATTCCAAATTAATCCTAAAGGATTTGAAAGATTAGATAAGATCGTTGATACTTGTGCCAAACATGGAATATATACTATTTTAGATTTGCATACAGTTCCGGGTGGTCAATGTCAACAATGGTTTAACGATAATCCAACCCATTGGGCCATGTTTTGGGAATTTAAAGTTTTCCAAGATGCAGCAGTTCATTTATGGGGAAAAATTGCTGAATATTATAAGGATAATACATGGGTTGCCGGTTATAATCCATTGAATGAACCAGCTGTATCAAATCATTCTAAATTGATCAAATTCTATCAAGATATTGATAAAACTATTAGAGCAGTAGATAAAAATCATATTTTATACTTAGATGGTAATACTTATGCAATGGATTTCAGACAATTTCCAGAAACTCCATTTCAAAACAGTGTTTATGCTATTCATGATTATTCACTTTATGGATTTCCTAAAGGATTTGTTGGAAATGGAGATGTTGAAACTTATACTGGTAGTGAAGAACAAAAAGCTAAATTAAAGGCTCAATATGATAGAAAAATTCAATACATGGCAGATCACAATATTCCAGTTTGGAATGGAGAATTTGGTCCTGTTTATGCTAGTGATTTTAGAGGTGATAAGAATCCAGATCAAATAAATAAAGTTAGATATCAAGTTTTAAAAGATCAATTGGAAATTTATAAAAAAGGAGACCCAAGTGGGGATGGATCACCAATTAGTTGGTCAATTTGGTTGTATAAAGATATTGGATTACAAGGTTTAACATATGTATCACCAGATTCTAAATGGTATAAAGTATTTGGGGAATGGTTTAAGAAAAAGAAGGATCTTGGTTTAGATAGTTGGGGATGTGATATTAATCCGGAATACCAAAAACTTTATGACAATTTAACCAAACACTTTGAAGAAAACATTCCAGAAAAGTTCCATGATGCTTTGTATCCACCAATTATGAATATCTCTAGTTATATTGCAAGGGTCACCAGAGAAATGTTATTCAGTCAATATGCTCAACATGAATATGCTGATTTATTTGTAGGTTTAGATTTCGATGAATTGGATGAATTAGCTGCTTCTTTCAAGTTTGAAAACTGCTGTCAGAGACAAGAACTTAATGAAATCTTAAGGAGATATTAAATTATATAAATTAATACATGAATCTTAATGGAAACAATGATAAACTTTTCCCTCCTTTCCCTCCCCCACATTACGATGAACGGAATTGGTAACGGTATTTTGGATTCGCCGGAAAATTTATCTGAAAAGCTGGATTTCCCAATAAGGAAAGTGCTCCGTTTTTTTTCCTCACCCAACTAATAATCGTAACTTCAAATCTGGGGATGACCTGTATGGTGGAGTGATGAAATTGCCTTGTCGAGATTAGACAGACGGATCAATAATACCAATTCAATCAAAGTATTTAAACCAAAAAAAAAAATAAACGGCATATATATAAACCCATTATTTTCCTTTTATTCTTTAAAATAATTTTGAAAATATGGTTGAATTATTAGACATTGATAATTTGATTGAACAATTGACTTTAGAGGAAAAGATCTCTTTATTGGCTGGTAAAGATTTCTGGCACACTGTTCCTATTCCAAGATTAGGAATTCCAAGTGTTAGAGTTAGTGATGGGCCAAATGGTGTAAGAGGTATCAAATTTTTCAATGGAGTTCCTTCAAATTGTTTTACTTGTGGTACTGGATTAGCAGCTACTTTCAATAAAAAATTATTGCAAGAATGTGGTAAATTAATGGGACAAGAAGCTAAAGCAAGAGCTGTTCATTGTATCTTGGGTCCTACTTGTAATACTGCTAGAAGTCCATTGGGTGGTAGAACATTTGAAAGTTATGGTGAAGATCCAGTTTTATCAGGTTATGCAGCTGCTTCAATTGTTTCTGGTATGCAAAGTGAAAAGGTTTTAGCTTGTTTAAAACATTTTGTTTGTAATGATCAAGAAGATGAAAGAAAAGCTGTTGATACTCTCTTAACTGAGAGAGCATTAAGAGAAATTTATTTAAAACCTTTTCAAATTTGTATTAGAGATGCTAATCCAAAAACTTTGATGACTGCCTATAACAAAATTGATGGAGAGCATGTTTCCCAATCCAAGAGATTCTTACAAGATATCTTAAGAAAGGAATGGGGTTATACTGGTACAACCATGTCTGATTGGTTTGGTACTTATTCCATTAAGGAAAGTTTGGATGCTGGTCTTAATTTAGAAATGCCTGGTCCAACTAGATTTAGAGAATCTGTTCAAACTGCTCATAAAGTTTATACTAATGAAATCCATATGGATACCATTGACGAAAATGTTAGATACATTTTGCAATTTATTAATGAAGGTTTAAAAATTGGTCTTGGTGATAACATTGTTGAAAAGGAAAACGATGATCCAGCTGCTGAAGCTTTATTAAGAAAAGCCGGTGGTGAAGCCATTGTTTTATTAAAAAATGAAGATAATCTTTTACCTTTGAACAAATCTGCCTCTGAAAAAATTGCCATTATGGGACCAAATGCTAAAACTTGTCAAGATTCTGGTGGTGGTTCTGCTTCTATGGCTGTTCGTTATAAAATTAGCCCATACGAAGGTATTATGACCAAAATTAAAGAAGGTGGAGACAAAATCTCCGCCAAATACACTATTGGTGCTTTATTAGATAAGAATTTACCAGATGTTGGAAGTTTATTAACCAACGATGAAGGCAAACCTGGTGTTAATGTTAAATTCTATAGAAATGAACCAAGTGCAAAGGAAAGAGAAGAATTTGAATCCATGAATTTGACTACTTCCAAAGTATTTTTAGCTGATTTCAAATCACCAAATTTGGATCCAAACCAATTATTATTCTTTGCTGATTTCGATGGTGATTATGTTGCTGAAGAAACTGGTACTTATATTTTTGGTTGTTCATGTCTTGGAACAGCACAATTGTTCATAGATGGAAAATTAGTTGTTGATAACAAGACTTCTCAAGTTAGAGGTGATGCATTCTTCTTGGGTATGGGTACCAGAGAAGAATTGGCTGAATTTGAGATGGTAAAAGGTAAGAAATATCATATTAAAGTTCAATTTGGTACATCTCCAACTGCATTAGTTGCTAAAGAATTCAAAGAACCTGGTGGTGTTTACTTTGGTTTCAGATATAAGTCTACTGCTGAAGAAGAAATGGCTAAAGCTGTTGAAGTTGCTAAAGAAAGTGATAAAGTTATTTTAGTAGTTGGATTATCAAAAGAATGGGAATCTGAAGGTTTTGATAGACCTGATATGGATATCCCTGGTTATACTAATCAATTGGTTGAAGAAGTATGTAAAGTCAACAAGAATGTCATTATTGTCAATCAATCGGGATCTCCAGTTAGCATGCCTTGGGCTGATAAAGTGCAATCGATTATTCATGCTTGGTATGGTGGTAATGAATTAGGTAATACTATTGCGGATGTTTTATTTGGAGATCAAAATCCAAGTGGAAAATTATCTTTGACTTTCCCTAAAAGAATTGAAGATAATCCTGCTTACTTAAACTTTGGCTCTACTAATGGACAAGTTTGGTATGGAGAAGATGTGTATGTTGGATACAGATTCTATGAAAAGGTTAAAACTGATGTTTTATTCCCATTCGGATATGGATTATCCTACACAAGCTTTGAGTTCAAGAACTTAAAAGTGGAAAGTAATGACGAGCAAGTCACTGTTACTGTTGATGTTACTAATACCGGTAAATTGAAAGGAGGAGAAGTTGTTCAAGTTTATGTTTCACCAGTTAAACCAAAGATTGGAAGACCGGTGAAAGAGTTGAAGAATTTCGATAAAGTGGAGTTGAATCCGGGAGAAACCACCACAGTAACCATTCCTGTGTCCATCAAAGAAGCTACTTCCTATTGGGATGCTTATAAGAATAAATGGGCTTCTGATAAAGGCACTTACAACGTTTTAGTTGGAAATAGTTCAGATAATTGTGTTTTGCACGACCTGTTTGAAACAACAAAATCATTCAACTGGTTAGGTTTATAAGTAAATATACTAAAGATATACGTTAAAGACTACATATTGCCATCTCCAGCCCTATACCAATTCGTACTACCTATTCAGTACAGCTAAAAGCGAAAAGCTCTCGTCAATTACCATTTTTAGTTGATTTAGTTTTGCAGATTTCCGAATCCATCATTTTTGTAAACACATCTAATCAAACCTCAAATAATTTTTTTTAATACATAAAAAGAACGATATCCAACATTTGATAAACAATAATGGACTTTGAAGATTTTGATCTCGACCTCGAGTATTTGATGCCAGAGGAAGTGCAAAGTCCTGTAAAGAAGGAAGGGATTTCACATGCATATATTCCCAAATTACAACCTACAAATGAGTTGTTTCAGATAACAAACAATTGCAATTACAAGAATCACAATTTATTTGGAGTAGAGGATACGTTTGATGATAACAATCTTAAAAACAATAAGATTGAAAAGCTTATTCGGGAACTTGAAACAGATGATTTTGAGATGGATGATCAAGGAAGAAGTCGAATCTTTAAGGGGAGAGTAATGAAAGGATTAGCAGAGATGGATGAGGAAGTGGATGAAAGAATCATGAATTATTTGAATGACAAAGAGAATGTAGAGCCTGTAAAGTCACCAATACGATCCAATAAGGTCAAGAAACCATTAAAACCTTTGGCATCTAATTTACAGATGCCTGTGCTAAAACCTTTGAATAATACTTTAAAAGCCAATTTCCAACAATCCAAACTTAATACCAAAACAAAGCGTAATACAATTGCTTCTAGTACTACAGACCATCACAAGCGAATCTGCAAACCTAATCATCATACTAAAAGAGAGTTGAAACCTTGTATCATGTATAAACAGGATCCATGTCAAATATTCCTAGTGGATTCTCTGACAGGATCTTTAAACGATGCCACTCAATTTGGTACCGAATTGAATGCTTCCAACTGTGAAGGGTTCCCCTTGCCTGAAAATACTCATGAAGTGGTACAAATCCCTACAAATGAAGACAATATAGGTCCCAAAATGGCTATTATAAAGGCATTCACTAGTAAGTATTACACTAATGGAGCTTCTCAGATGCCAAAATCGGGATTTTATTCCAAAAAAGAGTACCAAAATTACATAAAGACCTTACACACTAGTAATGATGCCGGAGTGGAGGTTGTGGGCCAATCAGTAGATGAAGTACCAACAACCAACTCAACACCTAATAAAGAGGTCAAATTCGCTGACGATAATGATATAGAGTGGTAATATGTTCCGTCTGTCTATTCTTTCAGATGATACCCTCACATGACCTCCCAAATACTACGTTACAACGTTTTAATTTCCTCCTTACGGTTTTTAACTCATATAGATAATGAAAAGTAATGCACTTAAATTTCACGCGATCGCGATGTTGACTTTTCGTCAAGATTAATTTTAGACTTTCATAAACACTCTACTACAATGTCTACCTTCTTTGATGAAATGAAAAAAAGCTTTGCTGATGTCAGCGTTGTTGACGGCAAGGTTGATACTGCTGATTTCTTAGAAGCCAGTGAATCCTTGGTTAAATTATTTGATTTGTTAGGATCTTCTGCATTTGCGGTTGTCCAAAAGGATATGACAGGAAATATCAGCAAAATCAGAAAAAAGTTGTTAGCTGACCCTGCAAATGCATCCACTTTGCAAGATTTGATCTTATCTGAAGCTCCAACTAAAGATAAGACTGCCACTCAAGGTTTATTATGGTTAACTAGAGGGTTAGAGTTCACTTGTCAAGCTATGATTGAAACTTATAAAAATCCAACTAGTGAATTGACCAAGACATTCACTGATGCTTATGGTTCTACTTTATCTAAATATCATGGTATGTTGGTTAAACCTGTTTTCAAATTAGCTATGAAAGCATGTCCATACAGAAAAGACTTTTTCGAAAAATTGGGTGCTGATCAAGACAAAGTTAATCAACAATTAAAGGTTTGGTTAGATGCTTTGGAAAATATTGTCAAGATTATCATGGACTTTTTTGCTTCTGGAAACTACGGTAAAGGTTTATAAGTTTAATAAATACGGAATATCGTATATTTATATGGCGATTGCATTGCGTTTGGGTAACTGATTTGGTAGCTACTCACTATTCATTGGCACCATGGTAATCTATATACATTATAGTTGTTGATGAGTTATTCATCTCCCCTATATCTCTTGGCCTCTTGCATCAACTCATACAACTGACCCACTTGTTCTGGTGACATCTTATCCAACTCTGACTGGGATAGTTTGCCATCCATCCAAGCACCACCATCGATGCTTTTCAAGTAATCCTGCCATTGTGTCAAGAACCCTACTATATGTAATGGATTATCAATGTTCTTGTGTGCTTTAAACTCTGCCTTGACGTATTGGTCACCGAGTGATCTGATTTCTACAGGGAGTTTTAAAGCATGTGCTCTGAGAATGGCTTTATAAAGTCTTAATGGTGGGAGAAGCGGATCAGCCACCCTTTCTGGACGACGAGGCCTTACTAATTTCACTAATGTAGCTCTCATTGGATATTTTCGTGCGAAAGATTCTTTGCTGAGGGTATTAAAGTATGGAGATATTGAAGGAAATGATGATTGGGCATTAGGTTTTCAGAGTTGTTTTTCAGGTGTAAAACTCTGAATTCTGTGTGTGTTTATTGTGGTTGTAATTCTATACTGCTGCTTATGCCGTTTTAGGAATCTCACAAGTTTTTGATGTAATTTCTCTAAAAAGTGTGGTTTAGTACTGCAAACTGTGAATTTCACACTTGGCTGCGACTGTGCCAATTAAAGCCACAAGATCAGCGTTAATTATGGATCAACATTTTAAAGTAGAAAGCTACAGGATCAACGACAATAACAAAGATCAGTATCTCAGGGTACTACAGTATTGCGTGGACAAACAACGTAAAAGAAGTACTCGGTTGAGTGTTTCATATTAAACTAGCTTTGAAATCATTTTGGTATCTCTAAAAGAGTAATCTTACTTAATAAGAGTAAAGCATAGAATTTATGGTGTTCTGCAAACAAATTATAACAAGTCGTCTTCTTTGAATGCTTCTTCTTTCTAGAAATTTACATCCATTTATTGATGATTCTTACTATTAATAACCATATCTTTAGTTCACCGGAATCATCCACGCACGCCCTTTTACATTTATTTGCCCAATTCATTTTATGGTTTCACTAATTAAGTAATTCGACTAATGCATCCCTGCACACCGTGACATATGGTATATAAACAGTACCTTCTTGAATTAGTATACCCCAACTTATCACTCTTTACTCGAACAGGAAGTTTGGTTTGCAGTCTCATAAACAAAATTCTCAATTAGGAAATGTTATTGAAACATTAATGTCTTTACTCAATTAGGAAATTTCTCTAGTTTGGCTGTGAAGAAAAATATATAATCTAAGCTATCCCAAAAAACTAAATTAAATTCTGTCAAAGTAATAGGATAAATGAAACTTGGATCATTATTTGTCACATCTACATTCGTTACAGGCTTATTAGCAGCTCCTACTGTTGCAAATAAGGTGAGAGACTTCAATGCAGACGAGTTAATTGCAGCCATTGATGATTTCACTGCTACTATCGAAGAACAAGCTCTTTCCAAGCGTGATAATGAATTTGTAGAAGGATTAATATCCAAATTATCTAGCTCAAACTTGAATGATTTAATAGACAGATTAGATGCTGACCAAATTTCCAATCAAGTCTTTAGCTCCCTTGGAAGTTTTAATATTAGTTATCTTGCCAAATCTTTTGATGGTGAAACTGCATCGAGTTTCTTTAGTTCTATGTTTAATGATAAAGAAACGTTTTCTCAAGCATTAGATCTTGCTAAAAACTACTTTAATGGTGATACCACTACTACTAAATCAACTAAATCAAAAAAGAGATCTGTTGAAAAGAGAGAAAATGAATATGTCGATAAGATTGTTCAAAGCTTAGGAGATTCTGACCTTATCAAATCTGCTACCGATTCTATTTTAAACAATCCTGATTTAAAAGACATGGCTGGTAAAATACTTGAAAAAACCATTCAAAATGTCGATATTAGCACATTATTTAATACCATAAAACTGTCTGATATCCTTAGTGAATTGAGTTCAGAACTTTTAACTACAAGAGATTTTAAAGAAGAATTCTCCAATGTTGTTAATGATAAAATCAAAAGAGGAATTATAAAAAGAGATGAATTAACTGACCAAATTAATAGTTTAGCTGCTGCTCAAGCTGGTTCAAGTGCTATTGCTGGTTCTTCTGCTACTTCCGTTCCTTTATTAGATGATGATACTACGTCTGACACTACAACTGCAACTGCTGATGAAGAAGCTACTACTTCTGGTGGTTCCTTTTTGGATGGTTTATTTGGGGACAACGACTCAGAATCAACCACTGAAGATGCTACTACTTCCACATCTAAAGAATCAACAGAGACTGACGGTTCGTTTTTGGATGATTTATTTGGGGACGACTCTGAATCAACTTCTGAAAAAGCTACTACTACCTCTTCATCCAAAGAATCAACTAAAACCGGTGGTTCTTTCTTGGATGGTTTAGGAGACTTGCTTAATCCATCCAATGCAACCACTACTAGCTCATCTGCACAATCCACTTCTACTGGTTCTCCATTATCAGATTTATTGGGTTCTCTTTTCAACACTTCTGATTCAGACAGTAGTTCAAAGAACTCATCTTCATCTGGAGGTTTTAGTCTTGATGGTTTCTTGGATGATTTATTCAATTCCACTGGTGAATCTACTCCTTCCACACCTAGCAATTTCAGCCTTAGTGGATTAATTGATGGTTTACTTGATGACATTTTTGATGTCGATTCATCTAATTCTACAAAATCTGGAGGTGACTCTGATTTCTCTTTTGGAGATTTAATCAGTGGCTTATTTGATGATTTATTTGGAGGTTCAGATTCCAATTCTACAAGTTCATCAGGAGACTTTTCATTAAGTGGTTTCCTTGGAAACTTGTTAGATTCATTATTTGGAGGATCTTCTGATTCTAGCTCTGGTTCTGGTTCTTCAGGATCTGGTGGCTCAATCATTGATTTATTATTAAATTTGGCCAAGTCTTTATTTGGTAGTTTCGACTTTTCTGGTATCTTTGACTTTGTTGGAAGATTAATTAATAGATTCCTTGATTGGCTCTTCTCTGGAAATTTGACTAACTTTTCTTGGGGAAATTTGATTGATTGGATTCTTGACTCACTTTTTGATGATGACGGGTCATCATCTTCATCAGTTTCATCTTCATCAGGTTCATCATCAGGTTCCTCTGTGGCTCAACAATGTTGTTGCAACAAGAAGATGATTAAAAAGAGAGCATTAAAAGCTAAATTCAAGAGAAATATTCACAAGAATATCCATAAGAAAGCTGCAGAGTTGAAGAAGAGGCTGTACATCAACTTGTTATGAATGTAAATGTTTTATACCAAAAAATAATCTAATAAATATTATAGTTTGCAATAAATTTGTAGAAATAACGTAAAGCTGAAGTTTATTTTAATACGAGCATATGATGATGGTAGTTTATTGATAGTTTAATTACTTAAATCATACAAGGGTAGGTTGTGAACCATCAGTTTACTGTGTTAAAAGGCATTATTAAACATTACCCAAAAAGGAAATTATTGCATCCATAGTTATTCCCCAATTTAAGTCTCAAATGTAGCTGTCCTCGTTTACCATACTTAGACAGGTAAAGTTACCTAATTTGTAACATTCCTAAAGTAAAAAAAGCCAATTATATATCCCAAATAGTAAAAGTAAATACTAATATGAAGGAATTTCCTTTTTAAGTTATGTAATTGTAGGATTTCAACTATTTCCTTAATAGGAAATTTCTTCTCCAAAAAAAAGATTGATGCAAATATAAACCAAACCAATTCCTTTCAAAGCAATTTCAACTACTTTTTACGTTAGCTGTTCAAGTAAAATTCATATTGAAGATATTGACGGTATAAAGAAACTGGTCCAAGATGAAAATCACCACCGTTTCTAACTATATAATAGTATCCGCTATATTAAATCAAGTAATTGCTGATGGTTCAAATAATTTGTTCAAGAGATTTAGTCTCTCTGATTTATTTGGCTCTTCAGATGAAACTGCAGCTGATGACACAATCGCTAATGACAATGAAGACGCTGCCACAACCACCGCAAAGGCTGCCCAAGCAACTCCAGTAGCTGCAGCAGCAAACACTGATACCCCATTGGATGAGTTGTTGAGTTCAAGCAGCCAATTCAGTTCTTCTTCATTCAATTCATCTAGTTTGAGTTCTTCTAGTTTATTTTCTAGCTCAAGTTCTAGCTCAATCGAAACCACCACACCAACTACACAAGAAGATGCTGATGTGACGTCGACTTCTCTTGATGACTTTTTCGCTCAGTTTGAAGATCCTACTGAATCTTCTAGTAGTTCTTCATCAGAGTCTAGTTCTTCGTCAGAGTCTAGTTCTTCATCAAAGTCTAGTTCTTCTTCTGAACTGGAAAGTACAAAAAGTTCATCATCTTCTTTTTTCAATGCTTTATTTGGCACTTCTGATGACAATGAAGAAACCACAGAATCTGAAAGCTCCCTGGTAGAACCAAGTCCAGCTGGTTCTTCATCAATATCTTCTCCAACTAGTAGCGGTAGCGAAGATTTATTTGCTGAATTATTTGGAGAAAGTTCCGATTCTGATGACAAGAGTTCCAGTTCTGAAAGCCCAAGTTCAAGTGATGTAAGCACATCTGATTCATATTCCAGTGATGATGCTTTTGCTAAGTTAATGGCTTCTAGTTCAAGTGCTGAACCATCTTCTACCGAACCCGTCAGTTTCTTATCCCTGCTCTTTGGACTGGATGATGATAATGATGAAAGTTCTTCAGCATCAGAAAGCTCTTCAAGCGAACCAGCTTCGTCTACTTCTGGTGGTCTTTTTGCTTTCTTATTTGGTGAAGATGAAAGTACCGAATCCTCAGCTTCAAGTACGGCTACTTCTTCGGAAGAGGCAAGCTCAACTGATGTAGCATTATTTGCCGATTTATTGAGTGATGGTAGCTCTTCTAGTGAAGCTGCTTCAAGTACAGCATCTGAAGAAGACGATGATGATGAAGATTGTTCTGAGGAAGACTCCGTTACAGATCCAACAACATACGATGCTACTGTTACTTCTGGAGATGCTTCACCTTCTAAGGTATCATCTGTCATTGCATCCATTACATCAGCCACTGATGATGACGATGATGATGAAGATTGCATAGATGAAGAATCAACTACTCCAGAAATCACTGGTGCAAATAGTGCTTTACCTACAAACACAGGTGAAGAAAATAGTGCAACAGTATCATCAGTTGCGGAAGATGACGACGATGATGAAGATTGTACTGAAGAAGAATCAGAACTTCCTAGCACCACTAATGCACCATTAACTCTTCCATCCATTTCAATTGCAAACAACAGTACATTACCAACATCTATGTCTACTGATGATGATGATGATGACGAAGACTGTACCGATGAAGAATCAGAACTTCCTAGCATCACTAGTGTTCCATCGACACTCCCATCCATTTCAATTCCAAACAACGGTACATTGCCAACATCTATGTCTACTGATGATGATGATGATGATGAAGATTGCACTGATGAAGAATCAGAACTTCCTAGCACCACTAATGTGGCATCAACACTCCCATCCATTTCAATTCCAAACAACAGTACATTGCCAACATCTATGTCCACAGACGATGATGATGATGACGAAGATTGCACTGATGAGTCTGAAACCCCAAGTGCTACTCTTGTACCATCAATCACATCCAATGCATCTTCTGCGCCAACTTCAACGGATGACGATGATGATGACGATGATTGTACTGATGAATCCACTATACCAGTTGACCCTACTACATCAACCCGTACAGATGATCCCGAATCTACAGACTTTGATGGAGATGGAGATGATGAAGACTGTACTGATGAAGATACAACCACTCACACTAAAACCGATGATGAAACCACAACCGAAACTGATGATGATTCCGAACCTACTGATTTTGACGATGATGGCGATGGTGAAGATGACTGTATTACATTTACAGACACCGCTACCGAAGTGATTACCAAGACAGAAAATGGTCATACTTACACTACTACCAGATCCACACATACAACAGTCACCATTTATGGAACTCCAACCACCATTGTGTGCGAGGACGATGATGATGAGGACTTTGATGATGATAATAGTAATAGTAATAGTAGTAGTAGCCAAGGTGGAGATGATTATGATGATGATGACTTCTATGATGACGGAGATGATGAGGATGATTGCAATGAAACATCTGGAAGTGGATCAGGGTCAGGAAATAGCTCAGGTTCAGGTAATGGCAATGCAGCAGATTCAGGCTCAAAGAATGGGTCTGGAAGTGGCTCAGGTAGCACCTCAGCTTCTACACCATGTCCAGAAAATGATCCAGAAGAGGACTTTGATGATGATAATGATGATTACGAATCATGTCCTACCGATTGTTCAGCAGTTCAATGTGAAGGTGATGACGAAGATGATGATGACTTTGACTTTATGGATCTTTTGGACTACTTCTTTGGAGGAGATGATGATGAAGATGACGATGATAGTGTCTGTGATGATAATTGTGATGAATGTAAAGTAGGAGATGCTAACAATGATGAGTACGAAGACGATGAATTCGTTGACGATGGAGACGAAACATCATGTGTTACCACCGAGACTGCCGCAGAAACCACTGAGACTGCCGCAGCAACCACATTGCCTTTGCCCAAGGAATTGGAACAACGGTCTGCCATAATTACATCATCTGCAACTACTAGTCCAGAAGTTCAAACACAATCAAGTAGCGGTCATTCTCAATCCTCCAACATGTTCCTTTTCATCACTGCATTTGTATCCCTAATGTTCATCTAGTTATTGCCGGGCAATACTTGTAACGATAATACCTTTATGCCTCCCAAAAAAAATCTATTTAGATAATATATACCTTTTAATTTGCAGTAATAGCGCTTAAATCAAATAGAATAAGTTTGTACAATTGTCGCGAGAAAAAGTGACTTGAATATAAATATGGCAGTAGACCGTCAGTCTGTAATTTTCTTTATAATAGTGTTCATTTTCCTTCTGTTGCCGGCTGGGAATGATCAACCACATTCAAATAGGGAAAGGAAGACATTGAAGACATTTCAGGATGAGATTAAGCGGTTTGAACTGGAGTTTTTTGAGAGGCAATATTATAAAGGGTATGGCAATATTACTGGATTTCAAAAGAGTTATCAGGATATGGTAGAAGGAAAATCGGAAAAAGACTGGCCGTTTCATAAATTTACTAAGGAAAGTCCATGGGTTGAAGATGAGAGGTTTTCTGTGTTGCCCAATGTTGTAAGTGATGAAGTTAAAGGTTTCTGGGGTATTGATCCAGTAGATGATAATGGATCTTCTGCTTATTTATTTAATATATCTGGTAAATCATATGGTTCCTTTGAGAGGTCGAAGGACAAATTAAATCAATACCCAATGTCTATTCCAGATTATTTGACCAAATTCATGGAATATCAGGATTTTCCAATTGATAATGACGATAACAATGATAATAGTGATAATACTGGCCACGATAAGGCCAACGACATCAAAGCAGGAGATATAGATTATAAAGAGGGTAAAATATCCTTTGGTATCAAGAGTCTTGGTTACAATTTCCAGAATCCGGAACTTTATAAGCATATCAAAACTGATGAAGATAAAATTGATAATGCAGTTCTTGTAAAAGTTAAATTAACTCTTCAGGATAACCCTGAAATTGAATTCAGTGAACTCGATACTTTTGGTGTATATTTCCAAAATACTGGATCAATGATTACTATGACCAATTCTGCTAAATTTTATGGTGATTTTGCATTACCTCAATTCACTATGAATGAAGATAATTTTGCCATAGCTACTAAATTAATTGGTCAATATTTCAATATTAGTGATACCTATAATGATGTTTCTATGGATGATATGACTGGATCATTGAATAAAGCTTTGCAACAATGTGAATTTATTAATTTTATTCAATTAGAAAAAACTGATTATCTGCTTGAAGAGTTAAGAATGATTGATGAAGAATTAAGTAATCCCAGTGGTGCTCCAATTCCTAAAGATTTACCACAAATTAAAGTGAAAAATTCTCTTAGTTATTCTCCAGATTGTGGCCTATTAATTAGAAATAAAACTGGTAGATTTGAAGGAGAAAAGCTGGAAGTTATAACTCAAAGACAAAAGAATGTATTTATTGGATTTATTTTCTTAATTGCTTGTCAATTATATCTTTTCATGAGACAAATTCGGATTGCAACAACTCCTGGTCATTTATCAAATATATCAACCATTACATTAATGATGCTTCAATACGAAGATTCTTTGATAGCATTAGTATTTTTACTTATTTCAACATTATTTGAGGAACTTTATTTATTATTAGCATGTATTGCAATATTTACTTATATAATGTGTGGAGTATTTGAAATGGGATTTTTAACCCTTGTGATGAAAACTCAAATTAATGAAAGAGGTACAACTTGGTGGCAAATATTAAGAGGAAGTACTTCTCGAACAAGTTCTAATGAAGGACAGGATACAGAGCAAAGCACTGCTAACACCACAGAATTACCCAGACCCGTAACGGATCCTATAAATAATACAACCACACCTGTTCAAGGGTTTGCGGATCAAGATTCTAATGTTTGGAATTCAATTTTTGCTCCAGGGTTTGCTATTACTATAATGTCAACATTTTTAATTTTGAATTCTTCTATGTGGAGAAAGAAATATAGAACAATATTTGAAATGATTGGATTAATTTTTATAAATTCATATTGGATTCCACAATTTTTAAGAAATACCCTCAAAAATAGAAGAGTACCATTTACTTGGACTTTCATATTAGGTACATCCATTATTAGACTTTTACCAGTCATTTACTTAAACTTGTTTAATAATGTCTTTAGACATAGTAAACACCCATTATTTGCAATTGTTTTAATACTATGGGTAGCGATTCAAATCGGTCTTTTCTATTTACAGGAAACATTGGGACCTAGATTCTGGATTAATGATAATTGGTTACCAAAAGCTTATGATTATCACCCAATAATTAGCATCGAGGACTTAGAACAAGGATTTAGTAGTGATTTGTTGGGAAACATGAATGTTGAAGAAACAAATTCTGAAGAAATCAATAAAGAAGAGTTCAAATGTAAGTCAGACTGTGCCATTTGTATGACAGAAGTTGAATTACCAGTTTTCAAACAAAAACCAAAGAGTATAAAGAATAATAAAGAGTATATGATCACTCCATGCTTTCATATATTCCATACCGAATGTCTAGAGGACTGGATGAAGTATAAATTACAATGTCCAGTGTGTAGAAACGGTTTACCACCGGTTTAAAAACTTATGTAAAATAGAGGATTTAATGGATTTAATGCAAACTATAAATTATAAAGTCATCATATTGTATAGTAGTTAACGGTCTTTGCCGAGGTTATAATCAATGTGGTATTTGAACCTTGTTGCATCTCTTTTGAACATGACCTTCTGCAGGCCATCTACTTGCAGCCGTGCATTTACGCAAATCATCCGTATTAATGCATAAGAAAAAATGCTTGTCAGTGACCATTATCTTAATTTAGAATTGCGCTCCCAAAAGGTAATCAATAGTGTATTATGCCATGGCCCGATTGGGGAAAGAAGGTGGTTGGTGATAAGGAGTAGGATGTAGTGTAATGGAAAAGTCCAAAAGATCCAGAGGATCCAAAAGGTCCAGAAGCCATAGAGATAAAAATATGAACAAGTCAGGGTCCAATGGTTGAAGCACGTATTCTCAAACTGATAAATCTAAAAAAAAGGAAGATTCTATTAATCGGTTTGCACACATACTCGAGAGAGATGCGGTGTGCACGCTGAAATATCACACCATTAATCAGACCACTTTTATCAAGGTCATTATTCAGAGGAAAAGTGAATAATTTTCAATTACATTCAATAACAACGAGAAGATGTCTAGGGAATTCGAAGGATTCAACAACGACTTCTTTGACTTTGAGAACACCGATAACTTCTTGGACAGTATCTCGGGAACAGGTGTTGGAAATGACGTCCAGGGGTATAACGGGTGGAATTATGATGGTGCAGGAGATAATATCCAATTTGAACAACAAATAGACCGTGGAATTGAACAAGCAAGAAACCACTCATTATTTAGCTACAATAGCAGTGACTCCAACTCGAAGGGCGAAGATTTGACTCCAGATAGTCAGCCAACATTTTCTTCCTCTCATACTACACCGGAACCATCTAAATCAATTTCTTCTGAAAGTGAAGATGAAAGACCAAGAAAAAAGAGTGGTTCTACTAAGAATAAGGTAGTAAAACCCAAAAGAGATAAAGTTTCACATAATATGATTGAAAAGAAGTATAGAACAAACATTAATAGTAAGATTTTGCAATTACGAGATGTTGTTCCTTCTTTAAGAATTGCTTCTGGATCTAAAGATATCAGTATTGCAGATTTAGACGGGTTGACACCTGCTTCTAAATTGAATAAAGCTAGCGTTTTGACAAAGGCAATTGAATACATTCAACATTTGGAGAATAAGAATGACGCTTTGTATCAACAGAATTTACAGCTTCAAAGATTGATTCAACAAGCTAATATGGGTAATTATCCATCAGATGCTCGTTCTGCAATTGCATCCTCCAATGGAAGTATGAATTACATCCAAAATAGTGGATCAAATATGAATTTTCAAGAGGATATCTCAAGTGGTATGTCAAATTCTGTATCTGGATCTTCAAACTTATCGGATATTCCAATTCAATCATCCATATATTATCAAAATGAACAACAAAACCAAAGAAATGCTCCTAATAAGTATTTACTTGGTGGAATGGCGGCTGTCATGGGTACTTCTTTACTAGGAGGTCCCGATTCTGATTTTAGGGGATTATCAGCCATTCCAATTTTCCCTTTTAGTATTCCACAATCAGCTTTATTGGCCCAGTTTTGGTATGTGGTTAAACTTTTAATGTTTTTTTCTTGTATTGGATTACTTATTTTTCCAAAACTATTCAGTCCTTCTACTTCGAAAACTCATGATAAGTTATTAACTAATTGGGCATTAGTTGGATTCGGATTTAAACTACCAAAAAAATTAGATGAAAACAAGAAACAGAGAATCTTAAATGGATTATTAGGTAAATCTGGTTATACTTTTAGCCAACAACTAGGTGATTATATGTATTTATCATCCTGTGAAATCAATTTTGAAACTTGTTTTTTGAACTTGATGTTGGGATCACTTCTTATTAAAAGATATCCAATATTATCCAAAATTCTTAGTCTTAATATGAACATGAAGTCTTCATTGATTATGAATTTAGATGACAAGAGCAACAAGTCATTGGTAAAATTGAACAATTTGATTAGAAAAGTCGATGGAATTTCTTTATTCCATAGCAATGTGATTTCTAGAGTTTACAATATGGTCAATAGAAGACCTATAAGTGAAGGTATTGAATCGATAAATCAATTAAAATACATTGAAATATCTAAAAGTTCTGATTTCTACAATATAATCTTTTCCTGGAGATTATTAGAAATTATAGATACATTAAATGTGATTTATTTACAAAATCTCACCGTTGAAGATGAAGAGGAAAGGTTAGAACAAAATAATCAATTATTTAAAGATATCAAATCTATTGATGATCTCTTGGGTAATGACGATGAGATAACCGATTACTTTTCCAAATTTAAAACGGTGGTATTATCGAGAGAGAATGCTATGAATTTGATGGATAAAGTGAAACAAGAAATTCAAGTGAATTTAAGTAAAGTGAAAGTTGAGAAAGAATTCAGCGATGAAGGAGAATCATTTGAAGAAGATTCTGAATCAGAGTATGAAGATGATATTGAAAGTAGTCTGCTTGAATTGAATACATCAGCTAGAGATAACTCGGATAAAGCCTTAATTAAGTCATTAAATCTTGTTGATCAAAATGACTTTATAATTTTGGCATGTTCTATCATAACATATTATTACAAAAAGGGCCATAAAGTTGAAAGTTATAAATTATTAAGGCATTTTGGAACAATTGATTGTGAGAATTTGACTATATTCAGTTTTACATCTTTATTTAAAACCATCAACTTATTAATTACAAAAGAGAATTTGCAAGATAAGGAACTTGAGGTACATTCCGGTACTTTAGACAAATTGGTTAAGGTTACTAGATTATGGTTAAGTAACAAAAATAATGCACTTAACGAGGAACTAAAAGAGAATTTATCTGATGCAATTGTTTCAAGTGGAATCTTACTAAATGGAGGAGATGATAATTGAATGTTTTTGTTTATAATTATTCAAATTTGTAAATTAGGGATTAAATATATGGAAAAATTAAAAATTGATTTTTTGAACCCCCCCCTCTAACCCCACTCACACCGTAAATTTTAAGTTTAACTATTAGATGTTTGGGAAAATTACTAGTCCGGCAGTTTCCGAAGAATGTTGTTTAGTTCACTTGCATGGAATTTAAGCGAATTTGAAATATGGAAAGGGAAATTAATTTATTTGCTCAAATCGAGGCAATGAAGGAAAAACAATAAAAAAAAAATTAAATTAGGAAATCTAAATACAAGTAAATTACATCGATTTTTAAAATATTGGCAACCTTAAATTAATAGAATCGTAAGATGTAGTAATTCAGACAAGATTTGTAAATGGGGCTAAACTAAAAGCGCAAATCAAGAAAGTAATACTTTTTATGAGTGACTGCAACCTCAAATGGTGGTAGCAATTTTTTCTTTTTTAATGCGCTTTTACAAATAAGACCATTCGATCAGTGCTTTAAATAGAAACCGTGATGTGCATTGAAGTAGAGCTTTATGCCAAGGTTTAAGGTTTAAGTCAAGACCATCGATTTACTTGAAGTATATAAACCTACAATATTTCGTTTCAAGTTACAATACTAATTATAAAATAATTAAAATACTTAGTTGATAATTAAAAAAAAAAATTTATTTCACCTATTTGAGAAATAAAATTTCACTATTCACTTATTTAAGAATTTATGCATCTTCAAAAAGAAAATAAAAATTTATATAAAATCTACAATTTCTCCCAAAAAATGAAATATGCAAAACCGATAGCAAATATAATGAGTGTTGATACGTACCAAGAACCTTTTTATAGGGTGGTACATCAACTATGGCAAGGAAATTATACATGTTTGGCTGATTTGGTTCTTAGTTATAATCTTGGATTGCAACTCGATCAAACCAAAATTAGTGATTTGTCCGTGTTTCCGCTTCCTTCCAAAACAAATTGTTTAGTTATAAAGTCTAATGATGTTAAGTATTTCAGTTGTATTAGAGGCAGAGATACTTGGTGTTGTCCTCATGCAGTGTTGGCAGCATACTTATTCTGGAGAATTCATATTCTGGAAGAATTTACAAATGGACATATGCCATCGTTGGCATCATTTTACGAGAGTAATTTGATTCAATCTCGTAATCCAGATGAATTACAACTGATCATTTCAAATACTGATTACCTGATTGATGATTTATTACTGGGAAATGCCAACACCAATCTACCTTGTTCAAGTAGTATTTCACTTTTACCAGAGGATGCCATTTATAAAAGGGCAGGATTCAGTTCAAGATCAAATTATACAATTGCTAGAGACGCAATCGAACCTCCCGAACAGTTAGTTAACCAAGTATTCCCGTTTATTAATGAAGAAATGAATAACAGAGATATTGTTACGATCCGTTTGTATAATGTTTTCCATATGTTAAGAAGAAGTTTTGTACAAGATATGGTTCTTCTTCGAAGGAAATTTCCTGATAGTGCAATTAGTAAACATCCAATATTTAATAGTGATTTATTTAATGATTTTGCCAAAAGACTACAAGAATTGGGAGTTGGATTACAATCACCAGCACCTTCTGTAACACCACCACCATCTACAGATATCAATCTATTGATGGATCTACAAAGAAGAAACCAACTTCAAATCCAGCAACTTCAAACCGAATTAAAATCATGCATGACCCAACAAGCTAATATGTATAAGGAATTTCAAGAATTTGTTAAACAGCATAAAGACAATAAGACTAAAGAAGAAAGGCATTCTCCCATACCACCATTACCTTCCATGTTAGGACCAATGCCTATGCCAATTTTGCCTCATTTATCACCAAATCAGTCTCACATGCAAGCCCAACAACAAATTCAGAATCAAATTCAAAATCAAATGGCCAATCCTCCTAATAAGCCACATAATTTAGGCCAAATTCCCCAACATCAACCATCAAATCAACCACCTCCAACACCGCATGCACCTCCACATCCACACCCCCATCCCCATCCCCATCCACATCCACATTCACATCCACAGCAGCAACCCCATCCGCCACCATCGCAAGGTCAGATTCCAAATCAACTAACTATGAAACAAATGCCTATACCTCCAGGATTGGTAATTCCGGGAGGAATGCAATTCCCAATGGGTCAGTATCCAATGCCCATGATTCCAAATATGCCACCTAACCTTATCCCTAGTAATACCTCCACACCCAATATGGCAAACGAAGATGAATCAGCCATTAGAAGACGTAAGGCATTAAACAGAAGGCTTTCGAGACAAGCAATAAATGTTTACGAGATGTGGGATGATTTTAAATCGCTCGAAAAAGAGTTGGAAGATAATGGAATATCAATAACTGAATGGTTAAAGTTACACGGTAGCTCTGAAAGACAATTTCGTCATACTAGACAGAAGATAATAAGATTTATTGACGAAGAGGCCAAACGTACTAATTGTATGGTTGATCAGATTAAAGATAAGTTACATAACAAAATGAGAAATCGTGTCAAACCTTGGACTTTGGATGAAGTGCAGAGAATGCTTACGAGTGGGAAGCGAATTCAGTTGGACTAATGTGATTAAAACAATAAAAAAAAAAATAGGTACTACAATTTCCGAATTTGGTCGTCGAATTAGGGGAGCAGTAGTATGTTTCATCTTTGTATTATCTAACTTGCATCATGTATAATAGTGTATATTTTCAAAAATAAAAGTAATAATGTGAACCGATGAATAGATTTCAAGGGTGCAGGAAATTGAGCGAGTAAGACTTCAATTTACAGATCTGTTCCGGCATACTCTAGGTAACATGCATGACAGCCTTGGGCTCGCAATAGAAATATGCAGGTATTTTTCTGTGCCTTGACTTCAATCATCTCTTTTTCGTCTTGATACCTCGGTTGGAAGCGGTTTTAAGCGGATTTTCAATAGAATCTATATTTTATTTTTATTTTATTTTTTGATTTGTTCTCTTTATTATAATGGAAATATTCCGCTTTCAAACTGTACCTAGCCACTAATAGGAATGCCTTCCATTCCCGCAGGTTTTTTCCCCTTCCTGTTTCTTCCCCTTTCTGTTCTTAATATTATATCTTCGGTTATAAATCAATATCAAAGTTGAAAGGTTCATATGCATAACCTTCACCTTCGAAGAATTTAGACATTGCTTCCACCCAATGTAACCTCAATGAATGTAACATGGCAGAGGTACCTTCCATCAAAACTAAAATACAAACAGTTAAAACAAACCAGAATCCAAATAATAATACAGTCATGATGATACCTTTTGTTCCTGTCGTATGGAATGCATTAGCAATAGTCATTGACCAAAGAACTGAAGACAATTGAGCATGTGCTAAAGATAATGCCCACAATCTTAAATAGGAAGCAGTATGACTGACACAATTTAAGCAGAATTCAATTGTATGAATAACTTGATGAATAACTACTTCTCCAAGCTCAAAATGATCACTATCATGTGCTGAATTTGGATGAAGAGGTTCTAAATCATTTGGAAATCGGAAATCATTGTCACTTGCATTATCAAGATCATTTTCCAGATCAATTGTGAAATCATCTAATGCAGCCAATTCTTCTTCTACTTGTAATGAATGTCTTCTTTGAGAATGAAGATCACTATAACCATCAGCCATTGCCTTTTTATTTTGATTTCTCAATGTTAAAGGCTTATAAATTAATAACCAAGGAACACATATTAAAGCAATTAATAATAGTATAATCTGAATTATTGATTGTCCAGGATATAATTGAACATCGATATTTCCAGGTGAAAGAAACATATTAATCAACATATTCAATAAACCAGGGGGAGGTTTCCCAATAGCATTCCAATCAACACACCATTTGTAAATAATAGACAAGCTTAAATAACCGAAAATACTTTGCATAAACAACATTCCTGGAATAAAGTTCCCTATAATATCAACTTTCGAGTGACGATGACGATAATTAACAAGACTGAAACATAATGAATATGTCATATGAATAAATCCCATCAATACTGAAAGTTTCATTTTATAAGAATTTGTAAATAAAAGATTATTATCAGCACCATGCCATCCCCAATCTAATCCAAAGGGATAAGTTGAATTAGTTGAATGAGCAATAAGAGTCTGACCCTCTTTGGCTCCTTCAACATCAAATTTCCATCCACTTTTGAATATTGTCATTGATTTGGAAAAAATATCATTGTATAAAGCACCAGTATAAATGGAAAATAATCCCATAAGTAAAAGAACATATCTACCAGAGTATGCCATGTCAAATACTTCATCTCGGTTTCTCATGGCACCAATCGACTTTTCATTCCGAACTAAATATCCTGCTATAAGTGAAAGAATGATTCCATGTCCAATATCACCAAACATAATGGCAAACATAAAAGGGAAAGTAATAACTGTTGCAAGACCTGGATTAACTTCTTGATAACTAGCAATTCCATAAGCATCTACAATCAGTTGGAATGCTCCGGTAAATTTATTGGTTTTATGATAAGTTGGAGGTGTTCTATTTGTAGATAATTCTGTCACCACAGCTACAAGCTCTTCTTCACCAGAATCATTATGTGAAAAAGATTGAGTTTGAGGTGGATAATTGGTAGGACTTGAACTTCTTGATCTACTCACATTCCCATTACCAGTTTCACCTTCCAAACTAACTTCATCCATTGATTCACTCACAACCCTACGTAAACTTTCTCTAACATGTCCTAAATCAGATGATGGTATCCAACCTTCACCTACTAAACATCTTCTAGTTCCATCCATATCAAATTTGTTCATAGTATCATAAATTCTTCTCTCTCTTTTAATAGTATAGGCCCAATCGGTATAAGATTCTTGAATCATTACTAATTCAGCCACCAAAAGATTATGTGTACTATCATTAACAGTTTCTAAATCACTAATTTTTTCATTTAATTCTGATAATGTAGCAGTTCTTGCCTGTGAGTCACCATTAACATTAGAATAGATGATCCCATCCAAAGATTGAATAATCTTCTTAACCCTTTGCTTTAAAGTTTCACCATGAATATACACTAAAAATACACTTCTATTAGTTCCTTCAATTGGTACATTATCAAAGTATAAATTACCTCGAAGAGTTCTCCATAAAATCTGTCTTAACAATGGAATCTTCAAAGAATCAATTGCTCCTGCCATCGCAGAAAACATATCCAAATCCGCTGTTTCCATCTCAATTCCTTGCTCTAATCCATTCAATAATCCTTGATTCATTAAACCTTCATCTTCACTATCAATCTCAAAATCATTGATATTCTGATGTGGATTAGGGGCCAATGGTCTCTGAAATTCATTCACAACACCTAAGACTGACCGATTTTCTATTAATGCCATCTTTTGGCTATTTAATTTGTTATAAGTATCATCTAGATGCTTCACTCTATCAAATATCTGTCGAATATTTTGCTTTAATTGCTCCATATCAGACAATGTTGGCAACGGCTTGATATCGGCTTCGAGATTCCGATACAATTCACCTTTGATGGTGTCATGCTTTACCATGACCGTCTCCAAATACGCCAATTGACTCTCAATTTCATCCACCGTCCGAAGTTCATTCATAAACGTCCGTTGAAATGCCGTGAGCCGGCTATTCAAGTCCCGAAAGTGAACATTCCCCAATTGACCAAGAATGTGTACCACATCCCTCGCCAACTCGTTCGTCACATAGAACTGCACTAGTGACATCGTCGCCAGTCTAAATATTGCTTCCTCGTCCATTTAGTTACCTTCTCCTTTTCTATATTTATGAAAAATAATGATCCATAAAGTCGCGACACTTTTAGTTAACTTTATGCTGACGTATATGCGCTTATTGAGCTTTTGGGCATTGGTTTGCGGCTGTTTAGCGGGAGTTGCTGAAGACTATGCAAATGCCACAGCGTTACTTGCGTCAGTGGCCGAAGATCCTGGTCCCTGGGACTTAAAGGACGTTGTTCTGGCCATTCCACCTTATCATACGCCGCTGAAATCTTACAATTCCACCGGTTCTTCATTTACTACGCTACATCCACTGGTTCTACAAGCCATCGACTTATTGCAACGTGCCAGCAAAGAGTCACATGTTCCATCAATTGTTACTTTGGCTGATTTGTACATCTTTGGCAACCATTCAGTGCCTACAGATTATCAACAAGCGTTAAATCTATATCATCAGGCAATTGATCTTGAATCCAATGGACATGCTTATTTTATGCTTGGGTTCATTTATTCAACAGGATTATTTGGTGAAGTTGAATTAAATCAAGCCAAGGCCCAAGTTTATTATCAATTGGGTCTGGAAGCTGGTGATGTTAACTCATTATTAGCCATGGCTTATAGACTGATAAAAGGTATTGGATGTCCTAAGGACTTTGAATTGGCATCTGTTTACTACTCTAAATTGACAAAAATTGGATATGAATATCTACTAGACCATTACGATTCATATGAGCCTACAGAAGTCACATATAATGTTCGAATACCTGATTTCATCGGCGGTATATATGGTAAAGATGTCAGTGAAACTCCAATCACAGTCACTACATCTCGGAAAAAGCTTCTTTATGAATATGAACAAGAATATAATATGGATTCTTTTGATAAAGAGATTGTATTCAAGTTTTTCAGTGCGTTGGATGAATATGATGGTCATTATTTGGTAGAAAAGAACCATACCAAAGCAAAGCAACTACTTGAACAATGTGTTGCTTATGGTACCAAAATCTATGGATATAAGAACCCTTCTAGTATCTCGCTGAATGATCGATTTAGGTTTAGTCAATGTGAGGCTTTATTAGGACATATGTATCTTCATGGTCAAGGTGTTGAAAAAGACTATAAAAAGGCATTCAGTTATTTGACTGATCTGATGAGATTCTACAACAGTAGTGACTCATTGAATGATCTTGGCTTAATTTATCATTATGGTTATGTTGACCAACCAGATCATAAAACCGCCATACAATTATATTCATCAGCTATTCAATTGGAATCAGAAAAAGCAGCTAGAAACATGGCTAAACTTTTAATTTCAAATGTTACTTCTGGTGATATCATTTCAAGTAATAAGAAAGCTGATATAGTTCTTGGAATGAAACATGCGGCTATTAATGGGGATACTGAAGCATTATATCATTTCTTTGAATTTATTCAATCTGGATATACTAAAGGAATCACCAAGGATTATTCAACTGAAGGAGCATTAATCTTCCCTAAAGTATTTATAGAAAGACTTCATGCTTTCTTCTTCCCTCATTTAAGGTATGCCATGATTCAATTGAGTAAGAAACAATATAAAAATGCATTATTAGCTTATCTGCTTGCTGCAGAACAAGGACTTGAGAGGGCTCAAGTTAGTGCCGGTTGGTTACTCTATCAATCCGATAACTTTGGATCAAAACCCAAAATTTTTGACTATAAAAGAGTGCAAAGTGCAATTACTTACTTCAAAAGAGCATCCGATCAAAGAGATATCGATGCTACAATATTTTTGGGTGATTTGTACTATTATGGAGTGAAATCTGCTAATATATCTGTTGATTATGAAGAAGCTTTGGTATATTATAAAAGAGCTTCTGTACAGAAATCATCCCACGGATGCTTTAATCTTGCTTACATGTATGAATATGGACTTGGTGTAGTAGGAGGTAGTGATCTCTATATGGCAAAAAAGTATTATGATTTAGCATTAACTTACAGAGAACAAGCTAGTCAGGGACAAGCCAATCAGATTCCTATATATCTTGCATTATTCAAGCTTCGTATCAAGCATTTGATATGGGGTGGGAAAGATATGGATGATGGAGGATCTTGGGTCAATGCCTTTAAGAAAATTGGAATTAAAGAACAAGAATATTCTGCTCAACTTGAAGAAGATGAAAGGAGGGCTGAAGAAAGAGCGAGAGAACAACACGAAGGAGGAACAGATATTGAAATGGATAATGATGAACTTATATATTCCGACTACTTTGCCATTGGAATTACTATAGTAATGTTTGCTGTGGCGATTAGAAACATGATTCAACAATTTAGATTTCCTCGGAACAGGGCAGGAGCAGCAGGAGTAGCGGGAGAAGGAGTAGCGGGAGCAGCAGCAGCAGCAGGCGAAGGAGCAGAAGCAGAAGGCGTGGCACAGCAGGGGTGGAGATTCAATGGCGCTCAGGCTAATTTCCGTAGAGGTAATTTTGAATTCCATTTTATGGCTTTATAATTATGACATTTCATTATGAATATCCTTAAGAATACTACTTTTTTGAATAACCTTAGTAGTTGCAGTTAGTTTAACTTTAGATGACATTCTCTGAGAATGCCGAGGCAGCATTTGCAGTTGCAGCTGTCCAAGGTCATTGGCTTGTACATAATGACTTGTGGCATTTGGTGGTAGCCTATATATCCATCTTTCCTTTTGGATTAAAGCTAAAAAATCCTTTAAAATGCCACCACCTCCACCACCCAGGGATAATGTACTCCTTGAACCAAGTATAATAAGCTTTGATTTTGATCTAGTAATGGCCACATTAATTCTACGCCACTCCTGTAACAAATCACCAATTTTGTTCTCCTTGTTGGATCTAACTAATGATATAATCACCACATCCTTATCACGTCCTTGAAATTGATCCGCTGTTAAAACCTCGATATCTTCCTTGGTCATCAAGTATTTGTTTAAAAGTCTAATTTGGGCCCTGTATAAAGACATAACTCCAATTTGTTGTTGTTCTACTCCACACATAGTTAAAGCTTCAACAATTTGCCAAATTAAAAGAGCTTCTGTTTTGTTTTCTATTTTTTCACCATTGGCAGTTTCAACAGCAGGTACTAAATCATGATCTAAGAAAATGACACTATTTTGTTCATTTAAAATCCATTTCATCCAGAAATCTTTATCACCAGTCACAAGTGGTTTATAACCATTGGGATTGGGAATCTTGAGGGTTTGATTAGCCACAGATTCAGATCCACACTTTAACATATTGTTGTAGATCAACACATTCGATAATTTCATTATATCTTTGCACATTCTATATTGATAAGTGAGTTCAGTTACACTTTCAGGAAACTCATCATTCAAATATTGAAATAATGATCTTGATAATTCTTTTTTAACAATAGGATCAGGATGAGTAATAAGTGGAGGAAGTTGGTTATGATCTCCAACCAAGACGAACTTATCACATAATCTAAGAGGCCCTAAACTAATAGGAAATGATACTTGTGAAGCCTCATCAATTATACAATAATCAAAGTTGTTTCTTAAGTTGAATACTGGATCATTGATACTTAAGCATGTGACACCAACAACATCAGGTGTAAGAAGTTGATTCTGATACTCTGCTATATTGGTTACAGGCTTTGGACAAAATTCTTGAATGTCTTTATGGACTCGAGTTTTATGTCCAATTCTTAACATATTTATGTTATTGTATTGCTTCACTTTAATAAGGATGTTATCCACTGCTGAATGTGTATATGATGTCAACAATATACTTTTCCCTTGTCCAACTAATTGATTGATAATCTCTGCAATTAATGTAGTTTTCCCTGTTCCTGGCATCCCCAAAATAAGGGAATAATCTTTGGTATTAAGCACTTTATTGATAGCCTTTTGTTGATCTGAATTGAACTTGGAGTCAATATATCTCACTTTATTATCATATTTAGGTGGTTTCAATTCAACTATTTGCTCTCTTCTCCTTGAATCTCCATCTTTCATAAATAAATTCAACACATTAAACCGAGCTAATCCCATTCCATGAAACATCTCATCTTTATCTATTCGGAAAGGCCCCGGGGTATTGATGGCTCTATCAACAGATAAAACCAATAAAGCAGGTCTAATGACAGTAACAAACGCATTTGCTATAGTAAAATGTCCTTTTTCATCACTAATAATTACTCTATCATGCTTAATAATCTGACTGTTCTGTAGACCATCACCATCTCTTTGAAAAGAGTAACTAAATGGAAGTGGAGATGATTTATTTGAAAAATCAATTATCTTCATGTTGGATAAACATTTACCAGTTTTCTCTTCACGTTCCTTAGAAGTCATTATCCATAAGTCTTTCTTTAATAGTTTCAATAGTTTTTCTTCTTTGGTTATTAAGATATCCCAATAGTTATAGAAATCTCGATGTAAAGGTGTTAAGTGTTGTGTCAATTCATCAAAAGTTGGTAAGCCACTTGATTCTTGTGTACCATCTTCAAGAATTCTATGAAGCGTCATACAAGCTGTTTGAACTTCACATCTATCGCATATTGCTCGTTGAATCACTGGTGGTAAACTCCTATTTCCCTCAACTAAATATTCAGCAATTCTGTTTCTTAAATTGATTAAAGACCTTAAGTCTGCTGGTCTTATTTCTCCCAATTTTGTGAGTTTTTCTTTAGTATATACAAGTAAAAATGAGCTGATATCCAGATTGTATCTATCTTTAAATAGCAAAGAATATAATGAAGATTGTGCATGATGGGACAAATATTCACGTCCTGTTTTAATTTCCATGGGGAGAAGTTGGATTTTTGAGTCAATTTCTGCATCTAAAGAAACGTCAATTTTACCTTTAATCCCAAACAATGGAGACCATATATTTTCTTCAATATCCAAAGCTTTTTTAACCAAAAATTTGGATTTTCCAACTTGTCCAGTTCGTTTATAATATAAATTAAACCATTCATAAAGATAAGGAAGTGATTTATTCATTTCTTCTTCCAAATCACCTAATTCTATACCTATTGAAAAGCAAGATAAGGCATTTTCTTCTAATAATTGATGCATTTGGTTTTCCATTGAAGCTATTTCCCATTTTTCTGATATAAAACATTGCTGAAATATTTCATGTAATAAGATCCCAGATAATAAAGGTAAAGAAGTTTCGCCAGGAAAGTTGAATTTATCAGTGATAACTGGTTTTCTGGGACATGACAATTGTTGGGAAACAGTAGTTGCAGAAACAAGAACATCTGGAATCCAGATTAATATATTATGAGAATCATCTACCAACGTAGGCATTTCTGGGTGAGTAATAACCAAGTTTACCACATCTCCTTTGGCTATATTTAATGTTGTGTATTCTCCTCGAATAATAATCTTGCTTTCATTATTATTTTGGTCTTTAACGGTGACTATCTTTTGTTTTCCTGTCTTATTACTAGTCTTATATCCTGTTTCAAACTCACCAACAATCACATACCGCCGCAAATCCGGCCTCGTATATGAGAGCTTAGCACCATAACACGGTAAATTATCTTTAATATCCCCAAGTTTCTTCAATTTAGACGTGTATTTGTTGTGTGGGTTTTTCTGTTTCAATTGACCAAGTTTCGCTTCAAATTCTTCTTCGTCAGAGAATGGATCCGACTCCAATAGCGGGTTCTTCGAAGGACTTACTGCCTCCATTGCCTCAGCAGACCCAAAACTCTTTGTTTTGGGGCTTTCACTATCGATTTTGCTAATCCAATTCTGAAGTTTGGAACTATCACTAAATTCTATCGATGATTTGGCTCGAGTAAGCGAAGCCCTTGGTCCATCACTGGTATCACCAGCTTTCACAGAGCTGGTCCTATTTTGTGTGGTAATATTTAGAAATCCAGAACCATATTTTTGCAACATCAGTTCTGCTTGATTGATTTCTTCAATGCTCTCATCAACAGTTTCCTCCACAACCTCTTCATTCACGTCCAAAATATTCTTCAATGGGGAAGAAGGAGCAACTACGCGTTTCACAGGACTCGCCCGCCACTTGACGCCTTCAAAGCTTTCATCTGAACTTTGATTATGTACCACAAAATTGTCATATTCATCAGCAATTGATGGCACTGATTCATTAGGAATAACGATTGATTTCAGTGGGAAATTGGTCGATTTTGTTGTAGTAAGTTTGTTTCCAGGAGTGAAGAACGATGTCTTGAGTTTCCGCTTGACGGGACCCGACTGGTGATCGGGATCTACCCGATTATGTTCCTTTGAATCCATACAACTCGCGTCTTCTGGCACGCTCAATTATTTCAAATAGAGATATGATGGGGGGGATGATGATGTCTCAAGCTGACATAAGCATTAGACAAACCATCAGAAAACAAACCGCATCGAGCGTGCAGACTCTCATTTTATCCTACAAAAATTTTTTTCTAAATCTCATCGAGAAATTTTCACTTCACTAACTGGTTCTAATAATGTCATACATCTTAACAGAGACCGCAGCCGGTTATGCGTTATTAAAGGCCGCAGACAAGAAGATCCATAAGTCTTCTACCATCATCGAAGATTTGAACACTGCTGAAAAGGTTGCACAGCAATTCAAAATCCACAGATTTGAAAAGTTTCAATCAGCTGCCAATGCTTTAGAAGAAGCTAATGCAATTATTGAAGGTAAAGTATCTGATAGTTTAAAGAAATTATTAGAAGATGCCAAATCAGACAAAAAGGTTAACTTGATTGTTGGAGAAATTAAATTAGCCAATTCCATTAATAAATTGGGATTAAATTTTTCAGTCATTTCAGATGCTGCCTCTTTAGACTTACAAAGAGCTATTAAAGAATTCTTACCTGATTTATTACCAGGTTTAGATGATGCTACTTTGAAACAAATGTCTTTAGGTTTGGCTCATTCTATTGGTAGACATAAATTGAAATTCAGTGCTGATAAAGTTGATACTATGATTGTTCAAGCTATTGCTTTATTAGATGATTTAGATAAAGAATTAAATACTTATGCTATGAGAGTTAAAGAATGGTATGGTTGGCATTTCCCAGAGTTGGCCAAAATGATCACCGACTCTGTTGCTTACGCTAGAATCATTTTAACCATGGGTGTTAGATCTAATGCTTCAGAAACTGATTTATCTGAAATTTTACCAGAAGAAATTGAAGAACAAGTTAAATCAGCTGCTGAAATTTCCATGGGTACTGAAATTACTGAAATTGATTTAATTAATATTCAAGCATTAGCTGAACAAATTGTTGAATTTGCTGCTTATAGAGAACAATTATCTAATTATTTATCATCAAGAATGAAAGCTATTGCACCTAATTTAACTGTATTAGTTGGAGAATTAGTTGGTGCTAGATTAATTGCTCATGCTGGTTCTTTAACTTCTTTAGCTAAAGCTCCTGCTTCTACTTTACAAATCTTGGGTGCCGAAAAGGCCTTATTTAGAGCTTTAAAAACTAAACACGACACACCTAAATATGGATTATTATATCATGCTTCATTAGTTGGACAAGCATCTGGTAAGAATAAGGGTAAAATTGCTAGAGTTTTAGCTGCTAAAGCTTCTGTTGCTTTAAGATATGATTCATTATCAGAAGATAGAGATGATTCAGGAGATTTTGGATTAGAAGTTAGAAGTAAAGTTGAATCTAGATTAAGTGCATTAGAAGGACGTGATATGAGAACAACTTCCAAGATTGTAAGAGAACAACCAAAGATAGATATTAGTGAATCAAGAGCTTATAATGCAGATGCAGATGCTCCACAACAAGAAGAAGAAGAAGATTCCGATGATGAAGAAACCAAACCAAAAGAAAAGAAAGAAAAGAAAGAAAAGAAGAGAAAGAGAGATGATGATGAAGAAGAATCTCCAAAGAAATCTAAGAAAGAAAAGAAAGAAAAGAAGGAAAAGAAAGATAAGAAAGAAAAGAAAGAAAAGAAGGATAAGAAGGATAAAAAGGATAAAAAGAAGAAAGATAAATCTAAAGATTAATTTGTATTGCATTGTATATTTAGACAATAGGAAGTTACGTAATTTTAGCTATTACATTGCCGTGCTCTCTCTCTCTCTCTTTATAATGAAATATTCTCACGTGTGAAAAATTTCACGAAAATGTCCCAATTCATATCTGAAGATCCAAACCATCCTGCTAACTTGATTTGTGAGCTTTGTAGGCTCTTTTATGATAACAACTGGGTCACAGGAACCGGTGGTGGTATCTCCATTAGAGATGGGAACCATGTATACATTGCACCATCAGGAATTCAAAAGGAAAGATTGAAGCCACAAGAAATGTTTGTAGCAGAATTACCACTGGAGAAATTGTTAAAAAAGCCAGAAGATGGCCTTGATGGCTATAAATACAAACCATCAGCTTGTACTCCATTATTCATGAGTTGTTATCAGATGAGAGATGCTGGGGCTTGTATTCATACTCATTCCCAACATGCGGTAATGTGCACTTTATTATGGGAAGACAAAGTAGAGTTTGAGATTAGCCACATTGAACAGATTAAAGCATTACCACAATTGGAAGTAAGAGATGGAAAAGTAGTGAAAGTTGGAAGTATGCAATACTATGACAAGTTGGTGATTCCGATTATAGAAAATACACCTCATGAAGAAGATTTAACCGACTCTTTACAGCAAGCTATAAAAGATTATCCAGGAACCACAGCAGTGTTAGTTAGGAGACATGGAATCTACGTTTGGGGAGAAAATGTATGGAAAGCCAAAGTTTATAATGAAGCCATTGATTATTTATTAGAATTGGCCGTCAAAATGAAAACCAATGGTATTGATACTGTTAAAAAGCAGTAATTAAATATATATATATTACACATTATTTTGTATGTACATGCAACCAATATGATTAGTTTAAAGAGGGTTTTTGGTGTCTTTCAATGCATCCCCTCGTATATCCTTCCACTCCACCTTCTTTTCAACCTCTCCAACACATACAACAGTTCCTCCACGGATCATATACACCCCCAAATCGTACATTTTCGGTTCTTGGTCTTTGCTAATAGTGATTTCTTGACACAGAGAAATCACCACGTTCGTGGCATTGTCGTATCCTTCAAGCCTGCCTTCAAACATCCTGCCATCCGTGGTGAGTACTCGAACCTTTCCTTCTATTGTTAGTATCAATTCTTCTTCAAAATCTGCTTGTTTACTTACGGTTTAGTGCTTCCCTTAAGCTGGACATGATGAAAAGTTTAAGTGCGCACAGTTGACTTTTAATTGTATTTGTAAATAATCCTTTGTAACTAATTATGCCACCACAACCTGCAAATCTTCAGAACCATCGTAGAGGGCCTTCCCAGGGAACTTGCCCTGACCATCGACTCTCCCAATGGGCTGCAAAGCTAGAAATGGAGAGTTTGACTTTGAAAAAGGCATTACAATCAGAGTTTAGAAATGTTCGAGAATTAGTCGCTATTGAACAGACTCGTGCCAATCAAGCGACTGCTATGGCAGACCAATTAACTCCAGTAATAGAAGCCCATGCAGAATCGCTTAGAAGTTTAAACATTATGACAGAGAAGAATAGTAAAGATTTAGAAAGCATTAAGCAGTATTTAAGCAGCCTTATTCCTCGCCTAGAGAATATTGAATTATACTTGAAAGAAATCGGTGATGATGATAATTGTATTCAGGTACTTAAACATAACTAATATTCATTCCTGTTGATGTCTATCCTCACTTTTACTTCACTAGACTCACAAAGATCTTGATAATATAGCTCATACATCGCCATATACCTATTAATGAATTGTCTAACCTGATCGTCTGTCATTCCGCTACCTTTCTTTTTAATTAAATCGTGTTCTTGTTGAAGTCTCCATGTAAACACATTATTGATGTCATTTGTTTCAAAGTTAACAAAATAGTCAAATGATTGCCAAATTGGAACATAATCCTTTAATCTAGCATTGATATCAAGCAAATGCTCAAGTTTATTTGATTTGGCTGCTGAATCTGGAGGTAATGAGTTATACTTAGCAATTAAAGTATCTTTACTTAGTGGTTGATAACCAATAAACCATCCTTCTATCAAAACAAGATCTACATTATCAAACAGTGGCCACAATTCCTTTGGAAGTCTATCACCTTCTCCGTTGAATGCGGATTTATCATACTGGGGGACTGCAATTGCACTTTTCTGCTTGACTTTATTTATAATATCTTGAAGGAGACTCAATTCGTGAGTTCCTGGTAATCCTCTTCCTTGAAGAAGTTTATTATCAACTGATTTGGCATACTGGGTCAATTCAGTTTGTTTTTCATGAGTAAGATAAACATCATCCAACAGAAGCGTTACCACATTTAGCTTTGGAAATTGTTCATTTAAAAATCGTTTGGATTGTTCCACAGCGAACGTTTTACCAGACCCTTGTGGCGCACTTATTCCAACTACGATGGGCTCCAGAATACCGTTTCTAACAATTGATTCCAAGTATTTATATAATGATTTAGGTCCAGGAGGGTACATTGCGCAGAATTTAAAAATGTTGGGGGATCAAGTTAACGTTTGAACTTATATTTTAGTTTGAAGTTATGGATGGTTCTATATATTGGATTCATTAAATGGCTTTAGCATCTTTTAATTTACTGATTAATTCATCAACAGATTCAACTTTAATACCTGGTGATCTTTCAGCTGGTGGTTCAACTTTTAAGGTTTCTAACCTTTTAGTCAAATCAACACCCAAATCTGAAGCCTTAAGTTTTTCTAAGGGTTTCTTCTTTGCTTTCATAATATTTGGCAAGGAAGTATATCTTGGTTCATTAAGTCTTAAATCTGTAGTAATAATCATTGGTAATTTGGCTTTTAAAGTATTGGATCCTCCATCAACTTCTCTGGTAACCGACACATAATCACCTTCAATTTCAACTTTAGAAGCATTTGTTGCTTGAGGCCAATTCAATAAACCAGCCAACATTTGACCAGTTTGATTAGAATCATCATCAATGGCTTGTTTACCCAATACAACCAAATTAGAATTTTGTCTTTCAACCATTTGCTTCAACATTTTTGCAACTGCTAATGGTTCAACTTCTTCATTTCCAACATCAACTAATGTGGTGGTGTCTGCACCTTTCGCTAATGCAGTTCTCAATACATCTTGTGCTTTACTAGGTCCTATTGATACAGCATGAATACTTTCAACCAAATCTTTATTACCTTCTCTTATTCTAAGAGATTCTTCAAGGGCAATATCACAGAATGGATTCATACTAAACTTCACCCCTTTAGTTTCCACCCCAGTTCCGGCCTTGTTGATAATTGGCTTTATGGCAAAATCAATAACTCTTTTCACTGGAACTAAAATCCTTAATTTACTCATAATGATTAAGTTAGGTTTTGATTATGATTATAATTTTTCATTGAGAAAAAAAAAAAAGTTAGGAAAAAGAGTCAGAACCGAAACCGGGGACTTTCCAGATCTGCGAATTGAATTGAAGAGAGAAAGAAGCTGCAAAATTTAATGTTTATTATACCAATCCTAACTATATATGACCAGCAGAAAGGTTTGCTCTGGCCTTCATCTTTTTGATTCGTTCTTTCAATTGGCTGGTGACATCTGCAGCCATTTTCCAATCATTATCCTTTTCATCCAAATTAAATGAAGAGTATCGATCAAATCTTTTAGGACTTGCTCTTGCATCATTATTCTCTTTGGATTCTCCGTCAATTGAAAGTCGATTTACACGGTTGGTCAATTCTCCTGATGTTAGTTTTTCCTCGTTATTCTTAAATGGTGATACATAAGTAGAAAAATTTTCTGGAGCTTGAATGTTGGAATTTTGTTGTAATTTCATTAAATCCATTGAAGTTTCCAAATCTTTCACTTTTAACTTTAAATTATCAATTTCACTATTAAGTCTTGATATTCTTATATCTTTGTCTTGAATTAAACGTTTGGAGTTCAATGCATCTTCTTGTGTTGTTTCTAGAAGATTATTCAATTCTTTGATGTTGTTTTGTAATGTGATATTATCTGATTTCAAGTTATCTATCATTGTTCTCTGTCTAACTTCTGTTTCTTGCCATCTTTTTCTTTCTTCTCTTAATTCTTTCAACTCTATTAGATCACTTGAATCAATTTCAATTGATTGCACTTTCTGTGATACTGGTGATAATTTGGCGGATGCCGATGAATTGGTACCTAATGATCTTCCTGTCAATCCTCTACCGTAGGAAGATATCTTTGGCGGGCCATGATCTGCTCTTTTCACAGGAGATGTGGCCTGTCTTTTTAATGGCACCGTTGAAGGCATTGATATCTTTGAAGTGGGTTTTGTGGCCGCTTTGTTAGTTACAGAGGAAGACAATGAAGATGTATTTCCTTTAGAACATTTCACTTCAGCAGTTTCAAACGCTTTAAAGATTTTGTTCTTTCTATTATCATCAACTTTTTCCAAATCCTGCTTTAATTCTCTTTCTCCTGTGATTTTCATTAATGTTGCAATTAATAAAGTACCAGCTTGCCTTATTGGTTCCTGAGATTCACTTAAAAGCTTAACACTTGCTGTCATTATTAATTCGATTTCATTACTTGTAGGAGGTATTTGAGTTTCTGAAAGACATTTCTGTAAAAAATTAGTAGCAGAAATCTTTACTTGAGGAGTCTTATGACCCATTGTACTAAGGGTGCTCTCCAAGGTATCAGATAAACTAGTAGATTCAAATATGGCAAATAAAGCATTATTGAGAGCATCTGCCACAGAAGGTTTCTTTTCTTTGTTTCTATCAAGCATTGGAAGTAAAACGATTGGATAATACCTATGGAAGTCTTTCTTCAATCCCTTGGCAATAAATTCAACACAATTGGCAGCTAATTGTACTACTTGAATATTTGCATCCTTCATGCATTTGGCAAAGATTCTCATAATTTCAGTATAATCTGATTTGTTTGAAAGCTTAATCGGCTTACTTAAAACTGCATGCACTTCCTCCAAAACAGCCTTTCTTTCTTTCCAAATAGGATCGTTAATTCTTGTTGAAAAATCACTTGGAAGTTTACTTAAGACTTCTGTTGATTCCAATAGGGTGAATGGGTCAACTTGTGAGGTTTGATTAGAAGTTTGGTTGTTCTCCATACTATCTATATCCATATCACCCCCATTAAGGTCAACCGCAGCAGCACTTGCTTCCGCTTCTTTCTGAGCTCTAGTTAATCTCTGCTGTGAAGGTGTTTCAGATTCATATTGCTCAAATGCCTTTGATAAATCCTTTTGTTGAACTGGCTTTAAATCATCAAACAACATCTTCTTCAACCCATCCTTGAGCCATTTGTAGATTTCTATAGTTAACTTTGTAGTTTCAGCCCTTACATTCCTATCACTATGAGCAAATAATTTAGGTAAGGTTTCAATAATAGGAGAAGGGTTGATAATAACACACCCAAAGTCAGCCACAATCCTGGTCAATGCAGTAACACACCCAGCTACCAACTTAGGCAACTTGTGTTTGGTAAAAGGTAACATTTCATCAACTATACTATTAGCATTAGGAATGATTTCAACACAATAAAGTAAACATTCAATTGATTTAGCTTTGGTTCCAGCTCTTGAAGACGATAATCCCTTCTCACACAACGAGGATACAATTCCACTGCTCTTTAACCTCTCCAATATTACGGGAGTTGCTCCAAGCTCCAAGTATTTGGCAAACAATTGTAGACCAGTTTCTTGAGCCACAACATTCAGATCAGTGATGATTTTCTTTAATAAATCTGGGGATAATAAGGCGAAAAATGGGTCTTGTTCGTTTCTAGTAGATTCAATTTGATTAATGCATTCTGTGTATGCTTCTTGACGGGCTTTCCATACCTTGTGGACGAGTCGTTGGTCCAATGGGAGTGTGGAATAGTCTTCTGGCTCTGACATGTTTACAAATAAACAAAACGCGAGACGAAAATAATTTAAGATGGACAGAATTATGGAGATGAGAGAACTATACAATAAAACAAGTTTTAAAGGTTTCCATAGAGATTATTCAGGAAGATCATAATCACAGGCTTCTAATAGTTTTTCAAATGGTATAAATAGTAGAATATGTTTTAAAATTAATGGTGATTATGCATGGTATAAATTCTTGTCTCAATTATGCGTTTATTATGCTTCTAATCATATTTCTTTACATATTTAGCACGTATTTCGTCGTAAGGTTTTAAATTGAACCCCCATTCTTCTTCACCAGGTCTAACTTCATAGTATTTTTGAATATTAACCCCATGATATGGATGATATGCGAAGTTGAACCACGGTAAAATAGCCATGGTTGTAAATGAATATTGACTATTTCTATTGGAAATATCCTTCAATCTATCATTTAATACACTTTCATTTTCATGATATGGTAATTTTTCTTGTGATAAAAGCTTTTTGATTTCATATCTATCCTTTTTAACTTCTCTAGCATTTTCTTCCCATCCCAAGAATCTTTTAGATGATCTTACATAAGCCAAATAGAATCCACCAACAAACCCTAATAAGGTAGCGGCTCTTAAAGCACCTGCTGGAACTTTTCCTGGAGCTTTAAAAGCACCAGCACTTGGTTCGAATCTTTCCCAAGCTTGTAATCCAATAGGGAATGCAACAGTACTTGCTCCCCATGCAAGGTAATCAGAACCTCTAAAGTAAGAGATAACTCTGGAGAAGTGTGGATCAACATCAATGATCTCGTAATCAGCTTGAGGTGGCTGTCCTCTTACTGGTTGATACTTTTCGTTGTAGGACATGATGGTGTATAAGTTTTTTTCATTTCAAATTCTCAATTTTTGATTGGAGAGCGCGGGTCGTGGATAGTACGCTAATTATCTCTTGTATGGTTAAATTTGAAATTATTAATGCCTTCCACTGAATTGTCATTTGTTTGGCCTATTAGTGAATTGTATTCAAACATTGGTAGCTAGATAATACTTAAAGTATATCCATTGATCTTGCAAAATACAACATGAAATCCTTCAATTTATATCTCTGCCTTGTTTCCATCACTCTTTGCTTTCAATTCCGCACTTGTTTAAGTCTACATTATGGTATCATTAGATTATGATTCATACTCCCATAAACCTGTATTCACCAAAGCTATCAACTGTGTAAGAGTACGAAATGTACCTTTAGTGAATTTTGTTATCATTGGTGTATTGGGATTTTTCTTGTTAAAGCTTACCACCAAATATACTGGATTGTATATGAAAAACTCCTTGATTACTATCATTGTAACTAATCTTGTATTATTTGGGATATCAGAGACTTTAGCTCAGACTTTGTTATGTTATAAAGCTAATGCACCTATAATATCATTGATTTTTGATAATAATACTCGGGATTTTCTTTCTTTCAATTCCAACGATATTCTGACTGATGGTACTTTCCCTAATAATGAAGTAGATGATTTAGAGAGATTTGTTGATTATATTGACAATGAATCGACTCATGAAGATGTTGCATTGAATGATTATGATGGGAATCCTCTCCATAATCCAATTGAGCTTTCTTATTTTAAGTTTAGTAGATTGGCAGGATTTATGGTATGGGGATTTATTATGGCTTTTTGTCAATGCTGGTGGTATAAATTCTTACAAATTTACTCCAAAGATCCAAAGTTTATTGAGGTATTAAGAAAGGTGTTGACAGATCAATTGTTTTATTCACCAATATCATTATTCTGCTTCTTCACTTATGGAACTATTGTCCTTGAAAATGGAACTTGGGATGATACAAAGGAGAAGTTAAGAAGAATATATCTAAAAACTCTTATAGTTAATTATTCAGTATGGTTCCCAGTCCAATTCATTAATTTCTTATTGGTTCCAAGAAGTTTCCAGGTTCCATTTAGCTCTAGCATTTCAGTTCTTTGGAACTGTTTCTTATCTATGCGTAATTCCACAAATTAATATATATATTATATGTACATACCAGAATTGGAATATCCATTAAATTTTCTAACAGATAAACTTACTGTTTTGAGATACATGGAATCCAATTCTAAAAGATGGCTTAAAATATAACTAACATCAATTATTGATTCATTATCTAATTTTTCAAACCCACTTTGTCCTTCAGCATTTAATATTAATCCTATTATTGATACGTCTTTGGAGACCAATGATCCTATAACACTGGCACATATTCCAGTGATAAAGTGAGGAGGCTTCATTGGTGGAATTTGATCCACAATATTGTTCACTTTACCCTTTGTGATCTTATTGATAGTCTCATTATTATTCAAAGGACTAGGTGATAAAAGAATCCAATTTTTAATATCAAATTTACTGGATATTTGTTCACCCAAAACATTAATTGCAATTGTATTTGTTATATGAGGAACTGTAGCAATTAAATAGTTTTTATATTCGAATAAAGGGATCTCCAATTCACAATATTTATCATTTAATGACTTCTCCATAATAGCTGCGTATAATTGTTCATCTTCGTCATAATCATTGGAAAATTTACTACTAACAATCTGCTTAATTTCAGGGTACTTTACAGTAATGACTCCATTCTGTGTTTTTCCTTCTATACTTTCAGTTAGAACCTTAAGAGTCTTTGGAACTATGATCATAGAATCAGCAGAACCATTATACTCCACAGAAACTTCAGGAATAAGATCAGGGGCATCACTTGCGTCTTCGTCATCTAAAAAGTGACGATGAGCATGTCCTTCATTCCATGGTTTGATCTAGCTTGTTAATAACTCTATATCCTAAACTTAAAGACTGTTTAATCAGTACATACCAACATTGCCACTAGATAATAAAGTTATACTTAAAATGCGAATTTTAAAAATTAGTCGATAATGTTCAGAACTCCTGCTTGGAAGAGAGTCTTTATTGGTGTCCGTAAATACCATTCTGGAGATCATCCAGCAAGTAACTTGATAATAGATGCAAGTAGAATTGAAAATAAGCTTTTAACTAAATCTTTAGAGTATATTCCCAAATATGGATTTAGTGACAAGTGTATCACTGATGCTATTAAAGAATTGAATTATTCTGATTCTATTCAATCAGTTTTGAATGCTTCTCAAGGAAGCAGTTCGTCAGAGCTTCAGTTAATGATCCATTGGTTGAAAACCCAAAGACAAAATTTAATCCATGATATTTCTGATGAGAATAGTGACTTCCATAAGATTAGTGATGAATATGACAGAGCCACCTACTTGATTAATAAAAGACTTTTATATAATGCCCCTATTATCAACCAATTACAACAAGGAATCTCTCATTTGATTCTTCCTTTCAATATGCCTTTGGCTTTGGAAGAATTGGGTAATTTAGGTGATGATATTGCTTTCTATGCTGGAGATAACTCTCACGATTTTGCATGGTATGCCAAAAGATTTAGTGTTTCAACTGTCTATGTATCAAGTGAATTATATATGTTACAGGACAAATCTCCTAATTTTGAAAACACCAAGAAGTTTGTAACTGAGAGAGTTAAAAAAATTGATCAATTGGGTGAAACATATGATACTTTTGAAAAATGGGCTTTTTTCAACAGTATTGCAGCATTTAACCTTATTAAATCCCAATTAGCTAGAGGTTAGAAAAGAAGACGGTTATAGGTAGTAGTTAATCAGTTTGTAAATAGATTTATATTAACTAGTATACATTTAATGTCCATGCCTAACTCATATTTGATCTTATCTTTACCAAGGCATTTCTGGCGTTCTCCATCTCTTTTTCCTTTTCTTTAATCTTGGATTCGGCTCTTTTAATTTCATCCTGAATAAACTCTATACGCTTAGTTACATTTAATTGTGCTTCTTTATAATCTTGTGGCATTAAAACAGGACCAGTTAATTTGTAAATTTTAGAATCTTCATTTAAATGATCAAATTCTTGTAAAACAATTTTATTCTCTTGATATTGAGTTTCTAATTGCTGTCTAGCAGCTATTAATTCACTTAATTGAGTTTGAGCATTGCTAAAGGCCAAAGAAACCTTTTCTATTTCTTCCCTATCAGCCATGATGAAAAATTTTAGCGAGGAATAAAAGTGAGATTTTACTATTAGCATTATATTCAATGGGGGAGGTATATATAAACTAATTAGGAAAGAGATCATCGTTATCATTAACCATAATTTCAGTAACGTGGACTTTGTAGTTCGAGTCATCAACATCGGTTTCATCATCAATGACATCTTCTTGACTCAATTCTATATCGATTGTGGTATTTTCAAATTGATCAAATGCATTCCGAATGTTTTCATCATCATCGTCTTCAATTGCACTATTATTAAGAAAAGATGTAAGATGAGGTTTGGTGGTATCACAACTAGTGTGTCTTCTCTGGATATGTAATTTGACATCACTAAAAGAAGCAGACCTTGATTTGGAATTAATCGAATTGGATCTCGATTTCTGGTTATAACTTTGGGATCTTATTTTCCGTTCATTGGCTAAAGTACGTTGTTGTTGGAAAGGACTAGCAAACAAGTCTTGATTAAACAAGAATCCTTGGCTTTCCTTCAATGATATGATACTATAACCGGAACTTTCACTATAGTAGCTAGCTGATTCATAGACTGATATGTTTTCACTATGAATCATTGAAGAAGAGAGGAACGAGTTCCTTCTGAACCATGGAGATGATGTATTGGTAAAAGAAGATCTTCTGTTTTCAGATTCCGATTTAGAATGAGTTCTTCTCTTAGTTTTTGGGGATCTTTCAGACATGCTTTTCTAAAGTGGGTTGCTAATAAAAGAAATTATGGGTCACACCAATATCACACAATAACTGCTAAATACCTACGTGATTGAAAATCTATTTTTTTAAACCAACTAGTGGATTAGAAGTCTATTATTTAAGTTGGGGAGGTCTATATCCACTTGTTGAAGTTCTCTTATATCGCTGGTGGGTTCGTTATATCAGTTTCTAATCTATCTTTTGGTCACTAAATAACCCTTATCGTACGAACTTTGATTCCGCGAAACTTTATATTATTCTTATATATACAAGGTCATAAAATCATATATCATTAGCATAACTATTTTTGTTTAATTTTAGCTTCTGCAATTCTTTAACCACATAGTCTAGACCATCTCTAGACTTGCCTAAGTTGGAAGTGAATTTTTGTTTACTCCAATCTTCAATTCTTTGTTTAAATCCGTAAAAATTGGAAGAAAACATCACCTTACTTGAAACATTTGTAGATTTTTCATCAATTTTACTATAGTAAATGTATTCTTCAACTTTAATGAATTTTCTATGGTCAATATTAGCAGAATATGTCATAAGTTTACTTGTTTTAGGATTTATCACAGTTTTCTCCAAGATCCAACTATTCAAGTTAGGTCCTAAAAATGGTTTAATAAAGCTAGGCAATCTTCCTGTTTTCACCATAAGTTTAGTAATAATTAAATTGCCATGCTCATCCACATGATTATCCAAAGTATCGATACTCAACACATGTTTAGCATAAGGATTTGGGTACCTATTCAAATAGGCTAAACTTACAGTAGTGAAATCATGGTCGTATGTATGGTGCGTTTTAAAGACTTGAACCATCTAAATCCCTTTGTTAATTCTAGTTGACTTTTGGATTGGTGAAAATTGGGGGAGCTTCAAAGTTTGAAAAATAAAATCTTCTGACGGAGAAAATGGGCCCAGTTGTGTCCGCCACGATTTTAATTTGCTTTTCGTGTGCTGGTGAATTATTGGTAAGTGTCTGGTAATTATTGGTTAGTGTCTAATGAATTGCTGTAGGCATATTGGTAGAATTGGTGGTACTGGTGGTACTGGTGGTACTGATGGTACACTAATTCAACACTGATGGCACTGGTATTGTAGAATACAGGCAATCTTGTAGACCACTGGCGGTAGTTCTGGTGGCATAGAGTTTGGGCTCAAGCAGAGTTAACCATATTTACTCTAAACTTAACCACTGTGAATATCTTTCCTTTATTTACTCATCTTCTACCAAATAAACTCAACCAAATAAACTCGCAGTATACTGTCACTCCACATCCTAAGGCTGTGTTCTGTGTAATAACCTGAGATTATCCAGCAGTGCTATTCTATTGGCCCGGCAAGACAATGTTTGAATTCGTGCCCCATCCGAGATCCTGCACTTGCTTGCAGTAATTAGATGATGTTGCAAATTGCCCGAGACCAATTTAAAGGTTAAAAGAAACTCCAAAAGCAAGATAATAACATTGAATGATGTAGTCATACACTGTAGTCATGTAGTTTTCCCCAGAAATATAACGTAAGAGGTCACGGAAATATTAATATGACAAAGGGTTCTCTCGGATGTCAAAGTGCTGCAATTTTGAGCGCAAATTTTTTGAACCTGATGAGCTCGTCAGGCCCGGTAAGTCATAAACAGGCCCTGAGATTTATCACCAGCCAATAAATAAGTTGTTATTATATTGATTAAGATCAAAAATGCCGCTTTAAATCGTACTAAACTCTTTGTAGTATTTGGGGGGTGTAACTAAATAGTAAAATTCCGTTGGCCATTTGGCACAAAACGGTCGAGTTTGACAGACTTTTGCATCTTTAGCTAACTTCAATAAATTCAGATTTATAACTTTAGCTTTCAATCTCTAAAAGATTCTTTAACCATCTGGGGAACTGTTGACTTGTTATATAAGCAATAATCATTCATAATAGTTAATTGCCGCTACCGGCTACTCAATCGCTAGAACTTTCTGTTAGCATTGCAAAATTTTCCTGTCCTGTGTATTACCTCATATACTGCCACTTTCCAGTTATATGTTTGTATACTGAAGCACAATAATGTATGATGACATTCTATAAATAAGAATTACAATCCTGCTAGTTAAAATTTCAGTTATTTAGCTTAGCAAAATGAGCACAGCTACTTCTAATGAGAAGAAACTGTTGGAATTAGGTAATGATGATTCATTGCAAATAAGTGTAGATTCTACATTACTGACATCCAAATGGCAAAACTTCAAAGATTCTTTTAAAAGAGCTGAGCTGGGGGGATTACCACCACCAAAACCAATTTCCAAAAGACATTTAAATTTAATGGCTTTAAGTACTGGATTAGGTACTGGATTATTAGTTGCATCTGGTGATAAATTAAGACAAGCAGGACCATTATTTTTATTAGTTGCTTATGCCTTAACTGGTTATTTTATGTTAATTCCAACCATTTTCTCTGCTGGTGAATTAAGTGTAGCTTATAGTCTGTGTTCTGGAGGTTTCCAAAGTTATTATAGAAAATTTATTGATGAAAGTTGTGCATTTGCATTAGGTTGGAATTATTTAATTCAATGGCTTTCTGTTGTTTCTTTAGAATTAGTCACTGCTAGTATGACCATTAAATATTGGAATACATCCATTAATCCAGATGTATTTGTTGCTATCTTTTTAGTAGTTATTTTTATGATTAATTTGGCAGGTGCAAAAGGTTATGCTGAAGCAGAATTTATTATGAATTCTACTAAATTAATTATGTTGACAGGTTTTATAATTTATGGATTGGTTGTAGACTTGGGTGGAACACAGGCTGGGTTTATTGGGGGTAAATATTGGAGAGATCCTGGTGCTTATACTAATTTCAAAGGATTATGTGCTGTTTTCATTGGTGCATCTTTTAGTCTTGGTGGTACAGAATTAATTAGTATCACTATTAGTGAACAAACTAATCCAAGAAAAGCAATGCAATCTGCCTGTAAGTTAGTGTTTTTCAGAATTACTTTTTTCTTTTTGGGTTCATTAGTATTTATTGGATTATTAGTTCCTTATAATTCTTCTAGATTAATGGGTGCAGGAGGTGCTGTTACTAGTGCTTCTCCATATGTTATTGCAGCAGAAATGTATTGTAAAGGATTATCACATGTCATTAATGCTGTCATCTTGGTTAGTGTAACTAGTGTTGCTACTAGTGCTATGTACTCATCTCCAAGATTATTATTATCTTTAGCTCAACAAGGTTTAGCACCAAAATACTTTGATTACGTTGATAGAAGTGGTAGACCTTTAAGAGCTTGGGCTCTTACAGCATTGGCTTCTTTTTTTGCTTTCATTGCCACCTATAAAGATCAAGATGATGTTTTCACTTGGCTTTTATCCATTAGTGGATTATCATTTGTATTTGTTTGGCCGGCCATTTGTATTTGTCAAATTAGATTTAGAAAAGTATTGAAATTAAGAGGTATTCCTTTGGAATCTTTAGGTTATGTTTCACCAACAGGTGTAATTGGATCTTATTCTTCTGTTATCATCAATGGTCTTATTTTAATTGCTCAATTTTGGGTGGCTTTATGGCCTACTGGAGGTGATGGTTCTCCAAATGTATTATCATTTTTTCAAAATTATTTGGGAGTTGTTTTCGTGATTGTTTTCTATTTTGGTCATAAGATTTACACTTGGAATTGGACCTTTTTAATTAAATTAGAAGATATTGATCTCGATAGTGATAGAACCATTTATGATCAAGAAATTCTTGAATTAGAGAAACTGGAAGAAAGAGAAAGATATCAATCATACTCTTTACCGAGAAAAGTCTTCCATAAATTATTTTAACAACTATGTAATGAATTACGAATATATATGTAAATTATAGAAAATGGGGTAAGTTTATAAAATACGAATCAAGTAGCCGTATTCGGACCCTAAAATATACTCAAGAGTTTTATCTATTTGATCAGACGCGCCAAAATTGAAAAATTGGCGTCCGAAATGAAAAAAATGAACCACAATGAGGGAAAAATTTAGGATTTAATTACCGATATCTCCTGGAATTTGTTACACAAAACAAATAAATGTCCGGAAATATCGTTATGATGGATAATATAAAACCAACTTGGCCCCCAATATTTGTCAACAAAAAAAGGCCTATTATTTTCAATATGACTACTACTACTACAAAATTGGCACAAGAAGAGATTATTCCGTTAAAAACCGACGTTGGTGCTTTGGCCAATAGAATAAATATGGAAACAAGATCTTTACATAATAAGATTGATAAGCAAATGACATTAAAATTCGCTATTGCATTAAGAGACGCTAAAATATATAGACAAGGTTTACAATGCTTTTATCATGTATTCCAATCAATTGAAAGAGCCTTGGATAGGGAAATGAATAAATCAACACCTGATGAATATACCAAAATTATCAAATCAATTTATAAACCAGAAATGCTAAGAACTGCTAAAGCCGAAAAGGATTTAATGTTTTATTATAACGATAGAAGTGAAAAATTTGTTGATCCTATAATGCCAGAACAAATCAAATTCTCCAGACATATTGAAGAAGTCACTAAGCAAAAACCATACTTATTGTTAGCTTATATGCATGTAATGTATTTGGCATTATTTGCTGGTGGTAGATTAATGAGATCAAATCTTATGAAAGCCACTGGTTTATTTCCTCAAGTGAAGGGTCGTTCTCATCAAGATATAGTTAAGATGGGAGTTAACTTTTTCACATTCGATGTTGAAGATGAGGATTTCTTCAGAATCATTTATAAAAGAGATTATGAATTATTTACTAGAAATTCTTTAACTGAAGATGAGAAATTGGAAATTATTGAAGAAAGTAAATACATTTTCGAACAAAATGCAAAATGTGTTGCTGAACTAGAACAACACAACTTAGCCAAAATTCAAAAAAAATGGTCTTATTTCGCTATCACAAGAGGCTACTACGTATTAATGGCTGTTATATGTTTAACTGCTATATTTTACTTGAGAAGGATCTTCTTACATTTAATTTAATGATGATACGTACATAATATAAAAAAAGGCATGGGAACTATTTGTTTCTCTTTCTATATTTCATGGAAGTTATTCTGATTCCTCTTCTTCTTCCTCTTCCTCTTCTTCTTCTTCTTCCTCTTCTGAATTCTCTGTTCCTTCTTCTCCACTATAGTCTTCATCTTCTGATTCATCTTCATCATCAGAAGATTTGGCAAGTTTGGCATTAGAAGCTCCTTCGGGATGATCTTTTACCCAATTTTCAACCCAAGTTCCAATCCTTTCAACATTTTGATTCATTTCTTCATCACTTTCGGATCTTAATACCACCACAATCTCTGGAGCATACCCTTCGGTGGCATCTTGGAGAATAACCTCCATGATTTCGGCATCTAAATTCTCTTGGATCTTATTATCTTTGTATCCTCTAGCACTTAATCTATCAAACAAAATTGAGTTATCACATCTTAATACCACTACTAAATCAATCAACCTCTCTGGAAATATATCACATACATGCCAATCGATTATTCTTCCTCCTTTCTCCAATTCAATCTCCAAATGGTCAAGTAATTTATCTTCATCAACCACTGAAGTATCTAATACTTCATCGTAACTTTCGATAAAGTCCTTCTCTTTTGCCAAATCACTCACTGGAATATGCTTGTATTTATCTCCAAGTAGTTTCTGAAGCTCTTTGGAATGTGAACTCTTACCACATCCCGGTGTTCCTGTAATTATAATGTTTGGAAGTAATCTAGACATAGTTAATTTTTCAAAACTTTGCGATGAGAAGGAATAAATGTACCTAAAAGTTTATTATTATGGCTTCTAGAAGAATCAAATATGGATTTTATTTAGCATAAATAGTTCCCGAGTGGGAATATCGTTTGAATTACATATAAAGGTCAATTCTACGTAAATAAATGGAAATCATCAGGAATTTACCACTCCTGCAATCCAATACTAAAAATGCGACTAGTTTGATTTTTTTGGTCCACAAGAAACTATGTTACCACCAGGATTAACGGCGAATAATGCCACTAATGGTACCAGTGACATCGCTAAGTTTGGTTTAAATGGTATACTGAGCTTAGCAAAGATGGAACAGAATGATAAAACGGCTTTTGCTATTGGACAAGATATAAGTTTGTTGGGATTGGATTTAGGTGAAAACACTCAAGTGTTGAAGAACTTATCATCACCATGGTCAGAAACTTCCAGATCAGAAGTCGAGCCTTACTTCTCTTTACCGGAAACAATTCAGCCTCAGAATATAGTTCCTCCACCAGGTCCATCAGATAGTAAAATACAATCTTTCTCCGATGAGACATTATTCTACATATTTTACATGAGACCAAGAGATACTTTACAAGAATACGCCGCTAAAGAATTGGTAACCAGAAACTGGAGATATCATAAAGAGATCCAAGTATGGTTGACAAAGGATAGCAATGTAGAGCCAGTATTGATCAGTCAAGATGTTGAAAAGGGGGTTTATATATTTTTTGATCCTCACAATTGGGAAAAGATTAGAAAGGAATTTGTTTTACACTATTCTGCTGTTCAAGCTTAATGACTTTATTCTTTATGATATGTAACTTTATCAACTTTGACTTCCTCTCCTAGATAGGTATAAATATATAATGTACAAGTTGAATCTTGGGTTTCTAAAAGACAGAATGAAGGAATTATTGACTCTGTAGCTTGTTGGATATCTTGTTCGGTAATTGATTCGATTTCAGGTTTGGAATCTGCTTCTTTAGAATCCTGCGTGTCTTTATCTTTTGGTTGTATTGTTTCGATTTCAGTGTCTTTAGGCTGTTCAGTATCTCTATGTTCTGTTTCTCGAGACTCTTCTGTTTCTCCAGACTCTTCCTCCTGCTCTTTAGTATCGGTTTTAACTTCGTTTGAATTTTGTTCTTCTGCTTCTTCTACTGCATCCTCCTTGTGTTCCTCAGATACTTCGGTGCCCTTTCCATCTACTGCACCAGTCTCGTCGCCTTTCTCGTTTTCTCCCTCCTCTTCTTCTTCTTTCTCTTCTTCTTCTTCTTTTTCTTCTTCTTCCTCGTCCTCGTCCTCGTCCTCGTCCTCATCTTCTGCCGTTTGCCAATCAAAATTAAACGCTCCAGTGGCACTTCCAGGATTTATAAAGAACTTACCATCCAATATATATGCTTCTACTTTATGACTTCCACCCCAAATCAAGATATCCACATCCAACTCTCGTGCCAAAGACAGTAAAGTTAAAGGCTCATTCTTTGGAACTATTTGATACCCATTAGTAAACCCAATCTTTAAATTATCAAGAGTCACAATCTTATAATTCGGAATTTCTTGTACCTCTATGTCATTCAATTGACTAAGCTGTTGGGTCAATAAATTGGTATCATCAAACTCCCCCTTAACTAAGTGAAGTTCAGGTGATATATCATTCAAAAATTGTAATGTCTCAATAGAATTAGTGATGTTTCCCAAACAAAATACCTGTGAAATCTTACTATTGGTAGGAACAGAATTTGGATTTGGTGCAAGTAACTTTTTGAACTTACCAGGAATATCAATTGATCTATCTGGTATGTATAAATCCCCTATAGCTAATGTTAGCATTTCCCTATTTAATGTTGTATATAAATTGTTGGTGCGCATTTATTATTCTAATATATATAAATATATATAATTAGTGATCAGAAGTAATTTTCTGTAAAACTTGAGGATAGTTTCTAAAAACCTCGTCAAATTTGTCTCTATTGGTCATTTGAAAGACTTCTGGGTCTTTAGCTAAAGCAACAAAGAAAGAAGAAGTTCCAGAATCAATTACAACTAATGCGACTCTAGTAATTTGACCAGAGATTAAAAAGGCAAAAGCAACAACTGGGGCATAATAACTACCATCGGAGTTATATGCTGGATCAGTAAGTTTCAAGTAAAGGTATGCTAATAAAGCGGATATATAACCAACCAACATAGCATAAAAATTCAAGGAAGTATTAATAAAACAATCATTAATTAAAGCATCCATACCTTTAAATCTTAACAAATCTCTAGTATCTTTTGCTGATTTAAGGTATGATTTACCATATAAAGCAACATAACAATAAGCATAATGATTGAAGTATCTAACAGCCCATTCTAAAAATCCAATGAAAAAGTCTAAAATGAGATAACCACAACCTGCACATTGATCACCATTAGCAAAAGCATTTTGCTTTAAGGTATTGACAAAAGCTCTTAATAATTGAATTAAAGAAACGATTAAAGATCCAAAACAAATAGATCCAAAACAATAAGTCAAAGCTCTTTTTAAAGCACCTAAAGCAGGATGTTTTGGTTCTCCTTGATCAGAACCTGATAAATAATACCAAGTACCAAATACACCAGCAATAACCACATGAATAACATTTCTTATAACTTCAGAAATATAATAACCAGCAAAAAATACAAATACTAAAATACCAATCAATTTTGCTTGGGAACAAGATCCTCCTCCTACATCACAAGCTTCATTATTAGAATTTGGATCAAATTTTACATAAGTTCCTACAACAACGACAGAAAATAAAACACTAAATCCACTACCAAAAATGATACCAAAAGCAGAAGTAATTAAAGTCGATGGATACCTTTTCATGACATCAATAACAATAGTCAATACAGTTGCACTAAAAGGAATTCTCAGTCTACAACTCCAATAACACCAAGCAGTAATTAATGTGAAAACTAAAAATACAATGGCTGCAGAATAATATTTAGCAACAAAATAATAAATAGCAGTACCAAGTCCCAAAATAACATTCATAATAAGACCCGAGGTAATGAAAATTCTAGGAGCCATTCTGGCATAGATAATAATAGCTGCAGATAACACAAATCCAATAACGATAACAAAAGCAAACAAGATGATAGTGTTTGTATTCAAAGAAAAGGAATTGCCTGAATTATAAATGGAAGTACCTTGAAAGTCAAATGTTTCTCTTAAAGCATTAAGTGTAATACCTCCTACTGCTATAAACCCACATACTACAAGTAAAAAGAATACAGCAAAGGGCCAATCATTAAATTTGGGTTTGGCTACCTTAAAAGTATCATCAAAAGATTGGCCATTTTGGGGCTTTTCATAATAATTGTCTTGATTCTCATAATCTTGTTGGTTGTGTGGTGGGTATCCCTGTTGTTGTGCAGGGACATTGTATGAAGGTGGTGGATAATTATTGTTATTATAACTCATACCAGTTTGTTATTTAAAGAATTTTTTTTCGGTTATTTATTAGCTTTGCAAATGAAATTAGTGCGGCTGGGTTGCTGTTTACCAAAAGGGCCCTTAAATAAAATGAAACTAATTATAACAATTTACGTTTTTGGAAACCTGTTACTATTTTATGACATATTTGGTAATAATTAATCTTACTGATTGCATATACCTACTCAAATAGTCGAATTAGTTATTCTAACCATATTATATATCCACTTTATCTGTCTGCAAGAGCGCAAAAATATATGCTGGTCCCTGAAAACTCGATGACCTAAGCGAGACCCTATGCAAAAATTCCTCAGAAATCAATAAGTTCCACTGGATGTTATACAGTTATAAGACCTTAGTTTATGTTTTTCTGAAAATTGTTTATCTTAGTTGTTTTGATGTAGTATAGACATAATAGTGAAAATCGCAAAATCTGTATTGCAATTTGCACCCGAAACAAAAAAATATGAAAACAATAATATTTACAATTCTGATCTTAGAAGAGTTGACTAACGTATACTTATCATACACTTAACAAAGATGTTTATTCGACATTTTATAACCTTTTATTTAACAAAACATGCCACGTGAACTTTGTATGGCAAGTCTCTTGCTAGTCGTGCAAACATACCAAACCATCAACAATTCTCCGATATGGTGTAACGGCTAGCACAGTTGTCTTTCACACAGCAGACCCGGGTTCGACTCCCGGTATCGGAACATTTCTTTTTTTTCTTGCTGACCTTAATCTATTAGCCACTTATTCCTTCAAGCAACTAATTTAACATTGATAAATACTTTTTTTTTTTGAAATACAGGAGTAATATGTAGCACTGTTCACTTCAAAGTTTTGTCTTATCGCTTTTGCTCCATGATTACATAAAGTTTACGTCAATTTAACATCGCATATAGCAATTAGCAAATAGTTCCATATCTGACATTTGGATAATATACTGATACAATATGAATTTTACACCACTTTACACAACAAAATTAATCAGTTTATACACTCAAATAAAGTTTGATTTGAAAATTGTGTGATTACCCCCACACTTTTCAATGTGCAACATGAAGTCCGAATATCCTAAAACAGCAATTCGGAAGATAAAGTACTTTTTGATAGGTGGTGTCGGCCCCTATTATGCTTGCGGCTGCTCTTATTTACATATATGGAAGGTCAGCGGGCCCGACCCGGAAGACATATAGATGTTGATTCAGTTGCTTTCATTCTGAATAAGTACCAGGAATTATGATACATTAGATTGTATTAAAAATATGGGGCATAATTCAGAAGATGATGATTTTAATTTCTCCTCTATAGAAAGTTCTAACGAAAGGAGGTTATGGTCTCCACTAAATCGAACAATTAGATTTGATTTAATAAGTGGAGATGATTATCAATTAAATAACTTTGTGTAATTTTTCACAGTAGTGCGAGATTTAAATATTTAAGCAGCTGGAAATCCCTTTAATATAAATAATTTGATCATGTCATTAAGAAGTTTAGGATTGAATTCGACATTTTCTAGGATCTTCAGTAAACCACAACAAGTAACAAAATCTTTTCAAACTATATTGGATTTCAAGCATCAACCACAATATGCTTTAGATAATATTTTAACTAGGTGCGATCAAGAGATTGGTGGTTATTCAACTGTTAATTTCAGTTATAATAATGAAATGAAAAGTGGTCAATTTAGTGGTTATTTAAACTTGGATTTACCAAAGGATAATCCTGAAATCACCAGAAGTGGTTATGCTATGTTTAGAACCAAAGATCAGAAGGAAAGTTGGTTAAGTGGTAATAGTTATTGGGATTGGAGCCAATATTCATCTTTGGTTATGAGAGTAAATGGTGATAAAAGAAAGTATTTGGTTAATATTCAAGCAAATACCCCATTAGTTACTGATTTGTTTCAACATAGACTATTTTTGAATACTCCAGGACAATGGGAAACTGTTGTTATCCCATTAAATGATTTTGTTATGACAAATTGGGGAGTTATTCAAGATGGTTGTGAAATTAATAAACTGGAAATTAAGACAGTGGGTGTAGGTTTATTAGATAAACAATATGGTCCTTTCAATTTATATATTGATTGGATTAAAGTTATGACAGATGATGAATTAATAAACTATAATAAAAAACCAAATCGTGCAAAAGCAATTAAAAACGAAAATGACATTAAAAACTTAAATTCAGCTGCTTTACACTCAAACAAGTTTGAAGATCCAAAAAATACAATCTTTTAAGTACTGTGGGGGTAGGAAATATATATATACAACTGAATAGTAATGATCAACAGGGCAAGAACCCTAGTACTCTAAATAACACGTGCGCACATTAACTCCAAACGCACGACCCTTATTTGGCTTATAAAAAAAAATTGAACATCTCGAGTGAAATTTTTTTCTTTACAACACTTTAATTTAATAAACAAAATGGCAAGAGGCCCGTATGTTTAAATGCTATTTAAACAAACTTGTATTTCATACAAACCACCTTAAACCCATACCCTCTGGTATGGTACACCAGCAGTCTTTTTAGAATGCTTGGACTAAAGGGAGCCTTGTCTTGAATATTTCATTAAAGTATATGATTCTCAGATATAATTTCTTTATATATTAACTCTAATGAATGGTTTTTAAGGGATTTGTACCATAACAACCCTATAAAGAGATTGAGAAGTCAAATACTTTAATGACAAGTTTGGATTGAATCGTACTAATACTAACAATTATCAGAAAGAAACATTTAAAAAGATTAGCAGCTCCATCTCACTGGATGTTGGATAAATTATCCGGTACTTATGCCCCAAGACCATCTGCTGGTCCACATAAATTGAGAGAATCTTTACCATTGATTGTTTTCTTAAGAAACAGATTAAAGTACGCTTTAAATGGTAGAGAAACTAAAGCTATCTTAATGCAACAACATGTCAAAGTTGATGGTAAAGTCAGAACTGACACTACCTTCCCAGCTGGTTTCATGGATGTTATCACTTTAGAAGCTACCAACGAAAACTTCAGATTAATCTACGATACCAAAGGTAAATTTGCTGTTCACAGAATCACTGCTGAAGAAGCTTCTTACAAATTAGGTAAAGTTAGAAGAGTCCAATTAGGTAAGAGAGGTATTCCATACGTTGTCACCCACGACGGTAGAACCATTAGATACCCAGATCCATTAATCAGAGTTAACGATACTGTTAAAATTGATTTAGAAACTGGTAAAATCACTGACTTCATTAAATTCGATACTGGTAGATTAGTTATGGTTACCGGTGGTCGTAACTTGGGTAGAGTTGGTGTCATCACTCACAGAGAAAGACACGAAGGTGGTTTTGATTTAGTTCACATTAAAGATTCTTTAGAAAACACTTTCGTTACCAGATTATCTAACGTTTTCGTTATTGGTACTGAAGCTGGTAAACCATATGTTTCCTTACCAAGAGGTAAAGGTATCAAATTATCTATCTCTGAAGAAAGAGACAGAAGAAGAGCCCAACAAGGTTTATAAGTTTGTATAATAGTAATGAATCATAATTTATGTAATAAGAAATTTTAATATTTCGCGAGCTTGATCGATTAATTAGAATATGACTAGTAGATATAGAGTAGAATACGCTTTAAAAAGCCATAGAAGGGATGAATTTATCGAGTGGATCAAAGGATTATTGGCAGTGCCATTCGTTCTACACTCTGACGTCGAGCTCCATGAAGAACAGTCTCACGATATTGAATCTTTGAGAGTACAAGATTTTGAAATTGCCAAAGAATGTCAAAAAAGATATTATGAAGTATTTGAAGATGTGGAGAAATTAGTACAAAATACCATTGAATTGGATAATAGGGCCAATAATGGGTTATCTGTAAGTAGATTAAGGAAGTTGGTACCATCATTGGGGTCATTTTTTACACCATTACCACTAACTGAAGCATTTTTGATTGAAGATAGAAGAAGGTGTATTAGTAAAAGACGATTAGTAAGTCCCAGTTTTAATGATATTCGACAAATTTTGAATACGGCTCAAATTTTGTCATTGGCTAGAATTTATAAGGATAATAGCTTTTATCACTTGAAATTAATCACATTTGATGGAGATGTGACATTGTATGATGATGGGAAATCGTTGGAGAAGACTGACATTATTGTTAGTAGATTGGTGGAATTGCTAAGATTAGGTTTCTTTATTGGGGTTGTTACTGCAGCCGGATACCCAGGACAACAAGGATCTAGTCAATATTATTCTAGATTAAAAGGATTAGTTGATGCAATTAATGACAGTGATTTACCACCAGAAAAGAGAGAAAATCTCTTGGTTATGGGAGGGGAATCAAATTATTTGTTCAGATACGATAATACTATTCAAACATTTAGGTTTATTGAGTCTAATGAATGGTACTTGCCATTAATGTTGAATTGGAATCATGATCATATTCAATACATAATGGAAAAAGTTTATCATCATATGGTTTACTTGAGACAAAAATTCTGCTTGGATAATCATCAATGTACAACCTTGATCAGAAAGGAAAGATCTATTGGTATAGTACCTATTAATAATTTCAAAATTGGGAGGGAATTATTAGAGGAAATTGTATTGTCATGTTCTCATAAATTGAATGAATTATTAAGAGAGCTTGGATCAAATATAAATGTTTGTGCTTTTAATGGTGGTTCTGATGTTTGGGTAGATATTGGTGATAAATCATTGGGAGTACAGGCTTTACAAAGTTATCTCTGTAGAGACGAAAGCCTTGATATTTGTCCAATTTTAAAGAGTGAAAGTTTACATATTGGGGATCAATTTGCCAGTATTGGAGCCAATGATTTCAAGGCTAGACTTAGTGCTTGCACAGCTTGGATTGCTAGCCCAAAAGAGACACTAGAAATATTGGATGATCTTATTCTGCATTTGGAACATTAACAGGTTATTTCCATCTCTCCACCAGACTCATTGTCACGCACGGTATATTTTCCTTCACAGGAAACATTATTCACGGGAAACATTCTCCACAGGAAGCATCCTACACATCTCATGTTCACAACATCACACCCCACGTCGACTCCACCCCTCACAATGTGATTTCATTATGCATATCGTCTTTTTACGATATTTTTCCATCAAAGACAAATTATTAATATATTTCCGAAGAAGGACATTTAGCCTGTTTTGGGTAATCCATCTTAGACAAGAATGAAAAATTGAATAAATATACGGCGTTATTTACATCAAAAAGAAAAAAAAAACATTGATATATTTTCCTATACTAATACTCTTTTAAGATTTGGTTCAATTCATCTCTTTGTAAGCAGTTTTCTAATTTGAAAGAAGCAGCTAATTCGTCTAATTCATCAAAATCTAAACCAACAAACAAATCTGCAAACTCATGTTGAGCATATTGACTGAATAACATATCTTTAGAAACTCTATAAAGGTAGTCTTTGAGGGTCCAAGGATGTGGATATAAAGCTCTATGGTGTTTTTCTGGAATGTTATCCAACATATGTTGTTCCAACTTTCTGTATAATTCAGCATATTCTGGATCAATATCATTACCCCATCTATCTAAACCTAATCTCTTCTTTTTTAAGAAAAATTCACCAAAAACTTGGAACCATTTGGATTTTGGAGAAACATAAGTTAAACCTTGGTAACCAATATCTTTGTAGACCCAAATAGACCAACTAATTGGTGCACCATCACCACTAGGATCACCAGCTTTATAGACTGCCAATTGATCTTTCAAAACATTGTATCTTGCTTTATTAGTAGCTTCAATGTTTTTATCACCTCTAGCTTCACCAGCATAGACTGGACCAAATTCCCCATTCCAAACAGGAACATTATGTTTTTTCATAAATTCAACCTTTCTTTCATATTGCTGTTTAATCTTGGCCTTTTGTTCAGATGTTCCAGCATATTCAGTACCTTCTAAGTTTGGGAAACCAAATACAGTATAATCATGAATAGCATAAACTGTATTATCGAAAGGTTTGTCTGGAAATTGTCTAAAGTCCATTGCATAAGTATTAGCGTCTAAGAAAAGAATATGGTTTGGATCAACAGCTCTCACAGCTTTATCAATATTTTGGTAGAAAGTAACTAATTTGGAATGATCAGACACAGCTGGCTCATTTAATGGATTATAACCAGCAACCCAAGTGTTATCCTTGTAGTATTCAGCAATCTTGGTCCATAAGTTGATAATAGCATCTTGGAACACTTTGAATTCCCAGAACATGGAGAAATGAATCTTAGAGTCAGAGTGCCAATCTTGATTTTGTCCACCAGGAACAGCATGCAAATCTAAAATGGTATAAACTCCATGTTTAGAACAAGAATCAATAATCTTGTCCATTCTTTCAAATCCCTTAGGATTGATCTCAAAGAGATCACCTTCATCATTTAAAAAGTGTCTGTAATTGAATGGAATTCTCAAACAGTTTAAACCTAAATTTTTGAAAAGAATTGCATCAGATTCAGTCCAAAAGTAATCGTAAAATTTATCAAAGAAGAATTCGAATTTTTCTTTACCAATCTTACTTAAGATCACTTGTTTATGTTCGGTTTCATGACCTGGATATCCGGTGATGAAATTCTCCATATTTAAGTGTCCTCCGGTGGCTGAACCTTTAAGAACAACTGGTTCATCGTTTTGATCAACAATCTTTGTACCTTTAACTTTTAAAAATCCTGACATTTTCAGTTATAAACTCAAAAAAGTCCGGGGAAAACTGCATCTTTTATACTTCCTCGCAATTATTAGGGGAAATCCTTAAAACCTGGGGTGGAGATGACCCCGCTACAATAACGGTATTTGGTTGGGTATAGGTTCATTAATAACCGTCAAGAAATTAATAAGAAATATTGTTGAACATTCAATAAATTAAGTTAATAAATATTTCAATGAAAAAAGGTCTTACCTTTAATCACGTTAACCCCAATGCCAGTTAACATGTCACAGTCCTCCCCATATTTCTGATGACGATTTGACAACTTGTTTTACGGGGAAATAACCTGTTTGAGAACCGATAAAAAATGCGGACGTTTCTCCTTAATTGGTAGATGGTTATGTACCCGTGAACATTCTAAAGATCGTGGTTACCTGAAATGGTGTGCGGTAGATCAGGCGTTTAGAGCAAGTGCCTCTCCTGATGGGGATCACAGCGGAACGATTGCTTAAGTGTATTTGATTGGGCCACGGCTTCTCTCTCTACACGACGACAGTCAATTGTGAACAAGATCTCCAGCGAAATACCTTTCCAAAAAGAAATGCGCAGCACAATTTTGACAATTTCCATTTTGGGAAGTTTGTGGGGAAACCTTTGGGGTAGATTTGGGGTAGATTGAGGGTAGAATTCCTGAAATCTTGGTTTCTTGCTTGGGAGTGGGGAGGGAGAACAGTTGAAACTTAAATGGGATTTGTTCCGTTCAAATGTCAACTACGGAGATTATTCCTATTTCATCTTCGATCGTTGCTAACCTTATTGAATGGCTTTGAAAGTTTCGCCGAACGTTTAGTTCTTTCGAAAGAACGATTCAATTACTTTTACAAAAGGTTAATTCTGGGATTAACTTAACAAGCTAACAATCAGATAAATCTCGTATTAGAAAAACGATTTAAAATATATTATACATACCATTACAGTTTGTTTGAAAGTAAACCCGAAGATCCAGCGATGACTATAACGATTGAAAATAAAGAGTGGGGGAGCCATGAGACTTAGAAATTTCTCCGTGGACTTTTGCCGGAAGGGATTAAATTTTACGACATAATAAAAACTATATAAAGAGCATTATTTTGCCGTTAGTATCCACAAGCTATTCTAAAAATGTCAGACATCGAAAAGAAAACTGTTAGTGACAGCGATCTTCCAAAGAATGAAGAAATGGAAGTTGAAGTAGTATCTAGTCACATTTCAATGACTAAGTATTTGCCCCAATGGTCTAAAAGATGGTATCAATACCCCCATTTCAGAGCTCTTTACTTCCATGTTGCTGTAGTCACCTTGGCTTCAACTAACAATGGATATGATGGTTCTATGTTGAATGGGTTACAATCTTTATCCTCATGGCATGATTCTATGGGGAATCCTGAAGGACAAAAATTGGGTGCTTTGAGTAATGGTACTATCTTTGGTGTTGTGATCTCTACACTTTTCATTTCTAATTATATTTCAGATAGATGGGGAAGAGTATGGGGTGTTTTTATTGGTCAGGTAATTACTATTATTGGTGCAGTTCTTCAAGGAGCTTCTACAAATTATGCTTTCTTTTTGGTTTCTAGAATCATTTTAGGGTTCGGAACTGGTGTTTCAGTTGTTTCAGCTCCCAGCTTAATTGCTGAAATTAGTTATCCAACTCATAGATATCCTGCTACTGCATTTTATAATACTTGTTGGTACGTTGGTAGTATTATTGCAGCATGGGTTACTTAAGGTACCAGAGTCATTGACAATGATTATTCTTGGAGAGTCCCTTCTTACTTACAAGCACTCGTTCCAGTTGTTCAAGTTGCTTTGATTTGGTTTGTTCCTGAATCTCCAAGATACTATATTGCTAGAGGTAAGATTGATAAAGCTGAACAAGTCTTAACTAAATATCATATTGGTAACTCTGAGGATCCACACGATAAAGCTTTTGTTCAATTCGAAATGCAAGAAATTGAAAGAGCTCTTGAATTAGAAAAATTAGCTTCAACTTCTTCTTATATGGATTTCGTCAAACTTCCTTCTTTCAGAAAGAGGTTGTTCATCATTTTTTTCGTTGCTTGTATGATGCAGTTATCTGGTAATGGTTTAGTATCATACTATCTTAACAGAGTTTTGAATTCTATTAATATTACTGGTGAAAAAGAGCAATTGGAAATTAATGGATGTTTAAATATCTTTAATATGGTTATTGCTATGGTAGCAGCAGGATGTGTTGGTTTCTTCAAGAGAAGACATGTATTCCTTTTTTCCATTGTTGGTATGTTATGTTCATTCATTATTTGGACAGCTCTTTCAGCAGAAGCAAGTAAGCAAGATTATCCAAAATCTTTATCAAATGGTGTATTGGCATTCATTTTCATCTTCTACCTTTTCTATAATATTGCTTTAAATGGGTTACCATACCTTTATGTCACTGAAATTTTACCATTCAGTCATCGTGCTAAAGGATTAGCTATTTTCCAATTTGCTCAAATGGCTGTCATTATCTATAATGGTTATGTTAATGTTATTGCTTTAGATGCCATCGATTGGAAGTATTATATTGTATTCGACGCATTTTTAGCTTTCGAGTTGGTGATTGTATTCTTCTTCTTCCCAGAAACTAGTGGTAAGACTTTAGAAGAAGTTAGTGCTATGTTTGAGTCAGCTGAACTCAATTTAATTCAACCAACAGAAATGAAATCTCAAGTCGAACATAAGGAACTTGTTTAATTATAAGTGGTTGATAGTTTACGCAATATTAATAATAACAATAAAATGACTTATTATGTTGTTACTGGTAGATAATTCTGTAAAGGGCAATATTTTGCATCCAAATGTTTCGTTGAAGAATTCAATTTTATGCAAGCCCCAATATGCGACAGATAAAATTTCATTTTTAAGAAAGCTTAATAAGGATATTTAATTTTACGACTATCCCAATATTGACCAATCTCCCTTTTATTCCGGTTTAACCAAGGCTCCTCCATTATTGCCCCGCCTCTAACCAGAAAATAATTAGTCCGTCCGGTTCCCGTGCTGTATATGGCACTAGGCACTACCAGTCTAGATTCTGGATCGTGATATTATTTTTGTGCGGACACGCGGGGTAATAGGGCGGGGGGATGAAACATCACGATATGTCTAAATTATCACCAGTTACGGAAAATCTAACTCCGTTGAAGAGTGCTGAACTCAAGGAACGCTGATATATGGGGTGGTTAAGCCCCCAGCTAAAAGTTATGTGACACATCCCACTCATTTACGATGAAAATTTTTACGAAATCGTGCCGTGAACATGAGATGATTGATACCAGTTTCTGTTAAAATTTCTGAATGAGGTAACTTCTCCGTGGAAATAATTCCGTAAGTTATCATGTAAATACTATTTTTCATAAACATAAGACGAACCAGAATCTTTCTGACAATTATAAAAGGCCGTTAGGAAATCGATCATTATTAAAAAGTCTAACTTTAACAAATATGTCTACAGCAGATAATGAAAAGATTTCCCCCGTTGGATCTGATGATCCAAACGATAAATTACCAGTGGAAATAATTGATGTAAAGATGCCAGCGATCGAAAAAACTTGGTATAGATATCCCCACTTGCGGATGTTGTACTTTGGGGTATTCCTAGTTACTTTAACCTCTACAAACAATGGTTATGATTCTTCTATTTTGAATGGTCTTCAATCTTTAGATAGTTGGAAACGGGATATGTCTTATCCAACTGGTCAAGTTTTAGGTGCTTTAAGTAATGGTAATACTTTTGGTGTTATTTTAAGTGTATTTTTTGGCCAATATTTGGCTGATACTTATGGTAGACGTTTAACAATTTTAATTGGTGAAGCAATTTGTATCATTGGAGCTATTTTAACTGGTGTAAGCTATAATTATGCTTTCTTCCTTTGTGCAAGAATAGTTATTGGTTTTGGATCTGGTATTGCATTGGTTGGTTCTCCTTCTTTGATCACTGAAATTGCTTACCCAACACATAGAGAAACCGCAACTGCATTTTATAACGTTTGTTGGTTTTTAGGTGCTATTGTAGCTGCTTGGGTTACATATGGTACTAGAGTCATTGATGGTAAACCCAGCTGGTCTATTCCATCATTTTTACAAGGATTTTTCCCATTAATCCAAGTGGTGTTTATATTCTTTATTCCAGAATCTCCAAGATTTTATGTTTCTAAGGGAAGAATTGAAAAAGCTAGAGAGTTTTTCACAAAGTACCATTTTGGAGGATCACAGAAAAAAGAAGATATTGAATTGGTTGAATTGGAAATTAAAGAAATAGAACAAAGCTTGGAAATGGAAAAGCTTGCTTCAACTTCTTCTTATATGGACTTTGTGAAGCTTCCTTCTTTCAGGAGAAGAATCTTCTTATGCCTTTTTGTTTCATTCATGATGCAATTATCAGGTAATGGGCTTATTTCATTTTATCTTAATAAAGTTTTAAATTCTATTGATATCACCAGTGAAAAGGAGCAATTAGAGATTAATGGTTGTCTTATGATTTATAACTTTGTAATTTCTGGTACTGCAGCCTCATATGTTGGTAGATTTAGAAGAAGAACTGTTTTTTTGACATGTAGTTTATCTATGATGGTTTGTTTCATCATTTGGACTGCATTATCAGCCCAAGCAAAGATGAGAGATTTCCCAGCAAGTTATTCTAATGGGGTTTTAGCCTTTATCTTTTTGTTTGATGCAGCTTATGCTATTGGATTAAATGGTTTACCATATGTTTATGTGTGTGAAGTGTTGCCTTATTCTCATAGAGCTAAAGGTTTGAATGTTTTTCAATTCTCTCAAATGATAATCATAATCTTCAATGGATTTGTCAACCCAATTGCTATGGATGCCATTGATTGGAAATACTACATTGTCTATTGTGTTATTGAAGCATTAGAATTGATCGTAGTATTCTTTACTTTCCCAGAAACTTCTGGTTTGAGTTTAGAAGCAGTTCAAAAAGTTTTTGAAGATAATAATAATTTTATTGTGCAATTTGCACACCCAAAGGCTGTTACTGAACATATGGAACATGTTTAAGAACATCAGTCAATATTTAATGACAGTATGATAAGTTTATATAGGTGAAAAAAAGTTTCCTAAATGCATATAAAACAAATAAGTGAACATTGTAGAAATGGTTTTCAAAATGTGAATTTCGCTAATTTATATTTTTAATATCTCCAAAATACTATATATACACAAGGAGTTAATTTCCAATTAGTTTTCTATAGACAACATCAAACTTGATCATCTTTACTATGACTCAAATCCTGCATTTCAATTGCAGAAGTTGACTGACTAGAAGATTCCGCTCTCGGAGTCTCCAACATATTATCAAAGAAAGTAGTTCTTAATTCTTTCCATCTTGTCAGATAAGTAGATAGAGTGACCAACAATACAGCACTCAAAATTTGTAAACACCACCATAAAGTAGAAGTAGGAAATTTACCAGAATATACCCAAACCACAATGAGATTGATTATGTGAACCGTCAATGCAAAGTCCCAAGCCAATTTTGATCTCCCGACAATGATGGTTACAAATAAAACACATAATAACGAGTCAAATAACCACAATCCAAACAATATTAATCCCATAGCATTGTCCAGAGATATCAATTCCCACAGAAAGATAAAGTTAAATTTGAAATCATATCCATTCAATGAACTTACTAAGTAAAATATAATTAATGCAGATAGGTAGTAAAAACATTGTAATATAACAATTTGGAATAGTAACTTTGCAGGACTGGTCACATCTGTAGTCTGGTTAAACAATCTTGTGTGTCCATTCAGAAGAAACATGACCTTTTTCCTGTATTATAAATGATTTGGCTTCTTCTGCGCGTAGATAAATACAATTTTATATGATATTTTTTTTTTTCAATTTATATTATTGCAAAATTATAGCTTTATATAATATTCATTATGAGTTTCATGAAATGGGGGATTACTTCTTACCTTTCTTCTTGTTCTTACTTTTGTTTTGTTTCTTGACACTGTTGTTCATTCTATCAGCTTTTGTTTTCTTGTAGGATCTAATTTCACCGTCTTTTTTGGCTTCAATAGCTTTTCTCTTCTTGGAGTTAACTTTTTTACCGTGCTTGGTCAATTGGTGAATGGCACTAGTTGGATTACCAGACTTCTTCTCGGCTTCCGTTTGGAACCATGTTCTTTTGGGTCTAGATTCGATTTCATTCTTGTGTTTCATCAAGTTGGATGCTTTATTAAGTTCCATTTCTGCATGTAAAATCTCTTTGGCTTGTTGTTCTTCTTCTTTAACTTCTTCAATAATACTTTCTTTATCTTGTATAATTTTATTTAAGCTCTCAATTTCTGACCAATCAACATTTCTGGAAACAGCTTTACCATTGCTTGGATTTTCACTGATGGCTTTTATAGCACTCTTGACAATACTTCTGTCTTGTGAACCTTCTCCAACAAATGTAATGGACTTACCCTCTCTTCCAGCTCTAGCAGTTCTACCAACTCTATGAAGATATATTTCATAGGTTTTTGGCATATCAAAATTGATAACCATTTCAATTTTTGGGATATCTAAACCTCTAGCTGCTAAATCAGTACAAATCAAAATTGGAACTACCAAGTTTTTAAAGTTGGTAACGTTCTCTAATCTCTGTTCTTGCGATAAAGAACCATGCAATTCACTTACTTTTAAACCTAATAAACCTAAAACAATTCTTAAATTATGGGCAGTTTCTTTTCTAGCAACGAAAACAACAATTCTACTCATGGCATTTCTAGTTAAATCTCTTAAAAGTTGGTATAACAATGCTGATTTCAATTTATCCCTTTTTCTAATACGAACAAATTCTTGTGTTAACTTATTAGATGCTGCTTTAGGAGGATCAATCATAATTCTGACAGGTTTTTGTAAAGATAATTGAATCAAATCTTGAATTTTGGTGTTCATAGTAGCTGAAAATAACAATGTTTGTCTTTTATGCTTTGGGATTAATGATAAAATTTCAGTCAATTCTGCTTGGAAACCTTCTTCCAACATTCTATCTGCTTCATCAATCACTAAAATTTCCAAAGAATCAATGGAGAATGATGGAGAGTTTCTGATATGATCAATTAATCTACCCGGTGTAGCAATTACAATATCTGGTCTGGATTTTAATTCTTGTTCTTGTTGTCTTAAATTCAAACCACCAACAGCTAAACCAAAGGTAATTTCAGGTATAAAATGGGCAATCTTCCTACCAACATCGCAAACTTGAATGGATAACTCTCTAGTAGGAGTCAATACAATGACTCTAGTAGCAGAAACTTTGGATGGTTTATATAACAATCTTTCGATAATAGGAATCATATATGCAGCAGTCTTACCAGAACCAGTGACAGCACCAGCAACAATATCTTTTCCCATTAAAGCAATTGGGATAGATGATGACTGAATTGGTGATGGTTTGATATATCCTAAGTTAGACAAACCTTTCAAAACAGGCCTAGATAATTGTAAGTCCGTGAATTTAGTGATAAGAGGACCAGAAGATTCAGATTTACTACCGTTTTCATAAAATGCATTCATTGCCTCTTCAGAATCCTCATTGTTTTCTTCATCTTCATCATTTTTATCATCATCATTTGCAGGTTCCATCACTTCTTCCTTTTCTTCTTCGTCATCATTATCGTCTTCCTCTTCTTCATCCTCTTCTTTATCTTCAGCACCCATACCAAAACCATCCATGGCCAATTCATCGTCGTCACCACTGACTTCTTCTTCATCTTGTTCTTCTTCTTCTTCATCATCATCATCTTCTTCTTCTTCCCCTTCTTCTTCTTCGTCTTCTTCTTTCTCAGTAACACCCACTAAATTAGTTAATCCACCTTTTTGTTTCAAGATCTTGTCTAAATCGACATTCTTTTTAACTTTCTCCTCTGCCTTGTCAAGATTAAAGTCCCAACCAGAGAATTTAGTGGTGTTCTCATCGTCGAAACCGAAATTAAAATCTGGATTTAAATCATTATCATCATCATCATCGTTCTTCTCTTCCTCTTCGTCAGAGGATTCTTCCAAGTCAGGCACATTAACTTCCCCATCACTATCTATAGTTGTAACGAAGTCCAATGACTTCGAAACACTTTTGGCTTTACTTTTCTTTACAGGATTTTTAGCTTTCACCATAGTTAGAGAATCTTGAATTTTTTTTTAAAAATCGATGCGATGACTTTAGGTGAGAAGACTTAAATTATTTATATTGAATTTACAGAAGCTAAGCGATAAAGTAATGATAAGAATCGTTTGTAACTGTTGTTAACTCATTGAGATCATAATATTCCTCATCATCATCATCGTCATTTTCATATCCTTCTTGACTAATGTTTTCGAGATGCAAGAGTTGAGTGTTTCTTCTTATATCGACCAAAGTATCAAGTTGTTTTTCAGTTTCCAAAGAAAGTTGTCCTGGTTTTATCATTCCTTTCAACATTTTCAACCCGTCCAACCAAACATACTTATTGACCTGAGTATCGGTGTAAAATGATAACAATTTCTTGTTATTTGCACCCAATAAGGTAATTTTCTCGTATGATATCGTACCTTTAATAGTAATTAATCTAGTGTTTCTTTTGGTATCCTCTTCACCAACTTGATCACCAATCTTTGTGGATTTAAAATCCACTATATCAACAAGCTTGATTGATTGTTGTTCCATTTCTTCGTATGATGGTTTAATTAAAGGCTTATCTACAAATTCTTTATAGTAAAGAAATTGTCTATTTGGTGATAAAGTAATGAAGTAATACTTGGCACCAGTAGATCTTTTTGAAGATTTCATTAATGTTTCACCGTAAGCTTCGTTGAAAACCCATGAACCTTTCAATAACTGAATAACTCTTTGTTCACAAACAAATTCCATGACTTGATATGCTAAATGTTTATTGAAATCAGGAAATCGTGGCTCCCAAGCTTCAGAAAATTTGGTCTTGATATTATTGACTTGATTTTGTCTCAAATTACTGGCACTTTCAAGTAAACTAAGATCAAGGCACTCTTCAATTGATTTCTCATCAGATAAGCTTTGTAAATTCAACTCAATCACGTCAATATTATCCTGAATTAATAACATGATTTTTTCTATATCACCTTTATGTGTCAATTTGGCTCTCGTTTCTTGCCATAAAAGAAGACAAGATGTCATTGTAGAGTAGATCATAATTTCCCAACTTAGAATATTCTTACAAATAGTTGGATATCTTTCTTTATTATGGAAAACATCCATCCACAATTTAGTAGCACCATTTATAAAGGAATATAAGGGGAAAGTTCTATTATGGTCACTCATCATCAATTCTTCATGGAACTTCTTTTTGAATGAAATATTAGGATCCTTTAAAAAAATTTTTAAATCCATAGCCAACAAGATCGTGAAATTATCAACCACAAATTTTCTTGGATTATCAGTAAAGCCAGCCTTAACATATTCTTCTGCTTTAGCAGGTGTACCATATTCATTCAAGCTTATTTCCAAGAATAAAAATAAGTTATTTAACATGATTTGATGAGATTTAATTGATAAATCAAACTTAGTTTTATCCAAGTATTCATTTAGTTTGTAATAACTCACTTTCAAGTTCTCTATAGCATCTAGAATCAGTTTATCTTCAGTTTCAATCAAATTCCCAAGGGTACTAAACATTGTCACATGTTTTAATCGAGCACTTAAAGTAATAATTCCATTATATTGAAATTTCAATGCTTTAACAATTAAATCATTTACTAATTTAATAGTATTATAGGTGACTTTATTATCTTGTAAGTATAACTTTTGAGTCATGATATCAATCACATCCAAATAATCAATTAAACTCTCATAGAGTGGCAAGTACTTATCAATTGAATCATCCTTTAATTTGAATATTGAACCAGAAATTAATATAACAGATATTTTCAATATTGCTTTATAAGTTTCGGTAGACATATTGGAAGAAACTATTGAAAAAAGAGTGCTGAAAAGGGTATGATCCAATACTTTAGTAAATTCATTAGATACTGAATCACCACCAACTATACAGTCCAATAATTTGGCCAAAACAACAATTGAATTAACTTTCTCCTGTTTATCTTTACCCAAGATGTTTGATTTAAGTATATTTGCATAGTTGAGTGCCGTTGCAGTGTCTAATTTGGACTTATTGATATTATTTTTACTTAAAAGTTCATTAAGTTTATGATTTATTGTCCTGGAAGATTCAGCCATTTTACGGACAGATTATTTGATTAAAAAGAATTGAATAATGTAAATGGAACTTTTGTTACAAATTGGATTATAAGTTGGGCAATATTTCTTGAAATTGGAATGCAATAGTCGCAGTATTGTCTATTACTGCTAATTCAAACTAATCAAAGATATAAAAAGGGGATTTCTAGGAATTTTTCACACCACCAAGTTTTTTTTCCCGAGCAATTTGGTGTTGGAATGTGGAAAATTTTCACGTCAAACAGATACTTGAATTTAAGACAAGAATTACTGCTGATAAATCCTTATGATCCAACTAAAGATGAATTCTTCAAATGAAAATAATAAATTAATAAGAGGATTGTGTGGTAACACAATTCATGACCTTTGAAATCCCTCTATTTCTATCGATGTGGTTTAGAATTAGTTGTTGAAATGTGTTAATTTAACTCTTTTAGGCAATTGACTTATCCTTTAAATTGAGGGCACTCTACCGTAAATAAGTGTAAATTTACTGCTTAATAATAAATCGTATGCATAACTTACATATTACACAGAACTTAATCATACAAATAAAGTTATCTTTAAGACTAGGTTGGTTTCAAATTATACTTCAATTATATGCATGATTTATGGAAAGTGAAGGGAATGTGGTAATTGCCACAAGGATCTCTAAAGAGTACTGATTAGGTAAAACGGCTCAATGTGATTAATTCTTGAAAATTGTAAAGATAGACTCATTGAAATCTCTAACCTCTAAAGTTAGTTTGCCAGAGATTTATGGCACATCATATTTGTTCATAGTTAAAATTTTTTTGTATGCGAAAAATTTCAATCATTAAATAAAGAATCCAATATCTTTAAACTTACAATCAATTGATTGATTTATACAGTTATAGGTGCTTAGTCAATTTAACACCTGAAAGACTTCATTATCAAATACTTAGACAGCTGCATATTTGATTGTGCACAAAAGTCACATTCATTTCAATTCTACCAGCTAACATTTGTTGAGACGTTTTTTTTATCGGGTTTGTCATAGTATCCTTATAAAATGAGTCAATTCTCTTTCAACTCAAAATTTGACAATTTCAAAGGCTCTAATAACAATTCTAGCCACAATCTGTTATCTAATACGGAGAACACTTATAGTCCCAGATCATCAGTAGTTTATTTGGCGAATGATGTGAACAATGATGGCGAGCCAACTTCTCCTACTACTAAACAACTGTTTGGACAAACAGATCAAAGTGACAAAGAAAGTATAGGCCTGAATAACCAAGTGAATAATGGCGTGAACCTCAGCAATTACAAAGGCTTTCATGGTAACAAAAGAACTGGATCATCAATTCCTCCTTTCTCTCATCCTGTGAAACCGAAATTCAGAAAGAAAGGAAGTTCTTTGCTTGGGAAATTAATATATTCAAATAGAAAAGACTCAGACGCTTCAGCTAATTCCACTAAGTCATCAGTATCGCAAGCTTCTAATGCATCGAATAATTCCCAAGGTTCCGATGAATTAAGTTCGCTTCCTAATTTCCGAATTCCCCAACGAGATGAGCCTGAAACTGAGGACAATCAACAAAGTTCAAGACATGCCTCTGTAGGCTCCAATAACAATAACAGGAAAAGTGTCAGTTCTTCTCACTCTTCCGGATCAGGTTCTGGTACACGATTTAAGTTTAGATTGTCATCGCTTTCATTTGATCACAATAATCAACGTCAAAGAGGACCATCTGCTACTGATTTGAAAACAAGAAACAATAGCGGTGGTTCGGATGAATCTAACAAATCTCCTTTACAAACTAGACAACATAGTCAAAGCTCGACTTTAATGCCAAATACAGCACAACCTACTGTCATCAGACAATCAGTTTCGTCTGATACTAATTCTAGCCATGAAAGACCGACATCAACAGCAAAGAAAAATTCAAATGCTTTTGATTTGGATATTGATTTATCTGATCTTGAGGGAATTATTAGGACACCACCAGACCTGGAACAAGGTGCTGATTATTTGAAACCACACTCTAATTCTGCCAGTTCAATTTCACCTATTCGTCGATCCCAATCCACCATGACTGTGTCGAAGGCAGATACAGGAAGTCTTGGTGGATCTAATGGTGGATGGAAAGCTCCTGATAGTTGGGATGTGAAAGCCTACAACTTTTCTTCTCCAAAAGATATTAATGAGGTAAATTCAGACTCGGATTCAGATTCATTATCTGGTAATAATGTTTCTCGTATGACAAGTTCTCAATCATTGCAAAACAGTCTGAACTCAGCTATTCCTAATTCTCCACCAAAATCAGGTAAAGAACCTTCAACAAATAGTAAAAGCGCATGGAACAATTCCCAGTTTTCTGCTACTGGAACCACTAAAGATGGAATACCTCATATTGCAAAGTCTTCATTACCAGTGCTTTATGGTTCAAAAAATGCTTTACATGTAGTGTCTTCAAATGATCAAAATTCTAAGGCCAAAAATCATATAGTTAGAGTTTTCAGAGAAGATAATACTTTTACCACAATTTTGAGTTCTCTTGATGTTACGACCGCAGAACTTTTAATTAGTGTTCAAAAGAAGTTCTTCTTGGAATCTACTCAAAATTTTCAACTTGCTTTACACGTAGGTAAATATGTCAAGATCTTAGAGCCATATGAAAGGCCAATGAAAATTCAAAAAGGGTTATTATTGCTTAGTGGATATAAAGAGGCAGATAACTTAAGAATGTTAGGTAGTGAAGATTTGTCATATATTTGTAAGTTTGTTTTGCAAAGGGTATTTTTACGTAATTTGACTCATGAAGAAGAAACTACGTTGTCTAAAGATTATGTTAACGTTGATATATCGGGGTTGAATTTAAAGAATATTCCTATCATTTTTCATCAACACACCTATGAAATCGAAACTTTGAATGTGGCAGATAATCCTGCTATTTATATACCACTTGATTTTATTCAATCTTGTAATTATTTGAATAGCATTACATTTTCAAGAAATGGATGTTCTAAATTCCCTACCAATTTTCTTGAAGCTAGATCATTAAAGTATCTTGATATGGAAAAGAACTTTTTGGATGAATTACCACCGAAGTTTGGACATTTAAGGGAACTTAAACATTTGAAATTAAATTCTAATCAATTAAATTCTTTACCAAAATCATTTTCAAAATTAACTAAGTTAGAAACATTAAATTTATCTTCCAATTATTTCAATTCTTATCCAGACCCTATTAGTGATTTAATAAATTTGAAAGATTTAGATTTGAGCTACAATGACTTGAGTACCATACCCAAATCTATAGCAAATTTGAAACAATTGGGTAAACTTAATTTATCGACGAATAAGTTAAGTAAAACTTTACCTGATTTTTTTGCTGAATTGACTGATTTAAAGAGATTAGACATAAGGTACAATTATATTACCAATATTGATGTTTTAGGGTCATTACCTAAACTTGAGGCGTTGTATGCGTCTAAGAACTATATCTCGAAGTTTAGTGACAAAATTCAAAGCTTTCGTTTGTTACATTTCGACAGAAATCCAATTACAAATTTACTATTCAACAGCGTATTACCTAAATTAACAGTTGTGGACTTTTCAAAAGCAAAATTAACAATTATTCCACCAGATTTTTTTGACAAGATTATGAATGTTGAAAAGTTGGTTTTAGATAAAAATCATTTGGTAAATATTCCTGAAAATATCGGAAATTTGAAGAGATTGTCACATCTTTCTCTTTTCGGTAACAATTTACAAGCTTTACCACGAACGGTTGGTAATTTAGTACTGTTACAGTTTCTTGATTTGCATTCCAATAACATTCAAACTTTACCGGAAGAAATCTGGCACTTAAAATCATTGAAACATTTGAATGTTAGTTCGAATATTCTTACTTCTTTCCCCGAATTTCCTATGAGTTTAGCCAAGAGAATATCTTCTACTGTGAATCTTAAGGCAGAAGGTGAGAAAGAAGGAATAATTGACAAGATCGTGGAGCACGAGCAAAAAGACTTTAAACAAAATAGTCCAATAACAACGTATTCCAATGGTTCTGAAGGTAACACCGAATTAAAGTCGTTAGTTGATAGTTTGCAAGTGTTATCGGCAGCTGATAATAGACTTACTGATGAATGCTTTAATTCTATTAGTTTATTAATCAACTTAAAAAACTTGAATCTTTCACATAATGATATCTACCAAATTCCAGAGGGTGGCCTTAGAAACATGACACAATTGACAGAACTATATATCAGTGGTAATGAACTAACGAATTTACCAACAGAAGACTTTGAAGGAATCAAGCTGTTGAAGCTTTTATTTGTGAATAACAATAAATTAGTAAGTTTACCTGCAGAATTAAGTGTGTTTAAAGATTTGGAGTACATGGATGTTGGATCGAATCAATTAAAATATAATATCAGTAATTGGCCATATGACTGGAGTTGGCATTGGAATAAGAACTTGAAATATTTGAATTTTTCAGGTAATAAAAGATTTGAAATAAAACAATCCCATATTCGAAACCCAGAAACAAATGAATATTTTGATAGTTTGTTAGTGTTGAAAAAATTAAAGGTGTTAGGGTTAATTGATGTTACATTGACCACCACGGCAGTCCCTGAACAAAATACAGAAATGAGAATTAGAACAACAGCTTCCGAATTGGATAATATTGGCTATGGAGTATCTGATTCTATGGGAGTAAGAGAGCATGTTTCATCAAGAGATTTGTTTATTCAGAAGTTTAGAGGAAAAGATAATGAGACGTTATTTGCAAGTATTGATGGTAAAAGAGGAAAAAATAATCAAGGACATAGAATTTCATCCATATGTAAAAACTTAATTGCTAAGGCTTTGACTGATGAATTGAATAAATTAAAGAATGAAGAAGATATAGCGGATGCTCTTAGGAGGACATTCTTACTATTTAACAAAGAAATCAATGGAACATTGGCAGCCAAAAAGTCAGGAAATACATTAAGTAATCCTCAAGGAGAATTAGCTGACCTTAATCTTCTAGATGATGGGAATGCTGGTTGTAGTATCACTGTTATTTACATTCGAGATAAGGTTTTGTATACTGCTAATATTGGTGATGTTGAAGCATTATTATCTACAAATAATGGTGAACATATGATTTTAACCTCTAAACACGAACCAACCAATCGATCTGAATTCGAAAGGATTCGAGCTGCTGGTGGTTATGTATCCGGAGATGGTACATTAGATGGAGATTTAACAATATCAAGAGGTGCTGGGTTTTTTAATTATTTACCACATCTACACACGGGTCCAGATATCACCAAAGTTGAACTTAGCAATGCAGATGATTTGATTGTTATGGCTACCAAAGTATTCTGGGATTTTATTCCTTACGAGTTGGCCGTTGATATTATTCGTTCCGAAAAGGATGATCCAATGATAGCTGCACAGAAATTAAGAGACTTTGCCATTTCCTATGGAGCTTCTGATAAAATTGCAGTTACTGTGATTAGTTTGGGAGATCAAACACGAATAAGACAAAAGAATGGGGCAATAGGATTGTACAATAATCTCGGAAGAGATAAGGAGTTATTATCCAACAAGAAAAGAAGACCCCAAGGTGCTGGTGATTCATCCTTGAGAATGTTGGATGATGAAATCGAACCACCAATCGGGGAATTGGCTTTGGTATTTACAGATATCAAGAAATCCACATTATTATGGGATGCTTATCCAGTTGCTATGAGATCAGCTATCAAGATCCACAATTCTATAATGAGAAGACAATTAAGAATCGTAGGAGGATATGAAGTTAAAACAGAAGGAGATGCTTTTATGGTTTCATTTCCTTCCCCTACATCAGCATTATTATGGTGTTTCAATGTTCAGCAACAGCTTTTGACAGCGGATTGGCCAGTAGAAATTTTAGAAACTGATCAATGTTTTGAAATCACGGACAATTCTGGAAACTTAATTTATCGAGGATTGTCAGTAAGAATGGGTATTCATTGGGGATCACCTGTATGTGAATTAGATATTGTTACAAGAAGAATGGATTATTTTGGACCCATGGTCAATAGAGCTTCAAGAATCAGTGCTATTGCTGATGGTGGGCAAATATGTATTAGTTCTGATTTCCATGCTGAGATAAAAAATTTGATGAAATTATATGAAAATATTAAGGCAGGTAAATTGACAGCTGAAGAAGCATTTGAAGGAAATGTAGCAGCAGGAAAAATCGTAGAAAAAGAAGCCAGTCAATTAAATGAAATGGGAATCACGTTCTATCCTTTGGGAGAGAAGAAATTAAAGGGTTTAGAAGCACCAGAGCACATCACATTAGTTTATCCCAAGAAATTATCAATTAGGTTCGAACATCTTCAAAACCAAAATTCAACGGTTGACCACAATTCCCGAATTTTTGGGGCAATACCAATAGAAAGTATTTTTGGATTAAGATCAATATCGTTAAGATTAGAGAGAATTTTACTTTGCTTAAGTGGATCACATTTCTTGAATGATTTCCAGGAAAATTCATCTGCCCAACTTCTCAATAAATCTAGTCCCCTTTTCCAAGAACATGAATTACTTGGGTTATTCAACCATATTGTCATTCGAATTGAAAATTGTGTAGCAGTTCTTCATATGAGGCAACAACTTAGTATACTCAAACCTGCTGATCCTTTCCATATGCAAACATCTACTGATGTTTTACTCGATGAACTTACTAATATTATCACAGATTTTAAGCAATTATCATTGCCACCTGTATGAAGAGATAAAAATTTCCATAGATAACATATGCATATAAAGAAATATTTTTATTGTAAACCCCTTTTTTTTCTTAAAAAAGTGTGTCACTCTTATCTTATCTTGTTATCTTCTTCTGCTTTCGATCCACGACTTGGGGTTTCATAGATAACAGCAATCAGTCAATCCACGACCACAATTAATCTGATAAAGCCATTTGCGCAGTGGGAATAAAAAATTTTATAAAGAAAGGATTATAAGCAAATCAGCCAATTAAACGGGTATTTTTCACGTCAAAATAGAAAACCATTCGAATTAAAGTGGTTTATACAACATTACAATTGGAATAAGGATCTAAAACCCTCTTGAATTCATTCATCCTGAAATCCTCGATCTCAATTTAAATTCAAATATTTCTATTTCAACGTCTCGGGATTCGTATTTTTGAATCCCTTTTTTCGATTCCAACTCAACTTGGAATCAATTTACCCAATTTCTTGTTCCTTGCATTCTTTGCATACACACACTGGCAGTCATGTCCAGTGGTGTTCCAGTTGCTGCCATGTCCATTACATCTCCCCGTCCCTCGCAAAAGGACCCTCTGTTGACTGAAATTAATATCCCCAGATCCATCTTGGATTCTTCCACTCCAGCTTCAGAAAACGGCTTAAAAGCCATTTCACCGATAAATTCCATTTCTAGTATCTCCATTACTTCCACAGATTCTTCCAATTCCAATAAATCAACAAGTTTAACATCAGAAAGTTCGAAAGAGTCTAATCTGGATATTTACAGTGCAAGTCTGATGAAGCCTAAAAGTAAATCGGTTAGCTTTATACGGAACAGCAAACGTTCTTCATCGACATCTAATGATTCGTTATATGAAAGAGATAGATTCAGAGCAAGATTACATAATTTCAATGATGCCACAGAACTTAAAGAAGAATCTGAAGGTGGATGCGATGTTTCTATCATTGGTAGTAAGACCACTAAGCTTAACTTATCCAAAGAAGAACATGAAGAAATTGATCTTCAGACCTCAAATAATGCTAACGAGTCTCCTTTGACTGAAGGTTCTCAATTTTATGATAGGTTAGAGGATGTCAACCTTTGTAATTTCCTCAAACTTAAAAAATTGGAGTTGCATGATATAGATCTAATTTTCAATTGGTACTTTAATCAACCACTACCTTTTACAGAAGAAATGTTTCCTTGGCTGCATGGGCTTAACCCAGAAAATATTACTCAATTACAATTTTTTTTACAGCAACCAGATAATCAGTTTTTAAACTTCCTAGATTCTAGACAGAAACCCAATTGTCGATTCTTGATGACAATTAACACAGATTATGAGATTACCGAAGATACTCATTTCTTGAAGAATAATACTAAAATTGATGAAATTTTGTGTCCGGTGGATACTTCTCGTGCCGAAGTTCAAGAAACTGTTACGAATGTCATTGATTGTATATTTAAAAATCATCCAGATATAGATGAGTTCAAATCAATAATATTGAAGGATGTGTTTTTATTGAATGTTATACCAATTTTTTTGAATCTTGATCCAGCAAGAGGTGTATCGTTAAGAAATTTCCATATTCAAGTTGCAAAAGCAGGCGTTTGTTCTGATATTATAGTATATTGTTTTAAAGAAAAAAGTCTTAAATATTGCCATGCAGTTTCCCGGTTGGTATGGGTAGCTCAACAATACGAAGCTAAACTACATCCCAATACAATGCTTTCATACAACACTTTTATAATGACAAATTATGAACCTATTGTGACGACTCCTAAGCTTTTTGGAAATAGTACCATATCTAAAACAGTTTTCAGAAACGAAGATGTGGATCAGATGGTTAAGTTGAAGCTTGAGTATCTCATGAATTGGGATAACGAATATATTTTGAAAGAAAAGATTGAAACCATGAAAATGTCTACGGCTTCCAAATTGAATGGATGTTTATTTTCAGGAAATTCTTGGGATTATCAAAACTTTTTAAACTTCAAGTACTCAAATAAAAAGAAGTATTTAAGTACCAAAAGAAGTATAGATATCAACACACTTTATTGCAATCCCCATAATTCAATAACTACTTCTCAATTCAATCTGAACGACTTAATTGAAACAATTTTACCATTACCCAATATGAATTATAGATTTTTTATTAGTTGTTTTAAAGAAGCTAATTTTCCAGATAATGCAAGTTTGGACAATTTGTTGAAGCTTTTTGATAGTTACAATCAAAGTAATCCTCATCATCAAGTAGGTGATTATTATTGTTTGAACTTTCCATCCTCAGGATCCATTGGCTTCGGTGATATTAAAGCTGATAATATTGTTTCAATTGTCAATACCTGTAAGTTACTTTACTTGATTTCCAGTAAGAAATCATTGGATTGTTTAATCAGTTGCTCAGATGGATACACTGAGCTGTCATTATTAATCTTGTTCTATATCATGTATTCTGAAAATTGTACGTTGGGGGATGCTATTATCAAGTTACATTTGAAATTTGGTAGACCTTTTTACATTTTCAACACAGATGTGCAAATCTTACAGAAGATAGAACCGATATTAAGAAAGTTTAGCCCAGTTTCCAAGAGAGTATTTAACTGGTCTGAATTTGAGAATATATCTAGCACTGAAATCAATAGAATCTTGTTATCACCCAGTTGTACAGAGGGACATAAGATGCTTGTAGAGGAGAGTTTGAATTTTGATAATGATTATTCTTCAACATCATCATCATCATCCGATTCATCATTTGACTCATCATTTTCAGAGTTTAAGCCAAATTGGTGTAAAGAAGTTGAAGGATCATTACCATCAAGAATACTTCCATATTTATATCTTGGATCTTTGAAACATGCTAATTGTTTACCGTTATTAAAAGAGCTTGGAATAAACAAGATCATCTCTGTTGGTGAACCTTTACATTGGTTCAATAACAGATCATTTAAAGAAAAACACAACATTCAAGTAGAGGAGTTCAATAATGGTGATATCGAAGTGTATAATATTTCATCCGATAACAATTATATCAATGATATTACTGTTGATCAAGTCATGAAAGTGAATAATCTCCAAGATGATGGAATTTCTCAATTAGAATCCAGTCTTCCAACTATACTTAAATTCATTGATGATGTGTACCATAAATCCAAAGGTCAAAGTAAGATTTTAATTCATTGTCGTGTGGGAGTTTCAAGATCTGCAACTGTTGTGATTGCTGAAGTGATGAAAAGATTGAAAATCAACCTTCCTAAGGCATATATGTATGTAAGAGTAAGAAGACTCAACATCATTATTCAGCCCAATCTTAAGTTTATGTATGAACTTTTTCGATGGGAAGAGCTGCACAAAAGTGACAAAAGTGAGTACATACGTGAAATAGACTGGTACTCCATGTGCAGAGAAATCACAAAACTTAACCAACCATATTTGAAGAGTTAATTCATTCACCGAAACTCCCCAATTTTTTTTTTAGCTTACAAAGGAAGCCAACCATTGTATTTTTAGAGAATAGTTTGTTTGCAAAACCCTTTTTTTTTGCTTGTTTTATTAGTGTAAATTAGTTTAAGGGATCCATGCCATTAAATCAGCGGATCCAATGTGATTTTAAGTAGATTTTTCATTTCGTATTTGGTTTCCTTGTATAGTTAATAAAAAGAGAATAACTTAAATCTTTCAATTTTCAGATTTTCAGTGCGATTTACTCCTTAAAAACTGTTGGAAAATTTTTAAAACTACTCATACATAAGCTAAACTATATGCTGGAACAACATACAAATCCACTGATATCTGAACAGATGTTATCACAGACCAGCCATATAACAGCCACAGAACATAAAGGTCAAAAGAACTTGGAAGCAAGCAATGCTTTATCCCAATTACTTGACTCTGCCATGTTCAATGCTGCAAAAGAGTCAAGTCCTGAATTTGATTCTAAAGCTAGCTCCAACCCAAATTCTACTGTTACAAGCCCCAAATCAGTTAAGTTCAATCGCTTTGAATTCACTTGCAACAAAAAGAATGAAGTAAATATCTACACAATCGAAGAATTACTTGCATTGAAATCTACTGCAACTGATTGCGTTAATGATAAGATACCACCTAAGGAATTCTGGTGCTTACATAAAGGACCATATCAAAAGAAGGAGTTTAATAACTTTAGAGGTAAGAAACATAACAAGAAAGACTTTGAACAAAGGAGACGGAAACCCGAAATAAGTGATTTTTTTGCTGATGGTGGCGGTGATTCAGAATCTAAAGGAGATAATATAATTGATGATCAATTAAAGATGGAGATGGGTGAGACTGTTGAAGATTTCGAAAGATGGAGACAGTCTCAGCATCGTAAAAACAATCCTGCTCCAGGAATGTTTGATGAACCGGTACAACAGCCATCTAATGACGTTGATAATTTTTTTTCCTTTGTAAGATCTCCCAACACTGAAGAGAAAAAGCATCTAGATACTTCATCTCAAAGCTCTAGGTTTTCTTCCTTTTTCACCCCATCTGATACTCAAAAAGATGAAAAGCCTTCTGAAAAATCAAGTAGATTCTTTGGAGGGGCACCAGTCTCAAGCAATCCTACAATAACGACTTCTGCAAATGCAAATCCTAATCATCCAATTCAGTCACTGCCGCAACTGCAACCTCAATCTCAGCAAGTGCAACATCAGAATAATGAGAAAGAAACAACCACGCTGTCTACTACTCCGCAATTTCAAAAGGTTCCCTTGGACCAACAACCTGCTGATAACCTTCATAGAAGAATATCCAATCCCGGTATGAATATGGGCCATTCTATTCCACAGGGTCAACAACAGCCTGTTCAACAGTTACCTCAGCAGATTTCCACCGGACAATCACAGATTCCTGGGCATCAAAGACAGACATTTCAGCATGTCCCACAAACCATGCAACAAGGCCCAAATCCAATGGCGTTCCCTCCCGGGTTGCCAATTCCAAATGGATTTCCTGGTGTACAAGTTCCAGGCAATAATGACTCGTTTTTCATGTCTTTGATGAGCAAAAGACCAGAAGATAATAAAAGCGGACAGAATCCTAACAATGGCTCTCAACAACAACAGCAACAGCAACAACAACATACCAAACCAGCTAACAATCAATTACCACCCTGGATGAACAAACTTAATGGTCAAGCACCACCATCAAATGTATTCCCATCTCCAATTCAACAACAAGGACAAGTACCAAGACAAGGACAACCACTTCCCCAGCAGGTACCACCCCAACAAGTACCTCCCCAGCAAGATAAAAATGGCAGAATTTATGGGTATCCACCTCCACCTCCAGGTATGTTTCCAGGAAATTTTCCACCAGGAATGTATCCACAATATGATCCAAATGTGATGAGAAATATGCCACCACCAGGAATTCATCATCCAGCCACAGGAGCTGCCGGACATCAACAACATCCACAACATCATCAGAGGCCTCCTGGGTTAAATGGTCAATATCTTGCTGGACCACCACCAGGAATTCCTAACTCTAACCAAGCTCAATCTAAATAATCTTAAGTACCCCAATATATTTATATATATTTATATGTATTTATATTTGCCTAACTCTCTTCTACTAAAGTGAATTTGAATAACGCTTATTCCAAGAAAATAATTCTATGTAACTGTTGCCAATTGTAAAAACAAATTAAGTAACTGTATATGCTCATCAGTACCATTACTCAATCTTAAATCGGTTTGAAATAGTAATTGTGAAATCTTCGTTTTAGTCAGTGAATCTCGTGTATCGTCCAAAATATAACTGTCATGAATTTGATCCACTAGTTGTTGGGCACCATAACCTTGAAGTACAATTTGTTTTGTTTCTTCCACAATAGCTTTATGATCCTTAGAATCAATGGTACTTAATAAATGAGAAATAACTTTCTTACTAACAACACCTCCGACTTCTAATATGGAATCCACTGTGATTTTGGAGCCTTCATTACTGTTTCCATCTTCATCAACCATCTCAATATCTTCATCCATCATTTGGTAAGACAATTGTAATCTAGTGGCTGATTGTAAATAAGTGATGGCCTTACGCAAATCACCTCCACTAATGTCCAAAATTTGTTCCAAAACACCATCCTCTATTTGACAATTTTCTTGCTGAGCAACGTATTCAAGCCTTCCTAATGCATGTTCATTAGTTAAGGATTTAAATCTGAATTTAGAACATCTAGAAGCCAATGGATCAATGATTCTGGTAATATAATTACATACAAGACAAAACCTCGTTACATTAGAATATGTTTCCATGGTTCTTCTTAATGCTGATTGCGCATCGTTAGTCATAGAATCTGCTTCATCCAATATAATTATCTTATAAGGAGGACATGGGTACTTTTCTAAATCTTCCTTTGAAGGATTAGAAATAGTCAATCTGGCAAAGTTCTTGATTTTCTGCCTGACAATAGAGATACCTCTTTCATCGGAAGCATTCAACTCTAAAACACGACTCTTATATAAAGAAGGACCATAAAGCTGTTTAGCTAGGGCTAAAATTGTGGATGTTTTCCCGGTACCTGGTGGTCCATAGAACAACATATGCGGTAAATTGGCAGATGTTAACGTTTGTTTCAAAACTTTAACCGCATGTTCCTGGGAAGCAATATCATCCAAATTCTTGGGACGGTATTTTTCAACCCAAGGAGTATGCTGTAATCTTTCCTTCTCGTACTCCTGGTTTCTAGAACCTCTCTCTTGTTCAGTTACCATTAAAGAGTTTTTTTTTACGCGTTCGCGATTTATTAAAGTAATGAAAAATTGAAGAATAATAAAATATACTTAAGTGGTTGAAAGAGAAGAAATGAAATGTAAGCAAATATAAATAAAGAGGTTGAAAGTACTAAAAAGACAGACTATTGGACACCAACCACAGAAAGTTCCAATGTCCACACTCTTCTCATATGAACTTTGACAGTCATTTTCTCTTTACCATATTTTTTGGCCAATTCTGGTGTATTTATCGTTAATTCTACCTCTTCATGTGACCACCAGCATTTTCTTGCAGGTTTCCTCCAAAATAAGAGTAACTTGTTATGAGTATTATGAGAATCAGATCTTTTTCTTGATAATGACCTTGAAGCAGCTCTAGCACTAGAAGCCAATGATGCAATTCTAGATCGGGATCTTGATGCAGTGGAAGCATTGGAAGTCACTGGGGCCAAGTTTGGTGATTGAGGAGGTGTTGGATCGGTTTGAGTTTGTAATCTTACAAGCAGTAATGACAATAACATGCATTTTGAAGGTTCCATTGACCTACTACCCCATTGACTAGTTGGTTCAAATCCAGATCCACATAGCATATCAAACAAATGCTTTTCTGCTGGTCCTAAATGCTGTTCACTGTTGGGTGTATTGACATCAAAACCCAATCCTGAAAATACCATTTTACTGGTTAATAAATAATCACTCACTTCTAATTTCAAATATCTCATTTCTTCTTCAGTTAACCCTGCAATTGGAGGTACTACATAAAAATCAAGATCTTCTCTCAATACTATTATAGCTGGTTTTGTAGCTAAAACATACATGGCATCATTTTGATGACTACCTGTAGATTGGGGTGATATGGAGGACATTTTTTCCAAGTCATTATGAGCTTGATTGAATGTATCAATGATATATTGAAAACAATCCGGGTCAAAGTTAACAAAAACTATATCATCCTCGGTCAAATTCTTAATAACTTGCCCATTAGCATCCAAAAAGACACCATTTGGGAATAAACATAACAATATACTTTCAGGTAAACTCATCAATTCATCTCTTGTTATTGTAAAAGAAGTTCCCCTAATGTTCAAATAAATCTTGGAATTGTAATCAATTTCACTTTGGTCTTCATAATGAGTAGGAATCCCATTCAAATTATCTTGTGATACTTGTGTAATAATATTGTCTGTCATTTTGTATTAGATTTCCACAAGGGGAGAAAAAAGGAGTGTTGAATATTTCAGTGCCTTTCAAAATGTTTTATCTTTTCTTCGTCTTATTAACCGAACTAATCGACCGTTTATTCTTTACAGTATTCACAGCTCGTTAAACCTTTTCGTCTTTCTTTTACCCTTCTGATAGGTTGCCAGCACCTTGTTCTATCGTTTGTGTTATTGAACAGTAAGAAAATAGTCAAATTGTTGGCAATTATGTGTGCGACTTTTCTATATCGCTAGTTTTTTTCTGATAGGTATTTTAGATTTTAAAAGCGCAAAATGGTTTGTGGGAACTCAACTTGCTGTGGTAATAAAAACTGCATGAAAACCAAAGAAGACAAGGAAGATTCTAGCGAAGATTTAAATGATATTTGGGGTGATGAAGTGGAGGTTAATAATACTGCGGATATCAAAAGAATCCATACAAAGCAAGGATACTTGGATGGATTAAGCCATGCCAAAGAGTCTAGTTTACAGTCGGGCTTTGATGATGCTTATCCTAAAGGTGCGGATATTGGTATTCAAGTAGGGTATATTTTGGCTACTGTGGCAGCTAAAGCTCCCGAGAAGTTGCAAGAATGCCGAGAAGATTTAGTTATCTCAAAGGTATTGGCCAAAAGTTACTTCAGCCAGGATTTAGAGATGGAGAATAATGTGATATTAAGTAAATGGACTGAATTTATCCGGTAATGAATAATTAGATACTACCCAACCCTAACGAGTAACGAAATCATATAGTTTACATAAAGTATAATCAAATGTACTACAATTCTTGATACAAATGCTTCAGCTGTATATATTGATAATCAATTTAAGTTCGTGATAAAGGCATATCATTGGCAATCACATTATCCATAGACTCAAACAAATTGGCAATCTTAGATTGAAATTTAGTTCTTCCTTTACTCCATTCTATCCATAATTCTGAAACTAAATACTGAGTTTCTTGGAACATTAAGTATTCGTGTAAACAGCATTCTTTAATTAACCAATCTTTATTCAATTGTTGAAACATCTCTTGCTTATCATTTATAATAATTTGTTTTAACTTCGCCAAGTCGCTACCTTTAATATCAGCTTCTTGGTTACTTATATTGGTATAACTTTGCTCATTTTCCTTTATTCTATTTTGTAATGCTGGGATATTATTAGTGGAAAGTCTCCTACTACGTTCAAATAATTCAACTAATGAATATAAATAATCAAGATAATTCTTAAACTTTTCTAAAACAGATGTATTGATTGCAAAAGTTTCATCGATGATAACTTGACTTGAGTTGGTGAACAATTCCGATGCTGAAGTTAATGAACTATTAATAGCGGTAAGATCACTACTATTAATGTTGGATATAATAGAATCTTTCTCGTCTAAATGTGGGTACAAAGTATTATTAAGATCTTGAAATTTATCCAACATCTCTACAAATTTCTTATTATCATATGCTATTTGTTGTTGTCTTCTTTCGTATCTTTCAATTAAAAGTACGAGTTTGGTCCAAACTTCAATTAACTTTTGAATTGAAGATTCAGTGTCTTTCCATTTACTCAAGAAATCTTCTCCTATTGCTGGCCAGATTGAATTCATGAATTGAGGCAGTATCTTGATTCCTTTAAATTCGAGACTATAATCTATTTGGGCTTGCTTTCTCCAGCTATTTAAGTCAGTGGGAACAGTTAAAAAACTTACTACCACAGGTTCTTTTCTTAAGACTGGATGCTTGATTAATTGGTTTAAAAATCTATTCAAACCTCTTCTACGTCTTTGCAAAAATTGTGAGTCGGGAGAAGCTCCTACTAGATGATATTAGTATTTGTTCTTCAAATGAATCTATCTCAATGTACATACCAGTAAATTTTTTGGGAGGAAGCCCTGGAATAATTCTAAATGGATATTTTTTAAGTAAAAATTCCAAAAGCCTATATCAGTTAGTATTTTTGTTATCAAATCAATTATCTTAAATACATACCAAACAAAATCTGAATATCTTCTATTGACCCTTTTAGGCCCTGCAGGTGCGTTGTTTCCAAGAGGAATCTGGTGAGTTATTGAATAGTTGATGTGTTTGAAGATTAAACCCTCCTTTTCTGGAACCTCTTTGATATTGATCGCTTCACTTGAATTATACAACACTTTAAATTCATCTCTTATATCATTGATATATTTCATAACTTCCGAATCTGCTGCCGGTTGTTTATCTTCAAATCCATGTTGCTCTTGCATGAACTGAGTTGGATTTATATCCGCATTAGGTGTCCAATTATCTTGTAAAGTAGTTTCAGCTAATTGGCTTGTGAGTGGATCAACAAATGCAGTGCTTTCTTCCTGTTTCTTCTTGGTCAAATAAGCAATGATTTCAGGTGGGATATCAGGAAGATCGCCAATTCTAAATTGAAGTGTAACATAGTCACCAGAACCTGCGGCTTCATATTCAAGAGCAACAAGTCCTAAACTTTGGTAAAAGTTAGATGGATGAGAAAAGTGCACAAGATTTTGATCAAATAAAGTGTTCATTATTTTAGATCGTTGATAACTGGTTAAATTGTGATTCTCTACCATCTTGTCCAAAATTAACCTTTCGAAATCATTGCCATTTCCCAACAGATCCTTAAGTTCTTTATAAATAGTCTTATAAGATGAAGGAATTTTTGCTTCATTAAATTGAAAAGTGTTTACTTGCTCGTCTTCATCTTCAACATCTTCATATTTCAGAGAGCCTTGCAATTGAGAAGTACTGAGGTATGTGCTCTCATATTGGAATCCCGAGTCCCGAACATTATCGTCCTCTGTTGCCCATCCATTCTCGGACAATGCATCAGTGCCGAAAATACTACTGCTCATGGTGTTCGTATCCTTGATTTCTGAATGTTTTTTTTTCCTTCAGTGAGAAAATCTCAGAATCTGATAAGGAACACTTTGTTTGGTTTCAAACAGTTTGAGTCCATTTCTTTAAACAAATCACCTGAAGGAGCATTCAACAGTTCCTTAAAATACGAATAGTTACAAAAATACGCAATTGACAGCGCTAAGTCACTTCTAGAAAGAACAACATGCAAAACGTAAAGGATTCATTATTCAAGGTAATTAACTATTTTCACAAGGATGATACCTACAATCGAGTAACATTTGGGTTAGATAGGAATTCTAAGCTAAAAGCGTTAATTAGATGGAGATATGCAGATGTGTTGCTCCTTGTAGCGTTATTTTTCAGTTATATTTTAACGAATCGAATTACACCTTTTCAAAGGCAATTCTTCATCAACGATTTAACAATCTCCCATCCATTTGCTGAACATGAAAGAGTCACAAATACCCAATTATTCTTCTATTGTACGTGGGTACCAGCATGTACTATTTTTATCATTAGTTTAATCTTTACAAAACCAGCTAATAAGGTGTACGTGACGTTTATTTCAATAATTGGCCATTTAATTAGTGTTTTCACAACCAGTGTAGTTACAGACATTTTAAAAAACTTTATTGGTAGACATCGGCCTGACTTTTTGGCAAGATGTGTACCAAAGGAAGGATCCCCTACAGACATTATGGTATTCGCAAAGGACGTCTGTACCACCACTAACATCGATCGGCTTATGGATGGATTTCGTACTACACCTTCAGGCCATTCTAGTCTTAGTTTTGCCGGTTTAGGTTATCTCTCTTTATGGTTAAGTGGTCAATTGATTATTAAACATGACAATCTGGGTGCATGGAGAAGCATTGTCGCTTGGATCCCTTGCTTCGGAGCTGCCCTTATTGCTTTAAGTAGGACAGAGGATTACAGACATCATTTTGTAGATGTTATTATCGGATCAATCCTTGGATTTTTGATCGCCAACTGGTCGTATTTCAGATACTTCCCAGCATTATCAAAAGAAAAAGCATACGAGCCAAAAATCATTATTGCAGAGGAAAATGAAGATGAAATTCGCTATAATTCCCTTGATATTCTGGAAGAGGTTTAGCAATAGACGTTTTATAGTTTGACATTAAGTAGTAGTTTATATCTACAATAGACTTGTTTCATCACACGACTTAGAAAATGTGAATCGCGACAACTGTGGAAAACTCCTAATTAACGTATCTGTTGGAGTTGACGATTGCAACATATGGAAATGGCCTCATCAGTATATTGTTTTGTATCTGGTGGAGAAATCCATTGTGTACCGGTAAACTCTTTCAATGGGGGTTCTAATGAATCAACATATGAAACTCCCGTTATACAAATTGATAGAGGAAAAGACGTTGACTCTGATGATTCTCCTGCTATTAAACAAGAAGATGAAACATTTTTAAGCATTAAGAAAAAGAATTTGTTGTATACTTTGAATAACCCTTCGTTGTCGGACTTGGATTCTGATTCAGGGGAAGTGGCGGACCAAAAGTCTGATTATATTTCAGATGTGCTCAATAATTATTCTGCACATGCCTTATTCTTTTCTACTTTCTCCATTGACTTACAGGATAACTTAAGCCATGATTATAACCAAATAAAACTGTTTTTACAAAAGATATTTTCTAAAACTTGGAAAGATAAAAATTTCATTACTGTTAAACGATTAACTGGAGGGATCACTAATATGTTATTAAAATGTACTTATACAGTACTTGATGAAACGGTATTAATGAGGGTATATGGTCCTGGAACCAATTTGATTATTGATAGACATAGGGAGTTTATTCTGCATTTAGTGTTAAATTCCATGGATTTGGCACCACCTGTTCATGCGAGGTTTAAGAATGGGTTAATCTATGGTTTTTTGGGTGGTCGTTCTTTGGAACCTTTTGAATTGAAATTACCTTCTTTATACCCTTTAATTGCACAACAATTGGGTAATTGGCATTCAAAAGTGGATATTGAGGAAGTCCATAAAGGTGTAAACAAACTTCGAGAGTATACTAGAGCTCACACCAGAAAGCTGCTTGATCAATCATCAAGATCATTAGCTGATGAGTCAATTAAAAGAGATAAAAAACTATCAAAAAAGAAATATATACGCAATATTTGGGAATTAATAGAGGATTGGATAGAAATAGTTCCCATAATTCCTCAGCTACTAGAGACTTTTCAAGAAAATTGTAATGATGATGTTACAGAAGATAATATCAGAGATCTTGTGAAGAATGAGTTCTTGTGGGCTAAAGAAGCCATAAGTAAAAAAGTTAAATCAGCTGTTGTATCATCACATTGTGATTTGTTATCTGGTAATATTATAATACCAAATGAAGAATTAATCAATAAACCCATGACTAAATTACCAGATCTTAAGGATAATCCCATAAAATTCATTGACTACGAATATATGTTACCTGCACCAAGAGGATTTGATATTGCTAATCATTTAGCTGAATGGCAAGGGTTTGATTGTGATCGTTCTGCCATTCCAGAACCTTCTGTATCAAACCCTACGTTAGTAAAATGGGTAACTTCTTATCTCAACAAACCTGATGCCACTGATGAAGAGGTCAAAGGTTTAATACAAGAAATATATTATCATTATGGATTACCGGGATTTTATTGGGGAATATGGGCCGCCATTCAAAGTGAAATCTCCAATATAGATTTTAGCTATGCTGATTATTCTAAATTGAGGTTGCAAGAATACTGGGATTGGAAGAATGATTTTTTGAAAAAGAATTAAAATGTAATTCTATAATTTTAAATATATATAACCTATTTATCTAAATCCACAATGGTGGTATTTTTAGTTTTACTTGAAAACAATACCACCCATCTGCATCCTTTGGACCTTTCTTTAGTTAAACAATTGTGTATACTTAATGCAAATGAACGTGGGATATTACTACCAGAAGAAAACACTTTTCTTACCCATAAGTCTTGCAGCTTTAATGAAGTACTCAGTATCGCCTCCATCATATCATCAGATGCATCAATGGTAATCACTGAAGAATTGGCTAATGTTTTAATAAGATTTGCAGATGCAATAATCGAGTCATTCTCCTGTTCCCATTTATTATTTTTATTCTTTCTCCCTCTTGGAGCTTCATTACTAACAACCACAGGTTTTTGATTAATTTCCACCGAAAATAATGGACTATCCCCTAAAATAAAATCATTATCTGTTTCTGTTAATAGTTCTTTGGAATCTTGTTTCGATTCTTCGCCTTCACTTTTCACAGCCTTTATATGTTCTTTTAAAAACATTATCAATTCTTGGGCATCCACATCAGTATCTTTATTTCTTGACATATCTCTTACTTTAATAGATTTATAGATGGTATTTGACTTCTTTTTGACTTTTTTAAGCGAATGAAGCAGTCGAACAACAACAATAAAAGGAATTGATTCATTATCAGCTTTATCAAGATAATCTTCTTGCGACGATGCTAAATAAAGATCAGCACTTATATTGTTGTCCCAAAGTTCTCTGACTATCTCATACCCACTGTCTCTTAAAAATTCTTTATTCAAACTGGTAACAAGCACATCACATCTACCCTTCTTCCATTTCTTGGCTCTATCTGTAAGTATTTTTCGTTCGAAATTCTTTAATAAAAGAAACATGTAAGTTGAAGATATCAGAAACCCTACGGCAAAAGTTCTTGAAGACTTTGATAAGCTACTGTTGGAAAGATTATTAATTAATGAATCATACCTTCCACCACTGGCTATCCTGGCATATCCTCGAACCTTATCAACTTTGAACAATGCTTGGAACATAAAACCACCACTATAATACTTACTGTTGTAATTATTCAAAGGATTAAAATAAATGGGAGCTTTAATGTTAAATGATTTAAGTACTGCCAATACATTTAAAATATAACTTACAGCTCTTTGGACTTTAAAAAGTAAGGGGGAATCTTTCAAAAGCTTTTCAAGTTTCGACCTAGCTTTCTCTGGTTCAACGGTGAAATTGAAAACATCTATCAAGTCATTTGTTACAGTTCTTGGAACTTTAGTTTCTTGAAGAAGATATCTCTTTATCTCTTCCACCCCTCTGTCAACTCCTAATTGAGACAAGATTTCCATAATATCAAGTTTCCTTTTGTCATTAATTTCAATGTTTCCAAATGAAAAGGAGATAACTGCATCAAGAATATCGTAATGATTTATAACGATACATGCAGTACTGCCAGCAGTTGCAAAACATGGAAATGATTGAAGAATTTCGTCTACTACTTTCAAGCATTCGGCATCATTCAAATGAGAATTCGTATTATCATGATTTATAATATCAAAAGCCAAAACACTAAATTTATCTGGAGCCCCAATGCCCCTTAAATTTGGTCGATAAACAAAGTTATGCCTATAGACTTTAGGAACTTTAACTAATGTCCGACTAAGGAATCTTGCGTAAGGAAAAATTAAGTCATACGGTAACTGTAAAACTGACCCACTCTTATCTAAGACTTCATAAACAGCTTCTCTTACATAATTTGGAGATTTAGGAATCAACGAATTTTCATTCAAATCCTCCAATGCACCATGCTTTTGAAAAATTCCGAAGACTACCTGAACCATATTGGAAAAGAGAAGATAATCTTCAACTGTATTCTCCATATGTTGCTTATTAGTCTTTTTTGGGTTATGATCAAACATTAAATCCTTAGCAAGGGAATATGATTGTTGAAATAACGTATCTCTAACTTGCTGTTGCCAGGGCGATGCAGGGTCTGACAAAGACTTCAAAGCTTCTTTGATTACCTGATCTTGATGTTCCACGGGCATCCATCCACTTTGCAAAAGTTCAGATGCTGAGGGCCTTACTTTTGGATCATGATCAAGCAAAACTTTGATTATCTTTTTCTCTAAACGATATTTGGAATCTGTGAAGTCACCAGGAAAATCAACTGTAACTAGTCGTAAGTTATTCAACTTTTGAGCTCTTTCCATTCCGGTATTTAATGGATAGCACATCTCAAAGAAAATGATTCCAAGCGAATACATATCCACCTTTTCATCATAATTCCCTGTTGCCACTTCTTTAGCATTGTAAAATAATGTTCCAACAACAGTAGATAAGTCTTTATCTGTCTTGGAAGAAACTTGATTATTTGTCAGCAAAGCAGAAGAAAATTGGGAGTTTTTAGCTAACCCAAAATCCCCAACTTTAATATTGTTTGATTTATCAATAAAAATATTCATCGGCTTCAAATCCCTATGAATAAACCCTTCCCTATGAATGTAAGATACTGCTTCTAGTAGTTGTCTAAAAAGTCTCCAATATTCTGAGGGATTGTTTGGTAGTCCTTGTTCAATAAGGTTTAACAATGTGTTATTCTCACAGAACTCCATCTGAATATAAAGTACTGAAATTTTGTTATCCATTTCTTTGGTGTGAACCTTTTTCTTATCTTTATACGACACACTAGAAGAAGATTCAACCTCTGAATATTGTTCGTCATCTGAGCCAAATCCAAATTCAAAGTTCTCCTCGGAATTATGAGTTGAGCTCTCTCCAAATGTCAAATGGGGATCAAACGAGCTGGATATAAAATCGACTTGGAATGAGTTATCAGTGTTGGCTATGAAAGACTTTGAACTTGGAACAACATCATCATCGTCAAACAGACTATCATCATCCAAATCCACATCATCATTAGAATTTGCTTGCAAATTTGGGAGTTCTTCAACCCATGTACCATAATATCTAACAATGTATTGATGGTTTAGCCTGGCTAATGAAAGAACTTCACTTAAAAGGGAATCAAGTTTGTGTGCTTTATGCTTAATTTTCTTAATAGCATAGAATGTACCTTCCATTCTGTTACGAACTTTTACAACTTCACCAAAGCCACCCTTCCCAAGTCTTCCGATCTCTTCAAAATCTCTTTCGTATCGTCCAATAGGACCTTTTGAAAGGTTTTCACTTTCCGAATCAACATTTAATGAATTCCCTCGTTTTCCTTCACCCTCTTCATTATGCTTTAAATCTTGATCAGCATTCACAAACCTACCATTCTTGAACTTAACATCTGTTGTTAGCACTGGTCCATCCCTGAGAAACTTTACAGCGTTTAATTCCAAGATGGTAGGCCGTTTTGATAATTTCTGCTGAAGCATTTTACTCAACATATCAAGAACATCTGCTTCAAACTCTCGGTCTATGGAAAGGCTATTAGAGGAAACTTTTTGGACAAACTCCTCAGGACTCGAAAACAATTCACCCATAGCATCACTGCCTATCATTATCTGTAGGAAAAGAGTACCCAAATCCCAAACATCAGTTTTACGATTGAAATTCTTTGAGTGTCGTTTTATTTCAGGTGCCAACCAGTCAAATGAGAGCTCTGTTGTCATAAAAGAATAATCTTTTTGAGCTTTACCTCCTTTAAGTTGAATATGATACATTTCCATAATGGTGAAACCAAAAGTGGGATAAATAAGTTTAATTACCTGGGATTTTTCTCCATCATCATTCAGATTACATAGTAATACTGACAAAGGATTTATGTACTTGAAGGTATGCCCCAAGTTGTGAAGGGTTTCCAACGCAGGCAATAGCTGAATTAACCAAGATCTAGCAATAGCAAATTCCACTGATCCACAATTTTCCATCACTTCATCAATAGAAATTGATCCTGCAAAATGCAGAGTTATTAATCGAATTTTCCAACCTCCATCTATCTTATCTATTTGATACCCCACAAGTTTAATAATGTTAGGGTGTATATCACCATGTAGGGCATCCAAATCACGTTCAAGACCTTGTACATAATGTTTGCCTTCTTCGCTCTGCCAAATGGATCCAATTAAATCTATTTCAGACATAATGTACTCAATTCTCACACCATTATTAACAGCCAATTCTTTCAAGGAATCATCCAAATATGGTGTTACTACTGTTTGCTCTGCTATTGATGATAAAAAGTCCCTACCTTTATATTTACCCTTAGTTTTCATGGCTCTGAATTTGAACCTTGATTTCAATTGGGGAATCTTATCAACCAAATCATTATCAAATATTATATAACCTTTAGTATTGGGAGGTACCGCTGCTCCTTGTGATGCATTTATTATTTCTTCTTCGTTATTAGTCGAACTTTCTCCGTAATCACCTTGAATCATTTGAATTTGTTCATTAAGTTCAGCATTTTGTTTCTTTTGCTTGATTTCTAACTCGTGATTTCGTTTCTCTTCTAATTTTAAGAGGTTTTCTTGTTCCTGTTTTAATCTTAATTCCCTTTCCTCCTCCAATGATAGCACCTTCTCGGTTTGTTGCTGTAATTCATCCAATCTCTCCATAACTTCACTGATGATAATAAACGATACTTCTTGTTCAGGATAATCAGTTATAATCTGCTTAATTGCCTTCTTCAATTCATCCACTTTGGACTGTAGAATGTTTTTTGTATTAAGTATCTTTACATTTGGGGAAGAATTGGGATATGTTTGGGTAAATTCAATATCTAATGTTAAAGACAACTCGGGTCTTTCCAGATCCAGATTAGACTTCAATTCAATTTGAAAATGAGGACTTGGTTTCTTATTCCATACCATCCCTTGTGGAGTAATATCTTTAAATATATCGCCATAGATTGACCGTATACTGTCAACTTCATCTTGCTGCCTTTGCTCCAATTCCAGCGCTAATGACTTCTCCATACTAGAAGTTGTAACAAAGATTTTTGCGACTGTGGAAATCGTAGCTTTTATAAATGATTGATGCACTTTTCGATCCTGGAATAGAAGATGGTCCTGATACTATTAAGATCCTTTTAACCACAGATAACCATGTGGGCTATAAGGAGACCGACCCAATACGATCTGATGATTCGTGGAAGACTTTCAATGAGATTATCGCCACCGCTAAAGAGAAAGATGTAGACATGATAGTACATGGCGGAGACTTATTTGATACAAATAAACCATCCAAGACCTCAATGTTTAGAGTAATGGAAGTGCTAAGGTCACACTGTTTTGGTGACAAACCTTGTGAGTTGGAACTTATGAGTGATTTCAGTCAGAGACACAGTCAAGTGTTCCCAGTTAACTATGAAGATCCAAACTTGAATGTTTCAATACCAATATTTGGTATCAATGGAAATCATGATGATGCCACAGGAGCTACATTACTACTGCCTATGGATGTTCTATCTGTAGCTGGACTCGTAAACATGTTTGGTGCTGTTGAAGACAGTAATGAGATTACAGTGTCTCCCATTTTATTGCAAAAAGGTGCTACTAAGTTTGCTCTTTATGGATTAAGTCACGTTAAAGATGATAGATTATTTCGGTTATTTCAAGAAGGGAATGTTAAATTTTTGCGTCCAAGTTTGCAAACAGATGATTGGTTTAATATGTTCTGTACTCATCAAAATCATGCAGCTTACTCTTCGACAAAGGGTTACTTGCCAGAGCAAGTTCTTCCAGACTTCTTGGATTTCATATATTGGGGGCATGAACATGCCTGTAATACTGTTCCAACTTTCAACCAACCCAAGAAATTTCATACGCTTTTACCAGGTTCTTCTATTGTAACTTCTTTGAGTGAAAGTGAAACAGCTCCTAAACACGTATTCATTCTTCGTGTCAAGGAACGCAAGTTTAGCTTAGAACCTGTCCCACTCAAGACTGTACGCCCATTTTTGATGGATAATGTTTCACTTGCTGAAGAAGGGTTAGAAGTTGGGTTTTCAAATCTGATTTCATCATTTCTATGTGATTTCGTCGAAGATATGATAAAAAGGTCTATCGAAGAATTCATACGAAGATATTCTTCTGGTAATTTGGAAGATGAAGAAGTCGAAATGTTGAAAAAAGAATGTCCTTTACCATTGATCCGTCTTAGAGTTGATGTTACTGGAGGTTATGAAGTTGAAAATCTACAACGGTTATCTAGAAAATTTGTTGGAAAAGTAGCAAATTCCGATGATGTATTTATTATCCACAAACGATCAGTTACTACTTCCAAGATTCCTTTGGAAAATAATGCTAGTGAAATCTCTAATGTAGAAAAGCTGGTGACTTTAAAGTCTGTTATTGATGACTTTATTTCCAATTCCAATTTCTACCTTCTTCCAGATGTAGGTTTGAATAATTCAATGAATCAATTTATAGAAAAGGATGAGAAAGGTGCTATTGCGGACTACATAAAGCAAGAGGTTAAAAGAGGTACTAAGATGCTCCTCAAAATGGGAATTGAGAATGATCTGAACTATGGGGACATGGATCCAAAAGTAGCTTTTAAAGCTCTTGTCAATAAGTTAAATGAAATTCATAAAGAAAAACTGTTATCAAACGAGATCCCCATTGTAAGTGACGATGAAATAGTTCCTGTAAAAAATTCTGCTACCAAGAAATCCAATAAACCTACAAGAAAGACCAAGACGTCATCTAAGAAATCACAAGTAGTTATAAGTGAATCCGATGATGACTATGACAATGAAAATGATAATGATGTCGATGCTGATGATGATGATAATGATAATGATGTGGTCTATCAAGAAATAAATTCTGAAGACAGTGAAGTAATTGTTTCTGATAACGATGATGATGATAGTGAAAATGATATTGAATTTGACAAAGGCGAACAGAAGCCGAAAGAAGCAAGACTGACAAGAGGAAGAGGAAGAGGAAGAGGAAGGGGAAGGGCCGGTAAAGCCAGTAGGAAAGTAACGTCTACAAGAGGTAGAGGTGGAAAAGCAGTTAAGAAGTCACAGCATCCCGATATAAGTCCTAAAAAACCATCTTTATTGGACTCATTGATGAATATGGGAGGATAAATTTTGTATATACAAGTAGAAGAAATATTATAAACATAGTTACTCAAAAGCAGTAGCTTCTTCAATCAATTTCTCCATGTTGAATTCTTCATTACCCGAGTTAAATGCACTTAAAAGATCCAACTTGGATTGAGATACCGTCTTCATGGCTCCATAAAATCTTTGAATATTCAACACAAGTAAATGAGCTTCCTCTAAGGTCAAATTAACATCCTGTTCAACATGTGCATTCATGAAAACGACATCCTTAGATTCGGCCAACTCTTGATGGAAACTTAAGGTAGTGTGAGGTTTGGCATACTCCTTGTGTAGTTTGTATTCAGCTAATGTAGTCAACATACAATGAGTAGTTTGAGGTCCAACAAATGCCCATTGAACGAAATGCATTTCATATCCTCCGCTTTCTTTTGGTAAAGGTAATACGAAAGTTCTGAATTTGAATGCCATGGCATACATCTGGGAAAACTGCAAGCCGGTTAACAAGCCTACCATCGATCTATCATCTTTGGCAAATCTGGCTCTCCAAAGAAACTCAATCTCTTTGTTACTTAAGGCTTTGATTTTCTCAAGGTCCAAGTACGAATTTAATGTTTTATAAGGAACAACAGGAGCATCTTTTTCAACCGGGTTTCTGATTTTAATCTGATGGTCTTTGATATTCTTTTGCATCTTTTCTGCTTGTTCTTCTTCAAATCCTTTCAAATCTTTCAATGGATCGATAGCATTGAGTTCTTTCTTTCGGGTTTCAATCTCATCTTTTAGACTTTCATTCAACTCATCAACGCTTTTATACCCAAGAGCTTGAGCTTTTGCCTTAAGCTTATCTTGATATCTTTTTAATAGTTCTGCTTTGGTGCTGTTCCATCGAACACTTGATAATGTGGTCCTAGTGATTAATCTAGGTGTAATGAATCTCTTGAACATGTTAAAGTGGAAAATTATTTTTCGCAATTAGTTTATTGTATATATTGTGTATGTACAGAGAAGTTCAGTGTTCAAATAAATTATCTTCTTCTCTTCCTACCATTAAATGATGACTTGCCACTAGACGATGACTTACCATTAATCTTATCTATTTCTGCTTGAGAAATAACCAACCCATTTCTCGTAGATCTTCCCACAGAGTTGATTTGAAGACCTTTATCTCGAACTTTTGAAACTGATTTCTTTCCAGTTCCGATTCTATCAGAAGAGAATGTTGAACCTTTACCAGCATCCAATTGTCTGAGTTCACCTTTTCTGACTTTTGAAAGAATAATCCCGGCATCTTTGGCTTCCTGTTCATATTTAGCAATCTTTTTTTCACGACTCTTGATCATACCCTTTCTCATGGACATTGGCATCTTTTCAAGCTTTTTAGGTAGACCATCAGTTGCAGAGTTTATTGAAGAAATATTCCGTAATCTCGAAGTGAGTGCTTTTTTTCTGGCCTTTCCAGTTGGTTCCTCATAATCAAGTGTTTGTAATGTAAGGTCAGCTCCAGAATACTCAAGATGATTGGATAAAATGTGTGATTCTTGTAATAATCTTTGTAATTTCATATCATTTTCTAAATTTTCATCATCTTCTTGTTTATTGATCTTTGCTTGAGCTTTGGATACTTTTTCTTTCTCGTTAAGTTCTTTTAAAGTTGGTGCTCTTCCTTGCCTTAATAACTTCTGGTCCTTCTTTGATAATATTGGAGCAGAGCTAAAATCTTCATTTAGTTTAATCACTTTAGGCTTTGGTTCATCCTCAGCTTCCAGCTCATTATATTCATTGTTATCATCACTTTCAGAGTCCATATCTGCTGAAAATCCACTAAATTGATCAGATTCCTCTTGCTCATCGCTCAGCAGCTCATCATTATTTTCACTGTCAGATTGTTGGTTTTCCAGCTTCGATTTGTCTTGAAATCCCATATCTTCTAGACTTCCGAACTGTGCTTCAAAATTTCGCCTCTGTATTTCAAGGGCTTTCATGTATTCGTCATCACTCATACCTAAATTTACTAATACTGATATTAATTTTACCAACTATAGTTATTTGGAAGTAGTTGCGAAATTTGCAAATTTGAGTATTTTAGTCATATAATAGCACAGTGATAATGACTAAATTCAGAGGTTGCATTGACATTCATTCGGGCCAAGTTAAACAAATTGTAGGTGGGACCCTAACACAAGACGATCTCGGAGATTCTAAAGACAACACCACCGAAAACTTCGTTTCAACTAAACCGTCTTCATATTATGCTGAGTTGTATAAGAATAATCAATTACAAGGTTGTCATGTTATAAAATTGGGCAGCAATCCACAAAATGACGAGGCTGCTAGATTAGCTTGTGATACCTGGCCATATAAACTACAAGTGGGTGGAGGTATCAATGACAAAAATGCATTATTGTGGTTGGATACTTACAAGGCTAGTCATGTTATTGTTACTAGTTGGTTATTTACTGAAAAGCAATTTGATTGGGATAAATTGAAAACGATTTCCCAATTAGTTGGAAAGTCTCGACTCATTGTGGACTTAAGCTGTCGAGAGGTCAAACGAGATGGGAAGATCTCATGGGTAGTAGCTATGAATAAATGGCAGACGTTGACTAATAGTGAACTATCATTGGAATTCTTATCAAATGTGTCGAAGTATTGTGATGAATTCTTGATCCATGCAGCAGACGTAGAAGGTCTTTGTAATGGAATTGATGATAAACTTGTTGCAAAGTTGGGAGACTGGTGTCCTAAAGGTTTTGAAGGTAAAATTGTTTACGCTGGAGGTGCTAAACTGGTTGATGATTTAGATAAAGTAAACAAACTTAGTGGAGGCAAGGTTGATTTGACATTCGGAAGTGCATTAGACATATTTGGAGGGAAGTTGGTGAAATTTAGTGAACTCATTGAATGGAACAATAATCATTAATAAAATTATCAAATCAAATCATCCAATCTCTAAAAGTTATTTATATTGGTGTACAAAAATATATAATTACAGATCATTTGTTTTAACTCCAACTAGAATTACCATAGCCATTCACACCTCCTCCATAAGGATCATCGGGGATATCACCATTATTTCTACCATAGGTAGTTAAACCACCAGAGACAGCATTACTACTTTCAACCGACTCTTTATTTAATTCAACAGAGATACCAGCAAGTTTTAACTGTAAAGTTTCAAGACTTTTTATGAAAACTTCATTAGGTGGTAAATTTCCTACTGTTTCAAGGTCAATATAGAAATTGTTTGGTTTAGCTTTATAATCAAATGGAGCTTCAGGATCTGGAGCTTCTTCCCATTCACAGTTGGCGGATTTTGGCCACTCTTCTTCAGCATCCTCTTCATACCAGTAGTCTGTATGTTTCAATTTATTCCAAGGATCATATTCAAATCCTACGGCTGCACATGGGGACCATTTAGCATGTTCTTTGGCGATACCTTTTTTAGCAATACAAGTTATTCTTAATTCTTGGTGTTTTCTTAATTTACAAATCAACGGACCTTTTCCTTCTGGATCTCTAATAACTGGATCTCCTAAAGTGCTTCCATTTTGGAATTTGGCCAAGTCAGAGGCATAAATACTCATAGTTGAGTCCATGTCACACTTTGCTGCCAATTCCAACTTCACAGAACATTTATTACAATACTGTTCACAAGTACAATCACGAGAATAGGACAAGTTATCTATCCCTTCACTGTTCAATGGAATCAAACCCAATCTATGAGAAATAAATTCATCTGCCAACACACTAGTATTCACATCAATCTCAACCAAGTCAATAGCCAAAGTAGGAACCTCAGCCAACATCGTCCTCCTTATCGAATTAGCCATCGCCAAATCCACATTCTTCAAGACAAAGTCAACTTGGTCTCTTTCACTATTTCTGATAGTGATAGCCGGACCACTTTCAGAATCTTTATCAATATCCATTGGTTGAATTTGTTGATAATTTTTTTTCACTTTTCTCTGTGAAAAAACTCAAGAAAAATGCGAGTTTTCAGTTAATCATTAAATAATTTGTAAGGATGAAGTCTCAAGTAGCTAATCTACCATTGCCTGACTTAAGGTTTGAGCAGACATTTATGAAAGCTTTGAATACTTATGCTACCAATTCATCCAAAACAAAACCACTTACTGAGGAAGTATTGCAAAGTAAAAATGAGAATGAACTTGAGATTTTAAACCAGGAACTTGATATTCAAGAGCAACAAGAAATCACGGGGCCCTTGGCTCCAATTACTCCTGGAATTGTCACATATGCCATAATAAAAGATCAAGTGATAATGCCATTAATCCAAGGATTTGTTTTCACTGCAGTAATGATTCTAAGTAGGCCATTTCTTCAACAAGTAGTTTTGAATGGCCAGCGTTTTGGTGGTTATTTGGCAACAATCTTAGGAGTTAATCAATTTACTCGCCGTTGACCTACTAGTTCTATACACTTTTATAGAGCAAAGGATGGTTAGCTTTATAAGCTGTTTATACGATGTAACGACTTAATATAAAACTTTGAATATAATATAGCTATCTAATGCTTTTGTGCGTGTACACGACCGAAAATCGAGAAAGTCTCGAGAAACTGTCAAGGATATGTTGATAATGAAAAATTGCTAAATAAACAAGGTTAATCTATTTTAAAAATAAACTAATCCTAACTTATTTGATCAATTGATAGAAGATGTTCAGGCGGAAGAGTCGAAGCGCACACAATACTGCCTACACAGGCGTTAATCATGCAGCGCCAGCATCCTCACAACCAAATAACAATGCTTTAGCTGCTGCCTTAACGATTGGCCAAACTCTTAAAAATGGTGATCCCAATCAATTCCATGGTAACAGTAGATCCAATAGTATACAAAAAACGCCTTCAATTCTGAGATCGACATCTATTCAGAACGTTAGAGGTGTTCAAACTCAAAAGTCAAACTCTCTTTTAAAGAGATCACCTTCAATGGGCCCAGGTGCTAAAACTTCCAAGCTTAGACCTGATAATCACAATACCCACAATAACAATAATCAATTTAGAAACTTTTCAAGTAGTTCTCATAATGATGTTCAAAGTAATGGCCTGAGAACAACATATGATATTGATGATAGTATTTCGGAATCTTATCTTGATGATATTACTGAAGAGACCACTAAGCATTACAACAATCATGAAAGTGTTCGGGATTTAAAATTATCCCATACTGCTGGCTCTCCTACATTTCTGTCTCCAAAACGTCATTCGTTTGCCAACCCAAGACAGCCTCCAGCCGTAAAAATGGTTAAAAAGTACATTCCAACTGCAAACGGAATCAAAATTATTGAAGTTCCCGAAGAAAATTTAAAACGTGAAATATCTAGAAATAACTCCATAAGGTCCGGAGCAAATATTCCTCGATCAGGGTCTATGCATTCTGTATCGGGTGTCACTAGAACTGCTAGAAGACAACCCTCCTCCAGATTATCAAGTATTGTTAAATCGCCCCAATTACCTCCGATGTCCGAAGATGAACCAAAATCGGTATTCAAAACTGAAAAGTCCCCAGAACAATTAGAGTATGAGTTACTTGAACAAAAAATCGCCGAAGAGAAGGAAATCCAAAGAAAGTTGGAGATAAAAAGAAAAGAATATGATGATCTTATGAAAAAAAGAAATACCTTCGAATCCAGTCCTTCTGAAGATATTAGTAGTGATATCAAATCTGAATCAACAATTGTTCACGATTCTTCTGCCAATGGCTTAGGGATCAACTCTACTCGTCTTGGGGAAGATGTAGATGATACTAAAAATAATGGTACAGATCTGCATGAGAAGAATATTGAAAAGCCAATTCTTAATGACTTGAGCACTTTGGAGACAGTGGATAATGATAATGACAATTTTATTTCTCCTTCTACTTCCAAAGATGATGGTGAAAGTAGTGAATCGGATTATGACGTTGGAGTTAATGCACATGGTGTTTTGGTAGATGAACTTGAAGAAAAAGAAATTATTGATGTAATACCTCAACTGTCTATTGATCCTACTAAAGTTGTTGTGGATGAAGCTGAAGGCAAGTTGTTGAAAAATAAGAATCTTGAAGAAGAAGAAGAAGAAGAAGAAGAAGAAGAAGAAGAAAAAGAAGAAACCACTGTTTTAACCACGACAGGGCAACCAACCCCAATTGCAGAAGATGACTATGGCATTGAAGAGGCTGAATTGGACGCTGATGATACTCCTGTTCTTCCAAAGGGTCCAAAGTTTGATTCGGTTCCAAGCATCATCAACGAAGCTACCCTGGATAATGAAGATCAACTTTTAAAGGCGCCACAACCCATTCATGGTGGTAGTTCAGCATCTTCAATAACTTCTGAAGATTCACCTTCAAGGTCCGCTAAGAAGCCAATGAAATCTGCAATGAAAAACTCCACATCTTTCTATAATAGCACTCAAAATGTCAAAAAGAATAATGCTGCCCATGATGTATATTTATCTTTGGCCACAGCAGAAAACACAAGATTGAATTCTAAACTTTCTTCCAGTCAATTGGATGACATTCCAAACCCAGTATACTCATCTAACCATCATTATCCTTCTGGTTCAGGCTCAGTTACACCTGTGTCAAAGAGAATGTCCACCACTAGTATGAGAAAAGCTCCCCCTCAAGCATCAAACAATCCTGGATTGGTGAAATCTTTACGTCCACAGTCCGCCCAGTATGAAGCAAAACTACAGAAAGACGGTTATACTTCAATGCAACAGGGCCAAAAAGAAAGACTCAGTAACAGATCCTTACGTGACAGGTCATCGGTTTATGTTCAACCAATTGCCCCACATCCTGCTCTCCAACCAAATTATCAATCACTGTCCAAAGCTAGAGCTTCAGAATTGTATGCAAAAGCAAATAGTAGGCCACACTCCACATTTAATCTTGAAAGAAAGTCTTCATTTAGTAGCGGTCATCCAACAAATGAACCGAGAATGAGATTCAGTATGAGAGAAGCTATTCAACCAGCTGCTAACGCACAGGGTGATGTCCATGAATATAAAGAATATCAACTCCAACAAAACACTCATGTGCCACCACACCAACATGCTGCTTCCTCAAAGAGCCAATCTCAACAGGTAAAATCTTCTAGGGTACCTTTACCTACTACTCCTACTAAGGCCCAACCTTCTTCAAGATTAGCTGATTCTGATGATGATATCATGTCACCAGATAGTGGCGTATTTTCCTCAAGAATAGTTGACTCTGATGATGAACAACCAAAGGAACGTAACAATAATGATGCATTAACTTATTCCAATCCTCAATCTCAATATAGACAATTCAGAGAATCTAAACAAATTTTGACTTTAAGAGACCAAACTTCTAAGGCTAACAATCAAAATCAAGAAAAACCCAAAGAGAAAAAGAAGTTTAGTGGAAGATTGAAAAAGATTTTTGGAAGATCGTAGTTCTATTTAGTAGTTTTGATACTTTTTTTTTTTTGATTTTATAGTTTATGGAATACTTATTTATGTCTCAAATTCTATAAGGTTTTCGTCTTCTGAAGATGTCACTCCAACATTACTTGCTTTTAACACTGGTCTTTCAGTAGCATTGGATGATTTAAATTCTCCAATTTCTGCCCCTAAAAGAACGTCTTTATCTTTATCATTAAGATCAATGTTATTGAAATCTTCTTCATCTTCCTCTTCATTAATCCTACTTTTAGATGATTTACTTGAAGCATCATCATTCGTATCAGGGTGGTTAGGATTAGAGGCAGCGGAATCCATACGACGACGAACCTTGGTAGCAACTTCCCTTCCATCCGCCAACAAGCCATCAAACATATCTCTTAAATTACGCATAGCATTGAATGTAGAATCTAATGGCTTACTTATATGAATAGATTCTTGTAATGTTTTACTGAAAAATAACTCGTAAGTTTCATCTGCTAGAACAACCATTCTAAATGTAGGCAAATTAAGGTAAACAGGCGTGTTTGGATTCAATGCAGCATTATGTGATATTTTGTTTTCAACCTCTAGGTCTTTAATTAGGACTTCTTGTTCTTCTGGTTGAGCATACTCAAATGCCCTTTGGATAAATGTACTTGCAGCGGATAAATACCTCTCGGATTGTTGACTTTCAATGGATGCCTTGTCAATATCAACCTCTGTTGGAATTTCGATCTTTCCATCTTTAGAATCTTCGTGCTCTTTATTTCTTTGATATACAACATCGGCAATGGCATTTTCAATTGCATCTTCAGTTATTTGGTCCAAAACCAAGCATTCTCTCCAAGGCGAGGTGATAGCAAGTAGGTCTTCTGAAATCTTCAAAATGCCCTCCCTATCAATTCTGCCCTTTTTTGGGTCATTATATAAATCATAAAAATTTGACATAGCACTCATCAAATCAGGATCAACCAACCTATTTAAGCCCACTGCTAGTTCCGAAAGATTAATTGAACCGTCTTCTTCAGATCCCCAGTTGATGAAAAGTCTTCTAATAAAGTCTCTGACTATTTTCCTTTGCTCTTCTTCGGTATCTGAATTGATAAAATCACAAATCTCCGACATGAACCTATAAAAAGCTTCAAAATCCATGCTATTTTTACCACTTCCAAGCGTGATGTTATAAGTTTCAACAATTGAGTAGAATCTATCATACAATATGCTCAAATCATCCGAAGTTAAGTTGGGAGTTCTTGGTAAGTTTCTTATTTCTGTTCTTTTAACAAATGAAGATATATTCAGATAAATTGAATCCCTGTGTTTATTTCTATGCTTTTCGATGGTTGAATCTTCAATTACTGAAAATTCTTTGAATGCAGTAACTAATAATTCTTGAAATTTTGTGATTGATCTATATCTGGAATTAGATGAATCTGGATGAGCTGATTGGTCTAATGTTAAAAAGTACTCTTTCATTACTTGGATAAACATACCATCGTCATCAAGTTTCAATAATTCTTCTCCATTGATTTTTAGAATGGCTAAAGCTACTTGAAATAGAGTTTTTGGCCCATTCTGGAAAAATATATCCAAGATTCGAAAAGCATAAACCAACGGAAATGAGTTCAAATAAAGTGACAAGAACCAAGGTAATGAAACAACTGATAATTGAATATCATTTTTTGTGATATGGTCCCATAAAATCGGCATCTTCTCTTCCACTAAACTCTCAAATACTCTTTGGTCCAATAAAGTTCCATACATAGTTTTAGAGTAATATCCTGGGACTATTCTATCACATAAGACATTTAAACACCAAAATGCTTGTTCCTCAGACATGAAAATCAATAGGGCAGCAGTAACAATATTCATGGCTTGACAATAACCAACCTGTGGATTCTTCCATGAATAAGCAGTTAAGACGTTTCTTAACCTTGTGATACCTTCCTCCGACTGATATGCGGCATATTCTGGCAAAGATCTATTCAAATCTTTTTCAATTTCTTCCACGGCAACAGAAGTTTTGTCTTTATTATCGGTCAAAAGTTTATTATATTCTTCTGGATTTTCGAACCTTAAATACATCGATCCACAATTTAACTCCCAAATTTCTCCTCTTAGACGGTTTGGTAATCCAACTCTTATAAGTTTATGAAACATCGTTGTACGTACAAGTGATAAATTCCTACCATCAGCACGAAACAAATCAAACCATAATTTCATTTTGGATTTATCCCTTGAATCTTTTGGATTTCCAGGAAATTTAAAGATTAATCCCAATCCACCATCTGGGATAGACTCAATTGTCTCATCAGATAGCTTATTCTTGGCAAGAATATATTCTGAATAACAAGTTTGAATAAATGGTTGTAATTTCTTAACATTTTTAAGATTATCTTTCAACGCCACTTTTAAAGAATGGGCAAATTGCTCACATTCGGATCTTAACCCTACTAAGTATAATGTAATACCCAATTTGCTATGAGTTACAATATTTAAGACAAATCCAAATGAGCTTGTAGGAATTCTTTCAACTTTCTTAACAGTGGATACATGTAACACGAAAGAACAATTCTTCTTGTCATATGCGTCCCAAAATACTAAATAATGGTTTGTTAGGTAAATTCTTCCTTGAGGTACAGAATTGTACTCGTTGAGGCTATTTTCTGATGTTATCCTTAACTCCACTGCCGATTCTCCCATTATGGTTTCACCATCAGGTAAATTATTCTGCCTACAAAAAAGTTCATCTCTAGTCAACTTTTCACCCTTATTCTTCTCTAATACTTGGTTGATGGTATTGACAGCCTTATTTTTAAGACTTTCGAGGAATGACATTATCAATTGTGAAAATAACCAGGTTAACTTTCACCTCAGACGTTATTTCTCTAGACAAATTAAAACGTAAATTAAATATTTAAGTGCGCGCTTATTTACAAACAAAAGAATCATAGTTTTGCTAAACTAGTTAGTTTTGTCAACTGAAGATGAATCCTGTTCATCCTCTTCATTTATGATTTCTTGTAGAAGATTCTCAAAGGAAGTTGTTTCTTGACTTGGGGGTACTTTGAGTGTGATGTTGCCGTTGTTTTCGCGGTTGGCCGCAGAATGGTGAATGTGTTTATGATTATTCCGATGAGGATGTTTATATCCGTTAACACCAGACACCATTTGACGATTAGTAGACTCTGTTGGATGTTGAAGTTCTTGAACCGTCACAAAAGAGGCATAGTTCGAGAGCTGTTTCAATGGCTCCTTCAAGGACGCTCTCTTTCTCATCTTGAACTTGTTTCCAATGATTTGTCCAGTATGCTGTAAAATAATCTTGGTAATATCTTTTCTTAAATGGAGAATGAAATCTTCACCTGACCATGTTTTATTTTGATAGTGGATTTTAGGAATATTTAACAGAAGATTGTGCACATCAATAATATTAAGATGTTTTGGTGCTTTGAAACTGATGATTAATTTAAAGGTTTCGACTTCAATATCAACTATCGATAAATATTTCGATGATCTAGACATAATCAATGCTATATCATCTGTATCTTCCTTTTTGGCCTTCTTTTTATTCACTTTAACTAAAGAATTTTTGGCTTCCACAAAAGTCTCAGATATTGGACTTGATAAATCTTCACTAGAAGAAAATCTACTTGAAAATGAACTGTTTCTTTTTGAACTAATAGATGAATCCTCAGTCTCTTCATGAACACTAGACAGTGAAGAGGGAGAGGGTTTTCTCCAATTCTTAAAAATGTTCTTTCTCTCTAATCCAATATCACCAAAACTAATCTCACCTTCCAGTTCATCAATAAAAGAGCTATCCTTGCTATCAAAGGAATGTTCATGAAATGAATCTTTCAGAATTCTGTGTGTTTTAGAATGCCCCGCTGACTTGTTCGACTTCTTTTGAGAAGCGGAAATTTCATCCTTAGGGAAAGCATAATCAAACAACACTTTAGCAGTTTGATAATCTAATTGTATCTTCAATGGCTGAACTTTTAATTTAGCTTGTTGCATTATTGGAATTCCACCTACGGGGTTTAACATCTTCCAGGACATAAGAATCACCGGATTTTTATTATCCTTATTATCATCCAAAGGAGACAAGAGTTCAGGATAAACAGATGATTCTTGTAAATTAAAACCTTGAATAATACCAACTTCAACCTTATTGTTATTTGATCCATCGACAGAATCAACTCTATTGAATTTTGAATGAGCCAATGCCAAATCAATCAAAGGCTTCCGCTCTGCAGTCAAAAAATGCCAAATAATTTGATCACTAGATAATAACCAGGATCTGGCTGCTCTCTTATTACTACTTTTAGTATTTCTTAATTTCAAACCTTTCATAATCATTGACAACTCCATTTTATTTTTTTCTAATTCAAGTTCAAGTTGATGAATTTGGCTTCTTTCCAAAGGATTGAGTCTCATAACCTTGTTATCAACCTTTAACAAAAGATCTTGGAATTCTCTAATACTAGTTTGTAACGCTAAAACTCTCTTATCAAGGCCATAGAAATCATCATTATCTGAAAGAGCAATGATTTTTTCTAATTTTTCTTGAACCGAGTCTTTGTTACTCTTTCCATGAAGGATAAGATCTGTAATCATGTAATATAATGAAGAATATTGTTGTGAATCGGCACGTATAACCATCTTCCCAATATGTGTCTTGAGTTCATTTTTGGCAGTAACTGCAGCTGAATCCAAGTAGAGATCGTTTGGCTTCTTGAATGTTAATCCCATGGAAGTTCTTTCACACACCAAAAAATCTTTAGTCCAAGTTTCATCATAGATAGCTTCAGTTTCAACCCATGGAGGCCAAGAAACTGCTATTTTTCCATCAACGAACCCATATGGAACATTTGCATGGGAAATAGCTACATCGTCTCGTTTGAAAACATAAATAGATGAATCATTGAAAAGTCCACCATATCTAGACTCAACTAAACCATTTATATCATCATCAGCATTGATCAATTGACTAACTCCTTTAAGATTTACCGCAATTGTTCTCATTTCCAAGTCTTTGGATACTAGTAACACCACTGATTGGGGGTCCTTATCACTAATAAGTTGAATTTGGGGATTAATCAACTTCATCAAAAATTTATGTTCAGCTTCTTGCGTTTCATTATCAACTTCATCCAAGTAATCATCAAAGTCTTCAACAATTTCCTTTCCTTGTTTGGTTTCCTCACAAAATGCTTGACTGATAGAAAAGTCTGTTTGAACCTCTTCGGGAACGCTATTAATTACACTCTCTACTAGATCTACAGCTTTCTTACTCATAAAATATGCTTGTGATCTAGATTCCCCTAATACCAGCACGTATTTTAGAAACAAATCCCGGAGTTTGTTCCCCCATTTAATTTGAAGATTATGCACAATAAATCTATTATGGAATTCGCTAACTTCTTTATGCAATAATCCTTGTTTTCTTGCTTCTTCAAACGATCTATGACTTGAATAAGCTGATAAAACCAGTTTTCTTGACTCTAATCTTGATATCATCTCAGTGCTCTCTTCAGTTTCTGATTCTGAATCTGAAAGTCCAACCGTTGTTTCATAAACATCATCTAATAAATCAAGTCTATCTTCAAGTTCTTTCAAATAAGCTCGAACCTTAACTTTTTGAAACTTGATAGATTGATCCAAACCATCTGCTTCATCAAAGTTCTTCAATAAGTCTTTTTGCTCTACAATATCTTTTTTGAGAACATTGATTCTGTTTTTTAATAATCCATCCTGTATATCCTCTGGTTTAACTTTACCTAATTCACAATCATGAGAATCTTCATTACCAAATGGGAAAGGACCAGCCTCTTGTAAGGAAAACTCTCTCACATAACTGAATTGGGGAGTGAAAAAGAAGGGAATAATAGTTACTTTTGGATATGGTGAAAGTAGTTCTCTCATTTCTAATTCAGTGAAATCTTCTGGATCAAACCATGAAAAATCTCCTCCTTGAATGTCCACATTATTAAGCCATTTAAGGTATCCAGTGTTTCTTGGATTCAGATGAGAGTCACCAGAAGAAGAGTCTGTAGTTTCTGCTCCTGTAAGGTATGTATCCAATTGGGAATGCATAGATTTATCTGCAAAAATTGCATTTACAAATCTCACATCTGCATTTTCAAACGATATTTCACCTTGGTTCATCTTTAAATGCAAAATTTTGTTTTCGATATCCAACTTCTTATTTACATAAGTCAAGAGTTCTTTTCTTTGGTGAAGGTCCAAAACACATCTACTTACTTTCCCTTTCAAACCACTAAATGCAATATTTTTATTCTTTTCCCCTGAAGAGTGTGCAATAGTATGAGAAATCTTTAAAGGTTCAAGAATAATCTGATATTTTACTGTGAAAAGATGGGTACTTGTCTTGGAGTGTGAATTGTTATCTGTTGGATATTGGGTGAAAAGATTTCCCTGTCTTACAGGTAATGAGATGGCTTCAGTGATGGTGTTCCACCAGTAAAAAAAGTACCTGAAAGTCAATGGAGTCAAACGAAGACTATTAAAAGCATTACCTTTGCTCGATACCGACTTCACCGTAATCGCTAAATGAAGATAATCGGACCTAAATCCGGCATATGAATCTGGATGCCACTCAAATAAGGGACTAGTTACAACAACATCATAATGTGGAAGAAAACTATCAGTTCTTTGCTCTTTGTCGCTAAGAACAGAAGAATTATTTTTATTTCTTTCGAAAAGAAGTCCTAGTGTCCATTGAACTTTCTCATCTGAAGATAAGCTCATGACCCTCTTGGAGTACTTCTTTGCTTCTGAGTCATCATCTGTTATATCATCACTCATTTCCTCGTAAAACAAACTCCATGATTTCTTTTCTGCAACTGAATAGTTAGGAATAGCCAACATGAAATCATCACTTTTCAATGTTATTAGTTCTTTACTAGATCTCATTCCATCAACTTTTAATATGACGTTATTCTTCCAACAGAATACAAACCCAGCATTCCGTCCTGTTAAATCATAAGGATTTGTTGATGATTTCATATGAAAGCATAATTCGTTAGGGACATCAAAAGTCATTTGACCATGTAATATTAAAGATAATTTGTCCCACCAGCCTACTGGACTATCATCAATCTTGGGTTTGGTGAAACTATCAACTGCGGACATAGCTGCCAGTAGTGCTGCTTGGTAAGACTTACACCAGCTGATCATTGCAGCACGCTCAGAGTCAATCTTGCAATTCAAATCAACCATAAACTTGACAGGAGTCAAAGTCCTTCTCACTGTCACGTAATAGAAACTATCACTGTCAAGGTCTGGTGCCATTGGAGGAGAATAAGGTACCCAAATCTTTCTCATTTCCTCTTCTCTATGAATCAACTTCTCATTAATAACAATATTACCTGACAAATGGAAAGCTGATTTACCAGGGATATCACTAAAAGGGAATGAAATCAATGGGATTGAATAATCTTTCAAGAATGAAAATACTGCAGCACTTTTGATATCCAAATAGAGAGGTGCAAGAATCGAATAATCAAGCTTTGGTTGTCCCTTACCATAATCATGAAGAAATTTATCCAAATTGGGAATAGTGGACTCGCTAACTGTTAGATCCAATTTTTTGAATACTAAACCTAACAACAAAGGGCCCGGTAAGTAATTCATAATATCGAACTTTTCAGTTACCTTACTAGATATTTTTTCCTTTCCCCAGACGACTTCGGATTTGGTTTTCCAGTTTTTAATCTTAACCGAACGAAATCTCTTGTATTTCAAAATCCAGGACTCTGATATCTCCTCTTCTAATAGGTCTCTTGCCTGGTCGATTTTTTCTTTGGCTTCTTCCTCACTTAACAACATTGAAGACTCAATACTCTCGCTCAAATTTATGTTATTGGTTACACCATTGCGTTTCTTTGAACTGTGATTACCTTTAAAAGCATTGAAAAAACTTGGGTGTGAAGAAGAGCCATTAGGCAAGGGAACAGCCTTGTCTGAAAGTTTGATTTTCAGTTCAACAGTATTATCCATGATATCCTTCACTTTATCATCAAAAGCAGCGTATTTCTTTAACCTTATTTTCTGCTCCACCAATCCTAATTCAATAATGTAAGAGAGTTCGTTCTCAAAGGGATCATTCTCTAACGTAAGAGCAAAGATCTCAGATTTGATATTCACTTTTGGAAGCTTTAAAGGACCCCTAGCTTTTTGAGGAAGAGCTTTAAAATCCATATTTCCTTGAAGAAAGTTACCAAAATTATGCTGGATCTGTTGTATTGCTTTCCCAAACGTTACAATATTATCAACAACTTTGTAAAACAAAAACCCATGGGGAATATTAAGTCTAACGGCCTTGGAAACCAATTCAAGTGCATTCTCATCTTCGACAGTTGCATTAACTGCAAAAAAGGCATTTTTGAATGTTAAAAATCGAGCCCAAATCTTGGTGATAGGATGTACTATAAATCCTCTAAAGTAAGCGAATTCGATGGACCGGCCTTCGAAAACATTTCTCACATACAAAGAATCGAACTCAGATAAAACATCAACTCTATTAGGAAAACGGGTGACCAATGTTACCACAGGGATACTGATATCCATTTTTAAGACTTTTTCATTTTCTCCCATCAATGATTTGATTTCTTGTTTGCTACAAAGTCTTTCTTCAGTTGGCGCAAATGTCTTCACTAAAGAAGCAGCGTAAATGGAACACCATATAAGGAAAATATCTATTCTTCCACTGACTTCTGGTATCTTAACTTGAAGTCTATTCTTATCTCTCTGTTTGTTATTACTGATTTCAATTTCCTCAATATCGAGCACTTTTTTGACTTGCTTCAGGTTATCTTCATGCTCTTCTTCTGTCAATATAATAGATTCGATACTTGATATATCACTGAAATCATCTTTGATATTTGCATACAGTGATACAACATCAAAATCATACAGATAATCAAGATCAAATTCACTCAAGGTAAAACAATTTAATGATCTTATGCTTACATTTATTTCTTCTTCCACTTCTTTAAAAGATACTGATGCATGTCCCAATTTCAAAGAGACACCTCTTGCGTAGTCTTTCAAATCAAACTGTTCCCCAGTTTCTGGATCAGTATATATTTGCAGTGGTAATCCATCTTTACAAATGATATCAGCTTGAACCTCATTAATTTCGATTTTAAATCTATTTATAATCTGTGGTACAACTTTAAATAAGTCAACATATTTTTCAACTGGTTCATTCTCATCATTAGTTGTTATGGAAGCCTTACTGCAAACCATCAGATTATAAACTTCATTATCAACTCTAATTCTTCTATTCCTTACTTCCCTTACCAATTGAAATATTGCATTATTGATAGATTTAAGTTTGACATGTTTAACATTTAATTTCAAAGATATATCTTGTTCTTTGATATTATATGTAGTCAATAAATTACATTTGGAAACATATAAGACGTTATCAATAAATTCAGCTTTCAAGTTCTTTATCTTGAAAAGACCGTACAATTGTTGTTTGACTTTTCCTTGTTCTAATATTGATTTGGCAAGGTTCTTGGTAGCAAATTTTTGAGTAATGCTATCAATAGAATATATGGTTAATACATTCAGGGATGACTCTCTGTGGAATTCTTTTTCGCCTAAAGGCGGGATATGAACTTGTACTTGGGTACCAATTATCACAAACTTAGTAGATACATTCCTCAAAGCAACAAGAATATTCATGATATTAACGTGATTATTTCTAACTCTTGGAGCTTTGGTAGCTTTCTTGATTTCAAAATACAAGATTTGATCATGATAAAGATCTATGGAAGGTTTAGTTAAAGTGATATCAATTCGAAGATCCAGCTGCTGTGATATATTTGTAATTAACTCGTTATTATGTGAATTTTCTAACCCTTCAAGTAATGCAAACGGATTGGCTTCCACAACAAAAGAACCAGCTGGTAAACTAAAACATGCAGTATCAGCTTCATGAACATTCATATTAGTGATATTCAACACCACTTTTGCAGAAGGAGAAGTTTCTTGTCCATTTGGTTTACTATGATCCAAAGAAACTTGCAAAGAAGCTATTTTCAACACATAAGGGCCCAGTGAAAGAGTGAATTCTTCTAAAGTTATCTTGAGCTCTTGAATTAATTTCCATATTCCTTTTATTTGTTTCAACTTATTTTTACTTATTGGATGACATTTTTGTGTTTTTTCCACATTCTTCGGTATTTTGACAATATGAAGGTGATCTATAGGAATATGACCTTTACCTAAAGAAACAGATAATTCAAAATTCATTAAATCAACTTGAATTTTCTTTGCATCATTAACTAAGCAATTGAAAATAGCATCACATGATAAGATCACTTCAACATTTCTAAATAATTGAATTCTTTCATGATCTTCAATCTCATGCAAATATCCATTCAATAATAATAAACTTAAAGAATTGTGCCCATCGTATCTCAATGCATTCTCGATTTTTGCATAATCAAAGTAGAATTTCGAATTCTTATTGAACCTTTCATGATACATAGTAAATTGGTAAATCATTATATGGAATTGGTTTAGGATTTGATAATAAAATAAAAGATCGTAAAAACCTTTTGGAAGCACAATGGATAAAAATTCTGTTATATCTCTTGGAGACTCATCCGTAGAATTGGGGGAAGAAACTTTATCTGTCGATTCCGTCTGGTTTCGTATATCTATCTCCACTCCATGTAAACTAAAGTTAAATAACTTCAAAGGAGAAGATTTGCCTCTTAGAACATTCATCCTCAAGCTTATCTTTTTCACTTTGATGGTGTTCGATGGGGTCTGAATCGTAATTCCTCGTAAGGCGAAAAAGCCAATCGATTTGACTTTCACATGAGGAATCACATTGAGTCCTATAAGACATGCAATGTAGATAATACCCACGAATACAATACTAAAATAAAGCATTATAGTTCATTAAAGGTAGAAGCTGGTTAGGTAAAATTTGTTTGGTGCTCACACCCCGTCTGCTCCGCGTCATTAGACTTTCTGTCACATGATCAGGTTTATCGATACTCGAGACTATGGGTAATGTTCTATTTGTTTAATGATTCTATAGTGTTGAAATTGGGGTCATATAACTGGTAGCATTGGAAATGCTTTTAAATCTTATCAAAGTCCACCTTGACAATAATTATAAACAAAATTTAAAATAGACGAAATTGTTTTCTACTTGTTGGAGCGAATTGCAAAAATCACCAATCGTTCCAAACAAAATTTAATCAACAACTTTTAAATACTAAAGATGTCTTCAAAACTACTAAACTAAATTTACATAATTACAACTACTAATTCCAGTGACAATCTTTCTAAAAATATTGGACTTACCTAACATGAAAATCTCCAAAATAAAATGTCAAACCCCGGCTTACATAAGCTACTACACGAATTCTTTTCCAAATTTGTTTTTGGTAAAACAATTCCCAATTTTACAACCTTTCAAAACCATAACTCGTGCAGCCTGGAGTAATATTATGTAAGAAACACAGTTGACATTGCCTGTTTGGGTAAAGTAATTGTCGTACATTGGACAATTACTTAATAGAGATAATTCATAATACGCATAATTCCCAAATCGGTAATGTAATTGGCAACAAAAAATTTCCGCATTGGGTAAAGAGTAATAATTAATAGGTGCAAATTCTCATACTTTTCTACTTTGGGTATTTTTATCAGCTATATTATACCATCTCCTCTATTACAAGAGGAAATTATAAAATTTCCCAATATAGTTGAATACTTGATATAAATATCATCCTTTTCCCAATTTTGAAAATCTTTATTATTCATACATTTACGCATAGATTGCAATCATGAAATTAACCACCACTTCTGCTGCTTTAATATTAGCTTGTATTTGTTCAATTCAAGCTGCTCCAACTAATGTTGGTAGTGAATTGGCTGTCAGAGAAGTGTCAATCGTTCAAGGAGCCATTGATAACATGGATGATTATGTTAAGAAGAGGGATTTAATGTCAGAAGCTGAATTAATGAAGAGAGAATCTCAAATTGTTACTGATGTTTTAACTGCCATTAAAAATACAAACTTGGCTCCAGGTATTCTTGAATACTTTATTAGTGATCCAACTTTTAAACCAATCGTTATTGATACCATTGTTTGGGCTATTAAAAATAATGTAATTAACCTTGATACCTTATTAAAATCCTTAAATGATTCTGGTTTAGCTGTCGACGTTATCCAAAATTTGATTGAAGATTGTACCTTTTATGAAGATATTTACAAGCTTGCTCTTAATTACATTTCTGACTTGGCTGGTAAAATAGCTGATTCTATTGGTAAGAAAAAGAGAGAATTCACTATGGTGCCAGTTGAAAAATCTACTAAACTTGAAACTAGAGCTTCTGAAGAAGAAATTTTAACAAGTTTGATGGAATCATTAAAGAATTCTGGTTTAGCTAATCAAGTTGTAAGACAATTGATTGTTGACCCAGACTTCTACAGTTTTGGTTCTGATTTGATTGAGAAGTTGATTGATGAAGATGCCATTTCTCTTGGTGATCTTGTTGATGCTTTATTGGACTCTGGTTTAATTCCCTCTTTAATGAAAGCTTTCTTGAACTTGGGTACTTTTAATACTGTTATCACCAATGCCCTTGCTGCTGCTTTCGGTAAATGTGATGCTTCATCTGTTACTACCTTGAGTGCTTCAACCACTGCTTCTATTACTTCTGAGTCTGCCTTGCCATCTCCCACATCAACAGCTATTTGCAGAAAGAAGAAGAGATCTTATAACTATTAAGAAATTTGATCAGTTTATGCTTATGCCTAATGTAAAATAAAATTCCATTACCCAAAAATTTTCGTGGTTTCCTTCATGATATACTTTACTTTTTATTCGGTTTCTTTGCAGTGCAAAGTGGTATTTCTCATTGATGATTATTAATTATCCTTTTCGTGTATAAATGTAGGTAAACCTTCAATAAATAATATGTAAATTGTTAGATTTTGTTGTAGCTTTAAACTAATAAATCAAATTTATCAACTAATATTTAAGCAGTTTATCGTAGGTGTATTTATTGACAACACGTTTATTACTCAAAGAAAACTGGGCGTGTGGCGTAGTTGGTAGCGCGTTTGCCTTGCAAGCAAAAGGTCACTGGTTCGATTCCTGTCTCGTCCATTTATTTTTTTTTTTCCACATTTTAATTGTTGTTTCTATCACCGTGTTTAATTAAGTTTAAGTGACTACACTGAAATAGTATCTGCATCTACTCGAAGTCTACCGCCGACAACTAATTCTTTGCTCATCAGTTGAATAGTACAACATTCATAAGAATTAACGTAGGGACGCGTTTGAGACTTCTCAGAAAAACAAACAAAGAAAAATACTCTACAAAGATGCCTGGGTATGTATTTACCTTTTTATATCAAGTAAATAAGGATCAATTACTAACTAAGACAGTGAAACGATTACATTGCAAGCAGGACAATGTGGAAATCAAGTTGCATCTGAGTTTTGGAATCAGGTAGCCTCAGAGCATGGGATTTTACCGGATGGAACATCGGTGCCCTATAAACATAATAAGGAAGAACCCACTGCATTATTCGAAGGACAAAGTAACCGAACATCGAATGATAGAGAAGATAGAGCAGAATTGTTCTTCACCTTATCCGATAGTGGGAAATACACACCAAGGTCGGTATTGATTGACTTGGAACCCTCCGTAATTCAACGAACAACTAATATGCTTCCAATGTACAATCCCAGAAATATACATCTAAGTGAAGTAGGGAATAGTGCAGCAAACAATTGGCTGCGAGGTTATGCATATGGATCGGAGCATAATGAAGACCTTTTGGAAATCATTGATAGAGAATGTGATAAATGTGAAAACTTGTCAAATTTTCAATTAATACACAGTGTAGCTGGTGGTACAGGTTCAGGAGTTGGATCATACTTATTAGAAGCTATTAGTGATAGGTATGGATCAAAAAAGTTGATTGGAACATCCCTGATTTTTCCTTCTAGTGAAAAGACTTCCGATGTGATTGTTCAACCTTATAATACCTTATTAACATTGAAAAGACTAATTGATTTTAGCGATAGTTCAATTGTTTTCGATAATGACAGTTTAAATAAAATAGAAAACACAATCTTTGGATTGTCACATTCATCAGATATAGCAATTGGTAATGGCACCAACAACAATGCGTTCAAAACAACCAATAAGTTAATATCATATGTTATTTCTAGTGTATCCAACCCAATCAGATTCCCCAATTATATGTACAGCTCATATGAATCAATTGTATCTACATTGATACCCACACCAGATCTTAAGTTCTTAACAGCATCAGTTGCTCCATTTGCAGATTTGTCATTATTCAATCAACAACCTATGAAACAAAGTTTTACTAATTTAAATGAATATGATTTAATATTAGAATTGCTTGATGATAAATATAAAATGAATAAATCTGGTACTGAAAAACTCAAGTATATTTCAATGTTGACATACTTGATTGGTAATAACTTAGACCAAGAAGAAATAAGAAAAGGTAAGTTAAGAGCCCTTAAAAGATTAGAGTTCGTACCATGGACCGCATCGTCCATTAGTATAGTAAACGGTAAGAGAACTCAAATGACTCATGAAACCAATCATAAGAAAAACCTCAATGGATTTCTGGTTTCTAACAATACATCGATTATACCATTTTTCATTCGGATTTTGAAGCAATATGATTCATTAGCTAAAAGAGGTGCTTTTATTAATTCGTACATGCTGTCAAATGATTCAGAAGAACGAGAACAAGTATTACAACATTTTAATGAATGTAAAGAAAGTGTGCTACATACAATTGATGAATATAAGTCATGTCAAGATATGTCATATCTTGAAGATGATGTTTTAGAGGAAGATGATATAATGACTTAGTAATTTGGGTATTGTAAAAGGTAGTTATTGTAAATAGATGTCAACAACTGATAAGAAAAATGCGTGCGAATACCAATAAAAGGGATTCAAACAGATACGATCCGGTCTTAGATAGTGATGCCGTGTATAGGAAATTGATTATAAATAGAGCTCAATTGACGGAATTTTAGATTAATAACTAAATTTTAAAATCCAATGACATTAGAAACAGAATATCAATTAGAACACTTGATTTCCAAGAGAGCTGCCGGCAGACATGGAATTCATTTTACTTCTCAAGATGATGAATCAACCCCTGTAGGGTTTAAGCCACATGAATCTCCATTACATTTAAGTTGGGGAACTCCAAATGCTGGGTTTTTCCCAGTTGAAAGCATAGAAATCGATGTACAAGATGCTCCATTTCATAGTGCATTAGGACTTTCTCATACTAACAATTCTTTGGAGCATTTACCAAAAGATGGTAAGATTGAAGATGAGTTTAAAAAATTAGATACTAAAGCAAAGAAAGTTGAAATTAAAAAGTATGGCGATGGTAAGGAACTAATTGATATTAAAACAGGATTTCAATATTCATTAGGGAAAGGGTTACCATTATTATTACAATTTTGTAAGGAATTTATCTCTAAACTTCATAAACCCGCATATGAAGATTGGGATCTTATTCTTAGTAGTGGAGCAGGAGATGGGATTTTAAAATGCATTGATGTAGTAGTTAATCCTGGTGATACAGTATTGATGGAAGAATTCACTTTTACTCCTTCAATGATGTCAATTAAGGAATCTGGTGGGATTCCAGTTCCAATCAAATTGAAAGTAGGTTCTGATAGTGAAGGAATTGATATTGAGTATTTAACTGATTTATTAGAGAATTGGGAAACTTTAAAACCAGGTTTAAAGAAACCAAAAGCTTTATATACCATTCCAACAGGTCAAAATCCAACAGGGTTAACTCAATCAGTTGAATTCCGTAAAAAAATCCTTGCTTTGGCTGAAAAATATGATTTTATTATAATTGAAGATGATCCTTATGGTTATCTTACTTTACCTCCATATAAACAACCAGATGGGTTAGTTAAATTAGATGATTTTGTAACTATGGAAGATTATATCAAGAATCATCTTACTCCTTCATACTTGGAAATTGATACTTACGGTAGAGTTTTAAGAATTGAAACCTTTTCAAAACTTTTCGCTCCTGGTTTAAGAGTTGGATTTATTGTAGGTCATAAAAGAATGATTGAAGTCATTGGTAATTATAGTATGCTTGTAACCAAATTCCCATCAGGTGTGGCACAAACTGTATTGCAAAATGTTATTCAACAGAAATTTGGTGGTGTTGATGGTTGGATTCAATGGATTTTAAAAATGAGAGCCATTTATATCCATAGAAGAAACTTATTAGTTTACCAATTGAAAAAATCACATGTTTATGAAAAGGGATTGATTGATATCATTGATCCTAAAGCAGGGATGTTCATTTCAGTCAATATGAAATTTCCAGAAGGAACTGATGTACTTGCAAAAGTCAAACTTCTTACCTATAAATGTACTCATTATGGTGTAGGAGTTGTTCCGGGATTAAATATGGCAGTTGACAAAGACTTTAGTATTTCTCGAGGAAGTTTCTTTAGACTCACATTTGCTCCATTGACCAATGATGACGAAGTAATTGAGGCTTCAAGAAGATTCATTGCCGCTGTTGATGATTTTTTCGAAAAAGGTTTAGAATTTTAACTTGTTTTCTCACCGTAGTTAATAGATTTATTTTATAATTGATTTTGTTTATTTAATGTATGCGCTCCTGTCTCGGATAAAATCTTTTTAAGGGATCACTAAAAACCATTTTTATCAAACAATGTCATTCAATTTTTCCAGTTTCACCAAAGATTTGAAGTCTTTTGGAGATAAAGTCACCACTGAGTTTAACAATGAAGTTTTACCATTTGCTCAAAGAACTAGTAGAATTGTTCAAGAGAAAATTGGTAGAGTGAATGTTGATGAAATCAGTCAACTTCCATCAGAATATGTTGAATTAGCTAATAAGTGTAATAATGTAGAAAAATTGTACAAGAATGTATTAAAGATTACATCCACCTATGATAATGAGAGTTATGATTATCCTTCAAATGTTCAAGAATCGTTTCAAGAATTTAGTAAGAATGTTACTACAAGGGTAACCAATTTATCAAAGGCAACAACTCCAGCAGAAGCTCAAGCTGCTCTTATTAGTTCCAACTTCAAAGAGGCCAAAGCTCCCAAGACTTTGTATCATGCATTGGCTCGTGCCACTGATGCTTCTGTTTTAACCTCAAGTGATAGTCAAGAAGATCCATTAGTTAAAGGGTTAGATTTATATTCATCAAATTTAACAAAAATTGGTAATGCAAGGTTAGGACAAGATCAATTGATACAAACTAAGTTCAATAAACCTTTATCTACCACATTACGTCAATTGATTTCTCAAAGTAATAATATTCAAAAAAAAGTTGAACAAAAAAGAATTGATTATGATTTGGCTCGTATAAATTTGACTAATTGTACTAATCCAAGTAAAGAACCTCAATTAAGAGTTATTATGGAAAATGCAGAAGATGATTTTGCTAATACGGTTGAAGATGCCATAAATGTTATGCAGAATGTTTTGCAAAATGCTAGACCTTTGGAAGAATTCTTGGAATTGATTAAAGCTCAATTAGCTTATCATAAATTAGCATCTGAACTTTTAGGTGGTATTGTTAATGACTTTGAAGGTTTAATAGATGAAAATTCGAAAACTTCTACCTCGTCACAAGGTAGAGAATCTGGTGATTTTGATATTTGATTATAATAAATACTGTCTTTTATATTACTATATAACTTTTTTAAAATCTCTCTAATCATCGAAAGAATGAATTGAAACGACCATTTCTTTCTTCATTTTCTTTTGTTCTATAATCTATTCCAATTTTAATGATTCTAATCTTAAATTGGTAGCACTTTCAGTACCTTGGAAATCGTATTTACCTTCCAATAACTTAGCATGGATAGACTGCAAAGCTCTAATGGTATCCTTATTATCAATAACAGCCGAAATATTGATTTCATTAGCACCTTGACTAATCATTTCAATATTTATTTGTTCATCTGCTAAAACTTTGAACATATTACCAGCAATACCAATAAAATTGACCATTTGTTTACCAACTAATGAAATAATGGTCATGTTTCTTGTAATATCAACAGAACCCATTTTTTTCAATTCAACTAAAGCAGTTTTCAAGTTCTTTTCTTGATCGGATTGAATTGATAATGCCATTGAAACATGAACTTCTGAGGTTGAAATTAAATCAACAACTAATTTATACTTATCTAAAGTGGTGAAAATATGTGCTAAAAAACCATGACTTAAAGTTTTCTTATTGGAATGTATGTTAAGAACAACAATATCTTGTTTAGCAGTAATAGCCGTAGCACTTCTTTTCTTAGAATTTATAAAAGAATTAGCCAATGTTTCATAAGCAGCAGGAGGATGAGGAGGTGTGGATTCACCTCTTCTTCCGATATTATCTGGAAAGATGATAGTACCATTACCAGTTGGATTTTCCACATTTTTGATTCTGATTGGAATCTTAGCTTTGATAACTTGTTCCATTGTAAATGGATGAATAACTTCAGATCCATAATAAGTTAATTCAGCAGCTTCTTCAGGTGTAACACTATCTAATAACCTGGCATTTGGAACTTTTCTTGGATCTGCCGTGAAAATTCCATCAACTTCTTTCCAAACTTGTAATTCTTCAGCTTGTGATCCAACAGCAACTAAAGCGGCACAAAGATCAGTGTAACCTCTACCAACACCATTCAATAATCCACCAGGAACGGAACCAAAGTAACCTGTTAATACTGGAATAGTATCATTATCAAGTTGTAATATTTTTTTACCCAATTCATCAGATAAAAATTTATAAAAAGAATCATCAAATCCATTATTGAAGTCATAATCCAAAGGAATAACATCTGACAAATCTATATAGGTAGACTTAAGGCCATGATCACGCATCAAACATGCTATGAATCTACAACTTAATTTTTCACCAATAGACATAATTGAATCTAAAGTTCTATTACTAATTTCACCAATGACTTGACATGCAGATAATAACTCTTTAGCTCTTTTAATTTCCTCTTGTGTTTCCTTTACCAACTGCTTTTGTAGTTCAAGGTTATTTATTTTATATTCAGCATTGGCTGTATGATCATCTTCAATAAGTTGTAAAACCAGTTGAAAATCGCCGTTATCGGAGGCCAAATCCGCAGCTCTAAGTAATCGGGATGTAGTTCCTTCGGATTTTGTTTGTGAAGATCTGGCTGAACATACCACAGCGACTCGGTTGGTCTTAGCAGTAACTTTGACTATATCGTCAACAATATTCTCTGGAAATTTTCCAACAGATGTTCCACCAAATTTCTGTATGATCCAACCTCCGGAGGCTGATTTAAGATCAAGTACTGAGTTATATGACTTAGTTGGAAGTTTTGGAGAAGAAGACATTTCTTTTGGATCTAATGGCAAATGATCTTTCGGATATAACGCTTCGGTCTTCTTGAATTTTTAAATACGTTAGAAGCTCTAACAAATAACTACTACTGAATTTTTCAAATTGACTCAGTTGAGTCAGAGGTAATTTGAGAAAATAAAGGTGTAGAAACACGTGAAGACAAATCATGTGATGGTATTCATGTGACCAGTTGTCTCATCTTGTGAGGCTTCTGATGAGCTGATTATTCACTTATTATATACTTAAATACTATAAAATGAGTAGCAAAAGAGAAATAGATATTGAAGAACCAGGGGTCAAAAGATCAGATACAGGTTTTTCTAAGGAAGACATTCACTCGTTTTTCGATAGACAAATCTGGAATGAGCAATTTCAAACCAAACTTCAAGATGATATTGCCCAAAGTCAACCATTTCGATGGGGAAATATAAATGGTCTTATGGACGATACATTGTTAAGGAATGTAAGAAAAGAGGTATTGAATGAGATTGCATTCACCGAAAAGGAAACCGATATTTATAAGGTGTATCAATCTGGAGATTTAGCAAACTTATCAGGATTAGATTGGAATGATCTTTCAAGATTACCATCTTTATATAAATTAAGAGCTGCAATTTACTCTCAAGAATTTAGAGATATCATTTCCAAGGTCACAGGGTCAGGGAAACTAAGTGGGATAAAAACAGATATGTCGATAAATACTTATAGAAAGGGTTGCCATTTATTAACTCATGATGATGTTATTGGTAGTAGAAGAGTTAGTTTTATTTTATATTTGCCGGAACCTGATAAAGAATGGAAAGAATCATATGGAGGAGCTTTAAGATTATTTCCTGCCATTGTTCCTAATGTTCCATCGACTGATTATAGTGCCAAATTTGTTCCTCAGTTTAATCAAATTGCATTCTTTACAGTTCAGCCAGGGCTTTCATTTCATGATGTAGAAGAAGTTAGAGTTGATAAACATAGACTTTCAATCCAAGGTTGGTTTCACATTCCACAACCAGGCGAAGATGGTTACATCCCTGGAGAACAAGAAGCTACTGAGGCTAAAAGTACCCTTCAACAGTTACAGAGTAAAGAATTACAAGAATATGATTTTCCAAAACCTTTTAGAGAAGATTTTCCTTCAACTGAATTAAAGATTTATGAAACATTCAATAAGTTTGAATTTACAACGGATGAAACCAATTATTTAAAGAAATTTATTAATCCAATATATTTGGATCAAAATAGTATTTTACAACTCAATAAGACATTTGGAGAAGAATCTGTTATTGAATTAGTTAACTTTTTAAACGATGAAACCGCTGATTTATTGAGAAGAACATTAAGAAATAAAGAAATCAATCAATCAGCTCCTGTATCATCCAAGGACATTAAATTCCCATGGAAATGTGCTGTTCCTCCTCATAAACAAAGATATATGTATATCGATGGAAAGAGTGAGTTTGAACAAACGGAAGCAGATATCAAGTTTATTAATAATATTGGACCTCAAGAGTCTACCAATTTCAACCTCGTAAGTAAATTGCAATTGGAGGAAGCAGATCAGCAATTGGTTGAAATAGCCAAATTCTTAAAGTCTATAGTATTTAAGAAATGGCTCAAGCTAGTTACTAGTTTGATTCTCACAAGTGATCAGATACTTATTAGAAGATTTAGACCTGGACAAGATTTCATTCTTGCCACAACCACTGACAAAAAGTTGGCAAGAGAGCATTTGAATGAAGCCAATGTGTTGTTGGAAGCTACTTTAGGGTTGACACCAACTGCAATAAATCCTGAAAACTGGGATCTGGGAGAGTTTGGAGGGTATGAATTGTGTATGGCTTTAGATAATGATGGATCAGATTTTGAAGATGATGATCCTGCTATCTACAAGCCTAGTGATCCTAATGATGAAAGTGTGTTGTATTCCAGTCAATGTAAATGGAATACGTTGCTATTAATGGTTAGAGATCCTTCGGTGCTCAAGTTTGTCAAGTATGTGAGTATCAATGCAAGGGGGTCTAGATGGGATGTATCGTGTCAGTGGAATGTTATTGATGCCAGTGAAGGAGATGGCGACGAAGATGGGGACGAAGATGACGACGAAGAGGGTGAAGATCAAGCGGATAAATAATGGTTAAACTGTCTGAGACATCAATAAATCAATAGAGGACGCTAAAACCAATATTCATCCACAGTTAATAGTGAAACTCTCAGAAATGGTACAACAGACATGGTATAACAACCATGGTACAACAACCATGACACATGTATATAGCCTAAGTAGTGACAATAGATTTATAACATAGTCAATTAATCACATGATACCCCATTTATAAATCAACAATCCCCGGTATTAAAGTACCAAATTGGTACAGTTCAAAAATTAACCTGTGAATTTTGCACAATCATCGCATGGAAATTCACACTAAAATTGTATAAAACAACCATCGGCTCCGGGTAAAATTCCCCTAAAACTGTCAATGCGCCCACTATAAAATAGCCAACTTTTTTTCAGATCCCAACCTCACTCATTTCATTTACCAAATCATCTGAAATATGACAAGTGCATCTGAACCAAATCCAATTGTGATCTTTGCTACTATTGCTACCATCATTAGTTCCTTTGTAGCCTTTTATTTTATTAGACAAAGTCAAAAAAATGTTCCAGTATTGGATAAAAATGAGTTCAAGAAATTTCCGTTGATTGAAAAAACTAGAATTACCCATAACACATGCATATACAGATTTGGATTACCAAAATCTACAGATAGATTAGGATTACCAATTGGACAACATATTTCAATTGGTGCTACCATTGATGGTAAAGAAGTGGTTAGATCTTATACTCCAATATCTACTGATGATCAAACTGGATACTTTGATTTATTAATTAAAGTTTACGAACAAGGTAATATTACTAAACATGTTGATTCTAAGAAAATTGGTGAAACAATTGATGTTAGAGGTCCTAAAGGATTTTTCACATATACTCCAGGTATGGTTGAAAGTTTTGGTATGATTGCAGGTGGTACTGGTATTACACCAATGTATCAAATTATGACTGCAATTTTTAAGAACCCAAGTGATAAAACTAAAGTTTATTTAATTTATGCAAATGTTACCGAAGAAGATATCTTAATGAAGGCTGAATTGGAAGATTTGAAAGCTAAACACCCTGATCAATTGTTTATTCATTACGTTTTAAATACTCCTCCTGTTAATTGGTCTGGTAGTACTGGATTCGTTACAGCTGAGATTATGGAAAGACACTTACCAAAAGCCACTGATAATACAAACTTATTATTATGTGGTCCTCCTCCAATGATTAGTGCCATGAAGAAAAATGCTGTTGGTTTAGGTTATCCAAAGGCTAAACCAGTCTCTAAATTAGGTGATCAAGTATTTGTATTTTAAACTATTTGGTGGTGGTAATTTAGTTGTTGTTTCGTGTAATGTACAATCTCATCATTCATCTTGCGCATTTAATCATATAAACCTATATATATTATAAATAAATTCCAATTACATTTGTAAAAGGCTAAATGGGAAAATGATTGTTTTTTATGCTTTAATAGTACTATGGTTACTGTTATGTAATGGCTCAGTATTACCTGCGTGGGAATTGGATAGTGGGTTTATTCACCTGGCTATTAATGATAATGAACCCTTATTTAAAATTGATAGTATGTTGCGGAAAGCCCCTGGTCATTTCAAACGATTACCTCCTATTATTAATTATCCAAATGAATTCGAAAAATCCATAGGTAATGGAGAAATTCCTGATTATGTCATTGAGTATGCTCCTTTGGTTCATTTATATTCTGAAGAAAAGTATCTTCCTTATGATATCAAAAAGTTTGTAACTAACCTTCATATGGAATATGAGAATGGTACTATAGTTGCTGGAACGGAGAAACATATGACCATCAAAAAGTTATCGGAGATATCAGAACAACAGGAGACTATTGATATGTTTATGACATCTAATTCTGATTTTGATGCTGATCCTGATTGGATTACAGGAATTAAAAATAAACCATCGCTTGTGAATGGTGAGATAAAAGATGCTCCTGCAGTATTGATTGTGGTCGATAAAGGTAATGGGTGGGTAGATGCTTATTGGTTTTACTTTTATTCTTTTAATTTAGGACCTTTTGTCATGGGTAATGGTCCATATGGCAATCATGTAGGAGATTGGGAACATTCTCTTGTTAGATTCTATAAAGGAGAACCAGTGATTGTATGGATGTCTGCTCATGGAGGAGGTCAAGCTTACTATTATCATAACTTGGAAAAATATGAAAGTAATCCGAATCATCCAATTATATTTTCTGCTAGAGGTACTCACGCCAATTATGTATCTGTAGGTCAACATCCTCATGATTTACCATATGCTATATTATCAGACTTCACTGATAGAGGTGCTTTATGGAACCCTACTAAAAATTATCTTTCTTATACTTATGATGGTAATAAAGTTTATCCAGGTAAAACTAATAGAAATCCTCATCATGTCAATAGAGAATTATCATATCATAATTGGCTCAAGTTTGCTGGTCATTGGGGAGATAGACAAATCCCAGATGATGATGAACGTCAACACTATTGGTTCATTGGAGGTCACAGGTACATAGATGGTCCTACAGGGCCCTTATCAAAGAACTTGTTAAGAATCCAACCATGTGAAAGGCATAAATGGTGGAATTTTTGGGCTGGATGTACCATTAGAGAAAACATAAAATGGGGAATTGGAGTTGAAAGTGAAGGTTATAATTGTGGGAATGTGTTCATCAATATTAAACCTGTATGGTTCACAAAACTATTACAACGGGTTACTTGGGGTGGATTTTTCTGTTATGCAGCAGATTTGATTTATGGTTAGTATTGTAGGTTGATAATGGGGATGGTTCTGGTTCTAATATGAGTTTTTAATACTTTTATAATAACGATTTAGATTTTTAGAAAAGTGTTCTTTTTAATTAATAAATGAAATCAATTTTATATTGTTTTTTCTTTTTGCCGTTTTTTTTTTGCAGCAATTTCTAGCGAGATGAGCATAGCTGCAAACCGTCTGACTCTTCCTTTCAATAGCTGAAAATTTTCCTGAATACAATTTATAACGAAAGTTAATACAATTTTTGGAGATGTGGGATATAACATCAAGTCAAAAGGAAGATATATCCACCACCGCCACTGACCAAACGTACCTGTCAAGAAATGCAAAATCTACAAAATTCATGACAGAAAAATGGGAAAACTTTAAAGATTCTTTTAGAAGATACGAAGTTGAATATGAAGGATATCAAGATCTTACTGACTTGGAAAAGGCTAACATAAGAACGGCAAACTCTCCTTTGAAGAGAGAGCTAAGACCAAGACATTTGCAAATGATAGCTATTGGTAGTGCTATAGGATCTGGTCTTTTAATTGCCAGTGGAGGAGCTTTAAGTGCTGGTGGTCCATTGGCTGTTTTACTTTGTTGGTATTTGACTGGGTTATCTGTATTTGCAACAATTCATGCCTTAGGTGAATTATCTGTGACATTCCCGGTTTCAGGATCTTTTAATGTTTATGCTAGTAGATTTGTTCATCCATCTGTAGGATTTGCAGTCGCTTGGAATTATTTCCTTCAATATTTGGTTTTATTACCATTGGAATTAGTAGCAGCTTCAATGACCATGCAATATTGGACCACATCAGTTAATCCAGATGTATGGGTTTTAATATTTTACATTGTTGTCATTTCAATCAATTTTTTTGGAGTAAGAGCATATGGAGAAGCAGAATTCATTTTCCTGTCAATAAAAGTAGCTACTGTCCTTTTATTCATAATAGTTTGCATAGTCATCGCCGCTGGTGGTGCACCACATGGAGAAGCTGTAGGAATCAAAAACTGGCAAAATCCAGGGTTATTTGCCAATGGGTTTAAAGGTGTAAGTAGCGTTTTCGTGACATCTGCATACGGTTACGCTGGTACTGAATTGGTAGGATTAGTAGCTGCCGAGGCATCTAATCCAAGAAAGCATCTACCATCCGCTATTAAGCAAGTATTCTGGAGAATCCTTTTATTTTACATGGTTTCATTGACATTAATTTGCTTTTTAGTTCCTTATAATGATGACAGACTTCTTGGAAGTTCTTCTGTAGATGTAACAGCATCGCCATTTGTTATTGCAATTGTCAATGGAGGAATTAACGCATTACCATCATTCATGAATGCGGTTATTTTAGTAGCTGTTATTTCAGTAGGTTCATCTAGTGTTTATGCAACTTCTAGAACCTTGACTGCTTTATCTGAGCAAGGAATGGCACCAAAAATCTGTGGTTATATTGATAAAAGTGGTAGACCTTTGGTAGCTATTATCATTACCAATGTGTTTGGGTTATTAAGCTTTATTGCCGCTTCTGGTAAACAAGAAGAGGTTTTCAACTGGTTAATGTCTATTAGTGGATTGAGTGCCATTTTCACTTGGGGTTCAATCTGTTTAGCTCATCTCAGATTTAGAAGAGCATTACATTATCAAAAAAGAGATACTAGTGAATTAGCTTTCAAATCACAAGCTGGCATTATTGGATCACTCTATGGAGTTGTTCTCTATGTCTTGGTTCTTATTGCCGAGTTTTGGGTCTCTTTATTTCCATTGGACAAGAAACCAAGTGCTAAAGGATTCTTTTCAAATTATTTGGGATTTGTTGTTTTAATTGTGTTTTACTTGGGCCACAAAATCTGGAAAAACGATTGGACATTATTCATTAGAGCCAAAGATATCGATATAGATACAGGCCGTCGTGAAACAGACATCGAACTCTTGAAACAAGAACTAGAGGAAGAAAGAGCTGTTCTTAAACAAAAACCAGCGTTATATAGAATTTATAGATTTTTATGTTAATGAAACAATTTAAAGGTGCGGAAACCATCTTATTAAAGTAACAATTTTTAGGTAGTGAAAGGAATATAGATTTTAGACAATGTCAACCCATCATCCTTCGTTTGGACGAAACTCTGGATTTGGGAATGTCTTCAAGTCCTTTGCCTCGTCGTTAAAACAATCTTCCAGTAAGAGTGTTCCTGTTCAAATTAATCCTGCAGTTGTGGGAGGAGGAAGAGATTTAAGAAAGCTTTTAATACAACTTCATAATGGACCATTACCACAAAGAGCTTCAACAGCTGCTCAGTTGACAGAGTCGTTGAAGCAATTCTCTATATCTTCAACTCCTGAGGTGTGGTATTTGGCCAGAGATATGTGTGATCCTAAAATCCAATCTTATATAAGAAGAACTGCATTGGAGTTAATGAATGAATGTATAGCTAATGATGAATTAACTTCAACTGGAAGCAAGTTGTTATACTACAAAGATATTATAACATATTGTCAGTTGTCTGAGTATAAGTTAGATCAAGAATTTGATCTATTTTTGAAAGTGCTTAAGACCTTAACTCAAGATGGAAGAGATATTCAAGAATTATGCTTATTTGACGATGGTGTTTCACTCCCCGTATTTCTTAACATTGCTTTGAAGGTATTAGGAAAGTCTGCCAAAAGTTATACTTCCAAGTTATCAGAAGAAAGTTTAAAATCTGATGTAAACTATCAAAACTTGACCAAATTAATTCAATTTACCAAGAATTGTATTAAATTTAATTCCACAATGATAGATGATAGTATATTGGGAGAGTACATTAAAAGGTCAATCTATGTGGCTCAAAAGGCCACGGAAGTCAATCTCAGTACCATTTGTATTGAACTTTTAACAACAGTTGTGATCTTTGCCAATATTGAGCAAGATCTTCTTTATGAAGTGATACGATACTTGAGTATCATATATGGTACAAATGATACCATAACTGAGCTTTCATGGAATGCAATCGCGGTATTGGCATCTCATGGCACTTTTTATGCTGTTGGTAATTGTTTAAAAGAATTATTAACTGATGATGAACTTCAATCCTTCAGAAATACTGATCCAGAATTTGCATTAACAGTGGTACTTTCTAATAGCACTATTAGTACCAGTGATCATAGAGAATCTAATTCTAGTCTTGCTGCATGTGTGGGAGCAATTCAAATATTTGAAAGACTTTGCATATCATCTTCTGTTGAAAGTCCTCATGATTCAATGTTTCTGTTTTTTCTACCTTCTCTTATAAGAATGGCTTCATTTCAAGTCCCCACTATTAGCACCACACTTTTACGATCGTTGGATCGTATATTAAGTTCGGCATCAGGAAGGGGAACATCTAGTATCAATACAAACAAGGTGATAGAGCAAGTTTATCTGTTTCAATTATGGTATTCATCCAAGTCATCAATTTATGAGTTGTTTAATGCCGTGAAGGTGAAAAGTGATATTGATATTAACTATTGGAAATCCATATGTTTATCATTGCAAAAGTCATTTGAAAGTCACGAGCTTAGTACTCCAAAAGAAAAATTGATTTCTTTATTCACTAAAAATTATCAATACCTTTCAAACCAGACAATAAAATTTATTTTAAAATATTACACAGAGGAGAAACTTTTGACATCATTGAATCCATTTGCAATAGAGAATTCTACAAAATTATTGAATTACTTTTATCATACCAGCCAACAACCAAATGAGTTTGGTACTTTTGAAAGCTTACCAGAAGTTAGACTTGAATTATTAAAGACTATTAAGAATGCAATTGATATATCATACTCAATAGAAAGAAATGATTACAACTTTGAGATTGTTATTAATGTGTTGAAAAGATCTGTTAATGAAACAGATAATGACGTATTAAATTATTTCTTTAATGAGATATTCCTTAAGACTATAGACAAGGCAGATATTTCCATACTATTGCTTTCTGCAGATATTCTACTTCCTTATTTTGAAGTTAACAATTCAAAAAGATTAAAGAGTCTTGTATCATTGGCATCTTCAGGATTTAATACTAGTTTTCAAACTAGTAATGAAACTTCACAGGTATCGGGAAAACTTTCCTCCAATTTCAAGTTGGCAGTAGCGAAAGCTTTTATTCGAATATTCGTTGCTCAATCTACAAAGGATGCTAAAAAGGCGCTGGAAACCTATCGAATTTGTGTTGTTATTGCCCAACATGCGATATCTCATGAAAACATAGACCTCTTATTAATTATCGTCAAAGGCTTCATACGAATACGAGTTTCTACTGAAAATAATATTTACTTTACACAACCTATGGAAATGGAAGGTTTAGCTAATGCTTTCAATAGAAATACATTGGATTCTGATTATGTGGATTCCAAAGAATTTAAATGGAAGTATCCTGAAAAAGTCCCATATATTGACGAGCAGTACTATGATAAACCATTGCCGAATCTTCGTTTATTCAATCCCAATAATCATAAACTAGAGTTGGATGATACCGTAACTATAGATATTGAAATTTGGTTCTCAATAGTGTTGGATATAATGACAAACTTCTTGGATTGGGAGCTTTATAGTTTTGTTTGGGCACATTTTTGTTCCCAACTTGCAAACATAAAACTTTTTATTAATAGTCCGGAACAACTTTTGCTTTTAAAGGAGGTTGTATGTAAGCAATTAACATTGAATTTGCCTGCTAATTGTGTTCTACCAGAAGGCTTTACCAAATCTCATTTACAAGTTGCCTTTGTCAGATTGTTTTCTGCATTAATAGGGTATCATGGACTATTCACAAAATATGATGAAGATGATATTATTCGTTCCCTTTTATTTGGAGTGGATGCATGGGAAAAAACAGCAATTCCTAGTGTTCATATTCTTACAATGTTTTGTCATGAAACACCTTTATCAATCAAGAAATATTTGTCGACTATTTTAATCAAGCTTCAAACAAGGGTTACTAGTGTTTTTGCAAGCTCCCATATTTTGGAATTTCTTATGGCCTTGATTAATATTGAAAATGTCACCTCAAATTTGAATATTGATGATGCAAGAAGAATATTCGGTATTGCATTTAAATTCATTCAACATTCTTCAGATGCCATTGAAAATATGAATAAAGACGGGATTTCACAGGCTCTTCCGATACACGGAGCTGATGTTGCAATTGACCAAACACCTTCAACTAAAAACTCATCTGAAAATTCCCATATTCTTTTACAATATGTAAGAGCAATGTCATATAATGTTATTTCTACCTGGTTTTTAAAGTTGGATATGACAATTAGAAAGAATCTTTCATCATTCATATTAAAGAATCTCGTTGCAGTAAATCCCCATGAAGATGTCTTGGATGATCATGTTCTTGCATATGTTGATCTCATCATCAGATTTACATATAATGATTTACCATTGAAAATTGTTAATCCAAAAGATGCACTTGAAGTGTTGAAACAAAACGAAGGTACTGTATCGACATCATCTTGGATTACTGGAACTACGATTGCAACAATTAGTACTATAATGGAAACAGGAAAATCAGTGGTTGTTCTTCGAAGACCTACGGGAGTCTCCATCTTCCACTATGAAATGGACGAATCATTATTTTCATCAGAAACAAAATTTCTGAAAAATCCAATAGTGCATCCTAGTCATATTTTGCTTCAAGGAGTCAATAGTATCGAGGAATCGTTGAAGCCCATTCCTTTAATCGAAGATTCAATTAATAGTAGAGCAATAGCCACCTTAGATAGAATTCCCATTGTTGAATTTCATAAAATTGGAATAGTTTACATTGGTAGAAACCAAACAAGTGAAGTAGAAGTATTGGGAAATCGAGGGGGATCTAAAAGTTATCAAAAATTTATTGATTCTATTGGTCATTTAATCAAGTTGAAGAATTGTCGGGACGTTTATGTTGGAGGATTAGATATTGAAAATGGTACCGATGGAGAATATGCCATGTATTGGAGTGATAAAACAGTACAAGTGATCTTCCATACTACCACATTAATGCCCAATAATGAACAAGATATTTACTTTGACTTTAAGAAGAGACATATCGGTAATAACTATGTTAATATTTACTTTGATGAAAGTGGGAATCCATTTGATTTCAATTTAATCAAATCGCAATTTAATTTCATCAACATTGTAATATCACCACACACCAAATCTTTTAGTTTCCATGAAGATGCTAGTGAGCCATTTGGTAAAACAAGATATTTTAAAGTTAAATTGTACCGTAGAACTGGAATACCTGGAGTTTTTGCAACATGCCATTTTAAGATAGTTTCCGAAGAATCATTAGCACATGCGGTAAGAGGATTAGCTATCACTGCTTGTCAATTTGCAGATGTATGGCATGCAAATTATCATGGGAAATTCATAACGAATTGGGGTCACCGTGTTAAGCAAATCAAGACATTGAGACAAAGAGTAATTGAAACCCATGAAGCTTTGAAACAAGAGCAATTTCTAGATAAAGACACACAATCAGGAGTAAACGATGCTACTCAATCCTTTTTATCTCAATTAGAATTTGGTTCTTTACCTAATAATGTTGAATCTACCAATAGATACATTTATACCAGTGTGGATGATAACAAATTGTACGCCACACTTGAGTTCAATTCCTACACATAATACAAGGTTCGGTTTTCGCAACCTAATTTGCCAGGTAGACAAGCACTAACAAGTTCACTTTGTCATTGACTTCAAACCTGTTATTTATAGTTAATTGTTATTAACATTCAATTCATATCATTAATACCATATCAAACTGTAGAACTCCTTTTTTTTCATGCCGTGAAATGAGCTAATAAGTCTAATCAAAGTAATTTTACTCATCTCCGAAGTTTTGCGATTTACGCCTTTTCAAGCCCAGATTGGCAAAAAAGTGCAATAGAAACGGCTTTAAATACACTGCAGCGCATTTTTTGTTCATTTGTTACTAACATTTTTTTTAAAAAAAACCCCAACGGGCAAATCACTTTAACGATATGGGGAGCCAGGACTACCACTCACCCGCTACCAAAGGCAGTGGTATAGATATTGTTCGGAAATCACTTGAAGCCCAGGCGAAAGCTGTAGCGAATTTGGATTGGCAATTTAAAACAGATGACTTTTCTAAAGTGAACCTTGAGAAGTCTTTGGATCTATTGCTAAGTACGAATATTAAAGGTGGTAAAGTGGTATTATGTGGTGTAGGGAAAAGCTTCAAGATAGCCAGTAAGCTATGTGCCACGTTAAACTCACTATCTATTCATTCGGTGACACTTCATCCCACTGAAGCTTTACATGGAGATTTAGGAATTTTGAGTGACCGAGATACAATTATAATGTTGACTGCAAGTGGTAATACTCCGGAATTACTTTCTCTACTTCCACATATATCAAAAGACATTCCAATAATTTTGTTAACTTGTAATAAAGATACTAAGTTGGCATTAAATCCAATGATTAAATCATTACTTTATACAGAGTTACCGGCTCATTTAAAGGAAGAGATAATTCATGGTATACCAGCACCGACTGTTTCTGCTACATTGTCATTAATATTGGCAGATTCAACCATTTTAGCATTAGCTGAATTAATCGAAGGAAATGTTCATACAAGAAAGAAACAATTTTCAATGAAACATCCTGGTGGTTCTATTGGAGCAAATTTGAGTCATTTGAATGATAATGTAAATCTTTCTGGTTCAAAATCAAAAACTCAAGCTTCAAGTTACTCTTCTTTCTTAAGTTTGGATGAATTGAGAACTTCACTTTCTACCAACACTTCCATTAATCATAGTAACAATAGTGCTAATATTGAATTAAGTTCCCTGATTTCTTCTGACGAAGAATTAATTGATAAAGATTCTGTATTGAGAGCTAAATTTAATAACACATTACCGTCTAAAATAGGGACTTTGTCAATTTCAGAAATCAATACAATTGAAGAATCCAAATTTTTACGATTCATAACATTGTATGACTTTATCTCAACCAAGATAAAAGATCAAATATTTATAATTGATTCATTTAGTTTGAAAGAATTGTATGTAAAGAATGTGAATGATGGAAGTGAGTGGAATGAATTTGCTGGCTCGTTATTGAGCTGCTTGAAACCAATATAGAAATAATATTTAATGTTTATGGGTTGTAGTTTAATAGATGGAAATATATGGTAGTTATGTTTATAAAATATTTTGTACATTTATATTTATCTAATAAATGACTAACTATAAAACAAGATAAGTTTGACATATAAACAACATTCAACTATTCACAGATATAATATTCTTTTTTTCTCTCTTTAAAGAAGTATTTACAAAAGAAATAAACATCAATCATTATAATCACCTTTCAGTGAAATATTTTGGATAAATCAAGAATTGTCAGCTTCTATTAAAGCTGTTTCTGCAACGATGATCATCTTTTCTACAGAAGCAAGGTGTTTTCCATAAGAATTCTTCGAGGAGAGTTGCTTCAAGTATTGCCTTAATTTTAAAACCAAAAGTCTCTTTTCTTCACTCTTAGTATCAAAACCTTCAACTAGTTTTTGAATAACATAATTGGCATATTGATCTTTCATCATAAGTGCTAATGGGGAATCATCTTGAACAACATCGATACTTAAATCTTCATTGTTCAATAAAACTTCATGAAGTATCCGTTTTCTTTGTTCATCACTACCAAATTTAATACATTTTTCAATCACATTTGAAGCAAATTTATGTTTAGAAAAATTTACAACAGATCCAAGAACAATAACCAAAATTGCTTCTCTATCTTTTTCACTGCCTCTTTCCAAAATATGTTGCATAACATAATTACCATATTGATCTTGAATAAGATAATAAATGAACCTATTTAACTCATTTAAAATCTTTTGTTGATCCTCATAATCAGAGTGTTCCAATAATCTTTGAATAACTCTACATCCATATGGATGGGTGGATAAATGGTAAATTTGATTTTCCAAACTATCCAAAATGAATCGAACTTTATCAAAAGGAATCCGTTCAATCGATTTTTGGATAACATGATTTCCATTTTGATCTTTAGCACAAATTAAAATATGATTTTGTAATTCAGTAATAATCTGAACCTGGCCGTCTAAGTCAATTGCTTCTAATGCTCTTTGAACCACTCTACATCCATACATTTGTAGAGAAAGCTCATAAATATGACCCAACATATTTTCCAACAATACTTGCTTTTGAGTTTTAGATCCATATTCAAAAAACTTCTGTATGACATAATTTCCAAATACATCGGTCATTAATTCATATGAAATAGGTCTTATTTCATTGAAAATGACTTCCTTTTCTTCATCAGTAGCACTTGGTAACTTTTGTTGAATAAACCTTGAACCATGTTGATCTTTAGTAAATTCAATGGCATGTCCATAAATATCCTTCAAAAAATACTCTTTACCTTTGAAGTTGGAACGAACTTCTTCAAGCAAGGGAGATCTGTATATGTGAGGAGCACCTTTACCTCCATTATTTGCTTTAGATGTTCCATTTTTCTTTCTTGAACCGTTTGAATTGGGGGTTGTATTTACAGTAGGTTCATCAGAAGGGGAAGTATTTGGAGAAGTTACCTTTCGTTTATCGTCAATACCAGTAGCATTAGTAGAAGTTGCACCAGAGGTATTTTGGTGTTCACCATCAGCAGCACTTTGAAGAACCATATTCACAGCTGGAGGTGATTGCTGATAAACATTATAAGGATTAAAAGGTTGAAATACAAATCTTCCATTAGGGCGAGGCATTCCAATTCCAGGAGTATGAACATAATCCTTTCTAGAGTTTTGTTGTGGAGATCCTTCACCCTTGTTATCCACAGAAGAGTCTTTTTCAGAAACAGACCCAGGCATGTTAGCAGAAGCAGAGGTAGTAGCATTAGCCGCTGTGGAAGAATCGGACTTTGTATTTTCACCAAGCGGATCATTTGTAGTATTGTAGGAACTACTACTAGATTCAGAATTTGGATAACCATTTCCAGCCATTGGGTAAGACATATTATACATGGATCTTGGATCCATAAAAGCAGCTGGAGTAGAAGCAAACATGAAAGGAGGTGGACTAATTGGATTCACATTGACACCTGCTGGTCTACCATAAGGATTAAATTGATTTGGCATCATGTTACCCATTTGGTACATTTCAGGAAATTGAGGATAACCAGTAGGGTTAAAAGCAGCAGCAGCAGGATTCCAGATGTTCTTTTGAGAAGCAGCAGTAGCAGAAGCAGATCTGTCATCATTATTATTCAAATCAGAATTAATCGATAATGTAGCACTAGCTTGAATAGGTGAAGCATTATTGTACTGATCAATTTTATCACTGATGGATTGGTGACGAGAAGTTCTGGTATTTGGTAAATTCAAACTTTCATTTAAAGATCCTGTTGGGCTCGAGTAGTTGTTATTAGCATCTGAAAACGCTTTCAAACCATCTTGATGATTATTAAAACTTGTTCTTCTAGAAGAATGAGTGTTATCTAATTCCAATTTACTAAATCCACTGACCAACTCTAAATCTCTAGTGGCATCACCAACACCACTGAACTTCTGTAAAAAAGAATCTTGAGGAGGATGTCTACTAGCGATTCCTCCACTAATAGAAGCAGTTCCTAAACCTAAACGTTGACCCTGAGTGGGGGAGGAGTTATTCCCATTGAATCCACCCACAGGTGCAGTAATGGCCGATAAAGCTCCAGAATTAAAGCCAAATCGACTTCCCTCGATTTCACTGCCATCATTTAAACTTAATCTAGCAGAACCAATATCGCTTCCAATTGGATCATTGTAAGATAACATCTTGGATATCTCCGGCTCAAATTGATCCATAACATTTCTATAAGATTGGTTGGCGCCGTTTCCTCCAATAGAGTTCGGCGACCCGCTCGACCAAATAGTTTCTGACATAGTTGAGCTTCCCTAAAACTAATTCTAAATGTTTTTTTTTCCAATACTTTAGGCTTTTATGGTTTTAATTATTTTATGTTATTACTTTTCTAGGAATTTTTTCTCTCGATTTTTTCGGTCTGTTCAGTGATCAAAAGCCAGAAAAAATTATCAAGTGTGTGCGGAAAGTGATTAAAATAATGACAAAGACTGCCAGTGATAAAGTGCTTCATTTGTTGTACAATTCCACGGTGTCTCAGGCGAGCAATCGTACAGCTCTGGTGATAAAGGAGATGCAACGATCTGCCGGTATGGATTTGCAAGGATTTCTTACTTTGGACAAAAATGCCTTTGCTAACAAATCTATGGAAACTGTATTAGATGATATCAACGTTGATATCAAGTCTAATATCTTGAAGTTTAAATGTTCCAATTGTTTGATTTCTAGTACAGATTTTTACAACTTGTATCCAAGGCCAAATGAAAGGCGGTATAGACTTCCTGAGGACTTGAAAAATGGTATACGATTCACTTCTTTAAAAGCTAGATACCCACAAACTCTTTCATTTGCTGATGCTTATTACTTGATTTTTCCAAATCGCTTGCATGCTGCTACATACTATATGGAGACCCAGAAGAAGGCTATTAATGGGGTTCCATTATCTCTAAAGTTTGTGGCTCCCAAGTTAAATGATGTTTCATTCTTGCATTCACCTCTTATTGACTTCAAGTCATCAATTTCTGATACAAAACAGTACATTAATACTTCTGAAATGAATGAATCAAGTGCTAGTCATTTGGTCAAGCTCATGGAATCTTCAGATCCACATTCATATACTAAAATCTTGCAATTCATTGATATACCTGGAAGAAAGTCCACAGTTTTAGTGAAAAATTTACCTTTAGGTATATCACCTTCTGCATTATGTAAGTTGCTTTGGGATTATGATTTCCCTGTTCATATACCCTTGGATAACTGTTTTAAGCAAGTTGAATCTGATGCCTTAAAACAAGTTCATGTCATGCTTATAAGATTTGCTGACGAAGATAATGCCAATAGATTTGTTAGATCATTCCATGGAACTAAATGGCAAGGACTGATGAAGTCTGATGTAACAAAACTTCACGAACCATTACTATGTGAAACCTTAATTTAATGTGATATGCTTAATTCAAACTTAATTCACTTGTAAATATGTAATTTTATACTTGCAAATTTTATACATTAAAAATAGTAAATCACTATACATGCTAGATATTTTCATAAACTTTGTACCATTAATCAGTAGAGTTATCAAGCTCCTTCCAACTAGTCCTTACTAAATCCCACTTACCATCATTCTCTACTATTATGTACTTTTCCCATATTTTTTTTACTTTCCATATGATTATAATGCTATCATTACCTGACCAACCAAGGCTACCATCATCTGAAATATTATCAAACTCACCGTGATACTTCAGAGTATTTACCGAACAAAAGGACCAAACCGATTTGAAATAGTTATTGAATGGTAATGGTACCGGTAACCTATTGAATAAATGTTTTCTGTTGATTGGCAAACTGTCTACAGATGAGGATTGTTGACTTGAATGTTCACTATGAGTATCAGCAATATTGTTACTTTGAATAAGATTGAAAACATGAAGAGTATTCTTATCAGATAAGACTGCCAATTTAGTGTCATTTGGAGAAAATTTCATGGAAGTAACAATGGCTCTATCCAAACCTCTTCTAAATTCATACAATAATGCAGTGTTTCTAGTTGAATGGATCCTTATAAGGGTTCCAGTCTCCGAAGCTGAAGCAACCATAGTTCCAGAACGATTCAAAACCAAACATCTGATATTTGTTTTATGAGCTTTAATTATGCTAATGAGGTTCTTTTCTTGACCATTAGGAAAGACATCAACTATTTGTAATTGACCAACTTGTCTTCCAGGAAATGCTAATGTTTGATATCTTGAAGTTTCTTTTGAACCCCCACTTGAGTTTAATGATGACATAGACGATGACAAGTTGGAATTCGATGAGTTCAATGGTGTTGACATACCAGATGAATTGACTGATAAATCTGCTAATCCATATTCATTATCAATGGTTTCATAAGAGGCAAACTTCTTGGGAGGTGATGAGAAGCCATAAACCAAGACTTGGTTTTTTAAAACCACAATAATTCGTATTCTTGATAGTAATACATTAAGAATAGGACTCATGAATTCTAAAGTCAAACTGCTTGTTCGTTTAAGGTCATCCCAAACTACCAATTTGTTGTTTGGAGATTTGGGATTTTTACCACCACCCACCAAAGCCAAATAGTTAGTTCTATGAAGCATTGTAACATGACCAACACCGGTTCCTGGATTAGTCGGTGATGGATGAAATGTCCTTTTAACCCTCAAGTCTATTGGATTAGTATTATAAACAGAGAATCCATTCTCATGACTGAATACAAAACATCCTTGGTCCTGATTAAAGTTAACACTTAGGATATTGAATTCATCATTGTTCAATAACGGAGAATGTGTATTCATCACTCGAATTATACCTGGAATGTTTTATTTATTTTATTCCCAATCCCTCGTATTCACAGATAAGGATTACTTGTGCAGAAAACAAAATAATTAAAAGAAATGCAATTTTTTTTCTCACTCTCTTCCTATTTCAAGAATTGCAAACACCTTAGGTAAAATATCTACTTTTTTGAGAATGGGCTAATAGTATTAGTTAAGTACTATAGTAGTAGTCCTAATTGGGAAATCTAGTTACGTTATTTAAGGAATCTGAAGCGAGATTTTATTGTTTATTTCTTACTTACCAGGACCGCGCAATATTGTTAGACGAAAATAGTTATATTTATATGTAAATACAACAGCCCTTTTAAGTCTATTACATTCTTAAATGATGCAATTATTTAAACTAATCACTTTCAATATCCATAATTTCTCCTTCTTCATCACTGGATTGTTCTCCTAACTTCAATTTGTTGGCTATTTGTTCCACATCTGTCGTTGACGTAACCAGTTTTGAGGTTCCATTTTCAAATGTTAAATCTATGGCTTGATTAGGACTACTATAGACAGATTGTAGACGATTAATTTTTGCATTGGTACTTTGAAAGAAACTTTGGCTACAATCTTTACTTAATTCTAGTGCTCTTTTAAGTAAATCAGTTGCAACTGGATCTGAAGGTGATATGGCCAATGCATCATGTAAAATAGATACAGCTTTAAAATAATTACCTAATTTCATGTAAACTAAGCCGATTGTGGAAAGTAAATTGGAGTCATTTTTGTTACTAAGTTTGATCACTTGGTTAAAACATGACAAAGCTTTATGAGGATCATTGGCTTTTCTATAGACATGACCTAAATTTGCATGAATTGATACCCAAGTTTTCGATTCTGAATTAAGATTTTTGGATGCTGTTAATGCTTCTTTAAAGAACATTTCAGCTTTAACCAAGTCATTTTTATGGAAATTAATAACTCCTAATTCATTAAGTAATAATGGGTCTGTATTACAAATTTGATATGATGTTGATAAATATTCTTCTGCCAAATTTAAATTATCCATCAAAATATGTTGCATTCCTAGAAATAGATTTGGAAGATGAGTTCCTGGGAATAATCTTGCTGCAAATGCGTATGCACTTATAGCTTGTTCATGTTCTCCTTCTGCTGCAAATGTATGAGCAAATCCAATCCATGCTTGTCCAAAATTTGGGTTTAATAATGTAGCTTTACTAAAGAATTTCCTTGCTTCAATAATCTTATTAACTGACAAGTAATAAATACCAATTGCTAACCACGTAATAGGATCATTAGGATGGGTTTCTGCTAATTGATGTGCCTTTAAAAATAATTTATTCTTTCCTCCTAATTCATGTAAACAACTTAGATAATTGGGTAAAATACTAAAGTTATATTGATCTCTAATCAATATTCTTTCACATACATTTAAACATTCATCAAAATTGCATTGAACATACAAGTAATCAGCCCTGGCCAACAAAATATCAGTATTATCACCTAAGTCATAGTCTTGTTTCAATATTACTTCTGCTTCATCAAATTTATGAACATTAAAGTATTTGCTCAATCTTGAAGAATACAATAATTTCACCAATTCATCATTATCATCTGCATCTCTATAATTTAATTGAGATACAAACTCCCATTCTTCACTTGGAGTCATTAAATTATTTGTAATCAATTCGTTAAAAGCCTCAAAACATTTAACATCAACCATAACTGCCTCTTTATAAGCTTCCTTAGCTCTATCATAATTATTTTGATTTGCATATATTAATCCACGTAAATAACACATGGATGCCTCCAACTTAATACCACCATCAGCATTCCGGATCTGATAATTTTCATCTCTTCTAAATGGATTATATTCCCCAATTAAATCCAATGCATCATCCCACAACTCCAATTTAATTAAGCAATAAGCTGCCAAATATCGACAGCTGACACTTTTCTCGTATTCAGGTTTTGACATCAACAAAGACTTTGCCCTTAAATAGTTCCCGCTATCAAAGTACACTTGTGCTAACCAAAATGCATCATTAGGATCATTAGTCAATGCCAATACTTTATCGCCAATGAATTCGGCAGTTTTATACTGATGTTGCATCAACGCATCATGTCGCCAGAGTCGTAACTTCTCTGCCGGCGCCAAAGGTTCAGCTTCTTTCTTCAGGGCCCCACTATTCTCTCTGTCAATGTTGAAAAAAGACGTGGTATTATTTGTACCAGGGCTATCAAATATGGTGGCTGCTGGGTTAGGAGGTGTGACAAAGATTTCATTTCTTCGGCTATTTACAAGCGGTGAAATATAAAGCGTGGAATTGTGCTGCGAGGGTGTTTTCTGGGCTTGTACCATATTCAGATATTAGTCCCAAATGGTTGTACAATTACAGGCTTGTTCTCAAATCAATTCAGTGAGATCTTGATTTTATGAGAGAGTAAACAAACTTATCACAAACTTGAAAAATTCAACTATTTTCGCATCTCATCGCTAATACCTAAACATGTCTACTGCTACTCAGTTTAGAATCTTAGTGGGTTCTTATGAACATAACCTCTTGTGTGTGTCATTAATATTATCAGAACCACAACCTGTTTTCCAGCCGATATTTCATTTCGAAGCACATTCATTATCCATAAAATCAATGGATATTGCAAAGAGATATCTTGTTACAGGATCTAATGATGAACATATTAGAATATATGATTTACAAAAGAGAAAAGAGTTGGGTACTTTGCTTAGCCATCAGGGTACTGTCACCACTTTAAGATTCAGTGATGAAGTTACCAAAGCTACTGAAGGAAGCAGTGAGAAGTCTGGTAAATGGCTTTTATCAGGATCTGAAGATGGTAAAATTATTATATGGCGTACAAAAGATTGGGAAATTTTTGGAACTTTGAAAGGTCATACTACCAGAGTTAATGATTTGGATATTCATCCATCTGGAAAAGTTGCCATATCTGCGTCAAAAGATAATACTATCAGATTATGGAACTTAATGACTGCAAAGAAAGCTGCTGTGTTAAAAATCAAAGGTAGAGATAGTCTTGGACAAGAATGTTCATTTATTAAATGGTCTAAAACTGGAGATTATTTTGTTGCTGGGTTTTTAACCAAAATTTTTATTTATGAAACAAAAGAAGCCAAAATTTATGAAAAATTTGACTTCAAGTCTACATTAATGTGCATGGATATTTTATTGATTAATGACAAAGAATGGCTTATAACCGGTCATAATGATGGTACTATTGAGTTCTATGATCTTAAAGCTGTGATCACCACTAAAGAACTCAAGTCTGATTTTACTTTAAGAGGACATACAAATCGTATCAAAGATTTTGCCCTTTATAAAAATCCAACTGAATCAAACGTTCCCTACTTAGTATCAGTATCTTCTGATGGAAGAATTGTAGTGTGGGATCTTAATATCAAGGACCAAGTTGCTGTGTATGATACTGGTGAAAGGTTGAATTGTGTTTCTGTATGTCCAGAATCTGTGGAGAAAGCTGATACTATGAAAAGAAGATTAGATCCAAATGAAGAGGTTATTAATGATTATAGTGAAAGTGAATACGAAACAGATGGAGAGGAGATTAAAAAAGTTTTCAATAAGAGATCAAAGAAGCAAAAGAAACAAAAAAAGACAAAAGTTACTATCACTAGAGAATAGATCAAGGTTTATAAATCAAAATCAATCATAATTTTACTATCTTACTATATATATTAAATTAAATCTTTGAGTCGTTTAATCTGGCAACATGATGTTCGTACAATTTTCTAGCTTTAACCCATACTGGAGCAGTATCTCTGTTTGGTAATTCTAATAAGGAAGGTAACAAATCTTTAGAGAATAAGTTGGAAGCATCTCTTGGTAATAAAGAAGGTAAATGATCAATAGAACAAACAGTTAATGTTGGACCAGCAGCTGTTGGAACCAAAGCAGTTGGTTTTGGGAAAGTTGTGATTTCAGTATACACTGGAACAGGATTATGTGGGTTGGTAGTATCAGCAGAAACATCAACAATACTAGTTAATTTTCTATCTGGAGAATCCAAAAGTTCTTGGGTAACAAAAGGTGGAATTGGTTTAGACAAATAAATACAGTTGACGAATATATCAGATTCAACAATTTCTTTAAATGGACCACCTTTAGCAGTTTCTGCCATATCCCATTTCAAAATTTTATCTTCTGGAATACCAACTCTTCTGAATAAAGTGGTGGCACCAGTACCACATCTACCTAATGCACCGATAACTAAACATTGAGGTAAATCGTGACCTTTGGCAACAGCAGCATCAATTTCTTTTTTAACATGAGCTACTAAATCATCTTCACTTTGATAAGGTTCAAGACCTGGTAAAATACTATTTTCACCATTGATTTTCTTGTTGGCCCAGTCTAAGGCACCAACAGCAGCACCTGCAAATCCCGCATAGTAACCAAAGGCAGCAACTCTTCTTCCTTGATCATTTTCCAAGAATTCAATATCATATAAGGTACCATTTCCTGCTGGGAATCTACTCAAGACCTCTTGCCAGCCACCTTGGTTTTTGTAACAGTGTGCAAATTGAATGTGTTCATGGATTAATGGGAACGATTCTTCTTCCAACTCTTTCAATCCAAATATGATTCTAGATTTAGGAGCAGATTTCCAGGATCCCAGCTCTACAATTTCACATCCCACAGCTTCATATTCAGAAATTTGGAAGGAGGATTGTTCACTTTTTTCAACATAGATTTTAAACCCGGCATCAATTAAAGCTTTGGCACTCTCAGGAGTTAATGCCGCTCTGTGTTCTAATGGTTTGGTTTCGGCTCTTACGTGTATTTCCACAGTCATTTTAATTAAGTTATTTAATTTTTCACTTTTCGGCAACTAGTTCCTTTATATACTTTCGCATCTTATAATTTAGTCATAAGATACAAAATATGGTAAAAGTGAGTCAATGGGGTGTGTATAAACCGATGTGTCTATTATAAGTTTCTAATAGTATTTACAATATATGAATGAATTTTAGGTTTGGCAAGTTTCCAATCGTCCTCTATGTAAGCATCTCCGTACATTTTAAATAATTTCTTAATAGTGGAAACTTCGTAATCCAGTAATAATTTGGAGCTTATGATTTTATCCATAATAATGTTAGCAAAATCTCGATCATTGTTGTATAAATACGACAATATGATAGACTCGTTTAGTAATCCAGCTGGTGATCTTTGAGTATGTTCATTTGGTGAAGTAGAAACATGTGGTATGTACTGGTTGTAGATTTCGAGGGATTTATTCACGTCGATAGCCGAATTTGATAATATTAATGCTTGAATAATTTTAATAGGAATATTTTCAAGTAACAACACATCAATTATGGGGAAAACTTCAGTGGCTTTTTCTTCAAAAGCTTTAAGACAATATGATTGAATCAATAAATTTTGAATTATCTCTATACCAAACGTGGAGTGTGTCTGATAATGATGAAACTTTTTTAATAAGATTTCAAAGTTTTTAACATCCATACCATAATATTCCATTAATTGAATTCTGATCAATAGCGATTCTGGATCTTTAGAATTATCTAGATTTTCAGTCTCGATATAATCCACAATTTCATTCAATGATATTGGTTGTGAAGCGGAGAAACTTTTTGATAATTGTTTGACTTGATCTACTAATTGCTTATTGACCGGTACATCTACGAAATTATCAAAAGCTTTAGCATAGAGTTCCAATGGTAGCTTTTCTCTCATTACCTTACCAAAGCAAACAGTGTATCCAACACCTTTTAGGTTAGATAATTTACCCATTAAAAACTCAGTATCAAACTTCAAATACTGAAGCATAGACGAATTTTGTTCAGAATCAACTAAATTCTCAAATAAAATATCTTGAATTTCCAGTTTATCATTAAGCTGATTGAAAAGATGAATAATTTTAGGCCAATCGCTTTCTAATGGATCAGATATCAATTTTTTTATAAGTTCAATAGAAACAACTTGACTAAAACCTTGCATATGACGATGGTAGAGATCCCATGAAGAATCAACTCTCTCTGGATTATTAGCAATAAGGCTTGCCAATTGGTGTTCGGTGAACTGATGATCCTTTAACAAGTAATAGATAGAAAAGTCTTTATGTATAAAACCTGCCATGTCAGACTTGATGGATTCATTTAGTAATTGTGGATTTTTGGACACCGCAGATTTAATAACATGGAATTCATTGGACTCAATAGCTTTCTCTATCAAGTCCTTGGTTATGGGTTCTTCCCCTGAAGCTATTCTGCTTCTTAAGCCTGCTATAGAAGAGTTTAATCTAATAAATCTTAACATTAAAAGTATAAATTTTTCAAATGTGAGAAAATAAATTTTCAACTATATAGACTTATGAAATCAATCATGTTTTAAATTCTGTTCCATTTTAGCCAACATTCCAGCACCTTCAAAATAATTTTCCCAAGTATCATCAACACTAAATTCATTCAACTCATTGAAGTTGAATCTTTCGTTTATATAATCATTGAAATTAACGGACCCATTATTTTCACAGTAATGACTCCAACTAGCTTTGAAAGCACCTCCTAAAGCACAAGCATTTGTCACTTCAACTCTATAATTCTTGTTGTTAGCACCTAAAATACTACCCATTTTCTTGGTTATAGAATGATTATGTGAAGCACCTCCAACATAGAAAATGTTATTAGGACGAGCAGTCAATGTACTATAATCATGCTTCTTACCATCAGTGTATAAATCACCAAAATTCTTATGAAGTTCGTTATAAATCTCATGTAGATGATTTTCAGCTGGTGATGGTGTAGATTCTGCACTATCCCCTGAATGTGCCAACATTGGACCAGTTCTTAACCTACAACTTAAAGTTTGTGATTCAATAATAGATCCAACATCATCTTCGACCTTCCAATTATCATCAGTGGCATCAACAATGTGTTTTTGATCATCGAGAATACATCTTTTGAATTGAGCTGAAGCATTAGGAACAATTTCTCCTAATGGGAAGTAAATACCCAACTTATTATTGAACGTTTTTGTGTTGTCTAAGATTTCATTGAATTTATCCCATGAATCATCTTTAATGTTGTATTTTTCATTTATAGCATCTCTGATTTTTTCCCTAGCTAAAGCTCCATTACAATAACAAATCATTCCCATATAATGATCTGGAATAGTTGGATGTTTGAACAAGTGGTATTGTGAAGATGGATTATAGTTCTTAGTGATTAATAAGACCGTAGTTGATGTTCCCAATGATACCAAGATATCATTTGGATTTAAAGGTAACGAAATAATAGTTGCCAAATTATCACCTGTAAATGGATAGATCCTACAATCTTTTGAAAATCCATATTTCTTGATGAAATACTCAGAGATGCTACCGTCAGCATCATAACTAATTGGTTTAATTTCACCCAATTTAGATCTCAAATCTTTCACAGCTTTTTCACTCTCTTCTTTACTAACACCATCTACACTTGGATGTGCACCAGCTGCTAAGCTTAATAATTCATCGTTGTAATCATTAGTTCTCAAATCATACAAGTTCATTCCACAAGCATCAGCTTCTTCAAGATTAGCAATCTTACCAATCAAAACACTTGTAACAAAACTAGAAACTAAAGAAATTCTACTAGTTTGTTTGTATAATTCAGGACTCTTTCTACTAGCAAGTTTTCTAATTTGAAGTCCAGTGAAACGATAGTGGGCCCTTGAACCGGTGATTGTAGCTAATTTATCAGCATCACCAGCAATTTTTTCAAATAATTCAATTTCTTCACCAGTAGAATGATCTTGCCAATTAGGAGACATAGGATAAGTGAAAGCATCATTCAATTGAGATGTCAAATCTAATGACCCATCCAATCCTTCTAATAATTGTTCGGCTTTTTCTGACCAGTAAACAGAACCATGTTGTTGAGCAGAACCACTAATACCTTTAACTTTTTCAAATGGATAATTTTTATTCTTCATTTCGGTGAATACATAATCAATGGCATCTAACCACATTGCAACAGGACTTAACACCTCACCAGTTCCTTCATCTACCACAACACCTTTTTTAACATTATACTTCTCTTTGAAAGAATCAAAAGAAACATAATGAACATCAACAAATTCCAAATTTTCATTGGTTACAACAATTTTTAATTGCTGAGTTGATAAATCAAACCCAAAATATAATTCCTGGGATGTCTCAAGAAGGGATTTAGAGCTCATATTTGACTTCTAAAAACTTTACTCTATTCTTATTATAAAATGGATAACTTGGTAAAGTAATAATTCCAACAATTACAATAAAGGAAACGTAACTGTAAATTGTATAAAGAATATCTTGTAAAACAAATCCAATCAAAAAGGAAATGAACGCAGCTAAATATAAGGAATATTTAATAAATCTATCAACAAATTTTTGAGATTCAAAATCAATTGTGAATTCGAAATCAAACATAGATGTAAAAATTTATAAGGATATTTATACCTTTTAAACACGGTCTTAGCAAATTTGAGAGTTTTGGCTGTATTCCGAGAATTGATAAATATGGCAATGAAAAATTTGGGGGACCTTCATTAAAGGGATGTCGTTAAAAATTCGAATAAATGTCGTGTACTTGGAATTATCCGAGAGAAGAAGATAGGAAACACATGATGAAGATCCATTATTAAGATATAAGGTCCATCATTGATGTATTGTATTGTATATATGACCAAAGAGGTCTTTAGTTTCAACTGTTCCACTGATTATTCATCAAATCTTCTCATGCTCTAACCTAATCTCCAAATATTCAGTTATCACAGGTTTTCAACAGTCTTGCATGGACAGCGAGAAAATATGCGTCCTTTGACAATCATTTCTTTCGACTTCAACTTCAACATTAAGTTACAATAGCTGACTTCTCATCTACAGAACATGGTTAGTATTATATGTCATAGATGATGAATAGAAAGATCCAATAATGCAAGAATCTACTGCATTTATGCTGCATTCAGACACCTTCTAAGGCTGGAAAGTGGGGCAATGATGTGGGGCATGTTCAAACTGCAGATTGTCTTTTATTTTTTCGCTGTTTTAGCACCCCCTATTTTGTCACTCCATTATAAGCACTTGCTTTACACTCTGCTTATATATACTGGGACTTGTAATAGTTTTACAAATTACTTTGAAATCCAATGTTGGGTGGAACACGTCCTTTTTACTATTGATGATTGCGCGGAGAGTCGTACACCATACCAAAGATATAACAGTACAACTGCAAACTAATATAAGGAATCATAGTAAAAAAATAGAGCTAGTAGGTTGAAATATTGACTACAGAACAACTCATGTTAACCAATAATTGATATTATAATGGGAATTTGCATCTAATCTACAAATCAGTTGCAAGCCTCATGTTTAGCCATGGGAATTATGTGCCAATTAACAGTGCTTTTCAGCTAATTTTTCAAAATCTTTAAAAACATTGTAAAGCGCTCATACAAAGAAGTTTTTTTTTACAAAAAAAAATATACTTTAAACAGCGACTACTTTTTGTAAACTTACTAGACTAGTGATACATCTTTGAAGTTGTGGATATCTATCAATCATCAAATTCTAGTTTAACATAAGAAGGTCTTTTGACGCTTGTAATTAACATCTATCACAGTGTCTTTTACAAACTAAAACTAGAATAGGTATTCAACTTCATCCCCTATCTATTTGTTTTTTAATACAATACATTAACACAATCACCATAATTATCAATACAATATAATGTCATCCTCTGGATCAAGGGGACCTCCTTCAAATCGATATAATGATAAACGAAAGGGGTTTTATAATCCAAGAAGGAGTTTAGGGTCTGCCGGTTCAAACTATAATTCTAATGGAATTAGTCCTAATTCTTCAAATGGTCCATCATCAACGGGTGCTTCTAGTGGAGCTTCTGCTTCTGGTTCTAATGAATATTCAAATTCTAACCCAGTGCCGTCTGGTAGAAGATATAATTCAAGTTCAGGTTATGCATATTCTTCTTATACAAAATATAATAATAATTCTAATGGTTATTATTCAAATTATGGAAGTTACTCAGCTTCTAATGGTGATAGTTCCTCGTTCATGGGCGGTAGCAGTTCTGATTCTCCTTCCTTTTATTCAAGGCCAGCATTAAATAATAGAAATTCATTATCAAATTCAATACCAAAACGTGATAGGTCTAGAAATAATTCATTGCTTAATTCAAAACGTTCGGATACATATTACCCTTCCAAACCTTATTTTAATAAATCGCAAGTGGATCACTATTCAACCAAGAAGAAATATCTGTATGGTGGATCAAATTATAACAATTATTATGATTCCAGTCCAAATAATTTCTATTCCTATAAAAAAACTGGGTATAATTCCAATTATAATGACTCTTATGGAACTAGTGATTATAGTGAAGGCTATTCTGGAAATACGCTGAATAAAAATGGTAATTTAGAGAAATATAATTCAAGCGAAGGTGATATACATGCTTTAAGAAGTAAGGATGATAATAAATTCGAACATAATGAGCCTGACGTATCAAAACTGGTGGATCATTCAGAATTAGAAAACGGTGAGGAATTTGTAGAAGGTGGAGAGGAAGAAGAATTTCAAAAGGAAGAAAAAGGTGATGATGATAATGCTGATGAACCACATGTTGATATTATTGAAAAAGATGATGATGAGATTGTGGGCAATATTGCTCATGATGATGCACAGGAAATCCATCTTGATAATGAAGATGATCTTATGAGGATTGATTCCCCAATCCCGGATAAAAATCTAGATCCAGGAAAGGATTTGAAAGTGGATGATACGATTAAACCAGAAATAACAGGTTCTAAGACGGAATATAAATATCCCTTGACTAGAATTGACGCTCTTTATGAAGAGCTAAAACAAGAATTTGATTCCCAGTCAATTAAGTCCAAGCACCCCAAAGTTATTCAAGATATCAAACAGTATCCATTCTATTATCGAAACATAAGATTATTCCAACAAAAGAAGCCTAGACTTGTTCATGTTTTATCTCAAAATTTATCAAACATAAAGTCTCATAAACTTAAATTATGGAAAGAATATAAAAAATGGGAAAACTTATCGATGAAGGAATCCAAGAATATGGAGGAACAGTTAAAATATTTACATCCGCCAAATGATGATATGAAGAAAGACCTTGAATCTGCTGATATTAGAATTAAGCCTGATGGTTTAGAATCTCCAGTGGCAGAGACTAATCCAAACAGCAGATTGGAAGGCTTTGAAAATACTAGTGTAACTGGTGGTTTTGGAAGTCGTAGAGCTAGTAGAAGACATGGTGATTCTGTTACAACGGAAGCTGAATTTGAGGAAGTTTTAAAGAATCTCAGTAAACAAGATGATGAGGATCCCATGTTGAAAGCATTGAAGGTCAGTGCTAAAGTTCCTGATTTATTGTTTAATAAGTATGATAGTATGTTATTGCATTATTTGGATGCCAATAACATTGTTAAAGACAAAGCGAAATGGGCATCAAGAGTTCGTACCCAGTTTTTTGATAATTTTTCTCCTGAAGAGCATCAATTATTCTGTGACGGTTTTGTAAAATATCCAAAGAAATTTGGATATATTTCAAGATATATGGGTGGATTGAGAACTTTTGGTGAATGCGTTATTCATTATTATTTGACAAAGAAAGCTGTCAATTACAAAAACTTGTTAATGCAATACAAGAAGAAAAATACGAAAAAAGTTCAAAAGAAGAAAGTCAAGTCTAGAAATGAATCTGTAAATATGACTGAAGAAGATCTCAAATCAATTGTTAATTCAGAAAGCATGGAACAAGAATCTTCCGAAACAGTAGACCTTCCTATGGATCCTATTGAACTGGCACAACTTATTGTTGATGAAAATAAGAAGAAGAGACCAGTTCCTTCGACTAATGAAGTCTCATCAACCAAAAGAGTCCATATTGAAATAAAACCGTCTGTAAAGCCTGAAGAAGTTAAAGAACCTGAATCACCAGTTCAAACTCAGCATATTGAGGTAAAGAAAAAACCAAGGAAAAAGAAAGAAGATGAATCTATATCCAACATCAATAAAGATGGTAATAAAGATCAAGAGGAATCAAAGGACCAATCCAAAAAAGTCATTACCAGTTATTGGAGTATCACCGAGACCAACGCGTTTCCGCTGTTACTAAAAGAACATGGTACGAAATGGACAACCATTGCTGATAAATTGGCTACCAAGACAGCGACTATGGTTAGAAACTATTTCCAAAGAAATGCAGAAAAAAATAACTGGATAGAACTAGCACAAGAAGCAGATAAGATGTTGGAGAAGAAGTTTGCAGCCGTGTTGAGTAAACCCGACCCAGAATCTAACAATAATATCGATACTAATGAAGCATTACAGAGTCCAATTGAACCTAAATTAGATCAACAAAATGGAGCGGTATTAAATGAAATGACTTTACAGGGAATTTCAAACCACAGCTCATCATTGAATCCAGTGGTCAAAATGGAAACCGAGACGCATAAACCTACGATCATGAATCTTCTTAATGCCTATAGTCCAACTAAAACCCCAGCCTCACCTGTTAGTCTTCCTCCACCTGTTCAACCTGTGGAGCCAAAGCGTAATAACATAAATTCGTTACTTAACTCATCAAGCTCAGGTAGTAATGAAACTTCAGATAAGCCATTTGTCTCGTCAATGCCAAAATTGAGTGCAATTTTAACTGATAATGATGATAATTCTTAATACTGTATTATATAATAATATTCTTGTACAATAGTAAAAAATTCAATATATATATTTAATTTTGAGCGTGCGTGGCATAACTTTATGTACGCATTTTCAAAAAAAAGAGTTTTAAAATTTTTCAATCTCAAGTTGAAATCATGTCAAGACTTCAATACGGACAGTTCAAGAGATTCTTGCAAGTCTCTTCAAGAGTCTTGAATGAAAAAGCACCTCCTGTTCCTAAGGAAATAAGATCTACTCGTCCTGCTAGACTTATACCCTCAACTCTCGGGAAAGATACAATTAACAATGCTGAGTTTGAAAGATTAAGAGTTATTCCAGAATTAGCTACATACTATGGAGGAAATGCCTTACATGAAGCAACCATTGATAGATTGAATGCCTTAGTCAGACGTTACATGCATTTACCTACAAGACAATTAAGTTTTGAAGAACTTCATGACGTTAAATTTTTATCATTCGATGAATATAGAAACCAATATATCAAAAGTGAAAAGGTTAAAGAAGCACACCACAAGGATTTATTAAATCTTTTGAACAGATTAAGAACTATTGATGGTCAATTAATGCCCACGGAAGTCATAGAAACCTTAAATGAGTTTATAAGTGAAACTGGCCATGTAAATACTAGTTCAAAAGTGATCAAGACATTCGACGATAATGGTGTAGCAAAAGCTAAAGGTGGTAAGAAAACCAGTAGGGCAAATGTCAAGATTGTGGATGGTGAAGGTTTAATCATGGTTAATAATGTCAACTATAACCAAATTTTCACTAGAGAAGATGATCGTAATAAGATCACTTACCCATTATTAGTCACTGAACAATTAGGTAAACTAAACATTTTTGCAACTGTTACCGGTGGTGGAATCAGTAGTAAGGCTGATGCCGTAAGATTAGGTCTCGTCAAAGTATTGGGTCAAATAAATCCAATTTGGAAGTCAAGATTAAATTCAGCTAATTTAAGACCAACAGATCTCAGAATTGTTGAAAGAAAGAAACCTGGTAAACTCAAGGCTAGAAAGTCTCCAACTTGGGTCAAACGTTGATTCAATTTTTATAGTTCATTTTGTTTACATTTATCTTGTACATATATATAATAGATATTAATAAATATTTTATATTTCTAAACTCTCCAAATATCTAATTAACGAGCTAACTTCTCCTTTTTCGTATTTAGGGATTTTGCCTTGAAATGAATTACCTTTTCCTCCACCTTTGACATTGGATAAAATATCTTTAATTCCTTCTTGAATTTTGGAAGCTTCTGGACCCATGATTTTAATCATTCCATTAGTTTCACCGTTAAACATAACAATAGTATTATTATCAAAATTAATATCTGATTTTTCATTGTTTATTAATGTTAATAATTCTTTATGGAACAAGTTAATTGATTCTGGATCTGAATCTTTTCTATAAAACCAATCGACTTTCTTGGTTTTGAAATTCTCGAAAGCTCTTTTAGCTTCGATAGATGCAAGTTCCTTCAATAAATTTGTTTTCTGAGAGCTAAGTTCCCTTTGGTTATCATATAAAGCTTTAGTTTTATCGAAAACTTCGTCCACCTGACATGACAAGATGTTTCCACTTACATTTTTGAGAATACCAAAGGTTTTGCTTAGATAAGAAGCAACTCTTTTACCGCACATAAAGTGTAATCTTGAATTACCTCCTCTAACATTAACTTGATGTAAGATACAAATACTTTGGATTTGACTAGTATCGTTCAAATGAGTTCCACAACATGGATTATAATCAATATCGCCAATCTTAACTACTCTAAAAATCCCATTGCTCAAATCATAGTCAGTTGGAACATTAGATGTATCAATTTCATGTCCATTTTTATCAGGGGTTTCAACAGTTATTGGAAGTGCTTCAACAATCACCTGATTAACTTTCTCTTGAACTTCTTGTATTATATTATCTTCCACTTTCTTTGGCAACTCAATGTAATTAATGGTTTCTCCCAATGACCAACTTAACGTTTCAAGGTTATACTGATCAAATATAGCTGATAACAAATGTTGACCAGTATGCTGTTGCATATGATCAAATCTTCTTTCCCAATCAATAGATAAGTTAACATCACTCCCTGGAGAGATAGGGGAATCAGTCAAATGAAGAGCAGTTAATTTATCACGAATAACTTCCTTAACTGTCACCTTATCACCATCTTCAACCTCAATTACTCCATGATCACTTGGCTGGCCACCTCCTTCAGGAAAAATAATTGTATCTTCCAACTCCACTGCATATTTCAGCTCTTCTGGAGCTTTCTTCTTTTTACCACTTTGTTTATCTTTTGAAGTCAAATGACCAAGATGTGGTTCACATGACAAAACCTTTGTTCTCAAAGTCTTAAGGAATGAGTTCTTTTGGCAGGCAAGACCGCCAACAACCATACTACCGGTTTTAGTCGCCATCTTTAAAGTAATTAATTACTTGGATTCGCGAGATCTATGGAAACTTTGTGATAAGCATATTATGACTCAATTTAAAATAACGGAGTCACTTAAGAAGAAATTAACAGGAATCCCTAAGGATGAATTAGATTCTATTAAGGATAATGAGTATATTGATCATAAGCAATTGATAGAAATATATAAGAAATACAAACCAACTAATAGTTTACTAGAGTTGGTGAAAACTAGCAAAATGCATATTCCCAATAAGAACATAGTGGAAAGCAAACCCAAGTCAAAAGAATTCATACAACTTATGGAAAGGCTCAGAAGAGAGCAGAAGGAAAAAGAGTACAAGAAATTAGTCAATCCCAAACAGCAGTTTGAAACTTTGTACGATCACAGTAATGAAGAAATCATCACGCCTTCTCAAATGAATAAAGAACTTAAAAGTAATTTAACAACCATCGTTAATATATTAATTAGTGTTGGAAGTGTGGTTTATGCTATATGGTATTGGACAGAGAGTTCTTGGGGGCTTCCTAACAGTTATGGGGTACTTTTATGTCTATTCTTTGGTATATTGGTATTGGTGGCAGAGGTTGTGGTTTACATGGGATATATAAATAAAATCGAGGATGCCAGAACTAAAGAACAAAACAAAAAAGAAGTTAAAAAAGTTATCAAAACTTTATAATATATCATCTGTCAGTAACTGATTTGTGGGGTGGATGAGGTGGTAATTCCTTGTAAATATTTCGAGATTTGACAGATCTAGGTTGATGTAATTTCCCATTAAGTTTAAGTTTTTCAGTCTCCATGGTTTTATAGTACCCCCATTTTAACAACACAATTATAATACCAAAAAATTTAAATTCTGGCCACAAGGTGTCAACAAACTCGATGGTGCAATCATAATTACATTGCCATATCATGAAATCACTCAATCTAGTCTGGCCACTAGTTCTAATCATTATATCTAATGGTGGTGTATCAGGGCCATAGTACATATTATCAATTAACAATTGTAAATCCATTTTTTCAAGCAGTACTTCTCCATTTACTCTTTTTTCAGTAATTTGCCTAATTGAATGGGCAATATCATCTCTACTTGTATAAGGGAAACAAACATTCAATGTTCTCTTTGAATAATTATTGGCAGTTTTAGCTTCAATAGCTTCTAGATCTTTCAAGATATCTTCCGGAATCATCGATCTGTTGCCAATAATTTTAACAACAATCTTATTGAATCTTGCATAACTGGTTTCATTTTCGGATAGGAAATTCAACCGTTCTTTTAATAAGGAAAACAATGTATCAACTTCCTCCTTTGATCGATTAAAATTTTCAATCGAAAACGCATATATTGTTACATGACTTACCCCTAACCGGAAACAAGTATCTAAAACATGGACCAATGATTCTGCCCCTGCAATATGACCCTCTTTCAAGGTTAATTTGTGCTTCTTGGCAAACGTCCTATTTCCATCCATAATGACAGCTACATGCCTAGGAACAGGGCCTGTTTTCATGACAGATATAATCCAATCTTTAGCAAATGAGATTAAGTAAGTAAAGAGAGGAAAGGCGAGGATCAAGCCTTTCAATCCTTGGAACGATACCATAGGGTTTTTGACGGTTACCGAGCTCTGTGGTAATGAGCTGATAGCTGATTGCATTGTTGAAATTATTGGGGAATCTACCGTTCTATTTATACCTCTTTGGATGATGTTATACGTCGCTTTGGCTGCAAATTTGCCTTACAACCACTAATTTTTTTTTTCTTTTGGTTCATTTCCAATATTATTCTTGATCATTGTTCAAGAGGATTAGATAGCTTTAATAATGTATGCAATGGTGGATCGTACATTGGCTGGATTCACCTTTTCACCAAGAAGACTTCTTTCCATCATATATTAGCTGCTTTTCCAAAGTTTTTCAAACTATACTAAATGACCACCTCACTTAACTTAATATGTACACATCCATTAGTATACTTGTGGTTGGTTTCATGCTTGTGATTACTTCCGGTTCCAAATCCTATAAGTTTGATCAACTTTGACTCAGTCAGCTTATCAACATCGAACCTGTATATAAAGTATCAATCTTCAGATCTTTACATTCTCAAGGGAAAATTATCTCGGTTACAAAACGGACATGTCAAGACAACAAAAGACTTCATCTACTGCTTCGGAAGTATCTAATTCGTCACATCCTGATCCTAGTATCTCAGACTTTAGAAGAAGACAATCTAAAAGAGACGATGCTATAAGAAGAAAAATCGAAAATGATTTGAGTAAGAAAAGACGAAGGAATGTTAAGACCGTTAAACACAGAAAAGGTACCCCAGGAACCGTGTTATCATTAAAGCCGTCAACGCCATTGCTCTGCAAGCCTAGCACTACTGTTTTGGAAGCATCACAATTGATGACAGCAAAGAGAGAGAATTGCGTATTGGTTGTCAATGCACAGGGTGATTTGACGGGGATCTTTACCGCCAAAGATTTGGCATTCCGTATTGTTGGATCCAATTTGAATGCTGCTACCGTGACAATTGACCAAATTATGACTCCAAATCCAATGTGTACTAATGCCAATGACCCTGCTTCTGATGCTTTAAATTTAATGGTAGAACGGAGCTTCAGGCATTTACCAGTGTTGGATGATGACAATCAAATTGTTGGTGTTTTGGATATCACAAAATCTTATGCTCAACAAATGGAGAAATTGGAAAGAATGCATGAATCTTCAAAGAAACTTTATGAAGCTTTGGATATTGTTCATAGTGAAATGGGAGTCATACAGCAGCCAATGCAAATATATCAATATTTTGAAAACTTGAAGAATAAAATGAGTGGACCTACGTTAACTTCCGTCTTAGATGATTCTACAATACCTATTTATTGTTCTATTAAAACCACTGTGTATGAAGCCACCGTTTTAATGAAAGAAAATAAAACAACTGCTGTTCTAATAAAGGACAACGCAGGGAAAGTGAATGGAATTTTTACCTCCAAAGATGTGGTTTTGAGAGTTATTGCAGCTGGTCTTGATCCAAAAAAATGTTCTATTGTACGAGTAATGACTTCTCAACCTGATGTTGCTGGTCAAGACTTGTCTGTTCAAGAAGCTTTAAGAAAGATGTTTGATGGTCATTATTTGAATTTACCTATCGTAAATGAACAAAATGATATAGTGGGGATTGTTGATGTATTAAAATTGACCTATGCCACTCTTAACCAGATCCAAGATATTAATGATAATGATTCAATTGATTCCAAACCTGAAGGGTCTGGTCCAGCTTGGAATAAGTTTTGGACTTCTTTGGAGAATGATACCGACTCCATTCATAGTGATTCTTTGATAGACTTGAGTAGTGATAGACCTCAAACTCCTAATAATTTAACTATAAATAATGGATTGACCTCATCTGAATTGAATGCAGACATTAAACCATCTGATTCTATTTCACATACCGATACACCAAAGAAAAAAGTCAATTTTGAAGGCCAAATGGATGCTTCATTTATTTTCAAATTCAAACCTCCGGGACTTGAAAGTAGGGTCCATAGAATATCAATTAAACCTAATGAAGGGTTGGGAAAATTAAGAGCATTAATTAATGATAAATTGCATGCTAAAGACTTTGAAGTCTTACGAGTCGAGAAAGCTGAAGATGATGAAACAGCAGTGGGCGATAAATACGCTATCAGTTATATTGATGATGAAGGTGATATTGTGTCCATTACATCCGATGACGATTTAATTGATTGTGTAAAGATTAACTTGAGATTACTCAAGGACAAGGCTGATCTATTCTTGCATAATCCTCATGAACCAGCTCCTATCGATAAATCACTAATAAGAAAAGCTCAAAATAGTAAATCCAATGACTTGATTCATCTTGTCCCTAATGAAATTTTGATTCCTGGTGCAATCATGGTTTTTGCTACTGCAGCTATTATTGGATTCACTTTTACAAGAAAATAATTTTTTAGAAAGTAACCAGATAAGAGGGTTCTAATATATTTATCTATTTACATGCTATTGAAACAAGTTGAAATGTTGTTTATAAGCTTTTTCTAGCCTCTTCAACTAATCTCTTAAGTTCACGATCTTTTTCAAATTCTGATAATTCCTCATTAACATAAATATTAGGAGCAGTGAAATCACTTTGTTTCAAGTTAATATCACTTGGATTTCTTTCATTTTTGTATTTAGAGAATATCATAGTGTTTAATTCTTTGAATAAATATCCCACATCATGAGATTTAGATAATATAAAGTCATTTATGTCAAGTCCCAATTCTTTCTGCAATTCTTTGGCAAATTTGAATCTGAAGTCCAAATCTTCTAAGCTGATTTTTGAAAGCTCTGTTTCAGAAACAGATTCTTTACCCATTTTGGTTAATATTTCATTTATTATGATGACTAAATCTTTTGGTTCATAAGTTGCATTTGCTTGTTTCAAAGATAAAGATTTGTTCTTCCACTGGGCAACTTTGAAGTCTGGCATATGAGTTTCAATACTAAAAGGTTTATTATTTGGAGAATTTTTCTCGTTTAAGAACACTATCTTGGAATTTGGGTCGATTTCAAAATTATCTTGATCTTTAATTAAATCTTTTTGTTCCTTCTTCACTTGAGCAGAGAGAGGTTGTTCTTGTTTATTTTGCTTTTTAGAAGAAAACCAATCACCAAGGAAGGACCTTACTGTAGTAGTACGGTGGAAATACCTTATACTAGATACTTGTGTAATGTTGTTTCTAATCATAAGAGCACAAGTGGTTTTTTGTAGAAAATTCAAATTTTTCACTTCTCAAGTTCTCACTTGTTTATTTATTTACCCGGACAATATTTATTACATATAAACATATCATTTCTATAAAACACCCTAACCTGACCGCTTTCTTGTCTTTAAATACCGTAATGTAATAAGGCCCATAATTAGGAATAGTATAATGCCAGTCCCATTGCTTATAGTGGTAGAATCAGATATTGAGGCAACCTCTAACGTTTTAAAGGTCTCAAACACTTGACTATTCAAGGATCTCTTTTCTCCTTTATAATTTTGATTATCGATACTATCAGGAGTAGTTGCCATTGGGGTTGCAGCAGATTCGGTTGTTGATGCGGTTGCTGAATTATCATTGGTGCTGGAAGCACCTTGTTCCTGTATCGTCAATTCACCTTGTTCACACCATCCATTCACGGGCAAACAACTAATATACTTACACCATTTACAAGAATTTTCTTCACCAAGTTCCTTTTTTCCAAAGAAATTGTTCGATAACAATACGAAGAAAACAATAAGTAAGATCAACGCCAATACTCTGACACCACACCAAATGTAAAAATATTTAGGAATCTTACTTTCAAAATTGTGCAATGGATTCCAATTATCTAAAAATTGATCCCATATAGTTAATCCATGTTGATACCTAATGATTGCACTTTCATAGACAAAGGCCGGATCCTTTAATAAAACTATAGCAGTTAATAAACCTGCTGCAAATCCACCTATATGACTAAAGTTATCAAGTCCTGGCAATAATCCTAATACAAATGAAACAATGATTTCACCAAGTAAAACCATAATAAAAAGCCCATATCTTTTTGTTCCGTAAATGTTAGTGTTCTTCTTCCCAGCATAAAGAAATACCAAAAAGTTTGTTGCTACTATGCCAAATAATGCACCGGAAGCACCACAAGAAGCAACACCTCTTGGAGTAAAATTGGCACCCAATAAAAATCCAGCTATTCCACTTATCAAATAGATTGTTGCATATTTAATAAAACCTATACTTCTTTCAATACTGAATCCCATAGTAACTTGTAATAATAAATTGAATAGTATATGTAAGAATCCAGCATGTAAAAATATTGGTGTTATAATTCTATACCATTGATCTGGTTGATATGCATCATCTACTAACTTGATGCCTGATAATCCACATAATTCATTAAGGTTACATACGTTGGTATCAATATTTGTTGAATTGGGGCAAGGGAAATTCAATGATGGGTCAGTACTTATATTTTCAATGGCGCTCATACAAGGAACATATCTGGCACCCATGTTAATTATAAGATACGTTGAAGGACCAAGCATTGGATTGAAATATGGTTTTGTTTGGAAAGCACTTCCTGTCAACTGTGACATTTTCGCCAACTCTACTATAAACACAATCACTTGGATTAATGTAACTAATATACCAAAATATGGTAAACGTGTATAATGAAATCTTGGTTTCGATCTCAACTGTTTCAACCTATTTCTCTCATTTCTTCTTATGAGATCCTCATCTGTAGTCACGGGTATTGGTGGCTGAGCCTTATCTGTCATGAATGGAGAATACTCTGGCTCAAAAGGATTCTCGACTTCTTTCGATCCATTGTAAGGGTATTGTTGATATTGAGAAAAATTATTATTGTTACTATTATCATCTTGAGAAGCAAATGGATTTATTGGTGGAGATGGAGGTAAAGGAGGGGACTCGGGCCTATTTGCAGATCTTAAATTACTCATTTCATATTGATCTGGTTTGTAGGTATTTGAACTATCGTCAATAAAAGGTTTTTCCACAGTTTCCTGTTTATCACCAAAATCAAAAGTATCATCTTCATCATTAGCAAAAGGATCATTATTTTTTCCGTTATTATTCAAAGGATTGTATCTGACATTATCAGTGGAAGGATTTGAATTCACCATAAATTGGTTTCTAAGGGCATTATTTTTCTCCATTAGTCCACTTGATCTTATGCTATTTATATCATTATCATTGTTATATGGCATACTTTGTACAGGGTATGGAGTTGAATGTGAATCTTTGTAGTTAGATTGATTATTTCTCGGATTTCGTTGGGATTTAGTACCGTTATTATGATACTTAGTTGAAGTGGCACTGTAACTAAAATTAGATGCGGGAACAGAAGGAGGCATTTTTGCATTGCCTCCAAAGCCTCCCAGTGTCCCTTGACTATTAAAGTCATTTTGATTATATCTATTGTAGTTATTATACATAACTGAAATCGTTTAATTATTTCACGTCTTCCTTTTGTTTCTTGTCGATCTTAAATAATGATCAGCTATTCCTATTTTAATGATCTTAGTAGCTGATGAATTTGAATTTTGTTAAACAACTAATGGTAGGAACCGCGTCCTATTAGTTTGCACGGGTATTGGAGCTTATATAAGTATGTTTCTTTCTCGAAAATCACGTTAAAAAAGCACTACTTGTCTAATGACTTGTTGGATTCGATTGGTGGACTCAAAATTGTACTTAGTGCAAAATTAACCTTTCGCGATTGAAACTTCAGGTACCAAAATTTTACTTAATATTTAAAACTATGAAGCGATTTGGCAGTTGAATTAGCGAGTAATTATCCTGATACAATATATTTGAATTTATATACCAATATTTTTAATTTTTAAAGACGGACTCATTAGACAATGGATCATTAGCCAAGATTTGATTTCTCTTTTTCACTTTACTATCTAATTTGGCTTGATTTCTTGCTCTAGCTTGTTCTGCAGCTTGTTGTTTCATTTGAGCTCTAACGAAATTTGGACTTACATATTCTTTATTTTCATAAATTTTTGGACCACCAAAAGACCCTTCTAAAATAGTGATTAAAGTTAAAACTAACCTTGGACCTATTTCTACTAACGATAAATCATCAACATTTATCTGGTCATCAGCTTCTTTGGTTTCTAATGTTTCATTTATTTGGAAATTTCTAATCCAAATCTTATTATCAACAATTGAAAATGTCATTACATGGTCTATGAATGGTTTAGCTTTTCTAGCATTTGGTGGAACACCAAAATTTTGAATAAATAATTCTTTCAATAATTTACTATGATCATCTAATTCAAATGATTTATCAAAACTTAATATTGGTCTTGATCCTTTTAAACAATTTCCGGTAAAATTTAATTCATCCAATGTATGCAAGTTTTGAACATGAAATTTTAAAGTTGGGCCATTAGGTGGTTTAGATATCCATAAATATAAATCTTGATGCTTTCTAGCTTCAAAAAAGAAGATATTATTACAGTTGTATAATTCAGCAACTTCATTTAATTGATACAAATTCTTTTTACTATCAAATTTAGGTTCTTTTCTAGCATGAGGTAATAATTGTAATAAATCTTGAATTAAATGACGATGTCTATAAGTGATACCTCTAGATGATATAACCAATAATCTTTGTCTGTTTATATGCTTAGTTTTTTCACTCTTCTCTTTGGAAGATTTAGATTGTAATGCTTTATAGATAGCAGACATGATAAGTTATAAAAAAAAATCACATCTCATCTCAACTTTTTTTTGTCTTATTTGAGAGGGAATCGTGGCCTGAGAAAAAATTACTTTAAATCAACTAGGAGACTTACAGAAATAAAATGATAATAAAACCGTATTTAAGATGATATTCGTATTCATTAGCTTCTATTTAAGTATTAAATACTTTTTTAAATAACTTAAGGTGAACCTTAAAATCTTTGATGAGGGAATTGATAAGTCTTAATAAAAATGGGTTTATAACTTTAATGCAAATTTATTAATGACTTTATCCTTGTAAATTATGTGTATAATCTATCATTGCAGTTCAATTAATGCTTTTCTTCGGAGTTTTTAGCTAAGAAGTCTTTTATGAATTTTTCTTCTTCAGCGGAGGAAGCATTGATTGGTGGGTGAGTTGGAGCTGGTGGACCCCAAGGCTTTGGAATGGTGACAAAAACAACAGCACCTAAAGTGAGTAAGGCTAATTGGTGAGATGGAACAGATTTACCTAAAATAGTATAAGCGGCAGCCATAATGATGTTAAATTGTAATAAAAGGTAGTTATTTCAATGAAATATTTTTTTTCCATTTTGTTCATTCTCAAACTTGATTCCGCACTCATAACAAAATTTGATTGGTCCGTTTGTGGTTGCAAAAATCATTTGACAGGATTTTATAATAAGTCTACTTTATTGTGTATAATGTCAGCATTCCATAGCTCCACATTCTTGGTAAGAAACAGCCGTATCAAAGTGTTAGATACTTCGAATTTTCAGAATGATATAAGTCTGAAATTTATGACAAGATCCCATTCACTCGCATCAGTAAACAAATTAAATGATAAGCTTTCTTCAAGTCGAAATTATCATGAGCCTAAGTCACTTCGATACAAAGTTAAAAGTCTAATAACAAAATTAAAGGGTCATGTCAATAAATCTCTAAACCATTCAAATACTAAGACAGAAATCAGAGAGATGAAGAAACCACAAGAAGCAATTGTATCACCAGAATTATCACCAGATATGATATTAAATGTAATTGAGTCAGAGGAACAAGAAAGCTTCTATAGTATTGACTCGATCAAAAATCTGTCAATAACTTGTGGATTTGGTAAAATTGACAAATTCAATACAGTTGGTTAAATTACTGCGAATTTCATGTTATGTAAATGATTGAATTAAACTCAGAAAACCATAAAAGATGAACAAGGAGAAGGTCTGCAGTTTCATATCAAAAAAAGAAGTGACAGCACTTTAATATTTTGACTTTAAACTTAGTTTAATAATTAGAAATAAATCTCGCTTGTTAAAAACATAATTTTACATGAAATAGCGTATGTAAATCCGAGAATTTGAATAATCCGAAGTACTAAGTTGAAAATGAAAAAAATATTGTACAATTAGGGGATGATTATTGAAAAACAAAACCGGTGTAAAATTGCCACGAATTAGGTCAAATTTCTTGAACAATAGGGTCGTAGCTAATTATTGAAATACTTACAATAGATTTCAGCAAAAAGCGCAATCTTACAGCATATGACGCTAGCACGTCAACAAAAGAGCTAAAAAACCGTTTAGGATTTACACTACTTTCTCCAACAAACTAAATTATCAGGGTCTAGTCAGTTATTATAAAAGCCTCTTAACTTATAAATAACATATATAAGCCTCATATATAATAAATATAGCCAGTCAAATTCTGGATTATCAATATTGAGCCAAAGATATTAATCACATCCATCTTTATCGGTAGTATATTCCAATAATAACCAACTTGAAAGTTTTATCTTTCACCGCACACAGGAAAAAAAATCTCAAAAATCTCAAGGATAAAACGTTCAGACCTTTGTTTAATACTTGTGAATTGTCTGATTAAGGCATTTATATAACGATTATCGGAACTTTATCTCAAGATTACTGATTATTCAGATATATATATCGCATTATTTCTATTACAACACATAGTTTTTATCATTAATTCATAAGGTTTATTAACACATTAATGTCGACCTCAACTTCCAAGAGAGGCCGTGAATCATCTATTGATGAATTGTCGGAGGATTTTGTTAAATCATTGTGTAAGAGGGTAGAGTCCTTTTTACCCAGTATCACGGGATACTCTTTAACTGAAGTGGAACTAAATCCTCAATTCATAATAACTAAAAACCTTATTATTGACAACGTTTCTTGTCATCCTGATTATATAACTTTAGTGATGTTTTATTTTTGTAAAATATTGAATTCAATTAATAAAGATTCCAATGAATTGAAGTTGAAGGATAGGGATGACAAAGTATTGTCTTCTACTTTGCTAATATTGAAGATATTAATAGCGTTGATTGAGAAATCTTGGAAAGGCTTAGTTATCAACACATCTTCAGTAAATTCGGGTAGTTATCATTTCAACACTTATAATAACTTTGAAATAGTCAACACATTTACATTTCATTATCAATTTGATGTACCTGCTCCATTGAATTATATGAATCTCAACTACATATTAGATACATTGATTGAATTGATGAGTAATGATATTATCAGATTTGCCTTGAAGGCAATTCAAACCCATCCAATAGATGACAATAAGTACTATCATAACAGTAATCCTCCTATCAATCTGAATAATGTTTTGGTTGGTCAACAGTCTCAAAATTCATATATCAACAATATCAATTTGAATCCTAACGCTTCATCCCATAATTTTAGCAGCATAAATGTTGCTAGTGACTTAAGTGCATTGAATATTAGTTCCAATCCTGGTTTAATGATAGATGATGGTAGCATTGACAGTGCTGGTAATTCAATTAACCAAACCATGTTTTCCAACTCCACAAACCAAAGTGATTTTGAAGTTGGTAAGTTGATTAATGATATCGATTTACATATTGAAGTGTGCTTAAGATTTATATCTGCATCTTCCTCACAGCATTATTTTCTTTATTTGTATGAAAAGTTGTTCAGATTCAATGATCGTAATGAACCATTCACATTCTATGGATTGCTGAGGTATTCTCCTTTAATTAAATATCAGTTTTACTCAGATAAGAATGGATTATCTATGGCAAAAGCTATCAATCGAACGTTAATGAACTTAAAAAATAGCACCTGGAAACAAATTTTACTATTGTTTTATTCTCAAAGTATAAGAGATCAAGCTTTGGCTAGACCTGAGGATTATAAACACATTGTTCTTTTGGGAGGTGAAATTGCTTCTGTATGTAAAAGCATTTTTGAACAAACCAATAGTATATTTGATGATCTTCCATACAGTGGGGTAATTTCTATGGTTCAAAGTTGGATTTCTACTTTAATACCCAGTGATTATAAAGAGTTTGAAAGTGGTCCCAATAAACTCAAAATGAACTTCAATAAAAGATTAAAATTCATCAATTCCTTAATAAAAGATAGCAATGGCAAACTGAATTTAACATCTTTCGATTGTTTAATCACATTATTCCATTTGGCAGCAAGATTTCCTCCATCAATGCATGATCATCCTATTTACTTATTCTCCTTGAACTTCGTGGATATCACTTTTAAGAATTTAATTGAATGTGATCTTTCCAAGTTTAGTAGTCATTTAGAGGCTCCTAGTGGAGAACGTGTGAAAAGAAGTTATGATAACTTGATTGTCAACTTTTTCGTAGCTGCCATAATCTTAAAACCTCAAAAATACATTGACATGTATATTAACAAATTCCATGATATTAAAGATAGTTTCAGAGATGTTAGAATAATTGTTAAGATTTTGAGAAAATTAACTGATTTATCCATAAGTTTTCCCTATTATCATCAGATTATGGAGGCTTTATCATCTGAAATTAAGGCTTTGACCTTTAATGTGGCTAAGATGTTGAATCAACGTTATGATTCTTCAATAGGGTCCATTAATTCCTATTCTACTACTACTACGGCATCATCTTCTGGATCACTCCATTCAGATAAAGGGAGTGTCCATTCGCAAACAGCTCAAAGGAAAATGAGTTTTGACCGGGAGTTGAGTCCTCCCTCTTCAAAAATGTTGAATTATCATCATGGTCAAACAAGTCAACAACTATTTAACCCATTTGAAATCAACTATGAACAATTAAAGTTTACTACTGCAACTTTCTCAGGCAAGTCGTCGAACACAAAGTCAATGTATAATCTCGAAGATTTGTTGGCAGATTTGTTTACAGTTTTCAGATACTCAGCAGTACTATTTTTTAATGATTTCTCCTTGATGAATGAAGATACATTTTATTCAAATGAAGATGCGAATAGAAAACATATTGCAAAGTTTATTGAACATAACGTTGATGTTCTAAGGATTGGTCTTCAATCCAGGTCTATAAATAACAATGCATCCATATTGTTTAACTGTACAGGAGACTTAATCATGACTATTGTTGATAGAAACAATGATATTTTTATCAATAGAAATAAAGTAAGTGCATATGCTAACTTCATGACATGTAAGCAAATAATTAAAGTGATATGTGATAGTTGTTTATCGTTATCTTTACGGGATTCCAGGTTTAAATCCAGCATGGTATTTTTAAACAAATTCTTGAATAAAAGAGATGAATTTCAAGGTATCATTGAAGGTAATACTATTATTGAGGATCCAAAATCACACACTGATGAGCCTCTGGTTGGTAATTCGATTGAAAGAGTGTTGCTATTATCCTTGTGTACACATGATATTCAATTTTATAATATTACCAAGGAGACCATGAGATGGCATGTTAAGCAGATTGGTATCGTGGGACTTTACTTCCCAGATAACCTTCAAGAGACTTTCAGACAAATAATTGACGATGACTCCGTATTCACTGGATTTGTCTCTTTACATAAACGATTCAGAAATATCTTAAGAGGTGCTGCCCCCACAAAAGCATTATACCAAGTTTGGTTAATTATTTATGAACGTTGGAATGATGTACTACAGAATAAGAACAGCTTGAATGAAGATAACTTATTATTTCGTCATTTTACTGGATTCTTGGTTTCGACTTCAGGATGCTTTTTAACAGATGATTTTGCAGTTAATGACCCAGAGTTGAAAACAAGACTGGAAGTTTACATGTCTGCATTTTTTGACAAATGTATCGAGTTATTAACTAGTCAAGACTTAGTTATTCGGGTTATTGTAAAGGATGCTATATCAAACGAAACCCACTCTGCTGTTTATCACATGGTATCAAAGAAGTTAACTGAAGTGGTGAAAACATTTGAAGAGAATAGAAGTGTTGATGAAGAAAGTGTTTTGTTTACGGAACAAGCTATTATGATTATAACAGTTATGATTAGTATTCCAAATGATGGCTCCATTTTATTGACGGCATCCTTACCAGAGATTTGTACCACATTGATCCAAGTGATAAATATGGTAGATGATCCAATGAATCAATTAAGGTTGAAGTTAAGATTCTGTAAATTGGTTATAACTATCGAAGAAAATAGGGAAAGGCTCCTCATTGCTGGTGCATATAGAATCCGTAATCTTTTTGCTAAGGGGGTCTGTGATTGGCTAGAACAAAGTGCATTTCATGAGGAATTATCTTCCAACATATCTTCTGTGCAAAGATCTTCTTCCACAAATAGTCATAATTCTTCAAACCATTCAAAGAATCCAGTGAAAGATTCCGAGCTTGCTTATATCAACATCGATTTGGCTACTGAAAGTTCTAAAGCCTTGTCTTTGCAATTGGAAGAATTAATCTTGGAAATTCCCGATGGAACATTGGAACAAGATGTTTCCAAGTACAAAGACTTGGCATTTGCAAACTACTTTTCATTGTTCTACAAAATATTAACCAAATATACCAGCAGCCAGGTTACTCCTGTTAAATCTAAATACAAGGTACAACTAGTTGTTGATAATGTTTTGAAATGTATCACTAATTTACTTCAATATGACACCGACATTGGCTTGCAATTTGTTTTCCCGTTAGGTTATCATGAGAATAAAAAAATTAGAGCCTTGTTTTTAAGTGTGTTTGCTGATATGTTGTACGAAAGAAAGGTTGAAAGAGGTAAAGGTCTCGAGTATGCAAATATAAATGAGTTAAGTGAAATTGTGGACATCGTAAGAGCCGCCAGTGTTATTGCATCCACCCATAATCAAAACCTATATGCATCTGCTGTCTTTGGTGTTTATGGTTATTTAAAGCAATTAGATGTTGTCTTTGAATTGTTATTAGCTGAAGAAATCCAAAATGTTTCAAGAACTTCAGATATATTTAGAAGAAATAGCATTTTGACTAAATTACTAGCCAAATTAGCGAAGGATTATGGTCTAAATTATTTAACAACTGTCCTCAAGGACTTTGTTTTGGAATTTACTACCAAAGAGATCATATTTAATGTGGATAAAGAACATGACGACCACTTCAATCCAGATTTGTTTATGACGTATTTGAATAAGTTGGTGGATTTAATTGTTAACTCAAAAGATTCCATGCCTGATTCCTTCAAGTACATCTGTTCACAAATCTATAAACAAGTATGTGCCAAAGTCCCTGATTCGGGTTTAATTGCGGTTGGTTCTTTCATATTCTTGAGATTCTTCTGCCCTGCTATCATTAGTCCAGAATCTTTTTTTGGAATTGATGTAATTGACCATCAGAATAAAAAGTCCTTATTACAATTGGTGAAAGTTATACAAAATATGGCAAATAAGACATTATCGGTTCTCAAGTGGAAAGGTTTGAATAGTAAAAGTGAGGAGTTGGAAGAAATTAATAAGAAGATCTTCGTGTTTTTGGAGGAAATTTCTAGCTTCGATAGCAAAGGTAAATATCCATTTGAAGTTATTGAAGAACTTCCCGTCCCTGAGTTAAGATATAATCATAAATTCTTTTTCACTTACTACAAAGAAATTAAACAGAAATATCTTCTTGGTGATTTGTCACCAAGTGTTTTATCTAAAAGGGTAGCAGTCATGAAGAAAGTTGACAAACTATTGAAAGAAGCTGGACAACCAAAAGCTTTATTAGCGCTCCATGGCTCAGATAATGGTAGTGGATACAAAAGTTTTGATCCTACAGGTACATTAAGCAGCGAATACACCGATTTCATGAACAAAATGTCCGCAGAATATGCTGAAAGAGTCTTGGAGGTTCCATTAATTCATAACGCCATATTCTATGATGGTACTCCTGTGGTGGTGGTGAATCTTTATGCATTGAAAACAGTGAATTTCGATGTCAAATTGTTAATTTTCAAGTTGTTTGAAACTGCTAGCCAAGTTTGGGATAATAAATTTTATTTCATTTTCGATTTTACTGGCTTTTCTTCGGAGTTACACTTACTTGTTACATATGCAACTTTATTAAACACTTATGGTCCACCACAGTTATTCAAGAATTGTACGAGAATCTATTATTTTAACTTACCAATCAAGGATATATCAGCATTTTTTGGAATAGTGAAACCTTCAAATGTTAGTGACAAAGAAACAAGAGCCAAATTCTATACATATTCCCATTGTGATTCTAATGATATCATCTCAAGTCTATGCTTAAGTGATGAAACTATGGCAATTACTAGGGATAAAAAGGTGGAATTTAATAACTGCAAAGTTTTGAATAGTAGAACACATGAATTTTTCCTGGCTTCAGTAAGAATTGGTAGGCAATTTTTACTTATTTGCTCAAATGAATTCGTTCCAACAAATCATGAATTATGTGCTACAAGTGGATTTAGACCAGTTGAAATCTTTATGTTGAGTGATATTAGTAGATGTGAGGTTACAAAGTATAGTGGTGCTAATGATGAATTTACTATATTTTTCAACAACAATCAAAATATAATTATAAGGTCACATGAAAGACTGGAGGTTTTAAGATTCTTATTTTTCACAACCTCTAGGTTACCAAAAGCCTTAGTTGAAGATGATGATAAAGAGCTCCATAATAATGATATTTCGACCCAATGGTTTGGAAGATTATTTAATATTGTTTTTCAAAGTCTATTGTGCGATCATGATGACGTTAAATCAGCAGCATCACTGTTGTTAGCTTCAGTTTCTAATTACTTTGAAATCGGGTTTTCAATTGCTAGGGATCATGCTAAAAATATTGCTTACCCAGAGAATATCACTGATTTCATTGTTTCTATTTCAGAACATTTGGCTAAAGAATTCCCCGAAATGACATATAGGTTTTTTAGAGCTTTCTTTGATTGCCATGAGAAATTACCAAAAAAACATAGAATGGATGCCATTTTATACATTTCTCCATGGATTCCCAATATTTGTGATCACGTTTATTTGGAAGATGAACAACTTGGTCCTGACAGAGTTGCGGGTATCATAAGACAATTGTGCCTGGTTTCAGCATTAAGTGAAGAAACTATATCAGCTACAAATGATTATATTTGGAAAAAATTATTTTCTGAGTCAATTTTAACACCAATTTTGTTAGATGAAATTGTTACTTTTGTAATGGATAATAGAAATGATGATCCTGAATGGAGCTTTATTATTTCTATCATAACTCCAAGTGTTGAACTTTGTGGTGAAACGATCAAACGATTAATTGAATGTATCAATGAAGCTTATGATAGTGATTCTGAAATTGCTTCAGAGAGTAAATTGTTTGAGATTATGATATTGGTTAAAATTTGTTCCTCGTTGTTCTTTGATTCATACGTTTTTGCCCAATTATTCTTAGCTGATATCTTTTTCATTTGTACCCTTTTTATTGATAATCCATCTTTGGAATTTGGTGCAGATCTTCAAAAATTAGTGATAAACACTATTCAATCATTTTTCAATAAGCCAGATTTAACAGAAGAAGAGCGGAACACTGTGGATTCTACCTTAAAATATTTTAGTGGACAAAGAGCTAAAATGTTATTTGGTTTGACCAGAGAAAGAACATCTGGAGTTTCTGACATCACCCAGTTATATAATAGAGCAGGTAGTTTTGAAACTTTATGTGATTATTTAAACGATTTTATTTCAGTTTTAGGATCTGCTGACGATAGAGCCGGTTGGAGATCAAGATGGAGCTCCTACGCAATGGATGTTGCATTTGCAACTGGGTCATTGTTTCAGGTTAGAGCTATTTTGGTTGTGGGTATTTTGGCCAAAACTGGTATCAGCGACCATACTACTTCCAAGGTTTTAAAGTTAATGAGTGGACCGGCTTTCAGTCCATCAATGGAATATATGACCAATATATTGATGAGCTCTGCTCGAATGTTTAAAGGCTTATCTCACGATTCTGTGTTCCCATCAATTATAATATGGCCTGAAATATATCTTGGAATGCTTAACTATTCTTCATTATATCAAGCAAGTATTCAATGTTTGTTGAATACCATGATAATGAATCTAGAGCAAGGTGTTGATTATCTCGATAGGATTTTTTTACAAAGGAAGCATTTAGCTCCATTCATTGATGCAGTGGAAAAAGCACATGGATTCCATATTGATAAAAGAAACTTTTTGTGTTACATATTTTTCATATTTACTCAAGGGTTGAAACTAAGTCATATTAAACATACATCATTGGAATGCTTGAAACAAGTCTTCAAGGAAAGGTATGTAATCCATCAAAGGGATGTGGGTAAAGAGCTTCCTGGTGGATTGCAACCTTACTTATATTTTATTTGGTTGTCCTGTAATGAAGAAAGTTTTGAAGAATTTATTCAATCAACAGATTATACTCCTCCAGAATATCATACATTTCTTAAGTTATCTATACCGAAGCTGACCCTTGAATTTTTATTGATGGAGGATATTTATTCAATTTTAACATTATATCATGCTGCATACCTTTATGCAACACCAACTGTCGAATCTGGATTCAAAACTAGATTTTTATACTCCTTGAAGGAGATTGCACATAGAAAACCAGAAAAAGGTAAACGAATTTTCCATATTATAAGAACCGAATTAGAAAATACTTTGATTGATAGTAACAGTATTGATGTTGTTTCCATTGCATCTGAAATCATGTTGATGATTCTTAATGATAAGACATATTCTATGAAGGAGCAAGAAAAGATTACAGACGATTTCTTAAATGAACATGGACTAATGATCATGAAGAACTATAAATTCCGCAAACTTCAAGAATTATTAGCAGAAGATGAAAATGCAAAAGAAAGAATAAAATCTGATAATGAAAAGTTACAGGAGATGATTTATAGGAGTGCATCTTCATATGTGGAAAACGAAAAACTTGAAAATTAGATAAATAATGATTTATGAGTCTTTATATTGTACATTGTAAATATATACAGTAATAATACATTAAGATAGATGCTTTTTAAAGGCTTTTTCAAATTCTTTTTTATGCAAACGGAATAATAACATTGTAGCTCTGGCGTCTTCCACAGACGAATGCTGGCCTTCTTGAATTTCTATTTGTAGGAAATGCTTGGTTAATTTCTTAAGGGAGGGCGTTTTCCCATTGGAAATGGCTCTAAATGGTTTGAATGTTGAAGTATCACGAGTCATTGACTTGGGGTGGGACAAAAAGAGAGCTTCAAGATCGTGATGAACAGCATGTCCAACTAAAATACGGCCCTTTAGTAAATCTGCAGTTTGCTCTTGTGCTTCTTTAAAGGTTATGGCATCCTTCATATGCTTGGGCGTAACTCCACTTACCCAAGTTCTCCAATCAGTAACTTTCTCTTTAGGTTTTACAAACTTGTCGTAAATTGTATGTCCATAGAAATTAACTATAGAAACTCTAGCCAATGCACTCTCTGTTCCTTCTGGTCCAACACCTACGAATTCACAGTCCATCGCTAAGAATTTACCAGGTAAGACTTTCTTAGGTACATTGGGATTTATCCTTGTGGTTGTAGATGCTATGATATGATCAAGCTCAATATTGTGTTCGTTAGACCATAAAGCATGAGCTAATCTGGAAACTTCTGCAAATGTAATATTTTCAATAACTTTTTCTTGTTTTTCAGAAACTTTAGAAACGGATGTAATATTACTCTTTTTCTTGTTAACCTTGGATTTCGGGGCCACAGTCTTTTGTAGCCTTTGCCAATTCAGTGAAAGCTTTGCCATTTCTTATCTAAAAGAGATGTGATTTCAGTAATTTTTCATCTGCGCATCTCATATATTTTCCTATTTAATATGGCTCATCTCTTGATGATAAACGTTTATAACCCACCGAATTTTACTAATGATTTCTTCACATTCTTGTTCGCTTACAGCCTCTAAATCATATTTCTTTTTGATGGTCGAATCTTTATCTGGCTTCTCAATCACAATTTTAAAATGATTTGGATTTTTACTGCCCTTGTACTGTTTAACTTTTACAATCTGGGTGATATGGAAAGAACTGGTTTTCAACATTGAACTATTGTAGTAGTTGGAATAATTATAATGATGTAAATGTCTGTGATGAGATACACCTGACTGAGATGCTAAGAAAGGGTTTTCACTAGGATTAGTTGTAAATGCCTTATCTTCTGGTGCTTGTAATCGAATATAATCGCCATCAATGATAAGAGCTTTCTCTATCTTATTCAAAATAGTGGTCTTTTTTCTCCATACTTTCCAGCTGAAGTATCTACCCTTGGTTTTTTCGGGAAGTTGTGAATTGAAACCAGAAATCATATCATCAAAATATCTACTTGAGTTGACTTCATGTGCAGCTTTTGGATCGACTTGTTTAATTGGCCCTGTTATGCTACTTCTCTTGTTTCCTGAAATTTGTGGCTTTTCTTCATGTATTCCAGTTAAAGTAGGCTGGTTTTTTGGAGGTGTAATTACACTTAATGGAGTAGGTGATATCGTGTTATCTACCAATGGACTGACTTCATCAGATCCATTGCCTAGTAATGATCTAACTGGGCCCACCCTCGAAGGAACAATTTCCAATGTAACTGATTCAAGCTCTCTTATAAGTTCATTATTATTGACATATCTTTTGCTCTTGATTGCATGATCATCCAATAAAGTATCTGTTAAAGTGACAACACCATTATCATCCTGAACATTCACTGCATCGCCTTCAGAATACATTACCAACCTGAACATATAATTTTTAGGGTCCAAATTCTTTTGTGAACAGAAATCATAAAGAACTTCTTGTACTGAAGAATCAGCATTTGCTGAAATGTGAAATTGTACTCCCTTGGTATCTTTAATTGTTAATTGGATATCTTCTGTGTTCTCTCTGTGGACACTTTCCTCTTCGATCATGGTTTCCAAATGATTACGATTGTATTGGATTAGATTCTCCTTAAATTCGATAGCCAAAGGTGATTGGGCTTCATTCTTTTTGATTTCTTTTTCATCAGTAATCCTACAAATTGCAATCTCTTTGGGGTTGTTATATGAAGATAATACCCTAGTTCTATCCAAAATACCAAAAGAACCATAATTTTCACCATCTTCATCAACCAATTCTAACCTCCAATTATTTGGATATAATGAAAACTCGGGATCTTTCTTGAACTCATCAAGCTCAGAAATGTGGAGCAAAATATATCCAATACAATCTGCTACTGTAACATTGTTGTTGACAGATAATTCCTTAATGGTAGGAGTAGTCTTTGGAGGAACAAAAACATCAATACATACCTTTACTGCATTACCTAGTAATGAATCATCATTTACAAAAGAGTAATAATTTAAAGGGTTAGTAAATGCTGACTTATTCCTGGACAGTATCATGGAGCTAAGATTCGAAGTTTTGGTCGCTGGGTTAATAGAAGGTACTTTGATCTTTTCAAACTTTACACTAGGCTTTTTACCTCGTAATGATGATAATGCTGAACTAGAAGTTGATGTATTAAGCTTTGAAGCTTTTTCAGTATTCAAAGTTGAAATTTTGCTAGATTGCATATCAGAAGTATATGACTGAAACTTGTTTCGTTTTCTCCTTAACTTGGAAGAAAGTAATTTGGTCTTTTTAGAATATTCAAAATCAGAAGTATCAAAAGAATCTAATATTAACGAGTCATCAATATAAGAATCACCATCAATATCAGTAAATGCAGAGTCCGAGGACGATATATCATCTTCATTCCCATAATCATCTTCATATTCGTCATCTTCGTAACTATAATCGTCGTTATTATTCTCTGAAGGATCATTTAAAGCTTCTGACGTACGAGAGTCCCGTATGTTGGAACCAATACCATCAGATGTTCCTAATCCACCTAATGCATCAGGTAACAGGTACTCTGATATGCTGCCTTTAGATTGCGGTGAAGCAATGGATTTGTTCATACCGTCAGATGCTTGAGAATCATTAGCAGGGATCTTTTGAGTGGCATCACTATCCAAACTATCGTTTTTTTGTAAAGAAGAGAGTTTCGTGGTTCTTATCGAGCCTTCGCTACTATCACTGTCGTATCCATTGGTATCTCTTTGAAATAATCGGATAATGTTCGGTTTTCTTTTTCCCTTCTTTATGGTGGTTGTATAATTCAACAGTGTATTCGATGACTTGGGTAATAATTCATCATCATCCGATGAAATTTGATGCTCTCCCAGACCTACCTGGCTCTGAATCCCGGCAGATATCATGGAACTGGAACTTTCTGTTCTGGTTATGTGATCAATTTGTAGTTTTTCAAAATCAGTCTTATCGGAAGCAATGGCAGGATCTGTATCAGCTTTTGCCTGACTATTGATCTGATCAATTGACTTTGTCTTATGTCTTATTTTACTCTTTCTCTTGTAAGACTTTGAATGTACCTTTAAAGGGGCATTACCATTGAATTCATCAGGAGTATTTATATCAATTGGAGGTGAAGTCAGTAAAGATAATGAATCGAATATATGCCGATAAACATCATTTTCAGGGTCTTCATGATATGGATGTAGCGTCCGCCTTATCTCATCATCATTTTCGTACAGCACCAAGTATGATCCCCTTAAATGTGATATCAAATGTGAAGCCTCTATTGGAAATGCCATCAGTTATTATTAGATATGGTTTACCATACAAGTTTTTGTAGTGCAAGAAGATCAAAAGTTTTCGAGAAGTATAAACAATATTTGAAATCTCAATTTGATAGCGTTTAATCAAGCGAATAACCAAGGAGTTTAGATATATTGATAGAAGTGTTGTAAGCAAAGTAAGAAATTCCAACAGCTAAAACTATTAATAATCTAACGGCATTTAGAATAAATTGAATTGATTCGAAATTCTAATATATTCAATAGAAAATTCCTATCACCTATTGAACAGCTATGTCCAACAATCCCAATCACATTAGATACGATCGAAATCAATCAAGTCTACAAGACTTAAATGATGATATTGATGATATTTTCAATAACTATGTTAATTCCACTGCTCATGACAGCGTCGATACTTTAGATTCGGTTGATAACAAACCACCTCCTATATCTTCTGCCAACCATATTGATCCCAATGGTTTACCAATTCATATAACTTCAAGATTGTCTTCCATCCAGGCTAGTCATGATGCTATTAAAAGTGCCCCACAAACTCCAAATTCAGGATCTTTTACTTTTCAACCAAACAAATATGCCATGTCGAATACTTCATTGAATATTTTGGATACACCTGCAATAGAACATGAATTAAAAGATATTATAGGTCCTGAATCTGTAAATAAGTCAGCAGAAGCGATAAAATCATTAAATCTTGATGAAGATCTGGAAAACTGGAATGAGAAAGGAGCTGCTTCCAAAGTTGTCGATAGTCAAAATGGTGTTAAAGTTATCAGAAGAACTGTCCAAGACTTCGAATTTGGTAAACAACTAGGTGAAGGATCATATTCTACCGTTGTTCTTGCCACTGATAAGATTACAAATATAAAATACGCTGTCAAAGTATTGGATAAAAGACATATTATAAAGGAGAAAAAAGTCAAATACGTTAACATTGAAAAACATGCATTAAATCGTTTGAGCAATAGAGTTGGTATTGTTTCATTATATTTCACTTTCCAAGATAAAGATTCTCTTTATTTCGTATTGGATTATGCTTCCAATGGTGAATTATTATCTTTAATCAAAAAATATAATACATTAAGTGAAGATTGTACCCGTCATTTTGGAGCTCAAATTCTCGATGCCATCAAATATATGCATGATAATGGTGTTATCCATAGAGATATCAAACCAGAAAATATACTTTTAGATGATAAATTACGAATCCAAATCACTGACTTTGGAACCGCTAGATTATTAGAAAAGAAAAATGATGAAAGCGAAGACTATCCTCTTGATGTAAGAGCTAAATCTTTTGTAGGGACTGCTGAATACGTTTCTCCTGAACTATTGGAAAATAAATACTGTGGTAAACCTGGTGATATTTGGGCTTTTGGGTGTATTTTATATCAGATGATTGCTGGTAAGCCTCCATTCAAAGCAGCGAATGAATACTTGACATTTCAAAAGATTACAAAATTACAATACGCTTTTAGTGCTGGATTCCCATTAATTTTAAGAGACTTGATCAAACAAATTCTTGTATTGCAACCATCAAGAAGAGCTAATATAAGTACCATTCAAGATCATTACTTCTTTCGAGATATCGATTTCGATGATCAAGAACAATTATGGAATACAGACCCTCCAGAATTGGGTCCTTTCAAAATGTCAGCTAAGTCGATGATGAAAGTACCTGAAATGGCAAAGTCACCATCATCACAATCGGTTGCAATTAAAAGACAACCAAAGAAAGAAAGTGTTCAAAAGCGGGTTGTAAGCGAGCCAACTTCTGCATCTAAACAAGCAAATAATAATCCACTTGTTAATCCTGCTATGGCTGCAGCTTACGTTCTTAACAAAAAAGAAGACTCGCCAGAAATTGATGAAGGGACTGTTACAGATGTCCCTAATACACCAACTGAAGATTCCTCGGGCGATTTATCCAAAACAACATCTAGGAATAGCAATGCTGCCTCTAGGACACCAACAACACCTCAACCAGAATACATTCCTGGAACTAATATTTTAAGACCAACCATTAATTCAATCCATTCATATTCCAGAGCCTCCTCTTCGAGAAGAAAGCAATCAACCAAAACAAAACCCAAATCCAAGATCATGGAAATCACACGGGTAACTCCTTTAGAAGTTGCATGGGAAAAGTATTTAAAGCACCCTGATGAAAGAATTTTAAAGATAGGGGCAGTGATTGCTGCTCGAGTACCCACTGAAGTATTTGAAAGAAAATATAGAGGAATGATTCATGATTCACCTCTTGGTTTTCATAATCAACATCGATCCAATTCCAGCTTTTTAACAAGCGTTGTAAATGGTAATAATAGTGGGTTAAGGTCTGGAAGTCTAGTGGAAGAACCTGAGGTGGAAGCTGATGAGTCTAAAGCCGTAAGGGATTACTTTGTGGTTGAAGAAATTCCACCACCTTCATCTTCAGAAAGCCAAACATCATCAAAACTGTCCAAGTTTCTCCTGAAATTAGGTATTTCAAATAAAGAGAAAGGATCAAGTTCTGAACCAGTGACACAACATGCACTAGAAAAACCGAAAACATGTACATTAATTATAACTACTCATGGAAGAGTTTTGATATTTTTCAGAAATGATCCTGACGCTAATTACAGGCTTATTTCAGAGATCAAATTAAGTTATTCTTTTATTCAGTTTAAAGAGGTTATTACCAATAGTAGTAGACTACTGAAATTAATCCCCACAACAGGAATGTTTGCCATAGAATCCACTAATAACACATTTACATTCGAAGTAGAGAAGCATGACGTGAGTGGATGGACAGAGTCCTTGGCTAAAGCACAAACTAATCAATATGAAAGAATTAAACAAGAAAATGAGTCCAAGTTGAAAAGTCCTATACTGTCACCCAAATTAATGGAGTCGCCAGAATTTCCATCTACCAATTCCAATGCCCAGTCATCATCTGGAAGTCATAGTAATAACGTAGAGGATGGTAAGAAAATAACTGCTATTAAATCACCATCCCAATCAAGAGAGAGAGAGGGAATCTTAAGTGGTCGAATTCAAGCTAGAGCATCGGTTAAAAGAAAGCCTCCTCCACCAATAAAGAGTCATCCAGGGGGCGTTGATATGTCCACAGGTTTAGGTAACAGCAATGAGAGCGGAATGTTACATGCTGCACAATTGGCTGTTTCAAATACTCAACATCAAAAACCTACAAACAATCGAAGATCAAGTTTCTCAAAAGAAGATAAGAATTCTTCCAATTCAAAAGTCGTTCGAACTTCTTCGACAAACTCGGGTAAAATCACTTCAATGAACTCCAAGTTTCTTGCTAGAAGTCAACGTAAAAAATAGTTAGCATAAATATAAATTTATAACGGTTTCAATTTTAGTTGGCAATCTTTGTTCACGTGGATACTTCAATATACTAAACACTGGTATTTGAACACAATTAATTAAAAAGCAGTCACGCAGTCACCTGTTGAAATTCGTGTACGTTATAATTTTTATGTGGATACCTTTTTGTGTAACTTTTCACTTTCTATTGCGAAAGCCCATCAATCAAATTTTTTTCTCTATTTTTTTGCAAACTTTTTAACCAAGTTTAATATTATCAAAAATGGTCAAATTTGTTAAAGCAGGTAAAGTTGGTATGTACTAATGAATATAATCGATAATCAATGAGAATAACACATAGTGGAATATGTGGTTGAACTCCTTTACAAACTTCAAGTTGAAAATATGTTGGCCATGACGATGAGAGGGGATTTACCAAGTTGAAAAGTGAAAAGCAAAGACGAAAGCTAGGAAAGCAAGTGAATAAAATCATCATTCAAAAGATGGTGTCTCTAAGAGACAAGTTAAATCTAAGGAAGTTACAGTTGGGTTATTCATTTCCCTGTTATAAAACTGTGTTCAACATTCTCAATATTATAGTGAAAAAAATTTTCAGTATACTAACAAATCATTTTAGCTATTGTTGTCCGTGGTCGTTTCGCCGGTAAAAAGGTCGTCATCGTTAAATCTCACGATGAAGGTTCCAAATCACACCCATTCCCACACGCCATTGTTGCTGGTATTGAAAGATACCCATTAAAGGTTACCAAAAACTTAGGTGCTAAAAAGACCGCTAAAAGATCCAAAGTTAAGCCATTCATCAAAGTTGTTAACTACAACCACTTAATGCCAACTAGATACTCTTTAGATGTTGAAGGTTTCAAATCTGCTGTTACTTCTGAATCTTTAGAAGAACCATCCCAAAGAGAAGAAGCCAAAAAAGTTGTCAAGAAAGCTTTTGAAGAAAGATACCAAGCTGGTAAAAATAAATGGTTCTTTACCAAACTTCAATTTTAAATTGATTTAACAAATAAAGAACTCGGGGTTATAAAAGACTTAGAAAATTATATATTTTTATCATGCATTGGGTTTAAAAAAATACACAATAACTAATGATTATTTTTTAAACTTTATGTAGTCCCTTATTTCATGTATATTTACTTGATGTATTCATAATACTACAGCAACCGTATACTATTGTAGATCAACTTGTTCTCTCAATGTAATGAAAGGCATTTTTTCACTGACTTTTTTTTTCTCCTTCACATTTCGAGGATAAAAACACATTTTTTTTTTTTAACCTAAACTATGACTGATCTTGAACAAGGTGTGAAGAATATGCAAGTGACAGACAATAAAGAGCAAGAACAAGTGGTCACTCCTTGGGAAGTGGAAGGTGCTATTGTAGATGGACAAGATCAAGGTATTGATTACCTTAAATTAACCAAACAATTTGGTACTAAAGTTATCTCCCCAGAGACTTTAGAAAGATTTGAAGCATTGACTGGTGTTGAACCTCATCCATTCTTAAAAAGAGGTGTTTTCTTTAGTGAACGTGACTTAAGTAAGATCTTAGACTTATATGAATATGGTGAACCTTTTTTCTTATACACTGGTAGAGGACCTTCTTCTGATTCTATTCATTTAGGTCATTTAATTCCTTTCATCTTCACCAAATGGTTACAAGATGTATTTGATGTTCCATTAGTTATTGAATTAACTGACGATGAAAAATTCTTGTTCAAACCAAAATTAACCATTGAAGATGTTAAAAGATTTTCTTTTATTAATGCTAAAGATATTATCGCTGTTGGTTTTGACTTGGAAAAGACATTCATTTTTTCTGATTTAGAATATATGAGAGGTGCTTTCTATGAAAATGTTGTTAGAGTATCCAGACAAATCACTACTTCCACTGCTAGGGCTGTTTTTGGTTTCCAAGATAGCGACTGTATTGGTAAAGTTCATTTTGCAAGTATTCAAATTGCTACTGCTTTCCCATCTTCTTTCCCAGATGTTTTGGGATTACCTCCAAAGACACCTTGTTTAATTCCTTGCGCTATTGATCAAGATCCTTATTTTAGAGTTTGCAGAGACGTTGCTGATAAATTGAAATATTCTAAACCTTCCTTAATTCATTCTAAATTCTTCCCTGCTTTACAAGGTGCTACAAGCAAAATGTCTGCTTCTGACACCACTACATCTATATTTATGGATGATACACCTAAACAAATCCAAAAGAAAATCAACAAGTACGCTTTCTCTGGAGGTAGAGCTACACTTGAAGAGCACAGAGAAAAAGGTGGTAACCCTGATGTGGATGTTGCCTACCAATACATGTCATTCTTTAGTTATGATGATGAAAAACTAGAAAAATTGGCTGATGGCTATAGAAAAGGTGAAATTTTATCAAGTGAAATGAAGAAAGAGTGTATTGAAGTACTCCAAAAAGTCGTTGGTGACTATCAAGAAAGCAGAGCCAAAGTCACTGATGAAGTTTGTAAGCAATTCATGACTCCTCATAAGTTAAAGTTATACTCTGGGGAAAGAAAAGTTCCTGCAAAAGTCAGAGAAAAGAAAGTTAACAAATAATTTATAATATGCCTTATTTAATATATATATACATCATTTGTATCTAAGCAGACCTTGGTAATCTGTTTATTCAATTGAGGAGCTTATTAAGATTATCTAAGATGAATAACAATTTTTCAAAATCATCATCTGTGGTACTATCTCCTTTACCAAACCATCTACTACCTATTGATAATATGACACTTTTGGGTTCTTTCAAGTTTTTAAGTAAAAGCTTCCCCACCTGTGACCCTATAACTTGTATCTTATAATTGTTGTGATCACCAATGATAATTATAGGTTCTATACCTAAGCTCTCTTCAAATTCTTCAAAATTGGATAAATCTGAAAGTATATTTATGGCTTGTTGGGAGTTCAAAGGTAATTCCATAGTAGTATCAGTTATCCCGTTTATCATGATATTTATGATTAACGTTTCGCCTATCTCAACTTTATGAAATATAAACGTCTCATTGGTCTTTGGATGCACTATCTCAAACTGATCTGAAAACTTTGTCTCTTTCATTAAAGATTTATATTACTGAAAAATGCGAGATAATGGTTATGCCTAGGGCTAACTTGTACATGAACATTTTTTTTTATAATATCACTAGGTTTAACACCTAACCTTTGACTATGATCTTAGCTGATGTGTTTGGCGACTGTTTCTTTTTTTGTGTGATTTTTAAACAACATTGATCATATATTTATTTGACAATTAATTGTGATAAACAGATTGTGTGATTTTTGCAGCTTGAAAAAAACAGAAATAAAAAAAAACTTAAAAACTAAATATGACATAAAATATATATACATATCGTCAACCAAAGGATATCAGGAGTACTGTCCCAATATCCACAGAAATTGATATTGGGTATATAAAAAAGAAGTTTGAATAAATGAATGTAGCTATAACAAGAGTTTCTGACGTCATGCAACCGTTAATGTATATTCATACCGAGAGAAGAGCTCATACGAAGTACTTTCATCAGCAGATAATAACAGCTCTCAGTAACCGCAGTATATACAGTTGATCCTAGAGGTACATTATCATAACGGTCTATTTACTTACAGGCTTTTTTTTAGTTGGCTCCATTTATGATTTATAATGATTTGTAAAATTATTAATCCGAATCCTGCAACCGGATCGCTCATGATTTTTCATTGAAAAATATAAAACCATTTAAATTCCCCAAAGCTAGGTACTTTAAAATTTAGAGACAATATGTCTGACACTTTCACCCCAATACCTGAAGCTCTTGAAGCATTCAAAAAGGGAGAGTTTTTAGTTGTTATGGATGACGAAGATAGAGAAAATGAAGGAGACTTGATTATTGCAGCTGAATTAATGACTCAAGAGAAGATGGCTTTCCTTGTACGTTATTCTTCTGGATACGTCTGTGTTCCGTTGAGTACTGAAAGAGCAAATAGCCTTGAATTACCTCCTATGGTTGCTAACAAAACTGATAAACATGGTACCAACTACACAGTAACATGTGATTATGCCCATGGTACCACAACTGGTATTTCTGCTTACGATAGAGCATTAACCACCCGTAAATTAGCTGATTCTAATTCCAAGCCAGATGACTTTATTAAGCCAGGTCATATAATACCGTTAAGAGCAGTTCCTGGATTGTTAAAACAAAGAAGAGGACATACTGAAGCTGCTATCCAGTTATGTGAATTAACAAACTTAGAACCAGCAGCTGCCATTTGTGAATTAGTTAGAGATGAAGATGGGTTAATGATGAGATTAGATGATTGTATAACTTTCAGCAAAACCCATGGTATCAAGTTGATCAATATCAAACAGTTGGTCGAATATATTTCTTAAAAATTATGTACATACAGTTTTTGAAAATATTTATTTAATTTTAAAAGATTCTTGTATCTATTGTAAACGTAATTGTACTTTTCTTTTACCAGTAACATCATCCTTTACAGACTCAATCTCGACTTTAACTTTATCAAATACTCCAATGGTTCTTTTTTGTTTTTTGAAATCAGTAAAATGCAATTCGAATTTTTCTTCATCATACATGGCTGAATCAGCTTCACCCAAATCTTCTAATCTAATTAAACCTTCAACACCAAATTTTGGAACTAATACGACTATACCATTACTAAAACACTTGATAACATATCCTTCTTGAATAGATTCATTTTGTTTCATCACTTGTCCCACGTAATATTCAATACTGGCTCTTCCAGCAAATTGGGCATTTCTATGACGTCTGTTTATATTCTTTACAATGAGTTCCATCTTACTTTTGTCTCTGTGGCTTGGAGCCAAGTCTTCATAACCAATAGCTCCTGCTAATTGCCTATGCACAACAACATCACAATATCTTCTAATTGGTGAGGTAAAATGAGTGTAGATATCAACAGCCAAACCATAATGTCTAAAATCAGGATAACCAAAGAAACCTGATGGGAAGTATTCTGCTGCCATCATGCACCTAGTGGACATGATTCTGATTAATGTATTGAAGTAGGGGTCTTTATTATCAACACAATTGTCCAACGAATCAGCTAATGCTTTGGAATTTTCTAAAGAAATATGCATACCGTTTTTACGAACATCTAACATTTCATTCAATTGTTCAAAATTGGTGGAAGGTGGTGCTGCATGTCTTCTTAACATAGCAGTTTGTGGGTAGGCATCATAAATCTTTCTTGCAACAGAAATATTAGCAAATAACATGAATTCTTCAACTAATGAGTTTGTTTCCAATAATTGCTTGATTTCAACTTCGCCGGGATCTGATGTTTCACTATCCATGTGAACTTTAACTTCAGGTGAAGCCAAATTTAATGCACCGGCATCTAGTCTCTTTTGTTTTAACTTCTTAGATAATCTTAGCAAAATTCTCATGGAGTTAGTCAACTCATCATTTTGCAGCTTATCATCAATTCTTTTTTGTGCAGCTTCATATGAAAATGCTTCTCTGGACTTAATGATAGATTTGGTAAACTCAACATTAATAATATTGGCATCTTCATCAACTTCCCAAATAACAGAGAAAGCATAACGATCGACATATGGTTTTAAAGAACAAAGATTGGTACCTAATAATAAAGGCAACATATCGATTCTTCTATCAACCAAATAAACAGAAGTACCTCTTGATGCACCTTCATCATCAATAGGAGTGTTTGCCTTGACAAAGTGGGTAACATCTGCAATATGAACACCAATTTCATAATTACCATTTGGTAATACTTTTGCATGTAAAGCATCATCAATATCCACACAATTTGGTGGATCAATAGAGCAAACCAACCTATCTCTTAAATCTCTTCTCTTTTTAAGTTGAGGATCTCCGTTATCCAAGTTATCTGGTACTTTCCATTTATCACCTTCTTTGGGTAAACAATTCAAGACGTTTGTGGCAAATGGTCTATATTCAACATCATGTTCAAGAAGAAGGGCTTCTGTTTCAGCCTCTGTACTTTCAATATCACCCAAAGATCTTACAAAATGCCCTTGTGGGTACTTGGAAGTTGACTCCCATGAATCAACAGATACAACAATTCTTTTACCCAACAATTCCTTGGCTCTTCGGGTTTTAATCCTAATCTTTGGCAAAACAGGCTCCATCAAAATTACAAAACATGATCTTGATGCATTTCCATTATCATCAGCAGATACCGAGGTAGGAGCAATTTGACCAACATAGTATCTCCAAGATCTTCTTATTATTCCCACAACCTTGGCAGTTGGTTGTAGTTTCTTTTCGATATCAACCTTGTCTGAAGCTGCAAGACCAATGGCCTTGGTTGCTTCTTGTGCCAAGAGTATCCTTTCTTTATCTGGTATAATACTTGTAGTTCCATCATCTTCTTCATCATCAGGATTATCATTAATGTCATCAATAGAGTCTTCCTCGACAATAGTAGAGGATGGAGTTCTCCATTTATCTTTTGGCAATAATTCAACTACTACCAAATCACTATTAAAAGCCCTATTAAGGTTTTTGGTACCTACAACCAAAAGTGGTCGTTTAAAATTAGGTACTTGAACAGAACCTTCCAAAAAATTATATTTTGATATGTTAAGAATACCTTTGAATAAAGTTTTGTTTTTAATACCCGCTTGAATTCTTGCATCTGAGTAGTATTCCTGAAACTTAGTTTCGACGACAACTTCACCAAACGTTTGATTTTCTGGAATTAACTCTCTTAAATAATCGGCATTTGGTAATAATTCAATGTAATCGACCAAGCTTTTGGCATTTATACCTTCCTTAATAGCCTTTTCTCTATTGTCTTTATCATTACAAATAAAAACAATTTCAATTGGTGTAGATTGAACTTCATTCATGTGTTTACTATACCAACTTGCAACTCTTCTTATGGCTCTATCATTTCTGTCATTTATGGTCTCACCACGTTTTCTTCCCACATATGTATCTTCATGGAACTCATTATGGAACACTACAAAGCGTTTCTCCTCTGCTTTTGCCAATGTTCTTAATCGCTGATATATTGGAAAAGATTTATTCTTGACTTCTTCCAAGACCGTTTGGGGGATTATAACATCATAAAAACACTCATTATTCTCGAGTAAATCAATTGCCTGTAAAACGATGTTTGTATCCAAGACAATATAATGACGTTTCCCTTCTACTTTTGAAGGTGTTTCTGATAATTGCACGTTGGGAGTTTTTCCATCTGGGTTCTCTTTTATAATTTCAGCACATTTACTGCACAACTTGGAATAACAGATGATATCATCTCTTAAATAATGTTCTCGTACAACCTTGGTAGCACCTCCATGCCTGGACATGACAAATACTTTGGATGTGACGGTCAAACCACTTGATAATCTCTTTTTATCAACTGACATCTTTTACCCAAACGTTTAGATTTTTGAGAATTTTGCGATGATGTGAGGATTAATTCAGAACCAAATAAAAAAGTCTATGTAGATTACTTAAATATAAACACAACTCTAGTGACTGGAAGATCCAATCAAATAACACCAAAAGATCCATTAGATATTTCATTCCTAAGCCTTTTCATAATTTCTTGTTTGGGTTTATCCAAATCTTGTATATCATCGTCACTTAACTCTTTCACTGATCTTAGTATATTAGTTTGATCAGGGGTGAGTCTTTCTATTGGATGTTTCTTTCTGTTAACACATATTTCGATAGTTTCTGAATTGGTGGCGTTTAATAATAACGATATTTCCACCAATGCATGCGCCAATTGTGGACACTTGTCGAGCAATTTCTCCATCAACAAAGGATTAGTAGAAGACATATCCTTAGCTTCCTTCAAAATTTGTTTGGCAGTATTTTCATCAAACTGTGATAATAAATTGGAGATAACTTGGGATGTGGTTTGATTAGGAAATATTTGAATACCTAAAGGCAATGGAGGTAATTTTTCTGATTCTGCCGTGACTTCAAATTGAGAGGTATCGGAAGCCAATGAACATTTCAAACTTCTATTCCCTATAATGAAATTATTTAGATTTCTTATAGCAGAAGCAGCTGTTTCATCATCACTATATTTAATGAAAGCATAACCTTTTGATCTTCCACTTACAGGGTCAAACAATAACTTTAAATCCTCTACCGGACCGACGGACTTCGCTATCTCTAACACCTGTTCTTCAGTATATTCATAGGGGATATTCCCTATATAAACACAATTTCTTTCCATAGCTAATGTAGATAGATTTCTAGTCAAACAACACTGCGACTTTCGTTAACATGAAAATCTCGCACAATTAATTATTTCTAGACTTTTTGAATACGCCATGGAAGCTAAAGAAATAAAATCAATCGTCTCTAATTTGGACAAAACATCAGATGATGTGACCATCTTAAAATTACTAAACATATTAAATGATGGCGTTAAACCAACTGAAAAATTGTTGAGAGAAACCAAAGTTGGTGTAGCAGTCAATAAGTATAGATCCAGTTCTAATAGTGAAATAAGCTCATTGGTAAAAGTAATGATTAGAAGTTGGAGGGATGTGGTTCAAGCAGAGAAGAACAGAAAGAAGGATGTCAAGCCTACTACATCTACCGATTCCACCACTGATTCTAAACCAAAAGAGAATAAATTTCATAGCGGGCCAAGAAACCCTAAAATTGATGGTATTAGTACCGAAATTTATGACGATTCTACTAGAAATGCTTCCATCACCGCTTTATATACTGCATTGTCCATTGAAAGGGGTGATGATGGTAAACATATTTTAAAAGTAGCAAAAGAGATTGAATCTGCAGTATTTAAAGATGAATATCTGAGAGTTGCAGATGGATATAGAAATAAATTAAGAACTTTTGTTATGAATCTTAGAAATAAGAAAAATCCAGAATTAAGAGACAGATTGCTTACAAATCAAATACCTCCAGAAAAGTTTGTTAAAATGTCTCCTAATGAGATGGCACCTGAAGCTTTAAAGAAAGAAATTGAAAAATTACACAAACAAAATCTTTTTGATGCTCAAGGAGCCACTGAAAAGAGAGCTATTACTGATAGATTTACTTGCGGTAAGTGTAAGCACAAAAAAGTAAGTTATTATCAAATGCAAACTAGATCTGCGGATGAACCTTTAACCACTTTTTGTACCTGTGAAAATTGTGGTAATAGATGGAAATTTTCTTGATTTACACATAAAATCATTGTTGTAATATAGAGTCAAATTATGATTTAATCTGTATTTATATATATACTATAATTTATTAGAAGATGTTACAATACATACTTTTAGTTTAAGTTGAGTTAAACGTAAGAATTATTTTTAGCCAAAAAGGAAATCAAGTCAACCTTGGTGACAATTTGAATTGGTTTGTATTCATCATCGGTGATGATTGCGTTGGAGTTGGTTTCAAAGAACTTATTAAGTAAAGATAAAGGAGTCTTTAAAGTAATTGGTTCGTATTTTCTTTTAGAGTAACCAGATTCTTTAGTAATGTTGAAGGATTTTTCAAAGTCAGCCAATTTTCTAAAGTCAATAATAACTGGTCTGATGGAATTGGTCATTTGAACTTTCTTAGATGAAAGAGCTTTCAAGATTGAAGATAAAGTAACCAAACCGACTAATTGACCAGATGCATTTAAAACAGGTAATTGATCAAAACCATTAGATTGCAATAAATTGAAAGTCTTCTCAATGGTATCAGCTAAACTAACAGTGACAACAGGAGCCTTACCACTAACCAAGTCTTCAATAGTTTTGGAGGATAAGAATTTATCTTGTTCAGAAGCACCAGAATTGGCTTCTTCAACTTCAAAACCATTAGTTTTCATCCATTCATCATCAGCAAATTTGGACAAGTAAGATCTGATGGAATCTGGGAAGACAACAACAACAGTATCATCTTCAGTTAAATCTTTAGCAACTTCTAAAGCAGCTTGTAATGCAGAACCAGAAGAGCCACCAACTAAAATACCTTCATCTCTAATAATTCTTCTAGCTAATTTAAAGGATTCAGCATCATCAGTTTTGATCCAATTGTCAACATAGTCTCTATTTAAAACATCTGGAATGAAATCATAACCAATACCTTCAACAAAGTAAGGGTCGGATGAAGAATTAAGAGATGATGGAACAGCCAATATAGAACCTTTTGGATCAGCACCAGTGACTTTAACATTGGGGTTTTTTTCCTTTAAGTATTTGGAAATACCAGATATAGTACCACCAGTACCAGCACCAGCAACCAAATGAGTGACTTTACCATTAGTTTGTTCCCAAATTTCAAACCCAGTACCAAAGTAATGAGCTTTTGGATTAGCTTCATTAGAATATTGATCAAGGATAACGGCATTTGGAATTTCTTTTTCCAATTTCTTTGCAACTCCAATATGAGATTCAGGAGCATCCCAAGCAGCTTCAGTTGGAGTTCTAATAATTTCAGCACCTAAAGCTTTTAAAACGGAAACTTTTTCATTAGACATTTTCTCTGGTAAAGTAATAATGGTTCTGTAACCTTTAACAGCACCAACCAAAGCTAAACCAATACCAGTATTACCAGAAGTAGGTTCAATCAAAGTATAACCAGGCTTAATTCTACCGGATTTTTCAGCTTCTAAGACCATGTTTTTAGCAATTCTATCTTTAATAGAACCACCAGCGTTGAATAATTCAACTTTGGCATAAACTTTGGCTTTAATACCTAAACTTTGAGGGATCTTATTTAACTTGATTAAGGGAGTATTACCAATCAAATCTAATACATCATCTTTTAATGGTGGAACTTGGCTCATGTTCAAGTATTATATAAAATAAAGAGATGGATTTTCCGTATTTTTTTGCTCAACCTCACAAAACTGTGGCTCCAAAACCGTTACAGATAATAAACGAGCCTCTTTTTTTCTTTCTTTTTATAACTAAAAGAAATCATATCTCATTGCTTATATAATCTATACGTTTATAATTTTACACTTTACAACATCAGCATCTTGACCTGGCACTCCTTTAGTGAAGTCAAAAATCAGGAATAATCCTTTTCTATCTGCCACATAGACTTTCCCCCCATCTGCAGAGAACTTGATTGAAGCAGCTTCTATGTATCTTTCAGCATTAGAAACTTCTCCTAAAAGAACCACCACTTTTTTAAAACCTGAATTGAGATGTAATTCATAGTTTGGAATAGATACTAAATAAATCTTACCGTCTTTATCTAAGAATGCTAAAGCATCTCGCCGTGGCAGTATAGCTACCTTATGAATTGAAAACCCAACTTCCAGAAATCTCAATAGAAGATCGGATGACTTTATATTGGTGATATCTTGTTCGTCATCAATAGCATCATGTCTACTATTCATACTACTATCAAGGGAAAATGTATCTGACATCTGTCTACTTTGAAAAGAATCAATACTTGATCCTTCCAATCTAAGCATTATGGGAGGGCGTAGTTGTAATGAGCATGATGTCAAGACTATGGTATTTGGAATGGCTCCAAAATGTACATCTGTTATACCTTCGTTATCCATCATCAATGCATCATCTTCGGAATTATCATCGTCAGAATCATCATAAAATACCCCATCAGACTTTTTTCGTTTGGATAGTCTTAAAGCACTGGAATCTGTCCAAATTAATCTTGGTTTCTTGTAATTATCAGATCCGGGACTACGTAATCTTATAATAAGATATCTGGATTCCCAAACAGTACAACACATCAAGTGTGTAGAAGTAGCATTAAAATTCATAAGTTTTATCGGGTCTCTATAAGGAATTGTTATGGTTATTGGTTCTACTGATCCAATGATTTTATCACCTATGTTAGATCTTACCAATTTATGTAAAACAACAAAAGGTTGTTCTTTACCGGATATTCTTTCTTTAGCAGTTATACCACATGCAATTAAAGGGTCTGTGTTTGATATCGCAATACATCTAATGGGAAAATTAGTAATATAAGTATAGACCGGTTTACCCATTTCATGAGGAAGATTGGATTTTGAGACATTAAATACCCTCATGATACCCTTTGTGCCTGAAATTACCAAAAAGCTTGGACTCAACCTACAATTCAATTGTTCCCATTGATTGAGCTTCTTTTTATGATCTATATTAGAGTTTTGATCATTAGATTGTGAATTCGAAAAATCATTACGAATAACAACCTCTTGTCCATAATCTTCTTTCATTTCGTTAAACAGAGCACCATATTCTCCACTCAGTTTACCACAACAGACAAGAATTGGTCGAGGATCAGATTCATCTATTACCTCATAAAGTTCCCACCTTTTATCTGTAATCAAGACAAATCTCGTCACTTCTTTTCCAGTGATAGGATCAATATATATATTGATGTCACTGGATATAAATCTTGGTGTTTTTTTGATCATCGAGCCTTTAAATAAATTTGCAGAGAATAATTTACCCTGTTGAGTTTGGAAAGTTGATAACTTTCTATGAAATGGGAAACACTTACTAAAGTTATATTCTTTTTCTTCACTTAAATTGGACCAAAGACCTTCTTCAAATTTAGAAGTCTTACTTTTAGTTCTTTCATGAAATATTTCAAATGGCTGACTTTCACCCCCACCAGAACTAGTACCAGTACCACCAATAATAGTACCACCTCCAACAGAATTGTTCAAAGGCGAGACATTTTTTAAAGGTGAGATTGACAGGGAATTAAGTAAACTACCAGATGAACCTCTAGACTGATTAATCTCTATGGGCTCTACATTCACTAAAGGAGTAGTTATTGACGACACAATATCAGGATGAGTATTTTCTTCTTTGGCATATTTATAGAATAAACTTATCAAATCCATCTGCTCAGAAGTACGATCGACCGAGTCACCTCTAAAGCTTTTCTTAGATGATGATCTTCTTCTAGATTTAGCAACCGATTGCTGCGAGGAATCAGCTTGTATTCGTGTTAAAATCCCATACAAGTCTCTTAATTGTTTAATAGGTTTTAGGAGCGACACGTTGTGAGTTAAACAGTCAGGGCAATCTGCCATTCCTGTAGGATTTATTAAAGAAGAAAAATATCTCTCTGAAACGATACAGCCACAAGATAATACAGCCGCATCAGAAGAAATCGAATTAGGATCGAAGCTTCCTTGAAATTTCAATAACGGTTCGAGTGTCGACCCTTTCACCTTCTCCATCGATAATAATTAGTTGTAATCCTTTATCGTCTATTTACTTGAACTCTGCGAAAATACAAAATACGACTTTTTCCTTTTACGATCATAAACCCATAGATTATTATTAGACATATACACACAAACTAAACATCATATTACTGACCCTTTTTTTATCCCGTTATTCATACGTTGAAATAATGAATTGAACCCTTAATCCATAGTGATTTCGCTGTTATCATTACTCAGCAAAGTCTGAATACGAGTAGTTGATGGATGACTTAAAACTTGCCTTGATTCTGTACTAATCTCTTTCTTAATTGCCAAATCTTCAATTTGATGCTCATCATCTACTTTATTCTCTATCTTATCTTCTCCTGGTTCAAAATTGATCAAGGTTGGACGTTGGATCTTCCTTGAACCGATTGAAATAACAGTAGGAGTTTTATGTTGATCATCTTCTATATCATTCAAGAAGTTCACATCATCTTCGTCATTAAAATAATTGAAAAATGAGTATACAGCATTGCTAAACCTACCAAACGAGGAAGCTAATTTTTGGGTTATTCCTTTATTTGGATTATTATAGGCAATAGCAGATTCATCGTATACTGGTTTCAAAGTTAATACACATCTTGGTACAAGATGAAGCTCTTTAAGGGTAAGAAATTCTTGACTATCATCAAAGGTGATTCTGGGGATTTCTGGACTTTGAAAAGCATATCTAGTTGGCTGCAAAGCATCTGGTCTGGCAAAGGATGGCATTGAATCAGATGATATAATTTCTACACCACTTTGAGTATCAATCCATTGTCTCAAATCATTTAATGTATCATTACTCTTAAATTGGTGTTTCATAGTTGACCCATCAAGGAGCCTAAAAGAGATCAAACAACTTTCCGAATCCTGGTGGCCCGCACCGCTTTTCAAAACAGATTGACATGTATCAGTATTAACTGATGTGAGACACTCCCTATTCAGTCCATCAAACAGTTGTTTGTCACTATTTTCAAAGTCTTCATCATTTTCCAGTTGTTTTGCTTTGTCTGAATGTTCATTAACTTCATCCTGTTCATTGGAGACCTCGATTTGGTGATTTTCAAATAATGCCTCTAGGTTGCTATTTATGGTTTCAATAGTAAGATCTTTTGAAGACATCAAAATTTTACCATCTTTAAGCACCCATATAGATGACACGCATACTTGCGGTATTATCTGCTTGAAATAGTCATAATCTCTGGTACCTTCTTTAACTTCAACACCTACAAAATGTTGTTTATAAGGAGACAAACTGTCAATAACTTCTGTCAAAGTCTCTTCCCCATTTTTGGCGCAATATACCAATAAAGGTTTGGCTCTCTCGAGAGATTCATGAATAGCACTCTCAACGTTATCATGAAACATCAGTTGTTCCTTTAATCCCATTTCAATAATAATCTTTCCCGTGGTAGTTAATAAGAAGTAATGGAATAAATAATTATTTTGAAACAAATGACAATGCGCACATCGGGAATAAATAATGACTAAAATGCCGAACCGTGTCAGATCAAAAAAATAATATTTCGTGTAATTTGTAACCTTAAATTTACCGATGGCTGAAGATACCTCAAATATTGGAGTAGTTGTAAGAGTAAGGCCATTATTAGCGCGAGAAAGGAGTAAATATGGTGATAAAGTACAGCTGTTAATACGGATGAATGATCAATTCCCTGGTAGAGTGGTTTTAAAAACAAGATTTAATGAGCCTGAATCACCCTCGTATTCCAAAAGACAGGTACCTGATAAGGTTTATACATTTGATGATTCAATATGGTCATTTGATAATGAGAGTTGTCATTATGTTGATAACACTGAATTCTACCAGAGAACTGGTGCCGATTTACTTAATCATTATTATAAGGGATTTAATGTGTGTTTACTTGCTTATGGTCAAACAGGTAGCGGTAAGACTTTCACAATGATGGGTGAAGAACATGATGTTGGATTTATTCCTATGTTAGTAAACGATATATTGAAGCATAAGGTCAGTCTAGTAGATAAGAAAGTAGATTGTGAATTAAAAGTTTCGTACATGGAAGTTTATAATGAATCAGTTAGAGATTTACTTTATGAGGGAGACGAGCAGGTAAAATGGAAAGTCAGAGAGCATCCTGTTACCGGACCATATGTAGATAACTTGAAAGAATATCCAATAGAGACATATGATGATTTCGTCAAGTATTTGGCTTTAGGAAATAAGAATAGAGTGACAGCTTCAACTTCAATGAATACAAGAAGTTCAAGATCTCATGCTATATTGAATTTGTATTTGAAGCAAACTAGGTTTACTGCAGCAGATGATAAGGAACTGATTGGAATGGCAGAAAGTCAAGTGATTTCGAATATTAAATTGGTTGATTTAGCTGGAAGTGAGAGGTTGAATAAGACTCAAGTATTTGGTCAACAAGATAGAGTGAAAGAAGGAAGCATAATTAATAAATCTTTGACAGTATTAGGGAGGTGTATTAATGAACTTTCGAAAAATACATCATCAAATGGGAATAATATGATTCCTTATCGAGATTCGATACTTACATACATTTTAAAAGAAAATTTAGGAGGAAATTCTAAAACGGTTATGGTATTTTGTGTTTCTCCATTGGATTATGAAGAAACTAGTCAAACTTTGAGATATGCCAACAGAGTTAAACAGATTAAAACCAAAGCAACGGTCAATGAGACGATATTTGCCAATAAAGATACAGACTGGGAATCAATTCATCGAGAAGATCAAACTATTGTTGATAGTTTGAAACAAGAGATAAAGGAATTAACTGAAAAATTGACTAATCATCTGATTTCATCTCAATCAGATACAGAAAATTTATCTAAAATGGTATCGTATCTTGAGACAGAACTTGACCAATCGAAATTTCAAAACAAATATTTGAAGAACAAATTAAAACAATCAGAAGCAGAAACAGAAGAATTGAAGTATCATAATAAATACTTGAATAATTTACTTATCGAAACTTTGCGTCTGGAACATAAAGCGAGAATAGAGAAGAATCATATTCACATATCACAATCAATGAATTGTATCTGTGACCAATTACATATCCATAACAACGAGATCCTGACATTTCTCGAAGAGTATAACCCATCTAATGTATTATTATAATGTAACATCAACCTTAGTTAATCACAAATGTATATGTATAATAGATTTAACGCACTGAATTTTTTTAGGTTTTTTCTCGACTTGTTCCAACTCTGTAGTTATGACTGAATTCACTAATTACACTGTTGATTTGTTCTTAAAGGATGGATCAGTATCATCTGGGAGAATTTCATCTGTTGATGAATCCAAGATTGTTTTGAATGATGTGACTAACTCTAATAGTCCCGCGTCTAAGTTCCCAATTGTCGAGTTTTTGAACAATCATGTAGCTGACTTGAAAGTGAAGAAATTACCGCCTGATTTGATCAAAAGCATGAAGTCCAAAAACAAAAAGGATAATAAAAAGGAACAAAAGCCATCTAAGACGAAAGTTCAGAAAGAAGAACCAATAGCTGGTGCTCAACCATCTGGCGCTTCTGCAGCAGTTTCGAATGATTTTGACTTTGCAGCAAATTTGGCTATGTTTGATAAAAAGAGTGTTTTTGAAGACTTTCAAAAGAAGGATACTGTCAAGCCAGAGTTTAGGTTGGTTGGACATAATAAAGTTAACCAAGCTCGTAAAGATTATGAAAAATTTGGCAATGATGAAATGATATTGCAGGGAAAAACTGACAATTGGGATATGTTAGGTAGTCAAGAGCACAAAGAAGCTGTTAGAAATGCCTCTGTTACTGGAAGGTCAACTCCAGTTCCTGATTCCACTGCTGGGTTTATGAATAAGAACTATAATTTAGTTAACTTTAGTACTAAAAATGTTGTACCAGTTTGTTCCCCAATTCAATTATCAGATATTGAACGTCTTGCACAAGAATCTTTTAGTCATACACCAGCTTTAATGGCAGAAGTATTCGCAACGAATCTTTCATTGTATATTTGCCAAAAGCTTTTAGGAGGTGCTGCAAGGTTAAATCCTAATAATCACAACTTACCTCCATTGGTATTACTTCTTATTGGAGGTGAAAGATGTTCTACTAGAGCATATGCAGTTGGGCGTCATCTCGCGAACCATGCGGTTCGTGTTTTGGCATACTGTGTTAGTCTGGAATTGACTGATGAATCTTATTTGGCTCAGAAAGCCTTATTTCAGCAAGCTGGAGGTAAAATAATTAGTACAACAGTTGCTGATTTACTTAATATCTTGAATAATCAATTGGATACTCCAGTCGAATTGATAATAGATGCATTACAAGGATATGACGCTCATTTAGAAGATATATTTTATGAAACAAAAGAGCAAGATTTAGTTCGAGAATTGTTACAATGGTGTAATGAGCCACGCCAAAGATCTAAAATCATGTCTCTTGATATTCCTTCGGGTATTGATGGTGGATCTGGTACAGTTAGTGACAATTCCTTGCTTATTCATAGTAGATACTGTGTGTCAATGGGAGTCCCAGTGGCTGGAATTTTGCATGCTTATAGATACGATATTTTAAGTATAGAGGAAGAAGATCGGATTAAGCATCTCTTAATTGATATTGGTATACCTAACAAAGTGTATCAAAAGAAATCAAACTTAAGGAAATTCGATAAGTTATGGTATGGGGCGGAACACATTGTGGAATTGAACTTGGTTGAAAAGATTGAATAATAATTGTTGTATAGAATAAAGTAGTAGTAATATTGAAACAGCATCTTATATACCTCGGTACACGACCCCGTTTATTTTGAAAAAAAAAAAAAATGAGGAACTTCATTACCAACATTCAAGCGCTTTAAACGTATTAATGTTTTCCAATACTTCGACTAGTAATGCCAACAATGGATGGAATAAATCCACAGGCTTTACGGGTTTAGGAAGTACTAATAGCAATGCTGGATCCACGTCATTATTTGGAAATTCAAGTTCAGCTGCTACAGGATCCAATTTATTTGGTAATAGCGCTTCTCAGAATAAACCATTGTTTGGCCTGAATAATTCCACTAATAACACTACATTTAATGGAAGTTCCAACAACACTGGACTTTTCCTGAACACCAATCAACAAGCTAAGGCCAATACAAATACTAGTGGACTATTCAGTAAAAATAGTACCACTACTAATACTGCTCCAGAGCAAGTTAAACAACCTTATGTTAGCAATTCAATCTTTCAAGGAGTTCCTACAAATTATGAAATGCCTGAATCTATAACTGGAGATTTGTTCACAGAATCCAATGTACCTCCAAAATCCTCTGAGACCAAACGACAAACAACCTCCAACACTAAATCCAACAATACATCTATTTTTTCAAAAATTGCTAGCCGATTCAACATATTTAAAGCAGTATCTGGATTTGAAGAACCCGAGAAGAGCTCTGGAGTTTTTTCTTCTAGCGACTTCCCCAGCAGTAGACCGTTATTAAGTGCCAAATCTAGAACAAATAAGAATAAGATTACCAAGCCTGCTGCATTTAATCTGATTCTGGCTCGCTCATCTAATGAAGCCAAAAAATTAATAATAAAATCCAAACCATTGAAATTCCATCTTATTAATGCTGATAAAGTATTGAATTCAAAGAGGAAAAGAGTGATAACTTCGTTGGTTCTGTCGGATCAATTATTAAATGATGGTGATGCCGATGAAGATTCTGATTACGAAGTCAGTAATACTAGTTCTAGTAACGGTGCTTACAATAGTCGTGCTAAATTATTGAAGAATATCTCTGATGGGCCATCAACCAATACTTTCTTTGGAACTTCAGTTGAAACAGAATCCAGAGAAGATGGGTATTGGACGTCGCCCTCAATTACAGAATTAAATTCATGGTCTTTGAAGGATTTGTCAAGTATTGACAACTTCATTATAGGGCGTAAAGGATTTGGTCAGATTGCATTCAATGAGCCCGTCGACTTGTCTGACATGGTTAGAACTTGCAAAGAGCTTGACTTAAAACTTGAAGACGAACTATTCCACAAGACAGTGGAGATTGGCTTGAAATTTGTTAAAGTTTACAAAGATGAGGATAAAAAACCTGCAAGGGGGTCTGGAATGAATGTTCCTGCCACCATAACCCTTGAAAATATCAATCCTACAACTGGTAAAGATTTGAACACCTTTATTAACATGTTGAAGAGTAAAGAAGGCATGCAATTTATTACTTATGATCCCATTATGTTTGTTTGGGTATTTACCGTACAGCACTTCAGCGTATGGGGTCTTGTTGATGATGAAAACGAAAACATATCCAACCCTTCCCCTGAAGAGTACAGTAGGGAATTAAAAAAACAAAAGATAAATAATCAAACTATTAACGTTCCAGGAAATTGGAGCAGTACATCAAATGCCAATCTTTTAAATTTCAAAAGACACATGATCAATAATGAAATCAATTCTCAAATAGATCTATTTCGAGATTCTCCTACCAATGGTTTGCTGTCAAATTCAAACGCTAGAAGTAATGATAATGTGCTTGATGATATTACTAATAGCAAAGCAGAAATTTTTCCAACAAGAGAAAATTATGAATATCTCAAGAGCTTGATCAATGTCTTACCAACTAATGTGGATCTTCTGCAAATAGTTCAAGAAAAGGCTTACGAACCGGATATTGATGATGAGGCAGCATTTGATACTATCCAACCTCATCCTAATGTCCCTGTTTCTGATGATTGGTTAGTCCAGCTAGAACTCACAAACGTCGTTGACTCTGCTCTTGCTCCATACTTATCAAATCCCACTTTGAGAATAGAAGAAGGTGGTAAGCTTAAATTGGAATTAGTCGATAATTTATTGTTTTCCAACATTAATGAAGCTGCGGAATCCAGTAAAGAAGTTAGTACACCTCTGGCTGACACTGAAGATAATAAAATGCTGGAGTTTCCAATCGAACTTGATAACAAAGAAGAACTAATCAAAGATATTCAAGCCATTTTACAACCACTTCTAGCAAAAACTTCATTTATTCAACGCTCAAATAAATTCCCCAAAGCATTAATTTCCACTTCAGGGTTTAAAGAATTCCTATCTAATGAGATTTCAGGTACCTTAAGCAATATTTTGCAAATATCAGCAGCATTATTTGATGATATTAATGAAGAAACTGATGAAATGATCGATGATACCAGCATGGTTGAAAGGTTAAATATAACTAAACGAAAGCAAATGTTTTTGAATTGGTTGAATGAATTTAATCAAGACTTGATTCAAGAGCTTTTGGCTAAATCTTATGATGATTTTCAAAGAACGTTAATATTTCTTTGTGCTGGTGATATCAAAAGTGCAGTGAAAACAGCCATGGAGAGTAACAATATGCATTTGAGTAGTATTTTGACTTTAAGTGATTCGGGATTTGATGGTATAGCTAAAGTTGCTCAAAGTCAACTTGACGAATGGAATCATAATGACTATATTCCAGAGAATTTATTAAAGATATATAAATTTCTTGCTGGAAATCGTGACAGCGTATTGGAAGAATTTCCATGGCAGCTTAAGCTTTCGTGTAATGTTTACTTTGAAAATGCTGACCGGCCACTTGGATCTATTGTTGATCAAATCACAAAAGAAATCGATGAAGATAATAATGTCATTGAAATTTTGAAGTTTTACAGTAAGTTCTCTTCCACTGGATTAACAACAAGTTTGGGTTACTTAGAATCACCTAAATTTAATACTTTTTACAAATGGGTAATTCTTTCCATACTTGGTGATGGTTTGGATGATAACATAACTTTAAACTTGGGTAAATTGACAGACAACTTGGGATTATGGAAAGAATCATTATATATATATTCACATCTCATAAATGATGAAATTGCAAAGAAATCCATTGAAAAAGTTGTCAAGCAAAATATTAAGTCTATCAAAAATGAAAAAACGAATATAGATGAAGAATCATATTTGGTTAGCACTTTGAAAATACCAACCAATTTAATCTACGAGTCAGTGGCAACCGAAATGAATTCAGCAAAAGATTACTGGAAAGCATGTGAAGCATTCATTACTGCTGGTTCCTGGAACAATGCTCATGAATGTATCACTCAAAATCTAGGTCCCGAAATAGTAATTTCTAAAGATATATTAGAAATTAGAAGACTTCAAAGAGTATTAGCAGCATTTCCTGAAGGTGGTAACATAATACCAACCTGGTCACAAGGAGCTGGGATTTTTCAAAAGTATTTCAACTTACTTCCATATATTAAAGAAGCTAAAGTACCATCAGATATGGATTCAATCGGTTCACTATTAGATAATATACCATTACTTCAATTGGATGATTCATTGACTTCTAGAGCTGCCATTCAAATCATTTGTAAGGATGTTGGAGACTTGGCTATCTCTTTTAGATCTGATGATCTTAACCAACGAATCTTAGCTTTACCTTTGGATGAGGATGAACTTAATTACTTCAAGTCTCAACTATAAATTACATAATAAATAGAGAATTGAAAGATATTTTAGACATTCGCATTTTTAGTTTCTTTTCTTTTCACATTAGTCAGATAAGTTTACCATGGCAACTTCAGTTGTAGATGATGTTTCTAAGACCCAGTTGACGGCAGAAGAACCGGAACATTGTCCAGGACCTGAATCAGAGCAAGCTGGTAAAGAAGATGCTTGTAATGGATGTGCAAATCAAGAAATATGTTCCTCACAAACACCTAAAGGACCAGATCCAGATATGCCTTTGATTTCTAAAAAACTTAGTGTCATTGATCACAAGATCCTTGTATTATCAGGGAAAGGTGGAGTTGGAAAATCGACATTCACTTCTATGCTTTCATGGGCTCTTGCTGCAGATGAAGATATTGAAGTTGGAGCTATGGATTTAGATATCTGTGGACCATCTTTACCTAGAATGTTAGGAGCAGAGGGAGAATCAGTTCACCAATCTAACTCAGGCTGGTCACCAGTTTATGTGGCTGATAATTTGGGTATGATGAGTATTTCTTTTATGTTACCAGATCCTGATGCAGCCGTAATTTGGAGAGGAGCAAAAAAGAATGGGCTTATTAAACAATTTTTAAAAGATGTAAATTGGGGAGAACATTTAGACTATTTGGTAGTTGATACTCCACCAGGTACCTCTGACGAACATTTATCAGTGTCTACGTATATGAAAGAGAGTGGAATAGATGGAGCTTTAATTGTTACTACTCCACAAGAAGTTTCTTTATTAGATGTTAGAAAAGAAATCGATTTTTGTAAAAAAGCTAATATCAGAATCTTGGGTTTGGTAGAGAATATGTCAGGGTTTGTATGTCCAAATTGTCAAGGAGAATCCCAAATCTTTAAACCTACCACTGGAGGAGGTAAGAAGCTATGTGAAGATTTGGGTATACCTTATTTAGGATCGGTTCCTTTAGATCCTCGCATAGGTAAAGCATGCGATGAAGGTGTTTCCTTCTTTGATGATTACGCTGATTCTCCTGCTGCTACTGCAATTCTTGATGTTGTAGATGCTCTTAGAGATGAAGTCGAGCTGTCCTTGGACGAATCATTGGACAAGCTTAAACTTAATTAATGATGCTAACGATAATATATAACTCTTTATAGATATAAACGAAATATTAAATGTCTTCTCACGAAATCTAGAATTCTCCTGATAAATGATACAATCTAAAGCAAACGCTAATTTTGAATTACTTAAAAGCAAAACTCACTATTCGGTGCCTAGAATTGGTGTACTTTATAAAGACTTTAAAGACGACAAATTATTAAACCCTGAAGGATTCGAAGCTAATCTAATATCATGGTATAACATATTTCAAATAATCCTTGAAAATGACACAATAGAGAATTCTAAGCTAACGATTCCTCATAAGAAACCAGATTTAGCTCTGTTGTTGGTACTACCAACTATTGGAAAGCCTTTAGGCATAGATGTCATCATTAAAGAATTGGTTGAATCCCGATCATTGATCCCAGTATCTATCTTTTTAAACTACGATTCACATATTAACAACTACATAGATCCTCCCGCAGGATTATTTGCATATTTATATCCTTCTCATTGGATAGAAAAGGTTTCTGGTCTAGTAAATTATTCTATCAGATTCTTCATTACAAGTAGTGAACGATACGTACATTGGAATTATCTAATTGATTTTTCCAAAGTGTTTTTAAAACAAGTAAAGAAGGATATTACTGTGGGCTCTTATACAAGCAGAATATTCGATGAAAAGCTCTTATTAGCAATCATTCATGATAATATCACTTCCAATTTCTCAACATTGGATCTTCAAGTGCTTTTAAAACACCTTAGCCGTGATACTAATGAGTGCAAGACTAGGAAAAAGAATGACTTATTAGTTGTTAAATTTGGAGATGTGGAAGTGAACGATGAAGATATTGGCATTGCTCAACTACGTTGGAATATGCATCAAGTTCTTGATAGAATTGCCACTTCAGAGTTAAAGATTAAAGAAATCAACTTAAAGATCAGTGAATATCCAGTGGAGAAAATAAAAAACGATGAAGCTATTAAAGCTTCAGTTATGCACTTATTAGGGCAAAGGAGATCACAAGTAAAAGTACTACAGCAATGCAACAATACTTATGGTCAGCTTACTGAGATTTTACAAAAGATTGATGATGCTACTTCCAATATTAGTGTTGTGCATGCTTTGAAACAGTCGTCAGTCACATTACAACAACTCAATAAACAAGTTGATATTGATGAAGTTTATGGGATTCAAATGGATCTTCAAGATCAAATCCAAATATCTAATCAAATCTCAGATGCGTTGGCACCAGAATTGGAAGATGATGTCCATGATATAGATGAAGAATACAATACGTTATTGAAAGAACATGAGAAAGAAGAAGAGGAATCAACAAAATTATTACAGAAACTAGAAGGCTTGAGTGTTGACTCCAAACAACCAAAGAATGTAGAAGCTGAGAAGGAAACTAAGAAAGAAACCGAGAAAGAAGAAAGCAATACCCATGAACAAACAAAGAAAGAGGCTGTTCAGATATAATTTATATATATTAATTTAACAAACTATTCAATACAAATTGCAATAGCAATCTGATCAATGATTATTCCAGAATAAATCACCAATCATTTCTTTATAAAAAAGTAACATACTCTATCATCATTCAAACACTAGTAATACCAACAAAAACTAAAGTATATATTTTACAAAAATCAAGTTTTAGAATGGTGCAGTGCTTGGTATCTTTTTAAAGACTGCTTCTTATTTTTCTTCAGGTTCTAATCCTGAAAATCTCGTGGTAAATATCTTAACCTAAAATTTGTAAAATCTGCTGAGTAAGGTTGTATAATTCAACTTTAGATTCATCATATTGATCATCACCATTGGCAATCTTTGGTTGATTTGCTTGCTGGCTCACACCTAGTTGCTTAATTCCAGATAATATAGATTCATTTTCTTGTATTAAAGCATTGATCTCGGTATTATTGGATTCTAATAATTGTAAGATAGTCCAAAGAGCGATATGCTCAAAGGTTCCACTTTCACTTTGTAAGAATCTAATTAGGAATCCATATATACCATCATTAGGTTGATTCCAATTGCTAAGGATGTATTGCTTATGATCATCAGAAACCCTAGAACATAAATTGGCTAGAGCAGCAGCCGAATTACCACATACTTCACCATTTTCACTAAAGGTCAATGGGATTAAAACTTCAATAATTTGACTTTCATACAATCTTGGTTTTAATTCTTCAGTTAAGGCTAATATTGCAAAACAAGCGGAAATTTCCAGTTGGACTGAAAGTGGAACATTTAACACAATTTCTTTACATTTATCAACGGCAGTACTTGCCAATAAGCCTAATATAGCTTTATCCGTTGAAGCTGCCAAGTTTCTAATAGTTGAAACGGCATGACATTGAATTTCCTCTGATTCTGAATAATCCAACAAATTAACTAACGGCTTTAAGAAACCTGCTTCAATAATTAAAGCTTCGTTTTGACGATGAATAGAGATATTTCTAATACATGCTACTGCAGCAAGTACTAATGGTTGATGATTGGAAGTTAATAATTGAACCAAATGAGGTAACCCACCGGCTCTAACGATCTCAATTTGATAACCAGAATCGGATGCCAAATTCCTTAATGCCAATGTAGCTTGACATTGAACTCTTGGGCTTGGAGAATCCATCAAATTAACCAATTGACTTACCAATTTAGGTTCAGTGGTGGCCAATTTCTTTCTGTTAACTTCATCAACCGCAATATTTGAAAGAGCGGTGGTACAATAGTACTGAACATCGACATCTTCGTTTGATAATAAAGAAACTAATACAGGAACAGCTCCTGCATTAACAAGCTCTTGTCTATTTTCACCCGAATGGGTCATATTTAATAATGCACCAGTAGCATTTCTTTGAACTCTGATATCCTTAGACTTTGCTAATTTTGTTAATGGGATTAAAGCTCCACTTTTGGCAATTTTTGATTTATTATCATCTTGAGTAGCCAAATTAGTAATACAACCAACAGCGTTACATTGAACTTCAATATTTGTTGAAATCATTTGTCTAATTAAAGGTTCTAAACCACCCATTTCAACTATCAAAACTTTATTTTCATTATTTACAGCCAAATTTCCCAAGGCACCACAAGCTGCTCTTTGAACTTCAGGATCCGAACTTTGTAATAAAATTAAGATTGGTTCCAAGACATCTCTATTAACTTCTCTTACGTCTTTTTCAGTAATCTCAGCAAAAGCTAAAGCGGCACTTCTTTGCAAGTCAATATTTTCAGAATACACCAAAGTACTTAAAGCTTTTAAAGGCCCATTACTAAAAAAATCAACATCACTTCTATTTTCGAGATATTGTAATAAAGCCGAAATTGCTTCTCTTTCATTATCGGCTAGTAAAAGTGGTGAATATTTACTACCACTACGAGAAGAACAACAACTGAAACAAACACCCATTTGTAAATTTATAAACAAGAAATGAACTCAATAAAACGAAAGGGATTTGCTTTATGGGGTCGTCAGCACTCTATTAAATTCAATTTAAAATGAAATACTCAACGGCTACAACAATAATTATATTAAGATTGAGCCTAACAAAAGTTATCAATTGCTAATTTAATTTCAAATCTAGTAAATGAAACTTTAAAACTATTTATATAATCAAATATTTCTCTCACGTTATATTACTTTACTGTAATTATTTCTTAATTGTAATATTAGATTATAAAACAACTTTAACTAAGGGTAGAAAATTCTCAAATAGATGACGATAAAAAGTTTCCTCGATATTCCTTTCTCAAACTAGTAAATTGCCCATTTAAAATACGCGACTTCTCAAACGAGTTACCTATGTACATTAGATTAAATATTAACTGAAATTGTATATTAAAATGTATTAAACTTTTCTAAAATTTAAACCAGCATAGAGATATCTTGATAATAAAGCGCCACAAGTTCCTACCAATGCTGAAACTGCTACAAATATCACCATATTATCATAATTATTAGGATTATTTCCTTTGCCTATTATTGCTCCACCAATTGGAATTCCTATCAAATCTCCAAAACTGAATACAAAGAAAGCAGTTCCAGTTCTTTTGGCAAAGTCTTCTGTTTTACTGATTTGTCCAACACATGTTGGAGCTAATGATAACGTAGATCCTGATGTGAATCCATAGATCCCTGCAAAAATGAATAACCCTACCAATGTATGAGCTACTTTAGTATTTATCCATAATACGAATATAGTAATGGTAGTTGAAACACAAATCACACAAAGCATATTGAATCTACCATATCTATCCGCTAGAATCCCTGGGATTATTCTACCTGGAATAGAAAGGGAATTGAATGTAAGTATTAACAAATATGATTTATCAGCTGCAAATCCATGAGCAGTAGAATAAGATGTAATATATGTCATGGTAACTAAAAATGCAAACCCTTGCCCCAATAGTGAAAGTACTAAACATGTATAAACCTTGTCTTTGAAAACTCTTATATCAATGGACTTCATTACTTGGACAAATATACTATCTTTAGTTTCTAATCCTTTGTTAAATACTTCTCTTCTATCTCTAATTAATGCAATTGAAATTAATGATAAACTAAAACATATTAATGTACCAGCACGAATAGTCCATCCAAAACCAATTTTAGGAAGTAAAGATCTATACATCACTGGAAATAATGCTCCTCCTAATGCTCCACCAATATAAGAAGCACCAATAGCTTGGCCTCGTTTCTTTAAAAAATAATGGGATAAAACACTAATATTGGAGCAAAAGATTAAACTTGTACCAACACCACCCAATATACTATAACTCAAAATAAATTGATAAACTTCTTTACACCATGAAGTACAAACAAATCCTACAGTTGATATTATTGTTCCTGCAATAAGTGGAATTCTACACCCAACTTTATCAAATAAGGGTCCAAAAACTAACAATAATCCAAACTCTATAAATGAGTTGATGGAAAAGATCCACCCAATTGATGAAGCAGGAGTATTTGGTAGTATATTTTCATGAATATAATTTTGTAGTACACCACTTGAGTTGAGAAATGCAAGAGATGATACCATTCCACAAAATGAGCCTATTAAGACTGTATATGCTTCTTTTCCACCTTCTGGGAACAAGCTGGCATCATCTAATACTGGAATTTCATTAGAAGATACTGCTGTATCAAACTCATTCTTTTTTTCATGAACTGGTGTATTCGTCATGGTGTCTTCTGCTGACTCTCGGTCAACCATCTCCATTATGATATGATCAGACACAACTATTTCCTTTTATTCCACTGGGTATATAATGTTCCGATATCTTTGATTTATGGAATATAACCTCTAAATACCGAATAAAATTATTGCAAAAAAAAGTTGAAATGGCTTTCTACCATATATATATAGGGCATTATCAAGAGCGCAAAAAAAAATAATTTTTACATTATGTGCAACATTGCATATAATAGCTAACTTTTAAATCGGGCAAATTTGCTCTCTTTTCATTCCTTTAAGCTTTTTCTTCAAGATATCCTCGTATAACGGTGTAGGGAGACCCGAATGTCTGTTCTTCGGTAAACCAAATCTTTAATCCTATAGTTTAGGCACAACGCATTGAATTCGGAATTCGCAAATCTTGTTAGCTTGTATCTCTAAAATGTAGCGTATATTAAAGTAAGTTTTCAAGAACATCTCATCTTGACGGCCCGGGACATATGGAAACACTAGTGTCATTGTTGGAAGTGGTATTCTCTACAAGCAATTTAAACCAAAAACCAATGATGTCCTAGTGAAAAGTTTAGTATTGCTCGTTGAAAAGATCCTAGCCCCAAATTGACACATCCTTACACCAAGGAACTTGATAAGATGCGTTTATTTTTTAACCAACAGGCCATAAAACATTGTTAAGTGTCTTGTTTTAGTAATTTCCGAACCGCTAAAGTAGAATTAATCGGACCTAGTGGGGTCAAAGGCTCGGAATACAGATCTTTATATCGCTCATAATCCCGCCAACATCAACCCGCAAATAAAAGATAAGAGATTTTGCAATCAGTAACATCAACCCAATAGGGTTTCATTTAATATGCTTCACAAGCTTAAAATGTTGATATTTTCCCACGACAGTTCTTTTTTTTCACTAGGCGGGAGCTGTCGTTAATTACAGACATTAATGGTGCGAGCATAGCAAAAAATTAGTGACTCCTTGTTCGAAATTCTCACGATTTTTCAACAATTAGATAAGACATGGGGATTAATAATCCAATACCAAGGAGTTTAAAAAGCGAATCAAAGTATGTTAAAGGTCGATTTTTACTACTAATTATTATACTAACTAGAATGTAGGAAAGCTGCCAAAGTTCTCTCTTCATTTGTTAAACCAAATCAAGTCGCTGGTCCTGACCAAATTATTCCTCCACATATATTGAAGAATGCAAAGGGTTTAGCCATTATTACTGTTTTGAAAGCAGGGTTCTTATTTTCTGGTAGAGCAGGATCAGGTGTTATAGTTGCACGATTACCGGATGGATCTTGGTCACCACCTTCAGCTATTGTCACTGCAGGTGCTGGTGTAGGTGGTCAAATTGGTGCTGAATTAACTGACTTTGTTTTCATCTTAAATAGTAAAGCAGCGGTGGATTCTTTTGCCCAAATGGGTTCTGTAACTTTAGGTGCCAATGTTTCTGTTGCCGCTGGTCCTTTAGGTAGAAATGCTGAAGGTGCCGGTACCGCTTCTTTAAAAAGTGCTGCTGCAATTTTTGCATATTCTAAAACAAAAGGGTTATTTGCAGGTGTTTCTTTAGAAGGTTCTGCTATTGTTGAAAGGAGAGAGGCTAATAGAAAATTTTATGGTGAGAATTGTAAAGCAAGGTTTATTTTAAGTGGTAGAGTTGAAGCACCACCAGCCTGTGAACCTTTAATGAGAGTGCTTGAAAGTAGAGTATTCAATAATAGATTACCATTTGATGATGATGATATCTACAATGATGATTATTATGATGATATTCCTGATGAATTCTCCGATAGCACATCTACTACCTCGCCTAGAAGAAGTAGAGGAGGTTCTCGTAGTAACAGTAGATATGATGACGATTATTCTGATGATGATTATGATGACTATGGTTATAGTAGAAGTTCGAGAAACAATACTGGAGGAAGGAGAACTAATGGTTTGCGTACGAATAGTAGTAGAACTGGCGGTTCCGGTTGGGAAGATGATATTTATGATAACAGAAGAACAAACGGAAGATCTCGTGGAAATAGTGATGTTGACCATTTAAGTTCCAGATTAAATGATACTAGATTAGGGCCTTCAAAACCACCAGCTTCAACTAAACCAAACTTTGGAGGTGCTCAAAAATCAAATGCTTCTCAAGCCATTGCTTTATATACTTTTAAAGGAGAACAACCGGGAGATTTACCTTTCAAAAAAGGTGATGTTATTGACATTGTTAAAAAGAGTGATACCACCGATGATTGGTGGACTGGAAGAAATAATGGTCTTACGGGTATTTTCCCAGCTAACTATGTTGAATTAATCTAAAATAAATCCTTAAACTTAAACATGTGCCTATTAATGGGTGCTTTTACTTAAGATATATGATAGAACAAAATTTGTGTTTTTACAGCTGTATATTTTTTTTCTGAATATAGAAACATCTGATGCTTAAACTTGAAAGATTTCTTTAACATAATGATCAATAACGACCTTCCCTTCTTCAAACGTAGGATCTTCATGTCGATAGATAGCTGCTCTATGAGTTTGCTTGGTCTTACGAATTAAAATTGGGAATTTCTTCCATGGTAATTTATTTAAGTTTTCAATCAATTGAGTTTGAACTTTTGGTAAGTTCAAAGTAAACTCTTGAACTGAGCCACTCATGTTTACTAAGTCTAATTCCCCAACAACACTGCTTTCATCACTAATAGATCTAGTTTTGTCATGATATGTCTTATAAGAATCACTATTCATGGCTGTAAACACCGATTCTACAAGTGTATCAGTGCCATCCTGTACCTTATTGAAAATAGTTTCCTCTCCTTCTTCTTCTTCTTCTTCTTCACCTCCTTCTTCAGGTTCTTGTTGCACATTACGTTCATTTGCAGGTTCTGAAATTTTGAGGTGTGAATTATCTTGACCATCAGGAATACCTTTTGCAAAACTTTCTTCATACAAGTGCACCATACTATTTGAAGCATCTCTAAAAAAGTTACTAACCCTCCTGTGGTTGTTTATCCTTTCATAGATGGATTGAATCAACAAGTAAGTTACCCAAATTGGGCCTATAATTGCAACTTTTAACAATACTTTAATCCAATTGAACTTTCTTAATAATGAACTCTTGCCTCTGCTTAAAGTCACATTCTCGGGTTCCTCGACTAATTCGGTTCTAAATTGAACAGGTTTATTGATATCCACAACAATAGGCTTGTAATTCTCAATAAATTCCAAATCGTAGGCACTAGCATTCTCATTGATCATGGATTTAAAAGGATCTTTTGAAGATATTGCTGATGTGTACCATGATGTTCTTTTATCATTTATAATATTAGCATATAACGATAAGCTTTTGAAGTTTAACAATGCTTTGTAAAAAATAGATCTTGGATCCGACATCCATAAAAGTAATGGTAATTTACCATTTTGCTTATCAGTCAAAAATAAATGAGCTCCAGTATGGGCTAATAGGCTAGGGGTACAATAATTATATAACCGAGTTCCCCAACTATTACCAGGATTGATTACACCAACATGGGGTGTGCAAAAAGTAGTGAAGTTAACAGGTTGTCTTTCATCAAAGTAACCAATCGAATGTAAGTATCCAACGGCATACCTCGAAATCAATCCTCCTAAGGAGTAACCTATCAAAGAGAATTTGGTTACTTTATCCTTCTCCCTTTCAAGTTTCTCAGTTTCAGCAAGAATTTCATCACATATCCTTTTTCCATTTACATCAATACCATCATAAGTCAAGAAACCAGAATGTGAGCCTGTAATATAACAAACAATCTTCTCAGAGCTCTTTGAAGCTGAAACCTCCTCAATTTGAGATCGAATATAATTCATATGCGTGGGGTTTCCCCAGAGACTGAAATGTTAGTAGGAACAAAATTAGATTATATTTCATCATAAACATACCCATGTACTAAAACCACAATGTGATAATCTACCATCTTGCTTCGTTAATGTATCTTTGTCTTAATCACTTTCACAATCCACCTGTTCTTGTTCTAGAAAATCTATTCGGCTGCGAAATCCTAGAGTATAACTAGCTGAGACATGGTATTTACACGATTCTATATACAAGCTATCTAATTAACAATTAACCTAAAAGTTTTGCAATCAATACAGAAGCTGCTGCGCTAACATTAATGGAATCAACAATATGATCGTTATCAATTCTATTCTTGGATAAACCAACAAAGTAATCTGATAAGTTTTTGATATTTGTTCTGACTCCACTACCTTCACTTCCTAACACCAATAAAACTGGAGAATGATCCAAGATTCCAGATAATTGACTTTGATCAATGGATCTTGATGATGGTTTTACATCAGAAGTTATGATGGACCAGGAGGAGTCTTTGACTGATCTCATGAACTTCAACCCATTTTCAACCAGATATAAGTCCATTAAATCCAATGCTCCTGCTGCTGCTTTAGCGGTAGCAGGACCTAATCTTGCAGTATTATGACTAGGTGTAACAATAAAATCTACTCCTAAGAAATAGGCTGTACGTATAATAGCACCAACGTTCTGAGGATCTGTGATTTCATCCAAGTATAAGGCTAGTGGGAATCTCGAGCCCTCTTCTTTTCTAATTACAGACTTGTTCATTTTAATTTGAGAACTAAAAACATCATTCCAGATGTCTAACTCATAAAGACCTTGCTCACCATTCACATCCCCGAACTTGGCTAATGTTGGTAATTCAAGTCTTCTGGTTTGTAACACAACTCCGTTATGTACACCTTTATTTGTAAGATTATCAAGTTTACTTTTGCTTGATGCTTCTTCAATTTGAATTCCATATTTTTTACTGATATCTAGAATTTCACTAATAGTTTCCTTTCCACTTGTATAGTACAATTTATCAAACAGTTGTCTCTTATTTGATTTCAATGCTGAAAGAACAGCATATTTTCCATAGACAAATTCATAAAGTGACTTATCAATTATATCTTCTTCATGATCTTCTTCATAATAGTCTTGTTCGTAATCACGATTCTGTCTTCTCCTAGGAAATTCCTGTTCACTCCTATTCTTTTCGAATTCTCTTTTATGCTGCTTGAATCTAGCTTGTCTAGCATTTTTTTGCTCTAATTGCTTCTTTCTGTCATCACTCATAAAACTATACTTTTTAATAAAAAATTCATCTTTAGTTACACCTCTTTTTTCCCATTCTTTTTGCTGTTTAAAAGGTTTCCCTGGAAGATATCTATCTACTGTACTTCCTTTATCTTTTGTAAATGATCTATGAGTCTTTAGAATCCTTGTAGAATTCGATATACTTCTAGTATATTGCTTAAACATAATTGAATGAGATGAGATAATTTTCAATTGCGGTCAATAAATAATATATTTTTGAAAGATATAAATATTAAAATAAAACACCCTTTGTACTAGGAATTTCATCGGTACCATTACTGGAGATAGCTTCTCTGATGGCAACTGCAAGAGCCTTAAAAGCACTTTCTGCTCTGTGATGGTCATTAAAACCTCTTATACAGTCAACATGTAAAGTTATAGCAGCACCTTGAGCAAAACTCTCCAATACATGAGGAATCATTTCACAAGATAAATCCCCAATTTTTTCTCTTTTTAACCCTAAATCTATAACTGCATAGGGCCTATTTGACAAATCCACAACTGCTCTACTTAATGCTTCATCTAAAGGAGCAAATCCTGTACCAAATCTCTTAACGCCTCTAACGTGTCCCAAAGCTTTATGAAAAGCTAAGCCTAACGTTATAGCCACATCTTCAGCAGTATGATGATCATCAATATGTAAATCACCAATGCACTCTATTATAAGAGACCAGCCACTATGTTTGGCCAAAGCATGCAACATATGGTCTAAAAATCCTATTCCAGTTTGAATATTAATCATTTGTGAAGAAGTAGATTGGGATGCATGATCTTCAGATACTGGATCTTTCTTCAAGATAGACTTTTCTAAAGCAATAGGACCTCCATCTAATGATAAAGCAATCTGGATCTTAGTTTCGTTGGTATTTCTCTCAAAAACTGCTACTCTAGCCATCGTTCTTGAAGTTATGACTAACTCTGTCTTAACAAATTCTCAATTTTATTTTTCAGTGAGAAGTTTCAGATCTCAGATTTAGAAATAACTTCAAACTGCTACAAGGTTGATTGATTATACTATACATTAATTGATATCTTATATATCAACATCTATTGTCGCAGGTGGATTGTTATCATCTTTTGTCAAAATGAATTCAACATCCTTGTACAAAAGAACAGAAATAATCGGAAGGGGGAAGTTTGGAGTGGTTTATAAAGCATTGAACAAACAAACAAAGAAAGTAGTAGCCATTAAGGTATTAAATTTAGATACCCAAGATGATGAAGTTGCTGATGTTCAACAAGAAATCCAATTTCTTGCTGAGTTAAAGAATGTGCCTAATGTTACTCATTATTATGGTTCCATTTTAAATGATACTAAATTGTGGATCATCATGGACTACTGTGCGGGAGGATCTGTTAGAACCTTGTTAAAAGCGGGAGTATTTGAAGAGAAATATATCGGTGTTGTTATAAGAGAGCTGTTAATTGGGTTATCGGCGGTTCACAAGATGGGGGTGATCCATAGAGATTTAAAAGCTGCTAATATATTAATATCAAAAGAAGGCAATGTTCAATTATGTGATTTTGGAGTGGCTGCCAAAGTTACCGCCAATTCTATTAAAAGAACTACAATGGCAGGTACTCCTTATTGGATGGCTCCTGAGGTTATAAGGGAAGGTGATACATATAATTCGAAGGCTGATATTTGGTCTTTAGGTATAACAATTTATGAAATTGCTACTGGAAATCCACCTTATTGTGATAAAGATGCGATGTGGGCTATGCAAATGATTTCTAAACTGACTCCTCCAAGGCTAGAAGGTAGAGAATATTCTCCAATCTTAAAAGAAGCAATTGCTTTATGTCTTGATGAAAGTCCTGAGGAAAGACCTCTGGCTGATGACCTTCTAAAGTGTAAGCTTGTGAAATTTTACAAAAATCAATCAACGACCATTTTAAAAGAAGTTATAAGTCGATATTTGATTTGGAGGGATAATAATTCAAGAAGGGATTCTTCAGCTTTTGTCAGTTTGGAAAATGAAATTAATAATGATCATCCAGTTGATCTTACCAGCAATAATGAGGATAACAATATCCAAGTGAAATGGGATTTTGATTCTCTTAGTAGCAGGGAATACATCATCGAAAATGATATTGATTTGAATGAAGTTAGCAACAAGATCGATGCTACTTATGAATTCAATGATTATCATAATAATGACACTTACCGTACTGAAGCAACTATAAAAGGTGGAGATCAATTGACCACATTAAATAATTATTCACTTGACAAATCAACAAAGCCTACTACTCCAAGAAAGACTGAAATTCCAAAATCTTTACAAAGTCTTTTTGAAGAATCTCCTGAATTTTCTGCTCAACCAAATACCATTACCAATGAATTTGAACTTCCTCCTCCTAGGTTGGGGACTGCTTTATCTGAACATAGAGTTGAATCCCCAACAATTGAAATTCCAGATATCGACAACATGCATAATTTACCAACTACCGGCTCGACCACTTCAATACCCAATAATCAACCTCAATTAAGTAAACCACCAACGTTGTACCACTCCCAATCAGCATCTGGAAACCTAGAGACCAGATTTTCGTCATCTAACAATCAACAGCAACAACAACAACTGGGAAGAACAAGAAAGAAAACAATATCTAATTCATATGGAAGCAATTCTTCAGGTAATACTTATTTCACTTCTTCAGGAACATCACATTCTACCCATGCAACACCTCATACACCACCTTATTCAACAAATAATTCCATTAATAAGAGTCCGTCTCCAAAGCCGCCTTCTTCCTCAACTAACTTTGCTAGCAGTGCTGGAGCTAATTCTCCTTCGAAAATGAAGGCTTTACTGTCATCGTCCAATCCTTTGTTACAACCAATAAACTTCAAATCACTTGATAGTAACAACACTAATAGTAATAATATCAATACCAATACTAATAATAGTGGTACTAATAACAGCAGTACTAATAATAACGGCACTAATAATACCACTAATAATACTAATGTTGTTGGTGCAGCTGCTGGTCCAACTTCATCCAACGGCGTAACTGCTCCAATGAATTCGAGCCTGATCACCAACGTCACATCTTCTGGTAATACCAGTAATGCAGGAACCCTCAAGAGTAGGAAGCCAAGGGCTGGCTTACATATTCAAATGCCAACTCCTAATCCTACAATGAATTCTCTTGCAGCACTAACTAATTCAAATAATCAAGCTGGTAATAATGATGTAACAGGGGAAGTAACCAATCAATTTGGTGTTAAACCTTCCCAAGTTGGAACTATGTCAATGACTCCAGTCACTGAAAAGGAAGCATTCATCACCGCTCAAGATTCAGAGAAAGAAGAGAAGGTCAGTACGCCACAAATAAGAGAGAAAATGGATTCGATATCTTCCGCTACAGGAAGACCTCATTTACAATCAAGAAAGATGACTGTTACAGGTGCACAAACTCCTAGTGGCTTAAGTGTTCCTAGATCCTTAAGTGGTGCAGCTTCACCTTCCTCTATCACCAAAACCTTTCCAAATATACCTGCCATAGATAGCGAGTTTTTCATGGATTCCACCCCTAAGCAAAAATTGGTCAATGAATTGCATAATATGATTAAGCTGTTTAATCTTGGATTAGAATCATTGGAAGAAAAACTCAATAATTAGCGTCATATAAATATATCAATACATAGTATAAAATCCATTATCAACATTTTGTCTCACTAAATCGCGAATACTCATTTCTCCAAGAACCATGGCACCTCGAATGAGGAGGAGAATCACCTCCGCTAAAAGAGAGCAGATAGAGAAGGAGCAAGAAGCTTTATCCAAGTCCATTGTCAGACCATTTGATGTTGTTAATGGACTTCCTGTTTCCTATAACACACCCCCTTATGGGCATTATGAAGATGTTTTGAAAAATCCGTTGACGGTGAAGGATTCCGGAATCTTGTATAGATCTTTGATGAAATCTAGGACGAACTACATCACAATTTGTCCAATGTTTAGGCTATACTGGGTTAAACAGACTTCGTATGTTAAGAAGTTGATTGGAGAAAATAGAATGTCAAAAGTTGACAATGAAAGGCCCCCAGTTTTAGGGCCAGATGTTAACGCTAGGGATGTTATGGTGAAATTATGTGATTGCGGCATGACTTTGGGGCCTCATTCATTTGAAATACGAATTTTCATAGCCAAAGATGATAGATCGACTAAAAAAGAAGAAGAGAGTGAAGAAAAAGTAGAAGAAATAGGACTGAAAACTGAAGACCCGAAGATTGAAGCGAAGATTGAAGGGAAGACTGAAGAGAAGACTGAAGAGAAGATTGAAGAGAAGATTGAAGAGAAGATTGAAGAGAAGACTGAAGAGAAGACCGACGAGAAGACTAAGGAGAATACTGAAGAGAATACCGAAGAGAAGGTCGAGGATGAAGAAAAAGCTGAAGAAAAAGCTGAAGAAAAAGCTGAAGAGAAGACTCTAGAACAGGCCCAAGAAAGTACTCAAGAAAGTGGATCTGAAGCAAGTAAAACAAATATCACTCATTCTCCTGAAATTAATGAACCGGAGGCTCAAGAGAAACGAACTGGTGAAGAAGCATTGAGTAGTGTCTCTCCAGCACTTGAGATACTGGCAAATACCCAATCTAACTCTTCCCCAACTCCAAAGATATCATCTGGCAGTTTTACATCGTCACAATCCACTTTGCCGCCTGTGACTGCTTCTGGAGCTAGCAATGACGAAATCATTACAGGCAATACCGTAGGACAGACACACGTGTCATCTCCAATTCCAAAACCTTTAATGGGGATCCCATTGTCCCATATTACACCTTCAAGTCAACAAACATCAGTGTCGGCTCCAAATTCTACCAACACATCTGTACAAAAACCTAAGAAGAGATCTGCTAATGATCTTGAGTCTGATGAGAATAAATTAATGATTTCTAATTTGAAAGCGGTGGCTAAAGTTGATCCCGATTTACGTTCTTTAATGGAAATTGTTGCTTCTGGAAGCACTGACCCTAAACATTTAATACGTTTTAATGCATTTATTGCCAGGGCAAAAGAAATGGGGCCACCACCCCATTCTTTTCTCATTCCAAACTTCAGAATGGATCCATTCCAGCCTTTCAAAGCAAGAAAGCCACCGAAGGAAAGAAAGTTATCAAAACTTGCTTTAAAAGACTTAAAACTTACAGCTTTTCAAGAAAAATATATTTCAGAAGCTACATTAGTGTTTGAATTCGTTGAAAATCCAAACGTAAGATATATGTTACCTAAACATGCAATATGTGAAGTATTACCTTCAAAAATGGGAAGTGATGAAAGAGACATTCTAATTAGTTTTCTTTGGATTCATAATCAAAATGAATTAGATGCTTATGAGAAAGAGCTTGAAGAATATACCAATGCAATAAAAGAAAGGGAGCGCAAAGAGCAGGAAGAAGAGAACAAAAAGAAAGCTGAAGAAGAAAAGCAAAGACTTATAGCCGAAGGTAAACTTGTAGAAGAGCCTTCCGAAACATCACTGATTGCACCCGCAAGTACGAGAACTAGAAGACGGCCTCCACCGAAAAAGAATAAAAAGCAAACACCAAAGAAACTTGTAGCTCCAGAAAAGCCTGAATTGAGATTCACACCTGTATCATACACAATCCATGATGTAAGTATAAAGTTTGTCCCCATTATAACAAATAGTTTCAAACCAGAAGAAGAAGTGCAAGAATTCATGAAAGAGGTGTTAGAAAAAGGAATTAGAACTTCAGCACTTAACCTTTGGTATCAAGTTGATGGTAAACTTGATGAAGAATTGGCAGAAAATATTAGAAATGAATTAATCAATGAGGAAAAGAAACTGGTTGGGTTTTCAAGCGTTGCGGCCAATGCATCTAAAAAACGGAAGATGTAATATAATACCATTTCTTGTATCATAGTTAAGGGATAAATTGTAGTATTTACCGGTTTTATTATTAAATATATATACATGAATAAAATGTTATAAACCACAAACTTATTTAGATGGATCTTCCAAAACACTTAATAAAGCTGAAAATTGCTTCATGTCATTAGCCATTCTTTCACTGGTACGACGAACACCAGAAGTGGAATATTGATTATTAGCTTCATTGAACCTATCACTGCCAGATTTTACACCATTAGCTTCCATTCTAACTTTACCTGTACTACTAACTTCAACATCATTAATTTTAAATGGAACAATAAATTGCCTTTGATGTTTACCTGGGAAATTCTTTGTGTAGTTTCTTTGTAAAGAAGTATGATCAGTAACGGTGGCTACAAATCCACCAATGGCACCATCTCTAGTATCAAGTATTCTACCTGGAGCAATTGTACCATATTTAACACCATTAGGAGTGTTGGATAATCTGCCTTTCTGTAAATAAGAGAAACCTCCGGTACCTTGAATAGATCTAGAAGTATGCTTGAAAAGGCTCATTTTTGCCTTTTTTATATTAGTGGTTGATTGTAAAAATTCATTGACTAATCTACTGTCAGCCTTGGAAATGTTTGATACCAATTTATCTGGATAATTTTTAGTGATGAATTCATGGAATTTTTTATATAAATCAGGGTTTTTCTGCAAAAGTTTCTTCACTTTTTCTGTTGGAGTATTTGATTTCAAGTTTAAGGCAGTGGCAACAGAATCATCATTGAATCTATCATTTTCTTTTGCATTGGTTGGAGTTTTTGAAGATTCTGATTTGAATAATGGGTTATGATTACTCTCAGCTCTAACTGCAACATTCATTTCTTGAAATTTAATTCTATTGAAGAATCCACCAGAATATTTCTCGACATCAGGCATATTTTGTGCATTATCAATATCATTGAATACTATATGAGAAAATCCGATTTGTTTAGGTAATGCAGTTTTAATACCAAAATTGGACCTTATGGCGCTTGACTTTGGAGTGTAGATGATTTGGTGAGTTGGAGCAGATTGGTTACCTCTCAACTTCTTGGATAATGGCTTTGCAACTTGTGCAAGTTTGGAATCCTTGATGAGACGGTAAAGTTCTTGGTTATTCATATTGTATAAAATAACCTAACGAGACTTTATTGGTTCAAGTAATTTTTCAATTCGATGAAAAAAAAATTTATTTCATGAGAACCTCTCTGATTACCCGGATTTAAATAAGTGTTTCTGTAAGTTAACTATATAAAAAATAATACAAAATGCCATGATTTATAGTCCTTAGGATGCATATGAGAAAGATACTCCGAATTTGTTGATTTCTGGTTTATTTGTATTGGAGTTCATGGTGAATTTAGTACCAGCACTCACTAAAAAGTCTTTACATCTTCCTTCCCATAATAATTTAACTGTACCGTCATTAATACTGGTTGCAAATTTAAATACAGACGAAAAGTCACTTTCATTAACAAGATTTTGGAAAGCAGACATGACTGTTTCCTTTTGTATAACGGAGTTTTTGATTGTTAAATCAGGACCTTTATCTTCATTAGGAGTTATGGTAATCGATTGAGGAGGAGGAGTTAATTGAGAAGATGAACTAACAATCTCATTGGAATCATCGTATGGAGAAGCTTTGTTGGTAAAATTATAAAGCTCGAATCCCAATGATAAGTTACTTTGATATGAATAAAGATTAAAATCGTATTGTGAGCTAAAAGTGGAAGCTACTGAAGTTTTTACAGTATAAGTGGAAGATAATTGACCTAAGATTGGATTACAAGCAAGTGTCATGGTGAGTGGCTTACCAGTGGTTGTCGATCTTGTGGAATACCTGAAGGCTGTTGATAATCCTGGACTCATTGTCATGGCCGCATACCAAACTTCTGTTCCAATTGAAACAACAGAATTGTCAAGTTTAGGTATCATTGGTAAATGCTGGGAAGGTTGTTTATTTGATTTATCATTCTGTTGTCCGAAGTTGTATAAGCATCTGAAACCTATCAATGCTTCATTGGTGGAATAAATGAATTCTCTCAGTAATTTGGGTGTATTGTTCTGAAGGTATATAATCATTGTTCCATTCTTATTTAAATTAGGATTGCTTATAGATTTAATCAATAATTGAGTTTGTTTAGATAACCGTTTAATAATCATTGCTTCCAAAGCAGATCCTGGGAAATACATTCTTCCGTATAATAATGCATTTCTATGAGAAGCATTTTTATAATTATTTTCCAATGATTGATTAATGCCACTGGGTTCTGTAATTTTGAAACCTGATATAGCTTCTTGAAGTGAAACATTTTTTGTTCCCAAAGTGTTCTTCAATGGTACTGAAGTATATAAGTAAGCTAAAGAACCATTGATTACATTATAATTTGATAAGGTAAAACTTGAAGCAGAATTATCTGACGACTTCGAAGAAATGTCCAATTTGCATCCATTTGGAATATTAAAATCCAAAATAGCATGGGAATTTGCAGTGATATTTGGGAATATATTATCTTCAGACCATCCAGTGGTCTTGTAGAAACTCTTTTGAAGATATTCCATGTAGGTATACATCCCCCAAAGAATTTTAGAACTGGTTTTCAATGCGGTCTTTGAAATAAACAATGAGATAAGTTAATATGAAGGAATTAAAATTACACAACGGTTTTTCTCAAGTAGAGAGTAAAGCTATCTAAAGAAGTTCAAAGAGTACAGAATGTGTTTATTTTGGCTTAATATAACTTTTGGATACAGTATTAATTAAGTAAGATTTATGACCTTTGATATAGTATTTTGGGCATAACTATTTTCATCATAACAATTCTTAAAAAATCACAGCATAATAAAATCTATTTAACAAGAAGCGACTCAATTTTATTAATATTAACAATGAACCACTCCACCGGAACCTCTGATTCTTCGTCCCTTCAATTCTCATTTTCTGAAGATGACGAAGCATCATTTAGAGTAAGCGAACATGCTTCTAAGGATAAGATAATCCAAATTATGAAGAAAGTTAAGCTAAAAAGATACCCAAAATGCAATAAACAAGCATTACAATCTATTAAAGTCAAAAATGTCAATATAGATTCATCGATTAAATTCATTTCAGATGAACTTATGAAACATGCAGCATCCAGGAGTTGTTTTCCTGTTAGAAAATATTCTTTGCATGACAGCCCTAGATCGTCTTTTGCTAGGAGGTTTTCATTTGGTGCAGATTTAGATTATGAATCCGATGATTCTAGCTTTGTACCTGAGACTATCCATAGACACTCTCCTGAGCCGGAGTCTTACAAAAAGCTTGATTATAAAGTACCAGAGTGTATTCCTAGTGTATTGTATCATCAGATTGATTTCACACCTATGGTAAGGAAGAAAGTTGTAGTACGGTCTGACAGTGTTGTTCAGTCAATCCTTAGGCATAAAAGAGAGGACTTTCCTACTATTGAACCAAGCAGCAATCTTGGTTTATCCAGACTTGATTCCTTGTATTCTTGTGATACAAAAGTTGGCTCTTCAATCATATCATACGATGGTGAATTCAATAGAGTTAACCGTATTACATCATTAATTACAAAATTCGAACAAATGTCAAAGAAGTAAAATCCACCCCCCATTCATGCGACGTAAATACCCAATGCAAATATAATATTTCAAATGCTAATAAATACTAGGTTCTTTTAAATGTTATTCAAATCGTTGAGTGATTCAATCAAGTTATCAATATCTGGTAAATCTTCTCTAAAAAAATCAGATTTCTCCTTAACTGTCTTCTTATTGTTACTATACTCGGATAAGTTTTCTTCATCACTCAAATAAAATATTAAGAATTCAATGATCTTAAAATTTAACATCTGCTGTGACCCACTTTTACTTGTATGAGATTTATTGTCAATGGACTTTTCTGGTACTGAAAAATCTGATATCTTTAATTTCCTTATAATAATTGAACAACCTTTACACTCTTCAAAAATTCTAAAATTATCCAAATTCTTCAATAAAACATGCAATAATGTAGTGATGAAGGAAATAGTTATCTCATATGGAAATTGGGAATTATCCTTCTCTATGAACTTTAAAAGTTGTGTGATCTCTTTTGTATTTGAAAAAATAGACCTGGATTGTGAGTGAATAAGTAAAAGACCTTGTAATAATCGATTATATAAAACCACCAATTGCACATCTATTTCATCAATATATTCATATATCCATTCCAAATATTTAACCATATTTAAGGTAATATTATATCTGAAGTTGTCCTGCAACTTGGTGAATCGGTATAACGTGGAAGAATGTCTATTGCTTGTATTATTTATAGTCATCAATCGTCTTTTATCTTCTATCATTGGTAACAAGCTTCTTAACAACTCATTCAATTCATGTAAGCCAGCTTCAAAGCTTTCCTTATCTTGTTTGTTTAAGTCCATATTGACTTTCAACACTCGTGACTCAAGGTCTTTTATTAAATCAGGCATTATCCAAAAGACGCATGCACTATAAGGCGTATTGATGCGCGAGATCAAACTATCAACAAAACAAGGCTGTTATTTTTATTTTGTACCTTTTTCGCATTTAAATCTTGTTTGATACGGAGGGCTTTTTTGGATACGTTTTTTACAGATAATTATCGTGACTACTTACACAGTACTTATTGTTGAGTTATCTTTAATTTTTCATAACACTTCTTAACTTCCTCGAGTTACTATAAAAGCTTCATAAGGTTTGGAAGAATTAGCCTTACTAAAGAAGAGTACCGTTTACATAACAGCCATTTACTAGAAGCAATGGTTCAATCAGGATCAACTTCTGCTATTCTTTTTGGATGTTTTGTGGCTATAATATCATCTGCTATCCAATCTTTTGGAATCACTTTACAAAGAAAATCACATTTACTACCGGTTCACCTTTCTGAAGAAACTGACCATGAACTACATTTACAAAATATAAAATTGAAGAGAAATATGTGGCTATCTGGATTCTTTTTATTCATTATTTCTAATGTATTGGGATCATTGATTCAAATAACCACCTTACCTTTGATAATTTTATCTCCGCTTCAAAGTATAGGATTAATATTTAATTCTTTGTTAAGTTGTTTATTACTTCCTGGTGAATCCTTCACGTGGAAATTAGGTGTGGGAACTTTCGTTATTGCCATCGGTGCTTTCATAATTGCGTATAATGGTAATGCAGTGCCTCTACCCCCTGACAAAAATACCGATGTGAACGAAAGATTTAGGATTGTAATGACTAAATTGCTTGATGCAAAATTTTTAACTTGGTTCATTGGAACATTTGTAATGATTGGTATGTTATTATTGGCGAATTTTGCTATAAGTTGTCGTCGTGAAACTTTAAAGAAAAAGAATGAATGTAGGCATAGTAAGTTAATTATTCGATTCTTGGATCAATTAAAATTTATTAAGGGTATTAATTATGGGTTAATCTCAGGGACATTAACTGCTCATACATTTTTGTTTGCTAAATCACTTATTGATGTTATATTTGAAACTATAATTGGTGGTGATCATGATATTTCCCATATCACTAAGAATTTGACTCCTTACTTTCTTTTAATTGTGATGTTGACTATTGTTGGATTCCAACTTACTGCATTTAATCTCGGTTTGGCCCAAATATCTACCTCAATTTTATATCCATTATGCTTCTTAGTTTACAACTTAATGAACTTAATCAATGATCTTAGTTTTAATCATTTAATTGAAAATAAAAGAATGGGCTGGGGCCAGTTGATTTGGGTTATTATTGGATTGTTTGGTGTATTATTTGGTGTTGTACTCATTAGTTGGGACAGTGCTTTTGGTACTTCCATTAACCGTTTCCCATCTTTGAATAATGAAGACGATTATATTTTGCAACTGAAATTTCCTTATACAGACGTTAATGAAACCACAAAATTTGTGGAAGATTCACCTAGTTATGAGATGTCAAGTTCTTATTATGCAACATCAAGCTCCGAATTTTTAGATCCGAATACCATTGCTCTCCCAAAATCTTCTAAAACTATCGGCAAAAGAGTATTGTCTTACGAACAACAACAATTACTTCAACAGTTAAATGTTTAATGATTTACCAATTCCTTCTTGTTTTTCTTTCTCCTTTTATAATGATCCTTATTAAATATTAATCATATTGGCTACTTCTACACATATTGGATTCACATTGTCCAATATCATATAAGACTACCTCAGAATGTATGCTAAATCTTTAGAAATATATAAAACTTTTGTGTTTGAAGCACGACCCAATTTTATACTAACAATCTGATTTGGAGATAACTCGCGATGAACCTTTGTGAAGTATGATTAATGCAGATGATGTTGGACGTATGCTACAACGAAATCCATCTATAGTGGCTTATAAGTCCGTAGATGAGCTAATAGTTCTAAAGGAATGGTTCTTCGATTTCGATCACAAGAAAGACAACAGAGCTAAAGCTATTGCAAGAGTTAAGGCTTTGAATTCTAGAGGAAGATTACCACACGCCATAGAATCCACTGCTTTATTGAGTCTGATTTGTCTTAAAGACCCACAAATGGATCCAAAAAATATCCCTAAAGAGAATGATTCGAACGTGCTACAATTATCTTACTCTATGGCCCTCATCCGGTTTGTAAACGGCTTATTAGATCCTTTACAACAATCCAATTTTGCTATACCTCTTCACCAACTAGCTAAAAGTCTAGAAATGCCCAGTTATTTTGTTGAACTTAGGCATATGGCAACACATGAGAATCTTCCTTCTCTATCTATGCTTAGAATAGCGGTTCTCGGTGCACTTAATTGGTTGCACGATCATTATTGGCGTAAGATAGAAGATATTGAATTAGACATAGGGGAAGTAGATTTTGACCCTTCGGCTCTCACAGAGAAAGTTCAATTGGAGATAAAGGAATCTGCTACACTTATAGATGAGCTACTACTGAATATTAAGGTATATCGATCAATTAGAAAACAAGATTTGAATGCTGTTTATAAATTTGGCAACTCAACTCCTGAAGGATTGAAGTACTGGAGGGCCATGAAAAGGATAAAAAGTATAGCACAAGTTAAACCTGACTTAGTCATCAAAGTATTACTTACCAAAGATTGCTTAATTTCGAGAGATGAATCCAAATCTAAGAAGATTGGTTCTTATTTGGAATTATTATACAAATTATATGAACCTTTACTTGAAGAACTTGGTGATGGAATAAAATATAGGCTTTTGGAAATTATCATAACATATTTGCTGTCTAGCTTTGACCTGTTAGATCTAACACTTAATAAAGAACTAAAGTTAGAAGTGAATACAGATTATGAATATAACCAATTATCTTATTGGGCAGCATTTGTTATTCGGTCATTCTACAATCAGAAACAAAAGCTTATATTCAAGGGAAAGGAGATAGACAAAAATGACTTAATTGATTTAATCCTTGAAAATATTGATTTTTTTCCAATCGATTGTCAAATTATAACTTTAGAAGGCTTGATAAAGTTGAAACTTCAACATAAAACAACTGAAAAACTTCAACAAATGCTTACTGCAATTAAAATGACAAAGAAATTCCGTAAATTTGAAGATGTTGAGTCTTTGGACTCCATCTTGGAGGAGACAAGTTCTAAAAAGACTAAATTGGAATCCGACTCCAAAGAAGAAATAAAAGATTCCTCCAATGAAATCAAGCATTACTTCTTTGAACCCCATTACAAGTGGGAACCAGTGGCATTTGGATCTATAGTATAGATTTTGTATAATAGTAATGTATTTAATTTTCATGCACGACTTCTCTATTCTGTGAATTTCACAATTTAAAACATGTACTCAATCTTATTCTATTTGTTTAGCATTGAATTCTTCATAATATGTCAATGACTATACTAATTTTAACTGGATATAAATTACTTATATACCTACATGCATGAATTTCATTATTACAATGAATTGATTTTGTTGGAATGGAAACAAAAGTCTAAACTTGATAATATGTTTCCATCTTTTCATATTGATAGTTTTCTCTTTAAACAATTGATCCCATAAATGGAAACCACCGAAGCAATCCTTGACTTCCTTTTGAGATACATAATCTAAATTCTGTACATGAGTAAGCCAAATGATAATATTTCCAATGTTTGACAAAACAGTATAGTCAAAATTGTTATCGTGAACTTTACGATCACTTTTAGTAAATACAGTATTATTATAGGTTAAGGTAAGCTCATCATATTTAGAAAACAATTCAGCAGCATTTGGATATTTCTGAAGAGTTTTAGGTAAACCTTTAGCCTCATATAGAGCAACATTGATACAAAGTGTAACGAATATGTTTTTAATATTATCATCTTCAAAAATATGCTCGTTGTTCATAACAAAATTGATAATGTTTTTTAATGACTTATCTGCTTGAGTTACTATCTGTTTGATTTTAATATCATTTCTTTTAAGCTTGTACACTTGTTCATTACTTAGGCCAAATATAGTTTCAATCGGTGAAATTTTGGGCAACCGTTCAGAATACTTTTTATTAGCATGAGTAGACTTAACAGGTTTCAACTTGATAAATGGCATTCCCTCTGGTGTTGTCTCTCTTGAATCAAAAGACTGTTTTTCGTTGGATTCCAGAGTAGCCTTATTATTTGAACTGATAGTTCCATTTTCGTTAGAATTGCTTTCTCTTGTTTGTTCTAAATTTTGGTCAAGCAGTCTTACGCTCGACTTCTTGGAAACTTTCTTCTTGGGCTGGGGTTTTGTTGTAATCTCATCTCCTTCTACCGGTTCACCTTCAATCAAGTTAGCTTTGGATTTCTTTTTCGTTGATTTTTTCTTCGGGGTTTTAGTCTGTACTTTTGTTTCGTTGTTGGTTACAGGCAAAGAGGGTTTTATATCATTACCAGAATCGTCTTCACATTGTGGATCAAATGCTTTCTTAGTCTTTTTGTTTCTCTTTTTATGATTCTTTTTAGCTCCATCATTATCTTTCTTAAATTCTGTCTTTAAAGCCTCAAGTGCATATTCAGCATTTTTGATATTAGAAACATCTTTGTCTTCGGTTTTCGTCTGTTTGTTATTCGTGGGGGTTTTCTGTATTTCAGAATCAGGGACATTGGATTGGACGGCTTTCGTGGTCTTTTTTTTACTTCTTTTACTTTTTTTACTAGACACAACAGGCTTTGTGAAAGTACTAGATTCTTCATCACTTGAGAATACAATTTCATCCATATCACCTCTTATTTCATCAAAAGTAACCACTTTAGTTTTTGATTTGCGATTGGACATTTGCTTGTTTTGTTTTCTTTCTTCTGTTACGGCTTCAAGCTCTTTGGAAGCGGGCCTTGATGCATCACTTATAAAAGAATCTCTCTCAATGTTAGTTTTACCCAACAAGAAATCGAGATCATTTTTCAATTGATCCGTAGCTTGCATTACTGACATTAAAAAAATGGCTTCGAATGTTTGAAATCTATCGCGAGATTCAAAATTGTTTTACCTTTGTTGATGGATATTAAGAGTAAAAAAAATAATGCAACTATGTGAATATATGCTCTTTATATATTTTTTAAAAGATAAGAATCTAAATAAAAGGTTGATATTTTGAGTTATTTGCAACCAAAGGTGAAGGAAAAAAACAAAAAAATAATTTCCAATCTACCATGCAAATAAAATTTGTGAAAAATTATCAGCTTAGAAAGAAGCGACAAAAGATTCAGTAACAGATCTTAATTTGTCTAAGTTTTCTTTAGATAATTCACCTTTTTCTTTGATGGTGGTCAAGATTTCAGATTCGTTAGATTTTAAGTGAGCTAAGAAAGAATCTTCAAATTCACCAATTCTATCTAATGGAACGGAATCTAAGAAACCGTTAACACCAGCGAAAATTAATGGAACTTGTTCTTCAGCACCTAATGGAGAGTATTGACTTTGTTTTAATAATTGGGTTAATCTTTCACCTCTAGCTAAAGTTTGTTTAGTAGAAGCATCTAAATCAGAACCGAATTGAGCGAAAGCAGCAACTTCTCTGTATTGAGCCAAGAATAATTTCAAAGAACCAGCAACTTGTTTCATAGCTTTAACTTGAGCAGCAGAACCGACTCTAGAAACGGATAAACCAACATTAATAGCTGGTCTAATACCTTTGTGGAATAATTCCGATTCTAAGAAAATTTGACCATCAGTAATAGAAATGACATTGGTTGGAATATAAGCAGAGACATCACCACCTTGAGTTTCAATGACTGGTAAAGCAGTTAAAGAACCACCACCTAATTTTGGATGCATTTTAGCAGCTCTTTCTAATAATCTGGAGTGTAAGTAGAAAACATCACCTGGGTAAGCTTCTCTACCTGGTGGTCTTCTTAATAATAAGGATAATTGACGGTAAGCAACAGCTTGTTTAGATAAATCATCATAGACAATTAAAGCATGTCTACCATTGTCTCTGAACCATTCACCAATGGCACAACCAGTGAAAGGAGCCATATATTGTAATGGAGCAGCTTCAGAAGCAGTAGCAGCAACAACAATAGAGTATTTTAAGGCATCATGTTGTTCTAAAGTTTGAACTAATTGAGCAACAGTAGATCTCTTTTGACCAACAGCAACATAAACACAGTATAATTTTTTAGATTCATCAGCACCGTTGTTCCAGTTCTTTTGGTTTAAGATGGTATCTAAAGCAACAGCAGTTTTACCAGTTTGTCTGTCACCAATAATCAATTCTCTTTGACCTCTACCAATTGGGACTAAAGAATCAACAGATTTTAAACCAGTTTGCATAGGTTCGTTAACAGAAGTTCTTGGTAAAATACCTGGAGCTTTAACTTGAGCTCTAGAAGAAGAGGAAGCATTTAATGGTCCTTTACCATCAATTGGGTTACCTAAACCATCAACAACTCTACCTAATAATTCTGGACCAGTTGGAATTTCAACAATTTGACCAGTTCTCTTGACAGTTTCACCTTCTTTGACAAAAGCATCAGAACCGAACAAGACAATACCGACTTGACCAGCTTCCAAGTTTAAAGCCATACCTTTAACACCAGAAGAGAATTCAACTAATTCTTCAGCTCTACAGTTGTTTAAACCAAAAACTCTGGCAATACCATCACTAAAAAATCATGTTAGTATAATTGAATTTATCAATATTATATTTTTACCACCATAGTTATATGAAATCAATCCAAATTTGTTCAATTAAATTTATTGGTCGTGGCTATTGAGCATGGTTCTTCCTCAATTTTTATTGGTCGAGTTCTCAATTTTTGGAATCCGACACTCCGATCAATGAAAAATATCAATTAGAATACCCAACACCAATCACATTGAACTTTAATTGACTGTTAAGGATGTACATATACTATGCGTGTAAATGATGTTGAAAAGAATGGAGAACATACCCAACAGATAAAACTCTACCGGTTTCGTTTAAGTTAGCTTCTTCAGAAACACCTCTGATTCTTTCTTCTAAGATAGAAGAAACTTCAGTTGGGGCAGCTTTAGCAGAAGCAAATCTCTTCAAAGAAACTTGAGGACGAGCCTAGTAAATTATGTTAGTAAGTAGACAATTAATTAAGATTAAAAATGTTGAGTATCAAAAAGTTGCGTTTGAGCCAATGAAAAAGGGCCTTTGATCTTGAAAGACTCAATTCAACACAAGTCATCAGCAATTGGATCAATTGAATAAAGCTATGCCAGATTACATGCTTAAACCATTGATTGTATTTCCACCCTTAAAATTGTTCTGGTCCCCTCCATAAATCATGATGATTATACCAATTTTTCACTGGTGAAAAATACACCAACATTTATTTAATCAATTAGTGACTGCAATACATACAATTCTTAAAGCAGATCTTGAGATAGTTGGTAAAGATCTTGAAGCAGAACGTAACATAGAACGAGAAGATAACATCTTTAAATACTGTTACTTTTAATTTTAATCTAAGTTATAGAAGAAAAAAAACACTAGAAAAAATTTGGAAGAAATATAGAAAATTTTATATTTTAATTTGTCGAGAGTGGAAAACGATTTCGTCCAATAAAACGTCTCAGTTTGCTTTTGTGTTATATTGGGTTTAAGTGCGAACCATTTATTTGCCAATTCCACCGCCATTGGTGCGACAATCGTGGTAATTTCGCGGTAATTTGCCCAGGTATTTGAAAGGAACTGGTAGGGGACACATATTGTTAATATGCGATCAAGAACTCACAATTCTCATTGGACTCTGGTACTAAAAAATCTGATTTATTTTATACCGCGATAGATAGTTCTAATATCGGGGAGCATTAGTACCATTTTTACCGCGATTTGTGGTTGAAGCTATCTACGACTTTTTGAGAACTGAAAAAAAAAAAGTGAAAAATTCTTCAGCCTAATAATACACATGAATAGTTCAGCCGCAAGGTCTTTAAGATCATTACCAAGGGCTATAGCACCGGTCAGAGGTGGTATGAGGTTCTATTCTTCTCCAAGTGGTGAAAAATCTCCATTCTTGACAGATATATTAGCAAGAATTGAAAAGATTAACTTGAACAAGAATTTAATAAAGAAACCAACTGAATCTAAGACTAAGAATTCTTCCAAAGGTACGCAAAACAAAAGCTCACAACAATCATCATCTGCTCCGACAGAAGTTAAGAGACCTACCAAAATCGTGTTTGACCAACACCCAATGTTTTCTTCAAGATTAGATAAGACTAAGTTTTCTAAAGATAATAAGGTTCTTGATGCCACCCAGAGAACTAGCAGAGGACCAAGAAAAGCTACCGGAACTGCTCCTAGAAAACCAACTCAATTTAAAAAGTCATCTGGTCCAAAGAAACCTTTGAGAGCCTCTAAATCTGATAGTTCTACTGCCATTATATCAAGAGAAGCTGTTTCAAAAAGCTACAGACCTTCATTAGCTAATCAATTTTTATATGGTAAAGCTACCAATTTCCAAATCAGTTTAACTTCAAGAATCACTAGTGTTATTAAATCTCAATTGTTAAATTCCAAGTATCCATTTAACTTGCCAAAGTCGATAATTGATAATGCACCAGAAACTGCCGAAAACAAATTCATATTAAGCAAGTCTTCATTTTCTTTAGAATTAGACGAAAATAAAGTCAAAAATGATATCGATACGATCATCAAGGGTGAAGGTCAGTATGTTGAAGTTAAATCTGTTGCTGAACAAAGTTTGAATAAAAATCCAACTATGAGTTACGAACAAAAATTACAAGCTGCTAATATTGCAAATGCTAAAAGCTTGAAGAATGTGTTTGATAACGCTCATTGGAATCAGTAATTAATTAACCCATGTAAATAGTGTCAGAAGACGTTGGAATATATAAATTATAATTACAAAGTCACATAACACCCAAGGTAAAAAGTATACAGAATATATTCAATATATGTTATACACGGATTATGAAACCCAAATCGTTAAAACCTTATCAGCGGCATCATCAAGCATATCCAAAGCCAATAACCAATCGTCATTAGAATCCATCACAACGAAATCACCATCTTCATCTTTATACCTCAATTTATTTACCATTATATCGTCTTTGATCTCTCCACTTGATGCAATTTTATTAGATATCTTAGAATATAATTCTTGAAAAGGAATAGCAGATGACACTAATAAGTTTGATTTTATCTCAACTTTATCATAGATTATTTTTATAGTTATAAAATTCCCAAGGCTATTATTAATACTGGAACCGACAGATGACATTGAAGTGTCCTGAGTATTTTGCAAGGAAGAAGAAGATACTCTACTGTTATTTGGTTCTCCAATAGATTTACTTCTACTCTGTCTCATCATACTAAAAGTTGAAGAGCTAGAGTGGTGCCTTTGGGATGAACCACTAGATGATCGTATGGAATTTTGATCATTTTCGTAGTCATGGCTGTCTCTCAACTTTCTTTGAATTTGATTATTCATTTCGTTTGTTTTTAAGTTTCTTAAACAATTCTCCCATTGATTTCTCATCTCTTCAGTTCTATATCTTAATGTGAATGAACCGCTTTCCTTTTTACCAGACCATGAAATAACCATTGTATATCCTTGGTTATTGGATGAAGAAATATTATAGATTTCCAGTATATAAACTCTTCCCTTTAATTCTAATAAGGACTTATCCTTTGTACCACTTAAACTTTCCAATAAGTTTACCGTTGACGAATTAACTGAGTTACTACTTTTTTTTCTTGATGAAAGTAAATCTCTTTTCTTCTTTCCTTGATCTTCATTGCCTTGGCTAACTTCTATGAAGAAAAATATGATTTTTTCAAATAAGTATGCCACATATTCTTTTTCAGTATCATTATCTTTGACACCAACAACACCATGATACAATAAATCACCTTGGTCTTTCAAAACAAAACCTCTCCAATTATTTACTCTTTCGGATAAGTTTTTTAAGTATCCAACATTTTCACTCCTTCTTTGAGCTTCATTCACTTGATTAGCTACTTCCTTCGTAGCTTGTTGTGCTAATAATAATTCATTATAGGTAGAAGCATCATTCTGAGACCAAGTCTTAAGTAATTCTTTGATCAACAATGGATATTTACATAGCCTTTGAATTGGTTTTAAAATGAAACTTTGTAATTCGAACCCTGGATCCAATATTTTTGATGACTTTTGTAGATTAGCTTGTTCTTTATTTATTAAATCAATAGCTGTCAATTGTCCGATAGTCCATGGCTCATAAGACTTAAATGGTCCATTGGCAGCATGAATGAAAATGGAACCAATTCTACTAAGATTATTAGGAATATTAATATTACATTCCAAACCATTTAGAAAGCGTCTTTGGAAATCAATGATTTCATTTAAATTTGGAAGTAATATGTGAATTTGTTCACTTGAAATCAATTCTGCTTTTACCAAGTCATTCTTATAATTCATTAAAACTTCTAAATCCTTTACATATTTTCTCTCCGTTTCAATGATTTCCTTGATAACTTTGGAAGATTCTGTATTTATAATCACTTCACCAATGGAATTATCCTCAAATGTGATATGGTCAGGTAATAATTGATCAACAACCTTAATAATTTTCAATAAATCATGAGTACTGTCCAGGAATACATTGGAAATTGTAAACATTATTTCATCATCTAGGTTAAGGTGTGTTTTCACGGCAATTAAAAAGTCATAAACTGATTTTTTACACATTCTTACATCATCACTTCCAACGATAGGTATTTGATATGACTTATTGACCAAATTAAACAACAAACATAATGGTGCACCTTGTTGGAAGAGTTTCCATAATTTTGTGACAGGATCCACATCTATTGTCGCAGGTAACACACCGGCTGTGAAAGTAAATAAATTCAATTTATTATTAGAAATTGGTTGTTGATTAATGGTTCCTGAACCATTTGAAGAATGATCAGAAATAATAGAAAATCCAGTTGAATTCATAGAATTTCTAAACTCATTACTCAATCTTCTATCTTGTAGTTGCTGAGAAAGAGCTAATGCTTGTTGTTCAGCACATTGTTCAGCAACATTGTGGGCAACTTTTATGAACGGCTCCATTCCATCTACTTGACTTAATCGATTCAATAAACTATAACACTGATAATATAAGTGTTCTTTGGTATTTGAGCCTTGATTGAAATTCATGGTAATTCCAACTGGAGTAGAACTAACTCTTGTTACATTACCAGACCCATTTAAGGATGCTGACGAATTTGTATGAGACTGTGATGAAAAAGAACGGAATTGATATTGGGAATCCATTGCCTGTAGGTTGAATAAATTCTATATCACTTGAGTAATGTTTTCGATACTAAAGAATGGAGAAAACGTATTTTCCTTTCGAACAATTGATAATTGAAGAATTCTCTTTAGAAAAAAGCTTTTTTCTCACTGGATTAATAAAGATTGATGAGAACCAGCAAGGCGATTTTAATCGGGTCTTTTGACTCTTTAATATTTCGATGACCTATGAATAGCCTGAAGAATTTGCAAGTTGAAGATAGTAGAATATTAAAACAAATAATATGCTATTGTAAATGACAGAAAGAAATGTATTTGTTAAATTTGTTTATAAATGCGAGAAATTGAGTTGTGAGACTTTACTACTTCCAGACAAATATTTCACTCTTACACGTACGTCTATTAGTAAGGATTATATACAGGTAGGGTATGTATTTTACAAGTCATACCAATGTACATTAGGAGTAGCGATTAAATGTTAACCGTTTGATTTTTACACGAATTCAATAAGGTTTGAAGAAGGAGTTCAATATGCTTTTATGCAAGTTTAATTGAACTTTTAAAAGTAAAAGCTGATAAAGACTTTGAAGGAATAGTACTAGAAAGATTGGATATTTTCGTGATGTTGAATCCAAAACAATGTAAGAGTAAAAAGTATTATTATTTCTATACTAAGCATATCAATTGCACATACAAGCACGGTCCATAGTAATGGAAGGTAGAAATAAACAGTGAAATAAATTACATTCCTGGATTTGACTGAATACGAAGAATGAAAAATAGAAATCCAATCCCTGGAAGAAAAGAAACTTTCCATTGTAATTAGCAATTCTACATTAGAACAATAAAAAAACGGATTCGAAAGAAGCCAGATCTAACACCAATTTGAATCCGATTAGGATTCGTGGTACTCTACTCTTTAAAGTAATAAAGACTGTGTATGCTCTTTTTCGATTTGAAATATGCGATCAAGAAAAATTTAATATTGAATCAATTAAATGGCTGGACAACCTCGTTTACTTTCTGTTGATGCATTCGCTAAAACAGTAGATGATGCTAGAGTCAAAACGACATCAGGGGGTATTATAACGTTGATTTGCATTAGTGTAGTTTTATTTTTGATTCGTAATGAATATCTTGATTATACTACAATAATCACTCGACCAGAATTAGTTGTTGACAGAGATGTGAATAAGAAATTGGACATTAATTTAGACATTTCATTCCCTCATATTCCATGTGCAATGCTAAGCTTGGACATTATGGATGTAAGTGGTGATGATCAAATTGATGTCTTAAAAGATGGGTTTCAAAAATATAGAATTCTTCCAAACAATGAAGAAATTTTGGTGGAAAATGCCAATTTACTTAGTAATGTTCCATTGGAAGAGAGATCTAAGGGATTAAAAGAAGGCGAAGAAGGTGAATGTGGGCCCTGCTATGGTGCTTTGCCTCAGGAAAACAATGAACACTGCTGTAATGATTGTGAAACTGTTAGATTAGCTTATGCTACAATTGGTTGGGCCTTCTATGATGGTAAAGATATAGAGCAGTGTGAAAAGGAAGGCTATGTCCAAATGATTAACAGTGAAATTGATAATAAAGAAGGTTGTAGAGTTAAAGGAACTGCACAAATCAATAGAATTAGTGGTAATTTACATTTTGCTCCTGGTGCTCCTTCTATTAAACCTGGAAGACACGTTCATGATTTATCATTGTATAGCAAACCCGATGGTCAATTTGATTTTGATCATAAAATCAATCATTTGTCATTTGGTAATGACCCAGTAACCAATGCAGTTGTTGAAAAACAATCATTACACCCATTAGATGGTCAAGAACAAAATATGAAGAGTAAATATTTCTTATATTCATACTATCTTAAGGTAGTGGCTACAAGATTTGAATATTTAAATGAAAAGTTCAAGCAAGCATTAGAAACAAATCAATTTTCAGCTATCTTTCATGATAGACCTTTAAGAGGGGGTAAAGATGAAGATCATCAACATACTTTACATGGTCATGGAGGAGTTCCTGGTGTTTTTTTCTATTTTGACATATCTCCATTAAAAATTATCAATAGAGAACAATATGCTAAAACATGGTCCGGTTTTATTTTGGGTGTTATTAGTTCCATTGCAGGGGTTTTAATGGTTGGTTCTCTCTTAGATAGATCAGTCTGGGCAGCAGAAAAAGCTTTTAGAGGAGAGAAAGATCGTTAATTTAATGCTACTATCTTGGAATAAAGGATTACAAAAAGTTTGAAGCTATTTTTTTTAGAATATTCTATTTACATGTATTTAGTTCTATTAAATTTAAACATCATTTAATAAATGTTGAATTTCGTTATAATAATCTTTGTTTAAGTAATTTGGTAATTCATCTTTTGCTAACCACATGAATTTAGTGCTTGAGGAAGTTGGTTTGAAACTACCTGATACTATATGTGATTTGATGAAAAATTCGTTATTGTTACCGTTGATTATGACATGACATGGTTTGGAAGAGACATTGAAATAATTTAAACCTTCACCTCCTAAATTGTAAATACCATCCTCAGCTACTTTATGTAATGGAATTACATCTTCTGTTTTGTTTTGTGCTTCAAAGCTTGGAAATTTCCAAGTCTTGGAATCTTCACTTACAATTAAATATAACGACCGACTTAAATTTCTTTCTAAGCTTGTTAAATCTTTCTTTTTGTCAGCTTCAGTGATCCTGGGGTTTGGAATAATCTTACGAGATAAATTATCTACATTATCCTCATCTATAATTTCACTTCCATCTTCTGCTTGCTTATAAGTCTTTGGTAATTTCAATTCTTGTTTGAATCTTCTATCTCTTTGTTGTCTGACTTCAGGCCTTCCATCAATGAATTCGATATTTGGGTTGTTATATACGGGCGGTTTGTTCAATTCTTTGAATTTTTGATCACCTAAAGTACCACCTCTATAGTAAAACCATTTTGGAAATGTCCACATTAATCTCTTCCATAACTCATTTTGATACTTGATGTATTGATTTTCGAATTCTGGCAAATCCCTTGTTATTATAGGGTTCCTAGCCAATAATACAGTAGAAGTTATAATAGGGGTATTAGCCACGCTACTATAACTTCTTATAAAAGTATTTCTGATCATAGTCACTTTGTGAAGCTTCAAAATTTTCACCTGGTAAAAAAAATTCTCAAAAAACCAAATTTGCCGGGTAACCCTAAAGTATTTAGTGAGCATATAAAAGGCTGGTCATTTCCCTGAACAAAAAAAAAATTGTCCAATTCTTATTAACTGTGATAGTAATTCTTTAATCCTCTAAAGAACAAGAAAAAATTGAATCCAATTAGTAAATATTTGATTCAGTAAGTATAAGAAATTATAGCAGTTATTTTAGAAGGCTATTTTACCAAACATCTTTAAAGAGGAAGAAATTATTTGTGGTTTTTATATTCCTTGTCTTTGTTTTATTTTTCTACAACAAGTTTATAGCATAAAAAGTATTTCGTGGACTTTCAATCGGTAAAACAGTAACAGTAAACAGACTTCTACCTCCTGATATCGAAAGAAGAAATATTCCGAAGAACAAAAACTAAATCAATAATCCGTTTTTTATTGTAAATTATATTTAGTTTGTATTAACATTTTGAACCAAGTTTCGAATCGTACGAAATACTGATAAAATCCCCATTAGAAAAAGAGAAAATAGATATGTCAGGTATTGAAAAATTTGATGAAATCTTAAAAGAGATTTCCACACTTAAGGCACCAGGTGTTTCAGGATCTCGTATTAAGCAAGCTGTTTCCTTCGCTATGGAAAATGTTGCAGACGAATCAAAGATTGTTGCACTGTTGTATTCTTTCTGTAAATCAATTCCTTCATCTCATAAATTAGGTTCAATGTATGTGGTTGATGCAATTGTAAGAGCTTATGTCACTGCTGCTAAGGAAAATAATCAAACTATTGATTCTTCGGCTCCTGAAGGTACTTATGCAGCAGGAGTTTTTAAAATCAGTGAACTAATTGATTCGATCTTTGACGAAGCTCTTGAATTATCAATCATAAAAAATGATACAATTAAAATCTTAAAGTTATTAGATATATGGGAAAGGGCTGAAACTTTTGACAGTAAAATTATTCAAAATCTTAGAGCAAAGCATATTAAGTCTACTACACCACCAGGAACACCACCTATGAAGAAATCAGCAGTCAATGTAAGCTCTAGACTGAGCACATCAAATGCAGATGATTCTACTAGTATTTTACAAAATTTAGCCAAGATTGCTGGTGCCAACTCTAATAGTAACACCCCAAATAACCAAAATCCAACACCAAGTCAACCTTCTAATGATGCAAACAATATTTTGGCTCAATTGTCAGCTATCTCGAATAATAACAATGTAACTTCGAATGCACCTGTCAAATCACCACCACCGGTTGCAAATGATGTTTTCAATATGTTACAGAGCTTGCAAAATAATATGAACCATCAACAGCAACAGCAACAGCCACAACAACAACCACAACAACCTCAATATGGTATGGACAATGGTTATTCAAGAAGAAGTAGATCGAGATCTCCTAACCGTAACGGTATGAATAGAAGGGAGAGATCACCTCCAAGGAACAATAACCAACCAGCAAGCCTTCCTCAAATTCCAATGCGTAATGCAGCACAACAATTCCAACAACAGAGATCACCTCCACAACAATTTAATCAATTTCCAGGAACACAAAATGGACAGTTTCCAAACCAACAGTTTCAACAATATCCTACTCAACAACAAAATCAGCAAATATCGCCTCAGATGTCAAATCAACAACTTGTTAATAACCATCAGAATGTTCCAGGAAATCCATTATATCGTCCACATAATGTCGGATTTGATAATTCTATTCCACAAGGTAGTATTAAGATTTTATCTAGAACTTTATTCTTGGGAGGAGTCCCAAAAAGTATGGACGAAGCTGAATTAATTAGAGTTTTAAAACCCCATGCTGAAGTTCAATCTGTGATTCTTAATAGTGAGAGGAGACACGCGTTTGTCAAGGTTTATTCAAGAAGAGAAGCAGAGGATGTTATCAATTCATTCAATCAGGATAACTCTTTACCATTGAGAACTAGATGGGGGGTTGGATTTGGTCCAAGAGACTGTTGTAACTATCAACATGGAGTTTCAGTTATTCCATTACAAAGATTAACTGATGCTGACAAACAATGGGTGGTTCAAGCACCATGGGGAGGTACTGGCGGACAACCAATTCAAAGTGGTATGGTGATCGATGAGCCTGATATTGAACTTGGTACTGGACCATCTTCAAAAGCTATGTCTAGAAAAATGCCAACCAATTCTGCTAGAAATGGTCCAAAATCTAATAGACCAGGTGATTCTTCAGATGATTTTGCAAGAACCGCTATGAATCAAAGAATGGGGCCTGGAGGGCAACCACCTTTCCAAGGTAATAATCCATTACAAGGCTTATTCAATAATAGCCCTAACAATGGTCAAATGCCTCAAATGCCCCAGATTCCTACTAATGCAGGATTACCAGCAATTCCAAATCAAAGTGGAATGATGCCTAACATGGCCAATTTACCTAACATTCCTCAAAATCCTAACAATTTAAGTGCTCAATTATCAAACTTTTTCAATCAACAACAACAGCGTTAAATTAGTATATAGCATTTATTCATATTCTTTTTTCTAGTAGTCAATATATTTTATAGATCAAACTATTTAAATCTCAAATATCAAATTATCTCAAACTTTTGAACATATTAATGCAATGTTCCCTAAACAATATAACAGTCTTCGGCGAGTAAAGGGATCACCAAAAGCTAAAAGAATCAAGCTAGATGATGGCAAAGGAACGCCGAGTTCTTTAAAATCCGATATTTTCAGTGATAAGGAACCTTCAAGTCAAACTAGTAAAAATCGAAATAAACGTTTATTGGAAAGCCTTAAGACAATCTCGTCCAAAAAGTCATCAGTTCTCGATTACACACCAAATGATCTGACATCAGAGTCTAGTTCAGATGATGACTTGGAATTGGCAACTATTCCTCCATCAGTTTCTCGTCCTTCAACAGAGGAAACGAAACCAAGTTTATCAAAGCCATCAAAAAGTCACCTGGAATCACCAAAACTTAAACCAGATGATAATGAAACAGAGTTTATACAGAGAATCAAGAATATTCGAGATTCAGTTACACCCAAACCAAAAATCGATGTCGTTGGAGATATTCTAAATGATAAAGTTGACCCGGACGTGGTTCAAACCAAGTTCAAACACTTGAAGATACCTCAAGTCACATCTAAAAAGTCTAATCTTTACAAGAGAAGTAAGCGGTATCTTGAATTAGTGCCGAAGTTCTTGAATGGCAGTGAAAAAATGTCATTTTTCTACGATTTGGCACAGTTACAAAGAAATTCAGGTGCTTATGATACATTAAGACAAGAAGATAAGTATCAGATTAATTGGGATGACTTTGTTGGAGGATATTATGGGATAAAGAGACAATTTTATATTTCGAATATCATTTTAAACAAATACAATAAGGAGATAACGAAAGCTGCCAAACGAAACAGCACTATTGCATATTGGGGAATAGATGATTTCACCAAGTATGTATTGGCCAATGAAATCATCATTAGAATGGCTATGGAAGACTTAAATATAAGTCTAGATGAAGCCAGAGATATCATTAAGAAAACATCAGAATACGGTAGTGTTATCACAGATTCACAGGAACTTCATGATGCCATTGAACCACCAGTACAAAACAACAACAAACCTTTAAAAATAGACGATTTGTTCAACTGATAATCTTACTTATATAGCATAGCATATATGGCTCTAGTTTCTTTTAGTATTATAATACGGGCGTGCAATCTGTTCAAATATTATGAGATCAAAAAAAAAAAAATAATTCCTTTAGGAAAAAAAGTAGGTACCCTAGAGGTTGACACAAGTTTTCACCCTTTCAAATTGTTCATAAAAAAATTGTTACCATCGGTTATATCACCGATTAAAGTCAAACCACCAACACCCACTTGTCGTTTCTTTCATTCATCTTCCAATATGTTTAGGGATAAGGTATTTATCAATAACCTTGCGGCCACTGCTATAACTGGCAGTGATGCATGGAATAGACCTACAGCTCAACCACTTTCAATTACAGTAGAATTGGACACTGATTTTTCAAAAGCCTCTGAAACTGACAATTTGAAGTTTTCTTTGAACTATGCGGTTATATCCAGAAACATTCTGGAGTTTATGAAACTTCATGAACTGAAAAATTTCAAGTCACTTCAGAACGTTGGTGAAGAAATTAGTAAGGTTGTTTTGGATGCCAATAATGGAGGTGGTGAACAGGCAACTGTATCTGTTAAGAGCTCCAAATCTGAAATTAGAGCTGATTGGATCCAATATAAATTAACAAGACATAGAACTAAAGATTTAAAAGTCCTTGATTCTATTAATGTTCACAAATTGAGATTACTTACAATCATTGGAGTTTTTACATTTGAAAGATTGAAACGACAATTGGTGGACATTGACTTATCTATTGATCTTTTACCTAATCACAATGTTCAAATTCATCAAATTATGGATGAAATCACTACTTATGTAGAAGATTCAAATTTCAAGACGGTCGAAGCATTAGAAATGAGTATTGGTCAAATAATATTCCAGAACCATGGAGTTCATCTTAACAAAGTTGTAGTTAAAGTTACAAAGCCTAATGCCATTACCTATACTGATGGAGTAGGAGTTCAATCAGAATTGACAAAAGATCGTTTTGAAGGTCTTGATAAGATTGTAGTGAATCAGTCTAAATCACAAGTGTCTTCATTTAATTTACCAGCAGATGATAAGATTGAGACTGCTGGATCGCATGTAGCATATATTGCTTTTGGTTCAAATGAAGGAAACCAAATAGAAAACATCAACAAATCCATAAATTTGTTGAATGAGAATGGATTAAATGTTACTTCAACATCATCCATGTATATATCCAAACCAATGTACTTTAAGGAACAACCAGATTTTTTTAATGGAGTATTTAAAGTACAATTTAAAGATAAGTCACCTCATGAAGTGTTGAAAATACTTAAAGATATTGAATATAATGAGATTAATAGAGTTAAAGAATTTGATAATGGACCTAGATCAATCGATTTAGATATATTATTATACGATGATATAAGTTTGAATACTACTGATTTAACTATTCCTCATAAATCTATGTTAGATAGAACATTTGTTTTACAACCATTATGTGAATTAATCAGACCAGACTTTATCCATCCTGTTTCTGCTGAACCTATCCATAATCATTTAAAAGAGCTTTTGAAGAGTTCACCTCATGAGTCCATCCAAGAAACAAATAAACTATTACAATTTATACCATTACCAAGACTTTCAAATAATAATAATCCATTGAAATTTGACTTGTTATCAAACCAATCTGCAACATTAATGATGGGCATTTTAAATATCACTCCTGATTCATTTAGTGATGGAGGTAAGAATTTTGGTAAAGATATAAATAAAATATTGGAGAATGCTTCTAAATTGGTAAATGATGGAGTTCAAATTATTGATATTGGTGGAGTCTCCACTAGACCTGGTGCTTCAGAACCATCAGAAGAAGAAGAATTACAAAGGGTTTTACCAATTTTGAAAGCTATCAGAGAATCAAGAGATGAAAAGCTTTGTAATGTAATTATTTCTATTGATACCTACAGATCTCGAGTAGCAGAAGAATGTTTGAATCAAGGTGCTGATATTATAAACGATATATCAATGGGATTATATGATGAAAAGATCTTTCAAGTGGTAGCCAAATATGGATGTCCATACGTTCTTAATCATACTAGAGGAACTTCTAAGACCATGTCCAAATTAACTACTTATGATGCCAATACAAATGAAGATATTATAGAAATGTTGATTGATCCAACAAAAGGCCAATTTGATGAAATCAGTAGTAATCCAAGTGTGAATAATCTTATCAATGGTATTTGTAGGGAACAAACTCAACAATTAATGAAAGCATTCACTTTTGGAGTTAAGAAATGGCAAATTATTTTAGATCCAGGAATTGGATTTGCCAAAGATTTACAACAAAATTTATCAATCTTGAGATATAGCCACTTTATCAAATATTATTCAAGTATTATTAATGAAAAACAAGAGGATAGAATTATTGAAAAATATATTAGTTTTAATGGTTTACCTTTATTACTCGGACCTTCAAGAAAGAAATTTTTAGGAACATTGAATGATGAACCGAGAGCTGATCAAAGGATAATTAGTACAAGTGCGTCAATAATGGCATGTATTCAACAAGAGACGAATATAGTTAGAGTTCATGATACTTTAGAGATTGGAAAAACTATTAAAATAGGAGATGCTATTTATAAGGGAGTTTATTAAGAAGCATTTGGTCCGGGTAACATTCATATACGAAGAGAGAGAAAAATTGTCAACCCACTGCCAAATGGATTTGTCACAGAAAAAAAAAAGAGCGAAAAAAAGAACGAAAATTTTCAAAAGTCAAGAAGGAGAGAAGATGGCAGCAGTATTTCCAAGAGCATGTTATAAGTGTGGAGAAGTTGGTCACTTAGCTGACAACTGTGAACAGCAAGACAGATTATGTTATAACTGTCACCAACCAGGTCACGAATCAAGTGATTGTACTGAACCAAAGATGACAACTCACAAACAATGTTACTTATGTGGTGATGTTGGACATGTTCAATCTGATTGTCCAACCCAAGAACAAGGTTCTAAATGTTACAATTGTGGTAACTTTGGACACATTTCCAAGAACTGTAACGCTGCTGGTGCTGATTCCCCAGGTAGAAAACCAGTCAGTAAACCAAGAGGTCCTGCTACTACTTGTTATAAATGTGGTGGACCAAATCATTTTGCTAGAGACTGTCAAGCCAATACTTCTAAATGTTACGCTTGTGGTAAATCCGGACATATTTCCAGAGATTGCCATTCTGCCGCTGGTGGTTCAGGCTTTGCCGCTAAAGCTTGTTACAACTGTGGTGAAACTGGTCACATTTCTAGAGAATGTACCGCTTAAGTTAGTTGAGTGAACTCGTGAGAATATGTTGTGTTGTTGTTTCTTTTCCCAAAAAGCAAAGAGTGTTTTTAACGTAATTTTGGTTGGTCAAAGGTATTGTTATATTTTTAAATTACAAAACTATTGGTTATGGTCAGCGAAGTTATTGTAATTTCTTGTATTTATTGTGAATGAACACACTTTAATGCTAGGTATTAATGTATATTCTATTAATGTTTATCTCTTGTCGATTGTGAAAAGTCAAGTATAATTTCATTCCCATCTATAATACATCCTTGACTCAATTTATCATAAGCTATTTCAGCATCTCTATCAGTTTCAAATTCTATAAATCCATACCTTTTAGATTTGCCTGTCTTATCTTTAACTATTGTACATTTATTGACTGGTCCAAATCTTGAAAATATTACTTCAAGTGCATCATCTCGAGTAATAGGATTTAATTTGGTAATAAATAAGACATTTGGCGCTGGCTTGACGTTATAATGGGGTAAATCTCCAATCAATTCTAATGTCAATGCTTCAATGGTTGTATCTATTTTCAAGTCAGTTTCGGTTATATTTTTTAATTGGACTTCTGTAGGAAATAAGGTCTTTGGAATGAGATTTGTAAAATTATCGGGATCAGGAAATGGATCACTTAATATATGAGTATGTAATATTCTGACTTTTAAGTCTCCAGAATGATTAATCTTCAGTAATGTATTGAACCCTTCTTTTATCTTTCCAAAAGGTAATTGTGTACTCATCAATGTCTCAATTACTTCTTTATCCGATGATAATATTATACTGAATTCAGATTTGATGTGATTATCGAACTTTGTAAAAGAGACCAATCCGACAGAAGGTTCGGGCGTATCTAATTTCAAGTCAGATACATCTATCAGATCACCTGAAATACCTGGATACTTTTCAGATATATCTGTAAATTTATTAATGGCTGATTGCAGTTGTGTTGGATATTCGGGAACACCACATTTAACAATTTGATCCTGTTTGAGGCCAAAAAATGGACTGAAGAAGTAATACTTTAATTTGCACAACTTGATAAAGTTATATGCCAATATATTCTCATCAAGTAAATCTATAACAATGTTACCAATAGATGTTTCAATTAATACACTCATATTAAAGTTTTGTACATCACACATATATCCACAGTTAATTCCGCATCTTTTTTGTTCTTTTATAATTACATAGTAAATGGACGTTGAGTACGGTATAGCCGTTAAAGAGGATTATGAAAATGCAGATTTCTTGGATCAGTTGAATGCTTTAAATAGTAATCAATTTGATTTTAATGAACAAAATATCGATAACGTTAATGAAACTTTACATTTTGCCAATGGAGGAGATATGAAATTTTTTGCTAATGGAGATTCTCTTAGTGATCAGTCTTCACCATCAACAAACAATAGTAATCTTCTCCACATGGAACCTATAACAGTTAATAAGGATGAAATATTTGGTGATTCGATAGGTGGTAATAGCCAGTCACTCAAAGCTAAGACTAAAAGTAAAAAACGGTTGTTGGAAGAACAAGATGCAATCTTATTATCAAAGGATGATAGTGAATTAAATGAAGAAGAATTACAACTCAAAAGGAAAGCACAGAATAGAGCAGCTCAAAGAGCTTTCAGAGAACGTAAAGAGAATAAATTGAAAAATTTGGAAGAGAGATTGCATAAAAGCGAAGCTGACAAACAACTATTATTGGAAGAGTTGGAAATGATTAGAAAAAAGAATTTGGCTATGCAAACTGAAAATGAATTGTTAAGAAGTTCTGAAACTGGTAAATCAGTGGTTTCAGTAGGTCCAACTGATTTTAATTTTCCAAAAAGTGAAAGAGATTTTATTCATCAAATATTAAAAGATCAACAACATAATTTTTATGAAAGTGAAAAGAACAAAGTTTACGATTCCCCAGATGATGGTGAGAAAGTTTTGGCCTTAGGTGCTGCATGGGACTATCTATTATACAGGGCAGATAGTGAGAATCTTAATTTAGATGTAGTAGAAGTGATGTCTAAACTAAAAGGTCATGAAAAGTGTCATGGATATGGACCAGCTTATCCAATATCATTACTTGATAGAGCGATTAAGGAATGTTCTTCTTAAAGGAAATTAATCACTTTGAAAATTCATAAAGATAATTTTCTGATATAAGTAATAATAGGTGTTGACAGTTTGATAATGACTGTTGTTTTGTGATTTACTAGTTTAAGGTTTATAGATATATCAAGGTGTATCATGTTATAATGGGATAATAATGTTTGAGACTTATTGAATGTCGTGCGATTCTACCAAGAAGTTTCTAGAAGTAAAAGATGGAAAAACTGCGAGGGAGATATAAACTAAAGCAAAATCTGAATTTAAATCAAGTAATTATAATGTCAGCTGAAGAATTTAAAGCAGAAGGTAATAAGTACTTTGCCAGTAAGGATTTTGCAAAAGCAATCGAGTATTTTACCAAAGCAATTGAGGCCTCTCCTCAACCAAATCATGTATTATATTCAAATCGTTCTGCCTGTCATGCTTCATTGAAAAATTTCAGTGAAGCTTTAACAGATGCTCAAAAATGTGTTGAAATCAATAGTAGTTGGGCTAAAGGGTATAATAGAGTGGCTGCTGCTCAATATGGTTTAGGTAATTTGGATGAGGCCAAGTCTTCTTACCAAAAGGCGTTAGATCTTGATGCATCGAATGCCATGGCTAAAGAAGGTTTAAAAGCAGTTGAAGATTCAATTAATGCTAGAAATTCTCAACCAGATTTAGGTTTAGGTGCCATTTTTTCGGATCCAAACTTAATAAATAACTTGAAGAACAATCCAAAAACCAGAGAATATATGAATGATCCTGAATTGGTTCAAAAATTAGTTAATATTCAACAAAACCCAAAGGCCAATGCCACTCAATTTTTAACTGATCCAAGATTGATGAATATTATGGCTGCTTTAATGGGTATTGATATGAATGATCCAACTATGCCAGATATGCCTGGTAGTTCGTCTACTCCACCAAAGTCAGAACCTGAAAAGACAGAACCAAAAAAGGAAGAATCTAAAAAGGAAGAACCAAAAGAACAACCAAAAGCAGAACAAGAAGATGTTGAAATGACAGATGCTTCTGATGACTCTAAAGTTGAAGCTGACAAATTGAAAGCCGAAGGTAATGCTTTATATAAACAAAGAAAGTTTGATGAAGCTATTGCCAAATATAATGAAGCTTGGGAAACTCATAAAGATATTACTTATTTGAATAACAGATCTGCAGCCGAATTTGAAAAAGGTGATTATGAAGCTGCCATCAAAACTTGTAATTTAGCTATTGATGAAGGTAGAGATATGAGAGCTGATTTCAAGTTAATTGCTAAGGCTTTTGCTAGATTAGGAAATACTTATTTAAAACAAGATAAGTTAGAAGAAGCTGTTAAATACTTTGATAAATCATTAACTGAACACAGAACTCCAGATGTTTTGAATAAGTTGAGATCTACTCAAAAGGAAATTAAAATCAGAGAAGCTCAAAGTTATATTGATCCAGAAAAGGCTGAAGAAGCTAGATTAGAAGGAAAAGAATATTTCAGTAAGGGAGATTGGCCAAATGCTGTTAAAGCATATTCTGAAATGATTAAACGTGCGCCAGATGATGCTAGAGGTTATTCCAATAGAGCAGCTGCATTAGCCAAATTAATGTCATTCCCAGATGCAGTTCAAGATTGTAATAAAGCCATTGAAAAAGATCCAAGCTTTATTAGAGCATATATTAGAAAAGCTAATGCACAATTGGCCATGAAAGAATATGCACAAGTTATGGAAACTCTTGCAGATGCTAGAGTTAAAGATCAAGAATTAGGTGGTAAAAATCTTTCTGAAATTGACCAATTATATAACAAAGCATCATACCAAAGATTCCAAGGTATTGAAGGTGAAACTCCAGAACAAACTATGGAAAGAGTTTCAAGAGACCCAGAGATTGTTAAGATTTTACAAGACCCAGTTATGCAAGGTATTTTGGGTCAAGCTAAAGATAATCCCGCTGCTTTACAGGATCATATGAAGAACCCTGAAGTTGCAAAGAAAATTAATATGTTGATAGCTGCTGGTGTAATCAGAACCAGATAATGAAATGTATAAATATATAAAATATATATCTCATAAATCGGAAATTTAATTTATCGGAAACCTCAGTTGCGTGTTAATGCTCGTATTTTTAAAACACAATAGTGTGGGGCAATTAAGATGCCAATATTTGATGAATTTGACCCACTTTAAAATTCTTTGATTTTGGCTTTAAAATGTCTTCTTATACCAATCCGGTGATTAAAGGATTCAATCCAGATCCTTCTGTAATCAATGTTGATGGAGTTTTCTTTGCTGCAACTTCTTCTTTTCAATTTTTCCCCGGAATTCCCATTTATGTCTCATACAATTTAACAGAATGGAAACAAATTGGGAACGTTATAACTGACGAAAAACAAGGACTTGATTTCTCTATCAATGGGATTAATAGACCAAGCCTGAAGGAGGTTTTCATTAGTGGGCTATACGCTCCAACTTTAAGATATAATAAAGGAAGATTCTATGTTATTTGCACAAATACTTATCCCAAAGTTACAGGAGCTGATTTCTATCCGTATAATTTTATATGTCATACTGATGATATCTGGTCAGGCAAATGGTCAAAGGCTTACGATATTGATGATTTCTATGCAATTGATCCTGATTTATTTTGGGATATTGATGGGAAATGTTATATGCAAGGTGCTTTCATTTATGGGTATGATAAACCAATAGCTAATTCTATTCATCAAATTGAAATAAATCCCGATACTGGTGAAAAATTATCGCAAGAATATGAAATATGTGCTGGTTGGTCTAAAATTGTTAGTGAAGGTCCTCATATGTATAAAAAAGATGATTGGTATTACTTAATCTTTGCTGAAGGAGGAACCTTTGATGATCATATGTTGTGTGTAGCTAGATCAAAGAATGTTAAAGGTCCTTTTGAACCATACGAAAAGAATCCATTTGCAACTAACAAATTTAACAAAGATGAATATGTTCAATGGGTTGGACATGGAGATATTGTACAAGACAATGATGGTCAATATTGGGCTTTAGTATTAGCAGCAAGAAATGCTTTATCAGATAATCATCCTCTTGGCAGGGAATCTTTCTTAACACCAATAAAATGGCCCAAAAATGGATGGCCAAAAGCTGATATTATCAAGATTAATATGATACTGGATCAAAAATTACCTCTGTCTACAAAAAATGTACAGGATCTTATTCCTAAATGGTTTGATCATAGTCTCATTAACAAATACCTTTTCATTAGATATCCCAATTTAAGTAATTTCCACTATGATTCATCTAAACATATCATTACTTTAAAAGCGGAAGAAACCCCCTTAGATGCCTATCAAGGGCTGGTTTCATTCATTGGTAAAAGACAACCTGATTTGCAATCCTTATTTGTTGTAGAATTTGACATTGATAATAGTGAATTGTCATCAGATACAAGATTTGGTATTACTGTCTATAAAGATCAATTGAGATTCATTGAATTTGGTATTAATACATCCGGAAATCAGTTATACTTATCCAAAAAGTATATAGATGAATATCAGACGAGTTATCAAAAGAATTATGAGGTTTCTAATAAAGTTAAGTTAAAGATCAAGTCAAACGAGGATCATTATTTCTTTTATTGTGATGATGAAATTATTGGCTCTATCAACACTTCATATATATCTGCTCAAGAATTTACTGGAACCATTTATGGAGTATTTGCTATTGGAAAATCGTCAAAAATTGTTTGTAGTGAAATTTAATATAGTAATTTTAGTATGTGCAATTGCATAATTTCGGCGAAAATGGTTGTCGCCAAATACCTCAACTTAAAAGAGAGAAAAAAAAACTTAAATTTAATGGAACCCATACAATATTTCAGTTGATTTTAAATTGAAGTAAGATTATAGTCATTGAACGATTAATAACATTTTAATATAAATAAATCCACTAGGAATTTTGCGTTTTTAATTGGAACAAACTAAGAAATTCAAAACATAAAGCATCACATATCCAACCCTTCATCACCAGATCAAATCTTTTAAATATGAATACCAGTGCAACCAAATCTAAAAAACAAGTTTCAGTTTCTGAAGTTTTATTGTATATACCTAACTTAATTGGGTATTTCAGAGTGATATCAGCAATTGCATCCTTTGCCACCATGAAAAACCATCCCTATTATACTTTTATTTTGTATGGAATCTCCGGGCTTTTAGATGCATTTGATGGATACGCTGCAAGAAAGTTCAATCAAGGTACAAAATATGGTGCTGTACTTGATATGGTTACTGACAGATGTGCTACATCTTCTTTAATATGTTATCTATGTGTCATTTATCCAAATTATTGTGTTCTCTGGCAACTATTGGTATCTTTAGATTTGTCATCTCATTACATGCACATGTATGCTATGTTATCTACTGGTTCAACTTCCCATAAAAATGTAGATAAAGAACAATCAAAGATATTAAATCTTTATTATACCAATAAGACGGTGTTGTTCATTGTTTGTTTGATAAATGAATTGTTCTACGTTGCTTTATATTTACACTCGTTTAACTTTTTTTGGTTAGGTACTGTTTTAACTTGGGCAAGTGTTCCAGTTTGGGCTTTTAAGCAGTTTGCTAATATCATTCAATTAAAGGCTGCTGCTCTAATTTTAGCTAATATTGATGCAACTGAAAAGTCTAAAACTGATTAGACCCTTGGTTTCTATTTTATTACCTTTGCCTTTCTTAACTGTTTATTGATAGAATTTTTATATAATTCTATTAAGTATATTAAAAATAATATAAATTATGTCATCCCATTTCTGTTGATTTTCTTAATTGATAAAACCATGGTTTATTTCTTCTATTTTACGTATTTTTAAGTTTTCCAACGCTGTTTCACTATGTTCCAAAAGATCCGTATAGCTTTTAAAGATGGCAACCTGTCTTTCTAATTCAAAACATTTTTGTAACATTACTGGATTAATTGTTTGTTTAAATCCTTGAATGCTTGTGTTAAGAAATCTTAAAAATTTGTTAAATGCTTCTTTGCTATTAAACCCAAGTCTATCACAAAGTTCTGGTTTCTTGATTAGATTATAGCATGATTTAGAAAGTTCATAAAATGCCATGGAAGTAACCTCTTTATTATTAACTTGTAATATAGCCACCATTTTGGGGTGTAACACATTATATGCATCAACATAACTTTCCATATTATTTAAAATACTGGCAAATATTACGATTCCTTCTGTAACAATCGATAAAAATCCAACTCTTTTGGCTTGTTCTAATTGTTGAATAATTAATGATATTGCACCTACATGATTTCCAGATAAATTAAAAATCTGACATTTCAATAAGTTTAATCTCATGATAGTATAAATATTAGATTTTGTTTGTGAAGGTTGTGCTTCTATTGAACTTAAATATTTTGAAATCGAATCCAATGCATTGGAATAGTTACCCATGGCCGTCTGAACTTCTGCATTCAAATAAACCAAGTCTGTTCTTAACTCAATATCATGAATATCATCAGAATCCAAGATTTCCATAATTTTTTCAGCTTTTCTGATTCTTCCTTTATTCAAATTGATTTTAATCAACATTATAATTCTTCTTATATTCAAAGAACGATTTAGTGACATATCATGCCCGACTTCCTCTTTTAGTTTCTCTAATGTACTATAGCCCTCTTCAGTATTTCCCTTGTAATATGTTAAGTATGATCTTCTTATTCTCATTGAAATTTCATCAGTTTTCTTACCACTGAGTCCAATAAATTCCAAAACGGTATCTGAAAACAAATCACTTAAATTAGAATTCCCAATTCTACTCCAAATAACAGATGCCATTTCCATTGACTTGATGAATGATTGTAGGTTATCATGTATAGAAACGTACGTGGCTTTATACAAGCTTTCAATATATCGATTCATTGAACCACGATTATCGATTATATGTAAAGCTTCAAAATGATAACTCATGGAATATAACAGTAAAGAAACAGTTTTTGACTTTTTGACAAGGAAATCCAACAAATGCAGCTCATTATTATTATGGTAAAAGTTTTGAATACTCCATAGTTCTGGCTTATTTCTCATAAAGTTGAAAAGCCAACTTAATATGTATGATAATGTACTATTATCCCCATTTTCTCTTGCTACGGAAATAGCTTCTTCAATGGCATCTAATGCTTTTTCGTCTTCCCCAAAATATTGGTGTAATGCAGCTCTAGAAATTAATGCAAAATGGTAGAAATATTTGGAATTATTTGATACCATGTAATCAAAATATTGATGTAATGCTTTGAAGGATCCTTGATAATCCAGCTCTTGTAAGCATTCCAAATACTTTATATAGTAATATGAAGGAATACTACTCAAATTCGAATTTTGAACCAGATAAATGTTGGACGAGTTGGTTGTCATCAATTTCATGATATCATGTAATCTCTTTGGAGGACGCAGACCATGTGTTTCCATAATTTTGATCTGATTATTTAACAACACTTGAATATTATATTTTGAAATTGGTAGAATATTAATTTTATGATTTTTTTTTAAGTCTTTTGGAAAGGAAATATCTGATTCAAGAACATTATCAAGTTTATTTTTTAAGGATAAATATAATTCTTCATCTTCCTTTTCGGTTTTAGCTACCACTGATTCCTTTCCAGATACGGGTTTGGGTTTCTTGGGATCTTTAATTGTTCCTCCTAAAGATTTAAATAATTCTCTAGTATGTTCTCTATATGAAACAAACGCTTCGAACAATAAAAATAATTCATCAAAATGTAATAAATGTAAACTTGCAACAATTTTTTGAATGAAATTACCGATTTTAGATCTTGGAGAGAACTTGATAGTTTGAGATCCTGTTATTTCTTCTAAGTTATCGTAGGTAACAGCATTATGATCCGAAAGATATTTAATAATCTCCATAACTGTATTATCTAGCATTTCTACTGAATCAATTTTCCACATTTCATTCAAAAATTTATGTTTAATAACATCAATTGTTTCCTGTAACTGGGCTTCGGTGTCAAACAAGGAGTATTTCTGTATATCTTCAGTTACCTTGTCGCAAATATCCAAGGCATTTGGTATAACAATGATCTCTTGATTTGAGTTTAGTAGTGGTTTGTACAGAATCAATTGATATAAGGTAATTCCTAATGATCCAGTGTCATACTTGTTGTTTGTTTGAGCATATGCCAGTATTAACGATAATATGGCAATGTCCTGAGGAGACATATCTTCTGTAAGAAGAATGTGATTTTCTTCTACATCTACTGCCATTGCGTTTTGTATTTACATTTATTTTGAATCGCGATCTACATATATAATTTTACTCTTCATCAGAATCATCATTTATATCGATAGATGGCATTTCAAAGTCTGAATCTGCTTCGCTTAAATGGTTCACTGAGTTGGATATCTCCGTCTCCTTAACTGATGATTGAATTTGGGCGATAGGGTTGGCTTCTTTGGCAGGTTCTGTTGCTCCAGATACGTCTTCTTTAAATTTCAAGATATTATCATTATTTTGCACTGAGAATTCGACTGTTTCTTCTTTTAATTCAACAATTGGCATGTCTTCAGCCTTACTACGTTTAGAACTTACATTATCAGTAGTTTCGTGTGTTCTTTTTCTGATAATTTCAGTGATATTGGAATCATCAACACTAATCGGATCGATAGCATTCTCATCTTCCTGATCTTCCTCTTCTTCTTCTTCTTCTTCTTCTACAACATTATTTGATTTAATTAATTGAGGCAATGGAGGGAATTTAGGATTATTGAACACACTGACTAGTGGATCATCACCCAAAATATTGGAAATAATAGGCAATACTGATATCTTCTCGAAACCTGGATAGATTACTGCATCAATCAATAACTTTCTTAATTCTGGAGGAACTGATCTATTGTAATTAAATGCAGTGGATCTTACGGCTTCAATTATTATATATCTCATAATCTTATAGTATTGAGTAGATGGTAATTCCATTCTCTTTATTATAATATCAATGGCAGATCTGACGACTTTTATCGTATGTTCAGGAACTTGGCTGTCAAAAAGATGACTATGTGATAATAAATCAGACATTGGAATAGAATTTTTATTTTTCTTTTTATTTTTGGTACTTTGACCATTTTGATTCTTTTCATTAGTTGATTGTTCTGCCAAATTGGATGTTCTTGGTTCGACTAACAATAATGACATATCAACAAACCTAACAAGTTGTTGGGGTTCTTGGTAAAGATCAACCAATTCCAATAAGTTGATGGTTGTTTGCAATAAATTTCTCATGAAAACTTCATTAGCAATGATTTGACTCTTATCCAATGTCTTTTGTTTCACAGGAATACATGTCTCTAATAAAGGTAAAAGAGAATTCAAGTACATTGTTAAAGAAATTCCAAAGACTTTTGTTAAATCATCAATAACTGATAATGCATTATTTTGACTAATGGTGATAACTGATGAAATATAATTCTTGGTATATTCATCTCTAATATCTCTTTTGAATGGTAAAAATCTGGGGTTTAAACCGAATAATGCTTCAATTACAGTTATTAATTTTCCAATGGGGAATCTAACACATATGTTTAAGTTGGTGGTGATAAAACCTTTTAATAAGTATAATAAACATTCAAGACGATCAGAAATTTGAAACAAGGATTGGGAATCAGAAATGTCAACTTGAAGAAAATCAAATAATCTTTCATCGTCTGCTAATTTAAATATTTGATTAGATATGATTGAATTAAAATCACTATCTTGCTTAAAATCAAGTAAGTCTTGAAATATAGAAATAGTATCGATTATTTCTTTTAAAACGTTATTGAGCTTATTACCCCAAAATGTTTCTGGTTCATTCTTTTCAATAATGGGTAATAAGGCATAAGCCTTTGATAATCCTATTTTTAATTTCTTTGGTAAGCTATTAAAATCTATCTTCAAATATTCCACAATTTTGGCATTCAATTTGTTACCAAAAGGCCTGAAAGTAGTTGGATGGTGAGACATAATATGACACAAGGATTCAATGATTAATTCAGGAGCAAAATCAAGGTTATTTAAGTATAATTGAATAATGACTGGAAGTTTTGGTGTTAAAATTTCTCTAGTTAATGTAGGTTTACCTCTAATTTCATCGCATAAATGGTCTAGACATTCAACTGTTGCCCTTATTAACTTTAAATCTGTGTTTTTATTGGTGGTTTCGAGTACTTTTATTAAGGCATTTATCATCTTTAACCCATCATTACTCAAAATCTCGTAATTTTTCATCAATAATTGTGTAGTTACAACACCACACCATTTATAGTATGAACTGTGAGAAGTTATCAAATTGATAGTTCTCGAGACCAAATGATTCACATCACTCTTGGATCCTCCCAAGTCATTTATGTTCTTCGACAACGACTTTAATATAGGTATTATGGACTCAGGGGCCTCTAATTGCTTTAAGATAATGGCCAAAGGAAGAGACATCTCAGTGATTTGATGAATTTTTTTAGGAAATCGTCGCGATGAGTTTTAATACTTTTTATATATAAATCTATATATGAATTATAGAAGAGCATCTTTTAAAAATGTTTATATAGTTAAGAGGAGCCAATCATTTTGAATTTTAAATGTACTCATCTAAGAGACCAACAAAACCGAAAGGTTCGTAAGCAGTACCACCACCAACAAAGAATTTAGACATAGATTCAACCCAGTGCAATCTTAAAGAATGCAACATGGCAGAAGTACCTTCCATGATAACTAAAATGACAACAGTTAAAATGAACCACATACCAAACAAAAATACAGTGGTAAACACACCAGAAACACCGGTGGTACCGAAGGAATTGGCAATAGTCATGGTCCATAAAACAGTAGATAATTGAGCATGAGCAAGAGATAAAGCCCATAATCTTAAATAGGATGCAGTGTGACTAACACAATTTAAACAGAATTCAATAGTATGAATAACTTGATGAATCATGATATCACCAAAAGTATGCTCTTCATGGTCTTCATCATCATCATGAGCGGAATCGTCACCATGTTCCTGGATGGTAGTCTCTTCATCAATAGCTTGATATTTGGCTTCTTGATCAAATTTTCTTTTGAAGTATAATGGTTTAACCAACAACAACCATGGAACACAAATTAAAGCTAAAATCAAAAGGAAAGTTTGAACAGTGGCCTGACCTGAATATAATGGTTCTTCGACATTACCTGGTGATAAAAACATGGAAATTAACATGTTTAATAAACCTGGTGGTTGTTCACCAATAGCATTCCAATTGACACACCATTTATAAACAATACAAAGGGATAAGTAACCGAAAATACCTTGCATAAATAATAAACCAGGAATAAAATTACCAATAATGTCAATCATACTTTCAAAATGGATATAATTTACCAAAGAAAAGCAGTAAGAATAAGACATATGAATGTAACCCATCAAGATAGATAATTTCATCTTATAAGAATTAGTGAACAATAAAGCGTTATCAGTTCCATGCCAAGCTGGATCTAAACCAATAGGATAAACACCACCAGTGGATGTAGCTTTAACAGTTTCACCGGGAAGAAAGTTTTCTGGCCATTCCCAAGCAGATGAAAATAATGTCATTGACTTTGAAAAAATATCATTATATAAGAATCCAGTGTAAATGGAGAAAAGACCCATTAATAATAAAATATAACGACCAGAAAAGGCCATATCAAAGATTTCATCTCTTTTCATACCACCAATTTTCTTTTCATTAAACACTAATACAGATGCAGCCAAAGATAAGATAATACCATGTCCTAAATCACCAAACATAATGGCAAACATGAATGGGAAAGTGATAATGGTTGGCAAACCAGGATTTACTTCTCTATAACTAGCAATACCATAAGCATCACAAATATTTTGAAAAGCAGCAGTGAATTTGTTGTTTCTATGGAAAGTTGGGGGAGTCTTTGTAGTGTTCAAAATATTAATAATGGTTGGAATATTTTGTGAACCAGATTTAATTGTAGAATTTAAAGTATCAATTTCATCAGTTGGAATCCAACCTTCAGCAATTAAAGTTTTCCTTGCACCATCATAATCACAACGATTCATGGTTTTATATAATGCTTTTTCCCTTGCGATGATTTCCCACCATCTTGGTAAGTCCTTAGAGATAGCGATTAATTCTGAATTTAAGGCTAACTCACTTTGTTCTAAAACAGCATCTAAGTCTTGCAAATTTAAATTGATAGATACTAATTGGTTATCTCTTCCAGATCTTGAATTACCAACATCATATAATTCACAATCTAATGATTCACAAATCTTTTTAATACGTTCATAGATTACTTGACCATGGGAGAAAATAATAAACGAATTTTTATCAATTTTAGTTTCAGTTTTTGGATCGAAAATCTGTTCAGGTAATTCTTCAGTATAATAGTACAAGTTACCTCTCAAAACTCTCCATAAGATTTGTTGCAAGACTTGAACTTTATCTCTATTGATTGTACCGGTAATAAATGAAGAAGTAGAAGTTTCACCTTCGATCTCAAGTGGTAAATTACCGGTGTTTAAATTCAAGAAATTGTCAACAGATTGAACTGTATATTTGAATTGTTTAAAATCTCTTTGTTTTGAATATAAAGAGAATAAAGAATCGGTTAATTGAATAACTCTATCTTCTAACAATTGTCCATTCTCAACTAATTCATCAATGTCACCTTGAGGTAAACATTTTGCCAAATCTTGTTCATAAGGATATTTTGAAATGGTAATATTTTTCTTATTCAACTCTTCCTTAAAGAAAATGTATTGTCTTTCCAAGTTATCTAATTTTCTTAATTCATTAACGAAAGCTCTCTGAAAGTCACTGACTTTAGAGTTTAAATCTCTAAATTGAACCAAATTTAATTTCCCAATATCATACATCAATTCTCTGGAAATTTCAGTTGGTAAGTACAATTGTACCAACGACATAGTGGCAGAGCGAAAGATTGCCTCCTCTTTGGAGTCTTCAATCAAGTTCAATTCAGACATCTATTAAATGAAGTTCAATTTGAATGAATAATTTTACGGAGCTATCCGTTTGGACAATTGAGGGTTGAGGGATGGAAATGTTTATGGTAAATACACTATCATTGTCTTCAAAAAAAACTTGAATTAAAAAAAAAGCGTGTGTACCACAATTAAATATAAATCGTGATGTTTGCTATCTTTCGTATACTTCATGCATATAATAAACGGTTGAAAGCAAAGATTTGATGTGTCATTTCGTCATATTTTGCGTCATTATAATACTGACCTTAAATTGTAAATAACAACAGTTATGTAAGCCATTATTGCGTTAGAGATGCAAAGTAGAAATTATCTATAAGTATTGGTGATTTATTACTTTTACCATTTTGAAGTGAAAGTAGGACTAATTTCAATTATTTAATACATTTATTGAAATTCGGTTAATTTACGACAAACTGCAAACGGTTTTGATCCTCCACATTTCAACTAGACGATTTAAGTTCTAAAAAAGTTCAAAATTCGTTTAACCTTTAATTATGGAATTCTTGACAACTTTGCTAACACCTAGTAAGTCTCCAAAAGAATATAAGCTCAAGAAGATGGTCAAACAAGACAATACCATCAAGGGGAATGCATCAACTATATCCAAATATATTTATAATGATATTCAACATGTTAAACAAGAAATTAAAAGTTACAACGAATTAACCAAAGTTTTTGTCCATAATAAATTGTACTACAAATTATATAAATTCATGGAACAATCGCAAGCTAATGAACTTGCTAATTTGAAACAAAAATATCACTATAACAATTCGAATGAGTATTTTAAAGAGCTTGTTCAACTTTATAAATCGTTTTTGAGTGATTATGAAGGGTTTTTGAAAATTATTCAGTATAATTACAACAATTCCATTTTAAAAGAATCCAGATCACAAAGTGAACCATCAAGACAAAGTATAACATCAAGCCTTGATTCTATCAATAAAGATGATGATATACCTGAAGATTTAATTGACCCATTATCCTATGAATTATTTCATGATCCTGTCATCACTCCGAGTGGTATAACTTACGAAAAATCCATCATTTTAGATCATTTAGATAGAAATGGTAAATTTGATCCTTTAACAAAACAGCCTCTTAATCCTGATCAATTATACCCAAATCTTGCCATTAAAAACTCAGTATGTTCTTACATAGAACAAAAAAGCTCATAAGTCATTTCCCAGCATGGTCATAATTCTTTTTTGTTTGTATCTATATTGATTATGTATACAAAATATATATAGATTAATCAACTAAGTAGTTTTTCTAAAAAAAATGTGCACTAACTAGGCCAAATTTGCGATGAGATTTTTTTAAAAAATTGAATCAATTAGAGTAGATATGAAGAATTTGATTATTCTAAATAAGGGAGACATTGTTCCCTCTTCAATGTACTACCCTGATGTTGAGGCTAAAGATATAATCCATGATTCTGTTTTTGACGTAGTATCAGATTCTATAACTTTTGCCTTAACTTTGGTCAATGAGGGTATCATAGAAATTCAACAATACTTAAAGACTGGTGAAGTCAATTTGTTGGCCAATTTTCCAATTTCTAATCCAGATTCAAAGTTGATTTCATTCGTTCATTTTGTGGAATCTAGTCAAGTTGTTTTAATCCATGACAATGGTGATATTATTCAAGTTACTTATGATCCTGTAAGTCACAATCCTGATAGTACCATAATTGAAATTGTTGGTTCAATTGACGTAGGTTTAAAAACTGCCTGTTGGTCACCAGATGAAGAAACTTTGACCCTTTTAACAAATGAAAACAATATCATCTTATTATCAAGATCTTTTGAACCTATTGTAGAAAAATTGTTGAACCCCAATGATATCAAGATTACTAGCTCTAAACATGTTTCGGTAGGATGGGGTAGAGCAGAAACTCAATTCAGAGGTAAAGGTGCTAGAGCTATGGAAAGAGCTTTACAAAGAGAAAAGGATGCATTAAAACATGCTGGTTTGGACTTAAAGGATGAACACTCCCAGTTAAGAGATCCAACCGTAGCAGAGCTTCAACAAGGAACAATTTCTGAATTTGATAATGATACTTGCAAAATAAGTTGGAGAGGTGATTGTGAATATTTCAGTGTCATTACTAAAGAGCCTGTTCTCTTGGAGGACTCGGAACTTGAAGGTGGGCTTTACGATAGAAGAGTTATAAGAGTCTTTAATAGACATGGGGAATTGGATTCTGTTTCTGATGCTATAGATGGTTTAGAACATAATTTATCTTGGAAGCCACTGGGTTCTATTATAGCCACCACAGCTAGAAGAGTTAATGAAGAAACTAATATGCATCAATTGGACTTGGTCTTTTTTGAAAGAAATGGTTTGAAGCGTCATGAATTCAATACTAGGTTAGATCCAACCAAAGATCAAATTCTCGATTTACAATGGTCCAATAACTCTGAAATTCTTGTAATGCAATTACATGATCGAATTCAATTATGGACTACTAAAAACTATCATTGGTATTTAAAACAAGAAATTATTGTGAATCAAACTAATCCATTGAATCAAGTGAATTATGTAAAATTTCATCCTGAAAAGCCACTTCATTTGATTCTTGGTACATCACTTGAAGGTATATCGATCGTTGATTTAGCTTACAAAATTACATCTGGGCCTACACAATTAGGTGATGATGTTGGTATGACATTGGTGAACGATGGTGATGAAATCAAATTAACACCATTTGGTATTGCAAATGTTCCTCCTCCTGTTAGCTTCAGGGAATTTCAAATCAATGGTTCTCATATAAATGATTCAGCTGTCAGTAAAAACAACGAATATTATTCTATCGTCACCAGTTCTGGTGATGTTCATCTTGCATATATGAAAGTTAACAAATTGAAGTGCAAAACTCCTAAATTGGTGTCAAAAATATCTGGATCTGAATTCCTTGGACCTAATGAATTACTTAAACAAACAGCATTCATCAGCAATTCGTTGTTGGCCTTATTAGTGGATGGTATTAACTACTCAAAAGTGATAATCTATGATGTTTCAGACTTGAGAGATCCTATGTTCAAGGATGCTTTGGATTTTGAAACAAAAATAATTCTTATTAAATCGAGAGCTGATTTCAACACCTTAGTTATAGAATCTATTACAGGTGTTGTATCACAGCTTGATGATACATTAACATTATCTGAGGTTGTCTCATTCCCGCAATTATGTAGGGAGTTCGAAGTTGTGAACAATGACGAAACTAATAGTCAAACTGCTTTTGGTATCTCCTCAAACGGTAAATTATATGCAAATGAAACACAAGTCGCTGTCGGTGTTACTTCTATAAAAGTTACCGAGTCACACTTGTTATTTACTACCGCTCAAGCTAAGCTTTGTTTTATCCATTTGAAATCCGCTACTGATAACTATAAATACGATATTTTCAACTCAGAATTTGAAAGTCAATTAGTGGATGAAAGAATCAGGCAGATAGAAAGGGGTTCCATCTTGGTCTCGGTTATCCCATCCACTTATTCTGTTATTTTACAAGCTCCAAGAGGTAACTTAGAAACTATCAATCCAAGAATTGTGGTTTTATCTGGTGTTCGTAAGTTTATCCAACTGAAAAATTACAAACAAGCATTCTTAGCTTGTCGTGTTCACAGGATTGATCTAGACATTTTATATGATTATAATCCAGAATTATTTTTGGATAATTTGCAATCATTTGTCAAACAAATCGAAAAGGTAGAATATTTAGACTTATTCGTTTCTTGTCTTCATGAAGAAGATGTCACTGCAACTAAATATAAAGATACCTTACAGGAATCTGATTCACAAAGTGATTTAGATTTCGGAATGGCAGGTCTCGAACTCAACAACGATAGAAATGATTCCTACAAAAAGATCATCAAAAATAAAGATGACACTGTTAGTAAAGCGGACTCAAAGGTAAACAAGGTTTGTGAGGCTTTACTTGGTGTTTTAAAGTCATCTGAAAATTTTGACAAATATTTGCAGACCATTTTGACCATTTATGCTTGTCAAAAGCCACCTAATCTTACTGATGCATTGAAATTAATTGGATCATTTGATGATGCTGACAAGAAAGAACAATCGGTGATTCATTTATGTTTCTTACTGGATGTCAATAAATTATATAAGACTGCTTTAGGATTATATGATGTCAAATTAACCTTGGTAATTGCCCAACAATCCCAAATGGATCCTAAGGAATATTTACCATTCTTACAAAACTTACATATTCAACCTCCAAACAGAAAAGAATTTATGATTGATGATCACTTGAAAAACTACGAGAAAGCACTCGATTGGTTATTTGCCTTAGGTGACGAAGCACAACTGGAATTTGATGATTATGTTATTGACCATGAATTGTACAAGAATGCCTTGAGAATTTACAATTTCCATGATATGCGTACCAGATATAATGAAGTCTTAAGTATGTTTGCCCAACACTTGAGAAATGAAAAGAAATATTCTGAAGCAGGTTTTACATTTGAGGCATTGGGTGATTTAGAAGAAGCTTTATCATGTTATAATTCTGGTAAAAACTGGAAGGAAGCATTATCAATTGTTTCCCGGCCTGAATTTCCACATGAAAGATTGCTAGAATGTTGTGAAATTTTATCTGATGCATTAATAGAAGAACATAATTATTCAGATGCAGCATATATTCAATTTTACTTTTTAAAGAATCTTGAAGAATCTATGAGATTATACTGTAAACATTACAAATACAACATGGCCATTCTTTTGGCCATCAGAGAAGGTAAACCTGAAAATGTTCAATCCATTGTTGATCCACAAGTCAATGAAGGATTTGGTACTATTGCTGAATTGTTAGCTGATTTCAAAGGCCAATTGAACTCACAATTAAAAAGATTAAGAGAACTCAGAGCCAAAAAGAAAGAAGATCCATATGCATTCTATGGAATCCCTAACGAAGACTTGGATGCACCAGATAATGTTTCTATCGCACCTAGTGAAACATCCACGGCTCCATCCTTTTTCACTAGATATACGGGTAAAACATCTGGAACTGCTAAGACTGGTGCTTCTAGAAGAACATCCAAGAATCGTAAGAGAGAGGAAAGAAAAAGAGCTAAAGGTAGAAAGGGAACCATTTACGAAGAAGAATATCTTATTAAATCAGTTGGTCGTTTAATTGAAAGAATGGATCAAACTCAACCAGATGCTATTGAGTTGATTGATTGCTTAATTAGGAGAGGAATGAGGGAAAAGGCTTATCAAGTGCAGAAATCGTGGTTAGAGATTGTCAAATTCTTGAAAGACAACGTTGAAGAAATTCATAAAATGGAGGAAAAAGATAGAGAAAGAATGGATGATAATGGAGAGATCTACTTGATTCCAGAAATTCCAGTTCCTGTCATTCACGACTTTCCAATTAAACAAACTTTGGATTATTAATTTCCATATAGGTTTATGTATTTTTAAATCATCATTATTTATATCGTTATCTCATTTCACATTTTCATAATCTAACAAAACTGGAAGTTGCAAGATAGTGTTTTTAGTTGCATTACTTACTGCCAGAATTTTCGCTGTTCGGTATGCAGTTCCTTTATCTGGCAAGTTTTGGGCTCTACCGATTCCTTCACATTCGTGGGAAGTCCCATCTTTTAAAAGAATTCGAACTCTTGCTCGTACTGTAATACGATACTTAAACGCGTTTGTCTCAAATAGCTCTACTCGTTCAGATTCTGGTTGATCAGATGATTTTATCTGCTTGAAGTCCTCGATTGTCAATTCCAACAACTTAGTAGACCAGCCTTGAAACCCAAATACATCATTGGCAAGACTCATAATGGTATAATTGGAATACTCGAATTTTCTATTGTGTGATCGTACTTGTAACATATCAATTCTTGATTGTAATGTCCCCAATTTTGACTTGCCCCATAACGAAATCACGCCTGAACATCCACTGTCTTTAGAATTATGGTGTTCAGAATCATCCACAAACAACTCATCAATGCCTGGGAGTGATACCTTCTCTGTTTCTGTCAACCCAAACTGCTGTCTTTTTAACATGCGTCTTTTGTCGTTTCGCGATGTTGATCTGAGTTTCCAGCCACGTTAATATTTTTTCCAATACAAGAGCCGCCGTCCAGTTAGTTTGAACATATGGAATATTTGAATAGCATATTGAACAACCAGAATAACCAAAAGATACAACTGGTGGATGAGGCAATTCCAACATTGTGTAACCGGCTTCAACATGCCACGTTGTCTGCGGATAGAAGATCTGCAGTGTTGGGTTTGAAGAGTTTTAGTAGGCAATTTAGAGAAACCGTTGTGGAATATGGTCTAAGGCCATTGATTTCAACTTTGAAGAAAGATGCCGAAAACTCTCTCGTTATTAAACCTTTGTTAGAGTGTATTTTAATTTTGTTAATTCGTGGTGATGGTGATGAAGATATGACTAGAGGTTGGATATCTCAACAATCTAGAATCCAAAATGGTAAATATCCCTCTCCATTATTGGAAGATATTTCATATGATCAGTTTTCTTTATGGATTTCCGATGAACTTACCAAAGATGAAGAATCAATTGGCGTTTTGCTTGATATTATGGCTAACGACGGTGACTTTCATGTAAGGTTATATACTATACAATTACTTGAAGCATTAGTGTCCACTAGACCTACTAAACTTAAAGATTGTTTGCTTAATATTCCAACGGGTATTTCTACTGTTGTATCCCTTTTATCTGATGCTAATGATCCAGTACGAAATGAAGCTATTTTATTACTTATGGCCATTGCTAATAACAATTTCAACATCCAAAAATTAGTTGCATTTGAAAATACATTTGACTTATTATTCGATATAATAGCAGAAGAAGGTGGGATTCGGGGGTCAATATTGGTTCAAGATTGTCTTACTTTAATTATTAATTTGCTTCTTTATAATGCTTCAAATCAGAACTTCTTTTTGGAAACTCAATGTGTGCCCCGTTTGGCTCAACTACTTAGTGAACCACTTGAAGCTGATGAAATGCCTCAAGTCAATGGAAATGCTCTGGAACAAGGAACACCTATTCCGGTTGCTCCTCCTATGGTTTGGACTGAACAAAGAATTAATAATATGATGATTGCATTAGACATTTGTCGTACCTTTGTTATTGAAGAAAATGACAACCTCAAGAAGAATCAAGATAAACTTAACGCTCATGGTATGTTATTCATAGTTTTGAAGTTAGTTTTTGCTCCAGAAACGCTAAATGAAATAAGAAGTACTTCTTTGTTGACAGCAGCTGATATGATAAGAGGTAACAATGAAATCCAATTGCAATTTGCAAATATTGATATCCCTTATATTGACCCTTCTCTACCATCTCAGTTACAAACTTATAGTAAACCCATCCCAATTACTTTAGCATTACTTAATTGGTCGTTATTTATTAATTCAGTTCATTGCTTCAATATCCGATCAACTGCTGCTTTCTGTTTAAGGGCTTATTTCTCTGGGAATGCCGATGCCCAAATTGCTTTTCTTGAAGACCAAATTAAGACTTACAAGAATGAACGAATTGATATCACGGCAAATGATGATTATGAAGCACAAGCGGAAAATGGTTTAAGAGCTGAAAATAGTTCATCTGCACATCCTAATGGATCAGATGTTGTACAATCTTCTAATGGGAAAGTACATAGTCCTTATCCAGAAGAAATGTCCCCACCAGAGGGTAATATATTTTCTACTCTTATGGATTACGATGAAGAAATAAAATTAAATCCATACAAAGTTTGGTTTGCTTCTGTTATTTTGCTTTACGTTTTTGAAGATAATGAACGTTGTAAAGAAATCACAAGGGAGTTAAATACAGGTGATGAGAGTGTCGGTGAAGAAGTCATGGGTTGTATTGAGGCGATGTCAGGTTTGTTGGTGACAACATTGGAGAATTCCGATCCTAGGATCTCAATCGGTTATCTTATGATCTTGACAACTTACATGTATGAAGATTCCAATATAGTGAATGATTTCTTACAAGATCATTCCGTGATTCATTCTATCTTGACTTTTCTCACCAATAATTCAAATGAAACTTCAGATATAACAAGAGGTATGTGTACAGTGTTGTTGGGGGTAGCATATGAGTTTTCGAAAAAAGATTCTCCTTTACCAAGACTGGAATTATATGCATTGTTGGTAAAATCGCTAGGGAAAGATAATTATGCTTTAAAAGTCAAACAATTCAAAGATTGTGTTCCTTTCCGTTTATTTGATGAAGAAGCATTCCTTTATGCACAACAGGACGAAACTGGTCTTCCTGATGTCTATTTTGATTCGATTTATGTGAACTTAGTAAAGGATAACTTTCCTCGAATTAAAAGAGCTTTATTTCATGATCCAAATTTTGAACCGATCGAAAAAATCTCATTTGAAGACTTTGAAGCTCTCGATTTGCGATATAAAGATATAAGTAAAGAATTTGATGAAACAAAAGTTCTTTTTGAAGAATCAAAAAAGTCTTTATCAGACCACGTAGTGAAACTTCAGAATAATTGCCAAGAGCTCGAAGAAAAATTAAAAACTACAACAGAAACATATGAAGCTTTGAAGAATGCCAATGCTAAGACTATTATTGAATTGAAGGAGCTCACTGAAAAATGGAATCAACTTCAATCAACGAAAAAAGAGCTTGAGGAATCATCCTCTTCATTTTCTAAAGAATTAGAGATAGCTAAACGGGAATTAACAACATCAAAAGAATCTATAAGCACTCTAGAAGCAAAAATTTCCAGTATCGAAGAAGCAAAGAAAAAAGCAGAAGATGGTATTAATAAGATGAGTCGTGAATTATTCCACCTTACTAAAGATAAAAAGGATGCTGAGTCTAATTTAAAAAGCTTGGAAAAAGAGTTGGATAGATTTAAGAAAGAATCTGAAAAGTCTGAGATGAAATACAATAATCAGATCAAAAAATTAAAGGATGATAATAAGTCCTTAACAAACAAAGTGACTTCTTTGCAGAAAGATCTCGACAACAGAGAAAATATTTCCGACTCAGAATTAAAAGAATTGAGAGAAAAGTTGACAGATGTAGAAGCAAATAACGAACATTTAATGGATAAGTTGAGATCTGCCGCAAATGCATTCCAAGAACTTAAACTAGCCAAGGGTGAATCAGATAACAAAACAACTGACCTTGAAAAGTCATTATCTGAAAAATTCAATGAAATCCAAGAACTCACAAAAAATTTGAAGCAGTCAGAAGAAACATGTGAGTCCCTAAGAGAAGAACTTTCCAACTTGCAAAAGAAAATCAATAATGAATCTGATTCCACTGAATCTACCATTAGAGATTTGAATAACGAGATAAAAACTATCAAAAATGAAAATGTCAATCTCAAAGAGACTATCAATGATTTGAAGGGAAAGATTAGCAAATTTGAAGAGCAAATTGCTACAATGAAGAGCTCCCACTCCTCTGAGGTTTCAGAGCTATACAAAGAAAAGGATTCATTAGAGACACAATTGAAAGAATTGAGGTCGCAGACTTCTGTGTACTTGACTGACAAGGAAACTATAGCCAAAGAGCTCCAAACTTGGAAGGACAAATTGTCCAAAGTAGAGCTGGAAAACAAAACCACAATTGAAACACATAATCTGGAGATTTCTTCTTTGAAGCTGGGACACATTGAAGAGCTCAATAACTTGAAAGTGACAAATGACAACATATTGAAAGAAAAGATTATTGAACTTGAGACTATGAACAAACAGTTAAAGGATATGAAAATCAAAGCCGATAATGGTGCATTACAGGAGGAAGCTTTAAGTGAAGAACTTGAAAGTATGGAAAAAGAAATGGCAAAGAAAGAAGCTGAGCTCAAAGATTTAAGAGCTGAAATTGAAAAGTTGAAGTCAGAAGGCAATAAACAAGACTCTGAAAGCAAAAAATCAATCGACAAATTGAATTCAACCGTTGAGCTCCTCCAGGAGGAGCTATCATCCGTTAATTCTAAATATGATCTGAAACTCAAACAGGCTGAGAACTATGAGAAGACAGTTTCACAACTTAAACTGGATCTTGAGAAAGCTAACCTTGATCTAGAAGCTCATTCTAAATCATTGGCTGATCATGCTGTTTCCTTTGAATCTGCTCAGAATGAATTGAAAATTAAATCACGGGATCTTGAGGCCAAAACTGAAGAGTTAAGTGCCCTTGAAAAAGACTTGTTAAATCTGAAAACCCAAATCCAGAAGCTCGAAGACGAAGTAAAGAAACTGAATGATGAACTTCAAGCCCAGAACAAATCTTTGAAATCTCTGAACGATGAGCTACAGATACTGAAAAATGCGTTACAAGAGCTTGAAAGAAGTTTGGAAACCCAAAAACAAACCTTGGAAGCTCTGAAGACAGACCTAGCTGACAAAATAAAAGAAGCAAAAGATCTCAATAGTCAATTATCATCTAAGAATGATCAATTGAACAAGGCAGTCAAAGAAGTTGATAGTCGGACCAAGGAATCTAATACATTATCGGCCAGCTTGGAACAGTTAAAAGCTGAGAAGAAGGCATTGGAGGATAGTGTAGCTGATTATAAGAGCAAACATGAAAAGTCTTTGGAAATTGATAAGAAAGCCTCACAAGAGATTAGGGACTTGAAGTCCAAGTACGAACGTGATACTAATAAACTCACGGCAGAAATAGAAAAGTCAAAAGAAACCATTAAGGTATTAAAAGCTGAGCTAGAACAAAAGGTCAAGGAGGTTGAAAAAGAAAGGGAAATGCTTAGTGAAAATTCAGAAACTGTCATTAAAGAATATAGTGATAAAATCACCAAGTTAGAAAGCGTTCTTACTCAGCTCAAACTAGACAACGAAACACAACAACAAAAAATCCAAGAAGAGAAGGAACTCGTTCAAGAAGAGTTAGCTAAGGTTAAAAGTGAACAAAGTGAATCCCAACACAAGTTTAAAGAAGAAAAGACTCTATTAGAAAACTTGAATGGTGAAACAAAAAAGGAATTGGACTCTATGGCAAAAAAGTATCTAAGCTTGAAGAAAGAGTTATCAGAAATCACAGAAAAGCTTTCCATTCTGGAGAAAGAGTTATCTACTGCTACTGAAGAACTATCAAATCTGACAAAAACATTGCAAGACAAGGATAGAACTACTCAGAAGTTGGAGAAGGATATTGAGGCTCTCAAAAGTGAAGCTTTAGTGTTTAGACAACAAATGGAGTCAAAAGAAGCTGAAAATAAAGTTCTTTTGTCAGAAATTCAAAAGCTAAAAGATAACAATAGCGAAGCTAGTAGCACAATGAAATCAGAAATGACAAATTTGCAGAATGAAAAGGCTAAGCTTGAAGAAGCTTTGGACAGTGAGATAAAACAAAGAAAGATTGCAATTGAAGTTTCTGAAAAGTCTTTGAAAACTGCAGAGGAGAAGGTCCAAAAACTCGAAGATGAAAATTCAAAGGTTGAAAGCAAGCTTAAGGAATCTGAAAAGAAATTGAGTGATGTTAAAAATGAGATGGCTACGTTAGAGAACAGTTTGTCCTCTAAAACTTCAAGCATAGCTTCCGAGCTCGAAGCTCTCAAATCAGAAAAAGAAGCATTGACTAAAGAAATACAAGACTACCAACAGCAGAATAACATCTTGAAGAATACTGTTGAAGAAATGAAGAAAGAAAAAGAAACTACGGAAAACCAACTTGAGCAGGTGAAAGCTGATTCAATTTTAAGGGAAAAACAATTGGAGAGTTACTTGAAGGAATCAAGTACATTACAGATGACAATAAAGGATTTAGAAGATCAGGTAGAGCGTTCCACGTTGGCAAACTCTAAACTTGAGAAGTCTAACAAAGAATTTGAAAATCAAATCAAGGATTTGAAGAAGGATATGGATATTATTACAAAGACCAAAACCGCAGTAGAAGCCAGTCTTTCCAGCAAGACCAAAGAATTCGAGGCGCTCAAGAAAGAGGTTTCGGTAAATGCTGAATTAACAGAACAGTTGAAAGCAGCAAACTCAAAAACCGAAACTCTTCAATCTGAGATTAAAGCTTTAGCACAAGCCAATAAAGATCTCAAATCAGATATTGAACAGCTAAAATCCAACGATAACAGTGAAGAATATAAGAAGGAATTGGAAAATTCTAAGAAAGAGTTGGAAGACTCTAAGAAAAAATTAGAAGATATGAACAAAATGTTAGAATCCAACGCCAAAAGCACTGTTCCTAAAACGGAACTTGATGATCTAATGTTACTATTGTCCGAAATGGAAGATTCTAAAAACAAATATAAAGAGCAACTCAAAGCCCTTGGAAAAGATGTCAGCGATGACGATGATGATGATGAAGAGAGTGATGATGATAGTGGAGAAGAAGAGTAAAAGTAAAAAGACTTTATAGCATTTATATCTAATTTTAATATTCAATTCAACGGTTCAAAAACAAATTTCAACGGTTCAAAAGCCCCCAAATATTTGGAAAAAAACCTCATCGAAATATTTCATTGGATATAGGCCGTAAATTTTGTAAAATCTAGAAAAACTATAGAAAAACTGTCAATGATTCTCTTGATAGACTCATATGACTCCTTTACGAACAATCTTTCATGTTTGATAGAAAAAGCCACCAACAAGCCTGTGATAGTTATCCATAATGATACAATAGAAGCCCGCAACTATGATGCGTTTCTCGCTGAGTACATAGACTTCATTGACTATATAGTCTTGGGTCCTGGACCAGGACTGCCGGTAAATGCCTCGGATGTGGGTATAATTAACTGGTTATTTGAAGAATTTAAGAGAAATCCTATTAAAGCGGTCCCAATGTTTGGAATTTGTCTTGGATTCCAATGTCTTTGCTTCAAGTTCAATAATGAGATAAAGGAACTTTCAGATGTAAAACATGGGCAAATTTACAAAGTGTATTCTACAGTTGAAAAAGAGCCGTTATTTGACGGACAATTTAATCAGCCACTTGCCAGTGTAAGATACCATTCCCTATATGTCGATATCAAGTCCTTAAATTCAGAGATAATCCCATTGGCAATTTGCCATGAAGAGAAAAATGGGGAAAAGGAAGAAATTCTTATGAGTGGTAAACATGCTTCTTTACCATTTTATGGTGTTCAATATCATCCTGAATCTATTTGTACCGAAAATGGAGCCATATTAATACAAAATTTTGATAAAATAGCAACGTCATATAATGAAAAGTTTAGAGAGCTGCTCTCAACTATGGAAAATCATGAAAAAATTACGAATCTTCGGGTTAAAGTAGAAGAGAAAGCCTTAACTGAAGGAGCATATACCAGTCATGATGATGTGAAAGCTTTTGCTGTCGAACTTGATTTCCAGGATTCGGAGGTTTCAGCCATTGATATTTGCGATGCTTTAGCTGCAAAAACCAATGAACCGGATTTTATTCTCTTAAATTCTGCTTCGACTCCTGGAGATTGGTCAATTATTGGTATTCCTACCGTTGGAGTGTCTGAAATTATCACACATTCTATGGATAGCCAAGATCATGTAAGAATTATGAAACATAAACAACCGGAGACTAACCAACTGGTGGAACTTAAACTGTCACAAGGTATTTGGAACTTTATTGCAGAACGATTTGCTAAACTATATGTATCCAGAGAGGCTATTAATAAAAAGCTTGAGCTTAAACCAGAACGACCATTTCCTTTTTTTGGTGGTTATATGGGATTGATGTCTTATGAAGAAGGAAAGCATGTTATTATTGAAAAATTGGGAAACTTTTGTAACAAGGAAACACCTGATTTAAAACTTATTTCAATTGAAAGGTTTATTCTTTTTGATCATTTGAATAAGAAATGGTATATTTCATCTGTAAGTCTTGAACATGATGACTCAGAATGGTGCAAGTCTTTTGGTAAAGAGCTTGAACATATTAATAATCAATCACAATTATCAGGTAGAGGTAAAACTAATAAGAACATTCGTGATCTCATCGAAGATAGTAATGATACGATTCATATAACATTGCCAGATGAAGCCATTTATAAAAAACAATTTGAACAATGTCAGAAATACTTACATTCAGGAAATAGTTATGAATTGTGTCTTACTACACCACTGAAAATTTATATTCCAGAATCATTAAACTCTTGGGATATATATAAAATACTTGTTAACAAGAATCCTGCACCATTTTCTTGCTTTATGAATTTTGATGATGTGGTGTTATTATCTTCATCGCCTGAGAGATTCTTGGATTGGAAAGGGGAAAAAGAAAAGGTTGTAGAACTTCGACCTGTAAAAGGAACAGTACAAAATACTCCAGAAATGACTTTGGAAAGAGCCACTGAAATATTACGTACCCCGAAAGAGATGGGAGAGAATCTTATGATTGTTGATTTAATCAGACATGATTTACATCAGTTCATTGATAATGTGGAGGTAAGTAAATTGATGGTAGTTGAACAATACAAGAGTGTATATCAATTGGTCAGCTATATTCGAGGAGTCCTTAATGGCGATAAGTATCACGGTATTGATATTTTACATTCATCACTTCCTCCAGGTTCAATGACAGGAGCTCCTAAGAAGAGATCAGTTGAATTACTTCAAGATATAGAAGAAATGCAACCCAATGCCGTTAAAGGTGGTAGACGTGGTATTTATAGTGGTGTCGTAGGATACTGGTCCATCACAGATGATTCTGACTGGTCAGTAGTTATTAGATCCATGTTTCATTATAATGATGATGTGGAAAATTCCAACAGTACCAAAGTCTGGAGAATTGGTGCCGGTGGAGCCATAACTGTATTAAGTGACCCCAATGATGAATGGAACGAAATGACAGTCAAACTTAAAAGTGCATTACAAGCATTCCAATAATTTATTTACGTACATAGAAATAAACTGAATTATTTTTTCCAGTTAGAAATAGGTGCTTATGTAATCAGTTTTTTTTCCCTCGCTTTTTTTATGTCGACGAACTCAAATTTTATCAGTACAATGTCCTTCTTTGGTTTTGACCCAAGTGCTCCTCCTCAGAGTAGAGCTCAAGGTAATTCTGAAGTATACGATTTCGAAAAGACATATGACGGATTAGGCGAGCAATTGGATGATGCTGATGATGTATTAAATGCCGAAACTTTTGGTTCAAGTGCTAGCATAGGCAAAGATTTTGACTTTAGTGCTACTTCAAGCTCATCAAATTCCAATGCTGCTCCACAAGCATCAGGTATTCGTCAAGGTATCAGTTACGCTCAAGCAACAGCTCGTCCCATCAATGATGAAGAATTTATGAGTGAACTTTGGGGTACTTCTGTACAACCTTCAAAAGATGCTCAACCAACGCCTGGTCCTGGGCCTGGGTCTGGTGAAAAGAAGATTTTGTCTTTGGAAGAAATTGAAGCCCAATTAACAGCTATTGATCAAAGTCAATCTCAGCAACCTCAAATGCAACAATTTCCTCAACAATCATTTGGTATGCCAGGAATGATGCCTCCTCCTCAGTATGGTATGATGCCTCCTCAACCGGGATTTATGCCTCCTGTTTATGGTGGCCAATTCCCTGGTATGGCTCCACAAATGATTCCAGGTCAACAGTTTATGAACCAACCACCAGTTCAAGGTCAGAACATGCAACCTTTACCTAACTCTGCTCCTGTTCAACCACAGCAACCTTTTGCTCCAATTCAGCAGAATCAGCCACCGCAGCAACAATTCCAATCCCAAGCCCTTCCACAACAGGCTACACCTCAACCTGCACCTCAAGCACCTCAAGCACCTCAAGCACCTCAAGCACCTCAAGCACCTCAAGCACCTCAAGTACCACTGGCAGCTCAACCTTCTAATCGGGCTAATGTGGCCCCTGTTGCGCCTGTTGCTAATCAACCTCACCAGGCTACAAAAAGGGCTTCTAAACCAGCTGATTTATCACAGTTCCCAGTGTTGGGGTCGAAAGAAGCTTCCAATACTTCTTCTCGTGGATTCCATCATGATAATCATCAAAATCACCACTATTATAACCACAATCATCGGTACAATAACTATGAACAAACTCCTTTGACACCTGAACAACAAGCTGAAGCAGCCAAAAGACAAGAGAAAGTGGATCGTATTGTAAAATATTCAGGTATCATGAATCCTAAGGATAAAGATTTCGTCACTAGATTTCAATTATCACAATTTGTTACTGACGATCCATATACTGAAGATTTTTATGCTCAGGTTTTCAAAGTTATTCATCCAAAACCAAATCAAGCACTTCAGCAACAAGAAGAACAAAACAATTCAATTGCACAAGCCTATTTGGATCAAAGTGGACATAGATTAGGAGGACGTCATAAAAGGGCTGATGTTGCCTTACAAAGAATGCAACAACAAGTTCAAAGAGCTGTTAGTGTTGCCAAAGAAAGACCAAAGTTGACTCAATTTGCTAGAGAAGGTGCTTTAGGTAAAATCTCTATTGGAAGTGGTAAGAAACCTAGACAACAATTAGAACTTTTTAGTAAAGCTGTTCAAGAAGAGATTGAAAAGGAAGCAAGTGAAGAAGGAAAAGATGGTTTGGATATTCAAAAAATTAATTCAGCAATGAAGAAGGCAACTATATCATCAACTTCGACATCCAATGAAGTAAAGAAATACAGTAAGAAAGATATTATGAGTATCCTTGAAAATATAATTACTTGCTTGATGTCTATTGAAAGTGAATCCAGATTATCTGCAAATGTTGATAATAGTGAACTTTGGGAATCGTTAAAGATTTTAGAACAAACATCACCAAAAGTAACAGATGAATCCGAAATTAATCCATTTATTCAATGTTTAAATCATGAAAAAGCTTTAAAGATAGTTTCACGTTTATTCAAATTTTTGTCAAGGGAGCAAATATTAACAATTGCTACATTAATTATGTCCAATTTACAAAATTTGAGTGTCATCAAGGATGGATCATATACCAGATACGAAGATAAGAAAATTCCAACTAAGATTGCCAGATTAATAGAAGTCCATTCTTTAACATTCACTAAAGCATTTATGAATGCAGTTCAAGATTTCAAATTTAATGAGATTATTGGTTTATTAGTTATTTTAATTGAGCATAATAACCTATCATTTGTTTCAACAACCAAGGCTGGTTTATCCATATTAACTACCTTATTATCAAGAGCCGAATTAATCAGAGGTGAAGGAAGTATATCAGCCACTGATTTATCAGAATGGTCATCATGTTATGATGAATTATTCACATCTTTAGAATCAAGAATTAACTTAATTTTCCCACCAAATCAAGAGGAAACTAATGAAAGTTATGTATGGCAATTTTTGGCTACATTGGCTTTAGGTGGTAAATTAAACCATCAAAGAATTATTGTGGATGAAGTCAGGGATCAAATTTTTGCAGTCATGAATGCTGCTAAAGCCTTAAATAGTGCTGATGTAAATGATTTCTATAAGAAGCAAAATCTCTTAAACAACTTGAATATGTTTTTAGTTGTTATGGGATTGGTTGCCGATGAAAATGAAATAAGGGAATTGCAAAATTAGCCCATTCTCTTAATTGTTGTTGTAAAGTATAAAAACTAATATAAATTTTTTTTTTTTATTTTTGTCTCAATAAGTGAAAATCACATTTTGTAGATAATTTGTAATACTAAATTAGGAAATACCTATGCGCCTTTATTGTTCAATTTGCAATACTTGAAATTTCAGAAAACAATAGAGTGATGCATATCAGGGTATCCAATACGAAAGAAGGTATTGGAATCTGAGATTTTCGTGTATACACAATAATATAAAACTTTAGGTGAATAATATATTAATATAATACAGGTGTTATACAGAAAGAAAGTATTAGCGAAAAAGTAAACAATGCCCTTTATTTGAATTCAATTGAATCAGGGGTTGTTATGCAAGAAGTTAAACTGGTATTCATAATCGTGTCATTTGAGCGTCCAAGGTTTTTACTCATGAGGGATGATGCTATTGTAGAGCCACTGATCTCTCTTCTCTCATTTGCAGTATCTCTGAACAGTACATCTCCACCCAGATCGGAACAATAATCTTGCAGATATTGTTGACTATCTAGGTTCAGAATAGTATTTTGATTGTGATTCTTTTGTTGATCTACTTCAGTTTCGTCAAAACTCAAATCTTGGGCAGAGTAATAAATTGAAGAATCGTCTGAACTGGTAGACATTCTTGGGTTGTAAATCCCCAAACCATTTAAGTCTTTGAAAGTAGAATGATATTCATTTGATGCTGGGGAACTGTAAATCATAGGGTCAGCAACTTTAGGACTAGTTACTTTGAATTTGTGAAATGGTTTTAAACCATATGTATTTTCTGTGTCTTGAGTTGTTGGTTCTCTATATCCAGAATAGGGAGATGATGATGGAGAAGAACATGATGACGGGGAAGCCTTGTTAATGTCAAATGGTGGCAATAACATGGATTCAGAGTTCTTGGATATTGAAATATAATTTTTTGGTTTGGAATCTTCAGTAATTGTGATATTAATTGGAATAAATTGTTTTCTTATTTTTCCCTTGTTTTCAGCATTAGGGGATAATGAATGAACTTCATCTGGAATCATAGGGCTTGCCTTCATATTATGGCTGAATCTTGGAGAAGGCAGTAAATTATCTTTAATTTGAGGTGAAGAAAGTAAGTTGTTCTTAACCCTTTCTTTAAGTAAAAGATCCTTTAAATGGTTGATTTCAATTTGTTTCTTATTCACCATCGATGAATGGGTTTCAATAAGGGATAACATCTCATTTCTATAGACTTCATCCTTGGTAAGAGCAGCAATAGGGTTGGATGGTCTTTCAGTTTCTAATTCTTCGTCTTCTGTCGATTTCAACAAATTTGCTAGTCTCTTTTTTAGCTCTTTTATACGTGAGCTTTCATTCATGGATATTGGCTCCGGACTAATGATATTTACATGGGAGTAGTTTTTGATCGATTCATATTGTACATCTTTAAAAGTTTCAAACTTTGTCCCACAAATACTCGTCTTGTCAGTCAATTCTGAAGACAATTGGGCAGATGAATTATTCTTGGAAGTACTATGACTTATTGCTTCATCGAATGTAACTGCCTCTAAGTTATGGAGCTCTGTTGTATTTGGTGTTCCAACGCTATTAAGATCTGTTAAAGAAACTCCTTCTTTGACTTTGTCCACAGGTGTCGAAACATCTTTTCTGATATCAATTATATCATTTTTTGAAATACTATCTTCTTGAATTTTCCCAAGTTGACTATATCTTCCAGGATATTTATTCTTATTTGGTGGCATTGAAAGACTTTGTGCAGACAGACGACGACTTTCTGGGTCAGTAGTTTCAGCCAGCATTTCATTGGTTGAATAGCTGAAATCATTCATTAAAGGCTGTTTTTCTTGACCATAGATTGAACTAGTCCTGGGCACTAGAATAATTGATGATAAGTCATCAAGAAAATTAGATGAAGTAGAAATGACTGACGATCTCTGTAAACTTTTTTTATCTAATCTGTTGATATTTAAGTTAGCACCACTTAGCACACTATAGTGGTTCATTAGACTATCATTTGTTGGATTTTGGGGATCATAATCAGTTTCTTGTTGTGTCTGTATAAGAACTTCTCGAGAAGTTAGGTTTTCTCCTGTATTCTCTAATTTTATCTCTGTTGAATGTGGTATATCGGAGAGCTTGATATTTTCAATTTCAATTTCTTTAGATGCTAAGTTGGGTTTTTCTGATTGTGTTCTATCATGGGCCAATTTCAAGTTGTATTGTAGCTTCTTATCGAATAGCTCATGCAGAAAAGTCTTTTGCAGAATAGGTATCATCATTTCTTCATAATTCCGTATAATATCATCAAATGATTCATTTGAGGCATAGTTATTGTAAGGTTTGGAGATCTTCACCTCTTTTGGTTTCTTTAAGTATTTGGATAGGAAGTTAAAACTTCTGGATTTCTTCAACTTTCTTGAATTTATGGTTGGTGATTTCAGTATGTGTTGACTGTTGTATTCTGATGTCATTTCTTTAACGTCATTGGTCATTGGAGATTTTTTTGTTTTGGCTTTCAAGTTGGGTAGAGACATAACATTTGGTAAAACTTTATTGGGATGTGAATGATACAATTGGTCTTGTCTGGAAATTGAAGGTTCGACATCATTTGAAGGCGACTGCTTATATAAATCAGTCACCTGAAGCGAGTTTTGCTTTTTATGGAATATGCTTATTAAATGCATCACGATAAAAAATTATTCTATATGAGCAAGCTTGTGCAATTTCACTGAAGATGATGTGGAAGATGATGATGTTGTTTGATTAGAATGAAACTTGTTCGTAATGCAGAAGATAAAATATAAGAAGGAATGGAATAAGATAAAAGTTAAAAATAAACAAAAAAGGTTGTAGACAATATTTGCTTGATATAAGGCAGTGGTCTTCTATCTACGGTAAGTCTAATTTCAGATGATTTTCGATACAAAGGGGAAAACCAAATATATTGTTACCTATACGGGCAAATAGTAGACAATAAATCAGTCACCTAATAAATTGTAAATTGTTAACAATAAAGCCATAAGAGCAAAGAAATTGGAGATAAAGACAGGACAATCGAAAAAATAACTATTTGGGACGTTAGTTTATAAATTTCCTAAAAAGGTAAACTAACAATTAGGTAAATTATGCATCTAAAATAAAGAAGAAGCTTAAACAACCAAAGTTTCTTTGTTCGTCGAATATGATTTTATAGAACTGTATGCGGATAAATTCCACTTGTTTTGTAGGTTATTAGTTTGGTATGTTTCAAAACAAATAGACGCGATTTGCAATAATCTGACAATGGGATGCGGTTTTGTTGATCATGTACAAGCGTCAATGCAGGTTATGAAGGCAATTTTCGAAGTAACGAATAATTTGAGTCTATCTTAGTTTCCAAAAATCACTGAATGCAACAAGATGCGTGTAGATCCTTAGTGTAAGGTTTGATAGATTAATAGTTTAACTCAAATTGAATTGTGCCGGAGGAACCTTAGAACCGAGATGTGTTGTTAATTAAAAACTTATTAGCCATTGAACTTACAGAATCATATTACACAATGATTCATTGGTATTGTAAGTTAACTTCTTTCAGGGCCTGGCCACTTTACGGATATCTTAGCTGTCTCACCTTTTTTTTTTTATTGTTTTGAAATAGCTATTTTAGTTTGTTTACGAAATAGGAAGAGTGCATACACGCTTACATCGTATATATTGGTTTATTTTGTACTTAGCTTGATGAAGCGAATCGAATGAACCAATATAGGATTAATTGCAGTACTAGCTTAGCTATAGATTACCTACAAAATGACAAGGAAAATATTCAACAATAATCAGATGTTGTCAATACAATAAATAAGGAACCATCAATTTAGAAGATAGGAAACAATAGAGTAATGAAAACTGAGAATCAAGAATTCAATGATAATAATAACCTGCCATTCAACAAAGTAATAATAAAAACCTAACAATACAAGCAACAAAATCTTATGGATTCTGGATGTATTCCAATTGCAGTTTCTACATGTACAGGGGTTGCATACTTACCAAAATGGTAACATATAACCGACTTTGAATGCCCACATAGCTTTTTTCTTAAATGTTTTTTGTTGACATAGCTCATGGCTTCATTTCTCGTAATAACAAACTTCAATTAGAAAAACAACTTCGGTCCTTTGGTAACTTGGTATAGTTACACATTGAAGTCTATAGCCTTATCAAATAGGTATCGATAAAGGTCCCGTTGAGGAAAAGTCGTGTCTTTTAGATTCTCATTTAAGCTAACCCATCGATTACCACCAGGGTTATAAGTTTAGCAGAAGTTTGGGGAACACTGCTAATGAAAATTATTTCCTATTTAATTACTCATCACTTTATTGTTTTGTGATGATTAAGGGGAAAGAGTATTCTGAGAATATGAATGTTAATTTGACCATACAAAGTCCTCAGAATGATGATTCTGGTGGCAGTTCTGTTAGTTCAGACTTGAACAAATCAATTAAAAATATTCATGGATTTGTACATGGACATATACATAAACATAAAGATCATACACACATCCATGGTCACATACATTCTCACGATATACAGAAAGGTCAAGATAAAAAAGCTCCGTTGTCTTCTTCTCATGACCATTCATTTGACAAAACACAGCCTAATGCATTAGATGATGCAAATATATCCAACTTCTCATCCCCTGCCTCAATTACTACATCATCTTCATTACAATCCAATTTAAGTTCGGACCTTTGTCCCCTTGATGAATTACCAATGTGTGAGGTCTTGTGTACTGAATTGGATGATTGTTACTATACAAATTGTGATGATACCAATGCTGAAGAACAAAAATGCTGTATTGAATCAGATGAAGTTGATTATAAGTCTTCAGACCAAAAAGTGTGTAATGATCCAAGTTGTTTGCAAAAGGATGATTCCACTGTTTGCTGTTACGAACCTTCTCATGAGAAGAATCACAACAATAATTTATGTGAACCGAATGATGAAAAGATATTATTTGATCAAATCTTCAAAGAATTTCAAAATGCTAATAACAAGTCCTTTTTCAACGAGCAGAATACTGATACGCAGGATGGATTTGCTGATGCAGTTGATGTTCATTACCCCCATGAAAACCATCCTTTAGCTAATACTCATAAAGCCTACTTTCATGCCAATGTCCTTGAGCAGAACTTACTCAATGAATTTGGTGATTATGATTTCCACTTCCAATTTGACAATAGAAATAATCCAACCACGTTGAATGAGGCTACAGTAGATCATCCTACCACAGTGAAATTCGAAGAAATTAATGATTCTGTGGCATGCAAGTGGGATAATTGTGATTCTAATATCAATAATGTATCTTTGGTGGATCATATATTTCAAAATCACATTAAAGATCCACAAAAGCTTGGACAAGAAGAATATTGCTGTCAATGGATGAATTGTAATAAACGTTTCAATGATTTTGAAGCTTTTCTGAATCATTTGAATTCTCACAAGACAGAGTCTCTATTGCTTCAATCAAGTATTGAAACAATGAGTGCTAAAAGTAATAGGGACATGTTTGGGGCGGTAATGACACCTGAATCATATGATCCTAGCGGCTTCAGCTCAAAAACAACCACACCACCCAAAACCAAAAGCATAAATGATATTAAAATATCCAATATGAATATTAAAAAGAAAAATGATCTTATTGATCCTGAATATACTTGCAAATGGGAAGTAGATACTGCTGATGGTATACCGATTCAGTGTAATAAGAAACATCAATCTGCCGGGGAATTGCAAGATCATCTTATTGACGATCATATTGGGTCAGGAAGATCATCATATGATTGTAAATGGGTGGGATGTGAGCGTCATAATGGTAAGAGTTTTCCCCAACGTCAAAAATTATTAAGACATATTCACGTACACACAAACTATAAACCATGGATTTGCTCCATCTGTAATTCTTCTTTTGCAGTTGAATCAATGTTAATCCAGCATTTAAGAGTACATTCAGGAGAAAAACCTTTCAAGTGTAATAAATGTGGAAAAAGCTTTGCAACTTCATCCAGCCTTTCAATTCACAATAGAGTACATACAGGAGAGAAACCTTTGGTATGCAAATTCCCCGGATGTTCCAAGAAATTCAGTGAATCCTCAAACTTGACTAAACATATGAAAACCCATGTCAAAAATTTTGTTTGTCCAACTTGCAATATCCATTTTGATAGAAAGAGTATCTTTTTGAAACACATGAAAACACATGAATCAAAATCAAATGATGTAACCACTGACACGTTCTATAACGTAACATCCTCCAGAGAAGACTTCCCTCCTTTGAAACAACAAAAAATCTCCGATTTAGACACTAATGACATTAATTAAATAACGAATATATAAATTCAAATTCAATTTTTTGCTTCTCTAATTTTTTTGCATCCAATAATCCGGTATACTAATATCAACAAATTTAAAAGAAAAGCGCATTAAATTTTTTTTAATAAATTTTTCATCCATTAATTATATAATGAAGCCGAGTTTATTGAGGTTAGCTATTAAGGCCAAGATTCCAGTACATTCTGCTCCTTATTACGAGATTCCCTCGTTAACATCTATTTCTGCTAAAGATTTAGTCAACGACTCTTTCGGTAAAGGTACCTATTATTTAAATAAAAGCAAATTTGGACACTGGCCAGTGTATAAAAAAGTACAAAACACAAAGATTTCTACAGAAATTAAGAGAGTTCAAGGGGATGTGTTACAGTTTAAAAAGGATTTGATCAAGGTAGCCAACTTGAATCAACGCGATGTGACTGCCAATCAAACTGCTGGTTATGTTAATGTGAAAGGTGATAAAGTCGAATCAATAAAGGCAGTATTTGATAAATATTTTAATGAAAATTAGAACTACCCAATGAAGAAACAATATAAATACATTTGTATATGTATATGACATGTAAATAGATCTATTCGGGGGGAAAATTAATGAAAGTGATTATTAAATTAAAGTATACTATATTAATAATAATTGCTATAGTCTAGAAAATTAAGTATAAAAAACTATTAATGTACAGTCATTAGAAAAATTCAATCGTAAAAGTTATCTTTACACTTCGGAGCCGAAATCTGAGTTTGGAGTGCTTACTCCACCATCAGAACCTCCAAATGCTTGTTGTCTAATGGCAACAATCCAAGGATCTGATAAAAGTTCAATAGCACTTGGACGTTTCTTTGGATCATGTTCAAGACATTTGGCAATGAATTTGATTCCTGCTTCACTAAGTTGATCTGCTGAAGGTAATTGAGGTTTATGTCCTGCTGCAATATGATACATAATAGCCCATTCATTATCAAGGTTAGCCCAAGGTCTACGTCCTGTAGCCATTTCTAACACACAACATCCTAACGACCAAATATCTACAACACCACTTCTATCTGTATATGTTCCAGTAATAACTTCTGGTGACATATACATTGGAGTACCCGTCATAGAATTCAAGTTTTCATGATTTCCTGCTATTGGGGTTTGTTTAGTTGCACTTGGTCCCCTGGTTCTTCCACTAGTTGCAATGACTTTAGCAGCACCAAAATCAACAAATTTCACAACCCCATTGTGATCTAGTAAGACATTTTCTGGCTTAATATCTCTATGAATCACACCAGATTGATGTAAGTAGGCCAAACCTTCCAACATTTGAAGGGTGTAAACTTGAAGTACCATCTCATCTTCAATTCTACCGTGTGATAATAAGCCAGCTAAAGATCCACCTTCACAGAATTCCATAAAGATATAAACTTTATCTCTATGAACTTCAACACCAAAGTATTGAACAACATTTGGATGATTCAACATTTCGAGTACAGTCATTTCATCTCTGATACTTGGAACTAAATTCTTCACGGATTGACTATCATGGAATCTAATTTCTTTGACGGCCATAACTCCTCCTGTTTCCAAGTTGACTGCCCCATAAACATCCCCAAATGTACCACCACCAATATACTTACCTTTCTGCCATCTAATAGACACACTCGAAAATGAGGAGGCCAATAATGTAACAAATTGGTATTCAGAATCAGAAACATCTAAAACTCTACCGACTGAGTTCAACTCACCTTGGAGTTCTCCTCTGTATTTTTCAATTTCTTCAATCTGGGCCATCATATCTTCCTTATAAGCATTCATAATATATTCATCATCAGCTGAATTTGCTATATTTTGCCTTTGTGATGTCCATCTTAAAAGCTTTCTTTGTTCAGCTTCACTTGATCTTGCACCCATAATATCAAAATGAGAAATCAATAAAGACATACAACGAGCAACTTTTAACTTCAACTTATGAAATTGGTCATCTTTCAACACCAAGACATTAAAACCTCGAGTCATATACATGGCAAACTCCAAAGCTAAAACACACCATCTAAATGTTCTTCTATCAGTAGGCACACAATCATCACAAATGAAACTAACCCATTCAATACATAAATGAATTAATTTGACAATAACCATTGATTTTCTGGATGAATCAAGATTTTTTACAGAATTTTTACCATAATCTCTCGCTGAAACAAAACAACTGTTAATAATTTCCTGACATCCACCTTCTGGAATATTCTTATTACACTGTTCCCTGATAATCTTTACAGAGTCTAGAACAGCTAAAGACATCTTGAAAAAGTTTTTGTTCACCCTTGTTAACTCATGATGAACCTTGGCCAATGAACATCTTTGTTCTATTGATTTGATTGGCCCATTTCCAGTGTATAAAACATCACCCACTATATCCAAGAATTTTTCTCTAACTATATGAAGACTATAAGAAGGTAATTTAGAGATCAACATTAATTGGCCAACTTTCACATCCGTAATGGGGACATTCTCAATAGTAAGATTCACCACATCACCTTCCCACACGATCGGTTTGGGTGGACATACAGCTAAAACGTAAGCAAAATCTTTGGAGTGAGAGGGCAATGCTTGAGGTATTCTGCCCTGGATATTTTCCCCTTCTTCGTGCTTTTGCAAGATATCAAGAAGATCTGAAAATTCCATGTTATCAGCATTTTGATCTCTTCCAATATATGAGCCATTGATAATTTTTAAAATTTCACTTTCATTCCCAAATAGTTCAGCACTAGCAAAAAAATAGGTACCTTGCGTCTCTACTGTTCCCGTGTATACTAAGAAATGATCAGTAGCTCTTAAGACTTCCAATAAATTTTTGATTCTTGAGTTTGGAGTAGCTGAAATATCAAATACTAAAGAATTTGTAAAATCACGGGAAATTTCCCCAGTAAATCTTGCTAATTTACGACGTAATTGTCCAAAATTTTCGGTTGTAGAACTATACCATCTAGCCAAATCTGCTGCTGTTGGCTGTGGGCTTGGTAGTGTTCGTATTTGATGATTGAAATAAGCTAAAAGTCTGTAAATTAATCTAGAGGTTAATAATGTTATTTGTTCGGCAACCAAGGTACCACCTCCTTCAATGTAATTACCAGACCATCTTATATAGTCATAGTATTCTTCTAATTCATCTGGTTCTTTGAATGTTCTGAAATTAGTAGGTGATCTAGCACTATCCAATAATTTCCTATTAAGTAAAACCAATGAATATTTTAAACATTCCAACACTGTCTTGTCGAATTCAACATTTTCTGCTTCAAAAAAATCACTTATAACCCAGGTTTTATTGATGTCCGATTTACAATATTCTTGGACACCCAGCTTAACCTCAAGAGCAATTGTTAGATAAGTTTTAAAATCATCAATCATTTGATCAATCATCATTAAAGTTGGATTTTGCAATTTCATGGCATATCTTAATCTGACATTGATAATCTCTTTAACCAACTTCATAGGTATAAGACAAAGTTGAATTAAGTCGTGAATATAGTCAGGCAATTTTAAGCTTTCAAACATAAACCCTAAACGTATATAAGTATCTTTTGATTTCATCATCCACGGTGCTAACGGAGTGAATATTCTCTTTTTAAAGATGTTATGAACGTCTTTTTCTTTCATCAATCTTTCGGCTAACGACTTATTATCTTCATCAAAAATCTTTTTAATGGGATTTTCTGTTGCTGGAGTAGAAGAAGGAGTGATTGCGTCGGACGGACTTTTAGTTATGTCCATCTCTTCATTACCTATCCATAACTTGAGTGACAGTGCTTCTCTTTCTATTGCACTTGTAATAGAATCCCATGCATTTAATGAATCAATTCTATTTTGAAATTCTTCGGTTTTACAGATTGGTTTATCAGCTTTCATTTCTTCTAAAGTTCTCCAAAGATCACAACATCTTTCATATCTTTCTAATATATCTTTAACTTGCTTTTTGGGAGGATTTCCTAAAGGATCGTCATAACTAATCTCAAACTTCAAAATTTCTTCTATGAATGTATCCACTAGTGTTCTCCGGTATGAAATTATTTTTCTTTGATCATCCTCAGTACGTCCCAAAAGTTTGGCTCTTATACCAAACCATAAACTTTCTTTATAAGTTGCATGCAAAAATGATTCTTGTTCGTCCAAAGTGTTATTATTGATAATTTTAGTTTTTTCGGATTTAACAACATCACCAGTTAAAACAGAAGTTAACATGGCTTGCCATTCCAATCTCTCCAAAACGGCAGGATCATCGGTAGTATCTTTGTTTAAATGAGTAATGTTCTTATTTGGATTAATTTTCAAATTGTTGATATTATTTTCTAGCAATGTTGTTGCAGAAACAGAATCCAATTGATAAACTTCATCTTCCATATCCACCAAAAGAGAAGTATTACCTTCTTCTTCTTCATCGTAATCATAATCATCTTCATCGTTTTCATTATCATTGGAATCACGTTCACTATCCTTGGAATATTCATCTGCACCCGTTATACCTTTTGTATAGTAATCATCAACTATTTGATTTCTAATCTTTTTAATATAAGCTCTTTCTTGAGCAACAAACAGACTATTTTGATGCTGTAAGTTTTGAGCCAACATCGAACTAATAGCTTTAGCGTGTGATCTACCACCACTTGAGACAGAGCCACCACTATTGGTACTTTTTCCAGCTTTATTATGAGAATTTTGATCATTCAATGATGAAGATAATAAAGTCGGAGAATTGACGGCTGAAGAATCACCACTATTAGAGCCCGAAGAATTATGGCTACCATTAGAGCTTCTTTTACCCATATTTGTACCATTGATATTTGATCCATTGGACCCTTGATAATAGCCAGAATGATTCCTTAATAATGATGGCTTTCTGGAAGTGGCAGGATGACTATGAATTAGCGGATTGTTGGATGGCTGCAGCAGGGAAGAGTTTGAGCGATCTCTGCCCTGCAGTTTCGAATTGTTTTCTCCACTTCCCATTAAAAATTCCAATTTTTATTATATTAATAAATCTGAGGAAAGTTCTTGAACAATTTCTTACTGTTTCAACAAACCTTTCAATGATTAAATTAACTAGGACCTTGATGCAATAATGCTTGTTAAAATCTCAAGGATTGAGAAGTCGCAAGTCGGTGAGTCGTGTATTGGTCTTCAGAACCAACTAAATATGTTACTGCGCGCTTCAGACGTGTATGGAAACATTAACTACTATGGGAGCATGGTTACACTATATAATATGATCCAAGAATCTCCGCCATGGATTCATTTAAACACTCTGTTACAATTCTTGAATCAAAAACTTTTCAAAAATGTAACAAGAGGCGTCTACGATTTCCAAACAGTTCCTAATTGCATGGCTATGAATAAGATATTGGCATCAATAATGATATCACACTTGATGGTTTCACAAAACAATAAAGTAATAATAGTAAACACATTCAATAGTTTCCCAATATCTTTACTACAACAAAGTGATAACTTTGATCCCAACTGGTTGACATGTCAAATTAGTGTTTATAACATTGATACCATTAGTAAATTGACAATATTCCTACAACAACATCTCAGAGATTCGTTACCTAATACTATTTTAGTTATTAATAATTTCCATGAGTTATTGGATCATTATAGGATGGAATTATCCAATACTCACCAAAATATACTATTGAAGACTCATGTAATTAATAATTCAACTGCTTTGAGCCAGATTGATAGACAACAAATCGAAGGTATAGGTCCTGATAAAGTTGAAATTCCAAAAAATTCAAGCTTATTAAAAGAAAGTCCACAGCTGAAGTTCAATACCCATGTAAATTTTCTATTCAATTTGATGTCTCAAATCTCATACAATAATAACCTATTGATTTTTTTATCAGGGAATTTGGATATTAAATTCAAGCCGTATGCTGCATCTCAAGATTTGTCAAGCTCCATAAACACTTCACAGGTGGTGTCACAAACTAATGATTCTGTACTTTTAAAACAACAAGTGAATGGCTCAAAAGGAAGATTGGTTCTAACTTTATCGGATAATTATCTTGGTGGTTTAAAAAATAAAGCAGTTACAAATGTACCGGAATCCATTGTGATAGCAAGGGTTATGTTTTATAAGGACTGGTATCACAAATCACCTTTTTATAAACAAAAGATTGTCAAACGTGATAAATTACGCCAGATATATTGTATAAAGATCAACCAAGAAGTAATTTATTTTGATTTTGAAGATAGCGGGGCCAATGATCAGATATTCCAAACAATAGATTATTCATCAAATCCAATGACTGAGGATATATTGGATGAACTCGAAAATGAGAACGTGTTGGAACAGCCTTCAACAACAGTTTATCCACCATCATCACCTAATCTTATATCTGATCCAGCAATGCCGCCGCCATCAGATATATCTGAACCGATTATTTCTATTAGCCAGGCTTTCCCTCAAGCTCAGAGTACTAGTCAGTTTATTCGACCAGATAGTAGAAGTACACAGTTGGAGAATTTAAATCCAGAGAATGCATCAGTAGAGGTCGCTATAGGTGATTCTCTGATTATAGAAGATTCCCAAGACATGGGGATCCCCTTGCATAAATTGAGACCAGAGTTCTTCTAGGCACAATAAAGTATATATATATATATGATGATATAATGATCCTACTTCATAACCCTAATTACCATCTTTTTACAATATTTTGCTATCTGAGAAAACTAAATTATCTTAAAATTATCTCATCGCATTTTGAAAAATATAATATAGACAGATAATGGCTACTGTAATACCGCCACCTTCAAAAAAGCAGAAGAAGGAAGCACAGAAGGTCCAAGACGTTAATTTGGTACCTGAAGATCTCCCCAATATCTTGATCAGATTTGAGGCTTCAGACACAGGAGAATCCGTTGGAGGGTCCATAAGAGTTCCTGGAGGCATCACGGAAAAACAATTAGAAGAACTTTTAAATCAACTTCAAGGTAACAATGATGAACCTGTTCCATACACATTTGCATTATTAAACAAGAAAGATGAGACTTCAAAAGAAGCAGAAATGATTGACATCAAAGACAATGTTTATAGTTCCATTTTGAAACCAGGAATTAAAACCACTGAAGATTTCATGACTTTAGTATATACACCAAGAGCTGTATTTAAAGTTAGACCAGTGACCAGATCTAGCAATGCCATTGCTGGTCATGGATCTACGATTTTATGCTGTCAATTTTCACCTAATAATAGTGGTAGAATGTGTTCTGGTGCAGGAGATTCAACTGCTCGTATATGGGATTGTAATACTAGTACACCAGTAGCTACGTTACAAGGACATAGCAATTGGGTTTTATGTGTTTCATACTCTCCATGTGGTACTATGATTGCTACGGGATCTATGGATAACACCATCAGATTGTGGGAAGCTGATTCAGGTAAACCAATTGGTAAACCATTATTAGGACATGGAAAATGGATCACCAGTTTATCTTGGGAACCATTGCATTTAACAAAGGAAGATCAAACTCCAAGATTAGCTTCCGGATCCAAAGATGGAACAGTTCGGATCTGGGATACCACCAGTAGAACATGTCAATTAACTATGAGTGGACATACTAATTCAGTAACATGTGTGAAATGGTCAGGATCTAATATAGTTTATAGTGGATCTCATGACAAAACCATTAAGGCTTGGGATATCAGTGCATCAGGTAAATGTATTCAAACATTAAAAAGTCATGGGCATTGGATTAACCATTTATCATTATCAACTGATTATGTCCTTCGTAAAGGAGGATTTGATTATACTAGCAGTAAAAATAGTGTCAAAGAATCACCTAAAGATTTACGAGCAAAAGCTTTAAAAGAATATGAAAAAGTTTCCAAGATAGGAGGTAGAACCAGTGAAAGAATGGTCACAGCCAGTGACGATTTCACCATGTATTTATGGGAACCATTAAAACAAAATAAGCCGATTTTAAGAATGACTGGACATCAAAAATTAGTGAATCATGTCTCATTTTCACCAGATGGAAGATATATTGTGTCGAGTTCTTTTGATAATTCTATCAAAATCTGGGACGGATTGAAAGGAACATTCATTGGAACCTTAAGAGGCCATGTTGCACCAGTTTATCAAACATCTTGGTCTGCTGATAATCGATTGTTGGTTAGTTGTTCTAAAGATACTACCTTAAAAATCTGGGATATAAGAACTAGAAAATTGTCAGTGGATTTACCTGGTCATACTGACGAAGTTTACGCTGTAGATTGGAGTATGGATGGGAAGAAAGTTGCTAGTGGTGGTAAAGATAAAATGATTAGAATTTGGTCTCATTAAGTCCAAATGGATTATCTCTTATATAGTTTGTGTGGAAAATGTATAGCCAGAATGCGTGCGGAAATTTAAGTGACACCCCTCGACTGCCGAACCAGAAACCCGAACTTTTCATTATCAATTAAAAGTCAAATTTAACTTCAATACAATGGCTGTTGTTAAAAGAGGCAATCGTAAGAAAGACAAACAACCACCACCACAAAAGAGTGGGATTAAGAAGGCCGAATTCGATGTCACCAAGAAGAAGGAAGTTGGTGTCTCTGATTTGACTTTACTTTCTAAGATCACTGATGAAGCCATTAATGATAATTTACAGAAAAGATTTATGAATAATACAATTTATACTTACATTGGACATGTGTTGATTTCAGTTAATCCATTCCAGGATTTAGGAATTTATACACAAGAAAATTTGGATAAATATAAAGGAAAGAATAGATTAGAGGTTCCTCCTCATGTATTTGCAATAGCTGAAGCCATGTATTATAACTTGAAATCTTATGGAGAAAATCAATGTGTGATTATATCTGGAGAATCTGGAGCTGGAAAGACTGAAGCGGCTAAACAGATTATGCAATATATTGCCAATGTCTCTGTAGTTGACAATACTGTAACTGATGGAGGAATTACAAAGATTAAAGATATGGTTTTAGCTACCAACCCCCTTTTAGAATCATTTGGATGTGCAAAAACTTTAAGAAACAATAATTCTTCCAGACATGGGAAATATTTGGAAATTTTTTTCAACCCTTCTAATTATCAACCTGTTGCTGCTCATATCACCAATTATTTATTAGAGAAACAAAGAGTTGTTTCACAAATTACCAATGAACGTAATTTCCATATATTTTATCAATTTACTAAACATTGTCCCCCAGAATACCAACAGAAATATGGAATTCAGGGTCCTGAAACTTATATTTATACAAGTGCTGCTGGATGTGTGACTGTGGATGGTGTTGATGATTCCAAAGATTTCAACGATACCTTAAATGCTATGAATATTATTGGATTAAAGCCTGAGGAACAAGATCATATTTTCAGAATGTTGGCTTCCATTTTATGGATCGGTAATATCTCTTTTGTTGAAGATGAACAAGGTAATGCTGCTATAAGAGATGAAACTGTTACCAATTTTGTTGCTTATTTATTAGAAGCTGATGCTGAGATGGTTAAGAAATCCATCACTGAAAAAGTTGTTCAAACAAGTCATGGTATGAAAAGAGGATCTACTTACCATTCTCCTTTAAATATTGTTCAAGCAACTGCTGTACGTGATGCTTTAGCTAAAGGTATTTACAATAATCTTTTTGAGTGGATTGTTGAAAGAGTCAATTTATCTTTGAAAGGAAGTGGTTCAGGCTTTGAAAAAAAATCAATTGGTATTCTTGATATATATGGGTTTGAAATTTTTGAACATAATTCTTTTGAACAAATTTGTATCAACTATGTCAATGAAAAATTGCAACAAATTTTCATTCAATTAACTTTGAAAGCTGAACAAGATGAATACGTTCAAGAGCAAATTAAATGGACCCCAATTCAATATTTTAATAATAAAGTGGTTTGTGATTTGATTGAAGCCACAAGGCCTCAACCAGGTCTTTTTGCAGCATTAAACGATTCGGTGAAAACTGCTCATGCTGATTCTGATGCTGCTGATCAAGTCTTTGCTCAAAGATTAGGAATGGTCGGGGCTAGTAATCGTCACTTTGAAGATCGTAGAGGTAAATTCATCATTAAACATTATGCAGGTGACGTTACTTATGAAGTTAGTGGTATGACTGATAAAAATAAAGATGCTATGTTAAGAGATTTATTAGAAATGTTATCTACTTCCAAGAGTTCTTTTATTACTAAAGTACTTTTCCCACCTGAATTATTAAATGGTTTACTTGATAGTAGAAAAAGACCAGAGACCGCCTCCGATAAAATTAAGAAGAGTGCAAATTTATTGGTGGACACTTTATCTCAATGCCAACCTTCATACATTAGAACCATTAAGCCCAATCAAACAAAAAGACCAAAAGAATATGATAATGGTCAAGTATTACATCAAATCAAATATTTGGGTTTAAAAGAAAATGTTAGAATCCGTAGAGCAGGATTCGCCTATCGTACAACCTTTGATAAGTTTGTTCAAAGATTTTACTTATTATCTCCTAAAACTGGTTATGCTGGTGATTATATTTGGAGAGGTGATGATATTTCTGCAGTGAAAGAGATCTTGAAATCATGTTTCATCCCTGATTCAGAATATCAATTAGGTACAACTAAAGTGTTTATCAAAACTCCAGAAACTTTGTTTGCTTTGGAAGATATGAGAGATAAATACTGGCATAATATGGCCGCCAGAATTCAAAGAGCCTGGAGAAGGTATCTTAAGAGAAAAGAGGATGCAGCTATTGTTATGCAAAGAGCTTGGAGAAACAAAACTCATGGTAACAAATTTGAACAATTTAGAGATTATGGTACTAGCTTACTCCAAGGAAGAAAGGAACGTAGAAGATTCTCAATGTTGGGGTCAAGAGCTTTTATGGGTGATTATCTTGGATGTAATGATAGCTCCGGCTATGGTAAATTTATCATTAATCAAGTGGGCATAAACGAACACATCATCTTTTCGGCTAAAGGTGAAGTATTGATTTCCAAATTTGGTAGGTCATCAAAAAGATTACAGAGAATATTCCTTTTAAGTAAGAATTCCTTTTATGTCATAGCAGAAGCTTTAGTTGATAAAAGACTTCAATTACAAAAAGAATTCACTTTACCAGTAGGCGGATTAAATTACGTTGCTTTGTCTTGTTATCAAGACAATTGGATTGCTCTTTCATTGCATAGTCCAACGCCAACTACCCCTGATCTTTTTATCAATTTAGACTTCAAAACCGAACTTGTGGCCCATTTAAAGAAGGCTAATCCAGGTTTAGGAATTAAGATTGGTCCGACTATTGAATATCAAAAGAAACCCGGGAAGTTTCATACAGTTAAATTTGTTGTTGGAAATGCTCCTCAGAATAGTGATATTTATAAGTCAGGTACTGTCACTGTTAGTGCTGGTTTACCAGGATCCAGTAAAAACCCCAAGAGACCTAGAGGTGTTTCCAGTAAAGTGGATTACAGTAAATACTATAACAGGTTTGGAAATGGCACATCAAACAATACTTATAGTGCTCCTGTTTCAAGAACTATGCCAACCAATCCACAATATCAAACACAAAATCCAATTATGTACCAACAACCAGCACAACCCGTACAATCTATGGCACCAGCTCACATAACACAACCAACTCAACAAGCCCAACAAACTGTAGTACAGCCACCACATGTTCCGGCCAAAGCTAAAAAAGCGCCACCTCCACCGCAGCCTAAATCGCAAAGTGCAGCAGCAGCAGCAGCTTCAACGGCTTATTCACCAGCAGTAACTCACTCCAAGAAACCAGCACCTTCACAGCCTCAAAGGAAAGTTGCACCACCAGCACCACCAGCCCCTCCAGCCCAAATATCTGCACCTAAAACACCTAAATATCCAACTTATAAAGTGAATTTTGACTATGATGGATCAGTAGCAGGCTCAATTCCACTTACAAAAGATTCCATTGTTTATGTTGCTAGTGAAAATGGCCAATGGGGTCTTGTTAAGGACTTAGAAGAGACAAAAGAAGGCTGGGCGCCATTATCATTTATGGAAAAGTGTGATCCACCTGCAAGTTTCTTTGGAGGTGGCAAGCCAGAACCGCCAGCAGCACCAACAGCACCAGCAGCACCATCAGCACCGGCCATAACAGAGGCAGATGGGCAACAAGCTTCATCTACATCTACTTCTCAACCAGCCACTGCTAATGGAATGGCTAATGGATTGGCAGCAGCATTACAAGCCAAAAAGAATGAAGAACATACATTAGCTGGCTCAATAGCAGATGCTTTGAAGAAAAGACAAGTCACTAGGGACAGCGATGATGAAGAAGAAGAAGACGATGATGATTGGTAAACAGAAAAAAGCTCTTATTAAATATGAAATTTATATAGATTGTAAAAAAATAGTTGCACAGTATTTTTATCAGTTCTTGAATCAGCCCAAATTTTGATTATCTCTCATTTTAAGCATAAGTGAGAAATTTGTTAGTGAAGTTGGAGTTCACCACAACTGAAAATGTCAAAAAGTAGAAGCAGGAACAGTTTACTATCCAGCCAACCCAAGATATCACATAATGTGTCCAATAAGGATGAGCTTTCTACTATGAAATACCAACTAAATAAACCGAATGGTCCAGTGTATCCATTGGATCCTCATTCCCTTGATGATAATGATTCCTCGGAGCCTCAAGAGTTAACATATCCTGATTTTTATCCATGGAAAGATCCTTCACAATTGGATGAGGCTGGACGCAAGGCTGAACATGATATGCTTACCAACTCGTTATATCTAAATAAAGGGTTATTTGAAGCTCCTCAAGTATCCAATGAATACTATACTGCAAGAAACTTAATCCAAGCCACATTATTTTCAACGGGTGAAAATTGTATGGAGGTTTTAAAGGAGCTTTCACAACATTTGGCCAGTGTATTTAAGACTCGGAATGAAGTTATCAACAAGATAAGGTTCGAGTCGAACAACTTTAAATTACCAGCCAAAGTGACACTCACTTCTTCAAAAAGAGATGCTTGGTTAAAAGATCTAGCTGATCCAAATATACCTTTGTCAGTTATATCCCACCGAATCCCCCATGGTATAAAAAATAAGGTACTAGTAGAGGTGTTGACATCTCGAAAGGTCCCATTACCTCGTGCATTATGGTTTACTAAATGTGTTTTGTATGGTGATTCTATCGCTATTAGAAAAAAGATTTTAATGAAAACCGGTCATTTCAGTAATGATTCTAATTTAGTGGATGGGTATGAACAGCAATGGATACAAGAATGGACGCAACAGGTAATGGACTATTTCTTTAAATTTTCAAGAGAGTTTGTTGGGGTTTCTTCTCTGGAGAAGAAACATGAAGTGTTGTTGAAGCTTAATTATCTACTACGTTATATTGAAACCTTGTATATTGAATGCCTTGTTGACAAAAACATTGTTTTAACATCCATTATCAGGTTTTTTAAAGAAGGATTAGTTTTAGACTCCCAAAATGTGATGCAACTCATTTTAAAGTCCAAATCAGAATCACAAGATGACGAATACAACAACAATAATATCAGACAGCTGGACCTAAACTATGGCCAAAGACTAACTGGGTTGTTATTGGTGAAGGTCTTTTGGAAAAATATTACTCAATCTGATTATATTTGTAAAGAATTATGTGAAGCTTTATTATTAAACTACTATTTTATTAACAAAGCTCCCGTCTTCAACCCCAAACAGCCGAAGTATCAAAACACAAAAGTGGATCAGTTATTATCTAGTAAGTTGAAGGACAGCTTGCTACTGCAAATGGCAGATTCTATCAAGTACTTGTTCAAGTTAAATTCCAATTGTTTTATTATTCCCAACTACTGGATTCTCATATGTGGTACTTTATACGATATACTATTTACTGACTCTTCGTCTACGAGTAAGCCAGAGCATGAAGATACCCAAAAACAATTTCAATTAATACTGCATCGTAATGAGAGTTTGATGCTTGCTACTAGACACACCAAGGCAGCCAATAAAGAAGAATTTAGTCATAAAAGAGCAAACTCTTTTCAAGCAAGTTTAACCCCTGCTTTTACTGTGGAAAATATTCTTTCACCGGAACAACAACAGCAACAGTCTGTTGAGCTAGATTCGTTGGAAAGTGAACTTTTCATCAGCAGGAGCCCTGACGATATCTTGAAAATAATCGACTATCTTGACAAATTGAAATTCAACGATGAACTCACTAAACTTTTACGTCCACTGTTCAAGAAATCAAACAATGCACATTGGAAGATGAATCTATATGTTTCAGTTCTGTGGTGCATTTCGAAGTATAGACATCCCGGAAAGTCAAATGAAAATATATTGATATTCTGTGCTTTTTTAAGGCATAAAGTTATAAATGCTTGTAATCCAAAACATTTAACAAAGATAAAAAATAGTATTGAAAGTTCCATATTGGATATAGTCTTTGACACTGTTCAAAGCCAAACGTCACAAATCAATCTCAACAGGTTACATGTGTTGATCAACGAGCTATACCAACTTCAAGTTATTACAATTTCTGCATATCTAAGAAAGTTGATAGCTTCAGGGATTTTCAATCTGGAGGTAGTTTCTGAATCTGACATGTCCAGTTCATATTTGCAGAATCATATTAGCATACTTGAGAATCTTCCCGTTCTTAATAATAAACAATGTGATAATATCTTAAAGAAATGGGGAAGAGATCAAATTGATTTCAATAAAAAGTTTGAACAAGGAAAAAGCATCTTAACATCTATAGTGATAGAGAAGCTCAAAAATAATAACCTTGACCACTTGGATTTGTCATTCTTCCAAGAATATGAAGTTGGTATCAAATACTTGTTAGTTAATTGGTTGACTAAAGAGATCAAATCTTTATTTAATAATTCTTCAAAGTTGATTCACATTAGATTATTGACTATCACTTTATTATATAATTTGTACGCCGAAAGTGATAATCTAGCAGTATTCTTCAAAGTTGTGGTGAAGAATATTTTAAAAAATGATGGGAAAGTCATCATAATTGATATGGATTCGCTTTATCTCATATCCCAATTAATGATTCGTCACTTTAAAATGATTAAAGCAATTTCGGTAAATGATATTGGATCAGTTGGATTTGAAATCTTTAAATTAATTATGATTAATTACAAAGATTTAGTCACCCGTGAACCTGATTACTACAACTTTAAATCCATTTGGAACTTTATCGATAAGTCATTTGAGAGAATCTCCACCATTGAAAGTACCATTAATTCGAAGATTCAAAAACATAATACAGCACCACAATTTATATATTCTAAAGCAACGGTTGATTCACCAATGAAGATAGATACTCAGAATCATGACGAGAAGGCATTTGATTTATATTCGATCGACGATTTCAGCGCCGAGTTGAACGAATTCTTGGGAAGGGACTATAATTACATGAAGCAGAGTGAATTGAATGAATCCATGATGTTTTTGAAATTACCAGATTCACTTGATACTTCAGAAACTGGCTCAAAAAAATTAATTGTGTTCTTAATAGATTATTATATGAAAGCATCCCACAATTTGACTATAAATGAAGAAAATACATTGATCAGGGTATTAATAAATACAAGAAATCTTTTACAAAAAGATAATTCTTTTGCATTTGTTGAATGCTTTTCTTACTTTGTTCAAAAACAACTTGATAAGTTTGCATCTAATCCAGACAGACAAAGTTTCGTATTGTTATTGAAAAGATTAATATGCAATGAAGTAATTGATCTTTACTTAGTTGTTCATCTGATATCTTCAGTGACGAGTAATGGAGACACTGAGAACAATAATAGCTTGTTCTATGACCTAATTATCGGCGAGAAACACGAAGAGCAACAATCATTAACATATACACAAATTCTACAGTTGGAGATTCAAAGAAACAACTTTCACTCTAAGTTTGCTGATCATACCTTAGAAATCATTTCAAGAGAACTTGTTTCAACTTCATTTTCAATCCTTCAAAAGGACAATATAATGTTTTACAATCCAAGAGTCAATGAACTCTTACAAAAGTGGATATTCACTAAATCAAGGTTCTTTATGGAACATGCTTCTACTTATTTTGACAAAGAACAAATTATTAGTATTGTTAACATTGTTTCCAACACCGGAATTACTTCATCTGAATTGCTTCTACAAGTTGCCCATGAAATTAATGAATTTAATCTCCCACAGTATCAGATACTATCTCGTCTAGTTGTTTCAAATGATTCAGCAGGTGGTTCTGAAGAATCTCAATACAACAAAATTAATGACTTTCTTCATAAATTCATACCGAAATTGCATTTTCAATTTTCCCAAGACAATTCATTCTTTGGGGAGTTTTTTAACATGTTTCCATTGAATACAAAAGCTCCCTTGTTACAATGTTTTTGTGATATTCTATTTACAAGAACAATATTTGATGTTGACTCGGTATCCTGTGACTTTCAAGGACATGATATTTTACCATTGTTCTCTGATTTCTTTAAGAAGTTTTCGGTTTCTTCAATTGAGTTTATTCAAATCAATGGTTCTTTTTTTGACAAATTATCAAAGTATTTGAAAAGTCTCTTAAATATAGTTGAAAGGTTAAAAGAAAGCTCCTTATCGGTAAACCGAGCTTTATCCATTTTAATTAGAATCCTCATTATCCACAAGGAATCCATAGCCAATTATATCCTTTCCAATGACTCTGACTATGAATTTTTGGTCAATTTAAAGAGCTTATACTTAACAACATATATGTGTGATAATACTGAGAGATTAGAGATTCTTCTATACGATCTCCTTTTAATCTTTAAAAACCTATTTTCTAAGGAATGCAATATGGATGACACGAAGAGTAGACAACAAGAAAAACCATATAACACGAATATTTCTACTATGGCCAAAAATAATGATAGACTGGCCGCTGAATTCACGATTAGTGAAGACTTGGTTGATTATCAAACTTCAAAATTTGAAAAATTTGCAACCATTTTTGACTTACCCCAGATTGATAACAACAACATATTGATGAAATATTTGGATGAAACCACAGTCAAAAGCTCTATTTCACTCGACGAAAGAGAATTATCGAATGGTGGTGACTATTTGCTCTTGGCTAGTTCGAAAATATCTTTGGTTCAATCATCTAAAGATCTATTCCTTTCATCAGAGACATTCAATTTATTAGGAGACAAAAATCTGACCTTGCAATCAAACTTTAAAATCAAAAGTTTTGAAATCTTGGAAAACACTGACAAAGAGCTTAATAATGGTAGATTAAATTTACTGTTATTTGACGCTTATACAACCAAACAAAATCCGCCTTAAATGTCAGTTTTATAGAAAACACGTAGTGAAATATCACACACGTAATAATATTTAAAAATTCATTGCGCAATGTTGACTTTTTTTACAAGTAGGGTTCAAATTATTACAAGGCATGTCTAAGAAATTGGAGACACCATTTGCTTTAAAAGAATTTCAGAATTCACAGATAGACGAAGAATTTGATGATACTCTCAATGAAAGCTCTAGTGTGGAATCATCTCCCTTAATACACAAACTTTCTCGAGATAATCAAGTAAGTGAACATCAAGACTTGAGTTTCTTAGCAAGTGCCAATTTTTCCACAGATTCAATTGCTGAAGTTGATGAAGATATCTTGAATAGTTTTGCAAGTAATGGGAATACGAATGAACCTTCAACGCCAAAAATGGGATCAGGAAACATCTTAAATTTTTCAAATGGACATAGTAGAAGATATTCTATTTCTGCTCTAAGTTCACCAACTCAAATGATGAGACCTACTCCAAACAATAAACCAAGGCCCAAATCTGCATTTTTCAATGACGATAGTTTCCGGAATGATGAGAGTGTGTTGAATACCAATAGTTCATTGCAATCACCAAGTGCACCAACTTCTACTAGTGGAAGACAAAATCATAGAAGAAACAACTATATCCCACCTCCAATCATAGCACCTCCTCATTCGTCCAGGTCAAATTCCCCGACAAGATCTACTTCACCGACAAGAACCAACAAGAATTTCAGATCTAAAAGCCCTATAAGAAGGAGTGGTTCTCCTGTGAAACTGTATCAACCTTTTAATTTCACCTCACAAGAAGTGATGTTAAACAATGGTAGTACACCAAACTCATCGCTCAGGCCAGCCCATAGAAAAGGTCACAAATATAAGCATTCTTCTGTTTCCATGAATTATTTTCAAGAACCAACCCCATCCAAGGTAAACGATTCCCAATATTTAAATACAATTCCTAATCTGTACCCAATACCTACATTAAGAGAATCAGTGAGTTCTATAACAAAAGATCAGAAAATCAAACTTTGTTGGTCTATAATACATCTCACATTATCTCTTATTGTATTTATTTCGGGTCATCGTATTAATACCCCAGAGTTATCAACTTTGGCTCACTTAATTTTTTACGATTCTTTAGGATCAATGGTCATTATATTGGTAGAAATAATGTCCAATTTTGAAGTTTGGAATAATTCATCAATAGCATATCCTTATGGATTGGGGAGGTTGGAAGTATTGATTGGATTTGGATTGGCAGCATCTCTTATAATGGTGGGATTTGATTTACTTAGTCATAATTTTGAAGAGTTTATTGTGTTATTCATTGGAATGGAAACAGAGGACAATCACCATAGTCGTGGCTCTCATCATGTTCATAGAGATGACAATGGTTCTTCTGACTCCTTTATTTATTTTTCAGTATTGATATTAACGTTTGTCGTTACCTTAGTCACATCAAATTACATTTTAGCTGCCAAAAAGTTAAATAAAATCATAAAAGAGAATCCTACACATTCTCGAAATATTAGTAATATTGGAATATTAGATGATACAAAATTGGAAGATATTGGTAAAGAAGGTAAATGGACAAAAAAGTTTGAAGAATTCACGAATATAATCACCAAAAATCCAACTTATATTTTAACGTTACTGTACACAGTGTTTTTAATTTTATCGCCTATGATATCAGGATTCATTCTGAGGCAATTAGAGATGGATGCTAACGAATTAGCATCTTTTCTTATTTCGTTATTATTTTGCTTAACTGGTTGGAAATTAGTTAAGGCATTGGGTGGTATATTACTATTGTCTTACCCAAGTTCAAATGAAATTTATAATAAACTTAAAGTTTCTATAACTAATGATATTTCCAGACTTGATTGTTTCAAACAAGCTTACAAGGTAGAAAAACTTTTCATTACCAAGTTTAATTATGAAGTATTCGTTGTTGGTGTAGGGATCTCCATGATTGGTGGATCAGTAGATGATGAGGCAAGAATTAGATTTGAGATTTCTCGGTTAATACGAAGTAAACTTGAAAGACGTCAAAAGGGGACTTTTAAAATGGAATTGACCATTGATATAGATCGTGTTTAATTGACATTATGTAAGATAATCGTATACACAGGTTTTTTTTTCCTGCCTAATTAAGTAATGCATTTTATGACTCAAGCGCGATGTAAAATCTTTGCAAGTGAAAAATTATCTCGTATTACCAACATTTTGTATCATGATTAGATCAATTACTTCCATAAAAAGGGCGACATCCGTTAAGGGGTTGAGCTCTTATTCAGTTAGGAATATTCGTACCTCACTGCCGTTGAAAAATCAGTCTGAAGATTTCATCAATACTATTGTTAAACCATACACTGCTACTACCTACTCCAGACCCAATATTGTATTCACTCATGGAAAAGGTTCATATTTATATGATTTAGAAAATAAAGAATATATCGACTTTATTGCAGGTATTGCAGTGACTTGCTTAGGACATTCAAACACCGATATCACTAATTTAATACTGTCTCAAGCAGATACCTTGATTCATTGTTCCAATTTATTTTACAATATTCATGCCGGTGAACTCAGTAATAAGCTTGTCACGCTGACACAAGCTTCCGGAGGTATGCATGATGCTTCTAAAGTTTTTCTTTGTAATTCTGGTACAGAGGCTAATGAGGCAGCATTGAAATTTGCTAGAAAGTATGGTAAAATTGTGGGAGGAGCTGAGAAGTATGAAATCATCACATTCACTAATTCCTTCCATGGTAGATCAATGGGTGCTCTTTCTGTCACTGCTAATCCAAAGTATCAAGAACCTTTTGCACCTTTAATTCCAGGTATTAAAGTTGCTGACACCAATATTGATAGCGTAAAATCTTTAATTGATAAATCCAAAACTTGTGGGGTTATTATTGAACCAATTCAAGGTGAAGGTGGTGTCACTCCAATGAATCCAGATTTTTTGATTGAGTTGAGACAATTATGTACTGAAAATAATGCTGTATTGATATATGATGAAGTTCAATGTGGTTTAGGTAGATCAGGTAATTTATGGGCTCACTCTTCCTTACCAAAAGAAGGACATCCTGATATTGTCACTATGGCTAAAGCCTTAGGTAATGGGTTCCCAATTGGTGCCACTATGATCAATGATAAGATTGAAAACTCGTTGGCTGTTGGTGATCATGGAACTACTTATGGTGGTAATCCATTGGGTTCTAAGATCGGTAATTTTGTAGTTGATAAATTAAGTGATAAAGATTTCTTAAAAGGAGTTGAACTCAAATCCGAAATTTTTAATTCAAGATTACAAGAACTTGTTGATAAATATCCTAATACTTTAAGGCTTAAAGGTAAAGGGTTATTAATGGGAATACAATTTGATTCCAGTGTTGATATTAACAAAATCATTGTTGATTGTAGGGATAATGGATTATTGGTTTTAAGTGCTGGTATGAATGTAATCAGATTATTACCCGCTTTAAATATTCCAGATGATATTATCCAAAAGGGCTTAGACATCTTGATTGAATCAATAGACAGACATTTAAAATAAATCAAATATATATAAAAATCGATGCGAAATTTGTAAAAGTTTTAAGGTATATATGACGATATCACCAACCAGTTCGGTAGCAGATTTGGACTACTGTTTGGAGCAGTTAATGGAGTATAGTCCTCCTAGGATATTACCAAATACTGTGATTCATCAACTATGTCATCAATTGAAATCGATGTTATTATCAACACCTAATATAATGAAAATACAATCACCGATAACGGTTGTTGGAGATATTCATGGGCAATATCATGATTTGCTTGAAATATTCAAAATAGGTGGTCCTCCCCCAAATACCAATTATTTATTCTTGGGAGACTACGTTGATAGAGGCTACTATTCAGTGGAGACAATTACATTATTGATAGTATTAAAGCTCAGATTCCCAGAACGAGTGTTTTTAATACGAGGTAACCATGAATCTAGGACAATCACAACAAATTATGGTTTTTATTCTGAAGTTTTAAATAAATACAATGGTTCTGCTGATGTATGGACTTATATTACAGATGTATTTGACTATTTACCTTTGGGAGCAATCATTGATAATAAGATCTTTGCAACGCATGGAGGACTCTCACCAAGTTGCCAACAATTGGATCAAATTAGAGCAATTGATAGATTTAAGGAAATACCACATGATGGAATCATGGCTGACTTGGTATGGAGTGACCCAGATCCAGAAATCACTGACTTTAAACTAAGTCCAAGAGGTGCTGGTTATTTATTTGGATCTGATGTTATGGCCAAATTTTGTCATGATAATAATTTAATTCAATTAATTAGAGCACACCAATTATGTAATGAAGGATATGTAAGTTATTGGAAAGGGAAATGTTTGACTGTTTGGAGTGCCCCTAATTATTGTTATAGATGTGGAAATAAAGCCAGTGTTCTAGAAATATTCGAATCCTCTGTATCCAAACAAGATAAAATAGAAGGTCAAAGATTTAATGTATTTGATGCATCACCTCAGAATGACATTGATACAATCAATGGGAATTCCATCATAAACGATCACGAATCAGAAACCCATTTCTTTAAAACTAAACAAATCGAGTATTTTCTTTAATGACTGTATGGATTATTTTATAAACCCTACGTATAGTATAACTCAAAATTAAATCCATCATGTATTTCGTAGTCATCTAATGTAATATGATTCTTGAATATCTGGTTCCCTTTTTTTAAAACAATCTTTTCGTAGTTGGTTCCTATTTGTAATGACAATATCTTTTTGAAATCTTCAATTGTATCTTCTGGTAAACATTTCACTTTGATCTTCTTTCCAAGCCTATCATTTACACTTACTTCAATCATAATGCTGATATTCGCAATTTTTAAAAGAAAAATTTTATTTTATTTTATAAATATATATTATGAATTAATGAATGATAAAATTGTAGGGAAAAAAAACCTAGAGGAGAAAAAAAGACAACCTACAAAATTAAACAGCCATAGTACCACTTCTCGAGAAACTGGCATACTTTTCGAAAGGGTCATTTCTTTCCAATTCATACTCGGGGTTTTTCGCAGCCAAACGTTTATAGTAGACCCTCTTAAAGTATTTCCAACATTCTGCTCCCATAACAAATAGAATAGTGAAAGCAACAGAGAGACCCCATTCATAACCAACAGGACCATGTAAGAATACTTTATCGTTGATAACTGGAATGTAAACCACCGGGAAAACAGATATAATGGCACAAATAACTGAGATAAATAAGAACTTGTTGTCCCATAAATCTCTAGCGGTAACTTGGTACCATTTAAGTTCAGAATCAGGTCTCATATTAAACAAGGAATTTCTCATGTGGATACATTCCCATGCCAATAACACAGCACACCATGTGAAAGAAGCAAAGGCAGCAGACCTACCTCTGAAAACTAAACCACAATCTGTTCCATTTTGAGTATTACAATCGTGACCTAAATTACCATCACCGATTTTGAACACCACTAGAGAGAAAACAGCCAAACAGCATGATGCCATCCAGAAACCGTAAGCGAACATATCAATAATGACTTCCCAAGTGAAGATATTCTTGCTTGGTGGAACCAATAAGACTTCATCAGCAGCTTTTTCTTGACCCAAACCCATAGCAGGGAAACAAGAAGTAACAACAATAATCCAAAGACATTCAACAGGAGCTAATGGGAAAACAGAGTAATCATCATTATCAATGAAAGCTAAACCAATCATCAAATATAAAGCTTGAGCAACATTTTCTGCCAATAATTGTAAAACGAACTTTTGAATATTAGATGACATTCTTCTTCCTTCTTCAATAGCATTTAAGATAGAAGCGAAATTATCATCAGTTAAAATAATATCAGAAGCATCTTTGGCAACATCAGAACCATTCATACCCATAGCAATACCAACATCAGCTTTCTTTAATGATGGGGAATCATTAACACCATCACCAGTCATGGCACAGAATTTATCTCTACGATGTAAAGCGTCAATCATCCTAACTTTAGTTTGAGGTGCACACCTAGCAATAACCAATGGTAAAACAGGTAATGCATCAATTTCTTCATCACTTAAAGCATCAAATTCACTAGCAGTCATAACCATAATCTTAACAACTTCTTCTGAATAATGATACAAGTTATGAGGAATGATACCCACTTCTTGTGCAATAGCCCTGGCAGTTCCTGGATGATCACCAGTCAACATATGGACATTGATACCTGCTCTATGACATGCTTTGACACTTCCAGCAGTTTCAGGTCTTGGTGGATCATAAATACCAATTAAACCATGGAAAATTAAGTTTTGTTCAATATCTTCTCTTACTTCAATTCCTTCTTTAACATCAAAATCCCTTGAAGCAAAAGCTAAAACTCTCAAACCTTCAGCTGATAATGCATTCATATTCTTCTCAATATTGACAATGTCATCTTTAGTTAATGGAATCAAAGTTTTATTACCGGCATCTTCACCATACCAATGGGTACAAATAGTTAATAATCTTTCGACAGCACCCTTAGTATAAATTTTAGATTTACCAGTAGTTTGATTAGTATAAATAGCAGACATTCTCTTAATAGAAGAATCGAATGGGAATTCAGCAACATGTTCTAAATTATGCTTTTTAATGAATTCATCTCTCAAATAATTCAATCTTTGAGTGAAAACATTAATAGCGATTTCAGTAGCATCACCATGACCTTCCCAAACCAATTCACCAGTTTCTTCACTTGTAATTTGTGTGACTTTGGCAATATTAGCTAAAGTTGCAGTATTTAACCATTCTTCAAAAGCTTCAGGATGTGGATTAGGTAAAGAACCAATAAAATCGACTTCTTCATCAGTTTCTTTAATGTAGTTTGGAGAATATTTGCTAAAAGAAATATCACCATCCCTTGGATCTAAAACATCATTTGAGTTAGTAACAAGGTATGTACCGACAGTTGGTATCCAAACCTTTCTAGCAATCATCTTACCTAAAGTTAAAGTACCAGTTTTATCAGAACAAATATCATTAATACCACCTAAGGCTTCTAACGAGTCTAATTTTCTAACAATAACATTCTTGGTGACCATAACTTGGGCACCAATTGCCATGGTGATAGTTAACACAACAACTAAAGAGGAAGGGATCATAGATAAAGCAACACAGATAGCATAAATAGCAACGGATCTATTAACTCTGAATGTTTGAGAAGCCATAACAACAATAGCAAAGATAACAGCTATCCAAAACAATAAGATAGCTAACCAAGATAACTTTCTTTGCAAAGGAGTACCAATGTTAGTACCTAAAACATTCATAATGATATTGTAAACAGACAAACCAAATGCTTTGAAAGTACCAGATAACCCAGAGCCTGGAGCAGCCCTTGCAATTAAATGGTCACCAGAATCTTTCAAAGAAGAAGCGATTTTACCAATTTCAGTATTTAAACCAGTAGCAACAACCACACCTACACCTCTACCTTTGGCAACAACTGCAGAGGAGTAAGCCATATTACTACGGTCACCAACAGGACATTCAGTACCAAAAATTTCATAAGCGTCTTTAGCAACAGGTAAAGATTCACCTGTTAATAAGGCTTCATCAGATTCTAAATTAGTTGTTTGGATTAATCTTAAATCAGCTGGGATAGTATCACCAACTCTGATATGAACAATATCACCAGGAACAACTTCTTCTGTACTGATATTGATTTCTTCACCATTTCTTAAGACTCTAGCACTTGGAGAAGACAACGATCTTAAGGAACCCATGGTTTTCTCAGCTTTCAATTCTTGGATAAAACCAACAATAATGTTAATACCAACGACACCGGCAATAACACCACCAGAAATCCAATCTCTAATGGCTAATGCAATAACCATAGAGATAATCAATACTAAGATCATAGCATTGAAAACTTGATGAGCCAAGATTTTGGAATAACTAATTCCACCATCTTCACCCAAGTTGTTAACACCGTATTTTTTTGTATTTTCATCGACCTGGGCCTTGGTCAAACCATGGTCAACATCGACATTGAATTCTTTTAAAACAGAATCGAATGTTCTTTGGTAGGGTTCATTACCAAGAGATTCACCTTCTTGTTTCTTGTCGACTTTTTCATTTTCATTTGAGGCCAACTTTGAATTGGGATGTTTTTCATTTAAGACCTCATTTTGGACATCTTCATTTGCATGGATCTGACTTTTTGAAGGGTCATTGTTAGTCGTAGAACTAATTGAAGTAGAACTCGAAGACTTTATTTTCCACAGTAAATTATATAATAAAAATAAAACAAAACACTAAGAATTAATTGATAGTATTAAAACCTAGTATGATAAATAAACGCAATAGATTAGCAAAGTATGTATTGTTATCTGTTGAGTTTAAAACAATTTTGAAGAAAATTGAGGACTCTCTTTGAGTAAAACGGTCGATGAAAAATTTTTTTTCACGGCAAGCTGGCAACCTTTTATAAAGTTGTATTATCATGCTAATACTGTGTGTAGTTATTGATGCTTCACACAGGATTGTATTATTAGATAAAATGCGGAATCCAAGTATCTCGTGCTGGTAAGGCCAGGACCGCGCTAGACTTGGCGGGATTCTTCTCCTGAAATCCAGCTCATGCCAAAGCCAAGAAATTTAAAAAGCTTCAATACTATTTAGGGCATCGTGGGCCTTTTCACTTATTTTGATGATAATTTGAGAGAAACATTAAGAACAGATGATTAGAGTGAGATTGAGATGCCAATTGAAATAAACAAAGTAATTACTAATTATATTGCTACTGATAAGGTCCTCATTATACGGAACAACGGAGAAGGAAAAATAAAAAGTCAAATTCTTAGTAATTTTCTTAACGGGCTAAGAAAGTTTGCGGTCTTCAACTTCAGACAGGAACAAAAAAATATGCATAACCTAAAGACTTAATTGGGCCATCTTTAAAACACTTTCAAAAGATTTAGCACCACCTATAAAACCCAGGGCATGAACAAAGACACCATCATTGATACCTACTAACTCATTAAGGCTTTCATCCCTAACACCTCTCCATTCACTTTTGATACCTTTTCTAAATTCAAAAGATCCACTATTAATTGAGACTGTACTAATTCTCCAAGTTTTACTGGAGTCTTCAAATAATACAAATTTAATTTCATCAGTGATATTATTGTCATTTTCGATATTGTACAAGTGACTCTTCCAGTTACAATATTTATCAAGCTTGATAATTTGTCCTGATTTATCAATATTAAACCTATTTTCAATGGCTTTATTAACAATATCTTTAGATTTGAGGTATGAGATTCCATAATATTTGACAATATTTTCGAATACTTCTCCCATTAATTGACTGCTTTTTTTAAATTGTTCATCGAAATCTTGTGGTTCTGGGTCAGTATACCATTGTGGATTTAAGTTGGATATAATACTTGGTAACATCAAACTTCTATCTATGAATTTTGCGGGTTGAGTAATTTCTTCTTCGTATTTATTAACCCCGTTGTCATTAGCATCGATACTTTCAATAAATTCTTTATAAATCTTTTCATAAAGTGTTTCAAGAATTCCACTGTTTAATTGTGATTCTGTCAATTGTAATTTATGTTTCAAGATATCTTTACCGAAATGTTTATACACAAGTCCGGCACTACTTAACTTAGTTTTGAAACCTGGGAATGTTTCATCAAACTCTCTTTGATGATGGTCAAAATATTTAACTCCATCATATTTACCACTAACATCAACTACAATTTCACTTTCTTCCCAATCTTTAGGATCTCTGGATCTAATGACTTCATAATCTTGGAATTTGGGTAAACTTTTAAGCATATAAACAGCCAAAGATTCATCTGCATGGAAAGTTCCTGAATGTGTACAAATTTTAGCCATCTTAATTCTTTTGGACATTTAGTATTTTTTTAAAAATTTAGAGAATCTCATCGCATGCAATTTTCTATTCGAGTGTAATCAACTTTTCTTCTAAGATAATTGGCTAAACTACAATATAAACAAATTGAATTAAATCATTTTCTTAACTATATAAATACGTAATAATAAATTATTCCAAAGTTACATGGGCACCATCTTTTAAGCACATGGTCAATTGAATATTCTTTTTTGGAGGATATACTTCATCAGCACTAGTCAATTTAGAGAACATTTGACATAACCTAACAATAACATAAGATGCTTCAGTAAGAGCAAATTATTGTCCAAGACAAATTCTTGGTCCACCATTAAATGGTAAGTAGGCCCAGCCCGGCTTCAAATTCTTATCAGCCCATCTTTCTGGTCTGAAAACGTCTGCATCTTTACCATAATATTGCTCACTTCTTTGAGTTCTATAGATGGAATATGCAACTGTTGTACCTTTTGGAACAAAAATGGGTGATGATTCATCTTCTCCACCACCTCTTGGTAAGGTGGTATCTTTGGTACTAACTCTGAAATTATTAGGAACGGATGGGTACATTCTTAAAGCTTCATTAACAACATATTTCAAATATTCACTCTTTTTTAAAGTTTCAAAACTAATGTTATCAATATCTTCTTGAGTACCGGTACCAAATTCTTCAATGACAGACCTTCTTAATTTTTCCCAAATATCTGGATTTCTAGCTAATTCAAAAAAGGTAAAACTTAATAAACCAGCTGTGGTATCTCTACCAGCTAACAAAATATTCAAAGATTGATCTCTCAAAACTTTTGGATCTCTTGTTTGCTTAGCTAATTCATATAAGAATGTATAACCACCTTTAGATTTTTCATCCAATTCTTGTAAATCAGTACTTAAGACTTTGTCAACAAAGAAGTTGGTGAATTGATGAACCTTAGCATTACTTTCTCTAAACTCTTTGTTGTTGACTAAGAAGTAGAAGATTTGTGAGTATGATCTTGTGGATAAATAGGTTTGGGAAATATTGAAACTTTCAGCAAAGTCGTTTCTACCAGCAAAATCAACTCCTGGACTTTCACCAATTGAAGAATCTTTTAAAGTATCACAAGATTCACCGAATAAGAATTCTGAAGCAGTATCAATAGTTAATTTAAAGAAATATTCTTGAATATCAAATACTTGACCCTGGTATTTCTTAAAGTGTTTTGCCAATAATTTAACATGTGGTTCCAAAGATTTCACATGAGCAACTTGTTCTCTAGCGAATTGGGGACGTAACATAGCACGACTATTTTTCCAACCAGCACCATCCAAAGTAAAAATACCATCTCCCAAAAGTGGCTTGAAATGATCATGTCTAACCCCTAATGCAAAATCGTTAAATTGAGTACCCAAAATAGCTTTTATGTTTTCAGGATCGCTAGTCAAAAAAACAGGAACAACACCCAAAATATTGATTTGAACAGTAGCGGACTCACCAAGAACTCTGCTGGCAAATTCAGCTAATTCACCCTTAGATTTACTTTCCAAAGCATCTCTGATGATACCAATACTATGGCTACCACCAGGAGCTAACTTAGGTGATTTACACTTCAATTTAGCAGCCAATACCTTGTGTCTGACATATTTGGTAATAAAGTATACTGCTACTAAAGCAGGAATAAGGTAATAAATATTATCATCAACAAGTCCCATTTTTAATGATTGTTCTTGCTGTAAACTTAAACCAAACATTTTTTTGGAGATCCTACCAATATATATGATTTCCCAATTGTTTTCATATGCTTTTTTTTTTTCAGTAGTGCATCTAATTGTTGAGCATGCTTGTGAGATTAGCACCTAGCACCCCACCATATATTATTAGTATAGCATTCCTTTCTGGTAATTCATATGAAATTAATCAATTTTGCTTAAGTTTGTTATATTCATTTAATTGTTTATCAGTAAAACTTATATCAAGGTCGTCATCAGACGACTCAAGTTCAAAGTCCTCAAAAAGTTTGGCTTTTGGTTGTTCTCTTTTGGTGAGATTGGCCATAATTTTATTTTTATCGATGACCTTATTATTTGGTAAATTAGTGGGGGTTTGATTGTTAGTTACATTTGGTTTGTTTATAGGTGCTAATTTGGCTTTTTTTAAATTATCGTTCCACTTATTTAGCTTGTTAATTTTATCTTTTCGACTCATTCCTAGATTTATTGATTTATGTTTGGTTAGCAGTTTCATTTCATTAATTAAGTCAGTCTTACTTTTACTTATAGGATTATGATTAACAGTAGCAGGTTTTTTAATTAATCCTATTTTTTCATAACGTATTGATGAAAGCTTCTTCAACTTATTTTCGAGTCTTTCATTTACTTTAGCATCTTGCAATTTACGCTTGCTACCTTGATTTTGAAACATAGTATCTTGATCATATTTACTACTGTCAAAATTACTCTTAAGTTGAAATAAACTTGAATCCTCATTATATGTCTTATTGGTATTAAGATTCGATTGCTTGTGTTTGGGATTAAACAATTTAACTGATCCATTCAATTCCATACGTTTATTTTTAAGCATCTGTTGCTCTTGTTTCAGTTCATGATATTCACAGTATTGATACTTTCCAGGTATGTACTTGGTACATTTTGGCTCTTCACATTTTTTGATATCTTTAATAATCCCTATACTTAATATGTTCTTTATATCATCACTGCTGTAGAATTCAAAATTCTTACCAGTATGATGTATACTTGGATTAAGAATCATTACAAGTTCTCCTACGATCTTGGTCCAACAACTTTTCATAGCATCTCCAAATATGTTTATGGAGATATTATGTTCAAAATTTCCTACTCTGAATTTGATGTATTTATCTCCTTGCTGTGTTTTAAGTACCGATTTTTCTACTATAACACCAATAAATGCCCAATTATCATACTCAGGTTCTTTGAACTGAGGTTTTACTATTTTGGCCAATACTTTATATACCGTCAAAAGTTTGATGTCATGAATTTTTACATAATTCTGAACAGTTTCATCCGTATAGTAACGTTTTCTCAATGTCATCTTAGTGAACCTCTCACGTTCATCACATTCTTTATCCATAGGATCACCGAGATCGAAACTGAAGATCCTATTTTCATAATTGATTGACCTTTTAACCGCTACTTTTGTTATACCATCAAGAAACTTTTGCTGTGATTTCTCCTCCTGTTTTCTTTTGGCAAGAACACTTTGGACTTTTAAGTCATATTGCTTTTGTAGATTTATCAATTCTTCATCTTCATCGTTCGTCAATTCATCATCCGATTGTATTTGTTCGTCTCTTGGATCAATCATCTTGCTTAATCTTTTACCAACCGCGATCCAAATTCTCGCGTTCAACAATATTTCGAACAAGCTAGCATTATGGCCCGTACTAGGAGTAAATCTTTGGTACAGAAGATCGCTCTGGATGGACCACATATTAATGGAGTAGAACATGAAAATACCACCCTATCAAATGGATCGAAACCTGGACAAGAATTGGAAATAGAAAGGTTTCCAAAATTGACTAAATCTCGATCGATTCCAAGTTTCCAGAGAAGCCATGAACCAATTTTATTAGACCCTTTCACAACAATTGAAACTGATATCTTGTGGCAAAGAAATATCGAAAATGAATATACTGGGAATCAAATTGATTATGATATCTCTAAAGTTTTGGCCATGAATCATTTAAATCAATTTGATATTTCCAATTTCCAAAAGATATTAAATATCAACCTCAATCAATTATTTAATTTAAAACAAGAGGTTAGTAGTTTGGATGATCAACTTACGACAATCCAAGAGAAATATAATAGCATAGATACTCAGACTAGAGAGTTCAATATTCAATCGCAAGCTTTAATCAAAAAAGAGGCTGATTTACTTCAAAGAGTGGACTCAATAAATATGGTTTTGAAAAACTTTGAAAACTTAGAAGAGATTACGAAAAAGCTTTCAGTGCCTAATAACTTGAAATTAATCAGATCCCAATCGTTTAAAAAGATACTTGACAGTTTGAATACATCCCTTGAATTCTTCAACAATTCTGACCAAAAATTAGTTTTTAAAAACATCGAAATGTACAAAATTAAATTTCGGCAATGTATGACAAGAGCCTTGACCTTAGTGAAAGATTATTTGATAAACGATTTAAGGAAATTGGAAAGTCAAGTCAGTTCCTCAAGAAGTGATCTGGCTATATTCAAAATTGCAATTTATAAAGAATTTGAAGGTTATCTACGTGAATATCAAGATAATTTCTACAGTTTCAATAACTTGATAAACATATTTTTAAACAGAATTGAAATTAAGCATGAGTTGGAATATAAAGGCTTATTGATGGAAATAGTGAATACCTATTTCCGATTAAGAGCTAATCTTGTTGCAAGAGTTCAAAGTTTTGATAATATTAATATTGAGAAAGGCAACCTTGTAAAGTTCACGCAGGATAACTTGCTTTCCATGAAGAAACTATTAAACAAGGAATTCAGACTCTTCAAGGGATTTTTCAGATTTCAAGACAGTAACGTTACATCGGAAATTCTTACCACGCCGTTATATGATTTTTTCAAAAATATAGTTGATCCTTTCTATGACATAATCAGACAAAAAATATTGAAAGAGACCAACATAAGCTTATTATGCCAACTCACGAATTTGTTACAAAATAACTATTATGAATTTGAAGATGAAACAGTTGGACAAGATGAGCAAATAAAATATGGTGAAATTTTTCAACCAATTCTTAATGATTGTGAATCTAGACTAGTATTCAGAATCCAAATTTATGTTGATAATAAATTAATCCCTTATCAACCTACCTCAGAGGATCTAAAATTGGGGTACATAAATGAAACCAAGAATAAGAAAGTAAATCCGTTAGATGAGGATTTCTCTGAAAATTTATTTAAAGATTTATATCTTCCTTTGGGGAAAGCATTAACCATACTATCCAACATATATGAATTGATCAACTCAATGGTATTTGATGATTTAGCTCACTATATAGTGCACAGTTGCATTGAAATTTTAAAAGTTGGAAGTGCCTTATGTTTAAAGCTTTCTGGTGAGGTAGACTCTAGATTATACTATTTGAAAAACTTGATAATATTGAAATACTATTTGAATAATTTCGATATTCAGTTTGTACGTACAGAAACCAGCTTGGATTTTACAAGTGGATTAAATGAATTATATAATCTTATACGGACGGGTGAAGTGATGATCAATATAAACCAAAACGGTTGGTTTAATTTGATCAAGAAAACAGTTCCAAAGATCATAAACAATATGATTGATGCTAAATTAGAAATTGAAATGGAGATAAACTATTGCATAAATTTGTTGTTAACAGATTATTTGAATTTATTAATTGACCCTTTAAACAAAGTAGTTTATGAAAAAACAACACAAGAAGAGTTCAATGACGCTCTTTATACATTTAAAACCAATACTAAGGAATTAACTAACAAATTCAAGCTTCAAATAATAGGTTATATTAATGATTACAATATTTTGAAGATATTATTCAATAACCTTATTGAACTTTTGATAAACTACTATGAGGGTTTTTATTTAAATTCTATTAACATGCATAAGTCATTAATATTGGATGACATGATGGAACCAGAGGTCTTCAACAACTATTTCAACAATGTGATTGATGATTTGCTCGACGATGACTCTTTAAATACTAATATGTTGGATATCCAACCATTGTTAAAATTCAATGATGAATTGGAAGGTACTGCTCCAATGGATCTTCTGAAACTTGACATTTCTGAAGATGATAAACCATCCACCTCTACTCCCGAAATCAAGCAGGGAGAAAATATAGAAACTTGAATGCATATGTAAATAAATATTTATAACAGTAATATTATAAATTAGCCTTCAACATCATCTTCAAATGGATTGTAAATATTCTTCGAAAGCATTGCATTTAATTCACGCTTCAAATATGGAATCTTATCTGATACCACCAATAAGTGAGTATCATCAAGTTCTTGTAGTATTATATCATGGCGCTGTGCATCCATCTGTACTATTAACGCTCTAACACTAGGATCACAAGTGACAAGCGTTCCCCCAGTTGCTGAAACCATATTAATGACCCAGATAGTTTTTATTTTATTTGTGCGAGCAGTTTCACGATTTAATAATCCAGTTATTGAGGTAAGCCAATGAGTAATTCTATTGAGATGGACCAGGACGACGTCCAATCTGATAAGGGTGTACTGCAATCATTCACGGGGCTAACAATGGATATACCAGAAGATCCACTTGGCTCAATTGTTGATCAAGACTTAGACGAGTCTACCAATGAAACTGATAATGAAACAGTGGGAAACACAACATTCGAAACTACATATGAAACAGGAGAAAGTGGTGATGAGCAGTCAGACTCCGAAATGTATGACGGAGGTCATTCATCTGCTGATGAGGGTGAGAATGTCGAAGGTGACCGGATCATAGATGGCCAACTAGATGATACACAAGTCCATGAAGAAGAAGCAGAAGAAGAAGAAGATGATGATGACGAAGATGATGATGACGAAGATGATGAGCCACCCAAATTGAAGTATAGCCGATTGAATGGTCTTCCTGGAAATTTCTTCTCAAAAGATCCCATCTCCCGTTGCAACTTCCATGAAAACTACTTCATATTTGCAACTCACTCGGGAACAGTGCTAATAACAAAACCAGATTTCAGTGTAGTTAGAACTTTCAAAGCACATAAAGCTTCAATTTTAAGCATATATACAGATGGTCAATTTTTTGCTACTGGTTCAATGGATGGTACTATTGTAGTTGGTTCAATTGAAGATGAAAAAGACATAATTGGATACGATTTTAAGCGTCCAATTCATGCTGTTGTACTCGATAATAACTATGGCAGGTCCAGAAGTTTTATCAGCGGAGGAATGAGCGGGAAAGTAATATATTCAAGCAAGAATTGGTTAGGGCAAAGATCGGATGTGGTTTTAGATGAAAATAATGGACCTATAGTTGGAATTCATTCGATCGATGATATAATTATATGGATGAATGATAAAGGAATATCTATTTTCCATAGCCCTACTAGACAAGTGATTAAAGTAATTAATAAGCCAGAAGAATCACCACGTAGTGATCTTTATTGGCCAAAAGTGCATTCATTAGAACTGGACCGTATTTTAATAGGTTGGGCAAATTATATATGGTGCTTAAGGTTCTCTATAAGAACATCACAGGACAAGGCTGACACTGCTTCAAATAAATCAAGAATCTTACCATCAGCAGCTACAATTTCATTTAGAGCTGTACAAGAGAAAAAGGTGGAAATTGATCATGTATTTAAATTGAATAGCTTGATAGCAGGTATTGCTAGTTTCAAGGATGATTATTGGATGGTTTTGTCATACGAACCGCCAACGACTGATGAGAATGGAATAAAGTTCAACAATCCGGATTTAAAATTAATCAATTCTTTGACAGGAGAAGTTGACTTTGAAGAAGAAATCGGGTTGAAAAGTATAGAAAATTTGGGATTGAATGATTATAGCTTAAGTAGACATATTGGATTGGATGTTACTAGCTACTTTATTGTTAGTGCCAAAGATGCAGTAATTGCTCAGGAAGTTCAGTTAACTGATCAATTACAATGGTATATGACAAGGGGAAAATTCAAGGATGCATGGAATATTAGTGAGCATTTAGTTTCGCCTGAAGAAAGAGTTAATATTGGTGTTCGGTATGTTGATGAATTGATAAATCATGATAAATGGCACGATGCTGCATTATTTTTAAAGGAAGTTTTATATATTGATAGTAGCATGTTACCAGAACTTGATACTAAGAGCACCATTCAAACAACAAGGTCGAGCAAAACTATTACCGAAGGTTCGTATGATGATAACTTTATTAAATGTGTGGTAGACCAGTGGGAAAACTGGAGTTCCATTTTTATGAAAGCTGATCATATTGATGAGCTCACTGAAGTTATACCAGATACTCCAAAATTATCTCTTGATTCATCAATCTATAATGAAATTCTTGGGTTTTGGATTGGAAAAGATACTAATAAAGCAATTGAATTATTATCGAGATGGGACAATGACCTTTTTGATGTCAAGAAAATTGAAAACTTAATTGAAAGCTATTTAGAATCCAATGAATCCAAAGAGCTAAGACAGTGTTTGGTTGAGTTATATGTGAATAATTTCGAGGCTCATAAGGCTGTAAATCATTTAATAGAATTGAAAGATCCTAATTTGATAGTGTTTCTATCTGAGCATCACTTATTGACTAATTTTATGGATGAATTGCCTAAAATGATTAGGCTAAGATTCAATGATAACGAATTTGAAACATTGCCTTTGAATTTGCTCAAAGAGAGATTAAGTGATATAATCAATATCCTTGTGGAACATAGACATGAAATAAGTACTGATCATATTCTAAAGCTTATGGAAAATAACGGCATGAATTATATTAGTTATCTTTATTTGGAAGAATTGAAACTATTAGATGAATTTTTGCTTATCACATTTGGTAACAAAAGAGTTCAGTTGTATTCAGAATTTGATAGGAAAAAACTTTTACCATTCCTTATGAAAAGTAGTGCCTACGATATTGATTACGCTATCAACATTTGTGAAGCATCCGACTTTACGGAAGAATTAGTTTATTTGCTAGGTAAGATTGGGGAAAATAAACGGGCTTTAATGTTGATTATTGATAAATTGGATAATCCAGAGATAGCTATAAACTTTGCTAAGCACCAGAATGATAAAGAGGCATGGAATATACTATTGGACTATTCCATATCAAAACCCAGATTTATTAAAGCTTTAATTGAAACCGCTGATGATCAATCTAATCCATTCTATGATCCTATATCGATCTTTAAAAAGATTCCCAGTGATATAAAAATTGAAGGATTAAAAGCCAGTGTTTCCAAGATAACAGAAAATAACGAGTTAACATATTTGATTAATCAACTCATATTAGGTTTGATTTATAATAGTTCAGAGTCTATTTCTAAAGTTTATAGACAAAACCTTCTCAAAGGGTTAGAAATTGTTACTACTACTAAAGATTTTGACAGAAAGTTTTTGCACGAACTTAAAACTATTATTGTATTTCAAGATCAAGTGGGAGTCGATCCAACATTGCAATCCAAACAAGACTTGTTCCCTAATTTGAAACTTGGTGAAACTATTCACACAGATATTCCGTCGAAAGTGAGACATCTTCAATTACTCACTGAGTACATGCACAAGGACATAGATTGAATTGATGAGTTTGTACTTTTTTCACAATATATCTTCATTTGTAAATTAAATATCACAATATAAATAGCATCTTAATATTTGCAAGAATGGCTTCCGTTAGAGTTGGAACCAAGTTGAAAGATAAAACCAATGAGTTGGTTCAATTTGCACCCAAAGGTGTTGCTCAACATGATATTGTTTTTGAAGAAAACATTGATAGTTTCCAAAAGAATAATAGTGTCGCTGAAAACAATGGGACGAAAGAGAACTATATTACCACTACTTCTTTAAATGAAACAGTATCTCAGCTAGGCTACAGAGGATCATTTATAAAGAGAATAAAATCTCTACGTTCTAAGGTTAGAGAGGAACGGAACGAAGTGTATTTTGATGGTTTAATTGATGATATAATGGATTACTACTTAGATTCTGAAGGAAAACTCGATACAATAGATCCCAAGCTTCTGTTTTCAGGTTATGCCAATTGTGGTACATTCAAGGGAAGTTCAAGAATACTATCAAAAGATGAACAAACTGAGATTCCAATTTTAAGTCCGAATATATCTTCTGCTAATAACTTTAGCTTTGACATAGTCTCATCAACTTCGTTACAAGATGTAGAGATCAATACCGACTCTTTGAAGCAGCCTTCAGGTAATTTGTCACACACTGTATCTCCTACTCACACTTTGAAGCGATTATATAACAGTTTAAAGAGAGTGCAGGATCGCTGGCATGGTTATTGGGAGTTAGAAGCAACGCAATTACATAGGAATCAACCTCAAGCAAATCATTCGAATGTATCTAGATTTCAAGACATTCATTGGAACCAAAAATTGCAAGACAATACTAAAACAAATGATCTAGATCACAAATCTTACTACAGTTTTGACCATTTCTCTAGCATGTTTAATGGATTAAGTATTCGAAAATATGCTACAGAGCCACGGGTAGAGAATTCAGTGATCAAATTAAGAAGATCATATAATGAAATAAACCAATTGTATGATAATGATATAGTATACATTAGAAATAACAATGAAACTGATGAGGAGAAAATTACAAATCAAGAACCCCCAAGCATATACACCAGAATTAAATCCATTAGATTAAAGAAATCATTCTTAGGAAAATGGATTTAATCTACTCAATAAGGAGTTTCTAGCATTTGAGATAAAGTTATTTGCAACAAGATTAGCCTTTCCAAATTTATCACATCTAGTGAATGCCACAGCATTGGTAACAGATAACGAAATGGTGATAGTAATTAATATCAAATATAAGAACTCAAATTTTAATATAGCTAACACTCCTAATAACATCCAGGCAATTGGTTGTCCATATAAAAGTAACCAGAATAATCTAGAATCAATAGGGTTTATATATCTATCGGGGTTGGCAGTTTCAAATACCCATACATTTTCAGACTCGCCGGAATTCTTTGATTCAGTCTCATTCCACCATCTTAAGCCAACTAGTAACCTTCCAGCTATGTTCTTTAAGTTCCAGAAATCAGCAGCATTGAGTAAGATGAGAACAATAAAATGTAAGACAAATCGGTTTTTCTTGGTAATGAATCCAATAAAGAAGTTTCCAAAGATGTAAACAAATATGGGAAATACTCGGAAGAATATATATACCAATAATGCAACAGGATGGGATGATTCCTTTAATCTTTGAATCCATGTCCACTCATCTGGATTCATGGGCATAGGAGCAGCTGGTGAATTATCCATCATTCCAGGGACATTGCTATAGGGATTATCATTAATGGTATTCTTCTGTGGCACCGTTGCCGGCTGATTCTCGGGTACATCAGGTTCAATTGCAGTATATGAACTCATTGTATATTAAGTGTTAGATGTGTTTCTCAAATTTGATTGAAATCCTCGCAAATAGATCAGTTGACAAAAAAATTAAATTTATATATAATGTTTTTTACTAAATACATTAATAAGTTGACAAGAACGCACTTAGAGACCGGAAAGGTATGTACTATTGAATGAAAGAGGTCACAAACGAGATTATTAACAGTTATTAGTTTGGGTTCTACCTTTTCACCCCTATTTTAGTAATGATTTATTCAGGTATTGATTCTGATGCCAAATTCAATGTACCAGGTTTTTGGCCAGACCCAGCAACTTTAAATCAAATACCCAAAGAAAGACATGAAATCCAAGCTGAAATTGCAAGAATCAGAAGGGAAAGAGCAGAAAAAAGAAAGAGACTAGAAGAAAAAGCTAGGGAATTAGGTTTAACAGAGGAAAATAGCGATTAATTTTCAAGGATAATCAATAATGATAGCGATAAATCTTCAAGGATAATCAACAATGTAAATAGGAAAACCACGTTAAGATAGTTGCATTTAGCTATGTACATATTATAATATCAAAATGTTTAAGTAATATTTACTTTTCATGATGTAGGTTATCTTCCTTTTCAATTCTATTTTGAATCATTCTTAAGTTGGATTTAAGCTCTTTATACGAGTCTTTTGAAATCAGTACATATCCAGCTTTAGTGGCCTCCAAGATCCTTATTAACAGTTTCAGTAATTCTCTATCATTGAAATTCTTACTGTAATTTTGTAAATTACTAGCTGATGGTGATTTAAATGTAATTCCTGAGTATAGTTTGGGAAAAGTTAGTGGTTGCAAATAAGGAGATGATGATACAGACGATGGTAATGAATCATTCAACTGTACCGGTGTGACCGCTTGTCCGTATATTGCTCGTCTCTTTGAATCACGAAGGTTTTCATTAGTTAGCTTATGCTTTAATAATTGCGTCTGTGGTTTATTTGGATATGTCGATAAGGAATGATGGGACTCTGGAGTTGGAGTATCATTAGTAAGTTTAACTTCATCTGCTGCAGCAAGTAAAGCACTTATAGAAAACATATTGCTTTCATTGGTGGGCATATCCGTTTTATATCCCGGTGTTTGCACTTTAGATGATAATGCCACACTAGATATACTATCACTCCTTGGAACATCGATTTCAAAGGTATTATCAATTGGTGGAGTCCTAGAAACATTGGTAATAGGAGGAATTTGCATATCTGTTTCTTGAGAAGTGTTTAAGATATTTGATTGAGGTTGTGGTGCCATTAAATTCAGCATATCTGAAGACTTGATGGCTGTCATCAGTGTTTTATCTTCAGATGTTAACATTGGATTTCCATTCAAATCGATTTCTTCATTTAGTAAGTCAATATCATTGAATCCAGTCATGGAAGGGTTTAACATTTGACTCATAACCCAGTTATCACTTCTAGATTTATTAATCTTGGCTTCCTCTTCTTCTTCGTGCAACAAACGAGATTCCAGAAGACAACTGGTAATAATTTCTTCAATGGATATATAATTAGTTGTTGCTTTGGATCTTTCATTTACTAAACCGAGTAATTCATCTGTAGTCCAAGGTAGAACAACATTCAATTGTTGCATCACATTTTCCAACTTGTTATAACTTTTATCAAAAGAATAATTTCGTAACATATTCACTTTTGTCACTAGATTCTGATGTTGGGGCCAGGTATTTTTAATATTGATAAGATGAGTTTTGCACCAAGCATATAATATCTTTTCTGAAGAGATAGAATCCCATGCTCTTTTGATCCACTCAATAGACTTTACCAATGGGACCGCATAGTCTGGTTCAGAAAGTACGTCTGTTGTAGCTGAATTAGCATCTATTTTATAATTCATATTAGCAGTTGATGTCATGGATGAGTGCATCTTCTTTTGTTTGTTAATCATTTCCAAATATTGTTGTAGTCTGTACAATATTTTGAATTCATGTACGATTCCGAAATTCATTGGACAATAATCAAAGTTCACTCCATTAATCAAAGAGTTAAAATTGGATTTATGACTAGTGTTATTCTTCAAATATATAAGTTTAATATTATTGAACCTTAAATTTAATATTCTATGAGTTGAGGAATCATCTAATATAATCAAGATTTTTCTATTAGGAGAATTATTAGATAGTTTGTGTTCAAGGGTAAGAAGGTAGTTTTGAAACATGGTTGATGTAATCCATTTGTTGATATTATTTTTGTAAAAAATATTGTAAGTTTCTGTTATCTTATTCATTAAGTTGACATAAGAATGCAATGAATTATCAAGGTTGTTATAGTGATTATTAAAGTGTTTTAAAGCACTGAATGAACTTTTTGAAACATCAAATTTATCATGTTTTCCCACTATCAAAGGAGTTAATTTTTCTGAACCATCAAGGTTAGTTCCCAACATAATTGTAAGGGAATTTTCAGTAGAACTTGAGCTCTGTTTTAGTCCTTTATCAATAGAATTAATATCGAAAATTTGATCCAAAGGTAAAGAATAGAATAACTGAAATTCTTCTATAGTAAATATATCTTGAGGCTTATAATCACCTGAATGAATCAAATTATTAAGATACGTTTTTAATTCCAATTTTTCATCTAAACTCCAAATTTTGTTCAATTTATAACCAAAATTATTAAATATATCTTGATCAGTCCCTGTCAAATCAATATGAAGATCTTTAAAGAATTGGTTACACCATTTCTGATTGAATACACCATTACCATCTTTCACCTCCAATGGTAGTCTTGTCCATATTGAGTTGGCAGTAGATTGTATAATCGGAGTTGTTATTGGAATATTTTCCCATATACTTTGAGTCACCCATTCAGTCAAGATTTGTCTTAATATTGGATTTAACCGTTTCCTTCTTCTTACTAGCTTAAAATCTGTTTGCTTGGATGCAATCAAATCATTTTTACTACTTAAGATCCTTGAAATTGTAGTCTGACTTGGTTTTTTATCACTTTTAAATTCTTGCTGAGCCCACTCAGCTAGATCACTTTGAGTCATGTCAGGATTTGATTCTGCTTTTAAGCATATGTCAATCTTCTGCTTAATAGTATATCCCATTATGACTAATTCAAAATCCCAATGCAATCTTTTAGATTATGTCGACAATTTAATATATCAAGTGTTGAATTAATAAGAAATTTGAAAACCATCAGAACAACCTGCAAACCATCACCCGATCGTATTTCGGTTTTCTCAGACCCTCAGCTGCTGTATGGTTAAATTGTGGAATTTTTAATGAACAGAATGTTAAAAGGAGAATTCGACTTATAGAGAAGAGACCATTGAACTATAGAATTAAATTGAATATACTATGCAGCTCATTGATTAGTTCACTTGTTATTTGTATTAATAAACACTAACTTTCAATAGATCTACAATATGCGCTTACAGGGATATTTCAAGAAATACGCAATTTCCAATCCATATAATTATAATCTACATACAAATTTAAAGCTTCTGTGAAAAAGCTACAATCTTATTAAGAATTAGTTCAAGTATATCATCAGTTTCAATGAGAAGTGAATGACGAGCATCCTTGATAGGAACAAATTCTTTATCGACATTATCATTTAATAATTTATAGAATTTTTCAGTGGAATTGAAATAGTTTATATGATCATCAGTTCCATGGAAAATCAATAAGGAAATATTTGGATCAAATTTAGCAACATATTCTGGTTTAAGTAATGCTTCACCTCTAGCAGACATGTCATGAAATAATGCCGATGACATCCAGAATTTATCTTTACTTTTCTTAATATAGTCGACCCATTTCTCATTTGAAGTAATATAATCATAATTCAAACCTGCATCAAGTCTAAAATTAGGCATTAACTTGTAAGAGATATTAGCAAGTAGTTTGAGTGCAGCATTTGGTGCAGTTGAAGGATGTACTTCAATTAAAGGACCAGTAGCAATAATTCCCTTGATATTTTCTTTATATTTGCCTCTGATACCGTAATTTAATACAATTCCACCACCCATAGAATGGCCTCCTAAAAGTAATCTATTGAATTTGGCATCATTTTTATAGGGATTAGCTTCTAAATTTTTCTTGATCATAAAATCCAAGTCTTTAAATGTATGCTCTTCATTACTTCTACCTTCACCACTTCCTGGAGAAGTTTCACCGGCTCCTCTTTGATCAAAAAAGAAAACATCAAATCCTAACCCAGCTAACTTGTCCAAGAATTCAGTATAAATTAATGAGTCTTCAGAAAATCCATGCACCCATACAAGCCTACCTTTAAATTCTGTATCTTTAGGATGTTCATAGAATACAGTCTTGAATTTCAATCCATCATATGGAATGTATTCAACAACTGGTTGAATCTTTGGCGTATAAGGTAAGGGAACTGACATTAATAATGTTATATTCTAGAGAAAAAATAATTCTTTACTTCTCCCCCTTGAGCACGAGAGACATGTGAGACTTCAATATAAAATTCAATTGATATGTAAGTAGATAAATAACGCTCTTCGTTATATGTAAGACCTTTATCATATTACAAAACATAAAAAATTATAACAATTGATGAAGATTTAACCATATCAGCATATAACAGATAGAAAATCAAATGTTTCTTAGAGTCGTAAAAATGCTGCAACAATTCTAGAAACAATACCATAATCATAAAGGATATGCAACCAGAGTCACACCGTGTTATTTTTCTTTTACTAACTACGTTTTGATTACTATGCATTTCCTTAAGGTTAGTTGACTATTATATTATCATAACTCAAACATTTGCTACTTTTTCTTTAAGAAATCGATTATCACTGTTCTCCTCGAATATTCACTAATGAAGCCCCTACTTATAGTACAATAATCTGTAGTTCGTTTTTATATCCATCTCTACTAGTTTAATTTCGTCCGGATACTCTTATCAAGACCCGAACTTTCACCAATCAAAATATCTTGAATCATAATCACAGCGTCTGTGCAGTACACGAGCAAACCCAATCACTGAAACCCTCAGAATCAGCATTTTATTCCCACACAAAAGGCGTAAACGTATTAAATCATGGATTTTGAAGAACAATTGGAAAAGGCAGAGAGATTCGAGAGTCCGTCGTTAGTGGGATCTAGTGTTAGATCTGCTGACGATTCTCCTCATAACAATTACATTCATCCAGAAAAATATAAAGGTACTAGTAGAAGTAGTTCAGCGGTAGCTAAAAACAGGGACTCTTTACTTAACAAAGACGTAGCTGCATCTTTAGATGATTTGATTAATGAAGGTGCTTTACTTGGTAGTGAGGAGGACTTTGATAAGTTTTTAGATAAGGAAGGATCTGTTTTGGATGATGCTAGGTATGTTGCTTCTAATGATACTGTCGACAAATCTGGTTCTATCGACGAATCTAAACCCGATAAAATTGAACTGAAAGGGGAATTGACTAAACAAGAGGATGAAAAACCAAAAGCCAAGGAAGAATCATCTTTGCAAGACTCGAATCCCGACTCTGGCAAATCTGATGAAGCTCTGGCGAAGTCCGAAGCTCCTAGACCGACTGGTTTTAACGGTCTTCAGTTCCAACCATTACTTGATGATTCCACTCAATCAAATTCAGTTTATTCCCAACCAAGTTATTCCAACCCTAACTTGTCTGAGTATCAATTACGCCATGATATTAAACATCATGACGAATTATTAGCAAACATTAAGCAAGAAGATCCCCATCGTAAAAATTTTGAAAATGAAAACTTGTCTTTCAAGAGTGACAAATCAGAAAGTAGTTCTAGCCCTGCTAAAAGGCCCCCAGGACCTACTCTCTCTTCAAGTTTCAATCCTATTCCATTAATTGATAGTGCAAGATCTTCTAATAGTCCAGCTGGATTCCATTCCCCTTACTTTTTCAAGGATACCAGACCGAAGTCTACTGAACGGTCAAGATCTTCGTCAAGAAATAGATCTGGTGGGTTAAGGCCTCATTTGGCCAGAGGAGATTCTTATAAGAATACAGCCACTGAAGATCCGAATGGATATGAATTACCGCCAGATTTCGAAGGTACTGATACAATTGAAGAGGAACCTGATGAAAGAAGATCTAGACAATCAAAGCCTACAATGGGTGATTCTATTGCAGCTATTGAAGAGGAAAAGATTAATAATGAAAAATATCAAGCTGATGTTCTTTCAAGAGATAAATCCTTATTGACTACCGGTGATTATACCAATTTTAATGTTGATGCAGAGCCTCATGAACCTGCTGCTCCTTATAATTACCAAGCCCAAAATTCTTCTTCCACCAATTATTTGAGAACTATTTCTAGATCCAGATCTAGACAGCCAGGTGCCGTTGATCATAACGAAAAGAATGATGCAAACCCTTCAGAATTATACAAGGAAGGAGCTTTAATCAATGAAGATCCTTATTCTACTATCAATGATTTTGATAAGGTTGTAGATGAAGTTTTGCACAAAGATGATAAGACAGCAGAAGAAAAGAAGGAAGAAAACAAGGAAGAGAACAAGGAAGAAAACAAGGAAGAAAACCAGGAAGAAAAGAAGGAAGAAAAGGATGGGGAACAGGCTGAGGAAAAGGAGGAAGAGAAGGAGGAAGAGAAGAAGGAGGAAGAAGAGGAAGAAGAGGTCGAAGAGAAGAAAGAGAACATCAACGAGGAAGAGAAGGTTGAAGAAGAAGAAAAGGAAGAAGCCACCAATGCCAAAGAAGACGTGGAACCTGAAGAAAGTGCCGAACCAAAGGAAACCGTCGAAGAGCCCGAAATCACTAAATCCTTAGACGCATTAGATGTCACAGACAAGGATAGTGACTTAGAAGATCTCGATATCTCACCAGAAGAATTACGTAAACATTTGGAATCGCAACCTGTCTATATCTACACATCCTTAGTGGGAGGTATGCAAATTATTCACAAAACAAACAGATTACAAACCATTCTTAGAGCTAATGAAATCAAGTTCACTGCTAGAGATTTGAGTACTGACGATGAAGCAAAGAAAATCTGGAGAAGATACTCCAATGGTAAATCATTACCAGGTATTGTTAGAGGAGATGATTTTATTGGAAACTGGGAAGATATAGATGAAGCAAATGAAGAATTTAGACTTAGAGAGCTTATCTATGAAACTTTATAACTATTTAACAAATAAATATCAAGTTTTTCGTATAGTGATTTTACGAAATATGTTCGTGTCCTTTTTTAAATTTTTTTACGTGTAAACTTCACTTATTGGCCGTTGATATTGTCCAAATTGATCTTGAATTTTTCAATCTCTAATAAATCTAAACTTCCTCCAATAGGATCAAAATTCAAAAATACCTTCAATTTTCAACTTATTAATAACACCATTGTTAATATAGTTGATTAATCCCGTATTCATTAGGTGTTGATTATTTATTTGCTTTAAATTATATCGAAAACTTAGTGATAAACGCCGTTTGCTGTTACTTGATTACCCTCAACAGCTTGTGTCCTGGTTAATACTATTACAAATGTCTACTCCAGCTGAAATTATTGCTGCTCGTATTGCAGCCAATGCCAATGGCAAAGTCCATGATGACTATGACTATTCTGATCCTGAATCAGTTGGTAACGATGAAGGGGTGTCTTCTTTGGCTAGTTCAATTCCCTCTTTAAATGATGAATCTGCTTTTCCAACTTTAGGTGGAGGTAAAAAATCCCTGAATTCTGCTGCGGCCACTGCTGCTTCTTGGGGGTCTGCTTTGAATGGAAGTAAGGCTTCCTCTTCGTCTTACAAATTCAAATCCTCCACTATTCAAGAAGCTTTTTCTTTAGATTCTGATGATCAATTAAATGTTGCAAGACCTGAATTTATCAAAATTTTAACTACCGTTAAATCTGAAACTAAAACTAATATCGAATGTACTACTTCTCAGCTTACCAAAAAGAGAACTTTCTTGATCACTGGTAAGCCTGATGATGTTAAAACTGCTAAGAGATTGGTGATCAAGAAATTAACCAAACCAGTCAAAATTTCTTTCCAAGTTCCATCAAAGTTAAGATCTAAAGTCATTGGTCCCCAAGGTAAAACTTTGAAGCCAATTATTAGTAGTTATGATGTTAAAATTGACATCGGTAACACTGAAGAAATTTTAGATGGTGATGAATCTAATGATGATATCTTTAATAAGGTCATAACAATCACCATTGATGGTGATGTAGAAGGTTCTAAATTAGCAAAAAATGCAATTTTGGATATTGTTAAAAACGAAACCAAAAATTTATCGGTCAAAGTTCCAGTGTCTGAAACTTTAAAGCCTTTTGCAAGTGCTTACTTACAGCCATTAATTGCTGCTTCGTTCAAAGATTTAGATATTTTAGTTCCTGATTATCATTCCTCAAAAAACTCTATCACCATAATTGGTGATAGAGAATTAGTTTTGGAAGCCAAAGAAGTTTTTTCAACCCAACTTGAAAACTTGGCTTCTAAGATTGTAGTTGATGAAGTTCCAATTCCAAAATCAAAACATCAGTTTTTACCAATTGATCTGATATTAGAAAATGAAAATGTTTTAATTCAATTACCAAAAGCCGGTGAAACTAATGTAAAATTTATTGGTGAAAAATCAAAAATTAATATAGCTAAAGAAACAGCTAGACAAACAACTTCCAAGTTCAAAGTTGAAATTTTGGATATGTCTAAGGCTCATAAGGGTAACTTAACTCACGTTAAAGCTATTGCTGGATTTTTAAAGAAACAAGGGTTTTTTAAAACTGTTGAAGCTACACATAATGTCGTGATCAATGCCCCATCTGATATTGAATTAAATGATGTAAGCAACACATCCATTCCAATTGAAGTCATTATTAACACTGCAGAATCCAGTGATGAGAATATCAAAGCTGCTAAAAAAGAAATTGTCTCTAAAGTCAACAAAATTACTCCAGATTCCACCAAATTAATCACTGATATTGATGAGTTCTTAATTGCCAAAGTTCCTAGTGCAATTGATTCAGTTTGCAAAGAAAAGAATATCACTTACGTTATCATTGGTGATAAAATCACTTTGTTTGGCAATGACTCTGACTCCTCAAAGGAATCTGATGATTTTGAGGATTTCGAGGAGTCTTCTGTTGACTTTGATGCTGTTGATAAAGCTTTAGATTCTTTAAGAGAATTAAAAGCCAATTTGGAATCAGTTTCATTAAATGTAGACTCAGATAAACAAATATTTGTTGTTGGTCCAAATGGTACTACTTTAGACGCTATTCTTAAAGAAGTTGAGCCAAACTCTGTTGCCATTAAATTGCTTTCAAATGAAGGTAAAATTATAGTAGAAGGATTAAAAAGCCAAGTTGCTGTAGCACAAAAGTTGATCACTCAAGCTATTGAAGACGGTGAGGAATTTGGTGACAATTATTCAAGCACTGCTACTATTCCGTCTATTGTCTTGTCTAGGTTGATTGGTAAGAATGGGCAATTCTTAAATTCTTTAAGAGACGAATTTGGTGTTAAAATCGATGTTGTAAGAGAAGATGAAGATGTTAAGGCAGACAAGTATGACATCGAAATCGTTGGTATTAAGAGAAATGTTGAAAGTTGCAAATCAAAAATTATTAGTTTATCAAAGAGGTGGGCAGATGAAACCACCATTAAAATTAAAATTGATAGTCAATTCCATAGAAGAATGATTGGGCCAAATGGTAAATTCATCAACAGATTACAAGATAAGTATAATGTCAGAATCAGATTTCCATCTGCTACTGAATTGAAGTCTTCATCTCCTGACTCTCCAAGAACTAAAGATGAGGTAACGATTAAAGGTCCAAGCAAGGCAGTAGAAAGTGCTAAAGCTGAATTAGAAGATTTATATGCGTTTGAAAAAGAAAATGGATTTGAAGAGACTATTAACATTCCTACTAAAGCTATTGCTCTTGTTATTGGTAAATCCGGTGAAAGCATCAAAGATATCGCTGATGGTGCTGGTGTTGAATACAAATTCAGTAGAGATACTGCTAAAGAACAAGAAACAGGATTTGTTGAAGTCAAATTTACTGGTTCTAGATCTGCATTGAAAGAAGCCATTTCCAAAGTTAAGGCTATTGTTGCTGATGTTGAAGACTTTGTCTCCATTGATTTAGAAGTGGAATCTCAATATCACAAAGCCATTGTCGGTAAAGGTGGTTCTAAAATGAGAGAAATTATTTCCAAAGCTGGTGGTGATGATCTTCCAAGTGGAAAGTACAACAAATTGTTGTCTATTCCAAATGAAAATAGTGGATCCAACATCATCAACTCTAGAGGACCTAAAGCTATTGTCAACAAAATTGTTGCCCAAATTAATGAATTTGTTGAAAATAAAAAAGCTTCGATAACTGAAGAATATCCAGTTCCAAAGGAAAAGCAAAGATTTATTGTTGGTCCATCAGGATCTGTTCGTCATGCATTAGAAGAAGAATTCAATGTATCTATTGATGTACCAAAAGCCGATAATAGTTCTACTATCGTTAAATTGAATGGTTTACCTCAAAATATTGATTCCTTAAAAGTTAAGTTGCAAGATTTAATCAAAGATGAATGGAATAATTCAATTGATATTCCAGAAAAGTATCATGGATTCGTTAGTGATGGGGGACAAATTTTCAGACTTCTTAAATCTAAGTATGGTGTTGAAGTAACTCATGACAACCTACAAAGAAAAGCATCTAAATTCTCCATTCCATTACCTCCTAACGATTTATTACCATCCGATGAGGAAACAACTAAATTCATTGTCAAAGAAATGAATGATACTAGCGATTCATCCAACATAATTCCTTGGAGATTGAAAGGTGACCAAAAAGCTACAGACAAGGTCTTAGAATTACTAACCAAGAAGTTAGAATTAGCAAAAGAATCGAACTATAATGGTTGGTTCTATGCTTCTAAACCATCTGTGTTCTCCAAACTTATTGGGCCACAAGGTTCAACCATTAAGTCTTTAAGAGAAAAAACCAACGCATTTATTCATGTACCAAAATTCAGTGACAAGAACAACAATTTTGTCTATTTGATTGGTACTGCTGATAATTTAGAAAAAGCCAAAGAAGCATTTCAAAAGTTGATCTAACTGAATATATATTATTTTTATAATCAATAAAACTAAATTTAGTATTTAGCATCCTTGTATCTATTCAATGCTCTTTCTCTAGCAGTCTTATGCTCAACAATTGGAAAAGGATAATCATTGATGGTTTCTGATGTCTTGCTGTAAGGATTATGGATGTTTTTTCCCTCTATATCCTTTAATTCCGGAACCCATTTCTTTATATAATTCCCATCCTTATCGAACCTTTCTGATTGTAAATAAGGATTAAAGATTCTAAAGTAAGGTTGAGGATCAACCCCAGTACTTGAACTAAAACCCCAACCACCGTTGTTTGAGGCAAAATCGCCATCTATTAGACTTTCCATAAAGTACCTCTCGCCGTATCTCCAATCAATTAACAAATGTTTAGATAAGAATGAAGCCACAATCATTCTCCCCCTGTTACTTATAAATCCTGTCTGTTTCAATTGCCTCATACAAGCATCAACAACAGGAAAGCCGGTATTTCCTTCACACCAAGCTTTGAAATGATCTTCATTATACTCCCATTCAAGTTCAACATAATCAAGTTGATAAGGTAAAAACATACACACATGTGGCCAATAGCTGATTACTTCCTTATAGAAATCTCTCCATGCTACTTGTCTTACCCATTGAACGATACTTGTATTACCACTGTCGACACTTTTCAATATTTTTCTATCAAGAATCATTGATAATATTGTTCTAGCGGATAAAGTTCCAATTGCTAAGTAGTGACTTAAATGTGAGGATACATCGACACTAAGTTGATCTCTATTCTCATCATATTCCTTAATCGAAGATGATGTGATGTATTCATCAAGCCTTGAAAGAGCATTTGATTCACCTGCCATATACAATTTCTTAAAGTTTGTCAATTGATCATTATTCAATTTCTTATCTGGTGGTATATCGGGGATTTTAAAGTCAAACAATGATGAACTAATTTTATAGTCTTGACTACTTAGTTTGGGGTAAGGTTTTGGATGATTTGAATTAACATGTTTGCTCCAAGTTCTGTACCATGGAGTGAAAATAGAGTAGGTAGTACCTTTACCCGATTTCAAAACCCCAGGTTCTACTACGCAAGTGTCATGAAAGGATTGAAAGAAGAAATCATCATTACGGTGAAGTTTAATGAAGTCTCTTATCTCATCAACTTCATAGGAAATATTACCAAACAAGTAATATGATTGGTTGTCTTTAAGAAATTTGGATATTTTGGACACATAATCTTTCTTCTCCGAAACATCCAAAATAGTCAATGGGATGTTTAAATCTTTCAAATCGTCTTGAAGACTTTCAATTGTCTCATTTATAAATGGTAGTTGGAAGCCTCCCACATAATGTCTATATAAATCTTCCTTACAATAAACAAACAAACAAATCAATGGAACATCTAACTTTTCACTTAATTGTTTAGCCTTAAACAAAGCAGTGTTATCTTTAATCCTAAGGTCTTTAGTGAATAGATGAACAACGCTCTTGGTATCGCCAGATTTAAAGGGTCTGTTTCTCAATGTCTCTAAAATATTAAGAGGTTTTTTTTCATCTTTCAAGTATTTTTGAGCCACTTGTTTGACTGATAACTCCTTCTTGTAGAACTTACTAGAAAACTTGGGCAATTGAGGAACTTTCTGCTTCTTTGCTGTTGGCATTATTGTAAAGCTTTTAGCAAACTTTCTAATTCTCAATTGCTAGCTGTGCGAATTGCTGCAAATTGATGGTGCAACGCCCTGCTTAGCATCTTCAATTACCAATAGCTAATACAACTATAGATATAAGGGGTAAGTTGGGAATGAATCTTTTACCGTCGAACTTGATATAAATTTCTAAAAATAATGAGAGATAAAACCCAATATTCAAAAGTAAAAATGTGAAAAGTAAAAGAGTGAAAATCACAGAACTTGTCAAGGTAGACCAATTTAATTTGATGAGAAAATAGAAATATCTAAACACTGTCAAAAATGGCTCATTTGAGGTAGAAGTTTCAACAACAAATTAGCGTCTCTTAAAATGACTGTGGCTAATATTACTGAGCCCAGGCGTAACGCAACTCATCATTTTTAAAAGGCAATTTGGAGCGAAAATTTTCATCAAAGTACTCTCCCTTACAGTTGGTATATGACACTGACAGTTAGGACATTGAATAGGTGTGAGTAGTCACTAATATAATTGAACCACAATTCGGTCAACACGGCTATTTATACTGTGGATCTAGCTGCCGGACTTTAATTGGTTCATTTTGAAGTGGTAATGCATGAAGGCAGTTAAAAACTGCAGTTGTGTGCGATTTCCGAGAAGATGAGCGTTGTGTCGAGGGTATCACCGGCAATTAATTATAGGGAAGCACGTGATATATAGTAATTCTCAAGTTGAACCCTGGCTTTGGTTGGCAGAATATCGAGAAAAATAAAAGAAAATGCCACAGAGCTTAAACCGGAATTGAGAGATGCTGCAAATGTAAAATATAGTATTTGAAAAATTTTTATATATAAGCAACGTGATACTCCTGTGGTTTTGTAAAGATTCGAAATGGAACTGGTAACATTTAGCAACTCTGACACCAAAGAGGATGATGCTTTTGACGGTGATGAAGTATCTATGAATTCATCAACATCAAATTACAATGTAGTTGTTCAAGTCGACAAGAATACTAAAGAAATTGGATTTATTTCTGCAACGTTCTTATGTATCAATCGTATGATTGGTAGTGGGGTATTTTCTTTAGGTTCTACCATTTTTTCATTGAGTGGGTCTGTTGGTACTGCTTTAATAATGTGGTTGGCTGGTTCATTGATTGCTTTGAGTGGTCTTGTAGTTTATATGGAATTTGGAACTGCTATTCCAAGAAATGGTGGTGAAAAGAACTATATCGAATATATCTACAAGAAACCAAGGTTTTTAGCAACTGCTATGTATGGAGCTTATGTTTTCTTTTTAGGTTGGGCTGCTGGTAATAGTGTTGTTGTGGGTGAATATTTATTGAATGCTGCAGGTAAAGAAGTAACCCAATGGAATTCAAGAGCTATTGGTATTGGTGTTATTACTTTTGCTTTCTTGATTAACGCTATCTCAGTTAAGACTGGGTTAGTTTTGGGTAATATTTTAGGTGTTTTCAAAATTGGTATCATTTTATTTATTACAGTAACGGGTTGGGTTGCTTTAGGTGGAGGAATTAAAACAGCTAGTTTCAAACCTACTGGAAATTTTACCAATGCTTTTGATGGACCTTCACCATCTGGGTTTGGTGTTGTTAATTCTTTATATAATGTCATTTGGTCTTATGTTGGATACTCTAACGTCAACTATGCCTTAGGTGAAGCTAAAAATCCTACTAAAGTCTTGAAATATTCAGCACCATTTGCTTTTTTCTTATTGATGATTTTGTATATGTTAACCAACATTGCTTATTTTGCTGTGGTTCCAAAAGAGGAACTTGCAGGATCAGGTAGAATTTTGGCTGCAACATTCTTCAGATATGCATTTGGTGAAACTGCTGAAAAAGCTAGTAGTGTTTTCGTTGCCTTATCTTCATTAGGTAATGTAATGTCTGTTATTTTTTCACAAGGTAGAATTATTCAACAATTAGGAAGAGAAGGTAGTCTTCCATTTTCTCGTTTATGGGCCAGTTCTAAACCATTTGGTTCTCCATTTATGGGTCTTTTCCAACATTGGGTAGTTTGTATTGTTACTATGATTGCTCCACCTCCAGGTGATGCTTATAATTTTGTTTTGAATTTGATTTCATATCCTTTGAATGTAGTGAACACATTTGTTGCATTTGGTTTATTATATTTACAATATCAAAACTATAAGGGCAAAATCACTTGGAATCCACCAATAAGATCACCAATTCCTGTCACAGTTTTCTTTGCACTCAGTTCACTTTATTTGATTGCAGCTCCCTATATTCCACCAACTGACGGTCAAACCGTTTATCAACATTTACCATATTGGATTCATCCTGTTGTTACATGGGGTATATTTGCTATAGGGTTTGTTTATTGGGTAGTTTGGGCCCAAATTCTTCCAAAAATTGGTAACTACAATATTGTCGTTAAAGAAATAATTGGTGATGATGGCTTTTGGAGGAATAAATTTTATAAGATTTCTAAAGATTCAACAGAAGAAATATCCGAGAAGGATAATTAATGTAATACAGTGAATGATTTTCAACAGTTCAATTCTCATATTTCAAGGTAAATAGGTATACATAGATGAAATTTTAATATAGAATAAAGATGATTAACTTTCTATAATTTATTTGGATCTATTTACATAAAACGGGTGATGATGCTAAAAAAATATACAAGGACAGAACGCATGAAGTGAAGGAACACATGAAATCAAAGCTATATTTTGAATCTATATCCTTTATGTTCATGTAATGGAGACCAAATACCTCTAACAGATTCATTCTCAGACACAACTTTATGATTGAATTTCTTCAAATCTTTACCTGACCTTTGAGAATAATCAGTCAATAAAGTAGCAATATCCGAAAACGACTTATTCTTTATATCAACCACTTGTTCAGCGTCGTTATTGTAATGGAATTTTAAAACTGGATGGCCAGATTTTTTTAAAACTTCAATGAAAATTTCTGAATTATTTAATGCAAAGTTATTGATAGTTCCATTGGTTAAAAGATCTCTGATTCCTTTAGAAGATCCACCCCAATTACAGTATTGAATAGTGACTTTATGACATGGTCTGACATAGGTACCCAATCCATTCCTCAATATGGAAGGCTTGAAAACTGGTCTTACTGGCATTATTTATTATAACCTTTAAAAATTTTTCTCATATTCGCGAGCTTTTGAAAATAATGTGTGTGTTAGGGTAAAGATCCTTACACCGATGGATAAGGTGAAGAGGACATTTTTTACCAAGTACACGTCTTAGTAGCGAAGATTCGCTTAAACAACTGGCAAAAGATCGATCATCTCAAAACGGAAACTCTCACACTATGAGGGAAGTGACCAAGTAAATAATATTTGGTCTGATATGCAAGGACAAGTACAGTTATAAACGAACTCACCCGATGTGAGAAGTAGTTTGGTAAACAGGGATTGATATTGGCAACCAATTGAACTAATTAGTCATGTGAGGAGTCTAATTTGCTATTGACTCATTAAAATCCGTAAATGGCAACTTCCATGAGAATTTGTGATAAAAGTCTTAAATGGAAACTTACACCGCGCTTACCACTATACAAATTTCGTGGTGAGTTACCAATTTCAGAATTTATACATCAAAAAGAAACATATTTAGAAATCTTTTAAATATTAATGAATGCCCTTGAAAACACGAAAATTTTTCAATTAAATAATCGTTTCAATAGTAGTAAACAATATGTCTGACTATAGATCCTATCAACAAGTTATCTCGTTGTCTATACGGCCCAATACGCCAAATAAAGTGAGAAAATCCAAGGCTCCAAAGTCTCAACCTAAAATCAGAACTAAAACAGGTTGTTTAACATGTAGAAAGAGAAAAAAGAAGTGTGATGAACACATAGTTGATGGCAAATGTCAAGGATGCACTAGAAATTTCTTAGATTGCAACTGGCCAGTATTGCAACAATTGAAACAAAGAGAAGAACAAGAATCATTACAATCTATTCCAGTTGTTGGTAATAATGGTAGAAAGTCCAGTGTTTCTAGTGTTTCTAGTGATGCTAGTAGTCTTAGTTTGGTTTCTAATGGTTCTATGCATTCACCATCAAGCCCTCGTGATTCTTATCCAAGTCCGAAATCTCCGTCTTTAGATGATATGCCAATCAAATTACCACCTTTAAGATTCTTGAATGCAAATAAGACAAAAGAATCTATAAAACCAATTAATTTCGTCATTACTTCATTAGATGATAATAAGTTATGCTCCATAAAACATTGAGATTAGGACATAAAGATGTTCAAAGTGGGTGTTTTTGAATGAAGGCTCAATTATATGTGTACGATATGTAAATTAGAATAATGATTAACGACTAATATAATATAAATTTTTATAATTGCAACAAAAACCGGATTAATATGCCAGAAACTATGTTTTATGGTTTGGTTATCTATGCTTATCTAATAATTTAGCATTGTTTATGAAACTCAGTGTACGATTTCCTTTTTAGTGCATAGTTAACTATCAATTTCTCAAATCCATCCGAAAAACAAGTAGAAAGATAAGCCTATTCAAAAAAAACTCCTGTCGACTCATATCAAATTGAGGAGCCAATTATCGGAATCATCACCCACATTTGATATGAAGCAAGCAAGTATAGTTGTAATGAGACAGTGGAACTAATTATAATTGATATTCTGACATAAAAATAGCGTTGTCTAATTATCGTTCTATATGAAGGATAGATTTTAAATATCGGCTTTCGTTACCAATTTGGTTATCCTTACCATTTGGAATTTCCTTATCAACAATTCACTCTCAAAATGAATTACAGTGAAACCCCTCAAAATCTCTGCTATTGACATTTATTTCATCAATATTATTGAATACTAATCCCTTTTAATTCAAACTATAGCATTTGACAAGATATTGGATACGAGATCGAAACGCAGATGGTTTCACATGAAAAAATCACATGCGATTTCGCTATTTTTCAACTCAAGTGATCAGATAACAAATTTGGCTTTGGTATCTTAAACAACAAGAAGATAACAATTCCTAAGATAAAGGTTCGGCCGTCTCGATAATGTTAAATCTTCATACTTGCGCATATTGAAGCATCAATCCGAAAATCCGTGCCTTTGTAGAACGTAAATCTATCATAATTAAAATGGAAACCATTTCCGAAAACGTCTTTTGATTCCTTAATACGATCGATGTGCATGAACCTACCCAATATTTTTTTCATTATTTAAGAAGCCTTAGATCCACCTTCAACAACTTTCCCACTTGTATAAACTAAGTTAAAAAGGTTACAAATTTAAACTACTATAATGTCAGACAATCAAAAGTATGGGAACTATGATGTTCATTTTGTTAAAGGTGTTGATGAAGTATTAGAAGATGGAACTTTTATTGTTAGTAAACAAAATAGAGATGCTGCTGAATATCCAGAATTTTTACCTACTTGGAATCCAAAAGACAAATTACCTCCTTTAAAGTTTTTCAAACATGAAGATCCTGGTTGTAGAGCTGATCCAACTTTCCCAAACTTATTTCCTTCTGATCAACAATTTGTCAATAAAAGAATCACACCAAAATTAGGTAGTGAAATTGATGGAATTCAATTATCAGCTTTGGATGATAAAGGTAAAGATGAATTGGCTTTATTTGTTGCTCAAAGAGGTGTTGTTTTATTTAGAAATCAAGATTTCGCCACTAAAGGTCCACAATTTGCTGTTGATTATGGTAGACATTTCGGTCCTTTACACATTCATCCTACTGGTGGTGTACCAAAAGATCAACCAGAATTACTTATTACTTATCGTAGAGCTGATTCTGGTGAATTTGAGAGAGTTTTCAGTGCCAATACTCATTCTGTTTTATGGCACTCTGATATTAGTTATGAATTACAACCTTCCGGAACTACTTTCTTCACTGTATTAGAAGGACCAGAAACTGGAGGTGACACCATCTTTGCTGATGCTGTTGAAGCATATAAAAGATTATCTCCAGAGTTTCAAAAGAGATTACAAGGTCTTCATGTTTTACATACATCTGAAGATCAAGCATCCAATTCACGTACCCAAGGAGGTGTGGAAAGACGTAAACCAGTATCCAATATTCATCCATTAGTGAGAATTCATCCAGCTACAAAAGAGAAGTACATTTACATCAACAGACCATTTTCTAGACGTATTGTTGAATTAAAAGAACAAGAATCTGCATTTTTATTAGAATTCTTATACAAACACATTGAACAGTCCCATGACTTACAATTAAGAGCTAAATGGGAACCAAATACTGTGGCAGTTTGGGATAATAGATCTGTTCAACACTCTGCTATTATTGACTGGGAAACAAGTGTTAGTAGACATGCTTTTAGAATCACTCCTCAAGCTGAAAGACCTGTAGAGAACTTAGAAGATTTAAACAAGCCTGATTTCAACATTGGCGATGTTAGTGAAGCGTTGGCTAACGCTTTAAAACCAAAAAATTAAATGTGCATTATTATTTTTGGAAAAACATGCATTTCAATTCTTCGTATTTAAGAGTATATCACCAAAGCAAAATCTTTTTTTGATTTTAGCTTTTCGTATAATTCGGTATAGAGTAAGTTATAGAGTAACCATCAACTGGTCCCTCTTATTCTAAGACCTCTAATTGTGCTAAATAAATTGTTTTCATATTATTTTCGATTTTGTGTAATATTTTTGAGATTTTTGCAGTCTCTTTGAAAAGTAAGTCTAAAGGACTTAGTGAAAGTCTAGAATCTATATGGTTAAGTAAAGTTCAATTATATAAGGCACAATATCCGCATAATATTGAACAAGGTGTAAATTTAATTATCCTAATAAAGCTAAATTTTCTTAACAATTATCAACAATAGACGTGGTATAGTAATTTATCTTAAATAGGATAAAATATTGCCAGTGCGTGGAGTGCAACAATTAGATGTTATGTCTTTAGGGTCTCTTTGGTAGCCAATAAAAGGGCCTGTTACGTGTTGTTGGAGGCAATATGACGTTCTAGACATAGCTAGACAATGATACAATGTATATTTGAGTCAATTTTTTCAAAATCCAATTTTGAAATGCTACTTAATTGAGAGTTTGGTTTTTACCTTATTCATCAGTAAACTACAATAAATCGTAAATATTTTTTAAGTCTTTAAGTACTTTGGGAAATATTTCAAAGCATTTACAAGAATAGTAAAAAAATCTTGACATTATTTAATAAATCATCATCCCTTTAAAGCAATTTTGTAATTAATCTATATTATGTCGAAGGAAAGCTTCGAAAAAGCTAGCGTATCTGTTAATACATATAGTCCTAACAGCTATAGTAGTTCCAGTACTAGAAGTAGAAGTAATAGTTTTACAAAATATACTAAATATCATCCTAACATTAGTCAGACTCAAAATCAAGTTACGGCAGCCCAGTTAGAAGAGGATAGCTTCATTTTTAGCAATGAGAAAATTAATCCATTTGTTACTCAATTAGAAAGACCGATAGATGGTTGGGATGTTCCAATTATGGGAGGTGGAAGATCATACCCTCCATTATTGCCTGAAAAATCTCAATATATCATTAAATGGGATAAAGTTGATCCTCAATTCCCCCATAATTATTCATTCGCTAGAAAGTTATTATATTGTTCAATAGTAGCTATTGCAACTTTTAATATATCATTAGGTTCTGCAACTTTTGCATCTGCTGCTCCTCAGGTACAGAAACTTTATAATGTTGGATCCGAGGTAGGTGCACTCGGTACTTCTTTATTTGTCTTTGGATTTGCTGCTGGTCCAGTAATCTGGGGTCCATTATCTGAATTATATGGTCGTAAACTAATTTTGCTTATTTCAAGTTTTGGTTACAGTTGTTTTTGTTTTATGTGTGCCACAGGACTAAATATTCAAACCATAATGATAACTAGATTCTTTGAAGGATTCATGGGAGCTGCACCTATGGTAGTAGCACCTGCAGTTTTAGCAGATCTATTTGGAACTAAAAGTCGTGGAATAGCATTTTCTTCTTTTGCAATGATTTTATTTGGAGGTCCTTTATTAGCACCTATTATGGGAGCATTTATAGTGAAAAATGAAAATTTAGGCTGGAGATGGACTCAATATGTGGCTGGTATTGCATCTGGTGCAACATGTTTATTATTAATGTTTCTTTATGAAGAAACTAACCATTCATGTCTTTTAGTAAAAAGAGCAAATGATATTAGGATTAAAACAGGTAATTGGGGAATTAGGGCACCACTTGAAGATAAGTTTCTTGACTTTAGGGAAATTATGGAAAATAATTTAACAAAACCTCTTATGATGTTATTTACGGAACCTATTTTATTGTTAATCACTATTTATAACGCGTTCATTTATGGTTTGTTGTATACATTTTTAACAGCCGTACCATTAATTTTTGGAGGTGAGTATAAGTTTATTTCTGGTGTTAGCGAATTACCATATCTTTCAATGTTTATTGGTACAGCTATTGGAGGTGTAATTTGTATATTATTTGATATCAGATTTGTAAAGAAAATGGTTGAGAATGGTAATAAAATGATTCCAGAAGAACGATTACCAGCGATGATGATTGGATCATTTTTCTTTTCTGGAGGTTTGTTTTGGTTAGGTTGGGCCGGAAGTAACCCAGAGAAAATTCATTGGATAGTCCCAACCATTGGCGCAGGCTCCATAGGTATTGGGTTAATAACAATATTCTTACCTTGTATGAATTACATAGTAGATTGTTATTTAGTTAATGCAGCTTCAGCATTATCAGGTAATAATTTTTTAAGATCTGGTTTCGCTGGTGCCTGTCCTTTATTTGCCAGACAGTTATTTGTTAATCTAGAGATCAAATGGGCATCTACTTTGTTAGGAGGTTTCGCAGCAATTTTAATTCCGGTGCCCTTTTTATTTTATAAATATGGAGATTATATTCGTGGAAAAAGTAAATATGCATTCAATTAATTGACAGGTTATATGATTATGTAAAATAAAACTATATACAGTTAAAAATAAATCTTGTCAATCGCCAGCATAGCCGTATCATTGAGCCAGTGTGTAGAGGTACAAGAAATAAACTATAGCACAGTAGCACCAGACTTATATAACAACATTAGGCTTTATAGCATAGCAACGGGATTTATCATTAGTAATCTGGTCAGCCTTTAACTCAATGTTAAAAAATAGAGTGCCGCAGATTATCAATTTTAGTATTATTATGGAACACGGAGGAAAACTCAAACATATTAGCTCCGTGTCCTGCAGGGTTCACAATCTCGATTTTTTTTACCTGTCAAGAAAGTAATATCTCCCTAACGGAAATAAGCTAAAAGTCTTAAGATAGAGATAATAGAATGGTAGAAAAAGTTGGATACCAAACTTGACGATATGAATGGCTATGGCTGATAACTGTGAATGAATCTTTTCGTATTTGATAAAAATTTCAAGTTACCGTTTTTGAAAAAATTCGTCGGCGTTCGGCTATAATTGAATCCCATTCTGCATATTAGGTTTAAATTTATAGAACAATTAGGTCCGGAAAAAGGAAGAGCAGAGTTGCTCAAAGTATAAATTAAAAGCGAGATTCCAAAAAAAAAAAAAATCCCTTCAATCAAAAATCGAGATGGATACACAATCTGTAGGTTCAACTAATAGTCATAAATCTAGTTTAACTGAAAGAGAAGGCGATGGAGTTGCGCCATTCACGGGTCCTAGTGATAAAGAAGCCCAAAATGTTACTGATGATGCCCAAATTTCCCAGAATGGTGACGAATTAAGTAGATATGAATCAAATGCTACTGCAGCAAGAACATTGAGTAGAAAATTAACTGGTGCAGATGATTTAGTGGAAAAGGCTAACCAAACAGATGAACCTTTACCTCCAATGGGAGGTGGAAGAGATTATCCACCGGAATTACCTGCACGTGACAAATACTTGGTTAGTTATGATGGGCCTGATGATCCCTTACACCCTCACAATTATCCACTTTCTAAAAAGATTATATTTTGTATAATCGTTGGTTTGAATGCTTTGTGTGTAAGTATGGGTTCTGCCATGTTTTCAGCTTCTGCACCTCTTGTTCAAGAAATTTATCATGTTGGAAGCACCGTCGGTACTTTAGGTACATCATTATTCGTTTTCGGTTTTGCTTCTGGTCCTGTTATTTGGGGTCCTTTATCTGAATTATTTGGTAGAAAAAACGTCATGGTTTGCTCTTCTTTCACCTATGTGTGTTTTTGTTTTGCAACTGCAACTTCAGAAAATATTCAAAGTATTATGATTACTAGATTTTTCTCTGGATTCATGGGTGCAGCCCCTTTAGTTACTGCACCTGCTATGATGGCTGATATGTTTGGTGTCAGAAGTAGAGGTCAAGCAACTAGTGTGTTTGCCATGGTTTTGTTTGGAGGTCCTATGTTGGCTCCTATTATTGCTGCATTTATTGTAAAAAATCCTAGCTTAAATTGGAGATGGCCTTTATACATTGTTGGTATGATTGCAGGTCTTGGTTGTTTTTTGAGTATATTTGTCTTGGAAGAGACTCATCATCCACTTATCTTGGTTAGAAAGGCCGAAGTTTTGAGAAGAAGAACTGGAAACTGGGGTATTGCAGCTCCTCATGAAGAAGTTTCTTTAGACTTTAAAGAAATTGTTGAAAAGAACTTAAGTAGACCACTTGTTATGTTGTTTACTGAACCAATTTTGTTTTTGATCACTCTTTACAATGCCTTTATTTATGGTATTTTATACTTGTTTTTAACTGCTATTCCATTAATTTTTCAAGGTAAATATCATTTTGCTCCTGGTGTTGCTGAATTACCATATTTGGGAATGTTTATCGGTACTGCAATTGGGGGTGTTATTTGTCTTTATCTCGAAAGAAGATTCTTAAAAGTTATGGATAGGAATGGTGGTAAACCAGTACCTGAAGAAAGATTAGTACCTATGATGATTGGCTCTTTCTTTTTCGCAGCTGGTTTATTCTGGCTAGGTTGGGCTGGTGATTATGCCGATAAAGTTCACTGGATAGTCCCTACTTTAGGGGCCGGTTCAACTGGTATTGGTTTGATTACTATTTTCTTGCCATGTATTAATTATATCATTGATTGTTACTTGTTCTTTGCTGCTTCTGCTTTAGCTGGAAATACCTTTTTAAGATCTGCATTCGGTGCTGCTTTCCCATTGTTTGCCAGACAAATGCTTGTAAATATGGAAATTAAATGGGCTTGTACTTTATTGGGAGCTGTTGGTGTGGCTTTAATCCCAGTGCCCTTCTTGTTCTACATATATGGAAAGACTATTAGAGAAAAATCTAAATATGCATTTGTTTTATAGTTGGTTTAATCCAATTCATTTTCATTATTATTAATATACGTAATTTAAAAGACGCCATGTTTAAAAGAAATGTTTTTTAATGAATAGGGAAATTGACCTTTTATTTCATGTTTTCTAGAGATGTAAACATATAAATAACAGAGAATAGTAATAAATAATTTGGAACATAATATTCGTTTATTCGTTAGATGCTATATGTACAATTTTGAATCAACATTTAATTTTGAACTTCTCTCACTGGACCAGCAGTGTGAACTTCTTCAGATGAATACACAATAGGTTCGAATGGTTCTTCATGAATCTCTTGTGGTCTGGCATTGGAATGGGCTTCAATTATGACATCATCATTACTAATTAAGTGGCTATCACTTAAACTATGCATGTTGAAATTGATATATCTTTGTTTAGAAGAAAAAAATCTAGCAGCTGTTGGTTGTTGAGTAGCTGGCATCCAGCATCTACTAGCAGTTTTAAAACTGGATACTTTTAAAATTTGTCTGGCACTCATTGAAATTTGAAAATTAATTTTTTTTATTAAAGATATTTTAGTGGTATTTGCTCCCTATTTATAATTTTTCATTTACCCCAGATACGTCAGGCTTTCCGCAAATCCGGACTTGACTCATTTTTGAGTTCGCATGATTAAAATGATTCATATACCGAGGACAATTTTTCGGACTTTCACAACTATTACATTTTTTCATTTAATGAGCCCATGTGGCTTGTCATGGCACTTACTATCAAAGCTATCGACAGTATTCTACTTAAGCATTCTTAGAAGTGTCATTATGCTAATATTAATAAACCCCCGTTTTTAAAGACTTTACAATAATCGTCCAATAAGCACAAATCACGGCCGCTCGGAATCATATATTGCTTAACTCCTTTGGCCCCTTACCTTCCGACCGAAAACTCACCACTTTTTCAAGTTTAACTTGATTAATGGATTGTCGTGTCTACCAAAATTGCATTAATGAATTGACTGACCTATTGTTTCAAAATTTCTTGTGATAAATTTCGATTTCACTCCTATCATACAGGATGACTCTACTGTTGATTTCAATTTTGAGTGGAAAATCTGGGGTGAAAGGAGAACTCAAATTTCTCACTAAAAAAAAATCAAAAACTCAATAGTTGACAAAATATAATGGGGACTGGATGGGAATTAACAAAAAGTCTAAGGGATCAAATCTATCGATATGCAGCATTTAAACAAACGTCTATATCATTGCGGCAAATGGTTCAATTTGGTCCCAATCCAAGTCCTGGATCCATTTTTTTGGCCTCTCAATTTATAGTAGAGGAATTACCTATTAGATTGGCTTTGAAAGTGAAAGACCTTGATAATGCTCCTTTGGGACTTAAAGATATGCCTTCAACCATTAAAGTTAAGAATTGGTATGCCCAATCTTTTGAAGAATTGGTGAATCTTCCAAAACCAGAAATACTGGACAATTTAAAAAAGTTATTAAATTCTAATGGTGGATTGACGAGAAAGATTGTTGATAATCAAATATTACATGAAGATAATACTATATTACAAGAGAAACAAAATCCCGTAGTAAATGAATTGAATAATCCAGCAATAAACAATGTTTTCAGTGATGATGGAATAATTGTAAGGTCTCATCATGGTAGTTCAAGTACTACAATCAAAACATCATCTAAAGCAATGACTGAATCTCCCACATTTGGTAAGACTTATTTTACTTCAACTCCAATGAATGTTGTATGGCCAAAAGAGGTTTATGATTATAACAAATTAGTTCATGATGCGTTAACTAAGATTAAAAAGAGACATGATGCAACAGTTGCAACTATGGCACAAGGTGTACAAGAATGGAAGAATGAACATAAGACAATATTTGTAAATTCTTCAATCCAAACATTTTTAGACAGATTTTATATGTCAAGAATTGGTATAAGAATGCTTATTGGTCAACATATTGCTTTAAATTTAGCACAACAAAAACCAAAATCTAAATTATCATCTTTAATGAATGGAAATAATGGAGGTAATGGAACTAATAAACAAAGAAGTAATTATGTTGGAGTAATTTGTACTGACTGTAATGTAGGAGAGATTGCTGAAGATGCTATTGAAACTGCTAAATATATTTGTGAAGAGTATTATGGATTATTTGAATGTCCTGAAATCCAATTGATTTTAACCAAGAATGAAATTGAATTCATGTATGTACCAGGACATTTAATCCATATGCTTTTTGAAACATTGAAAAACAGTTTAAGAGCTACTATTGAATTTCATACTCCTTTACTTAAACAACAATTGATGGATAAAAATCCAGAATTAAAAATTGAAGATATTGACATAAATGATTTAAAATTCCCACCTATAAAAGTCATTATCAGCGAAGGTTCTGAAGATATTGCTATCAAAATTAGCGATGAAGGTGGTGGTATACCTAGAAGTGAAATTCCATTAATTTGGACTTATTTATATACTACAGTTTCTGAAACTCCAGTTCTTGATCAAGAATATAATCAAACTTCTTTTAGAGCTCCAATGGCAGGTTTCGGTTATGGGTTACCAATTTCTAGATTATACGCACAATATTTTGGAGGTGACTTGAAGTTGATCTCCATGGAAGGTTATGGAACTGATGTATATTTACATTTGAATCGGTTATCAAGTTCTTCTGAACCTTTACCTTAAAAAATAAAGTCTTTAATGTTTGTATGATTAAAATAAATAAACTTGTTATTTCTTTACCGATCCCCGCCTCATGTGACTTTAATAGAACCGAAGGAAAAAAAAAAAAACTTATCAGTCAAAATTTGGTGAGAATTTGAGCATTGAATTTTCACAATTAAATAATGACTACCCCCAGAAGAAAGCCTTGGGAAGTAGCTTCAGGTACATCTTCTGCTGCAGTATCTGGAGGTGAGTCCGCTAGTACGGCTCCAACGGGTTCAGTCACAGGTATAAATAACGTTTCTAGTACTGGTAGTGAGAATCCTTCTCTTGCTGTTCCAGAGCGTCCAAGTTCTTTGACTTCAGATTTATCTTCTGTTTCCAATACTTCCCCTTATGGGTCTAATTCTTATGGAAACTCCTCGTATGGGTCAGGATATGGTAATAGGTATGGTTCTAGTATGTATGGATCTGGGTATGGAGGAGGATATGGATCAAGTATGTATGGAGGCGGTTACGGATCAAGTATGTATGGAGGAGGTTATGGGTCTAGCATGTATGGTATGGGAGGTTATGGATCAAGTATGTATGGTATGGGAGGTTATGGAGGTGGTATGTATGGTCAACCAGGTATGGGAGGTGGTGGACTTGCTGAAGGTACTCAAGCTACTTTCCAGTTGATTGAAAGTATTATAGGTGCTGTTGGAGGCTTTGCTCAAATGTTGGAAGCAACTTATATGGCTACACATTCTTCATTTTTTACGATGGTGTCATTAGCAGAACAGTTTGGCAATTTAAAGAATGCTTTAGGTTCATTATTAGGTATTTATGCCCTTATTAATTTTGCTAAAAAGATGTTTTATAAATTGACAGGTCGAAATTATAATCATGGCATTAACCTTAAAGAATTTTCAAAATTTGAGCATAAACAGAAAAAGATTGAAGAAAACTTAAAGAGAAGTGGTGGTAAATCAAGAATTTCGTTCAAACCTTTGTTATTATTTTTAGCAGCTTCAATTGGATTCCCATATTTATTGAGTAAAGCTATTCAAAAGTTGAATGAACAACAACAAAGAAGAGCATTATCACAACCAGGACAACCAGGACAGCCAGGACAGACTGGTCAACAAAATTCTGCAGGATCTTTTGATCCTAATAATCTACAATTTGCAAAAGCTTTATACGAATTTAACCCAGAAAATCCAAATATTGAGATTGAATTAAAGCCAAATGATTTAGTTGCTATATTATCTAAACTAGATCCTTTGGGAAATGAAAGTAAATGGTGGAAAGTAAGAAGTAGATCAGGTAAAGTTGGTTATGTTCCATCAAATTATTTAATAATAATTGAAAGAAAACCTAAACCAATTGATCAAGCTCCTCAACAACAAATTCCATCACCTTCTATAAATCCTCAAGTTAATGACTTGATTGAAGAATTTAAAAAGGTTTAATTAATGACTATTTAATGTACAATCATAACTTAAATGTATATTCATTTTAAAAATTTAAGAGTGGAAAGAAGAATATTTCTCTAATATCTGAAGCTTATTCAAAGCTTTTAAACACCATCTTCTGGGCGATTTTGTTCCACCTCTGCTTTTGCTCCCTTATCTTGTAAGCTTTCATATCCCTGGGCATTGTTGTCGACTCTTGCTTTATGATGAGTATGAGATGTGCTTTCAATCTTGGCTTTACCTTCTGTATAAACATCTTGAGCTTTTTCTTTACCTTCACTCATCACTTCGTCAACCTTACCTTTTCCTTCTGCATAGATATTTTGGGCTTTTTCTTTACCTTCGGCCATCACATCATCAACCTTATCTTTTCCATCGGCATAAGCTTGATTAGCCTTTTGTTGACCTTCAACAACCTGGTCTTCAGCATTCTCTTTCAAGTTTTCGGCATTAGGTGTTACATCTTCCACCTTTTGCATTCCATCAGCCAATACTTTTCCTGTTGTCTTATTGACTTTTTCAGCAGCACCGCTTAACTTTTCAGGTGCATGTTCAGCTGCTTCCATTGTCAGGGCTAAGAATTCCCCAGTCTTTTTGTTAGCAGCGTCCAACGTTTGCTTAACATTATCAACAACGGAATAGCTATTGACTCTGCTAATATGGTAAGCTCTTGTAGATCTAGATACTCTTAATGCTGTATGGCGAAACATGTTTAATATATTGTTAAACTATTAGCGAATCAGAGATTATGTGGTATTTATATAAACCTTTCAAAGAGCAATGATTGCGATAGCAATTAATGTCATTTAAAATAAGGTTAGGGTATATGAACACCATGGAAAATTTTAAATTGCTACCGATAAACCATGAACGGACACGAACCATGAACCCCCTTTACGGGGTTACTAAGTTACATACTAATAAATTGTATTATATTAATAGATTGTTATTGTCAAACAATTTGCGGCCAGATATTGAAACGTCACTTGTATTTGCAAGCCTGCAAATCATATTGAATGTATTAAAAATCTCAACTTGTTCAAAAGCCCTTGTTCTTATATAATTGAAATATTTCCTTACTTTAATTGTACCATAATTTCCTTTATCTTCTCTTTCTAGGCGGTGTTTATCTCCTTTCCCCAATCTTGTTCGTTACTTACTTCTCTTATAACATAATTAGATCAATTTTGGAGGCGTGTCCCTGTACATTTTATGATACGCGATTTAATTAGTAGTCGAGATGTGAAATTAAAAGAAACATAATGCTTAATACTAGAACACTCCGTTTTGTTGTTCCAGTGGTTGCTTTAGTCACCATAATCTATGTGATCACCACTAGCTATGGTGCTATCAACTCACAACTCCAAGGGTTGAAGGATAAAACCGCCGAGTCTGGTGTTTTTGCCCATTTTGATGAATCAAACACCTTACAAGGGAAACCTCATGATGGTCCAAATGCACCTTATGGGGATACAAATACTGATGGAAAAGTTGTTGCAGATACCAGTGATAGTGAAAAATCCCATGCTGAGAAGCTCAAACCAGCTGCAGACCAAAAGCCATCATCAGGTGATTCTGTTGATGCGTCTAAACAAGATAAAAAACCAAAGCCTAATAATGTTGAGGAATCAAAACAGAAAGATCCAACTGCCGATGGAAAGACCTTTAAGGGTCCAGGATGTACTGAAAGGGATTTTGTGGTCATGATAGATGCTGGATCAAGTGGATCTCGTGTTCATGTTTATGAATTTGACACATGTTCCTCCCCACCGGCTTTGGTTAAAGAAACATTCGAAATGTTGAAACCAGGTTTGTCTTCTTATGATACCGATACCGTTGGTGCTGCTAAATCATTAGATAAATTATTAGATATTGCTGTTGAAACTGTTCCAAAGGATAAACAAGGATGTACACCAGTTGCTGTTAAAGCTACTGCTGGGTTAAGATTATTAGGAGAAGAGAAATCAAAAAATATTTTAGCTGAAGTCAGAAAACATTTAGAACAAGATTACCCCTTTGCTGTTGTAGAAGGAGATGGTATTTCTATTATGGATGGTAAAGATGAAGGTGTTTATGCTTGGATTACAGCTAATTATTTATTAGGGAATATTGGAAGCTCTGAAAAGACACCTACTGCAGCTGTTTTTGATTTAGGAGGAGGCTCAACTCAAATTGTTTTCGAGCCTGAATTCCAAAATGATGAAAACATCCCAGAAGGTGATCATAAGTATCAATTATCCTTTGGTAATAGAGACTTTATCTTATATCAACACTCACATTTGGGATATGGATTATTTCAAGGTAGAAATAAGATCAATGGATTAATTGTTGAATCAGAATTATCTAAGAATAGTAAGTTAAAAGCTAGTAAACTCTCCAACAAAAAGGATTTAAAAGATAAAAAGGCTGAAATTACATTAAATAATCCATGTGTTTCTCCTGGTATGGTTGCAGAAAATGTAGAAGTTGAACTTGGAGATGATGAATATTATTTGGTTAACATGCAAGGACCTCCAAAAGATTCCAATATTCATACTGGTGCTAATTGTAGATTTTTGGCGGAAAAAATCTTGAATAATGAGGCCGAATGTGCTGAAAAACCATGCTCTTTTAATGGTATTTATCAACCTTCATTAACCAAATCATTTGCAAAAGAAAATGATTTATATGTATTTTCATTCTTCTACGATAAAACCAATCCATTAGGATTTCCTAAATCTTTCACTGTAGGAGAATTGAATGAATTGGCTAAAGTTGTATGTGGTGGTGAAACTTTATGGGCTTCTGCTTTGCTTGATGATAGTATTAAGGCCTTAAATGAAGAGCCTCAATGGTGCTTAGATTTATCTTTTATTACTGCTTTATTACATACTGGATATGATCTTCCATTACATAGAGAATTGAGAACCGCTCAAACTATCAATAATAATGAGTTGGGATGGTGTTTGGGTGCTTCCTTACCCTTATTAGATAAGAAGAATTGGACCTGTAGAGTCAAAAATCTTGATTGAATAAATACTTTAGTCTACTCCGATCGGAGTCTTTTTTCTTCTCTCGCACATTTTTTTTTAGTCATATCTCTAATCTTTGTGAATTTTCAATTACTCATATTAGTGTTAGACTTAAGAAGCAAGGTTAAGCTCTTAAGATTCTAATACAGCTTTAAGTTTTACTTGATAATTTGGAAATATTGTACAATATTGGAGAAACAATGAATGGAGAGAACGATGATGCTCAGATGATGATGAAACCCATCAACAGTACTAAGCAAGAAGACAACAAGACTACTGAAAATTCCATTACTCCCAGTAGAAAGTCTAGCGGTACAGGTTCCCGAAGGCATCGTAAGGCACTACGTGATACCTCTGCACCACGTTCTGATAGTCCAGAGTCAGTAAGGCGAGTTCCCCCTAGAATCCATAGTAAATTATATTGTGAACAAGTGAAGAAGATAAAAAGAACTCCATCAACAGTATTAAATAAATTGAATGATGATGAACTTAAGTCAGTCACAACACACGCCGAACTTGCTGAAACAGCTAACGGTGTACGGATGTTGGCTCGAAATTTGACTAAAGCCACCATCCATATAGATGTGAAGACAATAATGATCGTTACAAAAGCTAAAGATAATAATTTAATATATTTGACAAGAGAAGTCACTGAATGGTTTTTGAAAAGAAATAAGGTAATTACTGTGTATGTTGATAGCAAACTCGCATATCTGAAGAGATTTGATTATGAAGGCTTATTAAAAACGATTCCATGTGCTAAACCTCACTTAAAATTTTGGGATAAAAAATTTACTAGTGATAATGCAGAAATCTTTGACATGGTTTTAACTTTAGGAGGAGATGGTACTGTTTTATATGTCTCCAATTTATTTCAAAGAATTGTACCTCCAGTAATTAGTTTTTCATTGGGTTCATTGGGATTTTTAACTAATTTTGAATTTGAGAGTTTTAGAGCTACAATGTTACATATTTTAGAAAATGGAGTTAAAGCAAATTTAAGGATGAGATTCACTTGCAGGGTCCATAAACTGGATGGAGAATTAGTCTGTGAACAACAAGTATTAAATGAATTAGTAGTAGACAGAGGACCAAGTCCTTTTGTTACCAATCTTGAATTATATGGAGATGGTAATCTTCTCACGATTGCACAAGCAGATGGTTTGATTATAGCTACCCCAACAGGTTCTACTGCCTATTCTTTATCGGCCGGGGGATCTTTGGTACATCCAGGTGTTAGTGCTATAAGTGTAACACCCATTTGTCCTCATACATTATCATTTAGGCCTATATTATTACCTGATGGAATGTTTTTAAAAGTTAAAGTACCATCCACCAGTCGTCTGACAGCATGGGCATCATTTGATGGTAAAGTTCGTACTGAATTATCACAAGGAGATTATGTTACAATTCAAGCAAGCCCATTTCCCTTTCCAACAGTTATTTCATCTAAAACTGAATATATTGACAGTGTTAGTAGAAATTTACATTGGAACGTTAGAAAACAACAAAGACCATTTCTGGATTATAAACTTAATGGATCTCATGAAGATAATTTAGAAAAGAGATTTGATAATCTCTTTATAGATGATGCAGATCAATATGATATTGATGAAAGTGAAGAAGAAGCAAATTCAAGTCAAACTAATATTACATCCAATAACAACGCATCCAGCACAAATACATCCACTATTTCTTCTACCGCAGATAACAACACTACAAAACTTAAGATTGAACCATTTAAAGATCCCAATGAGTATCCATCAGATAAATTAAGCATAACATCTACCCCAAGTGATGAAGATAGCCCATACATTCCAGGATTTGGAGCAGGTTTAAGTACACCTCCTTCTCATACAATTTCTTTTACAAATTTAGAAGATAGACATTGTTTTGCTCATCCAAATGCTAAGGTAACATTTGGTTCATTTTCTGAAACTAGCACCTCAAGTAATAGTAATAGTGTAGATTAACTTTTAACGAATATATATGTATGATTTATGTGACTCGCACTAATTTGTCACGATTTTGTTAGTGTGTATTAACCGATGTATTTCGCCTTCTTCGAAAAGCAAATTTTTTCCTGAAATTTTTTCTTTTTATTCTTTATAAATTTTAGGTCATTTGATATATTAACTTATATTCAATAAAACTTTCTTTGAAGTATTTAAATACTATTCATAAATACATACACAGTACTATAAAAGATACAAAAAAAATACATAAGATGTCTGATCTTAGTCAACAAATGCAAGACCTTTCTGTTAAAGAGGGAGGCAAAGGTTCTAGAGGATACGTTCCACCACATCGTCGTAATAGACAAGGAGGAGCCTCATCTGAAGACCAAAGTTTTGGATCCTTTGAAGGTAATCGTGGTGGTTATCAATCTTATGGTGATGATTACAATAATCGTGGATTCAATAATGGATATCGTCGTAACTATAATGGTGGCGGTTATAATGGATTTGCAAGTGGTCGTCGTGGTAACAACCGTGGTAATAATCAAGGATCCAGATTTAGAGCTCCTGGTGTAGGTAAATGGGTTGATGGAAAGCATGAACCTGCTGCCAAAGATGAAAAATTAGAATTGGAATTATTTGGTGTTGCTGAAGATCCAACTTTCCAATCCTCTGGTATTAACTTTGATAACTATGATGATATTCCTGTTGAAGCTAGTGGTAATGATGTTCCAGATCCTATCACTGATTTTACTGCTCCTCCTTTGGATCCATTATTAGTTGAAAATATTACTTTATCTAGATTCACTAGACCAACTCCAGTTCAAAAATATTCTGTTCCAATTGTTGCCGCTGGTAGAGATTTAATGGCTTGTGCTCAAACTGGTTCCGGTAAGACTGGTGGTTTCTTATTCCCTGTTTTATCTGAATCTTATATGAATGGTCCTTCTGAAACTCCTAAACCAACTGGTGCTTTCTCTTCTAAGAAAGTTTACCCAACAGCTTTAGTTATGGCCCCAACTAGAGAATTAGTTAGTCAAATTTTTGAAGAAGCTAAAAAATTTTCTTATAGATCTTGGGTTAAACCTGTTGTTGTTTATGGTGGTGCTGATATTGGTCCACAAATTAGAAACTTGGAAAGAGGTTGTGATTTAATCGTTGCTACCCCAGGTCGTTTGAAAGATTTATTAGAAAAAGGTTTAATTTCTTTAGCTAACATTAAATATTTGGTTTTAGATGAAGCTGATAGAATGTTGGATATGGGTTTCGAACCTCAAATTAGACATATTGTTCAAGAATGTGATATGCCAGGTGTCCAAGATAGACAGACTTTGATGTTCTCTGCTACTTTTCCAAGAGATATTCAAATGTTAGCAAAGGATTTCTTGAAAGATTATATTTTCTTATCTGTTGGTAGAGTTGGTTCTACTTCAGAAAATATTACCCAAAAAATCTTATACGTTGAAGATGATGAAAAGAAATCTGTTTTATTAGATTTATTAAGTGCTAACGAAAATGGATTGACAATTATTTTCACTGAAACCAAGAGAATGGCCGACAATTTAGCTGATTTCTTATATGATCAAAACTTTCCAGCAACTGCCATTCATGGTGATAGATCTCAATATGAAAGAGAAAAGGCCTTGGCTGCTTTCAAGAGTGGTAAAGCACCAATTTTAGTCGCTACTGCTGTTGCCGCTAGAGGTTTAGATATTCCAAATGTTGCACACGTTGTTAATTACGATTTACCAGGTGATATTGATGATTATGTTCATAGAATTGGTAGAACCGGTAGAGCTGGTAATGTTGGTATTGCCACTGCTTTCTTCAATAGAAACAACAAGAATATTGTTAAATCTTTAATTGACTTATTAGGTGAAGCCAATCAAGAAGTTCCAGAATTTTTAACTAAGATTTCTAGAGAAGCTGGAGGATCTAGAGGTGGAAGAGGTGGTGCTAGAGGCGGTGCAAGAGGTGGCTCCAGAGATTTCAGAAGATCTGGTGGCTATGGATCAGGATCAGGAGGTTCTAATTGGGGTAGTTCTGGTGGATGGGGAGGTAACTCCTCTTACTCTAGCTACAATGGAGGACGTTCTTCTGGTGGTAATTATGGTAACAATAATTCTTATGGATCATCAAGTGGTGGATATGGTAATGCATCTGCTAGTAACTCTTGGTGGTAATAAAGTTGTTTGCAAGAATATCTTGTATACACTTCAAGTTACCATTCGAGATTTTACATACTTTTCAATGTCTCAATCATGAAATATTAATATTATAAAGTTACAAAAAAGATTGTTTAAAATAATGATAAACAGAACAAGAGCAAAAAAAAAAAATAAAGGTTGTTTCAAGATAATTAAAGAATCTTTTTGTACATTATTAAATTTTAATTGGATTATTATTAATACTTTGCATTAATTATTTTTCATTGGGGTTTTATTAATAAAATTTAGAAGTTGACATTTTTTTCCTTTCTTTCTTATTCACTTGGTTTTAGTGATTTGAGTTTAAATGTTTTAATAGTTGGTTTGATTGTATTTTTGTTAAATTGGAGTTATTTTTTATTTGTTTTAAGTATTATGATAGAAAAGAACTCCTTTGATTTATTATTGAAAGAAGGAAAGAAATGAGATTAAAAAAACCGTTTAAAAAAATGATAATTAATGGGGTTTTAACATTTTTATTTATTGGGTAAAAATAAAAGTTTATATTGGATTTAGACATTGGGTTTTTTTATAAAAATGGAATGCATGATATAAGTGTATATAGATAAAATACACAGTTTTGAATTTATTATCTATTGTAAGATCGTTTTTAGTGGTATAAAATTGTGCGAGCTTGGTTGCAAATTCGCATTTACGCGAGATCACCTACTTGTAATTGATAAGCTTCGCATTCACGCGAGATGCTTAAACCATTTATTCAACTATTTAAACTAGACAAAGTTCGCTGTTTCCAAACAGTAGATAAATATACTTAAACAATGACTTCAATAGTTCCAAAGATTAGTTTGAAAGATTTTGATAATCGTAGAGATGAAATTAAACAACAGTTATACAATGCTGCTACAAATGTTGGATTCTTTGTATTAAAAGATCAAGAATCACCTTCAGTTGCAGATATCGAAAAGGCTTTCGAATATTCCGCAAAATTCTTTGCTAAACCTGAAGAAGTTAAGCACAAGAAGCCATTTGTTAAGTTGGAGAACTGCGGGTACGAGTTTAAAGCACAAACTCGGCCTTCAACTGGTACTCCTGATTTAAAGGAGAGTTTACAACTTCAATATCACAAGAGAAATAGCTACTGGCCAGATGTTGAAGATGTAGGACAAGAATGGAAAGATTTTATGGAAGATTTTATGAGGAAAAACCAAGAATTATCCATGAAAGTATTAAGTTGTCTTGCAGAAACTCTTGGTTTTGATTCGGAGTTTTTCACTGCTGCACATCAAATCCAACAAGATAATGCTCAATCTACTTTAAGATTATTACATTATCCAGACATTACAGGAGAAGATGTTCCTGAAAATAGTTGGAGGGCTGGTGCTCATACTGATTTCGATGTAATGACAGTATTATATCAAAGAACCGGAGATCATGGTTTAGAAGTTTGTCCAGGTAGAGAAGCACATACTTCTTTTGCTAGTGGTGATTCTTGGAGTCCTGTTGAAGCTAAAACTGGAGAAATTGTAATCAATATTGGAGACATGTTGATGTCATGGTCTGATGACTTGCTCAAGTCTAACTTTCATAGAGTTAGGACTCCAACAATTGGTGAAAATCAGAAATCAAGATATTCCATTGCTTGGTTCAACCAAGCAAACAAAGACGTTATTGTTCAAGGTCCTAATAAGAAATATGAAGCCATGACCGCTGGTGAGTATATTGTTCAGGCTATGAAACGTAACTTTGCTTTGTTAACAGAGAAACAAGCAGAGCTTAAGGCTTCTGCTTAGTTTATATTTATATATGTTTTATTAACACGCATTTTTTTTTGTTTTCGCCTTTCACGTATTGATCGATTTGAATCTGAAAATTATTCATAGATGATTCTGAAAAAATTACGTACTATATTCATTTTGTTTATAGTAGTATATGTGATCTATGGGTTCTTAAATGGCGTATCGATTCCAGTATATAAATCGAGAACCGAATATTCCAGTAATAAAGTAAAGCTCTTGAGGGAACTAGAGCAGCACAAGAACTGGAAAACTGAAGGGTTCTCATTCCAGCCTAATAACAAAGCCAGGTTGCCTGAAGAATCAACTTTAAGACAACAATTAGCATACCAATTTCCTTATGAACCATCAAAGCCATTTGAAAAATTCATTTGGCAAACATGGAAAGTTGGCCTCTCAGATCCAACTTTCCCTGTACACTATAATAATTATCAGAAATCATGGAGTGAAAAGAATCCAGATTATAAACACTATGTATTACCAGATAATGAGTGCCATGAGTTAATTGATAAACTCTATACTCCTGTGCCAGATGTAGCCAAAGCGTATAAAATGATGCCAAAGAGTATTTTAAAGGCTGACTTTTTCAGGTATCTAATTTTATTTGCAAGAGGAGGTGTTTATTCAGATATTGATACCGAATGTGTTAAACCAATTGATACATGGGCCACTTTTGAGGAAGAAATTAGTGGGAAGAAAAATATTGCAGGACTTGTTGTTGGAATTGAAGCAGATCCAGATAGACCAGATTGGCATGATTGGTATGCAAGAAGAATTCAATTTTGCCAATGGACAATCCAGGCCAAAAGAGGACATCCTATGTTAAGAGAATTAGTAGCCAAAATTACAGATTTGACATTAGAAAGAAGCAATAAAGGTAATTTAAATAAGATTTTAGGAAAAGATTCTGGGGGTGATATTATGGATTGGACTGGACCAGGGATCTGGACTGATTCAGTATTTGCATATATGAATAATGTATTACAAACAGAGGAGAATTTTAAAACCAAAAAATATGATGAAATAATCACTTGGGAAGTATTCACAGGAATGGAAGCACCAATTGCTGTTGACGATGTGCTAGTCCTCCCAATTACTTCATTTAGTCCTAATGTTGGACATATGGGATCAAAATCTAGTAGTGATCCTTCTTGCTACGTGGAACACAAATTTCTGGGCTCTTGGAAAGATGACACCCCAAAGCATAAACCCAAAGATTAGCTGGATAGTTCATTGATAGATTCTTGTACAGTATTATAACTTTAACATGATTCGCAGTAAATGATTATTTCTTTTAGTCATTCTAATGACAAAAAAAACTGCATTAATTGTAATTGATTTGCAGGAAGACTTTTTACCTTCTGAAGGTTCTTTGGCTGTGACTGGAGGAAGATCCATTGTAGAACCAATTAATGATCTTCTTGACCGTGAAAAGTATGATTGGTCAGCAATTATTGCAACTCAAGATTGGCATCCTCATAATCATATATCTTTTGCTTCACAACACGGCGTGGCACCATATACTGAAATTGAGTTTGAACATCCATTAAAAGAGAATGATGAATCAACTGGTAAAGTTAAAACAATGACACAAACAGTATGGCCTGATCATTGCGTTCAAAATACTTTTGGTTCTTCTATTGATGCACTGTTCTTGACCAAATTTAATCAATTAGATGGTGTAATCCCCAAGGCTATAGTCAAAAAGGGATACTTACAAGATAGAGAATATTATTCATGTTTTAAAGACTGTTGGAAATTACATAAAACTGAAATGGAAGACACTTTGAAAAATTTGGGTATTACTAATGTTGTATTTGTAGGATTAGCTTATGACTTTTGCGTAATGAATTCAGCCATTGATTGTGCTGGTCTGGGATTTAAAACTTACGTTCTTAAGAGTTACTGTAAAAGTGTATTTCCTGAAAATATAGTACAAACTGATAAAACTTACACTGACGCCGGTGTAACGATCTATAATGATATTAATGAGTATGAATTTTGATTTTGTCAACTTGAAAACTTTCCAAGGAGTTCTGATTTCTTTCTGTTGATTACGTATTCTTTAATGACATCCTCTTCTGGAATAAATAATGAAAAATCTTGAATATTGTTAATATTTTCACTGTAGGATTCTTCTTTTTCTGAAATTGGTAAGTCTTGATATAATTTCTTTGAAATAGATTTTAGATCATATTCATCAACTATTGTCTCTGTATCTCCGATTTTTGTGTTGAATTCTTCCCCAAATGCTTCACATATCTTATTTACATTGGTTTCAGATTGTGTGTTGTTGAATAAAAGGTAATAATGAGGATCAATATTGGAAAATCTCTGCTCTAATTCTTTTGCCTTATTGATTTGGTTATCTCTCTTTGTAGATTCCCTATTAGCTTTATCTTCCTTTGCCTGTTTCAACATCTTTACTTCTGGTAAATCTTTTGCCCTTCCGAAATACCTATAACCCTTATTACCTGAGAAGTCATCAACTAACCCAGTACTCTCTAAGTTCGGACCAAATCTAAGGAAATCAGGACCTCCCAACGACTTAATATGATGTTCCCATGCTTTCTTCTCCTTCAAAAGTTTGTTAATAGTTTCGTTAAGTTCACGTATTGTGGATTCATCTAACATGGCATCTTGAATCCTAGTAAGATTTGTCGATATTAAAGAAATCACTACTGAACGCCATTTTTCTGCTTGAGGAAGCGACTTCACAGACTGGACATATTTGGGTCGAAGGTTGGGGTTGCTTTCTAGCACTCCCGCTTGCCTGCTAACCTCCTGTTGAAATCTATTCAAAGCAGATTGGGCCTTCTCTTTATTCCTAGACATACAGAAATTTCAGACTAATGCGCAATTTACTTTTGCAATATTATACTATTATTTATATATTTACATGCCACGGAATTGATTTCTAGAGGCACTTCTTCTACCAGAGAATCTTTGTTTTGTTCTACCGTGAAGTTTTTCTTTATCATCATCATTTTCATTATCGGATTCATCTTCGAATCGAGCCTTCTTTTGAGGTTTTTTACCAGCAGATGGTGTAAATGTAAATTCAACTTCTCCCCTAGCATGACGACGCAATCTGGTTCCTTCTTGTTCTTTTCTTTGTCTTTCATGATCTCTATTGATTTTCTTAACTTGTGATTCAAAGGATTCTACATGCTTTTGCTCGGGTCCTTCATTGTTAATTACTTTCATTTCATTCAAGAACAGTTCTTCTTTCTTCTTTGCTTCTTTCTTACGACGTAATTTTTCCAATTCTTTCTTAACTCTTTCTTCTTTGGCTCTCTTTGATTCTTCATCTTCACTTTCAGATTCATTTTCGTCTTCGCTTTCGGATTCACTTGCCTGGTTATTATTATTATTGAGTCTTTCTTCATCAGATTCCTCGGCAGCTGTTAAACCACGAGGTTTGTCATTAGTAATTTCCTTTTGTACTGGATTAAGTTGTTTATAATCATGAGATTGTTCATCAACTTGGAAGTCTGGATTCTCAAACAATTCCTTGAAACGATCATCATTTACCACATCTTCTGCAACCTTGGAATCTTTATGCTGTAATTTATTTGCCAATTCTTTATTAACTTTAACCTTAGTATTGGTGATTGCTCCAGTAGATCTAATTCTGGATTCTCTTTCTTTTTCAATTCTACGTTTGATTTCCCTTTCTCTTTGATCACGGTACGAGTTTGGATTAGCAATCAAATTCACCTTCTCAAATAACTCATTATCAATAAAAAAACCATGCATATAAGAACGCAAAACATTTGTACCAACCAAGTGTGATAAGTTCAATTTAGTAACATCATCTCTAGTAATAAATCTGTAATTGGAGTAAACAGAATCGGAAGGTCTTTCTTCCAATTCTTCGGTAACATTTTCCAAGAACGAACACCACTTTGGAGCTGGTCCCAAGTTGGGTATATAGTAACAATGCATTGGAATACCTTCATTAGCCATGAAAAACATACCAGAATTTTTGATATATTCAACATCATTAATATCAACGGTAGGTTCCATACTAGCAAATGGCTTCCCATTATATCTATCCCAGACTTTGGCAATTCTTTTGTCACTAGTCAATATTTTACTAATATCGCTTTCATTTTCATCAATCCAAATAATTTTCTTAATATCAAAACCATAACCTTGATCTTTCACTATAGTTGGTGTAGAAGATCTTAAATCATAAATTAAGGATCTACCATCAGAAGTACCACATGCAAAGTTTAAACCATCATTCCTAAATGTAAGTGCAGTAATTTCTAAACTTGATTCAAGTTGATCATTAACAAATAACTTAGCTGCTCTTTGTCTACTTCTTGGGTCCCAGAATTCCACTGCACCATCTTCTAATCCTGCTGCAATCAAACCGTGAACAGGATTTACATCAACTGCATTAATACCTAATTCTGTTTCCATGACATAAGGATTCAAAAATCTTCCTTGGTCTAAATTCAATCTGTATAATTCGTTACCTGCTGTACCCACAAGTAAATCGCAATTATAAGGATTATAACTCAAACTTCTCCCAAACTTAGGAACTCTGGCTTTATAATGGATACCACCTTTTGTTTGAAATTCAATAGATCTATCATTTTGTAAATGAATTGATTTAGTCCAATCGTTAGATAAGATTATAAAATCCACATTTTCGGCATCAGTGTGCCTATCAAACTTCAAGGACAAGTTTGAAAAGTCATAAACATGGATTTGAGGTTTATAAGTACCTGTAGCCATAGCAAATTGACCATCAGGTGTGACTTTAATTTTATTTGAGGATTCATTGAATTCAAAATCTTGGATTAACTCTATCCGATTTTGATAATCAAGATCATGCTTTAAGTGTCTCTTTCTCTTTTTGGCTATCCAGTCTGGTAACGATCTGGATACATTTGACCCGGCTACCTGATAGACAGAAACACCTCCTACAGCTGTTGATTTTAAAACCATATTGATAATGCTTGATGAGATGAGATTGATTTTTTTTTGTAGTCTTCGCATCCATCATCATTTTTTAGAGAGAACTGTATATAAAATCAAAAACTATAATCACTTATCACATATTAAATCCTTCACCTGAAGATTGATGATTGGAATAGTTTAATTTCTGATTCCAATTGGCAGTATAGTTGGAATAATGTGGTGAGTCAAAAATATGGGAAAACTGGGACAGAGGGGATGCAAATTGTGATCCCCCAAAGTTATGAGACTTGGATGTCTCCATTTGAAGTTGATCAACATTATTTAATTCACTTTTAGAGTCGAAATGAGATATCATTGATTGTGTTTGTAATGTGCTTTCATTGTAATTATCTTCTTTTAGGCTCAATGAGGAAAAATCGGTTGATATCGTTTCACTTTGGTCTGTTTGTTGCTTCTTATCATTAAAGGATTCAAGAGCTTCAGCATTTATCAGGATTATTGAATTATCAGGGATTATACCGGTATAATCCAAAATCGCCGTTTGTTTAATGTTGTCATATCCTATAACTGAAACCAACTCTAAGATTTCATTTTTCACTAATTGATCTTGTAAAATCGAGTCCCCTTTGTAGTGACTTAACAATCCACACAAAATATTTCGAACGATTTCAACAAGTCTTAATTCATTTGATGTCACTTTATGACAGTGGTTGATTACCAAGGTCCATATCAAGCCCTTGTATTTATTGGTTTGGTCAAGGGAAGATCGGATGGCTGTTAGAATGTAATTATATCCGATCTCTCCAGCTACGAAATCAAATTGACCAAAAATAAGTCCGTTCAAAAGAAGTAAATTCAAAAGCTTTTGAAATTTATATATCATCACTTTAGCAGTTAAATCTGACTCCTCTCTTTCTGTTGCGTGAAATTCATCACCACTAAACATGGAAATTGACTGTAAAGATTTAATAAGACATTGGTAAACTAAGCTTTTGAAGTTGTCAATATCCAACACTAATGCAGAGGGCTTGTCATTCTCATATAGATCCAATAAGAATGGTTCTTTTGGGAAAGGTGGGAGCTTATTAGATTTCATGTTAATAATATCTGGGACAATGATATTTTCTTTCTCTAAAAGAATCTGAATCATTTTCAAATTGAAATCATAAAACACATCCATTATTGATTTTTTTGGGTGCAAATTATTAAACATGGTAAAAATATTAAACTTCCCATATTTTAAACAGGTATAAGAAATGATGTAATGCATACATCTTGAAGCATATATCAAGTTCATCTTATGTGAGGTATCAAATATATCATTCTCGTGATTCAACACTTCCAATAAAAATTTGAAACTAATATCAATATTTTTATTGCAAACATTTAAAGAAGTGAATGACATATAAATCTTACTTTTAGGCACAACAGTCCTACAAGTACTAATCAAATTTCCATGAAAAATTACTGCTAATCTTTCAAATGTAACGTAACGAATTATTTGGCAGTATGTTTTAATTGTATAACTGGATGCTTTAATTTCATTGATGAAATCAATCATTCCAGAGTTGAATAGAATTAAAGAAGTAATATCTTGTCTTTCATCATCTAATAAGTTGTTGACAGTGCTTTCCAAACTTCTAATAACATTATCTTGTGTAGTATTAGAAATCTTATTGGATAATCTTTGTAATTCTTCAAGAGGATGTGAAATTTTTGAAAATTCCAGTACTACCAAATTGGCAAATTTAGAACACATTGAGACAATACAAGGACTAGGATCATCAATCAAATCCAAAATATAGTTAATATTATCTAATGTCAAGATCATCTCTATATTGCTTTGAGGAAACTTATTCAAGAACTCTTCCAACTTCACAAAGTTACTTGAATGATTCAACAAATCGTTTATAGTTCTAAAAGTTGACGTATTAATCAAAGTTTGATAAAATGAAATCCCTATGATACATAGTAATTTAGATGTCTGAATAGCTGTCAATCGAGCCAGAACTATAAGCGTCAACAGAATCCAGTATTCACTACCCCCAACTTGGGTGCCATTGAAACATGCACCTGTTCTCAACAAATTTATGTATTGTGCTAAAATTGAATCAATCTGTTCAGGAGATATATCATTGGATTTGTTAGTCAGTTTTCTGAGTTCACTTATAGTTTTATTGACTGATTTATTGATCTGTTGACTGATAAGTTCCTTGTTTATACTTCCATTGTTCTCCAAAGGCTCCATAATAGGTGCTTTACTGTTGAAATAAGGATATTATGTGTATATCTTGAAAAAGATAAATGTGGTAAAATTTTAAAAAAATGTTCCACATCTACAGGAACGTGTAGAATACAGGAGTAAGTGATCTATAACAAATGTATGGTTGGAAATCTGAAATTTGATTCCTCTTAGGAGATTGGAGTCTGGATTACGATATTGGATGTTACTCATTGCAGTGTAGGTGTTTTTGCTGTTTGGTATTTCAAGTTAATGTTGCAATAAATGTAGTTTTCACCAAATGGGTGCAAAAAGTTAAATTATAAAATAATCAATATAATTGTAATTTTTCTGCAATAAATTCAAGGTACACTTCTATTAATTATTTCAATTGTTTAGCTTCAGCTTCATATAGTGTTAAGTAGTATTGAACTTTATATGTTTAAAGAATTAAAAAAAATCTCCCGGGGGTGAGTCGAACACCCGATCTCAAGATTACTCTGAGTTTATCTCTTTACAGTCTCGCGCCTTAGCCAGCTTGGCCACCGGGAGGTACGGTTATGGCTTCGGAAGACGTTTTAGAAAAAATCAGCACACACGAGATATTGGTTCACGATTTTGGGTTTCGAAGTAGGTGGGATACAGCAGCAGTTATAACAGTCTAATGAGGCGAATAAATGAGATCTAGCAAGTGCAATAATAATCACCTGTAATAGAAAGTATCAATAGTTTATCTCTAAGATATAGTGAGCTCAAAGGAACTTTTCTATCATGATAATAATGACATTGAAACTATTTAACTGCAAAAGAACTATTGGTCATATTCTCCAATGGCATGAAAGCTTTAGATAAATACTAGCATTATTTCAGCACTATACAAGTCATGAAAAGTAAAGTCTAGCCGGGAGTCATATAATTCCGAGGGAGATATTACTGTGGGTGCGGAATTGGTCCGGCCCTCCAAGAAGTAATAAAATACAATATGTTTAAGGAAAAGAAGCACTCTCAATCCCCGATATGTCTATACAACTTGATGTATGATGTTTGATAGATCAGATTATAGAAAGCTTACCATAATAAAATTTAAATTGATAGCAGCCAATCATGTGGGGTGTTTTTACTATTACCGTTATCATATACAGTTTTTACTCATTATTGCAGAATATCACGTGGAATAGGATAAACCAAGTAATAAAAGAAGTTTGCAATTATTGACAATATATAAAGTTAAATTCATATAGTTTGATTCTTTACTAAAGATGACTAGTACATTTGAAGTATTATCTCTGATAGTATGTCAAATCAATGAACAAGCTAAGGGTCATATTTTCACTACTAGGCTGTCGAAATCTGTTGAATCATCCTATTCTAGTTATTTTAAAGATTCTGATGTGATCACTAGTTTAATCGATACTAAAGATCCTTTATTAGTTGTTGATGATTTCTTAACAAAATCAGATGATACTTTGGTATCTGTGATTACTAATGGGAAGACTTTGTTTAAAAACTTACCTAATTTATCATTAAATTCATTTAATTCGAAACCAGTGGTTTTTAATATTGAATTATCAAATTTCGATTTCCTGATAATTACAAGTTTAAGAGATTTAAATTTACCAGTATTGATTAGTCAGTCATCTAGTAATGTTGTTTTAAACACTAGAGTTGGTTATAATTTGGCTTATAAACTTAAGAAACTGGTTTTTAATTTTATTGTACCTTTCACTTCTTCTTCTAATGTGAAACTTCCTCCATTGAGTCTTGATAAATTTTTATTACCTGACTTAGAGAGTTTATCAGTTGATGATGTTTTATACAAGTTGAGCCTTAGTCCCTTCTTTTCTTTAAATGGAAAGTCTGTTAAAAAACCAAAAGATTTGGTGGTTTATTTGGGTATCGTTAATGATGAATTAGTTAATCAATTTACTAAACAAAATTCTTTATTAATTGCTATCAGTTTATACAGACCATTTTATTTGAATAACTTATTATCAATAATTCCTTCATCCATTGAGACGTTGACTTTGGTCCAACAAACTACCAGCCCTTCCTCCAATTTTTCACCTTTATTATTGGATTTCTTTCAAGATTACTCCAAATTTCAATCAATAAAGAATTTTAATAAAATTATTGCAGCTTATTTCGGCTTCAGTAAATCAAGTGAAACCTTAGTTGCTAATTTATTGAAAAATACAAGATCTGATAACCCACTTCAAAATTTGGTATTTGGTAAAGCCAATGTTGAATTATCTACTAAATTCGAAAAGGAAAGATTGGAAAGAGCCAATCAAGCTCAAAAGTTGGCTTACAACTTAGAAGAGCCTTATGTAAAACTCTTGAACCAAGCTAATTCAGATGTTTCTATCTTAAATGAATTCAACAGTGAGGATATTGGTCAATCTAATCCGGAATTTGGATTTGGTAAATTTTTACGTTTAAAACAAGATTTAAACCAATTTGTTGATTTAATTTATGATGCTATCCAATCTAACAAATTCAAGACTTTGGATAATAAGTCATTAGTTGAATTATTATCGAACTGGATTAATGCTACTAAGTCACCTACAAAGTTCGAATCGTCTTCTATTGATGAGATTGTTAAGTTATTGGAATCGGATGAAATAAGCGATATTTCAAAAGAGATTTTGGAGAAGAAGGACTTGTTTCATTTAACTTCAAGCTGGTTAATTGGATCGGATGCTTGGTCGTACGATTTAGGATCTTCTGGTGTTCATAACTTAATATCTTCCACTGAAAATGTGAATATGTTAATTATTGATAATGAACCTTTCAGTGAAAAGAAGGTGAATGGATTCCGTAAAAAAGATGTTGGATTATATGCAATGAATTATGGGAATTGTTATGTTGCTTCTGTTGCAATCTATTCTTCATATACGCAAGTTTTACAAGCTTTTATTGAAGCTGAAAAGTTCAATGGACCATCAATTATTTTGGCATATTTACCTTACCATTCTGAACAAGATAACACTTTGGAAATCTTGAAGGAAACCAAAAAAGCTGTTGATTCTGGTAACTGGCCTTTATATAGATACAATCCAGTATTAGATGATGAATCCAAATTTAAGTTAGATTCATCTAACTTGAAGCAACAATTGAAAGAGTTTTTGGATCGTGAAAATAGATTAACTTTATTAACAAAGAAAGATCCCGAATTATCCAGGAATTTACAATTAAATACAGTCACCGAGTCTAAAATTCAACAATCAAAAGTGGCTGATGAATCTTTTAATAAATTATTACAAGGATTATCAGGACCTCCATTAACTGTCGCTTTCGCTTCTGATGGGGGTAATGCCGAAGCAGTTGCTAAGAAAATCAATAGACAAGCTTTAGGAAGAGGTTTAAAGTCGGTTGTCTTGCCAATGGATGATATTTCCATTGAAGATTTACCAAATGAAACAAACATTGTATTTGTTACTTCTACATCTGGTCAAGGTGAATTCCCATTAAATGGTAAACAATTTTGGGAAGAATTAAAGTCATCAGCTGATTTGGATCTTACTAGTGTTAAATACTCTGTTTTTGGTATGGGTGATTCTGAATATTGGCCAAGAAAAGAAGATAAGCATTATTACAATAAACCAGGTAAAGATTTATATGCCAAGATGAAATTATATGGAGCTCAAGTATTAGCTGATTTGGGATTAGGAGATGATCAAGATGCTGATGGTTTCAATACTGGATTAAATGAATGGATGCCAAAATTATGGACTGCTTTAGGTGTTGACTCTGTTGCCGGAATTGAAGAACCTAAACCAATCACTAATGAGGACATGAAGATTGGATCCAACTTTTTGAGAGGTACTATTGCTGAAGGATTACAAGATAAAAGTACAGGTGCTATTAGTGCTGTAGATCAACAATTGACCAAATTCCATGGTATTTATATGCAAGATGATCGTGATATAAGAGAGGAACGTAAAGCTCAAGGTATGGAACCAGCTTACGCCTTTATGGTCAGATTGAGATTGCCAGGTGGTAAAGCAACACCAGACCAATATTTAAAGATGGATGAGTTGGCTGATGTCAGAGGTAATGGTACAATTAAATTGACTACTAGAGCTACTTTCCAATTACATGGTGTCGTGAAGCATGATTTAAAGCCTGCTATTAGGGGTATGAATGCTGCATTATTAGACACTTTAGCTGCTTGTGGAGATGTTAACAGAAATGTGATGGTAAGTGCTTTGCCAATGAACTCCAAAGTCCATCAACAAGTCAGTGATGTTGGTACTCTCATTTCAGAGCATTTATTACCTCAAACTACTGCTTATCATGAAATTTGGTTAGAAGGTGCTGATGAAGCTGATAAACCAGGTGATAGAGAAGTCTGGGAGAATAGAAACGATGGTCCTAAAAAGAAAAAGACTTTAGTTAGTGGTAATGCATTAGTTGATTATGAACCAATGTATGGTCCTACTTATTTACCAAGAAAGTTTAAGATTGTTATCACAGTTCCACCTTACAATGATGTTGATGTTTATGCACATGATGTTGGTTTAATTGCAATTGTTGAGAACAATGAGGTTATTGGATTCAATGTCTTAGCTGGTGGAGGTATGGGTACCACTCATAATAACAAGAAGACTTACCCAAGAACCGGGTCTTTATTGGGTTACATTCCAAAAGGTCAAGTTCATATTGCTTGTGAAAAGATAATGTTAGTTCAAAGAGACTTTGGTGATAGAACCAATAGAAAACATGCCAGATTAAAATACACCATAGATGATTTGGGAGTTGAAGTATTCAAAGGAAAAGTTGAAGAATTATTAGGATACAAATTTGAAGAACCAAAAGCCTTTGAAATAAAATCTAATATCGATTACTTTGGATGGTGTAAAGATGAAAATGGTTTGAACCATTTCACGTTTTTCATTGAAAACGGTAGAATTGAAGATACACCAGAATTACCACAAAAGACAGGATTAAAGAAAATTGCCCACTTTTTAAGACAAGGTAGATCCGGAGAATTCAGATTAACTGGTAATCAACATTTACTTATTTCTAATATCGAAGATTCTGATTTAGAAGAAATTAAGTCAATCATGACGGAATACAAATTGGATAACACTGATTTCAGTGGTTTGAGATTATCTTCAGCTGCTTGTGTAGCATTCCCAACATGTGGTTTAGCTATGGCCGAATCTGAAAGATACTTGCCCGAATTAGTTAGTAAATTGGAAGGTGCCTTGGAAGAATATGGATTAAGACATGATTCTGTTGTTATGAGAATGACTGGTTGTCCAAATGGTTGTGCCAGACCTTGGGTTGCTGAGGTAGCTTTGGTCGGTAAGGCCTACGGAGCATATAATTTGATGTTGGGAGGAGGACATCATGGACAAAGATTGAATAAAATTTATCGTTATTCAATCAAAGAAGATGAAATCTTGGATATTTTAAAACCATTATTTAAGAGATGGAGTTTGGAAAGATATGAAAATGAACCATTTGGTGATTTTGTGATAAGAATTGGAGTTATCAAACCAACCACTGAAGGTAAATATTTTCATGATGATATTCCAGAAGATGCTTAGTATTTTTTTTTATTTATTATACAGTATGTAAAATCATCATAAATTCGTTTAAAGGTGTTTTGTATTACCGGTCGTTGCTCGTCACTAATTTTATTTTATTTCTCTACTCTTTATCTTTAATTTGTTCAACATCTTTCACCAAAGTTTTCAAATTCAATCGCTTTCTACGTTCAAGTTGTAGGATGTGCTTAATTTTGATGTTCCATAAGGTGGCGTTTACCGAGTTAACCTTCCGATTGATTTTATGATTGCATGACTCAGAAACTGCTTTTGATTCCTCTATTAACAGCTTCAATTTCTGGTCAGTTAGCTCTTTATATTTATTAATCAACAACTCTTTCTGCCTTCTAGTGTAAACCATTAGAGAATATAATAAAGCGCACTTTTGTCGAAAAATAACCAAATCTCAAAAAATCGGTGGCAATACTAATAGAGGTTCCTAAGATTACTTTTAACAGTTATTGATAACACAATAGATCATCTAAAAAGAATAATAATACAAAATGGTGTCGGAAGCTACTATGATAGCAATTGATAACTCAGAATATATGAGAAATGAGGATTATATTACTTCGAGATATGAAGCTCAATTATCAACCTGTGAGTACATATTTAGAAAGAAGGTCAATGCTAATCCGGAAAATACCGTTGGTCTATTAGCTTATGGAGGCAATGGACCTGAAGTATTGAGTACTTTGACCACCGATTATGGGAAGATCTTATCTGGAGCTCATGACACCAAGATTCATGGAGGAAATCACTTCTCTAGTGGGATTCAAGTTGCCGCATTAGCATTAAAGCATCGTCAAAATAAAGTACAAAGTCAAAGAATCGTGATATTTGTTGGAAGTCCTGTTAATGAAACAGAAAAGGAGTTGGAAAAATTGGCAAAGAAAATGAAGAAGAATAATATTGCTATAGACATTATAAACTTTGGAGAAGAAAGTGTAAATACAAGTAAATTGGAGAAATTTAACAGTATTATAAATAATCATGAAAATTCACATTTGGTAACAGTTCCTCCTGGGCCAAGAGCATTATTTGAAGTTGTTGCAAATTCTCCAATCTTGATGGAAGGAGGATTTGATGGTGATGATTCTGGTATGGGAATGGGATTCGATGGTTTTGGTGGTGCTGCTGGTGATGGTGATTTAATTGATCCTGACATGGATCCTGATTTGGCATTAGCTTTAAGGCTTTCTTTAGAAGAAGAAAAGGCCAGACAAGAAAGAGAAAAACAAGAGAAGGAGAAGGAACAAGAGAAGTCTGATTTGCTGAAAATAGATGAAACTAAAGAACCAGAAAATGATAAAGATAACGATAAAGATACTCCAATGGTAGATGCTGATAAATGATGAATTCGACCCAATTTGATTAACTTTTTATCTCTATTCTCATATAATAAATATTTTTCATTGTGTAATTTGGCCGCAAAAATAATAAAAATGGAAAAAAAATAGAATTAAAAAACACTATAGCGATTGCAAAAAAGTCTTAAGAAAGAAGCATAATTGATGTTAAGTAGAAACAACAGAAAGAAGGGTAGTCATAACTCTTCCAACTGTAAAGATGGATCTATCATATTCATTGCTCCATATAGTGAAAAGGTAACCGAGCCAATTGAACTTACCAGAAGTCATTTTCTTGATGCTTACTCTAAAGGGAAGTGGAATTTATCAGAAATTTCACAGCCTAAATGTGTTGAAAAAGAGCTGTTTATGAAACCTCCAGAATGTTATAATGAGTTTTCTAGACATTCAATTGTTCAAAGCTATATTGAAAAAGCCCAATGGGGTGAAAAAGCTATATTCAAAAAGATAGCAGGTGGCTTGAGAAAGAAATTTAATGTCAATGGTGTAAGTATTTCTTTGATAGCAGACACCAAAGTGGTTTTCAAATACGAGTGTTCTTTGAACATGAACGAAGTTAGTCGGTTTGTCACTATGGATGGTCATGCAATATTGTCTCAAGATTATTTTTTACTTCTTGATGCTTCAAAAGATTGGAGAACTAGTGGGAATCCCTTTGTTACTGGAATCCCATTTATTAAATTTTATTGTGGCGTTCCTCTTATGACAAGTAAAAAAGAGCCAATTGGTATTCTAGCTGTGTTTGATTCTTTTGCCAAACGTGAATTTTCATCTGAAAATATTGAGTTATTAATGGCTGCAAGAGATGAAATTATGCACATTTTAAATTCTTCTCAGTCAGAATTATCAAGGAAATACGGCGCATTATGCTTGACTAACAGGAATATTATTTTGAAATGTGATGATAAATTGAATGAATTGAATGAACTTAAGTTGAAGCTTGGTAGAGCTACATCACGAGGTTCTTTAATGACAGTTTTTGAGAAAGATGGATCTGGAGGTCCATATATTCAAAATCAAAACTTTAAATTCTTAACGAAGACGTCCCATGAAGATGAAAAGCAAGAAATGTTATTCAATCAAAATTTAAGAAGAAAACTTGTAAAAGCTGGTTCAATCAAAAGAGCATCAAATGTATTTTGCAAAACCTTATGCAATCAGTATAATATTGATTTTGTATATGTATTAGAGATTAGAATTTCTGAATGCTATCAAATAGCTGAAAAATATTTCCCAAAAGAGAATAAGGTTGAAAGTGATACATTTTTAAATTTCCAAAAGCTTATCAAAGATACCAATAAGGAAAATGTATTCATGTCTAGAATTATGGGAAGCTTTGGATCTAAACACAATTCACTTAATTTTGAAAACCTTATACATCAAAAAAGCTTTGAAACTGAATTTGGGCTTCACTACATAAATAAAGAACAAACTATGATTTATAACAGTGGGATATTGATGCCGTTTTTTAGACACAATTCAAAATTAGTTAGACAAAATAAGCTAAGGCCACTGAAACGTACTAATGATGAAATGACAAAGTTGTTTTTAAGATCAGGAGGGTATATCATTGGGTTATTCAATGAAGATCTGGATCGAAAATTCCAAGATAATACAATTTCCAAGATTTTCAGTGGTGTTAGTGTGTTAAGAAAGCTCTATATAAGCGGATAATAATGAAGTATAATATAATTTCGTTATAAACCATAAAGTAAAAGTTACATTCCCAATTCATTCATCACAGCAAGCTCTTCGTCGTAATCATCCTCCACATCTTCAAGTATAGGAGGATTTGGTTTTGGGTTAATAACAGCAGCTGAAAGAAACTGATCTTCATCAGAAAACATTTCTTCGTCATTGTCGTTTGGAAGTGAAGTTTTAGAGCTTACTGCTTGAGTTTCCACTTGTTGTGGTATATTTGGCTCTTTTTCATGGTTCCTTTGAATATGTGAAGTTGTGTTGTGCTCTTGGTTGTTGTGTTCTTGGTAGTTGTGCTCTTGGTCATACAAGTCTTCATCGGGATCAACAAAAAGGGCATTACCTGTCATAAAGGAGAAATCGTCTTCAACGTGATAATCATCTTCTTCGTCTTGTTCTATATCATCATTAGCAGCAACATTGTTAATAACAGATGGTACAGACCCGTCCTGAGCAGCTTCAGCTGAGTGCATATCAGGAATAGGCACGTCAATTACACCCATTTCACCTCTTAATTTATTTATTTCAGCTTCTATCAATTTTTTTCTATATTGTTTCAACATTGGTGCTCGATTAACAACACCTCTTATTAACTTCACACCATCATAAAATTTTGCTCGTGGAAACATGGTATGACACCATAATTGGTAGAACTGTAAAACCGAAGAGAGATTTTGATATTCTACGTCATATCTTTTCGTCTTTGAAACAGATTTGTGCTTCTGATCATTCTTCTTTATTATTCGATTAACTTTATGATAATTTTTTGCAATGTAGGAAACCCCATTTTTACCCAAAAGTCTTTCCTGATCAATTTTAGGAATCTTAGTTCTCTTTGTCACCTTCAATTGGTCATCTAGTCCTAAAATATCATCTGCTGCTTGAGACATTGATGCAATAATAAACGAAAATTACACGCGTAAGTAAATAAATCGCAGGACAAAATGAGGTTTTTTGTGCAAACCAAAAAAAAAAAAACCCCGTTTATTAGTTCTAGAATAACCCTATGTAATAAGACATACATTCTATTTTAACACCTAGGTAAAATTTTTCAACAATATTATTATTCATGTGTTTCATAAGGTTTAATTGCAAAAAAAAAAATATGTTGCTTATGTCAATGCTTATATAATCCATAAGTTGTGTGTAACAGCAAGTTGGCAAACAAGGAAAAAGAATCCCCAGACAAAGAGGGAGAGAAAAACTTGAACAATAAAATAATCAAATGAGGCCCTGCAGAAACGATGAGCAGTAGTAAATGTATAACAAGAAACGATTGACTTCTAATGACCGTGGCTATAACCGGAAGGGGGGGCAATGAGAGATGAGACCGCAATATGCGTGCAGTGTTGTTGTTTCCAGTTGATATGTCAAATAATAAAAAAATCTCTATAGTATATCCTGTGTATAACTAGAAAAGACACTAGTGATGCAATCACACATTTTAAGGTTTAGTACCGTTGTACTCCATATAAATATCTTGTAGAGTAATTATTTTTACTAAATATCTTTTAAATTTCAAACTTATATTGTTTCCAATAGTATACGGTAAAAAGGGGATCAAGCAAACGAGTATTTGAAAATTAATTATAAATAAGCATTAATTTCCACAATCACCCGAAACCAAGCCGATGTTCAGTTTGATATTATCGGTATTATCATTTTCATTATGTGTTGGATTTCCATTGCTACTTACAATTAAACTGGTTAATCTGTTAGACATTAAGTCAGATTCTTTGGCTACTCAAGTTAATCAATTAAGATTTTTATTCAATTATTGGATATACTATGTAATACTTGCTGTTGTTCAAAACTCACTTGTTTTAAAAGCGATAGATATTTCATTATTTAATATTGGAGAGTTGCTTTTTTTTTTCCTTAAAATATGGTTATTTTATGGTAAAGGATGTTTAGTATTATCATACTATTATGTTAACTCTTTTATATCCAGATTATTAGGAAATACTAATCGTTCCAATTTGGAAGTCTTGGAGATAAGATTTATTGATCCTGTTGCAAATATTATTACAATGAATACGGTACTATTGAATCACGGATTAAATTTCCTTAATCATTTGACAGGTTCCAATAATATTGTTAATTCGGTAGTTTTGAATTTTCAATATTTTATTCTTACTTTGACCAATCATTACAAACAAGGAAATTTAAGGTCTCCTTATTTTATTGGTACGTCATTACAGTATTTCTGTTCAATTGATAATCTGGCTGTCTATAAACAGTACAAATTGACTAATCAATTCTTAGGCTATTTCACTTTGAAAATACCGCCTACTGGTACAATTTATTCACCCAAATCATCAAGAAATCCTTCAAGAAAGCTGTCAAATCCAACATTAAATAATAGAAAAGTTAGAGTCAACCCGGCTAATCAACCTTATTCATTATCTTTTCCTCAATCTAATAAAACTTCTAGCACTCCTCATCAGAGAGCCAATAGTAATGGAAGCCATCAAAGATCTGGTAGTGGAAATAGTCTCACAAGACCTATTTTCAGTGACAACAGTGATCCTTCTACTCCAAAAGTTTTCTTAACGCCAGAAGTGAGTCCTAGGTTATCGGGTAGAACTATATCACTAACGGAAACTCTTGATGATTTAGAGCCATTGGATCCTAGGACACTGAATCTAGGGTATACTTCACCCGATACACAATCTGAAGTTCTTAAAGTTGCAATAGAAGAAGCTATAAAATCTAAGGGAATTGATGGTTCCGGCAATTATAAATCTACCTCATCTTCTCAATCTCCAACTAATCAACTAAACATGCCACCCAATACCATTTCCATCGATAAAGCATTGAATGAATTCACAAATGATCGTAATCGTTCAAGATCTTCTTCTTTGCTTTCTAATCCCCCTTATCCTGTGAACTAATGTATACTATGTACGAAATATTAATTATATATTCATCTTAATGATTTTTCGCAGTCAAATTTTTTTGATTATGTATTTATGTGAATACCTTCCTCGATTGAATACCATCTCTATCACTGTTGATTTCCCTGAAGAGATCAAAGAAATAACAGGGTTATCTTTAAAAGGTGGTAAGGTTTACATAAAAACCAGCAAAGAGTACATATTGGAACTTCCAATATCAGAAGTGGATTTACAATTGCAAATTTTGAAGAAAACAAGTCATGATACATTACTGATTTCTTTCAAATGTCCAAATAAATCACAGTCCAATAATTTCATGAATCTACTAGAAAACCAATTATGGTCCTGTAAGGACTTACTTAAGACTCCCAAAGATGATAGGAATAGGAATATATTTCTGTTTAAATGTAATAAGTGTGATTGCAAGATTATTGACTCGACATCGATAAAACGTTTTAGTGATCTGCCGTCAGAATTTTGGTCAGAAATGATGGATTTCTGGCATTGTCATAAACCACATACTCATCAGCCACACAATAAAAATTATAACGGGGATATAACACCACAAGAGGACCTGATAATAATAGGCAATTATTACTTTCTTCTAAATAAAAAACAACCGATATCAAGTCTAAATGTCAACAATAACAAAGTTTATTGTAATTGTGGCAATGTTTTAGGTGAAACTACAACTACAGCTATCAAGATATTTAAATGGACATTAGTTCTCGAATATAATTCAAATATCGAAAGATATCCTTCTTATCTTTATGTTTACAATATTCTACTTGATAAAATCAACTTATATGCTACCAGAAAGGTTTTCGTTAATAACTATTTAATATGGATTTTTAATATTGGTATAGATGTGACTTTTCAAGACGTCAAGTTGTTAAATGGGTTAAAAGTACTTTATTGCAAAACAGATAACAAAGATGTAAGTGATGAACAAATAATCGTTGACAAAGAAATATTCGAAGCATTTCTAAACGAACTTAATGAAATCAATAAGCTTTTCCCAGCTCAAGGACGACTGGTTCAAATGAAAGAGGATGATACTTTTGTAAATTACAATATTAGTTATATAGGTTTGCATGTATAAATTATGCTTCTAAAACTTCTTTTACAGCAGGAACAATTTGCTTTCTAGATGCTGCCAAGTTTGATTGGTTATGAAGTCTTATAACCTTAGCTTCATTAAGTGCCTTTAATCTCTGTTCAAACTTTTCCAAGTTGTAGATATCATTGTTAAGCTTTAAACTGCTTAATAATAAATCAAATGTATTGAAAACATCAATGTGCTTGGAATCCTTATTATATATAACAAACATTTCCCTTCTGTATTGCCCTGAATTATCAGTGTGAGAAGGAGTGGCCAATAATAAATCTAATTCAAAGGTATTCATAACGTTATCAATACCATCGAGAATCTCTTGATTAGAATAAGTTTTAAATGTCCAGTAAGCAGACTTTCCCATTGAGCTAAAACCAACATTCATGCCCTTAAAATTGAATTGCTTGTAGTCTTTTCTCAAAACTTCATTAAACTTGAATCCTGTTAAATCTTTTTTGGCTTGTTTGACTTGCTTGTAGAAACCGGTGAAATGATCAGCAAAAGACATTGTTCTAAACTCGGGTTCTAAAATCGATTCATATGTTTCAAAAGCAATTATATCATTCTGTTCAACTTTCTCTGTCAAATTGCTAGTATCAATCAACAACGGAGCAATTAATAATTTGACTATTTGACCATTATCTTGTCTGAAAATTTCAACATCATTAATTTTTTTGAACCAGTAATTGAACACTAAAGAAGAACAAGATCCATTAGAAGTTATAATACGGGGATTCGCATCCATAAACACGTGTTCATCGGCATGATGATCTATAATACCTATGACTGTGACCTTTCCATTCTTAGTTTGTTCAATCAAAGTTTCTCCTTGTATATTGCAATGATCAACTAAAATAATCTCCACGTTGTCATCGCCTGCAATTACTTTGAAGTCTTCAATGAAATACAAAAGATCTTCTGTAATTGAATTGTTTTCCAATACAAATTTGATATCTCTACGCAATTTAAAGTCTTGCCTAGGAATATTGATCATTGGAATCATCACAGTAGAATCATATCTATAATTTAAGTAAGAGTACCCCAAAGCACTTATAACAGAGTCCAAGTCAGCTGATTGGTTACCAGTGACGAATCGAAGTGGTTTAAGTCCTCCTTCGACCTGTTTCTTCACTACTTGTAAGAATGATCTAATAGACATGCTTAAATTTTAAGTCGCAGATGTATTTCAATAGAATTTTGGTATTAAAAATTAATTTAAGTGAAAATCACAAATTGTTAAAAACAATTTTTGTTTATTGTTGAAAAATCTATTTAGCATAATGTAATTTAAAATTCAACCATTGTCTTTTAACGATTTCTTCAGGAGGTAAGGAAATGTGACCATAGGAAATTGGTTTGAAGTAAAAGAAGAAATAGATCAATCCAGCAGTACAAATGGTCAAAAAAATAGATAATCTACGTTTTTGAATTCCAATTGGACGACCGGTTCCAACTCTATTATTTGAGCAAATAAACTCAACCAAACACCCTGAAAATAAGGCACCGATTAAATGGGCTGGTAAGTAGTGATGTAAGAATTTTTGTCTACCCATCAAGAAGAATGGGAAGTAGTGACAGCACCATCCAACAAAGAAGAATCCCATGGTATTGTATAATCTTACTCTTGATCTTTCAGTTAATAAATGGATATTTCTACGGAGGGTGACTTGATCTGCTAAAAGAAGGCCCAAGTAAATGGCAATGAAGCATACTTCAAGCCAGAAACCAACAACATTACCAGTAAAGTAAATTTGTCTTCTGTTTACATTATCATTCCAAAAGGAAACCCCTGATAAAGCTAATGGCCATTCATCTGGTTGAGAAGCAAATGGATGACTTGCTGATAATTTGTTATTATGATAGAACATTAAGAATTGTAATTCCCACCATTTTTTAAGGAAAGATCTTGGTTTAACCTTCTTTGGAACATAAATATTTCTTGGATCCGATTCAGATAAATTAACAATGGTGTCAATGGTCCAAGTATTAGAAGTATCCAAATTCTTTTTATTACCACTAACTTCTTGTTGATTAAATCCCCATTCTGGTAAATGTTCATCATCATGAGTCCACATTGAAACCACAGTATCAACATGAATGAATCTTAAAGGTGTAGTTTTTGTTTTAACGAGTTTTCTTTTATTCTTATTGACATTAGCACCTCCTTCAGCCAATCTAATTCTGAATAAACTTTCATTATAGGCTTTACTATGAATTTGTTCATCAAAAGTGACAGTGAATTCTTCATTAGTAGATTTCAATGGAGAGGCAACATCATGGGTTAATAAATATCCTCCAGTTCCAATATGTTTTAATCTAACAATATCATTAGTGTAAAGGGCAACACCTTTGTCATAAGATGGGTTTGTTGGAATAATTTGCCAATGGTTATTTGTATCATTAATGATGCTCTCAATATCATTTGCAATAGCTTTAATAGCAGTAACTTGTTGAGTATTTGAAGAAATTCTACCATCTTCATAACGCAATGGGTACACAGCACTGTGTGAATGCAAGAATGCATCGGTTTCAGTATGTTTGATAGTAACTATATCATTAAAGTTAACAAGCTTACTATGTTTAGCCATTGGAGATTCAACTAATGATTCTTGAAATTCACTAGACATAAAAGCGTCACCAGGACCTGATTTGGTTAAAATGGAGAAATGAACATAGAACCAAAATAAGTATAAAATAAATGGGAAAACAATTAAAGAATAGAATCTAGCAGCAAAATGTTGAGTGAATTCATATAAAGTCAAACCTCTCTTATAATCCAACCAGTACCACAATTCCAGAATTACAGCAACACCAACAGCAACATATGTTAAAACACCCACATATTTAGTGGAGATGACCAATGATAAAGAAACACCAGTAGCATTTAACCAAATCCACCACCATTTAGTGAATGGCTTGGAACGATAAGTGGAGTATTTTACATAACAGAACATGGTTAATGCAACAGCCAAATTTAAAGTAGCATCCAAAAGGATTAATCTTGAATCAATAATATGGGCATTGTCAAAACATACAAGAAAACTGGCAAAGAGACAAGCATCAACGCTATAGCCCAAAGTTTTTAAAGTCATAAATATAGTTGGAACAATCAAAGTACCTTGGATAGCCACCATGGATCTGTATGCCACATAAGGAACATTGGGTGCAATATAATCATCATTAATATTTTCAAACTTAAATTTCCCATCATAACCGACTAACCAACCTACAAATGCAATCAATAATTTAGCAAATGGAGGATGTAAGTCAAAGAAATAAGTTCTTTCCAAGTAATAAGAAGCAAACTTTCCGAAATGAACTTCATCAAATACAACTCTAGAGGGAAAGCTGATTTTATCAAATCTTGTGTAGATTGCAAATGCTGTGCAAATAGCTAATGCGATCCAGTATTTAGAATCGGATTCTTTAGCTACATAGGTTTCAATGGGCTTATCATCAAGCTCTTCTTGAGCCTTCTTCTCAGACAATGGTTTCTTGGAGCCTCTTTTCTTAAGGGTTTGAGACAGTGACATCTTTCAAACTCTAATCAATTGGAGATTCTAATAGCTAATCGTGAAAATTCGTGAAAAAATATTGATTTTTCAACACGTAATACTGAATAACAAAAACGCGCTACTTGAGAGAGACAATACAACAATAGAGGGTCCCCTGTCAAATAATATATTATAAATAAAAAGTCTGTAAAGGTCAAAATCGTCACATGTGCTTCTTGGATCTCTTTTGATATCCACCTCTTCCTTTGATAATTGGAATACTTTGAGATGATCCTACTTGCTTTCCTATTGGAATTGGAGTGTGCAATGGAGGAGTATTGAAAGGTACTTGGGAGTTTATTCCTAATGATTCCGAGGAAGAACTAGAGTTGTTTCGATTGAATTCGTACATCTCCATTGGTGTAGGTGCAAGGATTCCATTAGAAGGTTGAACCAGACCTTGAGTTGGATTGTGTGTTTGGTTAATGCTTGATCCAATACTTGAATTATGCATGTTGGAGTGTGATTGTGACCCTCTACCATAATCACTAATGGAACCAGGAATTGAGATGGGTCTTGAAGTAGAAAGTTGTGCTATCTTGACGTTCTTTTCCTCTATTAAAGTTTCATACTTGATGATGATTGTAGTTAGCTCTTGAATCTTCTTTTCGTATTGATTTGCAACAGTGTTTATTTGGTATGAAATTTCGTTTCTATTGGATTTCATCTTGGAATCAGCTGCTATTTCGATGTTTTTGATCTTATCCTCCAATTGTGCAATATGTTTGATCAATTGATCGTTTTTATCTCTTAACATATTGATCTCCTGTTTCAATTGAAATTGTTCTTTTTCGTGGGCTTCAACATTATATGATGGTGTATTACTCTGAGAATTATTAATGTTTTCTTGAACAGTAAGACCTTCGAGTTTCTTCTCTAATAATTTGAAATCCATACCCATATCTGTCAACTTATTGTTTAGGCTAAATATTTCTTCATTTTTATTTGGTATCACTTTTTTGATAAGATCATCTAGCTGACTTTTAAGTTGATCATTTTCTAACATACTCTTATTCATATTACTTTCAATGGTGGAAGAGTAATCCTGTAACGCCATGAACTTTTGTGTCACCTGATAGACTTCTTGTTTAAGACGTTCGATAACTTTATCACTCTCCTGTTGAATACGCATACAGGAGTCTTTCAAGTTGGAAATCACTGCATTTAAGTCCTCTTCCTCATCTGGAAAGTGACCTGGGTGAAGAACGCTTTGATATGCAACTGTCTTCATTAATTTATTCATCTTAAGTTTCAATTTGATATACTGGAATTTATTAAGATGCTTCATATAACTGGAAAATTCAAATTCATTTTTTAAAAGAAGCAATTCTCTATGATAAAAATCAAGAGCAGATCCAGAATTTTGTTTAGTAATATCTGACATGTTGCTCAAAGTACTACTTACACCGAATGCTGTTTGCTTACTGGAATCTATCGATGCAATTGATGGCTGTGCTCTTGGACCATTCCCTCTACCCAATAAACTATGGACGTCATTTGAAACTGTTGGTTGTATATTATCTGGTACCGTAGCTTGCATATCAACAGAAGATGCAGGATTGAATAACTTCTCATGGTTGGAAAATAAGTCATGTATTGGATCACTATCATTTCTTCCTGTTTTACGATGTTGTTGTTTCAAATCAGTGACTTCATTAATGTCTGTCAATGTCGTAGTATTAGGAGATTTGTCAAACTCAAAGTCTTTGAATGTTACTCCATTGTTTTTCTTATTGCCAATAACAAGATTGGTGGGAGCCACTGACAATTTTCTAGATGCAATATGGTGAATATTCTGATTATTATTACTACTACCACTCAACAAAGGTGATACTGTAGTGTTCAGTGTCACAGGAGTTAATCCATTAGATTTATCATAATAAACCAGGCCACTAGAGTTTCTGTTAGAAGTCCCTGATTCTCCTGATTTTGATTCGAATATTGTAGAATCAACATCATCTGAAATAAAGAAACCCAATGCAGGATTTAAGCTCAAACATCCTATCATGATTTCTTCAATCCCTAAAGAATCACCATCTTTATCTTCTATTAACCATTTTGTAGGATTCTTTAATTCATACTCAATTGTCAAACGTTCTGGATGCAAAAAATTTGGATGTAATCTTAAACTTTGTAAAAATTGTTTGGAGATCTTCCCTACAATTCCGATATGGCTTTTATCTTTTGGTGAAAGATCTTCATTATCAAGCTTATCAAGTAAGATTAAATGTGATCTGGCAAGAAGGGTAGGAGGATGTTGATTAAAATAGTTGATTGGTCCATTTGAAAACGTCACAAAAGTGTAGGGGAAAAACCCATAGATAATTGTAGCTAAATGACCAGCATCTAGAGTAACTCTATTATCCAAATTATAATCCTCCATAACTTCATTTTTATAGTTTACGGCCATTGGCCATGGGTTTTCCACACTTTCTAGTGCCTTTTGTAATTTTTCAATACGTTGTGGGATATTGTAAGCATATATGTACCATAAAGCAATCCTTGTATATATAACCATCAAGTCAGGTGCAAAATCAGATAATTTATCACTAACTAATGGAACCAACATAATAAGTACTGATAATGCAGAATGGAGTATCTTTTCATTAAAGTCAAAAACAAGGCATTTGAATATGTTACTGAAAATTGGTAATTCAGTTAATTTATATAGACTTGAAGATTTTGAATTCAAAACTTTGCCTAGTAAGGCAAGCATTTCTAGACGTTCATCAGGTATTAGAAAGTGCTCATTTAAAACAATTCCAAATGTCAAAGGATGGATTAATGCATATTTATAAAGTAAATCAGCCGAATTACTTTTAATGAATCTTATTCTTTCATAATAATCTTGAGTTTGTTTCTCCTCTTCAGTAAAATTCAATCCAATAAAATGGAACCTTTCGTCTTTTCTAGCGAGATAAAGATCGAAAAGATATCGTATTACATTTTCAGCGATGGCTTCTCTTTGATCATTAAGTGGAGGGTCTTCACTTGTTTCATAATCTACTAATCGATCAATCAAAGATCTACACTTTTGAATAAAGGCTCTATCAAAATTAGCACCATCAACTGCTGGTCTGAGGTAAGTTTTAAGCCATAAATCAGTCTCCTCAGGGCTTAAGACAGGTAGCAAGTTTGTAAGGATTTCTAGAAACAAGATCTCTCTTGATAATTGGGATTCAGGCTGAATATGAGACAAATAAAAGTGATATAATTCGTTATGAAGGTTAGTGGATTGCCTTATGCTTTGCAACGTGTTATGCTTTTCTAAGAACGCATTTATTGTTTTGAATAATGCCGCCGTTTGCGTGCTTTTCTCTGAATCTTCCTCCCAGTACTGAAATACCGAGTTAAGGTCCTTTAAAAGAGTCCTTGATGACCCTTGCATTGTAGCTTTTAGGAAATTAGAATCAAAAGAAAAACTTATCTCATCTAAGTCTTGAAATGCGGAAATCCCCAGACTTCTGATGACAATGGGTAAGAAGTTACTTGATTTGGTTACTAAAGTTGATGGGTTTAGCTATGGAGCCAAGCCAGACCAATTCTATGACTTTGTTGCTCATGATGGGAAGACTGTGATTGGATATATATCTGTGCAAATTGCCAAACACTTTACTGATGTAGCAGGAATTATTGTTGATGATGACAAAAGGACTGTAACAATAGGCTCAGAATATGATACACTTGATAAACGAAACGAGTTATTTGCAACAATTGGAAGCTCATGGAAAGAGCTCCCTGTATTTGAGGAAGAATTGAAGCATGGCTGGAGGGATGAATTATATACTATCTACAATCCGACATCCGTTCCATATATGCTTATTGAACGAGCATTTTCGGTTTTATTGGGTGTGGTAACATATGGTGTTCATATTGTAGGGTACGTTCCATCAGAAAAGAGTCTGAATGGGAAATTAAAGCTTTGGGTTCCAAGGAGGTCTGCAACTAAACCAACTTATCCAGGAATGTTGGATAATACCGTAGCCGGTGGATTAGGTTATCCGTATGGTATATGGGAAACAGTTGTAAAAGAGTGCCAAGAAGAAGCTGGTCTCAGTGAAGATTTAGTCAAAAGGCGTGCCAAAAGCGCTGGTGTAATTCTGTACATGTATTGCCCTAAATCCAGTATTGAAAGAGTTCAACCGGAAGTAGAGTACATTTATGACTTGTCATTTGATAATGAGAGTATCAAACCGTACCCAGAAGATGGAGAAGCTGAAGATTTTAAGTTAATGGAATTGGATGAAGTAATGGAACGTCTTATTAATGAAGAGTTCAAACCTAACTGTGGTGTAGTGATAATTGATTTTTTAATTAGACATGGTTATATAACTCCCGAGAATGAGAGTGATTATCTTGAAATCCTAGTAAGAAGTCATAGAAGGGTTCCTTTCCCTACCTTATAGAGCTTATGTTCTCAATCCCCAATAACCTCTTTATAGATCATATTTATGTTTAGGTCAAACTCGTAGTTTTAAATTGAAAGCTATGAATTGTTGAATATCGCAATTCTAATTCCAGGTACTAGTTAAAAAAATATATACAGATCAAATTGAATAATCGCGAGAATGACAGAGTACAAGGAGGATGGTGATATTATCCAAGACCTTCAATATCCACAGGCATTAGCCAAACAGATTAGAAATCAGTTCAATGAGACCAATTCATATGGTGTGGAGATTTCCCCAGAAAAATTTCAACTTCTGGTAGATAGGATGCACAATATTGTATATTCTTTAATTTCTCAGTTGAGGAGTCTTGATGTCAATAAGCATGTTATTACTTGGACAATAGTTGTAGATGAGATATTCGAACAGTTATTCATAGCTAAGGAGAATCTCGATATTATATGTCCTCTGAATAAGGCTGCCATGTTGAAAGTGGGTCAGATAGTTTCAGAGGCTAATGAAATGTTTATTAGCTTTGTATCTTGTGTTAAGGTGCAACAATTACATCAAAATTATTTTGAGCCATTGCTTTTGCATGTATTGGCATCATGTGAGTCGAACTTGGCGGTGGATTGTGGAAGTATAAATCATTCAGTAACTCTTCTCAAATATTGTGTGGAATATGTTAAATATATCCATTTGAAAGATGATAATGCCAAAACTTTTCATCTTTTATCTAAGTTGTTGAAAGTTCTTTATAACTCAGGTAACTTTACTTTAGTCAAAGATCTCATTGAATTATTATCTCCTGAATTACCATTAAAATATTCCAAGATTGCAAGATTGAATTATAAAGATATTGAAAGATATTATAAGTACGTTTCATTTAACTTTCTGTCGTTGTCAATAGAGTCTATTGAATCTATCAATGACATTTATTGTTGGGAAGCTGACAAATATTACAAGTGTTTGATATCGTTACCAAGTATGGATTATAATTTCATTCCTCATCTGAAAGAATCTATTGATAATTTAGATAAGCTAGACGATGAACAAAAGCAAAAGAGTATCGACAAGTTATTGGCTAGACAGGAAGTATCATTAATGTTTGTTTTAAATAGTTTGTTGATGTGTCATAATTTAGAAGAAGTAATAAGCCTTTCTGTACAAGTCAAACAAGAATCTGAAATGTTGTATAAAACATTGACTTTTGTCTTGAATAGAAAACATAAAAACTCCACAAGAGATTCCAATTCCATTATTTTGACAGAAGAACCGACCCCTCCAATCCTGCATTGTCAAAGTTTAAGTAGTATAGTTATCAATGGTTCATACGAAGAGAAAAAAGCTGCAGTTCAATTCATGATTGCATACATTTCACATTCCAAAATAAATCCTATCCAGAAACAATTTAATTTAGAGAATGATGGAACTACGGCGAAGAAGCTGATTGAAAATACTGACCATGAAAAGTTTCCTGGATATGTTTTGTATTATAAAGTACTTGATTTGATTACGAAGCTATTCTCATTATTACAATTAAAGTATGTTATACGAACCATTGGAAACTCGAAATTAGATCTTACAACCCTTCAAGGCCTTATTGGAAGAAATAATATTGAAAGTGTTTTAAGAGTAAAACCATTGCTTAAATGCACTGAAGTTGAGTCTACTTATGAATTTGAAGTAAATGACTTATTTAAAATTGATAAGAAATCTATGATCAAGCACCAAGTTGAATTATCTGAAGAGATCAATGAAATTGAAGGTTTAATAGACTAGTAGGTTAACGAAGAATCTCTTAGATTTTACTCGGATGTTCTGAGTTTCTTGGTAACAGATTCTTCTTTTTCTTCTTCTGCTTGTCTTTTATTCTGAACGTTTGAAGGTTGTTCTTCGATTCCAATCACCGACTGTTTTTCTTCATAGTAGTTTTCTTTACTCGGTGTATCCAGAGGACTGTTAACCACAATCATAGTGGTACCATCTCCTTGTTTAGGAGTGTAAAAGGTTTCTGGTTCATGTAATTCAGGAGAAGTTGAAATGGTGTTTCTCGGATCATCAATCTTGGATGAAGAATCAGAATTATTAGCTCCGACTACTTGAGGATCCTCAGGCGATGGTGTTACAGGTGGATTTGTTGATGATTCAGTCTCTTTGTTATCGTCTTCATTGGATTCCTTTGGTAGTTCTTTCGGCTGATACTTCCGCTCACAATAGGTAATGAATTCATTAAGAATATTTGGTTTATCCTTATATATCTTATCCATTTCTCGTTTGCTGTTCTTTAGGATATCAGCTGTGCAAGGAAAGATATCCTTTTTGGCTAATTTCTTGAATTTGCCTGCTTGAGATTCAGCAGGCTCTGCATTTTCTTGAGGTATAGAGTAATAAATGTTAATAAACACAGCAACTATTGTATCATCGATCAACGAAGTTGGGCCAAACCCATTATTGTGCTTCTTTATATCAGATAAGATATTCAACAAGTGTAAGGCTGGTTGAATATTTTCAGGTATTTCATTTCCTTTCAATCTTTCTCCAACTACTTTCATATGTGCCCAAAATAAATTGCTTGGAGTGTTTAAAAAACTTTCTGTAAATGAATCTTTCACATCAAAAGCCCAACGAACAATCTTACATATTGAAGAACATAATTGTTCCCAAACCACATTGAGAGATATCATAACCGCCATTGATTTTCTTAATCTTGGATACATGATGCACAAAACGTCAAGATTTTTCTCTTTCAAAAGTAACTCGATGAAGTAACTAACATATTGAAAAGCGTAGAAAAAGTGTTTTCCTGGCCGTTCGATATCTGGTTTCCAGAATTGTACCAATGATTTGCTTGTGGGTTTGGTGGTGACTAAGCATGACATTTCTTCAATTGCTGCTTTAACATTATGAAGGTCTTCTGAATATATTTTAGCAATTCTGTAATGGTATTTGTGTTGCCATTTTCGTTTGTCAAAGGAGACAATCTGCTTAAGGCATTTTATAACATAATTGTAGAAGTCTTCTTTAGTACTACCTTGGAATTCAGCAGCTTTGAATATTATATCATCTTGTAAGATCTTCGAAGCTTCTGTTAAGGACAATTTATCGGATTTCACAGCTTTGTAAATTACTGAACACAACTTATAATGGGGTTCGATGACAATATCTTGAATGTTACTAGTACCAGTTTTGTAAGAAAGATCGCATGAGATTTTCAAAGTATCAACAACGGTATTAACAGGTAATCCTAATTTACTTTGGACTTTACCAAGAAGATAATAGTTGACACAATCTTCCTTATTGGATTTTATAGCAAGATGTAATGTTTGTTGTATAATTTTCAAACAGAACGTTTTATTTATTGTGGGTTTTTCTGTAGTATTGACCATTTTAGTTTCATGATCATTTTGAAGGAATAAAGGAGAGTCAATAGTTTTCAATGCTGTCATTTCCATTGGTATCATACAAGAATTGAAAAATTCTTTCGAAAAATTGGACATCAACTCAGGAATGGCAGCTTTAATATCCTTTGGCTTTGCAGATTTTGAAAAGTTTATAGCCATTAAATAACAAAGAAGTGATTTTCTTTGAACATTACCCGTAATAGCCTTTTTTTCAGCAACAGAAAGCTTATCTGGTGTCCAAAGTAAATCATCCTCAACTAAGAACCCATAGGCTTCACCTAATAATAACCATGATTCAACCCTACTGCTTCCATATAAAAGATCGAATTTTAAAAGTTCCACTGCATTAACAACTTCTAATGACTTACCTGATCCTGCAGCTCTTCTAACTTTAAATGACTGAAGCATCAGAAGAGCCTCTAAGTAATATAATCCATCCTGAATTATGCTTACTGTTTCATCGTCTTCAATAGGGAAGAAACTAATGCTATGTAATCCATAGAAACATTCCCTAGTGAATATCGGTGTTATACGAGTATTCGATAAGAATTCAGTTAAAATTTTTGAGTTCTTATCTAATATACTACCAGACTCGTACTCCGGCTTACCAACCACCTCATAAAACTTGTCAATAATGGATTTTAAATCACCCTTAGGTGGGTTCTCAAGTGGTGATTTATTTAAACATAAGGGTAAGACAAATTTTGAAATCCTGTAAACTGAATCTTTACTGATATGTTCTGTAGCAACAGTTTCATGTGAGTTTGGTGTGAATTCACTAGAAGAAATCTTGCAGTGGTTCCTACAATATAGAAGCTGCAAAGCATCATTTTGTCTTTTATTGATGTTAGATTCAACCAAAACATCCTGAAACATTCTTAAGAAAATACCATCTCCAGCATCACACAATCTTCGAAAGCCAAGCTGATCGTGAACCAAAGATAATAAATCCAACGTTATTTCGTTAACTATATTTGAGTCATTGCTTTTAATGATATTGATACAAGCATCATAATATACTACCATTACTGTAACGATCTTTATCAAGATGTTCATGAACGTACTATAACTTGATTTACTCTTCTCTGTAACCGAAGTCTTTCGGGAAGTGAGGAGGGCAGCTTCCTCATGAAGACTAAACATATAACAAAACTCAAAAAGTCTCATTAACCTTGAGAGTGTATCACTGACACTTTTTTTGTTGGAAGGATCGAGCTTCCAGCAATTTCCACTAAGGCAATCAGTAAACATCACGAGGTATTCATCAAAAAGACACAAAATTCTTACTAAGGATGTTCTCCGTTCTCGATAGTCGCTTTGAACATAGTTTTCACTAGTTAAATCGTCAAGAATGGTTTCAACAACTCTTTCAAAACCAAATTGAAATTGTCTCAAATCAGCGGAGGTGCTGTAGTATTGGAATAATATCGTCCATAGATTATATTTCATATCGGTACCTGATTGAGCAAGGAGTTGCTTTACCGAGTAAATCGCTTGTTTGTCTAGAGCGGAAGGTATCTCATCAAAATAGTCGCTTGATATTAGTGTTCTTTCGAGGATGCCAATTGCTTCCAGCTGATTCAGGCCTCCCATCTGAGAGTTAAGAATTTTGTCAAACATTGTAAGAACGACAACGGCATTCGATAACAAACTAATGGAGTTCAAGTCAAGACTTCTTATTTGCTTGTAGTTGGGCATACCAATAATAAGATTTTTATCATTTTCATTGATTAGATTTTCTAGTTCAGCTAATTCTGTAATAACATATTGACTGAGACGAAAGTTGGAATTGTCAGCTTTTACTTTATAAATTGCAGCCCACTTGAATCTCACGTATGATTTAAATCCCAGTGGTTCTTTTAATAAGAAGTCCTCCAGACTGAAAATAGTAGCTTGGATGTGTGAAGCCCACCTATCCAATACATTCCTCATTTTGGACAAAGACGAAATCTGTGTGTTCAATGATCCCTTAAAAGATTTTTGAAATCCAGTTCTAACATTCTGTGAAATTGTGGTATCGATTTTGGTTTTTTGTTGAATATAACTATCAACTAGAAGTTCGTAGACACCAACAGTGAATGCCAAATCCTTTAATGTCTCACCTTTAATTTTCTTGGAAACAATAGTGATAGATTCTTGTATGAGTTGCTCTTCTAATTGAATTACCCATATCCTTATATCATACAATAATGCTGTAGGCAAATCCACATCGCATATAGAGCTCATATTATTAGGCTGGACTTCCAATAAATTCCTCAATATGCGGATCTTGACATCATTTAAGTGACATTTACTTTTGTTAATCTCATTAATGAACTCAAGGATGTATGATTCTGGATACATTTCTTCAATGCTAGACAGGGAAACATAATTTGATTCCGAGTTACTAAATGATTTTAAAACATCGAGTAGTTTCAGTCTTTGGTTTTCCACATCATCATTCTCCAGTAATCTTGCATTTTTCACTCTTTTGGCTTCTAAAAAAGCAGGACCATATAAGGGTGGATCAAAATCATTTAATAATAATATAAAATCTTGCATATATTGCGGGTTGGACTCTGGATTAGTAAATTGAGCAGTTATATCATTAAGTGAATAGGAATGGTTTGAGTCTAACGCCTCCAAAAACCTATTAAGATCATGGAAGAATGTTTTAGTTTCGGCAAACATTTCCGAAGTAACTTCTACATCAGGATACCAGTAAGAGGAATCCAAATCATTCTTTTGTAACCTTTTGGAAACCCGCTGTGCGTTTCTTTTAGCAATATCCGAGTCTGGCTTTGATGATACTTGTTTTTCAGAAATAATTTCAAGCTCTCCAAACTCTTTTTCTGAGTTTACAACAGGGCTTACTTCTTTAATAGATTCATGATCATCTTGGTCCCTATTTGAAGTGTCTACTGGCACGGTCGTAGTAATGACATCGCAAGGTATTTGTTGTTGATCAAGAGGTGAAACCTCAACACTTTGATCTCGTATAGTTATGGTTTCCTCATTAATATTCCTTGCATCAGTACTATCGTTGTCTATAATCATGTCATCATTTGCTTCAGGTACTTGTCGTTGTTTCGAGTTATTTGAGCCCTCTACAGAAGTTACTACATGCACTTCGTCATCAGCGTTATTGTCAGCATTATTTTCAGCATCGGAGTCACCGACATTATAATACTCTTCAATAACTTCAACATCACTATCAGCATTAGGAATTTCCAATTTAAGAATATCAACGGAAGATGTGGTGAAGAAATAAGGATCTATATCCTTTAACTTCAGTCTTGATGTTGTTTCAATTCTGGATTTGTCTTCATTACGTTTGACCATTTCATTGATGGAGTGAGTCAAATTCTCCCATTTGATAGTTTCACCTTTTAGTTTAATCTTACATATCTGTTCTCTGGGTATGGTAGTTGAGTCAATCAGGAGCCAAAAATCATCTCGATATGGTTTTAAATATTGATATTTTTCTTCAATATTCTTTATTTCCTTTTCAAAAACTGTCTTATTAAACTTTTCATCAAAATTTATCATCTGTACTAGCATGTTATACTTCAAGCCAAACAGCTTATCCAAGGGTAATAAACCCAAGATATCATCACTCTCCTTCTTACTACTTAAAGCATACTCAAGAGCAAACCGTGTTAGTCTGTATGACTTCAAAAATAATAGTAAATCTGTTAAAACATGAATTAGATTGTTATCTGCTTCTTGATAGTATAATGCATTACCCATGTCATCAAGTAAGGAATAAAAAAGTTCTTTACCAACTTCAAAATCCAGGAGTTGTTCCCTCAGGTCTGATTTCCTCATATTACCTAATGAAATGTCTGATTTGAGTATATCCAAGTAGAAAAAAGCTCTGTTTCTAAAGATCAAATATCTTAGTGTTTTGAGATTAGAAGATACAAAGTTAAGCTCATCGGCAATTGTATTTGACCCACCATTTTGAAGGCCCTTGATAAACAGTCCTTCATCATCATAGTGCCCCGAAATCACTTTAAGCTTGAACAAAGATTCGTATAATTTGTAACATTCATGTATTTCACCTTTTTTCTGTAGTTTCAATACTTCATCAAAGATCTTGAATGCCTTTTCCACTTGCAACTCTTTTGTATGTTCAGTTTTTGACACCGTAGTGTCTTCCAACTGGTTGAGTGGTTGAAAGGACGACTAAAGAGTTAGTAATCGAAGTAATATCACGTTGCATTGCCCATCCAATTACATACCATATGTGTAAATGCTAGAGATTTTATAGTAAAAACAGTAAACTTTAGGTGCGAAAAAATGCATTAAAATCTATAAATCTCCATACAAATATATATATATATAAATAACTATTCTTTTATTGGATGTTCTGAATCCACAGGAACATCTGTAATATTCAGATGATCATTATCGGAATATTCGTTATTTGCTTCCTTTTCTTGCTCAAGTTTTTTTTCAAGCTTTTCCTGCTTAATAATCTTTCTTCCTCCTAACATTGTATACCAGATGATTTGACTAGCAAAAATTCCGATTTCAAGGCCTAAAACAATAGCATAAAGTGCAATACTCAATGAGTCAAATGTACCTACAAGAACACTAGCCATAGAAAGCAAAGCACCTAAAGAATCGAGGAAAAGGAAAACAAAATTAATACCTACCACTCTTCCTCTTCGTTTAGCGATTTCAAAATATGGTGGAATAAGTCCTAATGCTAATAATACAGAGGCAACAATCCCAACGATTAAGGTAGGATATTCTATACCTCTTCTGTGTAGTGGGCGTAACCATAATATGAACCCGATTTCCAACCCCAACGCTATCAATACAAACAGTCCCACAAGCAAACATAACTTTCTTCTGGACATTTGAATAGGAGGGTAATAAAGCGTCTGAGCCCAAGATATCAAGCAAAATACAGTGAATAATTGTGGTTGTATCCTCAAGGGAATAGAACCGTCTGTAGCAAAGAAATAAGTAGCAAATGGTACTCCACTGGCTGCCCATAAGAACATCATCATTGGTGGGAATCCAGTACAATCTTTAACTTTATAATTTCTAATAATCTGAGGAATAAGCTGAATACACCAACAGATAGTACCTACTGTTCCTAGTACATTTTCCGCTACCTCGTTGTACATGACAAGTTAACTTAACTAAAATTTCAAAACTCTAGGGGATTCTTAACACCTTAAATAGCGAAGATTACGGAATTATTTGACTTTGCGCTTTTTTGCTTTAGCGGTGTGAAGAGGCTTTTACTGCACCTAAAGAATATGCCACTAAAAAATATGTAAGAAAAATCTCTAGTTTATTCCTTATATAATCATTAATCGTCTTCGTCACTATATTCAAATTCATATCCTTCATCGTCTTTGACATCTTCACCATTTGCCAGCTGTTTTGACAGTTTATCTGACCGTTGACTGTTATCAATAGATGATAATTTTGCGCTCTCCACATTGCGTTCTTGAATTGTTTCAAGCACAACCAGACCGTCCTTCTGCGAGAAGAGGTAATCTGCCGTTAGGAGAATATTTTCTTCGGAATCTATGCCCTGATTAGGGATAGCATGATCTTCAGGTTTGTTTTCTTCGGGTTGATTTACTTCATTTGGCAGTAGACGATTAGATTTTTCTGGGGAAGAATAATTATCAAGGGCAGTGTGATGAGTCAATTGAAATTGTGAATTGGCTGCTGGATTTGAAGTATTCTGTTCGACTTGCATATTACCCGAAGGCATTCGGGCACTTGCTTCAACTTGGGATCCTATTGGGTTGATAGAAGGAGGCTGGAAGGAGTCATTGGATGTTGACTCAGGATGACCAGCCCATTGACTCGTGTCTTCTCTTGTTGTAGCCGAAATGTCTCGTTCCAGCACCTTCTCAGAAGGTGGAACATATGTAGCTAAGTTGCCTTGATCTTCCCCAGGTACTAATGAATTGTCCATCATTGATGTTCTTTTGCTGGAATTGTTGTCGGAACTTGGATCAGGTTCGTTTTCAGAGATTGGATCCGCTTCGTTCTGTACTAAAAAGCCCCCTTCACCTGTTTCTGTATCACTAAAATCATCTCCCGCTTGGGAGTTTGAGCTGGCAAAATGTTGGGAATGTTGTTGCTGACTAACATTATCAGGATGCTCATCCTCACTAACCACCATCTCAGCAGCTACAAAGCCACCCTCCTCGAAATCGCTACCTTCTTCTTCACTATACACACTGTAATCAGAGCTTTGTTGTTCATCTTGAATTTTCCCATGGCTCTTTTCCAATCTTCTTGTAACTCGCAATTTTGTAAGAATAAACTTCCAATTCTTGAGAGCATTGAGTTCTATTTGTTGCATCCTCTGCCTTTGAGTATCTTCGATTAATTGTTCAACCACCAATCCCATGGCTTCTTTGAACTCTACTGCAATAACAACACCTCCTTCTTTTGCTGTAGGAATTCTAGTGCTTCGCTTTCCATTTTTACCAAACTCGAATGCTACTATAGCTTTAGCGTAATCAATCTCAAGTATCCTCGCAGCCTGTTCAAGTAGTTTGATCGTGATATTTTCATTGGTTCGAATCAAATATCCCCCATCTGGTAACATGGTAGGGACGTAAATATCAATATTACCATAAGCATTCTTAGGTATCTTACCATTCTCTACTGGTGGTGGGATATAAAGTTTGGTTTGAAAATCAGCATATAGACGTGTTTCTTCTTGATCTTCATCATCTGAAAAATCAGGTGTATTGGACTTTTTACCAAATTTTCGGGCAGCTTTAGTCTTAAGAGGCTGTTCTCCAACTTTCAACACTCTTCCTCGAAGGTACCATGCTTTAGGAGACCTTAAATACTTAACAGCTGACCGTTTGTAAACTTCCACCAAATCTTTGCTTTTTCCCCTAGCAGTTTTAAACCGGAAAGTCCCACATTTCGTTGTACTGTCTTTGGGATAAATGATTTCATTTTGTCGAAGCTGTGATTCAATAGCATAAATGGGATGATCTTTAAACCCTGCTGCATTATTTGGCATTCCTTCAGCTAAATCTCGTTCCCGAAACTCTTTCAATTCAAGAATATCCACCTTACTCAATTTGATGGATGAAGATGCAGAATTTATTAATTTTATGTACCAATTTGCATACTCTTCAGATTTACCAGTTATTCGTTTCTTAACAACCTTTGAATTATACTGTTGTGCATATCGCCGAGTCACATCTTTAATTACACCATCAGCAGAATATGCTATGACATATAAAAGGTTATTAGTAGGATCTGACATTGGTGGTTCAAATGAAGACTTTCTTCTTTTTGGTGGGTGTTCAACCAACTTCAACACTATAGGATCAACACATAACCATCTTTTGTTATATTTATTCCATACTTCCACCCAGAAAATTGGGTAGGAAGATTGTGAAAACTTGTATGTAGATTGCTGTTGTGTTTTTGGTTTGATCTTATTTAAAAAATTTTGTTTTGAATTTCTAGTATTACTTTTTGGATGCTGAATAGAACTTTCCAAATCGATTTTGGGCAACTCCGATATCATGATAAAATCAGGGGGTTGCAAGGAAAATGCCAAACGAGCCTTCATACCCAATGACCGACAAATTGCAAGAAACCCTTGAGCTCCGACATCTCTGGAGCCTTGAAAACCATAAATGCAATGTTTAAACTTGGTGAATGTCATGTCTCTAATTGTATTAGTTTGGGGAATACTCAATTCATTCCAGTTCTTCCTAACCAACCCTTCTTTCGATACTCGAAACTTACTATTATAGCCCAACATCAAGGTTCTAACCACGTCTGTAAATCGAACAGCATTAACTGTGGACATTCTATTATTGCGGCGAATTCTGGTTAATTCATCTATAATATCAGGAGAAACTGACTTTTCCATCTTATATAAGAGTTCAGGTTCATTGCACCAGTGATTCCGAACAGCCCCATGGCATATCATCGCTGCTATATACATTTGATGGTACTGAATTCGGTACTCCCGTTCTTCTTTACTAACATAAGCAACTTTCCTCTTTGTTGGTTTCTCTGGTTGCTGTTTTTGAATTTCTATCGTAATATTGTCAGAAACCTTATCATCCAGCTGAGGTTTGTTTAAGAATGAGTAATCCATTTCCGCTTCACTGTCATCTTCAATGTCTTTATCTTGTTGTACAACATCTTCAAACTCAATATCCTCAAACTCATCAGATTCTACGTCTGATTCACTACGATCAGAAGTGCTCTCAATGGTAATCACTTCAGGTGACATACTTTGCCGTGTCCTACGCTTCTTCCTAACCGAGCCATCATCGTACGCTCTTCGGGTGTGTTCCTTCAATAGTTGACTATAAGGAAGATGGGACATTTAGCCATATTATATCCATCGCGAGTTTTCTACTTAAATTTATATGATGATAAGATGATTCACGTATTAAAAAACACATTAATACCTTGCATTGGAGTGACGAGAATACGACCTCTATTATTGCTTCGACATTTTCAACAAGTTCTGCTCTCTAATAGACTCATGGATAAAGTGCATCGAATCCAATATTACAAGCTTATACGACCGATGAAAAAGTATAAGAAACAGAAAATTCAACTCCAACCTAATCTTACACACTTCCTAGTTGAGTATGGAATGAAACAACAGTTATCACAGGAATATACGGTGCAAAGAAGCATAATTCCTCACAATTTTAAAAGATCCACAGCCAACCTTTTATTGGAACCGATAATGTACAATGTTATTTCAGCAGTTTTAACGGTTCAAAAGGAAGTACTTTCAAAGGATGAAATCCGTCAAATTAAGTTGAATAACCTCATGGAAGTAGCTCTGAAGCTTTCTGGATCTGAAATTGACAATATAGATAACTTTTATCTCAACACATTTAATGAATCTTTGGACCAAGTTGTTATCAAGTTCACTAATTCAATTGGATCATCATGTTACGATAAAGAAGCTCTTAAATATGCAATTTTATGCTTTCAATTGTATATTAAGCAAACTCCTAGAACTAAATACAGCATAAGAGATTTGGCCAAGTGGTATACTAGTTATACTTCGCCAAATGTAACAGAAGCTTGTTTCTCATTGTCCAATTTGACTGAAATACCCGGATTTATCGTTGCAGATATCTTGTTACGAACTCCGTTATCAAGTTATGAGTTAGGACTTCAAACTGATCTCTGGTTCCGATATCTACCAATGATATTAGCAGATTTTCACTATTCTTTGAGCAAGGTTAGAACTATAATAACTAATCTTATCTACTATATGACGCATTATGAGACTCCACAACTACATAATTTCCTTAACGAAACAATTGATTGCCTCAATAGCATAAAAACATTTCCCTATGTTGCCAAAATTATTACCAAAGAATATCGAAATGAATTGTTATGGAAAATTCCTTTCGATTTTATACAAAAACCATCACCAAAAATCACATCTACCAGCCCTTTTTATGATATAATTAAATCCCAGGAGTTTCTCGCAACCATAACCTCCAATACACAATCAAATACACTTTCACTTCGTGCACAAATGGGTATTGTTCTTTCGATATCATATATATCCAAACCAAAGGCCAGATCCTTTTTCAATAAAGCAAGATCCAAACATGCTAACTTGCAAAATCTTTTGCTGAATAGAGACATGTCATCATTCAATTTTTTAAGTATATTATTAACAGAAACTCCCGACGAACTACTTGAAGCTTTCAACAATGCCACCATAGATCATAAAAGTAGTTCCACGTTATGGTTGGGATTCATCAAAAAACTACTTGAGTTTGAACTCCTTACTCCAACCCGAAGCCAGCAAATCTTGAAGAAATTAGTAGAACAGAAAGACAACATCATTTTAACCAAAAACATGTTACTTCATCTACTACTTCCAATTGGAAGCTTCCAGTTATATTCACAGTTCTTCAATATTCTTAACGATCATAAAGATTTGACCAAACGTCTTCAAGGTCCGCTAGTTGAAAAATATCTTACCCTTCTATATGCTAATCCCAAACAAGAGGTTGAAATTGGAACTTTAAAACAACTAGTTCCTGGTATTCAACAGCATAAAGAAAATCAAGCAATCTACATAGCTAGAGATCTTTATACCAACTTTGTCACTAAGAAAACATCAAGACTAATAGGGATTATGCTCAATGGAGAAGTTCAAGTTCAACCAGAGAATCTTTACACCATCTACAAAAGTCAGTTAAAACAGCACAACTTACTACCAGATGAAAGCTGCTTACAAGCATTAATCAAAGGAGCTCTATTATCACCAACAAATAACACTGAATCATGTTACATTTGGGATCAACTTTATGCGCCACAAGTAGCCATTCATGAATTTCGGAGTTTCACCGTTACTTCAGACATAAAAACTGATAAAATAGTACCTACCAATCAATTATGGGCACTTTATATCAGCATGCTCTCCAAATATGATTATGTTTCCGAGCTATCGGGAATCATTGGATGGTGGGAACTGATCAATTTTATCCCAGAAGCATCAACACTTTTAACATTATTAAGAGCATTGCCAATTGAATTTTCTAAAAGACATATTCAACATATTGAAAAAGTCAAAAGTGACAGTAAGCATGGAATCATTGATAATGAAGGGCCCATCAGTTGGCCTTGGCCCACCATTCATGATCTTTAGTAATCTGTATATAAAAGTAAGTATTATAATATTTGTAAATATATCAACCAATCATATTTCACTCGTATACCGACAGGACCCGATCTCAACATTTGCCTATGAAAAAAAATTAATTTAAAAAGTCCATTCTTCCGGGGTAAAACTTAACTAATTTTCAAATCGATATAAAACCCATTTTGAAAATCAAGTAAAGAAACAACCATAAGAAAAACTATTAAAGACATGTTAAGATTTTCCAGAGTCAGTAATTTAAAGAATTTTTCGGTTAGATATATGTCCTCAACATCACCCTTAATGAAATCTACCAGAATTGAAACCGATGCATTCGGTGAGATTGAAGTTGACAGTTCCAAGTATTATGGTGCTCAAACTGCTAGATCCAAACAAAACTTCAAAATTGGAGGTCCAGCAGCTGTCATGCCTTTACCAATCGTTAGAGCTTTTGGTGTTTTAAAGAAATCTGCTGCTATTGTAAATGAAGAACTTGGTGCTTTAGATCCAAAATTATCTGCTGCTATTCAACAAGCTGCTTCTGAAGTAGCTGAAGGAAAATTAGATGATCATTTCCCATTAGTTGTTTTCCAAACTGGTTCTGGTACTCAATCCAACATGAATGCCAATGAAGTTATTTCCAACAGAGCCATTGAAATCTTGGGTGGTGAATTGGGTTCCAAAAAACCTGTTCATCCAAATGATCATTGTAATATGTCTCAATCTTCTAATGATACTTTCCCAACTGTCATGCATATTGCTGCTGTTACTGAAATCTCCAAACATTTATTACCTGAATTAACTCACTTGAGAGATTCTTTACAAGCTAAAGCTGATGAATTTAAAGATATCATTAAAATTGGTAGAACTCACTTGCAAGATGCTACCCCATTAACTTTAGGTCAAGAATTTTCTGGTTATGTTCAACAATTAACTAATGGTATTGAAAGAGTTGAGAAAACTTTACCAAACTTGCAATGTTTAGCTCAAGGAGGTACTGCTGTTGGTACCGGTTTAAATACCAGAGTTGGATTTGATGTAAAAATTGCTGAACAAGTTTCCAAATTAACTGGATTACCATTTAAGACTGCCCCAAATAAATTCGAAGCTTTAGCTGCTCATGATGCTATTGTTGAAGCTTCTGGTGCTTTAAATACCGTTGCTGTTTCTTTATTCAAGATTGCCAATGATATTAGATACTTAGGTTCTGGTCCAAGATGTGGATATGGTGAATTATCTTTACCAGAAAATGAACCAGGTTCTTCAATTATGCCTGGTAAGGTTAATCCAACTCAAAATGAAGCTTTAACTATGGTTGCTGCTCAAGTTTTCGGTAATCATTCTGCCATTACTTTTGCTGGTGCTTCGGGTCAATTCGAATTGAATGTTTTCAAACCAGTGATGATTGCTAACTTGTTATCATCTATTAGATTAATTGCTGACGGTTGTAACTCTTTTAGAGTTCATTGTGTTGATGGTATTAAAGCCAATGAAGACAAAATCAACAAACTCTTGCATGAATCCTTGATGTTGGTCACTGCTTTAAACCCAAAGATTGGTTATGATGCTGCTTCCAAGACTGCTAAGAATGCTCATAAAAAGGGATTAACTTTGAAACAATCTGCTTTAGAATTGGGTGTTTTAACTGAAGAAGAATTTGACCAATGGGTTAGACCTGAAAATATGATTGGTCCAAAAGAGTAAGTACTCTCTGTTTAGAATTTTCTGGACAACCAAATCACATAGTTAAAATATATTTATTCGTTGTTCTGCCCTTCTCTTGTATATACCAGTGATGACTTTGCTCCTTTGACTCGATTTAAAGGGCTCTTTTTTTTTGCAACCTAAGTCAAGTTTTTCTGTTCGCATTTTCTTACAAAATCCAACTGAATACATTGTGATACATGCCAATCAGGAGTTCTAAGGATGGGAAAGAAAGAACCAACTTATCAAATAGTAATAGTATGATACCTCTGCATTCATCTTCCACTTACAAATATGAGAATGGTGAAAGAAAGATAATCGATCCTGTTGTTGCGCGGTTGAAAGAAGCCAGACGGTTAGAGAAGGAAAAGAAAGAGCAAGAGACAAGAGCTAAAAAAGGGCTGGCTCCAAGAAAACCCAAAACTCCAAAAGCTACTATTCCCCTTCGAACTGGTCCTAGTGTCAAGCCCAAGCAAAAACTGGCTTCTAATTCCAAAGTTGCCACCTCTGTGCAGGCAGCTTCAAGACCTAAGCCAACCAAGATGAAATTCAGTGAATTAATGAAGAAAGCATCCTCTATTGATCAAACAAAGTTGTCTATTAACATCAAAGCGAAGTCCCAATCGCCAACCCTTGAATCTAAACGTCCAACAAAAGCAAATGAGGCAGTTAACAGGTCTACTGTATCACCTAAGCCAGTTGGACGGACATCGGAAGCTAATTCACAGTTCTCAAGGTCAACGAAAGTTGCTGGGAAAAGGGTGCCTCAGCCTTCTGCTGTGCCCAAGCCTTCTGCTGTGCCCAAGCCTTCTGCTGTGCCCAAGCCTTCTGCTGTGCCCAAGCCTTCTGCTGTGCCCAAGCCTTCTGCTGTGCCTAAGCCTTCTACTGTGCCCGTGAAAAGTAGAGCTCCTCTTCCAATCAGGGCTCCTTCTGCTAAATTATCCGAAAAGCTTAAGGGTAGAGTAGGACGGAAGGACATACCCCAGAATTATGAAGAAGAGGATGAAGAGGATGATTTCGACGATTTCATTGCATCTGATGAAGAAGAATATGAACAAGATTATAATAGAGATGAAATTTGGGCCATGTTTAATAGAGGTAAAAAGAGATCTCAAATCCAATATGACGATTATGATTCTGATGACATGGAAGCTACAGGTGCAGAAATATTTGATGAAGAATTGAAATCCAAAAGAAGAGCTGAAATTGAAGACCGGAAAGAGTGGGAAGAAGAACAGAGAAGAGCAGAAGAAAAGAAAAGAAGAAAGATGGCATCGAAACACAGGTAGAATTTAGCATAAATATAAAAAATCCTTTACAAATGTATTATGTATTTTTTCCCCCTAAATTAAAACCCATAATCACCTAGTTTAGATTCTAAGGATTCTATCTCTTTATTAATCTCTTGTTCATTATCTAAAAGTGTTTTCAACTCATCGAATTTCCGTTGCCTTGTCAAGTCTTTGATAAGATTTTCAATCAAAAATTTCTGTTCATTCATTACCATTAACTGATCTCTTAGCTCCCTTATTTGTTTCTTCGTTAATCTTGGAATTTCAATCTCTGGCTTTTGGGGGAGTAATGCATTTTCTTTGTCTTTGAATTGGTTATTTAATGCCTTTATTTTCACCAAGGTTTCCAGTAAAAATAAAACCATGCTTTGGTGAATTGTCATTATTAACTTCCTATGCTGTTGAAAAGTTTCCCTTACTTCATTCTGATAGAACAATGACTTTTTGAAGTCAGTTATCACCGTCTCAAACTGCTGTAACTCAAACATAAGCTTAGCCTTAACCTTACTGGTATCATTCGCTTTGAAATCCTTTTCATTTAGGAAAGACTCATATTTTGGCAATTGCTGTTGAATTTTAACCTTTAAGATTAATAATTGGTCATAATATCTGAAAATCGAATCCACCAATTTCCCATCTGTTTCTTCTTCATTATTTCTAATCATTCTTAATTTATGATCATATAATACATTATCTTTGCATACCCGACATATCCTGGTTACAAACAAATCGTCTTTAGAGGAAAGTATTGCATTCCATTGCTTTTGAACATGAATTGAGTAGTTTAAGTATGACAATTTCATGAGTAATAATTGAACAGGCACCAACAACGAACAACCTTTTCTCTCTTCATATTTATCATCGCATACAACCTTACCACATAATCTACAATGATGTTTTCTAATTAAAAAATTGAACTCAGTGAAACAGATGTAACAATTTTTAATCGACGAATCATTTTCCCAGTTCTCATAGCCCACAATTTGCTTTTGTTGTTCTAAAAACATGTTACTGTCTATCTTTGTGGCCTGGATTATTCCAAGTAATCCCTTTGATTTCTGATGTTGTTTAGTAAGATAAAACTCCACCATTAAATTAATTAATCTTATGAATCTCTTTATCGTTTTATCGGCAACCAATTGCTTATCTTCTAGTTTAGACGCCCTTAACTTGCTAAATTGCATAGTTAAGTCAATGGAATTGACTTGAGTTCCTTGTTTCATAGAAGGTTTATCATAGAAACAATCAACGCAAACTTTACTCCAAATCCCTTTATTATCATACTGTGGTATTTGTTCGGTTCCCGTTGGATTCCGAAGTCTGGCCTTATAGTCAGTATGAGTATTGCAAAACAACTTACCACACCTTCGGCAATTCACTATACCATTTTTAACATTTAAATGTTTCCCACAATCTTGATACATACAAACAGTATCACTTCCATTAGGTTTTATCCAATGAGTTCTGGAGACGCGAGGCTTCTTCAAAGGAGAAGAAAGCTCTATGTTATCAGATTTATTGGAATCACTCATTCCAAAAGTCAGACTTCCATCAAAAAGATCAAGTTTGATGGTTTTACGTTTCAGAGGTGATAAATGTCTTTCATCCTCTTCTTTACCAAACCACTTTTTTATATCAGTCTTGATGAAGTCATTGTTAAATATTTTACCAATAGCGTTGCTGGAGAACGATGCTAACTCCAGAATGTCTGAAGGGGCATCATTATCTTTTATATGAACATCATCTATGTGTTGATTCAACTGGTTTACTGCTATCATTCTTTCATTACAAATTGGACAAACGAGGTCTTCCAGTGATTCAATTGCTGGACTCGACGTGGCTGCATCTGGAGGTAATGGACTCGGTGACTTGATTGGACTGGCTCCCACACCTTGAGGACTCTCAGGTGCTAAAGTCCCAAGCACTCTCCTCTTAGACATACTTCGCGAAGAAAGAGCACTTTCTATAAATGTTAGATAAATAAATGAAACTGACGATGTAAATGGCCAATTGAAGATAGATAAGAAAGGCATAGGAAAGGACGTGTCGCAGAGATACCAAAGAGGCTTCATGGAAGATAATGATAAAAATATAAGGAATCAAACAAAATAGATTGAATAAAAAACCACATCATGCATTATCTATTATATAAATACACCTAATCTAATTTGGCAACCAATGACTCTAAAGCACTTCCAATATCCAAGTTTGGATCTTCCCAATTAATGGAACCTTTGGTACTGGTTTCTTTTGGAGCGTTTAATTTGGCGTATTCAGCCTTAGCCTGTTTAATCAACTTTTCTTCCTTAGCCCAGGCCTTGGCAGCAGCTTCCTTTTTAACGGTGGATTCCAAAGAGTATCTATGGTAAGCACCGTAGACAATACCGGCACCAAATAAGGAGTATCTTAAGACGTTGAAGTTAGTAGACATAATAACTGCAATTAACTATTTCGGTTGATTTTTCAGAAATTTTCGCTGCGAAGTATTGGCCAATGAAAAGTTTTAATTGGTGGTACACGACCTTGGTTGCAATATTTTGTTCGTATTAGGTTAGAACTAGTAGTTACAATTTTTTGATGGCAGTGGGATGGAAGCAGATGATTGAACTGGTTTCTTAAAATCGTATAGTAGAATAATGATGCTTAAACGTCGCAATTGCTTTGTGCTAGTTCCTATAAATTGTGGGAGTTCCGCACTTCTGTATCTAACCCACAGAAAAAATGAAAACTTTAATATTCCTAAACTACTGCTTGAGCATAATGGTAGGTTTATTATTGTCGATAGGAACTAAAAGATCTATTCAAAATGGACTTGTTAATCCAAAAGTGTTTCTGAATGGTTTGGCTTACTCAAAAAGGTATTTCAGCTTTTCTTCTGCTTGGAACAATAACTATGATAAGTCATCAGCATCTTCATTGTCTTCAAGTTACTTGGACAATACATCTCAATTTAATATAACGTTCGCTTATCAACCAAAAGATAGAGAAGAAACAAATGTTTTCAAAAAGAAGAATCAAAAGCCTAGCCCTGCTTTGGAATCCCCTACTGGCGAAGATAATCTATTTATTTCAAATATAGTTGATGGTAAAGTTGCTGTTGGTGTTGCTGATGGAGTAGGTGGATGGAGTGAAGCAGGTTATGACTCTTCGGCTATTTCTAGAGAATTATGTAACTTTATTAAAGAAGGTTTTGAATCGGCTTCAGATTCTTCTCCAACTGACCTTTTAATCCAATCTTTTGATAAAGTTTTAAAATCACCAAAAGTTGAAATCGGAGGTACAACGGCTTGTCTTGGTATTTTCACTCCAGATATGAAATTGCATGTTGCCAACTTAGGTGACTCGTGGTGTGGATTATTCAGGGATTATAAATTGGTTAATGAAACAAATTTCCAGACTCATAATTTCAATACCCCATTCCAATTAGCAAAGATTCCTCCGCAGATAATAAGACAAGCACAATTAAATGGTAAACGTTACATTGTTGATAAACCTGAATTTGCTGATAAATACACGTGGGACTTACAAAAAGACGATATCATTTTATTTGCAACTGATGGTGTAACGGACAATATCATTCCTCGTGATATTGAAATATTTTTAAAAGATAACTTTGAAAAGAATATTGACCAAAAGGAAATCACTGCAAATTTTGTTAAAGAAGTAGTTAAAGTATCAAAAGATCCAAATTTCCCCAGTGCTTTTGCTCAAGAATTATCAAGATTGACTGGACAAAGATATTTAGGGGGTAAGGAAGATGATATAACGGTAATAATGGTTAAAGTTTGTTAGATTATTTCTATATAGACTTAGTTTTTCTGTACATTAATTTTATTCTTGCATGTTTGAAACCAAATTCAAAATCCTTTTATTTATTGTTTTACGTTCTTCCTTCAGTTTCAAGCTTTTTTCTATTACTTTTTCATCATTGATATTAATCTCTTTAGTTTCAACTGTTTTCCCACGCTTGACTAAGAGAGCGAAGCGTTCGGGTTTAACTTGTGGTATTGTAATTGTATTTTCCGTCTTTGCTGGTATTTTAGTAGAGTATGACTCCAACACTAAATTTTGAAACTCTTTTTCCATATCTTCTTCAAACTTCTTCTCGATGTTGTCTTCTTCTTCATCATCATCTTCCTCTTCATCTTCATCGTCATCATCCTCTTCGCTTTCTTCTTCTTCCTCTTCTTCTTCTTCCTCTTCTTCTTCTTCTTCGTCCTCTTCGTCATCTTCCTCTGCTTCTTCCTCTTCGTCCTCTTCGTCCTCTTCGTCTTCTTCTTCTTCCTCTTCGCCTTCTTCGTCTTCTTCTTCTTCTTCCTCTTCTTCATCTTCTTCTTCTCCCTCGTCTTCTCCGTTTTCTTCCTCCTCACTGAACTGCAATTCAACTCCATTGTCGCTAAGCTCGTCTTCTCCTTCTATTTCTTCTTCTTCTTCCCCCTCTTTTACTTGCTCTTCAAGCTCATTAGTGGATCGTGACTCTTTTGCTGCCATAAGCCTCTTCAATTCCATGATAGCTTCTTGGATATTTTCCAACCTTACTATATCGATTTTAGACAACTTTTCGAATAATTCAGATATTCTAAATTCGAGTTCCACCGAAAGTGATTGCTTACAAAACACATAAAACTGAAAAAAAGTAATAAATTCATACAACCGTCTTCTCATATACATCTTTTTTCTCCTTGCATTTCTACTATTTGAATTCAAACTTCCTGTCATGTTTTCCATGTCCATATCAATTAATAAAGTTACAATCATCTGGATCTTGAATAAATCAGTGGGACCATCAATCTTATTATCATAATCATTAGGTACAATTACATTGTTTACATGACCAGCATATACTATTCTAAAACAAAGGTCTATGATGAACAGAAAGTTAAGAAACCTTTTGTTGTACAATACTGCAATCAACTTCATCAGTGCAATACGTTCCTTATTCATTCTATAATCACTCAATTCAATCCCATGAAAAATATGTTCAATAGTTTCATCAATTATTCTCGTTGCTATAAAGCCAAATTTTGACTCTAGTCTTTTGTTTGCTGTAATCCCTCTGAGTAATAATACCATATGAGGATAATTGACAACATTAGCCAGCTTAAAATCAGTATAAAGCTCTACTATGAGATCTTTGTACAATGGATGGCAAAGATCTATTGTCTTGAGAATTTCTGTTATCTCGGCTAATGTCTTATAATTCAACTCAGACCTAATCAATTTTATTATGAACTCTTGTTCAGGGGTATACTGAACTTCTTCATTTAGTTTCCTAAGCTTCTGCTTCGAGCTATCAATAACTAGTAGTAAGTTGGACAATGCTAATTTTGTTTTTTGCGGAATAGTTGGGGAACTTTTAAACTCTTTGATGGATTTCAATGCTGCATGCATCGAATCCTTATAATCTTCATCATAAAGTAAAATTGCACCACAATTTTCAAAGATAACTGTTAAAATATCGACATTATTGGAATCTGAGATGTTCTTGATCAAAAAATTGATTTTATGAAAAATCTTGTATTTTGACATTAACTTAAACTTGATCAATTCAATATAAAAGTAAATAAACCTAAAGCTCAACTTATCGGATTTTAATTGAGCTTTTAATCTCAAATCTAGGAAATCAGAAATATCATCAGTAAGAGAGGCCAAGTTCTCGTAATTGATCTTCAAAAATTTGGCATAGTATTTATAGCTTGTCTTAGTGCCTGATTCTGTAAAATATTTGAATAGACGATGACGAGTAGCCTTATTATCCAAATTTAAGTTATTGTATAAGGCAACCATACACTCCAAGTTTGTCTCAGTACATTCACTCAAGTCTTCAAGAAACAATCCTACTTTCTCTCCCTCACTCTTGTGAATATATCTCTTCTCGAGCTTCTTATAGCCTGTTAAATCAAGGCTATCGAGTGTTGGAATCACAGTATAAAACTTTTCTTCGACTATTGATTCCCACACATTGAGCCCTTCTGTAGAGTTTAACTCCAAGGCAGAACTAGCTTCAAATTTATCTAAATTAGATTCCACGACCGTAATTATTGGAAAATCGTCATTAAGGGTATCACACAAGATTTTAGTGTTCTCATAAAAATAATCATGCTGGTCTTTCACCTCTTGCAACTCTTCTGCCTTATCTTCGAACACTTCACCATATTTTGCTGCCGATTTATTAATTGCTGTAATAACGGAGTTCAACTTTTTGTTCTTTTCAATTAAAATCTTCACATTATGATCTTTGTAAGCAGTGAATAATGAATGGAATCTCTGCTGTTGGGCATCTGGAAGATATTCCTTTATTAACGGGTGATATATATTCATGATAGGTGCAAAAGATCCTAGAAAGTAGCCAGAATTGATTTCTTGTTGTAATAATATCTTAAGATAGACAATCACAATCAAATCCTTTACTTTCACTCTATCAGAAAATCGCTTCAAAATTGCATCAGGTAAAAGCTGTTTTTCAATATCTTTAATTGTTCTAGATATTCCAACAAGGGTCAATTCAAAAAGTAAATGGAGTAAATTTCTCTTTCTTGCCAAGTAGTCCAGAGGTTCATCGACATTAAATTCATCAGTTAATCCCAGTAATATTAGAACCAACAAACGTGGAGTGAAATTGACGTTAAATCGCTGGTGTAGCTTTGATATTATTTCTGCTGTTATTACCACATCTTCGGCCTTGGAAACTTTGACCAACCCTTCATATAATGATTGCGTTATCTCACTCAAATACTTGCTTAAAGTCAAGGTTTCGATCTCATTAAGAATCTGTTTGCCTTGATTAACATTCAAAGACACCTTTATTTTTTTGGAAAATGCAATATTTTTCTTTAAAGAAGAATCCAACTTCTTAGTGGGATTGAATATTTCTTCTCCGAGCCAAGCTCTTTCATTCAAATCTTTTAATTCATGGCGTTTTTCACCTGACATTAAGTAGCCTATTGAGAATTTTTGTGGTTTTGAGAAATCATCGCGGGTTTTCAACCAACGTCTACAAAAGTAAAGATATTAGCAGTTAGCAATTGTGTATTTATTTACAGGAATTTTACTATTTGACAGGGAAAGGTTTTCTAACTCTATGGAAAACTCTTCCTTTAGGTAAACCATATTGGTTTCTTACATCATTAACTGATCTATCGAAAACTTGTCTCCATACATGAGCCCCAACTGCTTGCAAGGCAAAAGCATCAGCGAACTTTCTGATATCAAAAGTTTCAGATGAAAATTGAGTAGAATCGATTGATAAATCTTTAGTATCTTGTTGTTCGAAAACCCAAAGACATGCTCTTTGGTAATCGCCACTATTGATTTCTGGTAATATTGGAACATAATCTTTAAAGATGTTCAAGTTTTCTGACAAGTATTTTTCAATATTCAAAGTATTGTCATGTAAATCAATGGGTAAGTTTGCAATACCAAAATGCAATTTGGTCTTGAAAGAATTGGTATCTAAATCTGGTTCATCAGGATTTACCAAAACAACAGTATATTTCTTTGGTTCATTGAACGAGTCAAATCTTTGTATTTTTATGACAGGAGGTTGGTTAACCAAAAATGAAGGTAAAATTTCACCAGGGGTTATCCAACTATTTAATTTATCAACTGGTTTAGTGACATGAGGAAATTTTATTTTAACATCAACTTTTGGATCTAAAGTTGGCATTGTGTCTGGAATCACTTTAAGTTGTTCTAATCTTTGCATTAAAATCATTAAATCATAATCTTTCCATTTTCTTTCTGCATGCTGTCTGTAAACTGGTTGAGAAAGATCAAGCTTTGATTCTTTCATTAAATTGAATAAAACTTCAGGGTTTTGACGTTCGGCTGCTGCTAATAAATCATCTTTTTCCTTTGGATCCTTGGAAGCTTCTGCTGCCTTATACAATTCAGCACTTTCATCTTGTAACAAATTATATGCTTTTTCAAAAGTTTCATCAATTAAAAGTGGTGAATGGTACTTTGGTTTGTTATTATTTATAATAGATGGTAAGTCGGTAGTTTGTTGAAGTTTCAAACTTTCTGGTCTCTTACTAAAGTCAGACCAGATTCCTTTGCTTACCTTTAAGTCTTTAGTTAAGGTTCTTTTGAAGACTTTAAGCATGTTTTGACCAAGTACTGAAAATTTTTTTCCTTAACTACTTGTAACGATTTTTTTTCGCGGACTAGAAATTTAAGCTGTAAGGCCATCAAGAGAGAATTATCTATCAAGATGACTGATGATAGACTATTGAAGATTTAATAGGGGAAACTAATTCATGTTGCAAGCTTTACTTTTGATGTTTCTAACTAAACTTGCCGTTACCCTTCCTATGGAAGATTATTATCCAGAATCGCTTACAGCTGCATTGGACTGTAGTAAACCAATAGGCAGGATAAGCAAAAGAACATAAGTATGCCAAAACAAAAACAACCACGAACTTCTTGTCTGGTGCATATTAGACATCTAAAGAAGCTATCATAATTATGCTTAATCGACAAGTAGAAAGCATTTAGTCAAAAACCCCAGAGCTCCTAAATCCTTAATTACTTGAATTTGATCTAAATGCGGGCGCCTAGTATTACGGCACTGCGCAAACGTCCTAAATCGTAATAACAATTCTGAATTAGGAAGTTTGCGAGGCAATCATACGCAGAACTAGAATTACACAATGCTGTTTGAATTCGGTACCTCTTTTATGCATGAACAATCTGTTTATAAGTGCTCTAAGTATGTATCTTGTACAGTGAGGAGACGGCCTCCATTTACTTTCATTTATCATTTTGCTTCCAATATATTGAGCACTAGATTAAGCCTAGTGCATAGAATTTACTCAAGTTCTGCATTCAGAAAAAAATGCCTTATCTTCCTGGGCTAAATTGAGTCATGTTAAAATGTGAGAACGGTCCACCGAAAGTTACAGGCGATAAAAATCATATAGATATGCTATTACTATTAAATATTATATAATACATAGATATTTCCAAGCTGAAGCCTGTCAGCTAATAGGAAATTTTGAATGAGGTTCGTTATTCGTGAAAATTTAGGATGGATATATGATTAGAAATTTCATCAGGGAACAATGAAACTTGGATTCAAAGGTAACTTATCAAAAGGTAAAAATTGATCTTCATCTTCAATGTCCATCTTAGGAAAAAGTCCAGGTACTACTGGATTATTTGTAGTAGGTTCCGAATCTTTTTGCTGATAAGAGCTTGACTCTTGTAAATTGCAATTTGAAGCATTTTGATTAGGAATAGGAAATAACATACATGGGTCACTAAATTCGGAATCATCATAGGATATTATACTTGAAGTATCGTTAAGTTCATCATTAAAGTGATTAAAAGTGATATTATTGTTGTAATTGTCGTAATTGTCGTAATCTTCAAAATCATCATCAAATTGATCAAAATCTCTGATATTAACAAATTCATTCGGACTTAATTTTGAAACATTCGATAACTCCAAAGTCTGAGATTGTACATTAGTAGTTGGGGATGAATCGGCCTCTAAGTTCATAGAAATAAATTTCGTCTGGTTGAATAATGTAGGGGATTTGGTGGGTGGATAACTATTGGATATAAAATCAATATTGTCTTTTCTTTGGGAGATAGTAATATTTCTATTAGATAAAACTACTCTATTATTATTATAATCTGCTTGTTCCATCAAATTTAAAAATCCATCATACAGTTCTACTGTATCTAAAGGAATCTCCATACTAAAGTTCATTAAGAACCTTTTTATACAAGTGTCCAAGAGGAATTTGATTCCTTATATATTTTTGGCGTAGTTTAAATGCCTTTCCAATAATGCCTTTTGGCATATAGGCACATATGCAGGACACTGAGGCAAACTAGACAAAAAGAAATTAGTCTTCTATGCATATACTAAAACGCACGAATTCTCATCAATTAGAAAAGTGATGGAGAAACCATAGAGGGAAATTAATAATTACAAAATCATTAAATTACTTACAATGTAAATTACAATTAAACACTTTTTATTATACTTGGCTACAAGTTCCAATGTTACTTTAAGTTCTTTAGTAAATTCATTTCAAAATGCCATAGCTTAGAAAACTCGTAAATGAGCATAGATTTTTTTAACAGTATTATTACCCTATAGGTGTACAATTTTCTCCTAACAGAAACTGACTGCGAAAATTTATTTTGTGTGTAGGCAATAATCAAAACCCTTTATGAGCAGCCTATTGTAACTATGTGGCATATATATTCATAACATAATAAGGTTATGATGGTTATTGCTATCGTAATTGTTTAGTATTTCCTAAATTTTGCGCTTCTTTTCTTTATTGGAATTGGAAATATCAAGCCATACACAGTTTATTTTGTTGGTTTATTTATTTATTTTTATTGTCTTGACTTCATTATTTTATTGTAAACTTCATCAGTATTGCCATTTGATCCTGAAGTAGCTACTGCAGATGAATTTGTTGTAGGAAAATTAGTATCACTACCCAATTCAATAATTCGTCCTTGTAATGCGATGGTATAGTCTCTCAATCGCAAGTTTTCTGCTTTTAAATCTTCGATAGTTTGTTTCAATCCAGGAACTTCTGCTGCTTGGGCTTCTAAATCCTTGATATACCGTTCCTTCCGTTGTCTAAAAGCCTTTTGAGCAGACCTATTCTGAGCTGCTCGTCTGGTATTTGATACGGGTCTTTTAAGTGATGCCTCTTCATTGCCTGGACTTTTATCATCAACTGGTGTAGCAATAATTGCATTTCCAAGGTAGCTTTCATCAATTCCACCGCCGCCAAGTGGCAATTGCATTCCCGTCAAATTAGATGCTGATTCATTAACACCACTATTACCTGTACTGTTTGTACCACGAGTTCCGTTAACTTCCGTTACTTGTCTAGAGCTAGCATTCTCCATCCTATTGGTTTCTCCAGCCTTACCAGTAGGCTCACCTATCAGCTGTTGGTTCTGAAAATCAAAATTACTAGACATACTTTATCTGTCCAATTTATCGTAAATGTATTAAATCTGTTCAAGCGTATTATGTAAGGAAACAGTAATATATTACCTAACTTTTTGTTTGTTTTTCGGTGACTTTTCGGCCTTTGGCTACGATTGTGCGACAAAAAAGATACTAATGTGCCCATACCGATCGTGGGCTTTATCGTAAGTTTCAGATGTCTAAGATAAGATTATGGCAAATTAAACAGCTACTACTAGCTAAAAGTACCTCTTACTTAGCAATGGATTTCCATGGTAACAGTTATGAGTATGTTTCCCCGTTTGTATATTTTTTTCCATCTTTATTTGCAGCCAAGAATGAACTCAACTTAAAATCTCGGCTAGATAATTTTCTCGCTCCCTTTAATATACCAAAACCAAATGGATGATAAATCAATAGATTCAATTTCTACTAGCAATTCCAGTAGATCATCTAGGAAAACATCCAATTTCTTCTCGGCATTCCAGCCCAAATCTAGGCAGAACTCTTCTCCTATTTTGACAAATTTTTTATCGGCCCCAATTACTCCTATATTAAACACGTCAAATCAATCAACTCCAACTTTTAATGACTATGAATTTAATCATTCAATTGATCATAATAGCTCTTTTGAATCCTCAATTTGGAACAACAACTTTTCAAAATCATACAATAAGCTGATTCCGGAGTTTTTTGATGATCAATTTATATCAGACGTTGAACATGAATCACGAGATAAATGGAATTATAACAATGGATTTCATAGTATAAGTGCAGGTGCTGTAACTTCTGGAAGTTCTACTAGTCCTTTTCATGGCTTTGGCTTCACCTCCCAGGGGTACCAAAAACCACCTCTTTTTAATGGCATTCGGTCGGGGCCTCCAAGTTTTAGTACGCCAAATGATCATCAAAAGCCAATTACTAGTAAATATTTCAATCAATTTGACTCATCAGAACCAGATCCCTTTGATCAAGAGTTAGCTCAAAACTTGGTGGTATTAAATCAGATTCAGGATACATTACTGACACCTCCAATTGAGGATATGGAAGATGAGACAGATGAGAATGATACTCAATCACTTCCCGAAAAAGAACAATCCAGACAAAGTTCTATCTATGAGTCAACACATGAACTTGCTAATGAAATGAAGGTGAATTTGAAACCAAGTAAGGCCATTATTAAGCCAAGTTTAACTATACAAAAGTTCAATGAGTCGTTTAGCTCTACATTTTATAAAAGAAACCTTAATGGGTATATGTTCATAAGGGAGACAAATGATGATTTGATAAAAATTGATGATATGAACTTGACATTGGCCATAAATCTAGGAACTATTAATGAAGATGTGCTGGTGGACACTAATGAACTTCGAGGATCTGAAATACTGAATGATTTTAAATTTGTAAAGAGAAAGAGCAATTTGAAACGATATCATAAGTAAAGGGACGAATGGAATAGAACAATGAATAAAGAAAGTAAGTGAATAATTGCATAAAATAGAGTAAATAGGAGAATATGGAAACTGGAATAAGAACTATATGGGACATGGAACCAATTTAGCGTTGATGTAGTAATTACATGAGACTTGTAAAGTATTTTAAATATTTGCAGATTTATGTTTTTCATATTGTGAATTTCACAATTTGCAGCAATTCAACCTTTAAGGTGTATCTCCCCATTGGGTAACAGAAAAGGGATCCCTACTGGAAAGGATACAGACAACTATAATACAAAACTTTTCAACTGTCACAAGTAGATTAAGGGCTAAAAATAACCAAAAAAATTGTAAGAGAACCATATTATTCGTCGTTAGATAGGAATGTCGTATTAAGCCGCAGAAAAAAAGGCATGCATAAAAATATGGACAATAACATAAGTAGCCCGAATGTAACTATAAATATAAGTCAACTATAAGCATTTTGTAGCAGTAAGAGATAAGCCAGAAAATTGACACAAAATTCTGGGGTAGAATATCACCAGTTATTTTTCGAGAAAACACTAAATCTTATTGGCTGGCTGCGAAAATGTCAAAATATGTCTGAGACAAGTGCCAGAACTTCAAGAGATTCAACGTTCAAGATACTATATCGCATGAGTGGAAACACCGTCACCCTTCCTACTACCACCACCTCCGTAATCTACACTGCTATTGAATTTCAATAACATCCTCTCATATCTATTATCTAATTCCAGTCGTGGCCCATAGTTAAGAGTTCGCAAGAAATCTTACGATCCAATGAACAAAAGGACAAAAAAATTTTCTAAACAGAAAAAAGAAAATTATTTAATTGACTCCTAAGTAATCAGTACAGACTAAAATAATTACAATGTTTCAATCAACCATTCGTCATGCTTTGAGATCCAGAATGATCCCAAGAGCTCAATTACATACTTTAAGTTCCATGTCCAGTAGGGGATTAATGGTTAGAAACAACAATGTAATGCAAATTAGAAAGTACTCTGACGATCACCATGAAGAAACTTTTGAAGAATTTACTGCTAGATATGAACAAGAATTCGAAGAAGCTTATGATTTATTTGAAGTGCAAAGAATTTTAAACAACGCTTTTGCTTACGATTTAGTTCCAGCTCCGGCCGTCATTGAAAAAGCTTTATTAGCTTGTAGAAGAGTTAATGATTATCCAACTGCTGTCAGAACTTTTGAAGCTTTAAAACATAAGGTTGAAAATAAAGAACAATACCTTGCTTACTTAGATGAATTAAAAGATATTAGACAAGAATTAGGTATTGATTTAAAAGAAGAATTATACGCTGACGAAGCCTAAATGGCGGCCTTCCTTTTATCATTTACTTTAAGTCAGTTTACTTTGAGTAGTTCTATTTAATGAATTATCTAAACACTTTTTTATTCATAATAATCAAATTCTTTCAAGTATTTTGAATATACATGTTCCATTTTGATCCTTTATATTCTCTCTCTATATCTCTTTTTCAATCATTTAAACCTTCGCGTTCTATTATATTCTATTACACTTTATAATTGCAAGAATTATCAATGGGTGTTTATATACCTCCTCCAAATGATGGTGATGATAAGGACAAGAAACCTGATAAACCTCCAAGTGTTGTTGATGACACTAATTCTTTAAAGTCTTCTAGTAGTACAGATAAGCTAAAAGACTGGATGCGATCAAAATTGAAATATGGAGTCAATCCAAGTTTTGGGTTAACTATGTGGGGTCCTTTGGTTCCTCCTCCAGAAAATAAGATGGCATTGCATACCTTAACAGCCATCCAATTTGCTATTGGTTGGACCTTATTATTTAAGGCAAAAAATCTACGTAATAAAAGATTGATGACTATGGGGATTGTTCCGAGACCTGAATTAAAGTTTAAAAAGTATGTTTATATGATTGTAGGTACTAATTTGATTTATAATTCTGGTCTTGAACTTGTGAGATTGATGTCACCTACTGATCCTTGGGAACAAGAACGGTCATATTACAAGAATTTAGCATTGAAAACTGGACATCCTATTCATTGGTGGTGGGGACCTCAAAATTATAAACCAATGTCAATAATTGAATTTACTAATCAGGTTGAACAACATATCATTTATTCAATTAATAGGTTGGATGCTAACAACACAAAAGATTTGTCAAAATTGAATGATAATGTTCAAATCAATGTTTCATCTCCAGGTACAATTAGATTGAGTAATATATCCAAATTATTAAATCATGAAAAATTTAGTCAATTATATGATAATATTTACCAGAAAAACCGTGTTATGTACTCAGAAATGTTGGAAGGGCTAAGTGATGTTACTGAATCTAATAAAGGTGAAAGATTAGCATATCTTGAAAAGAAAGGTAAATTGCAAACAAGTTTTTCAAAACCTCCAATACAACTTGGAAATCAGCAATTGGAAACCGATGAGGATTTGAATTATGTCTGGCATCACTTTGAGCCTTGGAATGAGCTAAGAGTAGAGACAGACTATGATATAAGATTGGTTCCAAAATGTCGGAATTTCGAAGAATCTAATAAAGAATCAATGGACAATCAAAATAATTCCTAATTTAATGTTATTTGTATATACAGCATCATTATATATATAAGCCTATCACTTTTCTTCTATCAAGTTTTCAGCCCATTTCAATGATTTTTTATTATCATTTGTTAATAGTTCAAATTCTTTAAGATGGTTGTTCCATATTAAGGTAGCAGGATCTTGATCAGGTTCAACCCATTCAAATCCATCTCCACCACTCATCCAATATGCTTGGAGTTTCAAATCTTCAAAATTATCCTTCAAATCCATTAATCTGATTTTTTGTCCTCTTCGATTATAACCAGGAGTCATTGAAATATCATTATCGCCCGTTCTACATAATTCTTCTTTCAATTCAGCACTCACTTCACCTCCAGAAATGCCACCTCCATTTAATTGAATATCAGCTTCAACGATCTTGGTACAGAATAACATTTCATCTGCATGCTTATACCAATGAGTGTAAAAGGTACCTTTTTGCCATGTTAAGAAATCACCTCCACTACTGATTAATTGTCTTCCAAACCTAACAATAGTCATCAAGAAGGTGGAGTTGATCAAATATGTGAGTATTAAAGAATTTATAGATCCCAAATACCTCCAAGAATCATCTACAATCTGATTATCAATCAATTCCTGAATTCCATATTTTGAGAATAACGTTAATCCAATACCTGATCCAACCAACCTTATCACACCTGACTTCAACTCTTGGTGTTTATGGTTAATATAGTTTTGATGCCCTACAGTAATATCTGTCAATTTCAAAGCATTCTTTAAATCTCCATTGAATAAACTTTGTCTAAATGGAATTAAAGCGAGTGGTTTATCAATATATGCTTTAGGATTTTTCAGATAGAAACTATTGATTATGTTGATATTTGTTAATGTTGGTAATTTCAATTTAAAAAGCTCCCCTAATAATGTCTTATCAAACTTGACTTTATCATCTTCGAGGACTTCTTGTATTTGTTTATTGATTTCTTTATTAACTGGGTTCTCCCAGAACTTTTCATAGTCATAAACCTTAATCTGCAAGTTTTGGTATTCCTTCACTATATTTATGATATCTTTTTGGGTTTGTGCCTTAGCCTTTAAACCTGCTACTCTACTTTTCAAGGCATCGATGTTACTTACGTAACTATTGTGCCTTATAAATATCTTGTAAAGTCTCATCCTTAACATTTGAAAATTTTGAAATTTGGCATTTTACGCATTATTCTCTTTATGTTTATATAAATCTAAAATATCCTATAACCCTAATAATACAGCAGCGGCCAAAACAGACCAACTGACAGAAGACTTGAGGACAGCAATGTTTGAAGAAGAATCATTATCTTTGTTATTACTTTCTCCTTCAGAGGTAGCTTCTGGAGGATCCAAGGCGCCAGAACGAACAACTCTCGTAGTGATGAAACTGACGGTATCAGGAGCAGGAGCTCCTTGGGGAATGTATACAGAAGACGTTGCAGCAGCAGGTGCAGCAGCAGCAGCTGCATCATCATCATCGGTAGTGTGTGTCTTAGTGTACTTTTCTAATTCATCTTTATCCATAGATGCGGTTTCTGAATATTCAGATAATTGGATCGAGTTCATCGTGACAGTTTCTTGATAGACAGACAAGTCACTTTTGTTCATAGTGGCAGGATCAGCGGGGGTAGTGGTGGCATCATCGGTGGTTTTCTTGGTAGATTTAGTTTCGGTAGACTCAGTTTCGGTGGACTTAGTTTTGCTGGACTTAGTTTTGGTGGTATCATCGTCATCGTCATCATCATCATCATCATCATCGTCATCTGCGGCAGCGGGAGTGGTTGCTTTAGTTGCAGCAGTAGTGGTGGTATCGGCAGCGGCAGCAGCAGCAGCAGGAGTAGTGGTAGTATCAGCAGCAGCGGCAGCAGGAGTCGTGGTATCAGCAGCGGCAGCAGGAGTAGTCGTTGTATCAGCAGCAGCAGCGGCGGCGGCAGCCGGAGTAGTGGTAGTATCAGCAGCAGCAGCGGTGGCAGCAGCCGGAGTAGTGGTATCGTCCGCAGCAACAGCCAACGCCGCAAAGCCACCCAATATTATGAACGAAGGAATCATTATCGTATTTGAGTTTGAAATATTTCGCGTTCCAAATCAACAATTGAACTTCGAGAGTCGTGTACATTACAATATAATCATTTACAGTTTTCAAGTATTCTTCTTCTTCTTCTTTCGTTTCTCCATTCTTGGAGCACAATCCGGACAGTACCAAACTTCATTGTCTTTAGGAGTAGATGTGATACCAACGCAAGACCAATGAAACCATTCAAACCTACAATCGTCATTATCGCAAGCAATCATCTCACCAAATGAAACTCTTTGACAAATACAGTATAATTCATTATCACCATCATCGCCACCAGGACCGTTTGGACGGTGGTCATTCTCATCCTCTTCATCGCCAAACTTCGTACGTTTCATTGGTCGGTTTGGCCTCACCATATTCTTTCTTTTCTGTGATTTCCTTACCTCCAACGATGGAGTTACTGAACTGTTACTTCTGGGAATCGGGGTGACTGATGCTTCACTAAAACTATCTTGCCTATCAATACGAAGATCATCCTCAAACAAGTTCTCTATTGGAGGAATCAAATCTTCTCTTTCCAATTTGGTTATATCCGTTTCAAAGTTAAATAGATGCTTAGAGATCAAAAATAATGCACTGTTAGATAACAATATCTTCTCTTCTTGTATTTTTTCGGCTAATTCCATATCCTCCTTTATTTTAGCATTGATTTGTGCCTCTTTAGGATGCTTTACTAGCGTCCCATTTTGTCTAATGAACTTATGAAGTTGATTGTCTTTGGCTTGATATCGCCTTCGAGTCTCAACCAACTGTACGTCTTTGTTTTTTATCTCTTCAAATATATATTTGATCTCTAGTGGGAGATTAGAGATATCTTGTGTGTATTTGTCGATGACTGTGGTGGTATCCATTGTATTATGGCCTTTTATTATAGCGCTAAAGTCTCTAGCAGTGTAGTTTTGGTTTCAATATTTTGAAGTTTTTCGCACATTTCAATAAAGATCTCAATGGATCAAGAAGTTACTAAAGCATTTGCTCCAGATGGTTCTTACAGTGAGGTGCTAAAGCTTTCGCAGAAAGAGTCTTATTCCAGGTACCTATTTGATCTTCTTCAATCGAATGTCTTGAAATTCTTGAAAACTTTACAAGCTCTAAACGATGAACATGCAGCCATTCTAGTTAATGTATTACAGTTTATACCTGAAAGATCCCATTCGGTTTTAGAGGTAATGAATTGCATTAAAGAGCAATTGAAAGTTAATAAACCCAATTCTGAGAGTATTAAGTTCTATTGTCAAGTATATTTAAGTTTGGTTTCTGAGTTTAAAATTGTTTATCCTCCACATCTCCAGATTTTATTGAATTACTTAGCTGAAGATGATGAAGATGTTCAAGCATTGATTTTATTTATTGTATTGAAAAATCTTGAGTTGGATAATTCTGCCAGTGTTGAGGCTATTGCTAGTTTTTTTGATTTTATAATAGAGACAGACTCGGATTCTAGCTCATTTAAGAAATTGACTAAATCATTAGAGCATTTATTTCCAATTGTTCCTGCCATCTGTTCGAAGATTTATACTTCTAACAGTTGCAAAGCTCTTATAGGTGTTCAAGTGAAAAAAATCACCCCATCCTCGATCAAAAATTCGAATATTCACCAATTAGCTAAGAACTTATTGATGTTAGTAAGTAGTTCTTGCATTGATGATGAATGCAGGACTTTCAATGCCAATACTTATATTGATTTATTAAAAGTAGGCGCAGAGATAAACTTGGATGATATAAAGCTCCCGTCGGTCCTTTGTATTGTTAAGCTATGGAACTTCTTGAAATTGAGTAATCAGAAATTTAGCATGACAATTGATCAACTTTTAGATATTGATTTACAATATCTTTGTCGACAAAGGAATAATCAAAAGGAAAATTTGGACTACTGCATTGAGACATTGGCCTATTTGACATTGAATACTCTGGTTAAGCAAAAGATTAGAGACAACGTAGAGACCATAGACGTAATTGTTGAGTTATTAAAATCCAAAACTGAAATTCAAAAGCTTAGTTCTTCACACTCATCTGTAGTTTACGGATTATTACTTATATTAACAAATTTAATGAAGCTTAAACTGGAATCAGAATCACAAGAGAAAAGAACAATAAGCTATTTGAAACTGGTGGCTGATCCATCTAAAGAAGAGACAATAGAGAACACAGATTTGATTCATAATTTCAATAAATCATTATTGATGGATTACAAATTAATTGATATTATATCCAAATTAAAGATAATAAAGACTGGTAGTGATAACAATGAGCCAACAAATATTTCAGATTTGTTGATTCAAGTCATTTATTATATTTCTTGTAATCAGAATAAGACCGTAAGGCAAGAATTGGTGAAACAAGGATCGTTGAATATATTGTTAGATTATTTGGTACTCGTTAGCAGTGTAAATGCGTCTGGTGTTACTAGACCGATAAAAGAATCTACTGAAATACGAATGAATGCAATGAGAGCGTTGGCTAAAATACTCGTGCTGGTTAATCCTGCTTTGGCTTTCAATAAATATAGCATTCCAACTTGCTTACCATTTTTGATAGAACTATTAGGGCCTGATATTTCGAAGTACACAGGCCTCAAGGATGCTCCAGATAAGTACTTATATGATGAAGTCACCACATTAGACAAGTATGAATCCCTCATGGCATTGACAAACATTGCATCAGTTCCAGATGACAAAAATGATGTAAAGAACCTTATAATCTCCAAAGCATTTACACAGCTAGATAACTTTATAATCGACAGTGATTTTCCTGTCATTCAGAGAGCTTCGTGGGAACTTATATCCAATATGATAATGAAGCCAAGCCTTTTAGTTAAGTTCTTTAATATGGAAGATGCACAAGCTAGAAAACGATTGACATTACTTTTGAAGTTGTTGGATTCTACCGATTTACAACTTCAAATAATTTTAGCAGGTTTAATTGCTAATTCGACTTCTGAATTTGAAATGATTCCACAGTTGATTATGGAAAACGAACCATTTCGTACCGAAATTATGGCTACTATCATCAGGATCTTCAGTAATCAAACAAAAGACAAAGAATTGATACTTCGATTATGTTATGTTACATACGATTTAGTATCGGTTTCCAAAGAAGTTTCTGAAGACTTAAAGAAAAGTTTATCTAGAGTAATACAATTAAGAGATCCTTTGATCGTCGAAGTAGTGGTGGAAATCCTTAAAATTAAATAATCAAATTGATTTGATTTACATAGTCTTTACTACTAAAAATTAATATATCTTTGGGCAAGTGTAGTAGCGTCTGCAGTTAATGATGATGCAGTTGTTGATGATGTTGAATTTTTGTATTCTTTTTCGTTCTCCAACTTGACTTGGATTGCTTTATGTAATTTGGAAAGGAAATCTGGGTAATTAGAATTATAAAGGTCAATGGCCATTTTACTACCATCTTCAATCAAATGTTCTTTGAAGTAGATATCAGAGCCATCAATACCTTCTCTAATGATTTGGACAAGATTTGAGTCTAATCCACATAATTTATTAAAATGTTCAACAATGTTTCTTGCTTTTGCTGAAATTTCAGTATCTAGTTCTGGTAAATGATTGGATAATGAATCTATTTCTTGTACTGATGATTTTCCAAATAAATCTTGGATTAATAAAGGATTGGCTTCAAGTCTGACCCATACTAAAACTCGGAATCCATCACATAGAATATAAACACCCGCTTCAAGCTTGTATAATGATAAATCTTTGAATTTTGGTAGATAAATAAACTTCAGTGGATTAATCTCTTCTTGGGGAATTAAACCTTCTTCTGGTGATAAAGAATGAAGCTCAATTAAAGCTGGATAAAGATGATACATTAATCTATCAATTGACATGTTTAACATTTGAAAAATATCAAACAATCTAGCATCAGCAGTGACTTTACCATCTTTAATTGCATTGGACTTTAAAAATGCAAGTATAAATAAGGGGAAATTCCCTAAACTATCTGGCATTAATAATTGATTATTACCTGATATAGTATTATGTCCACTTCTGAATCTATATTGAGCTAAAACATCAACTAATTTTTCACCAACTGATTCTCGTAATTCTTTGAAAACTTGTCTACCCACAAATGATAAAGTATCTCTTACAATTGTGGTAATTACAGCATCTTGATCCATGAAATTGAAAATATCGTCAAGTCTTTCTGAAACTGCAAGAACTAAATTAATAACTCTTACTTTTCTAATACCATTCCGATCTGTATATAAAATAGCAGCTTGGAAATGACAATCTTGTGCTGTTGATAATTTACCATCATATTCTAAAAGCACGGTAAATGATTGATTTTCAGATATTATTGGGATTATCGGATCCTGTGCATTTGCCCCAATCACTGAAACCTCTTGAACTGATGAAGATGTTCCATAATACTGGGTAACCTGAAGACCATTAGAACATCTTAACTTTAATTGAGACTGATAAGCTGTAGTTTTAGTAAGACTATTGACAAATCTAGTCAAAAATTCTCTTGAATCTCTTTCAAAATTGAAGTTACTCCATCTAAATACAGAACCTCCTGTTATTGAACAAAGCCATCCAATGTTCGAAAGATCAACTGCTGTAGTAGATACAACAAAACAATCCAATCCCACATTATTTTTTAAGAAATCTTTAGCTAATAATTTATAATATTCACTATCAGGAGAATAGATTTTCTTCTGGACTTCTGGTGATAACGATGAAGCTTGTGTTTGAACATCTTTGAATTTTAAAGCACCAGGACCCCAAGAAGGCAAAGCAGATAATATGGAGGTAATTTTACCACCTCCAACTTCTGATAAACAAACCATGGCTGTTCTCAAAGCGGCAGAAAAGCTCGGTTCAGTATCAGCTCTAAGAGAATCATCGCTACATAACTGTTCGATGTGATTCAAAGCATCTTCAATAACTTGTTCACTTTCTTGAGGATCGGCAAAAAGACCATCAAAGAAAGGTACAAATGGGTCATCTAAATCTGCACTTATAACGATTTGAGTGGATTGTAATGAGCTGGATAGATTGAAAAAATGAATACGGGTATCAAAAAGAACAATTGCAATTTTTTTAGGACATTTATCACTGAACATAATTGATCTTATAGCATCTGAGACGATTGAAGGTAAGTTTCTCTTGATACTTTCAACTGTAATATCAATAAGTATTAAATGATGTAGCGAATTACATTCTGAATCTTCTCCACCAGCATTGTAGGTTTTAGGAACAAGAATATCATAAACACCTCTATGCAATTCAGGTCGTTGAGCAATATCTACTCTTCCAAGAGTTACTGGATCTATCATAGCACTGTAATCAGTAGGTACAACATTATTAGGAAATAAACATATATTACAAGTGAATTTCCCATCATATTGATGTTGCATAGCCGGATTCATATAAGTACGACACCTTCTACACCTAACAGGGCCAATATCAGTAACATCTCCTGAACTAGCACCCGTTTGGGTCATATCTACAACCGGAATAGTATCTTCTGTATCCAATAAGGAAGCAAAAGGAGTTATTGTAACAGAAACAGGTAATTTGGATGCTTTTCTTAATTGCTCCGATTCGGGTATAATGTACATGGTTGATCTCATGAATTTGGCTGACGCAGTTCCCTGGTCACATGCCTGGAATTGTGTACCAGCAGTAGGAGGTACTACGTTTTCGAATGTCAAAAACTGTTTTAAATGAATGGTACCATCTTGATTTGGGCCAAAGTATTCAAACTGGTGGTTGTAGCGCCGTGAGCTAATGGAACCATTAGTGTCAGCATCAACAGTGTACCCGTTCGATTGAGCTAGCGGAGAAGACTTATCGGCAGCAAAATGATGTGCAGGTATAGGATTACCACCCATTACAGCAGATGGACCAGCAGCCATGGTGGAGGAAGGAGGAATAGGAACATTTGGATTAGCTGCATTTGGTATGTTTCCAAGTTGCGAGAAAGAACCATTAGCCATGGGCGGGATTCCCGATGGAGCGTCAGCCACCGCAGGCCCCAAGTCATGGTATGCTCGGGCACTTCTTTTCTTCTTTCCTACGGACAAGCCTTGAACGCCAGCTTCTATTTGATCCATGTTTGTGATTTGAATCAACTGAAAAAGTTTGAAAATCAAAAAAAAAAAAACACTAATCGCGAACTGGGATTTTAATCAGTTGTCTAATTGATTTATAAAGCTTAGAGGTAATGGCAGATTCCTGTTCAATGTATGTGTTGAACGAGGGGGAGATGAATGTGACAGCAGAAGGTGTGGGGAGATTGAGTCTCGGCCCCCATTTGTTCCCTATGTATTATATTACGAACTGTAGCCAAGAAGCGATTCTAGAATTCAGCCATAATATAGTTAAAGATGGACCTTCAGAAATCCCCAGTTCTTTGAGTAAAGGAGACTCATATGTATCGGTATTATTCACAATAAGTGGCACGTGCTGTGTGTGCTGGATGTTGTGTGTGTTTTTGGTGCTATCGCCTCCTCATAAGCGTAAGCCTTACTTGACACAATTATCTACGGTATTCTACACCATTGTATTGACGATTTTATTAAGTAAAGTGACTACGGCAGCTAGGCAAAACTATTATAATGAGAATTCTGATATTTCAATAATCCACGATGTTTTGTTCAATAATCTTGTGTTTCGAATAACAAATGTATTTAGTGAGTTTTTTGTGCTGATAGCATTTCTTCAGATAATAAGAAAGCTCAATAGCTCTAAACCATTATTTGTTCTAAACATTGTTCTTGTGGTTGTTTATGTGGTTTTGGGAGGAATATGTGAGGGATTATTCAGGTATCAATTGAATGAGATAGATCCTACATATGCCAGATGGCACCAAGCAAAGAACTCTACTCGATTGGTGTTTATCATAATAGTTGGAATGGTTTTAGCACTTTTTACATACAAAAAGAAGCATTCCCATTCTCGGAAGTTAATTTCTTTGGCTATATTTGTGTGGCTGTTGTTCCTAATACATGTTGTAGTGTTAATATTTTTGGTTGCAGTTTACTTACATGATTGGGGGAATCGAAGCTGGCTTTCGATTTTGCCCAATTTGATCGAGATAGGGATTCTATCGACCGTTTGGGAATGGATTTATGATATACGAAGTTTAGAGAAACAAGATGAATTAATCGGAGTTTTGGGAAGGAGCATTGCCCAGAGCGATGCAGAGAATTATAGTTTTCAAGTACGAGACAATTAACGAATAGATAATGCTACCAGGTACCGTAATGTACACCGATCTCTCTCTCTCTACTATATCTATTTAACACTCTGAAAGTCACACCATACTATAACAGTTCTAGAAATTTCTGGAATTTTCGCAACAAAAATATATCATTAATTATATAACCTTACAATCCTCAGGTTTACTAAAGACACAAATAATGCTTTCCAGAACATTGAAAAGTGCAAAGCCTAGACGATTATTAGCTGTGCGTCCCAGTGCTGGTACGGTAATACCACGGGCAATGCGTGCTACGGTGGTGAACTATCCGTTAATTCCTACCGTAGCGGTGAGGCTGTTTAACAGCACACCCGCAATTCGCCTCCAAATGTCCATGAATAAAGAAGATGATCGGCCAGCTCTCGAGAAATATGGAACTAATTTGACACAACTCGCTAAAGACGGTAAGTTGGATCCTGTTATTGGGCGGGATGAAGAAATTAAACGAACTATTCAAATTCTCTCTAGAAGAACCAAAAACAATCCAGTTTTGATTGGTAATGCCGGGACCGGGAAAACGGCCATAATGGAAGGTTTGGCCCAAAGAATATTGAAAGGAGAGGTTCCCGAAAGTATGAAAGACAAGCAGATCATTACTCTTGATTTGGCTGCCATTATAAGTGGAGCAAAATTCAGAGGAGACTTTGAAGAAAAATTGAAAAAGATTTTAGAAGAAGTGGAGAAAAAGCAAGGAAAAGTGATCTTATTTATTGATGAATTGCATCTTTTAATGGGATTAGGTAAAGCCGAAGGATCAATTGATGCATCCAACTTGTTAAAACCTGCTTTAGCCAGAGGTAAGTTATCATTATGTGGAGCTACAACCATTGAAGAGTATAGAAAATATGTTGAAAAAGATGCGGCTTTAGCAAGGAGATTTTCACCTGTTATGGTTAATGAGCCATCTGTTCAAGACACTATATCGATATTGAGAGGATTGAAAGAGAGGTACGAAGTTCATCATGGTGTTCGTGTGACTGATGGAGCTTTAGTAACTGCTGCTTTGTATTCCAATAGATATATTACTGACAGATTCCTCCCTGATAAGGCCATTGATTTGGTGGATGAAGCATGTTCCACGCTTAGATTACAGCATGAATCCAAGCCCGATGCAATTACCAAGTTGGATCGTCAAATCATGACTATTCAAATAGAATTGGAATCATTAAGAAAAGAAGAAGATCAGTTATCAGTTGATAGAAGAACTAAGCTTGAAACTGAATTGAAAGAAATGCAAGAAGAATTACAGACTTTGACGAATCAATGGGAAACTGAAAAGAAACTGATTGAAGAAGTTAAATCTGCCAAGTCTGAGTTAGAACAAGCAAAATTTGATTTAGAACAAAGTCAAAGAGAAGGAAATTACGCTAAAGCTTCGGAATTACAATATGCAACCATACCAGAATTAGAAAGAAAATTAAAAGAAAGTAGTGAAAAGGATGAAACCATTAATAAATCGAATCTTCTTCACGATTCTGTTACGTCTGATGATATTGCATACGTAATCTCGAAGATGACGGGAATTCCTGTTACGAATTTAATGAAAGGTGAGAAAGATAAGTTACTTGATATGGAAGTGTATCTTCAACAGAAAGTTATTGGACAAGACGAAGCAATCCATGCAATTGCAGATTCGGTTAGACTTCAAAGAGCTGGTTTGACCAGTGATAAAAGACCAATTGCTTCTTTCATGTTTTTAGGACCAACAGGTACTGGTAAGACTGAATTGACCAAGACACTTGCGGAATTCTTGTTCAATGATAAGAATTCGGTAATTAGATTCGATATGTCTGAATTTCAAGAGAAACACACCGTTTCAAGATTAATTGGATCTCCACCAGGTTATGTAGGCTACGAAGAAAGTGGAGAATTGACAGAAGCTGTAAGAAGAAAGCCATATTCTGTTGTTTTGTTTGATGAATTTGAAAAGGCCCATAATGATGTTTCCAAGTTATTGTTACAAGTTTTAGATGAAGGATCATTAACCGATTCTCATGGTAAACATATTGATTTCAAGAACACTATCATTGTTATGACTTCCAATATTGGTCAAGAAATCTTACTCCATGATTCCAGCAGCGCCAATGAAGATGGAAAGATTAGCCAAGAAACTAAAGATAAAATCCAGGATTTGTTGAAGCATCATTATCCTCCTGAATTTATTAATCGTCTTGATGAAGTTTTGGTCTTTAACAGATTGTCTAAGAAATCATTGAGAAACATTTTAGAGATAAGATTGGGAGAGATTAAAGACAGATTGATCGACAAGCGGATGTTTATAGATGTGGAAGATGAAGCCAAAGATCTTTTGGCAACTATGGGATACGATCCAGTTTATGGGGCTAGACCTTTAAATAGAGTTCTTCAGAAGAAGGTTCTTAACCCTTTGGCGATGTTGATGATTAAGGGACAAGTGAGAGAAGGAGAAACTGTCAAGGTTGTTGCTAACGGCAATGAGGTTGAGGTTTTAGCCAATCATGAGGAAGAAATTTGAGACAAATGTGAGATAAGAAACAACAGTCATTGTAAATAGTAAATATATCTATAAAACTTTACCCACCGTAGCACCGTCCGCAATTCGTTGTTCGCTTGGGTTGACTTTTTTCAAGGTTTTACCACCAGTGATTTCGCCTAATAATGCACTAATGGCTGGAGGAGGGACACTACCAGAATCAGAGTCGAAGGAACCTGGCATTGGAGGTGGTGGAGGAGCTTGAGAGCTTGAAGGAGGTGGTGGGGGAGCCAGGGAGTTTGGTGGAGGAGGTGCTTGAGGAACAGGTGGCGGAGGTGGGGGAGCCAGGGAGTTTGGTGGAGGAGGTGCTTGAGGAACAGGTGGCGGAGGTGGGGGAGCTTGAGAACTTGGTGGAGGAGGTGCTTGAGGAACCGGTGGGGTTTCTGTCACGGGAGGCACCGAGGTCTCAGGGATTGGTGGGACCGATGTTGGAATTGGTGGGGGTGTTGGAGCTTCTGGAACGGCAGCTGGAGCTTCGGGAATGGCAGCAGGAGCTTCGGGAATGGCAGCTGGAGCTTCGGGAATGGCAGCTGGAGCTTCTGGGGGTGTTGGAGCTTCTGGAACGGCAACTGGAGCTACAGGCTCAGAAGCAGGTGTCAGAGAACCGGATTCAGCCACCGGTGCTCTAGGCATACCACCGAACAATAAGCTTGCCAAGTGAGCAGCTCCAGCACGATTAGGAGCGTCATCTTCGCTGTCATTTTCCTCCTCGTCACTCCAATCGTCGTCGCCCAATCCTCTCTGGGAGGCTCGCTGAGCTTCTGCCTTTTTGGCGTCAATTGGAGGAGTGCTAGAGCCATTAGACTTGAAAAATGGGTTCTTTTGTGGATTCATTTTGGCAAATGGATTATTATCATGGGATGGAGCAGTAGGAGCAGTAGGAGCAGTAGGAGCAGTAGGAGCAGTAGGAGCAGTAGGAGCAGTAGGAGCAGATGCTTCTGCGGCAGGTGCTTTCTTCTCTTGCTGAGCCTCAGGTTCCTCTTGCTGCACCTCAGACTTCTCTTGCTGAACCTCAGGCTTCTCAGCAATCTTAGATCCTGGTCCATAAGTAGCTGGTGCTGGCACAGCTTCCTCTTCCTCATCAGACTGATCGGCACGCAACTTGAGATCTGCCATCTCCTTCTTTAACCGTGCCAATCTTTCTTCCTTCTTTCTTTTCCGCTCTTTTTCCTTCTCTTCCAACGCCTTCTTTTGTCTCATGAGCTCCTTATACTCATCGTCATCATCGTCATCATCGTCACCAGATTCATCCTCAGCAGCTGTAGCAGGAGATTCTGGTGCAGCTCTCAGAGAAGTTTCCAGTGCAGGTCTCAGAGAAGTTTCCAGTGCAGGTCTCAGAGATGGAGGTCTCAGAGAGGTCTCCGGTGCAGGTTTGACAGGAGGTTCTGGTGTAGGCTTTACATGAGCAACCGGAGATTCTTGCTTGATTTCAGCCTTGGAGACTTCTTGTTGTGAAGGTGATGATCTGGAAGTAATTTCTTCACCTCTACGCCTGGTGATACCCAATTTTGCCAACCTTTCATTCATTCTTTTTTCTGCTTGAGCCTTAATGTAAGCAGCCCGCTCTTCTGGGGTCTTGTATCCTGCAGTGGGAGAATTGGTGCGGCCATTGCCATTAACAACTGGAGTGGGAGAATTATTAAAAGTCTCCACACTTGCATTAGAAGACCGCGATTCTGCATTGGAAGGTTTAGTGACTTGATTCAATTGGCGAATAAATTCAGCTACAACTTCACTAGTTCCAACACCTTGTCCCCATTTGGAATCTTCTACGGGTGTAGCAATGTTTCCTTGCCTCAAATTCGTCACACATCCTTCTTCTAAATCCTTGATACTACTTTCAATATCCTTAATTATTGAAACATGTTCTTCCTTCTCCTTATGAGTCTTCTCTTTAGCTTGTTCCAATTCTACATCTGCAGTTCCAGAAAACTTCTTACCGGTTAATGCTGCCATTCTTTGACTTAATAATTGCTTGGATCTGAATTTCCGACGGTCTGCTTCCGTAACTTCTCCTCCAGGCCCGGTTCCTTTAATAGAAGCTTCGCTGCCGGACTTCCAATCAGGATACTGTTTCTGAAGCTTCAATGTTTCCATTTCGACTTTCCCTTGGGCAATATCTTCGGTAACTTTATAGATCTTCGCAATCAAACCTGGAACAACATCCTTTGTTAAATGGTCAAGTTTAGCAAGAAGTTGTGCAGATTCTTTGGATGCATTGGAAGAACCAGCCGCAACAATCTTGTTCTGAATGGCAGAGATCCGCAGCTTCAAAGAGTCAATTTCCTGTTGAGTGTAGTTTTGATTATGGCCATAATTGGAGCCATCATCGCGGGAATCCATTGCATCTAAAAGGATCTTCTTTTCATGAATAAGTTTCTTCAAATCTGCAAGAGAAAGATCGGGATTGGAGCTTTGACCATTAGAAGCACCATTGGCATTGGATGAGTTCATGGATGAGTTTGTACGGGACCTGTGGCGAGTACTGGAGACATATCCCACGTTATCATCATCGTTCTTGTACCGGCTACCGTTGGAGGTATTTGTACGGCCAACAGTAGGACGACTGGACGTAGATCTAATTGAATTCTTAAGCGAGTCGAACGAGTCCTGAAAGTTCTTGGTCGACGGTGGTACTAGCTCTGGTGGTAATCTTAGTGGGAGCTCGTACCCATTCAATCTACGGTAAACCAAATGCATGGCCACTGCGAATTCGTCTCTGCTGAGCTTACCACGATTGCTTTGGTCCGCCAAATTCCAAATGGACTCCAAATCAGGTCTAGCAAGGCCTGATTTGCCAAAGATGTCGATGGCTACTGAGCCTTCAATATAACCTTTACCACCATCCCAGGCCGAGAATATTCCGTCATAGATTTGTTTTTCTTGCTTAGTTATGGCCCAGGTAACATTTGCCTTTAGGTTTTGGTCCATAGCGGTGTGAAGCGTGGAAGTGGCAGCAGTTGAGCTAGGAAGGAAATGCAGCTGCATGGCAGAAAGGCCTGGGATGCCACCGGTAGGTGTAGCCACGAGCCAACCAGTGTTTTGTGGGGCGAGCTGCTGCTGCTGCTGCTGGAAGCCTGTAGACTGGGGTTGGAAGCCGGTAGACTGAGGTTGGAAGCCTGTAGACTGGGGTTGGAAGCCGGTAGACTGAGGTTGGAAGCCGGTAGATTGAGGTTGGAAGCCGGTAGATTGAGGTTGTACGCCGGGTTGCTGTGCGAATCCCGTGTATTGGGGCTGGAGGCCGGTCTGTTGGGGCTGGAATCCAGTCTGTGGGACCAGGGATTGGGGCTGGAATCCGGTTCCTTGGGCTTGGATGCCGGTCTGCTGGGCGAATCCCGTTCCCTGAGGCTTTATCGGCTGGAAACCAGTAGATTGCGATTGGAAACCGGTAGTTTGTGGTTGAAGTTGCTGATTTCCTGTCTTAGCAGGCACAAGGCCTGCTGTTTGTTGGGGCTGCAATGGAACGAAACTACCAGTTTTCTGTGCAGCTAGGCTACCAGTTTGCTGGGCAGCTAAACCCGTCTGCTGGGCAGCCAAGCCGGTCCGCTGTGCCACAAGAGCGGTACCAAAGATGGACTGTGGTTGAAAGCCTGTTGGTTGTTGCTGAACAGCTTGGAATTGGGGTTGAAATCCCGTTGGTTGCAGTGAAAATCCCGTTGGTTGCAGTGGAAACCCAGTTTGCTGCTGCAGAAGCGTTGGTTGCAGCCCAATGCTTGCAAATGGTGTGTTCTCTAATGCATGGGCATCTGGAACCGAAAAATTGATGGCATCGATAAAACTCTTGACTTCATTCATCCACTTGTCAGGAATAACCGAAGGCAATGACTCGCCCTTCAATGCAACATTGCAGAGATGTAATGCCAATGCAAACTCGGGGAATAACAATGATCCAGACCGATCTGTATCTGATAAAGACCATATTTCGGCCAAAGTGACAGGAGGAAGACCTGATCTGAGGAGAATATCACGACAGGCGTCACCCGAGACGCTCTGTTCACCGGGAGACACCGCAGTACGGAAGAGGTCCTCAAATTTGGTTTGGTCGGCAGCGGTGATGAAGCTAAGACGAATACTGGGGATTTTTACCGCAGAATGCAGTGCTCTTGGTGGTGCACCTGTAGCTTGTGGAATCATACCTGTTGGTTGTGGTGCAATTCCAGTTTGCTGTGGCACCGGCGCTGATTGCTGGCCGTATTGCTGCTGTTGACCGTACTGTGGGCCTGTCTGGCCGTACTGCAGCTGCTGACCATACTGTGAGCCTGTTTGGTTATACTGCGGCTGCTGGCCCGCCATTGGACCCATTTGTCCCGCCCAAAAACCGGAACTTGGACCCAATGGCGCCCCATAGCCCGTGGCCTGTGGTACCTGCCCTGACATGGGGCCTTGGTTACCCATCTGGCCTTGGCCCTGTCCATATTGGTACTGTCCTTGATAGGGATACATGATTTAGTTAGTGATTAAAATTCGACGAAAGTGCGAATAAGTATGAGGTGTGCATATACGGACAGTGAAGTCAAGTAACGGATTAGGAAGAGAATGGATTAAGTTATTATATTAAAAAATATACGTTATTAAATTAGGAATTAATTAAATTGGAACTAATTAAATGGGAATTTAAATTGGAACTTACTAAATAAAACCATACTAAATATGTTTGAATAGAATCTTCGGGGTTGAAGTAATACGGTAAGTAATTGAATTATATTCACGTTATACTAATTGGAACAACCATGAACCAATCACTTTCTGTATTTGGCAGTCAATTAACCAAATAAGAATAGTGGCATCTGTATTGTATGCAATTTTGTATTTCTTTCGCTTTACATCTGGTACTAATTGACTCAATGGTTCATTTATTCAAAATCCTTCCAATACCTCATCCCAAAACGCAACTTCCAATCTGGTAACTTTGGCGAAAATTGCAACCATTTCTTCCCATCTGTCTCTATTTCCTTCTACTAATATGTCAAGGCTTTCCTTCCCATTTTTATGGGCAGCACTGTACCATTGTGAAGTGTAATCTCCGATCCATTCACCATACGCTTCTGCTTGTTTGATTGTCAAGTCATTTAGTCCATTGTGACTTTCTCTAATGCTCTTTGCATATATTCCTGCTTCATAATATCCATGAAGACAAGGTGCAAGTGCAACTTTGATAAGCAAATAATCATTTTTCCGACCAACTTCAATCAAATATTCACAATAATCCCGACATGCTTTCCCTGGTTTTAAACCAATATCAAAATTAACATCTCTATCATAATCTATTCCGTATTTCCTATTGAGTTTCTCCTTGTGTCTTTCAATCTCCTTACCTACTTCTCCTATAATTAAGGCTTCTGCTTGAGTCTGACGATAATCGGGAGCTACTGCAGCTGCAAGTGCATGAATTTGTGCATAATTGATGAGATAATGGTAATCTTGTTTCAAGAAGTATAGAAATCTCGGGAATGGAAGGCTATTAGTGGCCACAAGCTCAAGAAATTTGTGCTTGGTGTATGCATCCCAAGCTGGTTTGATATGTGGATGCGATTTGAACTGTTCTAGAATACTTTGGTCTGGTTTTTCTGATTCTTTTGCATCTTTTGGTTCTTCTAAAATATCGCTCACTATGCCTGGCTCTACACAATGATTTAATGGCCCGTTTCCATGACCTAGTTGGTTCATCTTTGACATACCTTGATGTATATAATCAATTGCAATGATTACAGACTCCAAAATCAGGTTTCCCTTGGCTACATTTGCAGCTATGGAGGACGAAAGAGTACATCCACTTCCATGATTATTTTCCGATTCAATGGCCACAGATTCCATTACTGTAGATTCCTCTGAAGTTATAAGCACGTCTAAAATCGTTTTATTTCCTTTGCCTTTAAATGGCTTATCTGAGATAGAATCCCATGGTAGATGGCCGCCTTTAAGCAAAACATTACATTCAAGACCTTCACGTAACTCCTTTCCAAAAAGAACAAGATCATCTCTATTTTCTACTTCTTTGGGTTGTCTTCCATAAACTAATCGGTATAAAATTGAAGCCTCCTCAAAATTAGGAGTTACCAAATCAGCATACTTTACTATTGTTTCAACACACTGTTTCATGTTATTCTCATCGAAAAGCCGGGTACCAGAAGTACTTACCATAACCGGATCAACTATCAATTTCACTCCTTTACTCTTCAATTGCTCAATTTCTTCTCCCAAAACTTTCATTGTTGGTTGCGTAAGCATTCCTGTTTTTATCGCTTGAAGCTGTCCATTCTCTAGAAAATCATCCAAATTCTGCTTCATGATATCTCTAGCCGTTTCCTCCAGAGTAATTGATATGGAAGAAACTCCCATAGTATTTTGAGCGGTTAAACCAGTGATTAAAGTTGCTCCATAAACTTGATGGGCAGTAAATGTCTTTAAATCAGCTTCAATTCCAGCACCACCCGAACTATCGCTACCAGCGATTGTCATAACCACTGGTAATGTCTGTGGGTTTGGGGATATTGTTCTTAAATGGGGCATTTACAAGTGAAAATTAAACTGGGAAATTCCCAAGCTTATATAAATCAAGTTATGCGCTTATAAGGCGGATGCGATTACAAGTTTATATTCACATTTTAGAGTACATTTCAACTAATTCCAATTCACTCTTTAAGGTGTTTTCTCTATAACTGACACGGATATCGGGGACATTGGTCTTTTCAATGTTATTTCCTTTGGTTCCTCCGTTCATGTAAAGTTTCCCGAGCCAATGTTTCTTAATGGAAGATTCCCAACCACTTTGAAGTACAGAATTCCTGGCCAATTCACACATATCTACAGCTGAAAGTTTGTAGATTTGGGCTGCTACAGAGTATTCCTCGATCAACGGTTCTTTGGTGTATGAAAACTGTAAAGGATCATCTGTGGATAATGAAACATTCATTCCCTTTTGGAAAAAATTGTAAAATGGATTTTTATCATATGTTAAGAACAATGCATTATTAGATAATGGAGACATTGCCAACCCAATTTGGTCTAAATAGTATAAATATTGAACAAATGGAAGTTTTCTTAACAAGATACCATGGCTGATGGAATGAGAAGTCAAAAATGCACTAATAAGATGCTCTGGATCTCCAGCTTCTCCACTATGAGGTCTTAATAAGAAAGTATTGAAGCCAAGTTTGGATCTAAGTTGATTTAAACTGGATAAATTGGCAAAAAGGTAGTATAAGTAATATGAATAAGGAGGATTATGAGCAGAAGTCCATTCACTTGCTTGAGGATATCTTCTCATCAAAGATTCTTGTTTAGATTCATCATCAACTGAATCAAATCCAACTACTCTTTGTAAGAAAACAAATAATTTAGGATTGGATTTTGGGTTTAAAGTCACCTTAAGTAATGGTTCAAATAAATTAACTAAAATATCTTGGAAACTTTCAACGTTCCCATTTCTCTTATAAACATCATAAAGTCTTGGGACTTGAACCAACCATCTAACATTATGACTGAATAATTTATTATCAACTACCCACGCTGCCAATTTATCCCATTCGTCGTATGATCTACCATAAATGGAAATTCTTAATTCAGACATTTGATATTTGGAACTTTCTAAATCTTCAAACACTTGTTTGGTTATCTCTGCCAAGTACTTACCCTTAATATAGTTGTCAGTTTTTAAGAAAATTTCTCTTAATCTGGATTCACCAATTGGATTATACTTCAAATTGAATTTATCAAATCTATGAAAAGAATCTGTATGAGCATGCATATCTAAGGTATCAATGGATAAATCATAAGCTGTTAAATTTAAAGATTCAAATACCTCTGCTAAAGTTAAAACTTTACCATCTCTAAAAATGACTTCTTCATCAGGAACTGTTTTCAACTTATATTTAATAAATCTTAACAAATGTTTCTGATTCATACAAGCAGAATGATGAATATGAGTGTCCACCTTACGTACATTATAGAAATCTCTATGAGGATTCCTTTTTGAATGTTTTGTTTCCTCAAATTCATTCAATAAATAATATAAGTTCCATTTAGCTTCAAGATATTCTAACCTTTTAAAAGCAAAAGACTTGGTAGGTCCATCAGATGCAATCTTAGCAATGGTATTCAAGTCACTATAATACTCTTTAAGATTGGGAATTTGAATGATGACTTCATCCGAGAGCTTATCATAAACTTCAAACACATTTTCCTCATTACTTCTATAATCAAAAGAATCAGTTGCTTCAGGTATAACACATTTATCAAAATCAAACTCTTCCTCTTCAGTATCGTTACTTGGAAGTTGATTGAATCTGTTCTTCGACTTATAAGTAGGCTTGGGTGGAGGTGGATAAATTACCCAATTATCTTTATTCTTGGGATTATCCATCTCACTAGATTGTAAAGAAATGGTCGAATATTTGTGTCTTAAATCCAACGAAGTTTTAACATTCTTAAAAAGAGCAATAAGCTCATCAGAAGGATACTCCTCTGGAAGTGCATTACCATGGATTGCTGCACTAATGGGTGTAAGTTTCTGAGGATTAACGTGAAAATCAATTACTGATTGCCTTCTCTTCAAATGTTTATCCAGGTCAAATGGCTCAAGTGCTTTGAGTTTCAAATCATGTTCTTTCATGAACCTATCCTCTGCTGTAGAGAAATGTGCTGAGTTGAATGATTTCGATAAATCGTCCATGTGAACATCTTCTTCTTCTTCTCTATCTTTAGTAATTTCAATAGGTTCCATTTTATTAGAGAGATTTATGGCCATCGCGAACAAAGGCTTTTATTAAAAGGGTACTAAATAAGGGCTAAAAGAAGTCCTGCAAAAATAGACATCTTGGTGGCACCAAAAGAAGCAGCAATATCTGTAGATTCAGAGCTTGATGAGCCTGTGTTAGATGTAGTAGTAGAAGCGGACATAGAAGAAGCTTTTATAGAAGAAGATTTAGTAGACAAATCTTCGGTAGAAGTTGCAGCGGCTAAATCACTTGAACCTGAACTTGAACCTGAACTTGTTGATTCCATCAGAGAGTCCATGGCCAATATTGATTGCTCTTTGGACTTATCAACCAAATCAGATTTTTTGATAGAGCCTTGTTTCAATAAAGTGGCCAAATCACTGGTCAAAGCTTCCCTTAAGTCTTCATCTTGTGAAGCTCTTTCCAAAGTGTGAGTAAGCAATCCGGATTCTAATAATGAGTTAAGAATTGGTTTTAAGGCTGTGAAATCTGTTCCTTTGATAATAGAACCAATGTTCTGTAAAAGTCCTTGAATAAGAACAACAGTGGCATCTTGGAATTCATCATCGGTCAATAATGTAATTACTGTATCATTAATTAATCCGGATCTTTCAACTGAACCAAATACGGTGGTTAATAAATCTTCAATGTTGTCTCTTTTTTCAATAAGAGGGAAACTTTCAACTCCACTATCAAAGTTGTCATAAAGGGTATCTCTTTGAACCAATTGTTCGGCCTGATCTAAAAGACTCGATAAACTAATTCCTCCAGACTCAATTAATTTTTTTGCAATTTCTAAAACAGAAGGTAAGAATTCATCATCAGAAAGGGCTCCTGCAACAACAGAATAGGCTAATCCAGACCTATCCAAGGCTACAAATAAGGAGGTGGAATTCACTTGACCTGCAACTTTTAAAACAGTTGGAAGTGATTCTTTAAGAATATTTAAAGTACTGTTATGGGTAACAATATAAACAGCTGCTTCTGGGAGAATTTTTGTGTTTTTTAATCCTACCAAGATGTTATCTAAAATCTTGATATTATCACCAGTATTTAATAAATCATCTGCCCATCCAGCAATTCTTTCAAAGTCAATGTTTGAAATTATATCTGCAACATCAAACCCATCGAGTAATTCTGCAACAAGTGAAGGAAGATTGAGATCTCTCTCGACGATGTTGGCTTCATATTCAACGTAAGTTGGAGCGGCCAACTGGCTATTAACGAAAGTAAAGGCAGATAAGAAGCCTAAAGCGAATGTGGATAACTTCATAGTTCTTATAATTTAAAGTTTTAAAGAGGGAAAATTTTTTGAAATTCAATTGACCAGTGGAGACATGAGTTTGCCAAATTTAGGCTTGCATCTGAAAATTCCTATTAATTAACCCAAATAGGTAATTCGTCCTGTTTAGGAGTAATACTTCTCGTTTGGGTTTTATGTCAACAACCAGTATACAGGTTTTGCGTAATGAGCCCCTCCTTATTGGTATATATTTATGCTTACTATAGATAACTATGGTAGTATGGATAAAGGTAGTCTAAAGGTGAATTCATTACCGTAATTATCATACCAATAATTCTCAGTAAAGAGATAAGGATTATCAACTTCGGTATCAAGTCTAATATTATTGGTAGCTTCAATCAAGTTTTCTTCTTGTTCACTCAAATCTCCGTTATTACTACCATGCCCATTACCATTGGATTGACCATTCTTGTGAAGTGTCTCTTTATCAAACTTCATCAAGTTGAATTTAAACACTATAAAGTATTTTAAGCTCATAAATTTGGTGCATTGAAACTGCTGTGATGCAAATCTAGGAACATTTAAGCTGCTACTTACAATTGTGGGTACTTGTTCTTCATTTTTGATGTGAGAATTCAACATGGTGGGAGCCATGGTATTAAGTTTCACGGTTGGTGTCACCCCATAAATATTGGTGTAACTTTTATCATCTTTCATATGGAATGTTTCATGTGCTTCTAGATGGGTGGTAAATCCTATAATCTTATTAACTGGTTCTTCCATATTTTCGGTATTTAACTCAATGTTAAACTTAATATCATCACCAACATGATAATATGCTTTTGATAGTTTAATAAGGCATAATTGTTGATTGTTCATCAAAAAATTGAATTGGTTCTTTAAATGACTATTCAATTGAGGTATCAATCCGGATACATCATCATTTTCATGCATACTATTAATACTCTTTTTCCTTTCAGTCGTGGACATACTGGGAAGATGATGCAAATCAGATTTGATTAGATTATCAAGATCTTCTAAGAACGATTGTCTGGATTCCTGATCCTTTTCGTTCAGAGTTAACTCATTATTATGTAATGACTGTTCGTCATTGGTAGTGATGACTTGTGGATCCCAAGACTTATCAATTACAACTTTTTGTAGAAAATCTGGTTGTAACCATCTTTCATCGAAGCCAACCTTTTCACTTTTAACAGGTAATGGAAAGTATATTGACCTAGGTTTAAGCTCTCCTAAGTCGTTGAGTTGTTGGAGCCCTACAATCAACAGATATCTTATACTGATAAGGCCCTGTTCCGCAGTAGTTCCTGTCAGATTAGCATTATAAGTCGGAGGAAACCCTTTCAAATCAGGTAGCTGAAGTCTAAATGATTCATGTTCCAGTTGATTTAACCTCAAGTCCGGAAATAAAAGTGATTGGTTGGTGGCATAAAATGGAACTATATTATCAGTTAATTCCTTAAGAGGAACCTTACCATCATTTTCGACTTCCAGAGGTTTGGGGGCCCTGAAACTGTTGAAAGTATAGATTAAATCTTGTAGAAAGTGCCTTTGTTCCAGATCCACCATAATCTTGGCAGTGTCTTCCAATATCAAATCATTAACACCTCCTAACTTCCCACCAACAATCATTTTATTGGTCAAATTATCAGCTATAAACGGCACCTCATTCAACTGTTCAACTCGGTCATATACATCAATTTCATTATCCAGATGATTCTGCAAATATTCCTTGTTCCCCCACCAGCTACTATTTCTGGTTTCCAGGCTAATTAAACTGGATCTCTCATCCAATCCAAATCCATAATTAAGAACAACATACCCAAATAATTGGACATACCCGAGAAAAACATTGGATTGAGGTCCTTTTTGATTCAAAATGACTTCACATTCATTTTTCAGGTACTCTACTGTCACCTCCAACTCTCCAAGATCTTTTGTATAAGACATGTGATTGCAATGATAAAGATTATTTGAAAGATTAAAAGAGATTCAAGACAGAGTTAGGTCGCGGATTTGAAATTTTATAACCATTAAGAACATTACATAATGAAAGGATTAAGAAAATGGCTTCATCACATATTAGCAGCTTTCTGTGGAGCTTGAATACCGTCATGTTGAATTTGAGATACCTGATCCCCTTGTGGTACTTGACCTTCGATTTGATGGAAATCTAAAATTTCACTATACATCATTACTCTCCAAGTGTCTACTGGTAAATCAGCATCATTAAAACTCCAATCAAATTTACTTTCACATACTGGTTCATCAGTAGGATCATGATAAGGTTCCATGTATGGATGTGATAAAGCTTCAGCTGCGCTGATTCTCTTTTTTGGATCAAAAATTAACATCTTAGCAAGTAAATCTATTGCTTCTGGTTCAATATGATTACAATGAGCAAATCTTTCGCTGAAAGGAATTGGCTCTCTATGAGGTAATGATTGAACGAATCTCAAGGTGTTTTCAGAGCAAATTGTATCAATAACATCAGGTGGAGGAGAACCTAATAATTCGGTAATAATAGAAAACTGATGAACATGATCTTTACCAGGGAATAAAGGTTTACCTTCAATCATTTCAGCTAAAATACAACCCACAGACCATAAATCAACCTCAATATCATACTTTTGCCAAGTTAACATGATTTCTGGGGCCCTATAATATCTAGTACTGACATATCCAGTCATTTGAGGGTCTTGAATCCTTGCTAATCCAAAGTCACAAATCTTTAAATCACAATTCTCATTGATTAAAATATTTGAAGGCTTTAAATCTCTATGAATAACCCCAGCAGAATGAACATATTTTAATCCTCTTAAAATTTGATAAGTGAAATATTGAATAAATTGTTTCTCAAGAGGTCTGGAACTTAATAATCTATGTAAGTCAGTTCCTTGCAATTCAGTGACAAAATAAATATCTTCCAAAGGACTCAAAAAGATATCATCAAGAGTGATCAAATTCTCATGTTTTAAATGCTTCAATAACTTTAATTCCCGGTAAGTTCTTTTAGCCAAAACAGATGTCAGAAAAGGTTTCATAATCTTCTTAACGGCGACATTTTGTCCAGTGAGTTTATCTATGGCTGAACAAACCAATCCGAACGCACCCATTCCCACAGGATTCAAGTCCGTGTAACGGTTGGTGATCTCAAACACAGTTCCAAAGATTTGGATTCTGGTGAACTCTCCGTCGGTTGACATAATAACGCTTGTTTCTGTTGGTTTTTAACAGAGTAGTGTGTTTTTTTAAATAAAAAAAGGTCACCAAGGAGATTTTTTCGAACCCTCAGTCTTGTATAGCACACGACCTGTACCATTTCCTAGAAACAGAGGGCATTTAAACCACCTCTACTAGTGGGATTGATGTGCCAAACTAATTTCACTTGAAGGTAAAAAGAAGACCAACTCGTAATTGAAGAATAATATTCCCCTCAAGTTCTCAAGTAACAGTATTGAAACGTTCGGCCAAAAGGCCTCTACTAACAAGATCATCAGAATTATATTTCACAAGTCTATATAACCTAACGTAAGTTCATTAATTTTTGCATTTGTTTGTTTTCATCACTCAAGTCGGTGTTATCTTCATTAATAGATTCCTTATGCTTATTTGGTAAATCAAAAATTGACCAAAACTTCAAATTTTCATCTCCTGCAACTGTAGCTAATGTTAAATTATCTGGACTTAAACAACCACTCAAGATTCTAGTTCCATGAGCCTGAGTAATCTCTCCTGTTTTTTGTAAAGTAGGATAGTTAAATAAGGAGATATTGTTATTAGGGAATCCATGAGTAGCAACAATCTCGATTCCTGTGCCTGATGAATACCCCCAATTAAGTGAAGATATTTGAGATTCTGTTTCTATAGAATTAATTCTAGTACCTGTACTAGTGTTCCAGAAGTTGATGGTTTTATCGGTAGAACCCCCTCCAGTGGCTAATAAATTGCTTTGGAAAGGACAATACAGTAAAGACTTAACTGCAGCTTTATGAGTATTTTTAACAAATAAAGGTTGTTGATTATTATTGGATGATCTCACATCCCAAATACATACCAAATTATCATTCCCACCGGTGGAAAATTGTTGTCCATCAGATTTATATTCGATTCCACAAATTTCTGCCAGGTGGGTATCTTCAAATTTGGTTGAAAAATGCTGTGGAACTCTTACATCTGAATGATATAAATTTCCAATTCTACTTCCACTAGTTAAAATATGTTGATTCCAAGCTTGAGATGCTACTCTGCTCAAATGATTATCACAATTTAAGGTTCTTAATTTGGAATTGGTTTCAATATCCCAAATTTCAATGAAACCATCTTCTTTACCAATTGAAATATAAGATCCATCTTCAGACCACTTCAAAGATGTAACTAATGTTTTATTGGGAAGTTCGCATAGTAATCCAACAGAACCTGTGGTTGCATTCCATACATAAACTGTATCTTCTAAACCTATTGCTAATAAATTTGAAGAAGACCATGCTAATAAATTAAGATAGAAATCATCAATTAATCCTGGCGCATCTAATACTCTATCAGGAGCTGTTGGCACTTTTTTAGCCCTAGCAAATGCAATTGCAGGTCTTATACTGGTTCTATTACGATTATTGTTACTGCCATTAAGTTCGAATAAGTTGACCGGATTCTTTCTTTCTGGTGGTAATGGTTGATATTGCAATACTCTAGAATTGACTTCTAATCCGCAAGCTTCAGCAACATGCTTTTGATATATTTTAGAAGATTGTGCTTTTATATGAGTTTCTGGTGATGCATTTGGATGTGGCTTAATATTATTAATCTCCAATTTCCCACTGATTGAATTATGTCTGGAAGGAATAAATCTATCTGAAGTTGACCCATTAAGGTTATTGAGATTATTATTATTATTATGATTTAAAGAATTGGCAGCATCATTAAATGAATTAGTTCTTCTTAAAGATAATTCAGATGGCGATAATGCTAATGTAGGTTTCCTACCACTAATACTACTCTTAGATCGTGGATTGGAAATCGGTCTCTTTAAAGAAGGTCTTTTCATGACTTTCTTCTCTCCATCTTCTTTTGCAGTGAAATTTAAATAAATGGTTTTTTTCGATACATTAGGACTCATGTTCTTTAAATAAAATCTCTTTTGTGCAATAGGCTTGTCTTTATCATCTGGCGATGTGGTAACGCTTGTGGATGGTCTTTTCTTGGTGAGTTTGGCTATTTCATTATCATTTTCCAAGTTTTTTATTGGTGAAGAAGTCGAAGGAGACTCAAAGAATAATGAATGGGACATATTAGATATTAATAATTATTATGCAAAAATCTATAATAAGTGTATCTGTGTTTTTTATTGATGCAGCAGTTTGTATGAGTTATGTCTGTTTTTGAAAGCTGAATAACTATTAAAAGTCACAGCTGTTAGAACTTGTAAAGAATTAATAAAAATCCTTGACTGAAGAAAAAAAAATTCCTTCACAATTATACTTTAGTAACCAAGATGAAAAGAGAAAAAAATTGTGTGGTGAACCTCCCGAACAATGATCAATACCTGTTATGGAATTTGTTTTGCTTGCCAGTAATTTACTTAAATTGGACAATTCCAAATGATTTAGTAGTGAATTGCCTATTGCAAAGATTTAATTGAGGTTATTTACAAATAATCTCAATTAAGTAATGGATTTGCGACCGGTGCCACTAAGAAAGGTATTTCATTTTGTGTCGCATTCTTATGTCATCTTTGGTCTTTTATCATATTGCGCATTTCACTGATCTGTATCTTGTGAGCTGCAAGGGTTAAAAGGTTAGAAAGGGAAATATAATGGGTCAACAGCCATCTACGCCGAAGATTACTTCTCAGGATAGAGCCATTTTCCAAATGAAGCAGCAGAGAGATAAGCTCAAGCAGTATCAAAAACGATTGAGTGTGGTGGTATTTAAGCAATCTAATTTGGCCAGAGAAGCCTTGAAGAAGGGAGATAAAGAGAGAGCCAAATTCTATTTAAGATCCAAGAAACACCAAGAAACTGTCATTTCTAAAACTTATGAGCAATTGGATAACTTGGAAAATCTTATTGGAACGATAGAGTTCAAATTAATTGAAAAGGATGTATTGTATGGTTTACAGCAAGGAAATCAAGTATTAAGCAAATTGAATAATGAAATGAATGTCGATAAAATTGATAAGATTTTAGACGATTTAGAGGATGAAAAGTTGAAGGTTGATGAGGTTTCGGACTTGTTGGGCACTACCAATGCTTTAAGTAATGGTGAAGAGATTGAAGTTGATGAGGAATTTGAGAAATTGAATAGAGAGGTTAATGGAGTGCCTGAAGTGGACTCTAAACAGGAGAATTTGCCTGATGTTCCAAAACAAGAAATTCTTCCTGATGCTCCAAAACAAGAAATTCTTCCTGATGTTCCAAAAGCCAATCCAGAATCTGATCCAACGAAAGAAGAACAAGAAGCTCAATCACAACCTCTTGCTGCGTAAGTTGCATAATGTACATTATAGCATTGTACTTATAGAATATATACAGATACATAAGGCCTAGTCTCGGACCTTATCCTATTACAAGTCTTAGAAGGTTACTCGTCTAACCAATCCAAGAAATCAGGTGTGAAGTAAGAGATTATTAATCTTGCACCAGCTCTAAGTAAACCGTAATGACTTTCAAAAGCAATAGATTTCAAGTCAACAACACCCTTTTCAGCGGCTGCATGTAACATTGCATATTCCCCACTAACATGATAAGCACAAATTGGGTAATCTTGACAAAGCTCAGCTGCATCTCTTATAACATCCAAATAAAAGGTTGAAGGTTTGACAATAACAGCATCAGTACCTTCTTCCATATCCCTCTTTAAAGCTCTACGAGCCAAGCCAGCACCTCCAGATGGTAATTGATAACTTCTACGATCACCATGACTTGGAGCACTTCCAACTGTATCTCTAAATGGCCCATATAAATTACCAGAAAATTTGGCAGCATAAGACATTAATAAACATTTATGAGCCAATTTAGCATCAATTAACCCTTGTTTTATATCTCTAACTCTTCCATCAACCATATCAGATGGAGCAACAGAATTAGCACCAGCTTTGGCATAATTAACAGCAACTTTACCAATTCTTAAAACAGATTGTTCGGTATTTAAAGACCCGTCTTCGAATAATACACCACAATGCCCATGACTAGTATATTCACAAAGACAAACATCACACATGATGAACAAGTCAGGGAAATTCTGTTTCAAAAGTTTAATGGTTCTAATCACAGGACCTTCTGGATCATCAGCTGCTGTACCAACAGGATCCTTAATTTCCTCTTTCACTACACCAAATAAGATAACAGCTCTTAATCCTTTCTTGACTAAAGTTTCAACATAAGGAACAACTTTATTGTAACCAAATCTTTTCATTTTTGGTAACGCTTCCATTTCAGTTTCTTCATCTGCTTCATCAGAAACAAATAATGGGAAAATAAACATATTTTTTGTGAGTTGACGAGTGTGTTGCCATTCTCTGGATAAAGGATGATTGTATCCACCTTGTAAGACACTCTTAATAGAAGTTCCTGTGCTTGGTAAGTATTCAGCTGTGTGTACCATAATGACTAAATGGAATTTTTCATTGAGAAATTATATTCCAAAATAGGTGAAATATCCCCAAATGGTGTAACAACCAAAACTATCAAATTATCACACTAGAAATACAACAACTTCTACAACTATTAAAACTTAAATACGTCCATTCTCCTATAAATTACCTAGAGATGCTTACTCTCGTCTTCTTGGCTCAATTTCTTGTAAAAATAACATTGACCAGCAATTACACTGTTAAGTATAAAAGAACTTGCGTACCCAGCTAATAAAATATAATCCCTACCTAACTTGTCAAAGTTCTGTAAAGTAGTCAACACTCTGATAAATGATCCAAGTACATTGGCCCCTACCGTAACATTGCTCAAATGACTAGTGGATTTTAAGTCGTGGTTTCTTTTGATCTGGGGAAGCTTAGATACAATTGATAAAGGAATATTGAGAACTTGCAATCCATTTATCACTGACACTGGGAGCACCCTACCTAATAGAATTATGGCACCAACAATCACCCCAATAGGCCTGGCCAATTCTACAACTGCACCTACTTGATCCTCTCCCTTTTCTCGGGCTCTATAGTACTCAATTAAAAGAATAATAGCAACGTTCTGTAAGCCCAAAAGTAGTGTTTCTCCATATCCAATAAATGGATTATTATTCAGTTTATTGTATAATACATGAACCAAATATACAAACGATTCCAAGCTTATTCCAGGTAATGATAATCCATTAGCCACTGAAATCCGTTGTTCTAAAAGCTTGGGATTGATAATCTTCCGAATTTGAGGAATCTTGATGATAGATGATACTCCTACAATTCCTCCACTCAAGAGAATTCCCAATACTTTGGCAACTCCTATTATCTGGATTTGCTTATAAGCCAATTGCAAGATCATTTTTTTCGAAACATCCGGATCAAACAAGAGTTTGACTAATTGTAAGATTGGTGGTCCCATACTGAAGTTGTTTAATTTTCAAATTAAACATATGAATCTCGCAACTTTTATTTTTTTGGGGTTATACGGTTTAGCATCTGAAAAATTATGCAGTTGGTGTACAACACTTTTACATTATATTTGATTTAAATTGCAGGTTGAATTCTTCTTGCATTACATATTTGCATTACTACTTACCTCCTCTACTTGGCCTTTACCTTTTCTAATTTCTCCTTCAATAATTCTTCAGACTTTTCAATATATTTCAAATTTTCCAAGTGTAAATTCAACAATTTCAAAATCTCTTCAACTGAACTTTCCTCTTTTGCTTCACTTTGGAAATCTTGTAAGGAATTTTTGTTGAAAATATCACTTATAGAGTTAATTTCATTAATTAAAACAGTCAAATTGTCTCCCATATTACCTAATCTTTCATCTAATAACTCTGCATTATGATAAGCTTTCTGTCTTAATTTATCAGTTATAGTTAAGCCACCAACATTCTTGGAATTATTATTAGTTAGTATGTTATCATTTCCAATTGAATTCTCGATATTATTCAATAATGTATCAGCTTGTTGTTCATAATTATCCAATAATTTTTCCAATTCATCTTGCTGGTTTTCAACAAATACTAAATGTTGATCAATTTTATTTTGTAAGTTTTCGGATTCAAGAGTATCTTGATAAAGTTTACTCACTTCCTCTCCACTTTCCACCAACTCTTGATCCCAATGTTTAACTTTAGTCACATACGAGTCAAATATGTTTGAAGTAACATTTAGTTGCTTTGACCATTTAGTGATTAAATCATCCATGGTTTTATTGTCTATACTGATTTCCATTGGTTCCACTTTAGTAGCTTCCACTTTAACTTGTTCTGGTTTTTTATCATCTGTTGTTTTATTCAAATTAAACCCTGGCTGTTTTTCGTCTTTCTTTTCTTCCGCCTTGTTTCCAAATGAGAGAGTGGGTGCTGGTGTAGTTGTTGCTGGTTTATTCTCCTTGTTGTCATCTGGTTTACTACCGAATGATAACCCACTTGGCTTATTATCATCTTTCTTTACTTCGGGCTTAGCTCCAAAAGAAAATCCGGAACCTGTTGGCTTCGTTTCTTTGGTTGTATTCGAGTTAGCTGCTCCAAATAATCCACCACTTGTAGTACCACTTGTTGATGTGCCTAAAGAAAATGATGGTTTATCATCTTTCTTTTCAGCAGCTGTATTAGCTGTAGAACCAAATGATAATCCTGAAGTCTGCTTATTATCATTCTTTTCTTCAGTTTTAGGGGCTCCAAAGGAAAACCCAGTTGAAGCCTTATCATCCTTCTTTTCCGCTGGCTTACTACCAAACAACCCACCGGAAGTTGAAGATGCTCCTAATGAGAAACCACCAGATGGTTTATCATCTTTTTTGTCGTCAGGCTTGCTTCCAAAAAGACCTCCAGTGCTTGCTGTTGTATTTGTTGTTGTGGATCCGCCGAAAGAGAATGCCGGTTTGTCATCTTTCTTTTCAGCAGGTTTATTACCAAATAATCCACCATTAGCAGATGGTGCTTGAGTTGGGGTTGTAGTTGCTGTAGTTGTGGATCCTCCAAAAGAAAACCCTGGTTTATCGTCTTTCTTATCGGCCGGTTTACTGCCGAATAATCCACCATTAGTTGAGCTACTAGATGCAGATGGTGTAGCAGCAGGAGTATTTGAGTTACCAAAGGAAAATCCTGGTTTATTATCATCCTTCTTCTCTTCTGGCTTGCTACCGAAAAGACCTCCTGTAGTTGTAGTTGAAGATGGTGCACTAGAACCCCCAAATGAAAAAGCAGGTTTATCATTGTTTGACTGTTCTGCAGGCTTATTACCGAATAATCCTCCAGCAGCCGGTGCGGCAGGAGTTGAATTTGAACCACCAAAAGAGAATGCTGGTTTATCATCTTTCTTTTCTGCAGGTTTGCTTCCAAATAAGCCACCAGTACTAGAAGCACCACTTGCACCACTTGCACCACCGAAAGCGGTTCCACTTGATGTACCACCAGACGTATTTGATGTCGAACCTCCAAAAGAAAATGCTGGTTTATCATCTTTCTTCTCTTCAGTCTTGTTACCAAATAACCCACCACTCGCATTGCCGGAAGAGGAAGAGCCTAAAGAAAACCCTGTGCCTGAAGTTTCAGCAGGCTTGGAGCCAAACAATCCACCACCATTACCAGCACTAGCACCAGAATTAGAACTGGTGCCAAAACCAGTATTATTATTGTTATTATTACTCGTAGTGTTGGAAGAACCGAAACTGAATCCGCCAGAACTAGAAGCAGCTGCTCCTGGTGCAGCAGAAGAGTTTGGAGCGCCCCCTAAACTGAAGCCTCCAGATGGCTTACCAAAAAGACTTCCAGTGTTTGTGGAATTGGAAGTGCTTCCAAAGCCAGAGGTAGCTGGAGCATTAGAATTGGCTGATCCAAAGCCAGAACCGGAGCCAAAAGCTGGCTTATTCTGAGATTGACCAAATAGCCCACCAGAAGTGTTGGAGTTTGAGCCAGAATTGGCATTATTACTACCAAAAGCCCCACTGTTTTGCGTGTTGTTACTTCCAAACATGATGGTTTTTTTTTTTGTATGAGAAAATTTTCGCGATCCTTAAAGGTGCAAATTAGACTGAAAATTCTAAACTTTTAAAGAGGTTCTACCGAACAATCAAAGAGCTTCGAGCAGCTTTATATATTCAAGAGTTTCTCTATATTTATTTCTTTTGACCTTGAGCAGCAACGGCGGCAGCACCGGCGGCAGCAGCTTCTGGATCCAAGTAATAAGCAGCTTTAGTTGGTCTTAAGTTTTCATCTAATTCATATACTAATGGAATACCAGTTGGAATATTTAAACCAGCAATATCCTCGTCAGAAATATTATCCAAGTGTTTAACTAAGGCTCTTAAAGAGTTACCGTGGGCAGCAACTACGACGGTCTTACCTTGTAATAAATCTGCAGCAATTTCGTCTTGCCAGTAAGGTAATAATCTGTCAATAACCAATTTTAATGATTCAGTTTTTGGTAAAACTGCTGGGTCAATATCATTGTATCTTCTGTCACCAACTTGAGTGAATTCGGAATCATCAGCAATAACTGGTGGTGGAATATCAAAGGATCTTCTCCAAGTTTGGAATTTTTCTTTACCATACATTTCTAAAGTTTGAGCTTTATCCTTACCTTGTAAGTCACCATAATGTCTTTCATTTAATCTCCAAGATCTCTTGACTGGAACGTATAATTGGTCGGCTGCGCTTAAAGCAATGTTGGCAGTTTGAATGGCTCTGGATAATTTGGAAGTGTATAAGATATCAACGTTTAAGCCTGCTTCCTTGATTAATTCCCCTGCTCTTTTAGCTTCCTGTTCTCCAACTTCAGATAATCTACAATCAACCCATCCAGTAAATAAATTCTTTTCATTCCATTCACTTTGTCCGTGTCTAACCAAAACTAATTTAACCATTTTGCTTATTTGTCTTCTTACAATTGTTTCAATACAACTTGATTTTTTTTAAATTTTCTGGGATTCTCGTTGCTTTATATACTTTTTCACTTTCTCGACAACTGGTGATCGGGTTTTCGGACCTTAGTGAGCCTTCCCATGGGTTGATCCAATTGCTTTAAATTCTACATTCTAAACTTCAAACAAAGCCTGTAACCACCGCATATGATTCCATCTCTTCATACTCTTTTATAATCCATTCATAGAATACGATGTAGCTTCAACCTTTTGATGATCTGCTGGATTCGCAGCCAGTTCGTACAAAGTAATAACCGGATCTCTTGTTAACTCCGTAAATTCACCTCGGAGTTCGATATAGTGAAGGTGGCATTCATCTTCATCTCCATAGATATCTTCTATGAAAACTGTCAATTGTTGAACCCCTGTAAATGAATGCCTAGGAAGGAAATGTTCCACGAACTCATCTTCATTTGAAAGTGATTCTGGGAATTCATCTTCTCCTTCATTTAACATGCATCCCACCTGTGGATGATCTACTTTGTACAAGGGTTTCTTAACTGTGGCGTTATCAAAATCAATTGATTCATTTTTCCAAAACTTGATGGTTCTGGGACAATACTTGTCACCATTAGTTCGTAATATTATGGAATAAAGCTTGACTGAACCATTCAAAAATGGGATATTGATGATCAACTGGGAATCACAGTCGGATTTCACAATAGGCTTAAGCTGATATTTATTGTCAGGAAATTTGAACAACTTCTGAAGCTCATTTGGTGGATTGGAAAGATTGAGTGCATTGACATGAAATGTATCAATCTTACTAAGCAATGATTGCGATGCATTTGTTGGTACTGGTGCCGTGTGAGAATGGCCCTGATGATTATCTGCATCCTCATGTCCTTCTCCGTGATTATGACCGTGATAATGTTCGTTCTCGCAATTCATTATTATGTTTTGCTTTACTCTTGATACTCTTTAATTAATGACAATTTTGTTGATATTCTTATTTTTAGTGATCCAAATCCTTTCAGCTGCCTTTTTTTCTTATTCCAATACAATTTCCCTGATTTTTAACCCCTTTCTTTTCAATAATTTTCAGAATCTGGTGATTTAAAAAAGAAGTTGTAATAATCAGTGAAATTCACAATCGCACTTCAACAATGACGACTACAATAATTACTCAATATTCCAAGTTTATATACAACCGATTGATAGAAACTAGACAGTATCAAGGCCGAATTGAAGCTTCTCTTGGGAACAAAGACAGACAATTCATTCAGAAGTTTGTTAAAATCGGTGCAAGTCTTCAGAAGTACAAAGATGCTATTGCGTTAGATACTGCGTTAGACACTATTGATTTGGGGTTCATTTATGAGGAAGTTCTGAAAAGAGAAGAAGAAATCCGGCAAGATGGTCAGCTGAAGTATCTGAAGCTCAAAAATCAGGATATAATGGTGTTGGTGCTTCTTGATTACTTTAAGAACCATTTTTTCAAATGGGTTACCAAGCCAAAATGTCCTAAATGTGAAACGGATGAAAATGTTCGAGGTACTGGCGCAACTGGGCCACCAGCAAACAATCCAGATGGAATTAGCATGATTGAAACATATATTTGCACCCATTGTTTTAGTAAAATCGAGTTTCCACGTGTTAATCTGTGTACCAAATTACTTGAAACACGAGTGGGAAGATGTGGAGAATGGGTCAATTGTTTTATGTTGATCTTACAAGCAGTGTTAGGTGCTGATACGTTTATTCGATATGTGTGGAACAATGAAGATCATGTGTGGTGTGAGTATTACAGTAATGCAATGGAAAGATGGATTCATTTAGACCCTTGTGAAGCAGCTTATGATCAGCCTAATTTATACACAGACAATTGGGGAAAGAAGATGAGTTATGTGATTGGTATAAACGACGCATATTGTATCGATTTAAGTGATAAATATATCAAAAATAAAGACAAACAAATTGATAAAGCGTCAGTGGTGGATAATCCTAAAGCTGTTCTGAATTTTATTCTCTTTTTAGGGTACCAGACCATGATTAAGTACTTTTTGCAAACCATAGGCCCATCTGAAGAGAAATGGCCGAGATTTTACTATGAATGTTTACTACTTTTCAATAGAGAGAGATCTGGACATATATCGCAAAATACTACTGAAGTAAAGACAATACAGACAAAGGGAAGACAAACGGGAGGAGACGAATGGACTAGAACAAGAGGTGAAGCAGGCTCATGAGCTGTTAGTTCTAGATCAAGTGGGACAAAATCCCAATTACCCTCACAAATTGACAAACCCACCATTAAATCATTCATTTATATTCATAATACATATCGAAGCCAACTATGCAGCTCTGCCTTTGGAATGCTTGAACATCTTAAGCCCACACCATGAGATGATGGCCCACCACCAAGCTACCACATAAATTCCCCATAATCTCATTACATAACTGTCTGTAACTTTGATTATATTGTGTAATTGATCATATATGTCATGTCCTTTCAATGGGGCTATCACATACAATCCTACTTCAAAAATGGAGCTAAACGTCACTAGAAAAAGCACAAAAGTCGCCGCTAGTATCCCATAGCCGTAGGCAGCCAAGTACGGGATATCATCAGTCTCATCCAGATCGTCATCCCAAGGAATTAACGGCAATGGTTCATCCATAAGTTCGCGATGATTTTGGATTTATTGTTTTGTTGATTTATGATTTTTAACTTATTAAACTACATATTATGATCTATTCGTTGATGTTGACTTTAGCACCCAAAATGTGAGGAGCAACTTCCTGGAGCCACGAGAGCTCGATTGAGGAACACGTTCTGGCATAACCTTTAGCAGTAAAGACGTATTCTATGTACATAATGGCATCATGGGACTTTCCAAAAAGATTTGAAGATGGATGAATGCTCACCAATTGCCCATTAGTGCAAGTTCTGTAGGATCTGTCAGGCATTCCAATGGCAGTGTTGGTGATATAACCTTTTAAGAAGGATTTGAGGATTTCAGGAATATTCAATGGTTGTTTAATCAACTCCTCATCATCTGTTAATTGTGATTTGATACTGCTTAGTTGTTTAGAACGTTCTGCTGCACTTAGAGAATCATCTTGCTTTATAGTACCAAACATGTAATCTTTAAGTTGTTGCCTTACTCTAATGACGTTTTTGAAACCTTTATAACTAAAATGTAATTCTTTACACCAATCTTTAGCATCTTCATTATCAGAAAATTCTTCAAAATGGCTCAAATATTCTTTTAAAGCTATTAAATCTCCAAATTGACACCCCAATGGACAGTAATTTCTTCTTTTAAAGTTTACTTCATCTCTTTGTTCTCCATCATTACCAGTTACATTTAATACAAGATTATCAACAGATAAACATGCTACAATATCAATAACATCCTTTAACACTCCATTATTAAAAGCATTGATCAACACTGCTGATAGTTGTGGCTGTAAAGGTAAAACGGCCATTTTATATCCGAGCTTGGTGATCTTCCCATTATCATCTAAGGCGCCTAATGAATATAATGTACTAAGGGCACTTAATATGGATTCTTCACCTGGATGTTCTAACCAAGGCCAATTGAGTAAGTCATCCACACCAATCTTCTTTAAGGTCAAAGTGGGTAATACAATATCATTTCTCGTGATTTCTGATTCTTGTTCTTTTGGAAGTTTATCAGAAAATACTTTATCCAGGTACAATCTGAAAACTTTACCGGGTGCTTCTCTACCAGCTCTACCAGCTCTTTGTTTAGCAGAAGCTTGGGAGATCGTAGTGGTTAACAAAGTAGATAAGCCCAATTGATGTTTCCAGACTTTGACTTTTCTTAATCCTGAATCTATCACATATCTAACACCACTTACAGTAATAGAAGTTTCAGCAATATTCGTGGCTAAAATGACTTTTCTTCTATTCTTACCTACTGGTTCAAAGATCTTCAGCTGTTGATTTGGTGATAATGCAGCATATAAAGGTAAAGCAACCAATAAAGGAGCTTCCTTTGGTAGATCTGACGCAATTGATTGAATAACATTGACAGCATTGTCAATTTCTTCTTGACCAGGCAAAAAACACAAGATATCACCTTGTCCTTCACCAAGATTTACCTGAACAATGGCTCTGACCATGGTATCAACTATATCTTCCGAAGAAGCCTGTAAATAGAATTGTGAAACTGGATATGTCCTACCTTCAACATATAAAATGGGAGCTTTGAAAAAATCACTGAATAATTCTGCGTTTAATGTAGCAGACATCACTATAATCTTCAAATCTGGTCTTCTTTTGGTATTAATTAATTGTTTTAAGAACCCAAGTATCATATCTGTCAAAATTGTTCTTTCATGGGCTTCATCAATTACAATTGTAGAATATTTATTCAAACTTCCATCCAACATGATTTCTCTAAGCAACATACCATCAGTAAGATATTTTAACCGAGTAGAAGAGCTTGTGATGTTGGAAAATCGTACTTGATAACCAACTTGTTGTCCCACTTTACACCCATATTCTTCACTTACTCTTTGAGCTAAAGATGCAGCAGCAACTCTACGAGGTTGTGTCACTGCAATTTGTCTTTTATTCAAAGGCATCAAGAATTGTGGAATCTGGGTAGATTTACCTGAACCAGTTTCACCAATAACTACAATTACTTGATTATTGGAGTAATATTTCAAGATTTCATCTTTATGTTGATAAATAGGCAAAGTTTGTCTAAGTTCAAGTAATTGGGAAGCTTTAGTACTCATCTCTTCCTTTGTGAGGTTATTAATGCTATGATATGATTCATCTTCTGCTTGTGGGTCTTTTTCACGGAAAGTTACCACTTTGGGAGATTTCTTGAATCTTTTGTCTTCTTTTGGTTTCTTAGAGTTTGTAGACTTCAATGGTGTCACAGGAGTAACAGGAGTATTTTCCTGCTCATTTTGGACTATAGAATGTTCTGGGACAATGCTTGCAACTGATGACTTCATTTCACTGGAACTTTCATTGAATTTAACCTTCTTTCCAGATCCTTGAATCACATTTGAGACAATAGCCATCTCATCGCTGGTAGTATTATTCTTAACAGTATTATTATTATTTCTCTTCCTTTTCCGCTTTTTAGCAGGAGAAGATGCTAATATGGAACCATCTATTATATCTTTAGAGTCTACCATTTATCACAACAATAAATTAAGTGCCACTCAAGAGAGATCTATGAAGAAGAACTGTCTAAGATTTATTCCTAAAAACAAAATCTCTCACTAAAAAAAAATTTCAAATAATCATGCTTCGTTCCTCAATAAGAGCAAGCTACAGATGTAGTTTACGCCAAATTAGAACTACAAGATTCAATTCCACGATCCCCAAGGATGAACTGGAACAACCAGAAACCATGACAATAGTGCCCAAGGTTGAAAGTTTGACTAAACAAGGATCGTATGATGCAGATTCTAAAGTATCATTGATTGGCTATTTGCAATCAAGATATCTTGTTGAGGCCGTTAGTAACGATGATTTGTATGAATTAACTAACCCTGAAGTCAATAAGAAGTTTAAGTTGTACTGTGGAGCGGATCCAACAGCCAAATCATTACATCTTGGGAACTTGTTGCCATTGATGGTGTTATTGCACTTCAACTTGAGAGGACATGATGTTGTAACGTTAATTGGAGGTGCTACTGGAGTGGTGGGAGACCCTAGTGGTAGAGATAGTGAAAGAGCTCAAATGGAACAACAACAGAGAGAAAGTAATATCGAAAGAATCAAGCAACAGATGAAAACATTTATAGAACGAGGTATTGAATATGCTAAATCAAGAAATTATCCTGTTGAAAATGTAGGAACCAATGAAAATTTGAATAACGCCGATTGGTGGGAGTCAATTAAGATGTTAGACTTTTTGGGAACTTATGGAAGACACATTAGAGTATCTGCAATGCTTGGTAGGGACTCAATTCAATCTAGGCTTGAATCTCAACACGGATTAGGATTTAATGAATTTACTTATCAAATTCTACAAGCTTATGATTTCTGGCATATGTTTAAACATAACAATGTTAATATTCAAGTAGGTGGAAATGACCAATGGGGGAATATCACTGCAGGAATTGATCTTATTTCTAGATTACAAAAAGCATTTAAAGGTGATAAAAATCAATCATCAGATAAACCATCATATGGGTTAACCGTACCCCTTTTGACTACTCCATCTGGGGCTAAGTTTGGGAAGTCAGCTGGTAATGCAGTATTTATTAGCAAAGATATCACAAGTCCTTTTCAATTATATCAATACTTCATAAATGTCCCAGATGAAATGTTATCCAAGCTTTTAAAATGTTTCACATTATTACCAAACACATCAATTGACGAAATCTTGGCCAAACATGAGTCAGATCCTGCTTATAGGATTGCACAAAGGGTTTTGGCTAGAGAAGTAACTGATTTAGTGCATGGAGTGGGAGTAGGAGATCAAATGGCTTATATTACCAGCTTTTTATTTCCAACTCCAGATCAGCCATTTAATGAAGAGATTTCTGCCGATAAATTACTTGATGCATTCCGACAAAGTGGGATCCTTGTGCAATTGGATAGAAAGGAACTTCAATCACAAGATTTGAGGTTAAGTACTGTTTTATCCAAGATCATGAATAAGTCCAAATCAGAAACCAAAAACCTTGTAAAATCTGGGGGTATTTACTTGGGAATAGAACGTGAACAGCTTGATGATCCGGATGACTTGATTTTGTTTGACCAGCAGCACCATTTGATTGACGACAAGCTTATGCTAGTAAGGTCTGGTAAGCAACATTACTATGTTGTTGAAGTTGTGTAAATAGAGAAGAGAGCAGAAAAACTGTAAATAAAAGGAAAGCATGCAAAATAGATACACATTCTTGCCATAGCACCACATCTACATACTTATACCCACTATACTAAATCAGAAATAGAACTACTGCTATGAAATTTGAAAGTTGTATAAATCAATATCTTGTAAATATATCGTGCATGTACACGACTTTTTAATATTTCTTTGGTACTTTTCTTTTTCTTCTCCTCCGCTGGTCCTAAAGCGAAACCGGAGGTTTGACTCATTGAAAAATTTTCAAATCATATAAAAGCAAAAGTAATCCGGTTTTTATTATCAAATAAATTAAACATGCTTTATCGTAATATAAGAGCTTGTTCCAGGACGATGCCTAAGCATACGTCCAGAGCAAATATGATAATAAGCAGTAGAACTATTACGAAGTCTAATCTTTCCAAAGCTACCATGACTTCTTCCACTACCAGACCTCAACCTGCCCCAGCTTTTAATCAACAAAGTGAAATAAATATAAAGGAAGAAGCTAAACATGATTTGATGGATGATTCATTCATTGGGTTAACTGGAGGTGAAATTTTCCATGAAATGATGTTAAGACATGAGGTTGATACCATTTTTGGATACGCTGGAGGTGCAATTTTACCAGTTTTCGATGCTATTTATAATAGTGATAAATTCAAATTTGTTTTACCTAGACATGAGCAAGGTGCTGGACACATGGCAGAAGGGTATGCCAGAGCCAGTGGTAAGCCTGGGGTTGTTTTAGTTACTTCAGGTCCTGGTGCAACTAACGTTATTACTCCTTTAGCTGATGCTTTAATGGATGGGGTTCCTTTGATTGTATTTACTGGTCAAGTTCCTACATCTGCCATTGGTACTGATGCTTTTCAGGAAGCCGATGTCATTGGGATTTCCAGATCATGTACCAAATGGAATGTGATGGTTAAAAATGTTGCTGAATTACCAAGAAGAATAAATGAAGCTTTTGAAATTGCTACTACTGGAAGACCTGGTCCTGTTTTGGTCGATTTACCAAAAGATGTCACTGCTTCTATCTTAAGAGAATCCATTCCAATAAATACTACCTTGCCTTCCAATGCTTTAACTCAAATTACTAGGAAATATGCTAATGAATTTGTTAACGAAGCTATTTCTAGAGCTGCTAATTTACTTAATAAAGCTAAACAACCAATCTTATATGTTGGTGCTGGTGTATTAAATAATCCTGACGGTCCTAAATTATTAAAAGAATTGAGTGATAAAGCTGTTATTCCTGTTACAACCACTCTTCAAGGTTTAGGTGCTTTTGATCAAAATGATGCCAAGTCTTTAGATATGTTAGGTATGCATGGAAGTGCTGCTGCAAATACTGCTATTCAAAATGCTGACTTGATTATTGCTTTGGGTGCTAGATTTGATGATAGAGTTACTTTAAATGTCTCTAAATTTGCTCCTAAAGCTAAACAAGCTGCTGCTGAAAATAGAGGTGGTATTATTCATTTTGAAATCAGTCCAAAAAATATCAATAAAGTCGTTGAAGCAACTGAAGCTATTGAAGGTGATGTTACTAATAATTTAAAGAAATTCATTCCTTTAGTTAACGAAGTTAGTGATAGACCTGATTGGATGCAAAAAGTTGCTGAATGGAAAGAAAAATATCCATATAATTATTTGAAAGAAGAACCAGGTTCTAAAATCAAACCACAAACTTTAATCAAGGAAATTTCTAAACAATCTTCAACTTATAACAAAGAAGTTATCGTTACTACTGGTGTTGGTCAACATCAAATGTGGGCTGCCCAATATTTCACTTGGACTAAACCAAGAACAATGATCACTAGTGGTGGGTTAGGTACCATGGGATTTGGTTTACCTGCTGCTATTGGTGCTCAAATTGCCAAACCAGATGCTATTGTTATTGATATTGATGGTGATGCTTCTTTCAATATGACTTTAACCGAATTATCATCGGCTGTTCAAGCTGGTGCTCCTGTTAAGATTTGTGTCTTAAATAATGAAGAACAAGGTATGGTTACTCAATGGCAATCTTTGTTCTATGAACACAGATACTCCAACACTCATCAAAGTAATCCTGATTTCATGAAATTGGCTGATTCTATGTTCATTAAAGGTATTAGAATCAGTGAACCTTCTGAATTAGAAGCCGGTATAAAAGAATTTTTAGATTATGATGGTCCGGTTTTATTAGAAGTGATGGTTGAAAAGAAGGTTCCTGTTTTACCAATGGTTCCTTCCGGTAAAGGTTTGGATGAATTTATCGTTTACGATGAAGAAGTCGAAAGACAAGAAAAAGAACTCAGATATCAAAGAACTGGTGGTAAACATTGATTTTTATTTATATAGTTTTCAATTCAAAGTTAAAAAAGGGGTTTGACATTCATAGGCACTAAAATAAAATTCATATATATATATATATATTTGTATCAATACTTTCTAAAAACGGTTGTCTAATCTCTTGAAAAGCTCTTATCATCAATAAGTGAGTACAGCATTTCGCTACCAATCTTATCAATGGTAGCCATATCTTCCTGATCCAAAGAAAATCCATATACTTCCAATGCTTGTTTGATTCGATCAGGCTTGGAAGATGTAGTAAGTGGTAATACACCCTTTTGCAAAGAATATCTTAAGAGTATCTGTGAATCTGCTTTACCATATTTAACACTTAATGTTTTTAAAGTATGGGTCAAAGGTGATTGAACTCTGAATAATGGTGCTAAAGGACAAAAGCCCTCCATGAATATGTTATTCTCTTTACAGTAGTTAATCAAATCGGGAGTTTGCTTGTGTGGGTGGAATTCTAACTGATGAAAAGCTGGAATCTCGTACTTCTTAAGCAGCTCTAATTGTTTAATTGAGAAGTTAGACACTCCAATATATCTAGCCTTACCAGAATCCCTTATCTCAATGAACTCATTCCATAATCGCTCTATATCATAACCTAATTCATCATCGAATTCTGGAGAGTGGATCAAGAATAAATCCAAATAATCAGTGTTGAGATAATTTAATGCTTTAGCAATGGCTTCTTTAGCAGTATTGGAACTTTTCAAACCCTTAACAGTCTGAGGAAAATATTTTGAAGTTAGCCATAAATCCTCCCGTGGAATTCCTGTTTGTTTAATGGCCTCGCCAACTTCTGGCAATGTGGTGTAAACTTCAGCTGAGTCAATATGACTAAATCCACTATTTAAAGCGGTTTTCAACTGGTCTACTAATTCTGGTACTAGCTGGTTCTTTTGGTCAGCAGGCCGAGACTTCTTGAGCCATTGCCATCTGGTACCCGTCCCACAAGCAATCAGTAAGCTTTTACCAGATTTTGTATAATATTTCAACATAGTTGTATTAATGAATTTCTAATTACTGAAAAAAAAAGAAAGCCCAACGCGGGGCTCGAACCCGCAACCTTTTGATTAAGAGTCAAATGCTCTACCGATTGAGCTAGCCAGGCGCTCTTGTTGTATTTTATGAGGCAGAACATTAAGAGGTACAATAAAATTGAAGTTGCATTCATATACTACTACAACTGTGTTATCAGTTTTAATGTAAAACTCTTATAAAGAGTGGTACTACAATGGTAGATAATAGCTGCAGGTGAAATGGTAATAAACAATTGGGCACAAGACAAATTGGTAGTAGATAATTACAAGCTAAATATTCAGCTTTACAGTCAAAATCTAAGGTCACTATAGTAAATGCAAATTGGCTATTCACGACAAGGCATCAGTTTGATGCTTCATATGCTTCACACAAGTCAGTGATATCCCCAAGAATTCAAAGGGCAAATCTTAAACCAATTGAGACTTATTTAATGCAACTTCTCTTTTGTATCAGAAGATGCCAAAGTTGAAATAGCATATAAACACTGCATATAACATATATCCATACTGGAATAAGTTTACGATTTGGTGCAATTGTACAATGCCCTTAACCAAAATGTGGAAGAGCCAATAGTATTGCATCTAATAAGTTTATCGATGTATTTGTCACCTATCTGCTTGTCAGGTTATCCATGGTCTCGTCACGCTAGCTGGTTTCTCTACCGGCTAATTTCTCTACCGGCCCATGTTCTCACCATAGTCCCTGATGTACAATAAGCGTACGTACCTGTAATTAAGTCTGAATTACCCCAGTTTTTGTTCCCGAGTACACCCTAATTTCTCCGGTTTTCAAGCAATCTTGTGATAATAAATGGTTATCCTAATCCGCAAGGACATGCGGAAGTTCTTGAAAGACAGATGAAACGCTACTTTCAAGTGTGTTCTCTCATACTTTTAAAGGATCAATGTGACCTGATGTACTTGATACGATTCTATTGTCACTTTGCACCTACTTATGTTCCCTTTCAATTCCTTGGGATGTCTTATAAATGCCTCTATAATGCCTGTCTTGATACAACAGACCTAGACCTGGGCGTGCGCCACCCACACATGCCCCAGATTTTCAAAGATCACTCCATTTACCCGAGGCAAGACTTTCTTTCTCATTTCTTCACATTTATTTATAAAGTTAAACTAAAATCTTTTGTTGTTTAGACAAAAAAAAAACTATATCAACCCTGTACTTCTGGAAACATTATTGAAACCTGAACACGCCATCAGTGACGATGCCAAAGGAGCCGAAGAACAAAAAAGACAAAGCAAAGCTAGACAAGGATTCGTCCAATTTCAAGTTAATTAGCACTTCAAATGGACAAAGAGTTAGTCAAGCTTGTGATAGATGTAGAATCAAGAAGATTAAATGTGATGGTTTAAGGCCTTGTTTAAATTGTTCCAAAATCAACTTTGAGTGTAAGACAAGTGACAAATTAACCAGAAGAGCTTTTCCAAAAGGATATACTGAAAACTTAGAGAACCGGGTGAAACTCTTAGAAGAAGAGAATAAGAAGTTAAAGAATCGGTTGGGTGAACCAGAGGAATCCGGTGAACCCGAGCCGGTATTTCATGAAGCAAATCAAGTATCACATCCCCAAACAAGTACAATTTCCAAATATTCTAACACTATGGTAAATAATCCAATTGATCAAATATTTAATTTAGATAAAAAAGGTATTATAATCGGTAATGATAATTTGAATTTTGAATCTCAATTCAATCATTTATTGATAAATTTGAATCTTCCTTTCTTGAAAATCACAAATAGTCATAATTTCTTATTGGATGACCCAAATGCCTATTTATATCATCCTTCTTCAACTACTTATAATCAATTCCATAATAAAGATTTGGAAGTGATATACAATCCATTAACATCCACCAACTCTAATCATGATGACTATTTAGGAGAGATGTCTCTGTTATCAAATAATGAACTTCCTAAAGATATTTATGATTTATTTATTAAATTAATCAATAATTTCAAGAAAATTTTTAACAATAAAAAAGAACTTGATAATCAAATTACTCAATTCTTTTTGAATTATAATGCTTTTTTACCAATATTTGATTATAGCAGGTTTATGGAAAGTTATTACAACTTCCATACAATGTATCCATTTATGTTTACATATGATGATGCTACAATTAATGGGTTCAATATTTCAAATAATGATTATCATGTTGTTAATGAATATTTAATGGTTGTGATTCAAATATATGCCATAATTATGATGAATGATCCAACCATAAATTTGAATATATTATTAAATCATTCAAATCCTTATTATGGAGATAGAACTAAACTGAAGAAACTCATAAGATCATTATATGACTTTTTGCCTTATTTTAATGTATTTCATGTTTCAGTCAATCAACTTCAGACTTATTTGTTGTTTTTATACTACTCTTTATTAACTAACAATAAAGAAAAGTCATTGGTTCTTTCTTCTTTGGTTAATGCTTTTATTGGTATTTTGGGTATAAATTTAAATTCCAAAAATTTATTCTTCAACGATTTATCATTGAGTTTACAACAAAGAAGGGACAGAGTTAAAATATTTTGGTGCTTCAAGGTACTTTTGAAATGTTTCAACTTGAAATTTGGATTTAAACCCAGTTTGAACACTACTGTTATCAATCCTGTGACAATTGATCGATACTTTGAATTAACACCAGCAAAGCTAAGCTCATTGCTAGAAGATAACCCCAATACAGTCGGTACCACTGAGTATGATGAACAAAATGATGAATTGTTTAAAACTTTGTTAAAACCGAGTCTTGAATTTTTGAACTTGGTTAATATTATCATTCCTTCTTCTTTTTCCCCTAATTATTATCAATATTTAAAAGGAGGAACATCTCATCAAAGCAAAAAGCCTTCACATCCAAAGAATTTGGATTGGATTCTTAATGATGATGATGGTGATGGTAATGATGGTAATTTGAATTACAATTTCCATCAGTTTGTAATTATTGACAATAATTTAAAGGAATGGAGAGAATCCTTGATATCAAAATCATTAAATCTTGTCCCATTACAAGCTAAAATGAATCTTCCAAAATTATCATTCAATGATGATACAAGCTTATATCACACAATTTCAAGTTTCAAGGATATAGATAAGTGTTCTTTAAGCAGAGAAGGACTAGAAAATTTTGCTATCAATGGGTTACCAGATGTTGACACAGTATTAAAATTACAACAAATCCAATTAAATTTCCATTATTTAATGATTAGAAGTCAAAACTATTTAAACTTCATTATTGATAAGGAGCTAACTATGGACTATTACTATAAAATCACTAGTATTTCAAAGGAATTGTTATGCTACTTTGTAATGATATTCAGGCATGTTGGACATTCAATTGAGTCTCAAGAAGCTTCTCAAGTATCAAAGAACTTTATACATCATAATCCTCATAGTACTGGTACTAATCCTGTCATATTAGACAGTTTAGGAATTGATGTTGATGAAGATGGGTTTGTCATTAATGACTTTCTGGCTAAAAGAAGAAGAACTAGTAATCATGTCAATAATAAGCCTGATTTTAAAGCTAGAGAAATCCCAATCTCTCCTTTCAATACAATGTTGAACGGGTTATCGATGTCTGTGATTAATTTGAAGAAAACTATGTTGCTTCAAATGTTGTATTTGTTAATTTGTGCAATAAAATTTATCAAAAAAAACCAACCAATGGACGAAGAACTACCAGATGTTATAAACACTGCCAGTGACTTGTTTATCAAGATATTTATTAACTACCAAATGAATACCAAAAAGAGAGCTAGTAATCAAACAACTTTATCGAATAAGCTCAAAGAAGATGAATTATATAAAAAGTTGATCGATGATGAATTAAAGACTCAAATTTTAACAGAACAAAGAAATGAAGATGATGATATTGATTATCACTTAGAATTTGAAAACAAAGATTATTTTGGAGGGTTCAATCAAATCCAGGAAATTGATTGGGATGATGAAGAGATGGATGAAGATTTGAAATACTTGAAGATATTGAAGTTTATCAAGTATAAAATGCATCAAATTGATGATATGAGTAAAAGGAGAAAGAAACAAGGTATGACAACCAATAGTAATTATACACACAGTCAAGAAAGAGAGAAGGAGCTGGTATCTACACCCACTACTAATTTTTTCCCCCAATCTTCACCTCCCAGATATCCTGCAACAATAGCAAAAATGCCATCAATGTCTAAATTGGATTATTTATTACCCGAAGACAATTTCCCCACACATACAATGATTGTTCCACAATCTAGTGGTACTCCACAAAATTCGGGGCTAAATGACGAAGAGTTGATTAAACGAGAGAAATTAGCAGTTAATGATCTAATGAGTCTTAAAAAGGCCCACCAATCTCCTAATTTCATAAACCAATAATGTAAAATGTATACTTAATGAATATTTATTTTAGAACAACGATAATATTAAAGCAACAATGGAGAGCAAGATGCTTGGAGCGTAAAAGGCAGCAGTATCTTTACTGGTACTTGAGGAGTCACCAGAAGCAGTAGAGGAACTAGATGATTCACCAGATGATTCAGAAGAACTAGATGATTCAGAAGAACTAGATGATTCAGAAGAACTAGATGATTCAGAAGAACTAGATGATTCAGAAGAACTAGATGATTCAGAAGAACTAGATGATTCAAAGGCTCCAGAGGAACCAGAAGGTTCAGGAGAAGCAGAAGCAGCAGAAGCAACATCTGTAGAAGAGTCCAGGGATGACTTCATGGATGAGCTGAACGAACCATCCTCAGGTTCCCACAGCTCTATGTCAAAGGGTCCATCAACATTACTTCTAGCCAAGGAAATAGTCCCTGCCTCAAAATCAACTACAGAATAAAAATACTTCAATATTCTAGTACCTAAGACTAGTTCGTCTGACGAAAAAGGGTCAAAAATGGTGATAGAACAATAGTCTTCCTCTTCAATAGTATAATCGATAAACTCCAGTAATGGGATAGTGGCATTAATACCACCAATTGTAAGTGTTAAGGTTACATCAGCTATATGCTTACAGGATAAACCATAAACTTCACCTGGCGAAATAAATTGATTTAAAATATCAAAGAATCCATATGATAGAATCGTTGAAGCACTGGTTGTAATCCCTACTGGAACATTTGAAGTATTTGATAACGAATGAGTTAGATTCTCCATTTTGAATGTGACATCAGTTTCAAACCTAGAAGATTTCCAGAATTTATCGCTTTCTTCACTTTCAGATATTTCAAACTCTTTCAAATCACCCAAATATTTCCCATGATCTATTCCTCCAATTAATACTGAAGAATCATTTCCATTGACTAATAGTGAAAAAACTTCCCTATTAATGATTCTCTTATCTTTAAGCTGTTGAAGAAATGTAGGAGTATCAGAACCTTTTGTTTCAGGCCCAATACCTAAAATATTAGAACCATACAGGGAATCTTTAATAGCAACAAACATATCAACATCTTTAATAGTGCTAACACCAAATTCTAACGTATCTTGACCCATAATACCTTCAACATTATCTCCATAACTAGCAAGATCAATTTCTAAATTTGATTCTTTCTCAAAACTGTCAGACTTTTTATAGTCAAATTCCCCAAATGCTGCACAATTAACCAGTGAGACTTGGCATGTGAAATCTTTTCCATTAAAGACTGGTATATTGTATTCTGTACTTAGAGACATAAGAAGCTCTTGGTTTTTCGATCCTGCTGTCACATTAACATATAATTCATCTTGAATATGGTTCTTGCTTGACATGCCAAGTGAAAGAGTCAAGGTTCCTGAAATACCAGGAATAATCCAAAGGAGGCTTTTAGCAAAAATCATTGATAATATCGAACGTGCTGAAATCCTTTATTTTAAATACTTCATATTCGACGAAAGCCTTTCAAATACGAAATTGAAATTTCTTAGCCTTTTGAGAAAAAATTCGTATATCGCTGTGGGTTTAGCTACTGCTTTCATGCGCTAGTTATCACAGTACATACGCTCTTCATAGGCCGTGCTTTCTAAGCTATCATTACTTTTTAAGACATCACTGCTTTCCAAGCTGTCACTGCTTTCTAAGCTGTCACTGCTTTCTAAGCTGTCACTGCTTTCTAAGCTGTCACTGCTTTCTAAGCTGTCACTGCTTTCTAAGCTGTCAATCATGGCTTTCGATCAGCCTCTGCCAAGTAGGGACAGGACCGTTTGGGAATCCAAGGGTCCATAACCTGTGATTGAGGAACGAAAACTTAAAAGCACGTGTTTCTTGCTTTTCCGTTTTTTCCCCACAAATAATAATTTCACTATCTCCTGATTTGAAATCACCACTACGAAATTGATAAGGTACTACAAAAACTTAACATTGCATGATAACCCGCATCACCCCACAATCAGAAATTTTGTTACTATAAAAGGCTGCCAAACCAACGAAATATGAATTTTTTTCCATCTTCACATTTAATGCCATTTTTCAACTTTAAAAACATTCCCAGAGATGCCAATCCCTTGCCAAATACTAATTATATGACACAAACGAATCAAGTAAGTCCAACAAACCCAGTGAACAAAAACTTGATGAATGTTCAAATAATGAGTACGAAGAGATTCAGTTCATCTGATAATTTGATTGTTGGATTATAATCATTCAGTAGTATGTACGAATATAGGATACAATAAATGAGTTAACGATTCAAGTTGTTCCAGTTTAGTAATATCTATCATTTCTAGTTGTTTATAATCTTGATCCAACTCCAATACAGCTTCATATAGTGCTTGAAGTATATGATTTTTCACTTGTATTGACTTGTGAGTTTTGATAAGAGTTATTAATCGTTGAAATGCAGTTTTTTTGACTTGTGTATCTTGATTCTGTATTATTAACCATTGCATTAACGTTATTGTTAAGTACATTCGATTAATACTAGAGCAATTGACTTGTAAATTGTATGTTTTAATATAGAGTGAATTGAGATACTCTTGTGGGATTGAAATATTACACTCAAACACTTTAATCATCAAATTTAAACCATTTAGATACTCTTTCAATGTTCTTTGCAGCTCCACTTTCTTCTTGGTAATTAACTGGAATATCTCTTTAAAAGTATCTTTTGTTTGCTGATAATCAAGTTCTATCATGTATGAATAAAATTGCTTGAATGAATCTCTTATATTACCACTATCTCCGGTGATACCTCCAATACTTTGAACTATGCCTTTCATAAAAGCCTGCTTTTGGTCCAGGTTCAAATCATTCTGCTTATAATATTCAAACAATCTCCGGTAATATTCATAATCTGAAATAGTTGTCAAGTCTTCATCTTCTCCCTCTAATTTCAAAAGTATCCCGAATGCTTTAACTCTTAACCTTTGTATTGGCTCACCAGATATTCGAAGTAAATGTTCCATAAGTGACAATTGATTAAATTCAGAGAGATTATCAAGGACTAAGTCCAACATGGCATTCCTTATCTTACTACCAACATCTCCTTGTTGTGTTATAGTGTAATCATTTAAAAGAACCATTAACTCATTAGCAAAATCTGTCTTGTTCTTGTGATATTGATAGTTCTTGTGAAGACATTCTATTAAATTGTGCCTGATCTCATAATCTATATTAGCCGAGTGCATAACACTTATTAAATTGTTAACTTGGTTAGAAGATAAGTTCTGTAAGTAAAAGACGCTTTGGCCAAGTGATACACTCATGTGTTCCATGAAAATAGAAAACCATTCTGAAGGAACTGTGCTCTTATATTGAGAAATAACCTGAAATAATTCAATCAACTTAGCTCCGATATTTCTCTTAGATTTTATAATATTTTCCATAAGTTCCAAAGATGGCATTTGTCCAGAAATGCAATTGCTTTTCACCAATTCTATGAAATCCTGCACCAAATCATCCTGGTACATCAAGTGGTTTAAGTAGTTGTTACATCCATCTTTCGGATGGCGGTAACTGAACTCACTAAGTAAATATAATGAGTGTTCAAGTTTCGAAAACAGCTGCAAAAGGTTGCCATCAAATTTACAGTGATACTCTATAGTAATATTAGACCCTGAGTCAATATCCCATATGTCATTGAGCTTCTTTGATAACATTTTTTGATGATCAAAGTTATCGTCATGAACAATATTTTTTACAAGTAGTTCAATCATAATCTTTTTGTCTAATCCAACATCGATCAACTTGTTAACTAATTTTAATGATTCGCTTGTTGATTTTACTGAAAGTGAGCTGAATAGCTCTATGAATTTGATAATCTTTTCCCCTTTTTGGGCTTCATCGACAGAAATAAAGACATTTTCACCAATTCTACCCATAAATTCTTGTAATACAGCAACTCCACATCTTCTTATTGTCAAATCTTTATCAAATATGGTTACCTCTATTAAGTCCACCAAAATTTGACTAAACATACCTGGATTACCCTGAGATAAAATTCCGTAAGTGTCATTGTTTAGAGACCTAGTCATAGACCAAAGGACAAAACAGGAAGAATCCTTTATTTGGTTGGTTAAATTCAGTGTTACTCTATGCTGCCGAATAAATAGTGATTTATGGATAATACTTAGTATTGTTGGATAAAAGTATAAAGGAAGACTCTTATGGAGCAATAAGTACCCAAAATACAAAATAATTGTGTGAAACTTGAAAACAGAAACTTGATCGAAATTTATCAGTAGATCAATAAACTGGTTGATTTTCGGCTTGGTGTAATCTTCGATAGATAACACTGCTAATTGCACATCTAGTTGTCCTAGTAAGTACACAATAACTTGATGGTGATAGTTAACCACATTCCTAAGAGATGAAGACATCTTACATAAAGATTTAGCTAAGCAGTATCGTAATGTGGTCTCTAGTGACTGACTGTAATGCTTTTGAATATCAATAAGATCATTGAAAATACATTGTCCCATTTTATAATTTTTCAGCTTAATAGAATTTACTCCCAATTTGCAAAGGATCTTCATCACATATAGTAAGTTCATATTATTAGTATTAACCACCTTAAGACGAATCAACTCATCTTGAATCACGATGTGGTACATATCCAGCACGAAATCATTAATTCGAGAGCAGTTCTTAAGCAACTTGTTAATTACCATCATATGTCCCAATTTTTCTGATTCAGCTGTATCTGACCAGCATTCAAATAATTGTTCAAAGTATAGATCCAAGTGCTTTGTCAAATCTGGTCGAGAAAGAAACCTAGACATTAATATCAGGGAACATAATTGATTTTTGGATCCATTGGAATACTTTTTTAATTGGTATAAGCCAATATTAAAGAATTTGTCAATCATATCATCTTTCAAAGGAAAGGGAACCAAAACTAAATTACATAACCACAATAATTGGAAGAATATCTCGTTTTCTGTCAAATCAGCCTTAAAATCAAGTAGTTTAGACACCAAATAAACGTCTGTTGGGAAGGCATTAGCTACAACCATAAAGCCTCTTACTTTGGCTAAGTTGTAGGTAATGATACCTATGGCATCCAAAACATCATGAGATGTGCAATTTAGATATAAAATAGTCAATTCATTTATAATGTCAGTCAACTTTGCATCCAAAAGTGAGGGAGAAGATTCAAACTCATTTACAATTTTAACAATCAGACTCACTGAAAAGTCACGTTTGAAGTCATGCGCCAACTCCCCTACGGCTTTCACAAGATTGTCAAGCAATTGGACAGAATCCAGTGTTAACTCAGTCACCAATCGAGTTTCACCATCTATCTCCATTACTTAGTAACTAAAGTCTCAGAAATCTGACTAGCACACGTCTAGGACGAAATGAAAAATTCTCAGTGAAAAATCCACATTGAATTTCAAAAGCCAAGCAAGATGTCTGCTAAAAACATGTTTTACAAGATAACGCAGCTCAGGTCCACAATAGGTATGCCTCCTATTGTGCGTAAGAACATGCAAGCGTTGGGTTTGAAGAAAAGATTCCAAATTAAATATCAAAAGGTGTCCCCATCTGCTGCTCATAGATTAATCAAAGTTAAAGAGTTGGTTAAGGTTGAGTTAGTTGAGGAAGCCAAAACTCCAGAGCAGTTGAGACAAGAGAGAAAGTTCCCTAGAGGGTTTGAAGTCAGTCCTGGAGCTGCTGTTAAGTCATACGAATAGATTACATAGATTTGGAGCTTTCCCAGAAGCTTTATTTGTATATATATGGGAAATAATAAACGGTTTAATGCTTGGAAAGTACCTTGTTTATAGATTTTTGTTGCAGCTCAATGGTTATCTGTTGGTTTAGTCTTAGTATGACATACTTCAGTGGGTTAATTCCACCATAATTGGCTGTTGTGGTAGTTATATCTCTATGTATATCCTCTGTGCCCCTATTTTTCAACATATACACATCTAATTCACCATATATACATTCTGACACATTTAAGTATACAGCTTGTCATACAAAATAAAAAGGTTATGCACTCTACTCCATCACTACAAAAACAGAAGATCTGATTGGCTTATTTCAAATTCTCATCAAATTTTGAAAAATAAACTAAAAAATTAATATCACCACTTTTATTTTATATTTATTGTTCAGGTTGTAAGTCTTTACATATTGAGATCCATCCTTCATCCAATACTTCTGTTCAAATCTCCTGTATATTTCAAGATTAGGTAACTTTCCCTTTTTTCTTTCACATATTTATAAGTTACTACCCGTTAAAAGAACGATGCAATTTGTTGTCAAAGGAGTTCCAAAATCATTATTCACATCCACATTTGCTGTTTGTTTCACATTGGTAGGTGCCAACTCATTAATACCTTGTCCAGTTGATAACAACTTTGATAATGATTCTAAATCTAACACTCTTCCTCAGTTGAAGAAGGCTACTTCAGAAGAGAAATAAAATTCGTATCTAGAACTAAAAGACTAGTAACGTTCATATAATCTTTTCAACTATCGTGGATTCAGACCCATTGCATTTTAACGTTTAATGACACTAATTAGAGAATATTTCAGATATAAAGTTTCTTGTACATATCAATACACATTCTGTGAAATTCACCAATTCGAGCATTTATATGTTTAAATAATTTTTTCATAATAAATTATATAACATACAAATTTAGAAGGTTTTAAGATTAAAAAGAATAGAACTTAATTCCCCCTCTCAAACAGTAACAATTTTTCTTCTTTAAAGCTACGTGGTATCTTGAAACCCTCTTTTTATGCAAATCTTACCCAACATAAATTACTAAAAAATAATATCAGATACAGATTAGATAAATTTCCTATTACGGTTTAGAAAACAGCTGTCCCTTCCAAGACTGGTTGTTCTGCATCTTTTGCAGTTTTCGAAACACCAACAAAGCTGGTGTAAAAACATTATTTTCTAATTATCCGAAATTCGATTTTCCGAAATGGTTGCAAATGTAAATAAAAACAATTATAATACCTAATTAAGTAATTTTCTTAAATAGGTAAAGTAATGATATATGCTTAACCCCTAATCGTATAAAAGACATCGAACACCCAGGGTTTAATTCTTTACTTCATCTATCACTGATTTGGGAATTTATTTTGATTTTTTTATAGACTTTATGACTACTGTTGCACATTATTTAACAAGTTTGGATTATACTTATCCTATCTATGATAACACAATCGATACTAATCCCAATGTTCCCAAAGATTTCTTACTTCTGCAGACGTTGAAACTTGATAATTTTCCCTTGAAAACCCCACCAATAAAAAAGAATACCCCAATAAACAATATTTTGAGCAGATCAACTACTATTAAACTGAATCCATTACAAGATATTTTGCAACAAAGTAGACAGAAGATAAACCAATTCAATGAAAGTTTACTCAAAGAGAAGACTGCTGTACTCCCCCCACCAATAAATACTACATCTATAAGGATTTCCAAAAGACAGGAAAGATCTACTCCAAATTCAAGCAAAATTATACACTATTCACCTTCTGGTAAGGGAAAAGCTTCAACTCCAATATCCAAGAGAAAGAGTTCTATTAATTTAAAACAACGATTATTGAAAATGGATCAAGCTTTATTGGTAAAGCAAGATATTCCTATTCACACAGATTATAATGATGAAGTCGATGAATCTGACTATGATCATCTTGCATGCCATGCTGATAACATCATGAGAATGGCTGTTGATTCTACAATGTTGGGGTCAACATTCAATTCATTTTCATCAAGTTTTTCCAATTCTTTCATGGAATCAGGTAAAGATTTCTTAGATAAAGAAGCTACGAAATCAATTCTTGAAGGATTAAATTTTTAGTGTATTTCATTATTTGCTAAATAAATATGTAATATACTTTGCATCCCTAACATCGTAATCGTAATTATATCGTCTTTTGTTTATTCTAACTTCGTTTGCAGATAATGACAACGTATCTGCTTGCGATTCATCAATTATAGGCTCTTCTGATGATGTCTCAATCGAAAGATCTTTTAAAAGAGTTTGAATTCTAGGGTCTATTTCATGGTAATCTTGAAAGTAAAAATGTAGGTAATATTTTAATTGTGCCTGGAAGTTACCTCTTAGTATTGAACTAATGAAGTAATAATATTGGGAGGTGGTAAGCTTATTATTCTTCCTCATGAAGTTGAATAGAGCCAATGAACAGAGTTTTGCTGAACTGCTGTTGCTCATGCAATATAAAATAATATTCATCAGATCGCTATCTAGCCATTCCTGAATGAAATTCTGATTAAATTTTTCCAATTGAATAAGAACCCGAACTATAGCCGAGAAGTTTTGATTAATACTAATATGATTTAGCAAGCAGTTCAAAAACACAGTGATAGTCGCTGTTGGTAAATGCTTCAGTTGGATGTAAGATATGTGATTATTGGTAAATCTGATTAATACGTTCATATTTGCAAGAATATTGCCGTTTTGAACTTCTAATGAATCATTATCGTCAGATTTTAAACTATTGGCATCATATCTCATGAATTTGGTAGACATGAAGTGGGACACATCTTTATATGACAATGACTCAGAGTCTGTCTTCAAAAAGCCTCCAATTACGTCTAATACGGTAGTTAAATCACTATTTTTATCCATACAATAGGATTCGATAATAAATATGCACATTTCTTTGCTCAAACCTTTCTTCCCTGCCAATACCCTTTGAACGTATAGCATTTCAATGATCCCAACACACCTTGTCACATCCCCATTAGCACTCAATACATGAAGTATCTTTTGTACATTGTTTTCACTGATGTTTTCAAACACTTTTAAATCTTTATTGAAAAGTATATCTTCATTACCAACAAAAAGACTGTTATCAATAGTGTCCATTATATAAATATCAAAGATAGTTTTAACAAGCTGATAATCAGCTTCCATTATCGCCACAGATAAAGCATCATTCCACTGGGGAGTAGACATAAAATCAGTCTTGTGTATTAAATGAATGAGTTTGTTCAATCCATGAACATCTCTTTTTCTCACACAATGCTGAAATAATTCATTGGTAGGTAGTCTTTCTATGATATCATCAAGTTCATTTAGCTCTTTGTAAGCCCTGAAATATATATCAGACGCTATTAGGTGTTGGTTGAGTAAAATATATGAATTAATAAATACGGCATAGTATGTAGCCAATGTAGCATTCTTTTTCAATCTCGGATCAACTTGTTCATCCCAAAACCTTTTTAAATTGGCCAAAACATCAAGGTTAGATCCATATTTCAAAGACGCAAGCACCCGGCTTATAGTGTGATGATTAGATTTGTAAGAAAGTTCTCCTATCTGCAACTTCACATTTCCAGGATGCCTATTTTCTATTAATTGTTTGAGAATCAAATTATAGCCAGTAGCATTAATAGATTGGGATTTTAAAAGCAGGATTGCCTCAGAATACTTCTTTTGTTGAAGGCAACTGAGTACCAGCAGCACCACCAGGCTTTGAGGAGCCCTTTGCCCTGAATCTACTGACAAATGCCGTATATATCTTAGCATATATTTGTACAATTTCAAGGTAAAAAAAAAACCTACAAAATACTTCGCATCGTATATTACTAAAGTTGATTAAATATCTCTGTATTGAAAATATCATCGAAATTCTTAAACATCTCGAAATTATCCTTGCCTAAATCATTCCAAGAGGTTGTGTAATCCTGTTTCCCACGAAGCAAAAGATTTATCAACCTGATAAACTTACCTGCCAATCTATTATATCTGTTCAATTTCTGAAAAGCACTTTTTGCAGTCTCAATGTATCTGAATAAATCATCATTAGTATTTGCTTCAGACAAATTTTGATCAATGACAATCTTGAGGATTGGAATAAGAATTGCTTGAAACAAAAAGTACGTAGCATACCAGGAGCTTAGGTAATCTAAGTCATTATTATTAACAAAACTATCAACATTGAAGATGGTTTTAATTGAAGCATCGAAACAAATCTTCTTGCACTTTTTTACAAGACCATGGTGTGTTATATCTTTTTCATTATCTTCGGTTTCCCACAAAATATATCTGAATATTAGTATTTGGATATTTTTGTACCTGGCAATCAATCTTAGTCTCGATAAACTAAACCATTTGGGCACAGAAACTTCATCATAAGGTCTTTTCTCTAGGTATGATTTCTTTGCTACTAGTTCATCTTCATCAAAGTATGTAGGTAACGATTTTATGAACCTTTCTAGAACATCATTCATATCAAGTAGTCCAATCATTTTTGATTTGTCATTTTTCAACTTCAATACTGTACAATTATAATTATAGATTCTAGTGGATATTTTTGTTAATTCTGATTCATAAATTAATGTCGTGTAGATTGTTGGATACTCAACCTTCACTTGATCCACTGGCAACCCCAATTGCAATAATGTGTCGTCAATATTAGACACAGGTTCAAGATCGATAGTACTTAATGGAGGTATTGTTAATGGTCTTCCAAATGTTAAGGTGGTACCAACATCGAAGAAATACATCCCCCACCATTGACGTTTTCTGATCTCAATATCTTCGAAAAGTTCAAGATTTTCTGACATACTTTTTGGGATCTTTACTTCTTTATGCAATCCCAAGCTAGTAGCAACTCTTGTAGCCAATCCAAGATAGCTCCATCCGGTATTAGGTTTGTTAGTTTTTTGAACATAGTTACTTAGTAGAACAAAACTATCTAACAAGTTTGTATCACTATATTCGAACATATTGATTTTTGAACTATAATCCTTCACCTTTTGATAATAATAAGTATGTATTTTGGATCCCTCCCCGAATTTACACCATACACCGATAGATAGTATAGTATTCAATAGAACCAAGAAGGAAATCATCTTATTATCCCCGAAATTAACCACACCTTTGTATTTGTTGTAATACTTGAAGAATCTTTTCTTGTTAATTATAGGATAAACTTGATAATATTCATTGAAGAAATTATCTACCATTATGGATTGAAATTGGTAGTTGTCAAGCAAATCCTCTAATCTCCTAGAGTTTATAGAGTTCCATATTTCACTTATTTGCTCATCCAACATATCGGCATTTTCAAACCCTGTATCAAAATCATCTTCGAAATCGTTATTTAGGTTTAATTGAATTATGCTATTACCATTTCTCTCTGATTTTAGTTGTAGAAACTTCAATAATCCATTACTTGAATTGATACCAAAATATCCATTGGACAGGTCAATATCAAATCTTAACCCAGTATCATTTGATAAAGCAGCCATTCCATCTATACTTGAATCATAGACATTTTCAGAAGTGAGATCCAAATTATCTCGTTCATCAAAAAAATTTAAATCAGTGTTTTTAATATTTATTAAATAATCTTCCGGTTGATATTCAAGGTGCTTTTCTTGTTTTGGTTGATGTTTAGCAATCTGTTCACTTAAATCATTTATTGATTTTAATGTAACAGGCTGCTTACTGAGATCGTTTGGAGTCAAATTGACCTGAGTGAAAAAGCTTTTACTCAACTCCTCATCTTCCTGTTTTTCACTTTCTGCCATTCGAATTAATTCCAGCACTTCCACATCCTCGGGGATCATTCTTTTTAGAATCTTCTCTAAAGTATTTGCTTTATTCTCTACTTGAGTCAAATAAGCTCTAGTTAAGGGAGACCGCACAATCTTAGGTGAATATACACATTTCCAACCATGTTCTTTACATTTCGAACAAGTGGGATACTCCTTAGTACACTTCAGCTTCCGTACCCTACAACTATCACAGGCTTGAGCACCAGGACTTAACTTTGATGACTCCATGGGCGTTTTTCGCACAAGTTGTAGAATCAAAAGATTGCAATGAGATGATTTTTCTATTCAGTGAGGGTTCTAGATTGTTAGATTGTTGTAGGTATTGGGTATGAGATCATAGATATGGGGGAGAATAGAGGGGGGCAGTGTTTAAAAAGTACCACTACGAGGACGAATTATTGAGTGCCGGGTCGGAGGGGAATGTCTGAGTGCACAGTTTGTTTTAATCGGAGGATTATCAAACGGCTAATGGCATGTCAAAATTGCATTTGCAATTATTTAAGCGACGATAATCGGTTTTAACACGACATTCATATAATCTTTATGCAATAACCTCTTTATGTCAGCCTTATAATTGGCACTTCAATTATATCATTAATATCGGCGCGGTTTCTGTTTTTGCTCTTATTATTTGAAGGAATTAGGGAGTGATAGAAATTGGGATTCGGAACAATGAGGTCCTTAAATTCTTTGAAACGGAAACAAAAAATACCCCATTTTATGTTTTTATGAAAATAAAAGGTATACTTAACCTTTTTGTTTTGAGGGGGGGAGAGTTCACTATAAGGGTACTACGAGACAGCTTCAATCTACAGGACCACTTAGTACCTAAAGCGGCGAAAACAGGTGAAGAATAATCCGGAAAAGTCCCCACAGCCAGGACTCATAACAAAATCTGGGGTAGCACACATCATTGCAAAAAACTATATAAATCACTATATTTCCCATACAATTGTATACTTTAACAATACAATGGCAAGCTCTAGTTTTATTAAGTTTGTTACTTCTGATCCATTAATATTTGTAATCATATCATTTGCATGTATTGGTGGATTTTTATTTGGTTATGATCAAGGTGTAGTGTCTGCCATTTTAACAATGGAAAGTTTTGGTGCCCAATTTCCCCGGGTATACAGTGATGCGGATTTTAAAGGCTGGTGTGTTTCTACCTTCTTGCTTTGTGCCTGGTTTGGATCTTTATTAAACTCTCCTATTATTGAAAAATACGGTAGAAAGAAAACCATTATTATTGCTTGTACGGTATTCGTTGTTGGTTCGTCCTTTCAAACTGCAGGTAAGAGTTACGCTATGTTATTTGCAGGTAGAGGTGTTTCAGGGCTTGCTGTGGGTTCTTTAACCACTACTGTGCCCATCTTATTGAGTGAATTTGTGCCTGCAACAAATAGAGGTTCATTGGTTGTATGTCAACAGCTTATGATTACCATAGGTATTTTATTTTCTTACTGGATTGGCTATGGTACTAATTATATTGGGGGGACACACTGTGTTAAGAATCCCAGTTATTCCACGTTTGATCCATATACGGATGTTCCAGAAGGTGGTTGTACAGGCCAATCAACTGCTTCTTGGAGGATTCCTTTAGGAATTCAAATTTTACCAGCTCTAATCCTTGGAACTGGGATGTTCTTTCTCCCAGAATCTCCCAGATGGTTACTCAGCCAAGGAGAGGAAGAAAAGTCCTGGGACATTCTCAAGTATTTGAGAAGAAAGGAAGATTTGCAGAAAGTTGAAGAAGAATTCTCAGAAATGAGAGCAGAAGTGATCTTTGAAAAAGATTATGCTATAAGAAAGTTTGGAAAAGATGACGTTTCTGCCTTTACTCGTTACGTTGACTTACTCACAACCAAAAGTCACTTCAAGAGAGTTTTTATTGGTAGTGCTGTGATGTTTTTCCAACAATTCATTGGATGTAACGCTATAATCTATTACGCACCCACTATCTTCTCTATGCTTTCAATGGGGGCAAACACCACATCTTTATTGGGAACTGGGGTTTATGGAATAGTCAACACCTTGTCAACACTCCCAGCGGTATTCTTGATTGATAAAGTGGGAAGAAAGCCTTTGCTAATGTGTGGTGCTGCAGGAACATTTGCATCCTTGATTATTGTGGGTGCAATTCTTGGAAGGTATGGCGATTCTTTGGGGGATCATGTTACTGCTAGTAGAACCGCCATTGCGTTCATTTATATCTATGACCTTAATTTTTCATATTCATGGGCGCCAATTGGCTGGGTTTTACCTTCAGAAATCTTCCCTATTAGCGTGAGAGCAAAAGCGGTTTCAATTACCACTTCTTCCACATGGATGAGTAACTTTATTATTGGGTTAGTCACACCAAGAATGTTGGATACCATGAATTGGGGGACATACATCTTCTTTGCTGCGTTTGCTTTAATTGCCTTTTTCTTCACATTTTTCATTATTCCTGAAACTAAAGGTAGACCCTTGGAGGAAATGGATCAAGTTTTCAATGATATCGAGGTTGCTAATGAAAAACGAGCAATTGCTGAATCTACTCTTAAGAATAGATTGGTAGATTCTGATTCTAAGGTTTCAGTAGGAGTTGAGCCATAGTATGTGTAGGAATAAAAATAAATATAAACCGGACAACAGGAGAATCTACATTGTAACGCGTTTTCGGAAAAATGCTGATCTTGCTTTTACGTTGATTGTGGGGTAATGAGGAAAATCGGGAAAAATTATATTTCCGATAATAATACATTAAAATTTAGAACATAAAAACATACTACTTTACTATTAAGCTTCAACGTGTTCCACTTGAGCCTTTTGCTCTCTGACCAATAATTCACGAGGATCAGCCATTTCATCACCAAAAATTTGACCAATTTCTTCCAAAGTGACATCCTTGTGAAGTCTAGTTTCTGGGAAGAAGAAAAATACAACTACCAATTCAACAGACAAGTAAACTGTCCAGACAATATAATATTTCCAACCAATTGCATCCATGGCAACAGGGTTGACATAACCGTTATAAATCAAAGTTAATGTTTGGATAAACAGGACAATATTTAATCCTTTAGCTCTATGAGTGTAAGGTAAGATTTCGGTAATATACAAAATAGGTAACCCATTAAAACCAATATCATAAGCAGCATAATATAAGAAGATAAATGCCAAAACACCATTAGATAATGATTTTGGATATCCTCTTTGATCAGCCAATGCAGAAAGTATAGTCCATAAAATGTATGAAATTAACATACATGATAAAGAGACAAGGAACATGAGTCTTCTTTTGAAGAATTTAACAACAAATGCAACCCCCATTGAAAGAATCATATTGTACAACATAAGAAATCCATTAATTTGCAATTGTTTGTCAGAATCAGTAATACCAATGGAATTTAAAACCTTATTTAAATAATAGGAAACCAAACCATTACCAGATAATTGCATAATCATTGGAGTATAAATGATCAAAAAGGTTCTCTTTCTGAAAGTTGGTAATTTAATGAAATCCATGTAAGAAGATTTGGTAGTCAATTTTTCTAATTCAATGGTAGCTTGAATTTCTTTCATTTCAAAGTCAACTAAGCCAAGATCTCTTGGGTCAGTAGAGAAACCAATATGATTTTTCTTCAACATTGTCTCTGCCTTTTCGTATTGACCTTTAGCAATATAGAATCTTGGACTTTCTGGGATAAACCAGATTAAAAGAGCTTGAACTACCGGGAAAAAACCTTGTAAATAACTTGGAATTCTCCAAGCCCATTCGTTATCATTTCCAATCTTATTAGTACCATAAGTAATCCAAGCAGCAAGGAAAGCCCCAAGATACCAACACGTATTGTAGAAAGCAGTAGCTACAGCTCTATGAGAAGGATAGGCAACTTCAGAAATTAAAGAAGGAGTGGCAACAACCATAAACCCATTTCCAAAACCAATTACAATACGAGCAGCTAAGAAGAAACCATAATTGGTGGATAAACCTTGTAAAATAGAACCAATAACCATAAGAACATTACCAACAAAAAGTCCCACACGACGACCAAATCTATCACAAATATAAGGGGCAAATGGAAGAGAAACAATACCACCAAAAATAGTACCATTGGACAAAGCACCCAATCTAACTGAATCACGATCAGGTAAAATCTTATTATACCAACTATCCAAACTTTGTAAACCATTCAACATTGAACCATCATAACCATTATTGGTTGAAGCCAAAGTACATAAGAATAAAGCAATATTCAATCTAACCAAATGAGGCTCTTTCCACCATTTCAAATCTGGTTTAATGAAATCTTCAATCTTTTCAGTTGTTTGGGAAATTTGTAAATTTTCGTCAAATTGGACTTTATCAATACTGGAATCGGTATTATCAGCCATCTTACTTATAACTGTTAAGTTAGTAACAATAGTTGGATTTATACTGATATTTATATTCCTCAGGCACTAGGGAACATTATTTCCTAATTTAAAGTCATAAATTGCAATGACCCCACATTTTAGCAGGCATTATTCCCGTTTTTGCATCTACAGTATGGGGTAAGAGGAATTTACGAATATCGAGGGGGAAGTGGGGGTCATAGTATCAACAACTTAGATTATTGAACAATAAACAATTGAAAGACTTACAAGGGTTTCATGACTGGTTTGCTTAAACCCACCAATTAAAAAAACAAGATACCGTAATTAACGGCCGCTCTATTAGAAACTACAAAACAATCATTACTAAAGCTTAATTACAAGTATGAATAAATCAGAGATCGTGTCACCCCACCCTAACAGTTACTAGCGGGACAGCCGATGTCCCTAAACAGTATAATCCTCCTTAATAGCGTGGAGGATTCTAGAGGTGTGATTTGTTTGGGGGAAAAGGACTTGTCTCACAAAGTTTCTATTATTACTTTTTCTGGTGACGCTTTTGAACTTAACATCATGCATATAACTAATATTAATAAAATCAGATAAATTATTAATAAAATAGTATGGACTTGACACCTATCAACAGTGTATTCTTGGACGTCAACTTCAAAGTCTTGTCCCGAACTCTTGATGAAAAGCTTATCGCAATGTTTGAGTGCTTGGCACCCCAACTTTAAAACGCATCAATGGAATTTGGGAAAGATCTCCGTATTTGTGGGGTTGGACGGCTTCTCCACTGAAATTCAGTCAAGAGAAACAGGGCGATGCATTTTCCGGAGAAACTGTGGGTAGCAGGCCCGGTATGCTAGAAGATGGTCATAAGGGGTGTAGGTTTGACTAGTGTGTGTTAATGGAGGACAGATAACCATAAGCTGAATGATTCTTAAGCTGAACGATGCTGCGAAATGTGGTGATGTTACTCAATAATATTCGTCCACAGTGATGATGCAATGTGAAACAATCGTTGTGGTTTCGCTAAAAGAATGGGGTAGAATGGGGGGTTGTGGGGCATGACTGAATGGATACTTAACAAATGGTAATCAGTTGAGCCTAAATTAATGACAGAAGCAAGCTAAAACTTTACTTTTGTCTCATCGTGTCCTTACCGGTGCATCCCATTTTGAAAAATCCAAATCTCACATCAACCCAACAATGTTTAAGAGATTTTTAGCTACCAACGCCCCCAACCAGCAGTTTAATGTGTTTGATAGGGCTGCTAAGTTGGTACAAAGAAATAGATTCCCCCTGATTAATCCTGAAGAATCCAAGAAAACTGAATACTTAAGAGATGAGATTGCTTTGAAAACCATTGAACGACTTGCATTCATTACTAGAGATATGAATAAGCTTTTAGATTTTGGTTCCCATGGAGGAAATTTGTTGAAAAACTTGTGTATTCCTACCAAGATTCCTGAAAGTGCACCAGAAGATGTGAAATTGCAACTTAAACAGCTTAATTCAGATAAACATATTATCCGAAATAAAATCTCAGAGTATACAATGTTTGATTCTTCTTCAGAAATACTAAATAGAGACATTAATGAAGATTTTTGGAAAGAGTATACTGGGGAATTGGAAAGAGTGGTTGGTGATGAAGAAAAGTTTAGTCATCCGGTTTTAAAACCTGATTATTATGATGCGGTTATCTCAAATTTGTCATTACATTGGATAAATGATTTACCCAACACACTTGCCAATATAAATAAGATCTTAAAACCTGATGGGTTATTCTTGGCCACATTATTTGGAGGTGATACACTTTATGAACTTAGAACATCATTACAATTGGCAGAATTAGAAAGAAAAGGTGGATTGAGTCCAAGAGTAAGTCCATTGGTTCAATTGAATGATGTTGGATCTTTATTAAATAGAGCTGGCTTTAGCATGTTAACCATCGACACAGAAGACATCGTGGTAGGAGGATTTCCTGATATTGTATCTGTCTGTAATGACTTGCAATTAATGGGAGAACAAAACGCTGTTTTAAGTAGAAGTAATTACATGGACAGGGACCTTTTATTAGCAGCTAATGAAATTTATAAGACATTACATGGAGAGAAAGACGATAGGGGAAATGTCACATTACCAGCTACTTTTAGTGTAATATTCATGATCGGTTGGAAGAAAAGTCCAGATCAACCTCAACCTTTACCAAGAGGATCTGGTCAAATTAATTTAAAAGATGTCTTGTAAGTAGTTATATATATATAAAATATAAATTCATGTTGAAATTTACCCTGTACTCTGCGTATTTTTCATCATCGATTAAGTGTCTCAATATCTTGTGATTTCATGATAAGCTCGGTTTCTCCAAATTTGATCATGTTGACTTTACCAACTTATAAATTGGATTCCAACTTAGTCTTATTACCAGGGATTATCTACAACGTTACATTCTCTAGGTTTAAAGCTGCTGCCTTGTTATCCCGGTATAAGTCAAAAGTAGAGGAAATTTCCCTTATTAGAACTTTATTAAATGAGTATGAATTTGATAAGGATGATTATTTAAGTGAAGAAAGTATTTCGAGTATTGGTCAATTTGCACTTAATGAAGGCAAAGAAGATCCCATGGGGTTTGATTGGCTCGTGTTAGCCATTGTTCCGAACTTGGAAAAGATTAAATCGCCTAATGGTGATGTATACGATGGAAAAGTAGTGACTATAGTGAGAGTCATTGGAATCACTGATGATACCAGCAGTATTAGGATCACTTTACAGGCTTTAAGTAGGGGAATTATCGAAAAACCGGCAATAAAGAAAAATGAATGTGTTGTTAAGATGGATAATGTTGTTACAGGGGATTATAAATCATTCAAGATGTTAAGTAAAAGAATGGAGGGATTATTTTCAGCTATTGATAAATTTATAATTGATTACAGACAAGCGTTGCTTAAATCCCAATCTGACAATAAAGACTTGTTGACATTAAATCCTTTGGCGAATGCTTTATACTTGCAATTATCAGGCGCCAAGGACTTTTCTAAAGCATATGCCTCTTTACAAAAATTGTACCAATCAATGAATTCCAAATCTTTTGATAGTGCAACTTTCATGAGATTGATTGATTTGACTGGTGCAATAATCCCTTTTCCAAATTATCAGAAGTTGAAACTCCTCGGAAAAGTTTCTGTTGATGAAAGAATATCTGAAATTAAGTTAATGATTGATACTTTGGTCGATATTTTCGGTAATTTATTTGAAAATAATTCTTTTATAAACAATTGGTTTTCTAATGAAGCTACCAATGTTCAGAAAGCTAATGTTGTTGCTAATCAATTGAAATCTATTAGGAGTTTATTAGAAAGTATGAGCCAAAAGAATAATCTGAATTCTAAAAGATTGGTTAGAAAGAAAAACGCTACTTTAGGTGGGGGTAACAATGGTGGTAGTGGTGATGATAATGCTGATGAAGATGAAGATGACTTGGAAATTATTACATCCTTTATTAAAAACAAATTGCCAACCATCTCCAGTTTATCTGAAGATTCAAAAAGATTGATTGTAAAGGATTATAAGAGAATTAAATCATCAAGTCCTGGTAATGCTGATTTTCATGTCATACGGAATTATTTAGATGTTGTATCTGATTTACCTTGGGATACTTTTATCTCCAAGTTTCAATCGAATGAAGATATAGATATTGAAGCTGCTAAAAAACAATTGGACCTCGATCATTATGGATTAGAAAATGTCAAAAAGAGATTATTGCAATATCTTGTTGTATTGAAATTGCTTTCCCTGAATGAGGCTAAAAATTCGAAATCAATGGATATTAAAGCTCTTGGTAGAAATGATGATGCCTCAATAACGATTGAAAATAGTGATGAAACTGCTAAAGCTCATAAAGAAGCCCAAAAGCAAAATGAAGAATCAAGAAAATTAATGGAAAAGCATTCAAATGATCTTATGGTCAGTAAAAATAATAAATCTCCCATTATTATGCTAGCAGGCCCTCCCGGTATTGGGAAAACATCTTTAGCCAAATCCATTGCTACGAGTTTAGGAAGGAAGTTCCAGAGAATTTCTTTGGGTGGTATTAAAGATGAATCGGAAATAAGAGGTCATAGGAGGACATATGTAGGTGCTATGCCTGGTGTTATTATCCAAAGTCTTCGGAAAGCTAGATCTATGAACCCTGTTATTCTTTTAGATGAAATTGATAAAGTCGTTGGAGGGAACACTAGTGCTGCCAATAAGTTCAATGGAGATCCATCTGCTGCCTTACTTGAAGTTCTTGATCCTGAACAAAATAATGCATTTACCGATCATTATTTGGGATTTCCTATTGATTTATCACAAGTTATCTTTATTTGTACTGCGAATGAACCTCATGAATTATCAAGACCTTTGTTAGATAGATTGGAAATGATTGAACTTAGTGCTTATGATTATCATGAGAAGCTTGTGATTGGAAGAAGGTATTTATTACCAAGGCAAATCAAAAGAAATGGTTTACCAGATCACTCAATTGATATTAGTGATGAAATTCTCACCAAAGTGATCAATAATTATACCAGAGAAGCTGGAGTTAGGAACCTTGAACGTAAGTTGGGTACTATCTGTAGGTATAAAGCAGTTGAATACTCCAAAAGTTTGAATACTAAGGATTATAAACCTAAAATTGAAGAATTCGATTTACCCAAGTATCTTGGTATTCCATACCCAAATATGTCGTTAGAAGTTTATGATACACCTGATCAATGTGGTGTTGTAAATGGATTATCTTATAATAGCGAGGGGAGTGGAAGTGTATTAACATTTGAAAGCATAGGCTTTATTAATGATAAAGGAGGATCTTTGAACATGACTGGTAGATTAGGTGAAGTTTTAATGGAAAGTGCCAAAATTGGATTGGTTTACATCAAGCAGCTCCTTTATAAGAATTCTTTGAAATTTGAAACAGCAGAAGCTGAAAGATTGATTGAAAAATACAAAAATTTGGAAATTCACTTGCACGTTCCAATGGGTTCTATTCTGAAAGATGGGCCATCTGCTGGTATTACTATGGCCTTACTGTTTCTATCACTAATTCTTGACAAACCTATTGCCAAAGATATTGCTATGACTGGAGAAATTACCTTAAGAGGTATGGTTCTTCCAATTGGAGGTTTAAAAGAGAAGATTTTAGGTGCACACTTGAGAGGAATTAAACGTATCATTTGCCCAAGAGAGAATAGACAAGATATAATTGAAGAATATATCCGAGGAATCAATGATGACTCCAAGCTTAATGAATTGCTTATTGATAATGAAAAGAAGTACGACTTTGAAAGGGAAGAACCTGAGAAATACTTTTATGAAAAGTATGGTATTAAATTGTTCTATGCTAGTGAATTCTGGGATGTCATAAATATTGTATGGAATCTTGATGTTGAACCAAGATTACTTCATATTTAAACTACAAGCTATATAAAATTTGAATAAACGATGCTAAAGATTGCGATTCCATATAAGTATGATGGGCTGTTGATTGGAGCACGAGTTTAGACGATGGAGACTTATAATACGCAAACTTATCAAATATTTGTTGTGCTATATAATGAATTTATTTTTGGCTTGCAATTACTGATTTAACAGTGTCTAAAAGCGAAGTTTCAGGAGTAATTGGATCATATCCAAGAATCTTCCTGGCTTTAGCGCTTGTAACTTGTCTTGCACTAATAAAAACAGACCCAATCTTTGGAAGCTTGTCAGAATACTCTGGGAAGGTTTTTTTAATGATATCGAAAGTTTGCGCCATATTGAATTGCTCTTCGGTGACAAGAATGAACCGTTCATTGAAAGCATCTTTGAATCCTGTAGCTTTGACAAACGCCTTTGTAAGATCACGAACATCGGAGATACCATAGTAAAAATCGAATGTTTCCTCAGATGCACCTTTTAAGAATGTATCCAACATTTTTGGAAGACCTACCAATTTGGTGTAATCAACAGGCAAAGGACCGAGAATAGCATTTGGACAGATACTTGTCAATGTCATTCCATTTTTATTCTCCAGAGAAGCAATAAATTCAAACATTTTCTTCTCAACGATAACTTTACTCTTCATGTAGCCATCAAAAAGAGGATCATTAATATCACTCCAAAATGTCTCATCAATAACTGTACCTTCTGGGTAAGATGTATTGTATCCAACAGCAGCAAGACTCGAACAGAATACAAATTGCTTAATTCCAGATTGTACAGCCAATTTCATCAAGTTCATAGTACCATCAACAGCAGCCTTCTCTAAAGTCTCGTAGGGAACTCCATTAAGAAAAGGGTAAGCTACATGACAAACATAATCACACCCTTCAATTGCTTCTTTCCAGCCTTCCTCTTTACTCAAGTCAGCTTCAAAGATCTTGATTCTAGAAATTTCTTCTTCTGTAAGATTTCCTGTTTTCGCAATCATTTGAAGGGTTTCGTCTTTTTTGTTCAAGTCTCTAATAGTTGTATTAACAGTATATCCATTTTTGATGTAATCAATAACGGTGAAAACTCCCACATGCCCGGTGGCTCCAGTAACTAAAATTGACATTGTATATAAATTATAATAAGATCAAAACAAGACAATTTGAAAGATATTGTGGGATTTATACTTTTTAGACCTGGACATTCAGTGTCCGCATCTCCGTTTATCTAATCAGTGAGAATATACTACATTTGACTAATGGGAATCTGTTTAGCATTGAAAATCGCTTCAGGATTAGTTTTCATGTAGTAACTACTAAGTAACGTAAAAATATCAAATCTTCTGCATCTCCCAAGACATTATTCTACCTGTTAAGCCCTGTTTATCTTTTGTGAAATGTTTGGAGATAATTCCGCGTCGGTGGCTTATTTTAGAACAAGGAGTCTAAACGCTCGTGGCCACGGAGTATGGACTGATATAAACCCGGTCTAAGAGATTACTGGCCTGTGAAACGCCTTTTATAAAACTCGTGATATTTTCTTTTTGGGTAAACAGGCAATATTATCCACCACCCCTTTTTATGTTGTGTCAGTTTGAGAGACGTGAATAAAAGATTGTGTTGCCCAAGTTGGCTTTTGAGTTGCAACTAAAGAATTGGGACTAGCAAACTAAGAAACTGTGAGAGACTCGCCGAAAATCCTTATAAATCCTAGTGTCCTCTTTTAGTACAATCTTGAGATGCCTGGCTCTCTTTGGAAGTATATGAGGAACTTTGAAAATCCTTTTCAACAATATTAAATATTTATGTTATATTCAATTGCTCGTCAATGACATTATCAACTCTTTCAATGTATTGTTATTTTCTGAAGTTTTCACTTGCTTCAGTAAAACCACGAAGACTGGTTGACACTGATTCTTCGTCTTCTGCCTTTAAAAATTACTAATGCTATTAGTAAGACATGCATCTTATGATACGTTGTGTTTATATGATCCAGGGCACAAAACAAAACAGGAAATAAGTTGAATTTATAGTTTTCAAACCATGTTAATATTTGTAATCTACCGACAATCGCAATTCTTCTATAAGTAGGTATTTTTCCAGTTTCTCGAAATTTTAAATACTTACTTTTAAAAGTTTCTGAACTTAACAGTGTTAAGTAATGACAACTATAAAAGCGATCAGCTATTGTAAATAAGCCCTTTACTAACTGTTTTCAAGAGAGATATAATCGAGCAAAGTAAACTGCAAAAAAATTAGATTACGAGATTGTTATTAATAATTGTGCCTAAAAACTACTAGCCTAAAAAGTTGTCTCTAGTATTCAATGAAAGCAAAGCATTTACGTGATTTGGTTATATTCAATCAATACTTCCGTCGTAATTGTCACCATTGATGTGTAGGTTCTAAACAGAGATTCAATTGAAGAATGGCTGCGAAAGTATGGTGCTTCTCGCTTACATGCATACTATAGCAATTGACAGAAAACATCATACGAAGATAATTTATCCTCAAGCTAATATTCAAATTAGTTACAGGTCTTTCTACATTCATTATTAATGCTATAATAAAACTATAAGTGAAACAGAAATCAGAGCAAATACGTATCATAACATTGGAAAGGAGGTCCCCAGCATTCAAATGATGGTATACAGGATACGGCATAAATTTGTATATTAAGATTGATTTCATTTCATTTGATAGACAAACTGCATCACTTTCTTTGGTGCTTTTCAGATCTAAAAATTGTCTTTCTTATTTGAATGTTCATTTCTGAATCATTTCTTAGCTGCAATTATAGACTTGACAGTCTCTAAAAGGGAAACTTCTGGCTCAAATGGATTATATCCCAAGACTTTTCTCGCTTTTGCACTACTATTATCTCTTGGTCCAACCCAAACTTGACTAATTCTCTTTGGAAGTTTATCTGCATATTCTGGAAATGCTTCTTTGATAATATCAAAAGCTTTCATCATGTTTAATTGCTTTTCTGTTACAATAAGAAACCGTTCATTGAAGGCATCTTTATTACCTGTAGCTTTAACAAATGCTTGGACAACATCTCTGACATCACTAGTGCCAAAATACAAGTCAATGACCTCTTCATTTTCTCCTTTCAATGCCATGTCTAAAATTTGAGCAATAGCAACGTATTTGGTATATCCTACTGGTAACGGACCGGCAATGGCCCCTGGACAGATACTTGTCAATGTCATTCCATTTTTATTCTCCAGGGAAGCAATAAATTCAAACATTTTCTTTTCAACAATAACTTTACTCTTCATGTAACCATCTAAAAGAGGATCATTAATATCACTCCAAAATTTCTCATCGATAACTGTACCTTCTGGGTAAGAAGAATTGTATCCAACAGCAGAAATACTTGAAGAAAATAAAAACTGCTTGACGCCAGATTTTGCAGCCAACTTTAACAAGTTCATAGTACCATCAACAGCAGCCTTCTCTAAAGTCTCATAAGGAACTCCATTAAGAACTGGATAAGCTAAATGGCAAACATAATCACACCCTTCAATTGCTTCTTTCCAGCCTTCCTCTTTACTCAAGTCAGCTTCAAAGATCTTGATTCTAGAAACCTCTTCTTCTGTAAGATTTCCTGTCTTTACAATCATTTGAAGAGTTTCGTCCTTTTTATTTAAGTCTCTAATAGTTGTATTAACAGTATATCCATTTTTGATGTATGTCAAAACACTAAAGATACCAAGATGGCTAGTGGCTCCGGTAATTAAGATTTTCATGTTTGAAAGATTTCAATACCAGGGAAATTGCTTGAATTTATACTTTCTTTAACCCAACCAGTATTTGTAATGCACGAACGACCGCAGTTATAATACGTTAATGCATTCTTCCGGGTTTTCGAATTTTAAACCTTAGACTTTTTCTTACTTGGAAAATTACAGCATAGGGTAATTTTTAAATTGCAAAGCTCCAAGAGTAGAAGTAGCTCTTGTAACTAAAAATGCTATACTCTAGAGAGAATGTCGGATAAAGTTATTGGGATATTAAAATAATTTGTAAGCAGCCAACAATCGCAATTCTTGGAAGGTATTTTTGCCTATCTTGAAATTCCGAATTTTATCTTAAGCAACTTTAGAATGCTGGTAAGACTATATAATCTACTAAAATAGGAAATTGGATTTCAGATGTGATCAGCAACTCTAATAGCACAGGTATATCAAGAGTCACATGAACAAATATGCCAAAACGTTGAGTCATTCTAAGTCTTTTTTGACTAAAGATAAGAACAACTGTTTGACTACTAGGTTTTCATTACGGTTGTTGTGCTATTCTTATTGGCTAAACTTCAACAATAAGGCGATTTTCGATATTCTGCTTTAAATCTGAACTGTTATATTACTCTCGCTCCAAACTGCATAGACTGCAGATTAACGGCTGCAAACGCTAGAAAAAGGAACATACCCGAATTTTTCACTACTTCCGAATTCATTGATTCCTTCTCAGCCTAAAATGCTTTTCTTGGCTGCCATGTAAACCTTCTACGGAAACAAATACACTTATCTTAGTAAACACAAGCGAAAACTGGCACACCATTTCTAGTTTTACGTCGATAATTGGAGACGGAATACCATGATCATATAGAATATCATTTTGGTCCCTTGCAATATTTCGACAAATACAAAACAAATATAAAGTTTCATGTCAATGCTTTTAAAGGCCCGAAACCATTCTACCGTTTACATACTTTACTTCAGCAAAATGAAAAGTGTGCATCGCTCAATTACAACCGTAACCATAATACGACGTGATCCTTACACCCAATATTTATCTGCAGTACTTCCTTCTTCACCCTTTAATTACAATGTACCATCCCACTTTACAACGACCTACTCTGCAGCTTTCCTCCAACAAAAGCGTATTTTCGAATATCTGCATCCTTACACCATTTAAAAATGTCAATGAAGCAATATGACATCCCAGCCGCACCATTTACTATCCTCATACTGACCTTACATTAGCCCATACTATCCATTATATCACCCTAAATACCTCCACACGTTTCCGTTAATTACATTGAGTAAGACACAGGTGTCGGATATAGGCTTGGTGCACGACCTTCGATGCTTTGATTTCTTGATTTCTTCACTGCGCGAGGAAAAAATTATATTTAGATCTAAACAACCATGAATCTTTTCTTGTTATTCTGGTTATTCACAATCGCTTTGGGGAAAAGGTCACTTATGGCCACGTCATTAGTGACATGTCTGGAAAACTCGTTGGTTTCACCTTCTTATTTCAACGTTACTTTTAATCCCGACGATCTTTCATTAAGATACAATATTGATTTGACCACAGAATTGAGTGGTTATGTTACTGCTCATGTGACTGTTTATGCTTATGGTTTTAACATCATTGATCAGGATATTAATTTGTGTTCTTTAGGTTGGAAGCAATTTTGTCCGATTTTTCCGGGAAATTTGCAAATTGACAGTATTCAATATATTGATAAAGATACTGCTGATAGAATTCCAGGTATTGCCTATCAAGTTCCTGATATAGATGCTGTTGTAAAAGTATTAATTAAGGACCGTGATAGTGGTAAAACACTTAGTTGTTTACAATCTAGTTTTTCAAATGGTAAAACTGTTACTCAAACTGGTGCAAAATGGGCTACAGCTGTTATTGCTGGTTTAGGTTTATTATTAGCTGCTATATTATCAACTTTTGGTAATTCAAATGCTGCTTCTCATGTTTCTGCCAATGCAGTATCTTTGTTTTTATATTTCCAATCTGTTGTTGTGGTTTGTATGCAAAGTGTTGATAGATTACCTCCTATTGCTTCAGCTTGGGCTGAAAATTTGGCTTGGTCAATGGGATTAATTAGAGTCCAATTTATGCAAGATATCTTCAGATGGTACGTTCAAAGTACTGGTGGTACTCCAACTTTATATTTTACTGGTACTACCAAACAAATTTTGGTCCAAAGAGCTTATGATCGTTTCACTGATTTACATGAATATATCAAAAGAGGACTTGAATATAGTCTTACTTCAAATTCTAATTTGATTGTTTTAAGAGGTATTAAAAGAATGGGTTATAATAGTCATATCGAAATCACTTCTATTGTTCCAACTGGGTTTACGTTTTTCTTATTTATTGGTTATATTTTAGCTGCAGTATTATTTATAACCAAACAAATCATGGATTTATTGATTTATACTAAAAAAATTAACCCAAATAGTTTTAATACTTTTAGAAGATCTTTTGTTAGTATTCTTAAAGGATCTTTATTGAGATATATTTTTATTGGATTTACCCAATTATGCTTATTATCTATTTGGGAATTTTATCAACATGATTCTCCTGCTGTTATTGTTTTAGCTATTCTATTTTTATTGTTGGCATTATCCACCATTTGCTGGTCTTTATACAGAACCTACACTATTGGTAAATTATCGATTCAACAATATAATAATCCTGCAGCTTTATTATACGGTGAAGCTAGTGTCTTGAATAAGTATGGATTTTGCTATACCATGTTTAATGCTTCTAAGTATTGGTTTGGTTCTGTAGTTATTGGCTACAATTTCTTGAAATGTTTGTTTATTGCATTATGTCAAGATGCTGCTAAAGTTTCTGTTGTCGTTGTTTTCGTGCTTGACTTGGCTTTTACTATTTTCTTATTCATGAAAGCCCCTTATTTAAACAAACCAACCAATATTATTCACTATTGCATGTCCATTGTTAATACCATCAACTCATTTTTGTTTTTATTCTTTTCTTCATTATTTGGTCAACCAGCCCCTGTTGCTGCTATTATGGCATGGGTTTTCTTCATTTTGAATGCTGCTTTTTCATTAATTTTATTAATTTTTATTATTGTTTTCAGTGTTTTAAGTGTAATTTCAAAGAATCCCGACGCAAGATTTGCTCCAGCTAAAGATGATAGAACATCTTTCCAAAGAATGTCTTCCATCAAACGTAAAGGTTATAATGAAAAATCAGCCTCAGCTAATGAATTATCAGCTTTAGGTGCTGCTGCTCAAGATCATAGTCAAAATTGGGAAGAGGAAATGTACAAACTAGGCACAGGACAAAATTCTCCAAACAATTCTTTTGATAAAGATATTTTCACCCCAGACTTAAATAAATCAAGTGATGAAGGTATTTCCACCGATAATATTGCAGATTCAAGCGGTGATGATTTCAATAATAAAGGCACCATTGGATCTAGATTTAAAAGTCTCAAAAGATCATTATCTAAGAAGAAAAAGCAAAACAAAGACGGTAATTTGACTAGATTAAGTGACAATATAGTCAATGATGATATGCTTCACCCGGAACCAAACATTTCCCACAACCGCAATGAATCAAATCTTTCTGACTTTGTAGATCCAACTGCCAGAAATCATGTTGTATAGGGGTTCAACCAAAATTTATAAATGTTGTATATTAGGATAGTGGCTTGTTAATGAACGATTTTTAACTATTATTATTTGAACAGATCCCAATAACTTTGCATCTTTTCCAAGACTTTCTCATACTTTAGTGGTTCAATGCTTAATAATAATGCAAGCTTTTGATCTACCGATAACTTTTTAACTGTATTAATAACTAAGTCATTCTCTGAAATAGGCTGACCTGCTAAAGAAAATTTAGTTTGTTGCTTAAGTAATTTGCCAAAATCAATAGGCTTTAAAGTTTTGAATATGAAATCAGTAGTTGCGGAGATTGCCAGACTCAAAACATGAGGTTCAAAGTCAGTAAAATCATAAGCTTCATTAACGTCTATTCTATCAGCCCATCCTTGAAGTTCTGGGGTTTTATGAATTCCAAATCTTATATTAGTAGGTTCTGGTGTCTTTAAGTATGGGATATTATGAGTTGCAGAAGGACTGAAGATATTGTAATTGATATCCCACCATTGGTTGATACTAGCATCTGCTAATAATGGCAAAATAGGACGGGAAAGAAGAGGATCACATTCGACTTCAAATGCATGAATGGATTGCGGAAGCTTGAATGTTTTAAATATATCTTCTCTAGCAGTTGGAGAAATAATACACTCGTAAATTCCTCCAACAAAGGTTTGGGGAACAAAGAAACTAAGATTGCTTCTAGAATACTTTTTTCGTCTTGATAATTTATAGCACACAAGGTTCCTTGACTCCCATTTCATTGATGCCTCTACAGTGGAGCTTTCAATATCTTCAATATGTTGGTTTGTTTTCCTTCCTGTGTAAACCACAGGCTTGTTTTTGGTTACAGTTTCAAGAACCTGATCAAATATATCTTTTATATAAGTGATAAAACTGCTGCTTAATTTTGTCTCGTGTTTTTTTGCAGCCATTTCGGAGTCTTGCAAAAGACTGCCATTTTTGCTATCGTAACTGTGTACCCTTTCAATATTATTCTCATAAGGCGATATACGTGGTTTGTAAGTGCATATACTCTTGTTCCAATCAATCTGGGTTATAGATTCCACCTTTAATATTGTTTTGTAGTCTTCCTTCCCATTATCACAATGAACCAAAGCCATAAACTCTTGTGAAAGTGGCTTGAAACCGGACATCGAAAGTCGATATTGTCGGATAACTTTGAAGCCTGAGAATGGAATAATACTATTCCCACAAGTCTTATCTTTAGCACTTGCAATTGATAATAGCCAGAGAATAAATAATACTTTCATTTATATCTGTGTTTTGCGAAATGCAAAGATGCATTGAGCCAACTTTTTTATTTGCTCAAGCTTGGCCAATCATATTCCATATCCACCTCCGTAGTTACTTACACGCAAACATATACCAAAGAAAACAATAGAACCTACTAGTAATAAGTTAAATAATTAAGTATTATACGGTCACGTGATCGCCATCTAACATATTTTTTTTCGCGATGAGTTAATTTTTATCTTACAGTATGGACTCCAACCAATCTAACAAAGCCCATAGGGCCCAGTCTAAGAGGACTACTGCGAAGAAGAAGCTTCATATGAATGGACATAATGCTAAGGCATTTGCAGTGAGTGCTCCAGGGAAGCTTGAAAGAATGGCGAGACGTTCAGACGACGTAAATGAAAAGAGGTTGCATGTTCCGATGGTTGATAGAACACCAGATGATGATCCTCCGCCAGTCATTGTGGCAGTAGTAGGGCCTCCTGGAACTGGAAAAACCACATTAATTAAGTCTTTAGTGAGACGACTTGCCAAAACTACATTGACCGAAGTCAAAGGTCCTATCACTGTAGTTAGTGGGAAAAGAAGAAGACTTACATTTATTGAAGTAAGCAATGATATGAATTCAATGGTGGATGCTGCTAAAGTAGCTGATCTTGTGTTATTAATGATTGATGGAAACTTTGGGTTAGAAATGGAAACCATGGAATTCTTAAATGTTGCCCAACATCACGGAATGCCTAGAGTTTTGGGTGTTTCTACTCATTTAGACTTGTTTAAATCCCAATCTACTTTAAGACAATCCAAGAAAAGATTAAAACATAGATTTTGGACGGAAGTTTACCAAGGAGCCAAGTTATTTTATCTTTCGGGTGTTTTAAATGGTAGATATCCTGATCGAGAGATTTTAAATTTGACTAGATTTATTTCAGTAATGAAATTTAGACCTTTAAAATGGAGAAATGAACATCCTTATTTGTTGGCTGATAGAATCACTGATTTGACACATCCTCAGGACATTGTTGATAATAAGAAATGCGATAGGAAAGTAGCAATTTATGGGTATTTACATGGTACTCCTTTGCCTTCTTCCAATGCTCATATCCATATTGCAGGAGTTGGTGATTACTATGTACAAAGTGTAGAAAAACTACCTGATCCATGTCCTACTCCATATTATGAACAAAAGTTGGAAGACATTGAGAGAGAAAAGGCTAAAGAAATGGCAGAGAATGGAGAAGTTGTAGCTAAACCAAGAAGAAGAAAGAGATTAGAAGATAAGCAAAAAATCATCTACGCTCCGATGTCAGATGTTGGTGGTGTTTTAGTTGATAGAGATGCTGTTTATATTGACGTTGGTGATAAGGAAAGTTTCAAGAAATCTGAAGATATGGGTGAAGGTGAGAGATTAGTAACTGATTTACAAGAAGTTCAACACACCATGCAAGAGAGATTGGAAGAAGGTCCAGGTTTAAAGCTTTTCTCTTCATCCAAAGAGCTCAATGAAGCTGAGGAAGAAGAAGAAGAAGACGAAGAAGACGAAGAAGAAGAAGAAGAAGAAGAAGAATTAGTTAACTCCGGTAGAACCAGTCTCAGAAATCCAAGAATTTATGGAAAATCTATCGAAGAAGTTGATGACTCTGAATTAGGTGATGACTTGGATGATGAAGATGCTGAAGAAAAACCTCATATGATTGATTTTGATTTTAATGACAGATATAATGAAAATGAAGTAGAAGTTGCTGAAGACTCGGATCTTGACTCTGATAATGATGATTACTATACAAGAGCTGCCAAAAAATTACAAGGAAGTGTACAAAGAAGATGGGATATCAACAAGCTCTTGTATTTGGACAACATTGAGCCAGAAGAAGTAATTAGAAGATGGAAAGAAAAGTCCACATCTAACGAGGATGAAAGTGAAGAAGAAGATATTGAAGATGATGATGATTTCTTTAAAAAGAAAGATATTCAACCTGTAAAAGAGTTGGAAGATAACGCCTCTGCATACCCTGATTTGGAATATCTCAAATCTAAATTTGATTCTGAAAGAATCGATGATAGTGATGAGGAATATGAGAACGGATACAAGATTTTAAAATCAAGATTCTTGACTGCTCCAAAATTAGACTCTAAAAAAGAAGAAACTGGTGATAATGGTAATGAAGAAGAACTTTATGGTGACTTTGAAGATTTAGAGGCGGGAGATGATCAACAAACTGAACAAAATTCAAAGGACGAACAGGAAAATGATGATTTTGCTGATTTTGAAGCTGAAGAAAAGCAGGATGAAGATCCTGAACTTACAATCGAAGAACAGAGAAAACTTAATGCCGAAGAAAAAGCCAAATTAAAGATGCAATTTGAAGATGAAGAAGACCGTGAATTTGGCGCAGATGATCCAGAAGGTAATACTGAAGCCGATACTTGGTACGAAATGCAGAAAAATAAAATGGCTAAACAATTGGAAATTAATAAAGCTGAATTTGCAGCAATGGATGAAGCAACAAGACTTAGAGTGGAAGGTTTTAAAGCAGGATCATATGTCAGAATTGTATTTGAAAAACTTCCATGTGAGCTTATTGAAAACTTTGACCCAACGTACCCATTGATTCTTGGAGGGTTGCTTTCCACTGAATCGAGATTTGGAGTGATGAATGTCAGAATCAGAAAGCATCGTTGGCATAAAAAGATTTTAAAAACACAAGATCCTTTAATTCTTTCTTTAGGATGGAGAAGATTCCAAACCATTCCGGTCTATACTACTTCGGACTCTAGAACACGTAATAGAATGTTGAAGTATACTCCAGAACATGCATACTGTTTTGCATCCTTTTATGGGCCTTTAGTTGCCCCAAATACCACATTTGTTGGTTTCAATATTGTTGATAATCAAAGTACTACAGGTTCTTTTAGAATTGCAGCTACTGGTATTGTTGAAGAATTAAATTCTTCTGTTGAAATTGTTAAAAAATTGAAGCTTGTGGGACATCCATATAAAATCTTCAGAAACACTGCATTCATTAAAGATATGTTTACTAATTCATTGGAAGTGGCCAAGTTTGAAGGTGCCGCAATTAGAACTGTCTCTGGTATTAGAGGTGAAATAAAGCGAGCATTATCCAAACCAGAAGGTCATTTCAGAGCCACTTTTGAAGACAAGATCTTGATGTCGGATACTATTTTCTTAAAAACTTGGTATCCTGTAAAAGTCAAAGAATTCTATAACCCAGTCACATCATTATTACTTAAGAATCACAGTGAATGGAAAGGTATGAAGCTTACGGGACAAGTTAGAGCAGAAAGGCAAATTGAAACACCAATGAATGTCGATTCCGCTTATAAAAAGATTGAAAGACAAGAAAGAAAATTTAATCCTTTGAAAGTTCCAAAATCCATTAAAAGCTCATTACCATTTAAATCTCAAATTCATGAAATGAAGCCTCAAAAGAAAAAGACTTACATGAGCAAAAGAGCTGTAGTTTTAGGAGGAGAAGAGAAAAAGGCTAGAGATTTAATGCAAAAGATAGCCACCGTTAAAAAAGAGAAAGAAGCTAAGAGAAAGAGTAAAAAGAGTGAAAAATTTAAGGAAAGATTGAAAACCATTGCTAAGAAGGAAGAAGAAAAGAAAGAAAGACAAAAAGAAAAGAAAAGAGAATATTTTGCCAAAAGACCAGGAAGTTCCAAGAAACAAAAGACTTAAACTATATAGAAATATACATTTAACTTGAAACGTTTGGTTGCAGCCATAGCTAAGGCATTTCGCATTATTTTTTCATTATTATGGACTTACCGTTAAAGACTGCTCAAGAGACATTTGTTGATGAGCCGAAAAGTATAGATGATGTTAACATCTATAACCTTGCAGTATCTATAGATAATGGCAAGACAATCAATGACTTGCATATTTATGAGGCCATTTCTATCTTCTTGCATACTTTGAAATTCATCATGACAATCCAACAACAACCAGACAAATTGCAGTTGTTGAAGAATAAAGTTGTACCTGTGCCGACAGGTGATACTAAACATGAAGTAAAGAATGAAAGTCCAGATTCTCCTGATTCGGTAGCCAACCCGAAGGATCCTGTATCATATTTAGAGTACTTGATCCGTACAACTGATTTGAATAAGTCGTACGAAAGAACGAATGATATTTTATCAGAGATCTCCAATTATGAGGATCCAAAAGTTAAATCCCAAAACGAACGAGTGGTAAAGTTATTCAACCTTATATCACCCCCGGAAGTTACCATTGAACAATTTTTAAAGCGAATCAACACCTACTCTTCGGCCATTTCGGTGTCATGTTACATTCATGCAGCCTATCTTATATTTAATCTTACGGTCATTCATGGAGTTGTTGTGTTGTCTCCGTGTAATATCCATAGACTTACCCTTGCATCACTTAGATGTCTGACCAAGAAGCTTGAAGATATTTTTCAAAAACAAAAGACTTTTGCTACTGTTGGAGGAATAACAACCAAAGATCTCTGTCTGATTGAAGTAGGGTTTTTGTTTTTATGCAATTTCAGACTTGTTGTCACAGAGAAGAGTTTAAATAGCTACTTATGTACTTTCACTGAGTTGAATAGGATGAATAATGAGTAAAAAATAATTGCTAAAATTTCTGTAGTCTACCCTCTGATAACAGTCAACCAAAAGAGTCCCTTCTGATAACAATCAAATAAAAAATGAATAATAAGCTATAAAGTATAAAAAGAAAGCCCAGACCATCTGGTCTAGGTAGTATGTTTGCGAATTCTGTGGATCGAACACAGGACCTTCAGATTAACTGGACTGAAGTTTACTTCAGTCTGACGCTCTCCCAACTGAGCTAAATCCGCAACACAAACCCACGCCGGGACTCGAACCCGGAATCTTTTGATTAGAAGTCAAATGCGCTAACCATTACGCCACGCAGGCTGTTGATGCTTGTTTTATCCCCTTGTGTTTCTTGCTCATCTTAGGTTACTCCTTGGCCGTAGGTTTTTAACAGATCTAGACGGTTACTATTTGCACCATGATCTGCGTGGCATTGTTTGGCATCATTTTTCGGTTGCTGTCAAGTTTTCCTCTACTAATGGACTCATCTTAAAAGTTTCAAAATGCTTGCATATAAGTTAGTCTGTAAAATTTACAATTGTTGTGAGGTTTGAGCTTAAGGCATCATATAATTCAATGGTAGTGTACAAAAAAAGTTCGAAATTTATTGGAAAATGCACACGTAAATTTGCTTCAGGCGTATTGAGGCTACTTCTATACCAATAGGAAGTTTAGTTTTCAGTTTATTTGATCTTTACTGTTGTGTGAGTGGCGTTCAAAAGAATGTGAGCGTGATTTTTCTCATCCAGACAGCGCCGTGGCGCAGTGGAAGCGCGCAGGGCTCATAACCCTGATGTCCCCGGATCGAAACCGGGCGGCGCTAGCTGTCTTTTTTTTTGAATATTGGGTTTATTTATTTCGTATATCGTATAAAATCAAGCAACGTACAGTGCTTAGTGGTGGCAATAACCAGAAATGCCTATCCAGAGGGCATAAATGAGCATTCAGACATATCAGCATCCAGACATATCAGCATCCAGACATATCAACATTTTATCAATATTCCGACGTATCAGCATTCAAACATTCAGATATCAGCATTTAAACATTCAGACTTATCAGCATTCAGACTAGCACTCAGACAGTTATCGTTGACAGTACTTCGACGCTTTTGAGCTTTGTAAACTATTCCATCAGAGTTTAAATCTTCATAAAACTTCGCAATGGCCTCAAGTTCATCATCTCCAACATCATAATGATGAACCTGAATATTGTTATAATCCACAAGGTTGACAAATGGCTTACAGGTTTCAATTTCAAATTGTGATAACGGGGATTTTGTTGGCTCTTGTAGTTTCAAGTTTGAAACTATAAACGATTTTGACCTACTATAATTTGTAGTATCACGAGGAAGTTCGTAAGTTATGGAATGCAGACCATTGAGGGGTGATAGTAACTTAAGGTTTTTATTACCATCGATTACAGCCAACTGATTTAAACATGTAATATTAGTTGGAGATAAATGGTTCAAACTTGGGATCTTGATAAACTTTTCAAAATGGCCAGAACCTAAAATCCAATTATCAAGAAAATCTGACAGACTTACCATGGATGAAGCTTGAGGTGGAAATTCTTTACCTATGAAAGTTGGATAGTTATTGTTAATATTTGAAACAAGATAATTGATATTGTACCAGTGTATAGTTCCAGACTTACTGATACATCCAAAGCCAGAATTGGTACCTTGTAATGTAGGATTAACAGACTCATCACCTTCATTGTTGTTTATAAACCAAAAAATTTCATTAATGACACTGGATGTTTTACCTCTAATGAATTTACCCATAAGAGAAATTTCAGAAGTAAGTTTGATCAAGTCCCAAAGGAAAAAATTATCACCTCTTAAAGTACAACTCACAAGTTGTAAGTCATAAGGATTGAAGGAAACATGTGAAATCCCATCAGGTGATTTATATAAACATAAAACCTTGTCATTATCCAAATCCACAATTTTAATCATTTGATTGTCACTCATGCCTATTGAGTCAGATATCGAATTGATTGTTTGATTGAGGAGTTTATTTAATGATTTTTTTATAGTTTTAAAATCAACAGATTGATCATTATTCAAATAATCATTAATCTTTTGGTTGGAGTATTTGGATAATTTAAATAACGAATCTAAAGCATTATTGGATAAGTTCTCTAAAACATTTTTCAACAAACGTTTCGAAGATGGCAATTGCACAGGAGTTAGACCTGTTCCACTTATCTTGGTCTGCTGATATTCAACTTTGCAAGGAGAATAAACCAACCAATTGTTTTTCAAGTCAAAAATAGGTTTGCCATTGGCACAACTGGTTTTAAATATAATTGAATCATCAGTTACCTTGTCCAAAAGCTTCAAATTTCTTAATATGGGTAAACTAGCCGATTTTTTCAAATTAGAAAGCTTCTTCTCTTGATTTGCTGGTACATAAAGGCGGCTTCCATACCTCCACACATATACCAAACCTTTAGAATTTGCAGCTACAATAAACTTTTTTGAAATCTTAATTGAAATCTCCGTAGTAAACTCCGAATCTTTATCGTTGCATTCGGTAAAATAATCAGGAAGCTTTAGTGTTTGAATTAATTTCAGATATCCAGGTTTTTTATCGGGGTCATTATCATATATCTGCCGGGTGACAGTGAAGTTCTCCTTAGACGTCTTCCCATTAGCATCCACTTGGTATAAATACAACTCATTGGCCTCAGAAACTACCAAAAATTGATACCCAGACACCATATCACCTTCAACATAATGAAAAGACACGATTTTGAACCCAGACGAAATGGAACTACTGCAGTAGAAGTAAAGAGTATCACCACTATAATATTGTGGGTTACTGACATCGGACTCTTCTGGATCTAACCAGTACCACAACTCCAACTTTCCGGTTTGAGTATGCACAATGAAAATCTCCCCAGAGGGCCCAGACTCAACAATTGTGTCACTTTTACTTCTAGGGTCTGAAGTCACCTGCTTGAGTTTCTTCCACGTGGCACTGGTAGATCCAAGCTTATATCCCTTTTTCACAGACGTCTGGATTTTGTCAACCTTCAATTGGAGAATCTTTGGTTCCTGGACATTGGTGGTTTCTGCTGTCATGTTACCAAACACTGCAGTTATTGTAAATAGAAGATAAGAAATGCGTAGCGCGAGATAAGGGGGGTCGTGCTCATTTACCATTCATATCTTATTGGGGTGGGGAAGGCGAAAAATGTCGTGCACATATCCGGCGTCAAGTTACATGATGTCGTGAAACCAAGCGAAATGTCGTGCGGTGTACTAGTTTTTTATCAGATGGAACAATAGTTGCAATGGAGATTTTGGCAAGGCTTCCACACGATGTGATCGAGATGGTCATAGATCACTTGGGTGCAATTGAGTTGGTGGATATGGCAGAGCAAATTAGCGAACTAGAGGTTTGTGCTGGTAAAATACGACCAGGAAATAATTCTCCGAACATCGGTCTTACTACTGTTCCTTTAGGTGAAAAGTTGATTGAAAGCGGGCATTTGATGGCTTTAGAGAGGGATGTAGCTAGTACAATCAGTAGAATGCACTTGGTTCTAACCAACAGGATTCATAACTTCACCTACCTAGGAATGTACTTACTTTCTGAGCTGTATTATAGTAAAATTCCAATTCAATTTGTCAGGAATTTGGAAGAGCTTTTGACTGTAATAAATGTGACAAACAAGTATAAGATGCTGGCAAATTTAACGGTGAGTTTCTATATTGGTGATTTTTTGGATTTTCATGAGTTCCAGGAGGTTATTAGTAATCTTCCAAAGATGAATAGACAATGGATAGATATTGAACTTGAATTTGATTCTGGTCTTCAAGCAGTTTTCCAATTTGATAAGATTCTTGGGTTTCTTGCAGCTCTGGAGATTGCTCTGAGAATTCAATCTTTTACCATAACAAATTATCAACCTATATTACAAGATACTAAGGAAACTACTAACATTAATAGTTCTGCTGGAACCAGAACGGTGATCTCTGCAGCTAAGACCACAAAACCATCCCAATTATTTGCTAATCTTCATACTTTTTGGCTAATCAATAGTAAATTCAAATCACTGACAAAGATTGAGGACGATAATAATCTTATCAATTTGAAAATATCGCCTTTAGATTATGGAAGTATGCCTTCGTCAACAGTATTACTGAAAAATTTACCGGTAAACTTAAAGATATTGTCTTTGAGTCATGTAGTAATCACGTCATCATCATTGCTTCATCCATTTCCAACCAAATTACAGGAATTAAAGCTTTCTCTGGTGCGTGATTTAACTTCTGGCCATTTTATCTATGAATTGGTACGTCATAATATCAGCACTTTGACAACTTTATGCTTGGATACTTTATATTCAATCAATGGTAACTATTACCAAAAATTAGATCAGTTAATAGTAGAAAATTGCCATAGATTCAAAGAACTATTCCCATTACCTAATTCACAAATATTTCTGAATCTAAAATTTGGTTTAAGACATTTGACATTAAACCCCGGTGATCCAATGTTGTTCCCCCATTCATTAACAAAATTGTCTGTTATCAACTGCAATTTGACTCAAGTTCCAAACTTACCCCCAAACTTAATAGAGGTTTATTTATCTCATAATTTGATAGATTGGACTCAATACGATAGAGTTTCATTCCCCAAACACCTTAAAAGACTCGAATTGAAGAACACAGGACTTAAGTCTTTGAAAGTGCTTAACCTTCCCAGCTCATTATCTACTTTGGCATTGGAAGTCAATCGTATAGAGTCTATTGACAATGTAAGATTTCCTGATCTGCTTTGCAGTTTAGGCTTGGGATCCAATAGAATCAAGAGCATTAAACATCATTATCTTCCACCTCTGTTGATTATCTTACATTTGACAGAGAATTACATTACACAGGGAATCGATTTCACCTGTAACAATGATGGTATCGATTTGAATATTGTATCCATATACTTGAATAACAATAATATTCAATCGATGGAAGGATTCAAATTTTCAAGCGTTACAAAAGTTTTAAATTTGGATGATAATCATATATCTGTATTATCAGACATCACGTTCCCAAAGAATTTGAATGAAATTAGCTTTTATGGATGTCAAATAAAGAAAATCATCAATGTTGACTTTGGAAATTGTGATATGTTAAACCTTGGAAATAACAGTCTTACAACCCTTAAAAATATCAACTTTCCCCATACATTGAAAGAGTTAAACTTAGGTTATAATAAGCTAAGTTCAATAGATCCAGCAAAGTTCAAAAATACCCAGATAAAGAGATTAAACCTTTCAAACAATGGCTTCAAACTGATTCTCAAGATAATTCTTCCAGAATCAATAAGGCTTCTAGATTGTTCATCTAACCAATTACACGGTATACATATACTGAACGATCAGGAAATAGTAGAGCTCCAATGCTTGAACCTTTCCAACAATAAACGACTTCAATGGTCCCAGTGTACTTTTAAAAACATAAATCATCAATTGTGTGAGCTTGATTTATCGTACACTTTGGAGCGATCAAGCACGTCAATCTCGCCATTCACGGCCCAAAATCTTTTTATAGAGTGGAATGGCTTGGAAGATGAGCTTGGGTATCCTATTTTTACCAATCTATCACAATCTTGTAGCATTGGTAAGAAAGGAGATATATGAAAATAAAAGTCAATAATTATGAGCATATAAAATCAAAATAGAGCAGATAGAATGCATGAAAAAAAATACGACAAATGAATGTAGATCCGTAAAATAGTCCCAGTCTAACATCGGGTCCCGTGAGGGCTTAGACCAGGGTGGAAAGAATCGTTACTTTTCCAACTACGAAAGTGTTCTCGAGACCAGTTTAGACTGGGAATAACCGAATACTCTCAGGGTAACGAGAAGGCATCGTGTTGGTGTAACAGTGACTATAGAATGAGAGTTACAGAGGAGGCAAGGCAGGAGATAAGGTATATTCCTACAGAATAACATCCCACGTCTTACCGCCCGTGCAAACTTCACAGTATCTTCACCGTTAGTTGAAAAATTTTCTATGAGAAATTTCGTGTTGTAGTTGTAGTAATGAGGTCGTGTGTAATGTCGAGAAACAAAACAAATCATGGTGGTGCACACAAGCACTTTTGGGTTTTAAGATCCAACAGAAATGTGAGACAAGGTCGTGTGCATCCAATTAACATCTATTTAGCCGTTGGAACTGTTTAAACAGTCATTATTTGGGACTATTTCCAGCAACTATAACCAACGTCCACTTAAGAAATCAAACCCAGTAAACCTTCTTATCTTTTTCACTACATTTTCTAGATTCTCAGGCTCCTTTTTAGTCCACCCCTAAACACGACATTGTCGTATACCAGCGACATTTTACCCAATCCAGGCAAGACACACTTTTGCAACCCAACTTTCGCATCCACAAACCCAAAATTATATAAAGTCCTGATTCTGCTTTAAATCGATAATCAACAATTCTCTTCAATTATGCGTCCAGAGATTGAACAAGAACTCTCCCATACTTTATTGGTAGAGCTTTTAGCTTACCAATTTGCCTCCCCTGTCAGGTGGATCGAAACCCAAGATGTTTTCTTGAAAGAAAACAAAACCGAAAGAGTTGTGGAAATCGGACCTTCTCCTACCTTAGCTGGAATGGCTTCTAGAACTATTAAAGCAAAGTATGAATCGTTTGATGCTGCTTTGTCTTTACAACGTCAAGTTTTGTGCTACAGTAAAGATGCAAATCAAATCTATTACACTCCTGATCCTGAAGATTTAGCTCCTCCTCCAGCTAAAGAAGATGCTGCCCCAGCAGCTACTACTCCAGCTCCAGCTGCTCCAGCTCCATCGGCCGCTACTCCAGCTCCAGCAGCAGCTGCTGCTGCCCCAGCAGCCGCTGTTGCCGATGAACCAGCTACCGCTAAACTCCTTCTTCATGTTCTTGTTGCTCAAAAGCTTAAAAAGTCTCTTGATGCTATCCCAATGTCCAAAGCTATTAAGGATTTAGTCAATGGTAAATCTACTGTTCAAAATGAAATTTTAGGTGACTTGGGTAAAGAATTTGGATCTACTCCTGAAAAACCAGAAGACACTCCATTAGAAGAGTTGGCTGAACAATTCCAAGATACTTTCAATGGTCAATTAGGTAAGACTTCTTCTGGTTTAATTGGAAGATTAATGTCCAGTAAGATGCCTGGTGGATTTTCTGTTACTGCTGCTAGAAAATATTTGGATACTAGATTTGGTTTTGGTCCTGGTAGACAAGATTCTGTTTTATTGTTATCTTTGGTTAATGAACCTGCTAGTAGATTAGGTAGCGAAGGTGATGCTAAACAATTTTTAGATTCTATGGCTCAAAAACATGCTTCTATGTCTGGTATTTCTTTAAGTTCTGCTGAAACTAGTACTGGTGGTAGCGGTGGTGCTGTCATCGATCTGGCTGCATTGGATGAAATTACCCAAGAAAGTAAAAATTTGGCTAGACAACAATTAGAAACTTTGGCTAGATATTTGAAAATTGACTTGGACAAAGGCGCTAAATCTTTTATTAAAGAGAAGGAAGCCTCAAATTTATTACAAAAAGAATTGGATTTATGGGAATCAGAACATGGGGAATTTTATGCTAATGGTATTAAACCAATGTTTTCTCCATTGAAATCAAGAGCTTATGATTCTTATTGGAATTGGGCTAGACAGGATGTTTTATCAATGTATTTTGATATTATTTTTGGTAAATTAACTTCCGTTGACAGAGAAACAATTAACCAATGTATTCAAATTATGAATAGAAGCAATCCAACTTTAATCAAATTTATGCAATATCATATTGATCACATTCCTGAGTACAAAGGTGAAACATATCAATTAGCTAAGAAATTAGGTCAACAATTAATGGACAATTGTAAACAAGTTTTGGATGTTGATCCTGCTTATAAGGATGTTAGTAAAATTACTAAACCTCAAACTAAAGTTGATGTTAATGGTAATATTCAATATGATGAAGTAGAAAATTCATCTGTTAGAAAATTTGAACAATATGTTTATGAAATGGCTCAAGGTGGTGAAATTACCAAGAGACGTAAACCAACAATCAAACAAGATTTGGCAAATGTTTATAAAACTATTATCAAACAACAAGGTTTAACTGAATCAACCAAGTTAGATTTCGATAAATTATACAAACAATTAGTTGACTACATTGATGAATCTCAAATTGACAATAAGATTGTTTCTACTGGTGCTACTACACCAGATGACGAGCCAGCCAGTGATGATGAAATTGCTTCATTACCTGATAAAACTTCCATCTTACAACCGGTTTCTTCTACAATTCCACCAGAAACTATTCCATTTTTACATTTACAAAGAAAATCACATGATGGTTGGGACTATGATCATAAATTATCTTCAATCTATTTGGATGGTTTGGAAAGTTCGGCAATCAATGGATTAAGTTTCAAAGACAAATATGTTTTAGTCACAGGTGCAGGTGCAGGTTCTATTGGTGCTGAAATCTTACAAGGTTTAATTAGTGGGGGTGCTAAAGTTATTGTTACAACAAGTAGATTTTCTAAAAAAACTACTGAATATTATCAAACCATGTATTCTAGATATGGTGCTGCAGGTAGTACATTAATCGTTGTTCCATTTAATCAAGGTTCTACCCAAGATGTAAATGCTTTGGTCGATTACATTTATAATGATCCAAAGAAAGGTGGTTTAGGTTGGGATTTGGATGTTATTATTCCATTTGCTGCTATACCTGAAAATGGTAACGGATTAGACAACATTGATTCTAAATCAGAATTGGCTCATAGAATTATGTTAACCAATTTATTAAGATTATTAGGTAATGTGAAATCCAGAAAATTAACTGATACCAGACCTGCTCAAGTTATCTTACCATTATCTCCAAACCATGGAACTTTTGGTTTTGATGGTTTATATTCTGAATCTAAAATTTCTTTAGAAACCTTATTCAATAGATGGTATTCTGAAGATTGGGGTACTAAATTAACCATTTGTGGTGCTGTGATTGGTTGGACTAGAGGTACTGGATTAATGAGTGCTAATAACATTATTGCTGAAGGATTTGAAAGTTTAGGTGTTAGAACTTTCAGTCAAAAAGAAATGGCTTTCAATATTTTAGGTTTATTGACACCAGAATTAATTCAAATTTGTCAAGAAGAACCAATTCTTGCAGACTTAAATGGTGGATTCCAATTTGTTGAAAACTTGAAAGAAGTTACCACCAAATTAAGAACTGATTTATTAGAACATGCTAATGTTAAGAGAGCCGTTTCTATTGAATCAAGTATTGACCAAAAAATTGTTAATGGTGATAAAGTTAATAATGATTACAATAAAGTTATTATTAAACCAAGATCTAATATGAAATTCGATTTCCCAGGTATGAAATCATATGAAGAAATAAAGAAAATTGCACCTGATTTGGAAGGTTTGTTAGATTTGGAAAGTGTTGTTGTTGTTACTGGCTTTAGTGAAGTTGGTCCATGGGGTAACGCACGTACCAGATGGGAAATGGAAAGTAAAGGTGAATTTTCTATTGAAGGTGCCATTGAAATGGCTTGGATTATGGGCTTAATTAAATATTTCAATGGTAAATTGAAAGGTAAACCATATAGTGGTTGGGTTGACGCTAAAACTCAAACTCCAGTGGAAGACCATGAAATTAAATCCAAATATGAAGAATATATTTTAAGTCATTCTGGTATTAGATTAGTTGAACCAGAATTATTTGGTGGTTATGATCCTAACAAGAAGAAATTCATTCAAGAAGTTGTTATTCAACACGATTTAGAACCATTTGAAGCTTCTAAAGATGTTGCTGAACAATATAAACTTCAACATGGTGATAAATGTGAAATCTTTGAACAAGAATCTGGTGAATACTCTATTAAGATTTTAACAGGTGCTACTTTATACATTCCGAAGGCTTTAAGATTTGATAGATTAGTTGCAGGTCAAATCCCAACTGGTTGGAATGCTAAAACTTATGGTATTGATGAAGATATTATAAGTCAAGTTGATCCAGTTACCTTATATGCTTTAGTTGCCACTGTTGAAGCTTTATTAAGTAGTGGTATTACTGATCCATATGAATTCTATAAGTATATTCATCTTTCTGAATTAGGTAACTGTATTGGTTCAGGTATGGGTGGTATATCTGCTTTGAAAGGTATGTTCAAAGATAGATATGAAGATAAACCTGTTCAAATGGATATCTTACAGGAATCTTTTATTAATACCATGCCTGCATGGATCAATATGTTATTATTATCATCATCTGGTCCAATCAGAACACCAGTTGGTGCATGCGCTACTGCTATTGAATCTGTTGAATTAGGTATTGAAACAATTTTAGCTAAAAAGGCCAAGATTTGTGTTGTTGGTGGATTAGATGATTTCCAAGAAGAAAGTAGTCAGGAATTTGGTAATATGAATGCTACTTCTAATTCATATGACGAGTTTGCTCATGGACGTACCCCAAGTGAAATGTCACGTCCTGCCACCACTACTAGATCTGGTTTCATGGAATCACAAGGTTCAGGTACTCAAATTATTATGAGCGCAGATTTAGCCCTTAAAATGGGAGTTCCAATTTATGGTATTTTGGCCATGTCAGCCACTGCATCTGATAAAATTGGAAAATCCGTTCCAGCTCCAGGTAAAGGTATTTTAACTACTGCTAGAGAATATCATGGAGATTTGAAATTCCCATCTTCTAAACTTGATATTAAGTATAGAGCTAGACAATTAAAAAAGAGATTGTCACAAATTGATGATTGGAAACAAGAAGAATTTGAGTATTTATATGAAGAAATGGAAATGGCTAAAGAAAACTATGGTGATGAATTTATTCAAGAAGAATTTTTAAGAGAAAGAACCGAAGAAATCACCAGAGAAGCCAATCGTCAAATAGTTGACGCTAAACGCCAATGGGGTAATGAATTCTTCAAAGCAGATCCAAGAATTGCACCATTAAGAGGAGCCTTGGCTACTTTTGGTTTAACTATTGACGATTTAGGAGTTGCATCTTTCCATGGTACATCTACTAAAGCTAACGACAAGAATGAAACATTAACCGTTCACTCTATGATGAAACATTTAGGTAGATCAGAGGGTAATCCAGTCTTTGGTGTTTTCCAAAAATTCCTTACTGGACATCCTAAAGGTGCCGCAGGTGCTTGGATGTTAAATGGGGCATTACAAATTTTAGAAACAGGTATTGTTCCAGGTAATAGGAATGCTGATAATGTTGATAAAGTCTTAGAAGACTTTGATTATGTTTTATTCCCAAGTAGATCGATTCAAACTGATGGTATCAAAGCAGTTTCTGTCACATCTTTTGGATTTGGTCAAAAGGGTGCCCAAGCTATTGTTGTTCATCCAGATTACTTATTTGCTGTTTTGGATAAAGAAACATACTATAACTATTGTGAGAAGGTTAGTAACAGAAACAAGAAGACTTATAGATACATGCATAATGCTATTACTAGAAACACCATGTTTGTTCAAAAGGATAAAGCACCATATTCAGATGATTTAGAAAAGACTGTTTACTTGGACCCATTAGCCAGAGTTACCCCAGATATGAAATTCACTGATAAGAGTAGAGATGAATACGTCACTGACAACAGTGGTAATATTGCCAAAGCTCTTAAAGATTTGAATGGCAGTAACAAAGGCGTTGGTGTAGATGTTGAATTGATTTCTGCTATCAACATTGATAATGAAACCTTTATTGAAAGAAATTTCACTGCCAGTGAACAAAAATACTGTAATAATTCCAGTGATCCACAAGCTTCTTACACCGGTACTTGGTCTGCCAAAGAAGCTGTTTTCAAGGCTTTGGGAGTCAAATCCCAAGGAGGAGGTGCTTCATTAGTAGATATTGAGATTGTCAGAGAATCTACAGGACCAAAAGTCAAATTAACTGGTTCTGCCCAAACCGCTGCTAAAGCAAAGGGTATTAAAGACGTTAAAGTTCTGATTAGCCATGATGATTTCCAGGCTACTGCCGTTGCTTTAAGCGAGTATTAGGTGGTGAATGTGAGTAAGTTCAATGACATTTACAGTCTCAATAGTGATTTTTTTATATTTTTAAGTAATTAGTATTTAGTGATAAATGGATATATTGTATTCAGTGATTGTGGAATAGCGCAGTATCTCCCACCAAGTGCCGTGCCAGGAAGTGCACGCGTCGTGCCATTCTGGCGGTAGCTGTGAGGCGCGGAATCGTAGTGCACCCGTCAATCGCGAGTTTTCGACGTTTCATTAAACCAATTGAATCACAAATCAGAAAACAAACATCTGAAAGACACTTAAGTTAAACGTCAATTCCTACGGATTCAAGCAAGATCAAATAGAACCAAGGTATTATGACAACCGACAGTAATGAGAAAGTCGACCAGGCGGCGGCGATGGGCCAGGAAAGCGTAGAACCTGAGCCGGAGGTAGGACCGAGACAGAGTATTGGGGAGAAGAGAGAGGACAATGAAGTGAGAAAGGACGGAAATGGTAGTAGCATGAGTGATAGTGATGGTAGTGGAGCATCTACAGGTACTACGGCGGCGGATGAGCTTCAGCTGGCCGTTTCAGGACCTGAGCAAACGGTTCCTGAAGTTGTAATAGAGACTGAGGAGAAAGCAGAAGAGACGAAGAAAGTGGAAGGAAAACAGACAGAAAACAACGGGAAAGTGGAAGGGGAACCGTCAGCTGGGAAGAACACCTCACAGGAAGTGGTAGAAGCGGATTCGGGCAGTAATGCTGCGGTAAGTGCCACGAATCCTACTACTACCACTGCTACTCCTCGCGATAGTATTGCTCCAGCTCGTACTAGTACAGATAATGCGGTATTCACCAAACCGCTTCAAGCAGTTCTCAATTCTAAGGATAGTAAGAAGAACGAAGGGCTCAGGACCGCTGTGGAAGCGGCTTTGGCCAGTCCAGATACCACCAGCGTGTTCAATGCACTTAAAATCACCTGTGAAACTGGCACTCCAGCCTTACAGTCAATGGCAATTGATTTGTTTGCTAAATTATTTGATTATGGACATGTGGAAGATGACGAAAAGCTTGCACAAGACTCGGTGGATGTGATAGCTGCATGTTTTGATGGAGAAGGAACTGATCAAGAGGTGGAGCTTCAAGTTGTACGAGCATTAATGCACAGTATTTTGATTATGCCATGTCATGGGGCCAGTCTTTTAAAGGCAGTTCGCCTGATTTATAACATATTTATCTTTTCATTAAGTGCTAGGAATCAGGCCGTAGCACAGGGGACATTAACACAAGTGATTACTGCTATTTTCCTGAGAGTTTCTACCAAAGATGGCGAAAAGAGTGGAACGCCGGAAGCTGGACTGCCTTTGGCAATTGCCGGTGAAGACGCTTTCCTCATCTTTAGGGCAATGTGTAAGCTCTCTGTTAAAGATTTGGATGCAGAATTAGACATGAGATCTCATGGAGTTAGATCTAAACTTGTCTCATTAAACATTATTCATACCATATTAAAACAGTATATCGACTTGTTTGTAAGTCCGGTGGTGGTTTTAAATGGAGAAACGGGGCCTCTAAGAATGGTAGATGCTGTAAGACAATACTTAAGTCTCGCTCTTTCAAGAAATGCTGCCCTGGCTCTTGCACCAGTGTTTGAAATATCTCTTGAAATTTTTTGGCTTATTATGTCCAATCTTCGGGCTGAATTCAAGCGGGAGATTCCATTATTTTTTGATGAAATCTACTTCCCGGTGGCAGAAATGAAGACTTCTACTGCCCATCAAAAACGGTATTTTTTGGCTATCGTTGAAAGATGGTGTAATGACAGTAGAGGCATTATTGAGTTCTATTTGAATTATGATTGTGATAGTGAATATCCTAACATTTGTGAAAGGATGATTGATTACTTGACAAGAGTGTCAATGGTTCGGGTTGAAGTAACTCCTCAACAAAGGGCCGCTTATGCTGCGGATCCTCGTGGAATGGTTTCTGTCTATGATATAAGCAAAATTGCCAATTTAATCAGTAGTCAGATGCAAAGTAGACCTCCAGAACCTGATTATCACCTTTATCCTGTTGAATGGGCTATGAAGGTGACTGCTATTGGTTGTACTGTAGGGTTTTTGAGGTCTTTACATACTTGGGGAGCTCGTAATGGTAGTGATTCCAATGGTAATGGTGTTGTCTCTGGAGGAAATTCTTCAAGACTTAGCTCCTCGGTTGGCCTTACATCGGATAATTCCCTTACTGCTTCCCCCAATGCCAGTACTGCCAGTATAGATATGACCCCAACCCCTACTGCTGCTCTTGCAGATGAATTTGATACTCTTAAACAGAGAAAGAAAGCCCTACTCGTAGGTATAAAACAATTTAATATCAAACCAAATCGTGGTATTCAATATTTCATTGAACATGGTTTTATTCCGAAGGCAGAGAAATCCAAACGTGATGATTCGCAAATATTGATTCATGGAGCAACTCCAGAAGATATTGCAGAATTCTTACTCACTACCGATAATCTTGATAAGGCAGTTATTGGAGAGTATCTTGGAGAAGGACATAATGAAAACATTGCTGTCATGCATGCATTTGTTGATAAAATGGATTTCTCAGGACGTTCATTTGTTGATGCATTAAGGACTTTTCTTCAATCATTTAGGCTCCCAGGAGAAGCCCAAAAAATTGACAGATTTATGCTTAAATTTGCTGAAAGATTCGTTAAAGGGAATCCTCAAGAATTGGCAAGTGCTGATGCTGCTTATGTACTTCTGTATTCTGTTATCATGTTAAATACTGATCTTCATTCTCCTCAAATTAAAAAGAGAATGACTTTGGATAGTTTTATTCAGAACAATGCAGGGATTGATGATAATAAGGATTTACCAAGGGAATATTTGGAAAATATCTATCAAGAAATTGCAAACAATGAAATTAAACTTCAAAGTGAACAACATGCTGCTTTATTAGCAGGAGATTTGCCTTATGAAGGAACTGGGGGGCTTTTTGGATCTCGTGATTTGAGTAAAGAAGCTTATATTCATGCTTCCAAAGAAATGTCTACCAAGACTGAAAAATTGGTTAGAGATCTAGGTAAGCGAGTTCGGGCTTCTAGTAATGGAGGTGCTGGTTCTAGTAATGGAGAGTACCACACAGCATCTCATGTTTACCATGTAAGATCAATTTTCGATACCGTTTGGATGTCAATATTAGCAGGTTTAACACCACCTTTTCAAGAATATGACGAACCGGATGTTTGTTTGGTTTGTTTGGATGGTATTAAATTAGCCATTAAAATCGCATGTATGTTTGATTTAAGAATGGCGTTAGAATCATTTGTTCTGGCTTTGATTCAATTTGAAAACTTGACTAAATACCATGAAATGAAACCAAAAAATGTTCAGGCAATTCATATTGTATTGGAATTGGCAGGTTCTGATGGGAATTATCTTCAACCAAGTTGGAAACCTATTTTAACTAGCATTTCTCATTTAGAAAAGGTTCAATTGATAGCAAGAGAAACAGATAGAAGACACCATCAAGATCTTTCACCAGAAGTAGCAGAAATGCTCAATTCTTCAGATTTAACAGCTGCAGTAGATAAAGTGTTTGTTCACAGTGCAAGATTATCTGGAGATAGTATAGTTGCATTTATTACAGCTTTAGCTACTGTTGCATGGGAAGAAATTGGACTGCTGTCTAGTACTACTCCTAGATTATTCTCATTACAGAAATTCGTTGATATTTGCTATTATAATATGACGAGAATCAAGGTTCAATGGACTCAAATTTGGGCTGCCATGGGTCCAACTTTCCATCAAGCCGGTTGCCATTCTAATGTTGCAGTTGCAGCATTTGCAGTGGATTCTTTAAGACAACTTCTGATGCGATTTTTGGAACTTGAAGAATTGGCACATTTCAAATTCCAAAAAGAATTTCTTGCTCCATTTGCTACCATTGCATCTGAACAAAAATCTATTGAAATAAAAGATATGGTGGTTGAATGTATGAGTGTTATGGTTAAAACCAAACTGGATAGGATTCGTAGTGGTTGGAGGGCCATATTTTCAGTTTTGGGAGTTACTGCCAAAGAACAGACGGAAAGTTTGGTAATTAAATCATTCAAACTTGCAGAGTCAATTTGTAAAGAGCATGAAGAAGAAGTGAAAGCCCAGGATGTATATCTGGAAATGATTGCATGTTTCACTGCTGTTTGTAATGGGAAATATCAAAGAGTTAGTTTATTGGCGTTGGACGCTTTGGCCCATCAAGCTCTGGTTCAAGCCAGTACGGTACCAGCAAATTTTAATAACGATGACAGGGCCTCGTCTTTTACGTATATTGTGTTAAACTCGTTTTATCGTGTGGTTATGGAATGCCCAGACTTGGAAGTCCGTACCACTGCTTTAACAAAGCTTTTTGATATATTACTTGAATATGGTGATACATTTGATACTAAGATGTGGGAGATTGTATGCAATAATCTCTTATTTCCAATATTTAACGTGCTTCATGAAGCTGAAACTGAAACTGGAACTGAGGCTGAAACTGATAATACTGATGATCTTTGGCTTTCAACTACCCTTATTCAAGCGCTTCGAAACATGGTGGGTCTTTTCACTCATTACTATGAGAGTCTTGGATCAAAACTAGAGCAATATCTTGAATTAATGGAGAATTGTATTTGTCTGGAAAATGATACTATTGCTAGGATGGGTAGAACATGTTTGTTTTCTGTCATTGTTGAAAATGGAACCAAATTTGATGATAAACAATGGGGATTGATTGTCGAAACGTTTCAAAAGCTTTTCAAGAATACAGAAGCCAAAGAGTTGTTTGAATTGGATCCTGAGAATGAAGAGCAACCCACAATAGGATCGAAAATGGCACCAAGTAGATCAATTGTCATCAAATGTGTATTACAACTTCTTCTTATTGAATCTTTAAGTGAATTGTTTGATAATGATATCTTCTACGAAAGTATCCCTTACACTTTTCTTCATAAACTTTCGATGTTATTACATGAAAGTTTCCAATTTTCCAAAAAATTCAATGATGATTATGATCTCCGTCTTAGATTATGGAATAGTGGAGTAATTGAACGAATGCCAAATCTTTTAAAGCAAGAATCTTCGAGTCTGGCAGTATTTATCAATATTATGTTCAGAATGTATTGTGATGATGATAAAACAAATGAACAAGAAAAACAAGAAATTATTGGATTATTAATACCATTATGTAAGGACATTATTCATCGTTATAGTAAGTTTGATGAAACCAACCAACAAAGAAACATTTCCACTTGGAAACCTGTTATTATAGAGATTTATCAAGGAATTCATGAACTAGAGCAAGATGATTTCAAGGCGAATGTTAAGGCTTTATATAGCTGTACATTGGACCTTTTTGCCCGGAACCTTTCGACAGAGCTCCGGATGGCATTGAAGAACTTCTTTGCCAAAGCAGGTGAATTACTTTAAGTATATAAAGAAATTTTAATGTAACATGCAAAAGATATCAAACAAATGTAATAATAGCCTTTTTTTGTGGCTCGTGCGAGTAATGGTGGTGCACTGGCGGTATATCGAACGACCACCAGCGCATGACGACCCCCAAGCAATGGAACAAAGCAGGCCGTTCCCCAATTTACTGCGCAACAGACTCACATTTACACCCCAGGATCATTTCTACAGAACTCTGAAGAAAAATTTTCAGTTGCGACTAAATTTTTCAATCGACAAAACTATCATGTCTTTCGAAAACAAGGTATGTAAAGACAAAACTAACGAAATCCGAGTGATAAATGGCGTGATGTATGCCAATGCGATAATGTGAGGCAATTGCCTTGGCATTGGTGAGAATGTAACAGTAGTAAGCACTAGCCAAAGGTCTAGAGTATAATTATTGCTCCACAATCCACTTAAAAGTGTGATAGCTTTGGCAGCAAACTTGGAAATCGTGAATAATTGAATTGTTCAAAAACTTTTACTAACAAGAGGTAGAACTTATACCACTTATTAGGAAACGACGTTGAGGACGAAGAACCAATCTTGGCCACTAGAGAATTGGTCAAGAAGAACACTTCCTCCAAGAAGAGCGACGAAAATCCAAGAGCCGATCCTACCAAAGCTAAACCAAAAAAACCAGTCACCGGAAATGAAGGTGCTATCAAGAACAAATTAGACAACAAATCCACTCCAGGACCAAGTTCTACACCTTCTAGTCATTACAAAAGACCACTTGACAGACACTCCAGAACCAAGAAAGGAGGTGTCAGAAAACCAAGATCTGGTGAAGATGGTGAAGATGCTCTTGAACAAGAATTAGAAGCCGAAGAAGATGCTGAAGCAGAATTGGAAGTAGATCCAACTCCAAAAAAATCTTTACAAGAATACTTGGAAGAATTGAAATTAGCTCAAAAAACTTTAGATGCTGGCAAATCTATTAGAGATGCCAATGAAGGTGTTCCTGATAGTGAATTTGGTGAAAAAATTGAAAAACAAATTGAAGAATATGTTCCAGCTTCTGTTGAAAAGAAAGTTAGAAGTAAAGCTCCAAAAGAAAAGAAATATTTAGACTTTGAAGCTTCTTTTGAATCTTCTTCTCCAAGATCTGAATCTAAACCTTCTACTAGAGGTAGAGGTGGTGCCAGAGGTGGTGCTAGAGGTGCTTCCAGAGGCGGTGCTAGAGGTGGTGCTAGAGGTGGTGCCAAAGGTGACAAATCCGCTGCTGCCTCTGCTGCTGCTTCTGCTGCTTCCAAAGTTAACTTGGCTGATGACAATAAGTTCCCATCTTTATAAGACAATTTTAATAGGAGTGTGCAATTAAAGATTCCAAATTTTTTTTGCAGCCAAACATCCTCTCTTCCTGGCCAATACTTTTTAGCTTTTCTAAAATTGGCAATGTAAATGACGTATAATTCACAATGTATTCTCTATTTAAGTTCAAATATGAATATATAATCGTTTTTTATTACGTAAACATTTTTGTTTTGTATCGTAAGATTCAAGTAATTTGTAGAAGAAATGATTGGTTTGAGAAGTGAAACAACTTGGGCAACCTCTAGCGACGACGTGCTGTCTATTAATGCAAGGGAATGGTTTAGTATAATGTATGATTCAATGGAAAGATTATGAAGGCTTGCCAACTTTTGGCAGAGCTCTGCTGTGGATTCAATCATTCGGAAGTTTGAGATTTTTTTTTGGACAAAAGAATTGAAAATTGGTGGAAAGTAGAGTGTGAGGGATTTGCTTGAAAAGTTTGGTGCTGGAATTTGTGGACCTAAGAGACAGCGATGGTGGTGGTACTAAGGAGGTGGAAATGGGTGAATTCTGGGAACTTTACTTTTAATTTGCTGTGGATTTATCGTATGCTTAGTCAGCATTTGTTTTGTAATTTTCTATCATACCAAGAGGTTAATTGCCTTGATTCCGCCGTATACATAGTCATTTATCTGTCGTGTTACCGCTGTGCTATTGGATATTCCGAGATAAGGGGTTAACGGTCATCTGGTAGGGCAAATAGGGGAAAAGTATGCAAGGGTTGTGTCAAATGCTGACTAAGTAGAAGACATGGTCGTGCAAGAATATAGTCATTGTTAATTTATTGTGAACAATTTAACACTCGAAAAAGGCAAAATTCTAGGGTGAAGCGTAACACAGTCGACCATATTGTCAGTTGTTATCAGCAATCCCTTGAAACGGCTTCATGACCATTGTAAACCCTTAACATTCTTCACTCTGTGTTCTGTAGTATTGCAATTGAGCCTAATAAAACATGCCAGTTCTTGTCACATGATTCCCCACAATAATCTTATACTGTTGTTTTATGACCTAAAAAAATTAGCCAGCCCATAGAAAATATTTACGCGTCGCTAATAACTACAAAATTAGGGCCATTCTTGCCTAAAACCTCCCGCCTAAACTCACCAGTTTACCGCGAGCCTCGACCCAAAAAAAAAAAAAATAAATATGACTAACCCACATTTTTCAATATTTCAATCTCCTTTCGCATTTGTTTTTTCAATCATTCATAATGACAGAAGGTGACAGAAAGCAATTGTTATCGACCAGTTCGCCGGAAGGCATCCAGATTGCGTCGAAAATTACGCCCACTAGACTAGCAGACTTACTCATACGCAAAGGCCCGCTTCCAATACGTCATATAACTAGCCAATTGGCATTGGAAGTAGCTGGGTTTGATCATTTGAGTTTATCAAAACAACGGAGATTAATTATGGCAGCCATGGAGCAGAAGGACACGACTAATAACGTTGTATTTGAAAAGATTGGCTGGGGCCAATGGGCTGTCCGGCGTGTTGATAGTGATTTCATAGTGACGGAAGGAACTGAGACTGGAGCCAATAATGAAGAAGGTTCGGATAAAGCCATAAATGTGAATGAATTAAGAAGTCAGCCAGTGAAGCTTGGTTGGTCAAAGAAAAGGGATGACAATGGAGCTGCTGCTCTGAGTGTTAAGGAAAGTAGAAGGGAGAGTATTACTACAAATGCTCCCAATCTTCACAATGTTAAACTACCAAATGGAGTAGGTATGAGCTTAGGAAGTGCAATTGCTTCGGATTCGGATGACGACTCGGATGATGGTGAAGACGCTTTGGTGGATGATGTTATTGGTGATGATGATTCTGAATCAGATGATGACTCTGAACTATTTCGATTTGATGAAGATAGGAAGAAAAGTCCACCAATTAGGTTTGCCAATAGAGTGCCTTTGAAATTGAGCCCTCCTCCAAATTATGGTAATTCCATAAGTGGTGTTATTGGAACTGCTCCTCTTAATGGGGGTGCTGCTGGCGGTAGAAGAAAGTCTTCCAGTTCCAATAATGTCAATAAACCAGCGATTTCTCGTCATATTTTCAACCGTTCCAGGCTAAATTCGTTGGAAAACTTGGATAATTACATAATTTCATCCAAGAGCTCTAGCGGCTCTTTTAGTTCTCCACCTCCACCACCTCCACCGCCTCCAAATGTAGCTGCTGCTGCATTATCAGGCTCTCCTTTACTGTGGAATTCTACTGGATATCTCTCCAAATCTCCTGATAGTTACAATCACCGGAAATCTTCATTTAATGAGTCACATGTTAGGTCGACGCTATCAATGAATAATAATAGTGACACAGATGAAGAAGATTGGGCGACTATTGGGCCTGAAAGTTTAAGGAAGGAGAAAGATGAAGAGAATGAAACAAAAAGGGCTGCGTTTGCTCTAGTGGATTTAATGGGAGTCTAATATTTTGGTATTTGGTGTAGGTTTGCTTTTAACTTTGGAATAAAAGAGAAGGTTTAGATATGTTTAGTTCTATTTGTAGTTAATATAATGCTGTTGATTGAAGGATTTGAGAGTAATTGTGGCAATTATATACAGATACAAGATTTTATATAATTAATTATTAGAGTGTATAAATACAAAAAGGGTAAAAAAAAATTCATTTTGTAGAAATTACAAATACAAATAAACATTTAATTTGTGGTTTAAAATTTTACAAACACCAAAATAAACGCCAACAATATTTAAAAACGCCAAATTAATTTCATAAACGCGTCCCTCTCTCATGAAAAAAAAAATTCCATTATACTTCCTATTCGGTGAATCCTCAATAAAATTCAACGCGTGAAATTTTCAAACTTCTTTAATGTCTTCTACCATCTTACCTTCCATACAATTGGATATCAATTACAATGATATCAGAAATGCCGCTAAGGATTTTCTCGAGCACTTCAAGACGTCTCAAGACTACGACATGGACTTAGAAGAAGACGTCGCCGGTCCTAAGTACATGCAATTACTTCAAAAAGTAGCTAATCGGGATGAGTCTACAATCTTTATCGATTTAAATGACTTGAAAGCATGGGAATCCAACCAGATGGCGTTGGAAAGCAGTCAGCCAGCCTTTCGTGGTAGCCTTACCGAAACCATTGCCAAAAATACCCACAGATATGTTGAATTGTTCAGTTCCATTATTGATGAGATTTTACCAGCTCCTACTAAAGATATCTCATATAAAGATGATGTTTTGGACGTGATTTTACACCAAAGACAATTGAAGAATCAAAGAATCCGCCAAGAGGCTGTTGAGGAAGTGGCCAACTTGGGTGTCGATACAAATGGTGCTGCTACGAATCTTGAAGGACAAGAAATTGATCTTTTCCCTGCCAAATTGACTAGAAGATATAACCTTTACTTCAAACCGGTAGAAAATGGAGCAAAACCTCTTGCAGTAAGAGACATTAAGGGTTCTCACATCGGAAAGTTCATCACTGTTCGTGGTATTGTTACTAGAGTTTCTGATGTCAAACCAAGTGTCCTTGTTAATGCTTATACATGTGATAAATGTGGTTATGAAATCTTCCAAGAAGTTAACAGTAAAGTGTTCACTCCTTTAAGTGAATGTACCAGTAGTGTTTGTAAGAACGATGGTGCCAAAGGTCAATTATTCATGAGTACAAGAGCTTCAAAATTCTCATCATTTCAAGAGGTTAAGATTCAAGAATTGGCAAATCAAGTTCCTGTAGGTCACATTCCAAGATCTCTTACCATTCATGTAAACGGTGATTTGGTTAGAAGTTTGAATCCTGGTGATATTGCTGATATTGCAGGGATTTTCTTGCCATCTCCATACACTGGATTTAAAGCTTTGAAAGCTGGTTTACTCACAGAAACTTACCTTGAAGCTCAACATGTCTATCAACACAAGAAGCAGTATGAAAGCTTGCAAATTACCCCAGAAATTGAGAACAAAATCAAAAATCTCCAACAAGAAGCTGCCAATAATGGTGGTATCTATACAACTCTTGCCAAATCAATTGCTCCAGAAATTTATGGTCATTTGGATGTCAAAAAGATCCTTTTACTTCTTCTCTGTGGAGGTGTAACCAAGGAAATTGGTGATGGGCTTAAAATTAGGGGTGATATTAATGTTTGTCTTATGGGAGATCCGGGGGTAGCTAAATCCCAATTGTTAAAAGCCGTGGGAAAAATTGCACCTAGGTCCATTTACACCACTGGACGTGGTAGTTCTGGTGTCGGTCTCACAGCCGCTGTCATGAGAGATCCCATCACCGATGAAATGGTGTTAGAAGGAGGAGCATTGGTTTTAGCAGATAATGGGATTTGCTGTATTGATGAATTCGATAAAATGGATGAAAGTGATAGAACAGCCATTCATGAAGTAATGGAACAGCAAACAATTTCCATTTCCAAGGCTGGAATTAATACCACTTTAAATGCCCGTACTTCTATCTTAGCAGCTGCCAATCCTTTATATGGAAGATACAATCCACGGCTTTCTCCCCATGAAAACATCAATTTACCAGCTGCTTTATTGTCCAGATTTGACGTGATGTTCTTGATCTTGGATCAACCTAGCCGTGAAGGTGATGAGAAGTTGGCTGCACATGTTGCATACGTTCATATGTATAACAAACAGCCAGAGATTGATTTTGAACCTTTGGATTCAAACACTATTCGTCAATACATTTCAATTGCCAGAACTTTCCGTCCGGTAGTGCCCAAAGATGTGGGTGATTATGTGGTACAATCTTACATTAATTTACGTAAGGAAAGTCATAGAAATGAAGGTAGTATCAAGAAGTTTCAACACATCACACCTCGTACGCTTCTTGGAATCTTGAGATTATCACAAGCTTTGGCTAGAATCAGATTCGATAATACCGTGACTAATGAGGATGTAGATGAAGCCTTAAGATTAATTGAAGTTTCCAAGGCTTCTTTATTCACAGATGAAGAGAGAGTCAGAGAAGATAATTCTTCTACCACCAAAATCTACAACATTATCAGAACTATCTGTATTGAAGGAGAAACCGAGGTGGATTACTTGAGACAGAGAGTGATAGCAAAAGGATACACGATTGAGCAATTTAATGAATGTTTAAGAGAGTATGAAAGTATTAATGTTTGGATGGAGGAAGATGGAAAGCTTTATTTTATAGAGTAGTGTAACAGTAAATGTAATGGTGATAAGAGAAATTGTAGAGATAAGTAATCAGAGGCCACAGGCTGATGTAGGATCTGTAATTATGCATGCATGATCTAATTGAATACTACATAATTATGCATGCACAATCTAAATATTCAGTATAGAACATAATTCACTTCAAACATCCAAAAAAACCCCGGACTAATGATCCGCTTTCTTCCGCCAAGTGTGGCGAGGCGGCCGTGTCATTTTGGCACATAACACGCCCTGATCGGTCTTCTTCACCGCTCATTCAATTAGTCTCTTACATCCCCTGCTACACCCCAATGCCACCATCTCCTCCCGAAAAACGCCCACTAATCTTCAGATATTCCTTAGTCCTCGAGAACAAAGACTCTGTTGCCCGAGATCATATGGCTAACGAAAGAACGTTCCTCGCGTGGACTAGAACTTCCAGTATTTTCATCACGTTGGCTATAACCTTTATCCAATTCGTGCATATCACCGGCTCCATTAACTCCGTCACCATAAACAATACTACCTACAGCCTAGAACAGTTTACGGCCCAGAATCTTTGGAGCCTAACCCACTACGGTAAGGCAGTGGAAATCCTTGGCTTAGCATTAGGGCTCATCACAATGATTTTTGGAGCCATTCGATTCTTCAGAATACAAACATTACTTACACAGAACTTTTTCCCGGTGACACGTATGACGGTTTTAATGTTGTTGGCAGTGAATTTGACAATGTTGGCGGTATTGTTGGTGCTTGACATCAAACTCCGGCGGTAGAGATTGCGTAGCCGCCAAGCCAATGTCTCAATGTTCGTTGTTATGTTTCACTATAACGTCTGTTACCATTGAAACTCGCTATATTCCCTCCATTTCACAGCACCTTTCCACTCAACTATTGCTCAACTTCTGTCCACTTAATACACAACTCTTAAAATCTCCAAATCCAAACTCGCGCGGAATTTTCATTACTTCAACAACATGGATTACGCAAGCCAAACAGTTCCACAATTAAAGGAAATCTTAAAGGAAAGGGGATTGCCCTTAGACGGTAAGAAGGCCGACTTGGTGGCCAGATTGAATGAATCGGATTCTCCAGCTACTGCTTCCGCCCCCGGTGCCGCTGAGTCGACTGAAAACACTGAGGTGGTTGCTGAGCCAGCACCAGAAACGTCTGTGTCTGCAGAAACAGCAGACGAGCCAGCCGCTACTGAAGCTGAAACCGCTACAGAGTCTACCACCACCGACGCTGAAGCCAAACCAGAAAAGCCCAAGGTGTTGACGGCCGAAGAAAGAAAGCAATTGGCAGTGGAATTGTTAACTAAAAAGATTAAAAGAGCTGAAAAATTCGGAGATGAAGCTAGTGCAGAAGCAGCTAAGAAAGACTTGGCCAGAGTAGAAAAGTTTGGGGTTGAGGCTGGTACTGCTTTGGCTAAAGAGATTGGTATGGTTGACAGAAGCTTCAATAACGGTCTTGGAGATGGGAAGTTTAAGAAGTCCAAGAACTTCAAGAAGAATTTCAAAAACAAAAATTTCAAAAAGTTTAGACGTTAAAGTGTATTAGTAGATGTTTGATAAATGTATTGATAAGAGAGGGAGAAGCGTAGAGGTAGGATTTGTACGACGTACGACGTAATCAGCATGTGTAATGTTCTCTGGTATATTTTTGCCATGTGTTCAGCGTTCTCTATATAGAGTTCGTTATGCAGCCTGTTTAAATTTTCATTCAGCTCTCTCAGCTTATATGGTTTCTAAATCTGCCTCTTGGTCTCGATCGCTAGGTGAAACAAGCTCACTGAGATCTTCTCTCACCCAAATGTAGTAGATTCCTACAACTATCAAAAGTCCAATGAAAAACTGATTCCATGTCTGGAAAACAAGTACTCCTTTGTTTTCTATCATCAAATCATTTAGAAAAAGGGCTTCATACTCCTCAGGTAAATCAACTGGTGGTAATGGCTTGTCTTTTAAGATTCCTGCTACCACCAAACCACCAAGAATTCCTGAATAAACTGGGACTAAAAAGATGAGGTAAAGTGATTGTTTGAATTTCTTGGTGATTCTTTCATTTTTCAATCCATAATCTTCAACATTAGTACCATATGGAGGGAATTCTTTCATAGACCTATGAGTGCTCAACCCATAATAAACCGACAAAACAAACCAGACTACTTGGCTCATCATAAGGAGAGAGCCGAACAATCCTGGCTTCAGTTCCAGAAAAGCAGAATTAGCTGATGAATCACTGGAAAAGAAAGTGGACATAACAATAAGAAACAAATCTAAACATAAAAGACCCAAGCAAAGACCGCTGTTAAAAGAATTCATTGGCCTAAACCCACTCTTGTCGTCATATAACACACCATATCCCATGCAGAACATCAAGATAATATAATTGATAATTGAACTGTAACCAGATGCCAAACAATTCACGATATCTCTAAAGCCAAGGGCAATAATATTGTTAGATCTATTGGCTATAAATCCGGATAACTGCTTTAATAATCCAACTAAGATTCCTGGTAAAAGTATGTACATAATAGAACATTTGGAAACAGTGGAAACTCGGTTAAGATTCAGAAAGTCTTTTCCAATACTAGCAATCAATGATCTAAACAATACCACCAGTACTATAATCATAATAATATTCCCATAGAATGATTGCTTATACTCTATATATTCCATAAAGCCCAAATATCCGTAACTATTCTTGGTATTCACAACAAATTGTGCATTATCATCTTCACAAGCAGTATAAATACAGTATAATCCGGATTTTTTCACCTCAAAATGGGTAGATTTCTTCGGAGAAACTTCTCCTTTGAACATGTTATCCCTGGAATCATCAATGGCTCCGAGATCAGCAGATTTAGGATCATATTGCTCTGGTGGTGGAAGCTTTAAATCTACAATATCCGTAGCGTGAAATATCACAATTGGCGCCTTAGCACCTCGAGAAATAACATCTATAAAAGCTTTCCCCAGCTTCTCGTGTCTTATTGGTGTACAAAACGCCTGATTCTCGTGTGTAAGCACATACCCACAGACATATTGGACAAAAAGTGCAAGAATTGGCAAAAACAACTTCATTAGAAATATCTTACTATAAAAAGGGATTTATGGAGAAATGTGCGAAAATTCTCAAATATCAATGCCGTACTATGAAGCGTTACCTGGGAATTTGGTCCCCTACCACTATGAGATTGCCATTAGTGACATCAACACTAAGGCAAATACCTTCACAGGATCAGTAGATATCCATTTGTCCGTAAAATCTGCTACAAACGAGCTTCATTTGAACTATAGAGACTTGATTGTGAAACCTGAAAATGTTCATCTTGCAAATAATAAATGCGTTAGTGTAACTGAATTGAAGGAAAGAGAGACTTTAGTGGTGAAATTTGACAAGTCCATTGACCCCGTGGCTACTTCTAATGTGGTGGTGTCTATTACCTACAATGCGTTCATTCAAACAAATATGACAGGGTTTTATCGTTCTGAATATATCGAAGATGGGCAAGAGAAGGTAATGTTATGTACCCAGTTTGAGGCCCCAGATGCTAGAAGAACCTTTCCATGCTTTGACGAACCTGACCTTAAGGCTACTTATGACATTACATTGACCGTTCCTCAACATTGGACTGCTTTAGCCAATATGCCTGTGAAATCTGAGAAGCTGGAAGGAGAATTGAAGACTGTTAGTTTTGAAACTACACCTAAAGTATCATCGTATTTGGTGGCTTGGGCCTGTGGGGAGTTTGAATATGTGGAGACTTTCACTGAAGACAATTATTATGATGAGAAGCCGTTACCTATTAGGATTTATACCACCAAAGGTTATACCTCCAAAGCCAAGTACGCATTAGAGATAGCTCCAAAAATTGTGGATTTCTACTCTAAGATATTTGATTTGAAGTATCCTCTTCCAAAATTAGACTTGATTGCTGTTCATAGTTTCTCTCACAATGCCATGGAGAATTGGGGGTTAATTACTTATAGATCCAATGCTTTGTTGTTTGATGAAGAAACATCTGTCCCTTCTTTTAAAAAGCAAGTCTGTTATGTAGTTGCTCATGAAATTGCTCATATGTGGTTTGGAGATATGGTGACTATGAAATGGTGGGATGAATTATGGTTGAATGAGGGTTTTGCTACATGGGTGGGATATGTTGCTGTTGATTTCATTGAACCCAAATGGCAAATATTTGATTTGGTGACATTAGAATCTCTTCAACAAGCCTTAACTTTAGATGGTTTGAGATCTTCCCATCCAATTTATGTGCCTGTTAAAAATGCTGTAGATGTGGATCAAATTTTCGATCATATTTCTTATTATAAAGGATGTTCCATTATTAATATGATTTCTACATATCTTGGAAAAGATGTTTTTTTGAAAGGTGTTAGCAAATACTTAAAAAGAAACCAATTTGGAAATGGTACCACCATAGATTTATGGCAAGCTGTTTCTGAAGTGAGCGGTAAAGATGTCACGTCAATGATGGAAAATTGGGTGCAAAAAATCGGTTTTCCATTGGTTGAAGTGGAAGAGGTGGCTGATGGAAAAATCCAAATATCACAAAAAAGATTCTTATCTACTGGAGATGTCGAATCGAAAGATGATGAAACTACTTGGTGGATTCCATTGAATTCAGATGATCCGAAACTCGATAATCTTACTACAAAATCTGCCATTTTTGATATATCTGAAAGCACCATCAAAATTAACAATAATGCTGATGGATTTTATAGAGTTCATTACACTCCAGAAGTTATCAAGAAATTACCCTTACAATCTTTTAATGCTCGTGATAAAATTGGATTTTTTAGTGATCTTCAAGCATTAGCAATTAGTGGATGTTCAGAAAGTAATGCTGTCACGCTCTTGGAAGCGTTGGAAAGTATGTTAGATAATATGGGTGAAAACTACACTGTCTGGATGTCAATTCAGGAAATCTTCAAACGGCTTCAAATAGTATTTGGGGATCTTTCTAAATTTAAAATTAAAATTTTTGATAAAATAGGAGCCAAATTATTACAGGAAGTGCAGAAAAATGGTATTGATGATTCTGATTTTGGAAGAGTTCAGCTTATCACTACAGTTTTCAATGTCTGTGGAGGCTTGCACATCCCTGAGTTTGTTTCATATGCTAAAGAATTGTTCGGTAAATGGAAGAAGCAAGAAACTATTCCAGCATGTTTGAATTTTTTTACACTTTCTACTGTTGCTAGTTTAGAAGACTTTACCAAAGAGGATTTTGATATAATTGCCAAAGAAATCATTAGTCCAAGGTCATTAGATTCTAGAGAGCTTGCAGTTAAAGCATTACCATGCATTTCTAATCTTGAACATCCTCCAACACTTTTAGAAATGATCAAAGACCCTACAATAGTTCCTTTGATGGATTGCCACTATATGGCACAAGGATTATCGGAGAATGGTAAAACCAGAGATTTATTCTGGCAATATTTTAAAGATAACTATGCTGATTTTTACAAAGAATTGTCTACTAATGTTCCAATTATTGAAAGGTTTGTAAGATTTACATTTGTAAATTATCAATCAGAAGAAATGGTTAAAGATCTCGAAACATTCTATGGTGAAAAAGGAATCGTTGGATTTGAGAGAAGTTATGGACAAGCTGTTGATACCGTTAGAAGTAATGCTAAATGGTTTGCCAGGGATGGTCAAAAAGTTCAACAATTTGTTAACAAACAATAAATCTACAAATAATAGTAAATAGTCAATAGACAGTACATAAGCTTATACTAATAAATACAATTCTTCCAATACTGAAAATAGTTTAAAGTTTTTCCTTTTATACAATAGTATTTCTATAAACACACGAATATTTGTTTGTTCAAAATGACTTTAAGCATCTACTTTCTTTTCGTGAATAGCAGCGTATCTTCCAGAAGGATCTGCATGACATCCCCATTCGGCTTTTGGAACCCATCTCATGACAGTAGAAGCAGCAGCAGAACTAGAGCCAAAAATTTCATCAAATTTACATCTGTACCAGTAAGCTTCTTTAGTGGTTGGAATATCATCACCCCATTCAGGTTTTGGATTGGCCAATTGTTCGTCAGAAACAGCAGCTTCAGCAGCATCTTTCAAACCATCAATCCAAGAGTATCCTACACCATCACTGAATTGTTCTTTTTGTCTCCATAAGATTTCTTCTGGTAAGTAAGGTTTAGTATCTTCACCAGTAGTATCAAAAGCTTTTCTTAAAATGTACTTTTCAATCTTACCTTCTTCAGGTTTGATTAATTTATCTTCTGGATTAATATTCATGGTAACTTCCAAGAATTCTTTATCTAAGAAAGGAACTCTAGCTTCCAAACCCCAGGCCATAGTAGATTTGTTGGCTCTTAAACAGTCAGCATAATGTAAGTTTTTAACTCTCTTTACACATTCTTCATGGAATTCTTTAGCAGAAGGAGCAGCAGCAAAGTAAAGATAACCACCAAAGATTTCATCAGAACCTTCACCAGATAATACCATTTTAACACCTTGAGCCTTAATTTTACGAGATAATAAGTACATTGGAGTAGAAGCTCTGATAGTAGTAACATCATAGGTTTCTAAATGACTAATGACATCGTTTAAAGCATCTAATCCTTCTTCTAAAGTGAAGGTATGAGAATGGTGAACAGTACCGATGAAGTGAGCTACTTTTTCTGCAGCAATCAAATCTGGAGCACCTGGTAACCCAATAGCAAAAGAATGAAGTCTGGAAAATCCAGTAGTGTGTAAAGAACCCGATTCATCAACACCACTTAATTCTTTATTGGCATCAATAGCAGTACTGGCCTTTTCATTTGCTTTTTGAGTTTCTCTAGCAGCAATAGATGCAATTAAAGAAGAGTCCAACCCTCCTGATAATAAAACACCATAAGGAACTTCAGCCATAAGTCTCTTTCTAACAGCCAATTCCAAACTTTCTCTGACTTCTTTATAATCAACAGGTTTAGTTGGAATTCTGGATTCTTCCCACCAAGAAGGATTGAAATAACGTACCAACTTGTCGGTATTGGAATCATAAATGTGTCCAGGTGGGAAAGCAGTAATTTCATCACAATCATCAGTCAAACATTTCAATTCACTAGCGAAATAACGAGTTTGGGGGTTCTTAGATGATTTACCCATGTATAAAGTGGTGATTCCAATAGGGTCTCTAGCAGCAACAATTCTGTCGGCCTTTTTATCGTATAAAACCCAAGCAAACATTCCATCCAAGTATTTTGGAGCATCAACATCATATTTTTGGAATAATGGGATGATTGGTTCACAGTCACTTAAGGATTTGAATTTGTAATCCTTTAACTCGTCTCTAAGCTTGATGTGATTATAAATCTCACCATTAACAGCAAGGGAGTAGTTTCCACAAGGAGATACAATTGGTTGAGCACCAGCATCTAATCCAACAATTGCTAAACGTTCATGCACTAAGATGGTATCATTTTGGATAACGTTTCCACTCCAATCAGGACCACGATGTCTTATCTTTTTGGCGTTCTGTAAGGCTTTTTCCTTAAACTGATCAACTTCTGGTTGTCTAAAAGCAGCATAAATCCCACACATTTTCTGATGATTTGTGTTAAAGTAGTTTTCAATTACAGAGTTTTATACTTGAAAAATTCAGGTGTGAGGATGACTCATGAAAATTTTTCGAGATTCTGGAAGTTGAGAGCGAGATGCGATAAGAATCTTGCTCTGTAAAAGCCTGACTTTAGCAGGCGGAAGAGTGACTAATTTGTCATGCAAGATGCTTATAGAGTGCGAGTGGCTATTTAAAGAGGCTGTTGTGTATTTTGTAGAGCTTTTGGGTTTATTTAGTGGCGTTTTATTAGCATCTTGTGACTGTACGCAATTTGCACCCGTTGAATATCCGATCTGAGACAACGGCTTAGCAGTCGCGGTAGAGTGGCGGTAGAGTCGCAGAGGTGGTGGGTGCGGTTTCTAGTACGGTTTCTGGTACTTTTTAGGTAGATCTGCTACGGTTTTTGGTACTTTTTGGTACAGTTTCTGGTTCAATTCCCAATATGTTCCTAGTAGTTCCTAGTAGTTTCTCGTAGTTCCTAGGACTTCCTAGTAGTTCCTAATGCCTGTGACTTAACCACCGCTGGCGTATATTGCTATGTACATGAGGCTACACGTATAGTCCTCTCCATCACTCATTTATACCTTCGATACTATCTCAAGTAAATGGTCACTCAAGCAGATCAACCCGTCAACCCCCCACACTTGATACATACCGTTCTCCTGGTAAGTTCCAGGGATCATCTTTCCTTCTCCCGATACCTGTAAATACCCAAATACATTTTCAATCTCCGGAATCCTACCGTATTTGGGGATGTCTCGGAAATCATAAATAGGCATATAACTGTTAGCATTCACACCTGCTTCCATTATGAAAGCAAAATCATCGTAGACATTTTCACGAATAATATCATGAAGTTTAGGGAGAAACTGTGGATTGGGAACAAAGTTATCCTTCACAACTTCTCCATTAAACTGGCCAATGGCAAGTCCATTAGCACTTTTGTTGAAACTAATCTTGTTACCATGGAGGTGGATTTGCTGTGTAATTTTAGAGAGACTTCTTCTGAACATCAACGACATACTTGGCAGAAGATATGTATGTCTATATATGTGTGTATGGGTGAATTGTTGTGAAGGTTTTGTCTTTCTCACTCATTTATTGTAAATCGCACTGTTCAAATATAAATTCTGTGGCAAATCCAATGTTACAACAACTTACACAAGAACTCATTCAAAGCTTCGAAGCCAGTGACTATGAGAAGTGTCAGAAGCTTCTTGTGCCCATCAAGATTGAGCTTATTAAAAACAAATTGCTTATTCCCATCATCAATAAGTCCGTAACTAAAGATCAACTTAATGATTATAAAATCTGTCAGAACATCTTGGAGATTGGGGCATTATCTTGTCTTAATTTACAGGATTATAGCGGCTTTGAAAACTATTACAATCAATTAAGGCCCTTTTATTATGGTAATCTTCATTCCAAATCATTAAATACACAATGTACTAAGATAATCTCATTATATTTGGTGTATTTACTTTCTCAGGGATTAATATCCAAATTCCATATTGATTTGGAGAATTTGGGCTTCTTTAGTCAATATGATTTGGTTACTGATAAATATCTTACATTTCCTGTGAATTTAGAAAAAAATTTAATGGAAGGTAATTATATAAAGATTTGGAACTTATTGAAGGATTCCAGTAATTTACCATGTTCTGAATATAATATCTTTACTGACACTTTGGTTAATGCCCTTAGATATGAAATAGCAAAATCTTTAGAAAGAGCTTATGTTTCAATTCCTATTAACAATTGCAAAAATTTGTTATATTATCAACAACAAGATAGTGATCCTGTTTTCCTTGAAAATTTACAAGATTTGGGAATGAATTGGAATATTAAGAACGGTTATATTTATTTCAATCATGATGATATGGAGCAGGATGCTGATAGTCACAAAGTAATGAAGAATGTATTGAATTATGCCGAACAAATAGAGTCGATTATTTAGACAATTTTGGTGTTAAACGATGCAACAAATATATATATATCTATATACGTCAGATCATGTGAATGCCTTGAGTCCTCTTATTGCAATGTTTCATAGAACTTATTATAAGCTTCATTCAAATCATTAAGAAATAATTCAATTTCTTCATTAGATAGCGAGTCATCTAAATTATTCAATTTAATCAACCAATTTACGAGCTTAGACCTTCCAGAAAACTCGAATTGGCTATCATCTTCCACCAATTCATTCAAATTCACCACTAACTCCGTTAATAGAGGATGTAATTGGTCTTTGGTTCTATAATTAAGCTTCAATGCATCCATACAAGTGATGAAATTACTAGTGGTTTCAGCAATAAGACGAACGTTGGACGGCGGTGCAGGGCTGGCCAGCGTCGACTGTTGTTCGGCCTTTACTGCTGCTGACCTTCCGGAAACATCATTATTGTGATGGTACTGTTCAATTGTGACAGGAATTCCACTAGTGATTCGCTTTTGAGCTAATGGTACTATCAAATCAAATTTTTTGATAAGCTTATCTAAAAACTGAGATAAATCATCAATTTCGAAAATCTGTTGAATCACAGGCCATTTATCTTGATCTTGAAACCCATTTTTGATGATTTGGTATTGATTTAATAGCCTGAGGGTTGTAGATGTGTACTTCTCCTTGTCAGTTATGTAATCTTTAATGTATGCATTTTCCACTGCTTCTAGAACAGTAAGAATCGAATAAACTTCAGCAAAAGAATTATACACATCCTTATGTCGTGGAGTATCGAATAGACTCTGTCTACTGACCTCTTCATGGTACGAAGTTAGCGTGAAACTCGTAGTATTAGTAGGAGCGTAGCTTTGAGGTTGAGACATAATTCGCATTTCATTCATTAACTTCCTATAAATAATATATGAAACAGACCCGTTAATCTATGACCATTGATAAGGGAATTGGAGTGCCCACGGAATCAATGGAGTAGCCTAGACGGCCCCAATCACTCTTGTTGTATTTGTAGACTGCCACTGGATGTTTAAACTTCTGAATCATCGCATTACTCTCCTTCAAGTTGTACGATTGCACCAACTGGTTAACTACTTGCTTTCCAAACACTTCATTGGCTATCTGACACTCTTTGATTATCCATCCGAGAAGATACTCAGAAGTGGCTTTGTTGAAGGGGCTAATTACCAAAGGTATATATACGGTAAAGTCCTTGCCATGAATTAGTTTCATTCGGAGTTGGATTTCGTATCTTATGGAAAAGAGTTTCCCTGGAGTGGTAAATCTCTGGTAATGGGTTATAGGTACACCATCAATGAGGGTAATCTGGTTCTGTTTATGGTTAATATGGTTGTTGATTTCATGAGGAATTAACCCGTCATTTTTTTCATCAAAGTAATTGTATTCTTCAAATTTATGCTTGTTTTCAAAAACAGTTAAAAAGTCACTATTCATGGGAAGTTTAAAGTTGTAATTAAACAGAATTTCATCATTGAGGTTCATATTTCTACAGTCTCGTATGTCTTCCACTACTATATTGTCTTTTAGCGGAGGTAATCCTCCCTCATGACACTCTAGAATCTCTTTTATTTGAAAAGTCATTGTTTTTAGCTTTAACAGCTTATGAACCTTATAATTCAACAGGTTTTTCATCACTTTGATATCAAGCAGTAACGGATCATTGGGTCCAATACAAGATTGCTTTAAATGGTATTCTACAATCATCTGTTGATCATGAGAAATCACACTTTCATTTACACTTTCTGTAAATTGCCGATAAATTGGTAATGAGTCGTATGTTTTTATAGCCACAGGAAATTTCTCTGCAAACGCTATTTCTGTATCAGCAGTATCCCCCACTGAAACCTTTACCAACAAGAAATGTGTCGTTGTAGCGTTCCAAACACTGTTATATCCACTGGAAGTTATATCTTTAGGTAAATGAATCAATATAGGAATATCTACTCCTATTAAGTTATCGGTTTGAAATGTTCCAAAGGTATTGCTGAAAACAAATGGATCCTCGTATAATTTATACTCATGCATTGAATCACTGGATCCAATTGTCAGAGGAATTGACACAGACTGACAAGCCCGTAATTCGATGCCCACACCTCGTAAAGTGAATGGAGTGCCGTTAAGCGAACGGATAAGTAATTTGGTTGATATCCTGGGCACAGATCGTGGTACTCCGGGACATCCTAGCACGATGCTGGCCTCAGACGTCTCTAATTCCGCTGTAACTGGGCAAGCTTTAACCATAAACTATCAAACACGCGAAACTTGTATGTATTTTTATATATAAACAAAATGGGGGCTTGGAAGTCTAGAATTGCAGAGGGAAAAAAAGTACAGTGGCGAAGATCATAATGGCGGTAATGGAAGCTGAATCTACCACACGTAGGGGACCAATTTATATGGAGTGGTGAACTTATCGCCAAACTTGATTTTATAGTAAACAAAAGTCTCCTTTGCATTTACTGAAAGGTTAGCCACGACTAAGCAGAAAATTCCGGTAAAACTGGCTTGAAGTCCAAAAACATCCGAACAAACGTAGTAGAATCTGGCTATGATTGCGTACATGATCACTTCGTCCAAGTAATGGGGAGAAGTGGTCAATTCAAACAATCTAAATGTTGGAATAGTGTATTTTTGTAAGCTGGCTAAATGTTGATGATTTTGTAATTGATCGATCAGATAGAAGCCAAATACACACACGAAAATCCAGTCCTGTAAATCGAGATTTAACTCATGGGGTTGGCCATCGAGGTAAAATGGTGCCATACCAGCAAAATTAAGCAATGCCAACAAAGTGTAGAATAAAATCCCAAACACATAATGAAGAATATTGATTCTAGTATTGGAAAACTTACTAACAAAGAAATTCTCATATAATCTCTTAAATGCATGAACAAGTAACAAGTTGTTGATAATATAAAGATAAGTATAATTGTCAGGGTTGTATTCACCAACAAACCATTTCCGATAGAATTGTTCAGTGAATTGTTTAATCACCGGATATTGATTGTTTTCAAGATTGAAGAACAAAAATTGCTCCACACTCATAATACCTGCAAAGAATATGTAAAAGTGCTGAAAAAACTTCTTTGGAACAGTTAATTGGGCAGCTTTATCTACTATCTTGGTCAAAATAGCCGATGTTTCCTGCCTTGGGTCATGAATCTTGGGATTACTACTGTTCTTACCATATGTTAACAATTTACTAGCAAACGGATCAGCATTGACAATGATTATACTCAAGACAAAAATTATACTGATCGTAATGATCCATTCTTCCACTGTAAATCCTGCCACGGAATTCAAGACGAACTTACCAAAATTAAGATTCTGATTCACTTGTTCAGTCACCTTATTAGTTACCGATTCCTTTACTTTATTCATAAATGTCATTGCAAGTTTAAAGAGTGAAAAATTTAAATTTTGCGATCAAAAGATAAGAAGTCGAACGGCACCAAATTAAAATATTTAAGGCCACAGTTGCCTACCAATTAGGTAAGAAGATATCTTGATATTTGATACGAAATTAAAGATTTCTATTCATTTTATTCACTCATTAAAAACTAATGTACACACACAACTAAAAACATTAACGACCGATATATTTCTTTTCAAAAGGTCTGGTAAGGTTGTAACCTACAAAGGCAAAACCAAATGCTAATTCGAACCCAATATCACCACCAAACATACCGATTTTAACAGCAATTGGACCAACGTACCAAACTTGACATAATCCACATACGGCACCAGCAACACCACAACAGAAAGCAAAAGTTCCTGCTAAACCAAGAGGATGAGATTTAGGATCCTTGTGGTTTTCGTAATCATAAGCTCCAAAGTTAGCTCTATTGTAGATAAAGTGCTCAGAGTATGAGATAGCTTCGTAGATGGCCAAGTAGTAACCGATCATGTTCATGAAGTTATCAACAACATCTTCAAAATGATAGTAAGCTGGAATACAAATGGCTAAAGTAATAAAGTTACCAGCAATTGTCCATAAAATTCTTGGAATTTTAATTAATGGGGACCAAACGGCTTGTGCAGATAATGCAATAGAATACATGTTTGGAATATTGTTAGAAATAGTGGATAAAGCAAGTAAAACACACAAGAATTCACCGAATTTTCCTAATGAATCTTCAACCAAAATGGCATAAACTAATCCACCAATGGAATATTCACTGTATAATTCAGCCCATCTAGTATCAGTATTAATACCAGTGGCACAAGCAGCTCCCAAGATCATGGTGAAAAGTAAAGGAAGGTATAAACCACAGAAAACCCAAGTAAAAATTTTAATAGAGTTGACATCTCTTGGTTGATAAACAGTATAATCAGAAGCGTAAGTAGTCCAACCAGTAGCAAAACCAAAAATAGCTCCACCAAAACTCAACACATTACCAGCAGTTGTTGTACCACCAACCATTTCACCAGAAGTAAAGTTACCACTCATAGCCATTCTACAAATGATTGCAATAAAGACAACAAGATTTGGAACCCATGACCATTTTTCATAAATGTGAATAACATGGTAACCAAAGAAAGTAACTAAAATGGTACAAACAATCAAAATAATACAAGCAGCCCAAGGAGGACAAGCTTGGTTATTAACAATATTGATTAATTGGGCACTACTCATGATATTAACTGCACCCCAACCAACACAAGCAATAACATTAATCACAGCAAAAATTCTCATAGTAATATTACCAACCAAAAATTTAGATAATAAAATTTGTCTTAAACCAAGTTTTGGTCCAAAAATGGAGAAGAAAGCAACAGATACAACACCCAATAAGTTAAAGAAGATGATTGTTAAAACAGATTGCCAAAAAGATAATCCGAAAAGCCCTACACCTAAGGCACCTAAAGAAAAGGTAGCAATAACCAAATTAGCAGAAAACCACATAGAAGCAGCATTCAACATGGAATCATCATGTTTTTCTGCATCAGTTACGATTTCAACACCCTTAGTTTCTGCATTTAACTTAGAAGCTAAGCTGTTAATAAAATTTAACTTTGTTTGAGTTAATTCACCAGTGTCTTCGACAGATTGATCAACAGAGTTGAAAGAGTTTTTTTCAACAGCTAAATCCTTTTCGTGATCCATGATATTTTTGGTTTGCTAATGAAAGATGAAATTTTGTGGATTTCCAGTGTTACTTAAATACTGGAAAATTTTTAACATCCAGATAAGAATTGTTCCTAAGGCAATTTTCATGATGAGGGAAGTCAATTTTGGTATGCAGGATATAATCTGTCAACTAAAACTCATTTGACGACATTTTTTGTCACTCCATCGGAGGGACCCAACGGTCGAATACGGTTTTTAGCAGGTTCTCCTTATTGCTCACTGGGATCCGCATTCAGCCGCCGATGGTACTTACATAGTCCCTTATTGGGCTCCTACACCTAAGCACCAATAGATTTTAACTCTACAGTATCTGTCAAATTTCTTGACACATATAAAATCCTTGTGGGCTAGAGACAGGCCCAATTGAAAACCTCGTTTTAAATCATACAGGAAGATTTGTCTACATACAGAATTTCTAGGCGAGATTTTTTAAAAGTGTATGTGCGGAAATTGTATGCCGGAAATGGATCCCTTTGATATCCGGAAAACCTTTTTGAAAGTAATCCATACACCAGGTGCCGATAAGATAAAGAAACAAAAAAAAAAATACTAAGACCGAACAAATTCTAATTGGGCTATTTGGTGGAGATTTACGATATAGTTATTGGCAACCCATTTTCACTAACAAATCCGAGAGATAAATTAATAAATCACACATATATTGAATAAAACCCTTTAAAAGACGCAGAACTAAAATAAAATTAACGACCAATGTATTTCTTTTCAAATGGTCTGACAATATTAAACACGATAAAGGCGAACCCGAAAGCCAATTCGAAACCAATATCCCCACCGAAATCACCAATTAATTTAGCAACAGGACCAACATACCACACTTGGGACATACCAATGACAGCACCAGCAACACCAACAAAGAAAGCAGCAGTACCAGCAATACCTAAAGGATGAGAATTAGGATCTTTGTGATTTTCGTAATCGTAAGCAGAAAACTTTCCTTTATTGTAGAAGAAATGTTCAGAATAAGCGATAGCTTCATAAATGGCCAAATAGTAACCAATCATACTCATAAAATGTTCAACGACATCTTCGAAATGGTAATAAGCTGGAATACAAATGGCTAATGTAATAGCATTACCCAATAAAGTCCAAGCAATTCTTGGAACTTTGATTAATGGAGACCAAACGGCTTGAATACTTAAACCAATGGAGTACATATTTGGAATATTGTTAGAAACAGTGGATAAAGCAAGTAAAACACATAAGAATTCACCAAATCCATGTAAAGATTTCTCAACTAAAACAGCATAAACTAAGCCACCAATGGAGTATTCACCGTATAATTCAGCCCATCTAGCATCTTTAAGAGTTCCAGTAGCACAAGCAGCTCCCAAGATCATGGTGAAGACCAAAGGAACAATCAAACCGGCATAGATACAGCAAAAAATCTTTACTCCATTAACATTTCTTGGTTGATAAGCAGTATAATCAGAAGCTAAAGTGGTCCAACCAGTAGCAAAACCATAGACAGTACAACCAAAACTTAAAACGTTACCAGCAGTAGTTTCACCTCCTTTCATTTCACCAAATTCAAAGTTTCCAGATTTGGCCATTCTGGCAATGATAATTATATAGATAATAGCATTTGGAATCCAAGCCCATTTTTCATAAACGTGAATAACATGGTAACCAAAGAAAGTCACCAATACAGTTAAAACAACCAAAATAATACAAGCAACCCAAGGAGGACAAGCTTGATTATTGACAATACTAATCAATTGAGCACTACTCATGATATTAACAGCACCCCAACCAATACAAGCAATACCATTAATCAAAGCAAATATTCTCATAGCAATATTACCAACCAAAAATTTAGATAATAAGATTTGTCTTAAACCCAATCTAGCACCAAAGATGGAGAAGAAAGCGACGGAAATAACCCCTAAAGCATTAAAGAAGATGATTGTCAATACTGATTGCCAGAAAGATAAACCAAAAACAGTAATTCCAAGACATCCTAATGAAAATGTAGCGATAACCAAATTAGCAGAAAACCACATGGAAGCGGCGTTCCATAAGGAGTCACCAGTCTTTTCTTCATCAGTAACTAACTCCACCCCTTTAGTTTCTGCTTTCAATTTAGAAGCCAAATTGTTGATAAATGATAATTTACTAGATTCAACTTGACCTACAATTTCCTGAGTTTCAGAGGTCTCTGATAAGGTCTTTTCGGTTTTGGTACCGATTTCTTTTTCTAAGTCGGACATTGATTTCGTTGATTAAATGGAGCCTTGGTTGTTGTGATGATTCAAAGATCTGGGTATGGCCCTTTATTTAAATAGATGTCAATTTAGCCAAGAATACCAGGACAATCCCGATTGAAAAAAAAAAGATTATCTGGGCAGAATACTTGAAGAGATGAGTTTTTACGACATTATTGAAGCCGTTATTTGGCTTAGCAAGTGCCTTAAAGTGACCATCTATCTTTCATTTCTTGTGAATTTGGTACTGTTAGTAAACAATGTGATTGTAGATGGTTTAGACAACCGTTGAGGCTTTAGCTAACCGAAATTTTAGAACCGGATCCAATCTAGGCAAAGCCGCGGTGTATCCGCGGCATGACCGCGGACTGTTCCTAATCTATTTATCAATTGTGCTCCTGTATATTATTGCGACATTTTATGCTTGTATGTAGGTATGTCGCAGTCTGCATTACTGCCTTACCTTCTTCCTATGGAGATATTTGCATTTTTTGGTACACACGACGTTAGAATTTTTCAAGGATCTGCACTAGTATTCCTTCGGAGCAATAATGCTTATCACATCGGAAGCAGCTTGGCCAATAATACCAAGCCTGTTTCTAATTGTGGAGATGAAAATCACAGATATTGATTCTACTACTCCAGATTTTTACGAGCTTAGATACTTCCTGGTTGTTAATGTTTGTGGTGTAATAAAGTAAGAGTCAGATTTGAAATATTTTTTTTATTAATCCGGCACCTGAATATAAATTTCAGGAAACCGTCAACGAACAGGTAAAAATATGTCCCTACAAGAACCGGTAAGCTTTGAACCCTCGAAAGATGCATCTGCAATATTCGACCGTTCGGTTAATAGATGTTACTGTATCTGCAGAAAAAAATTATCAATAAACGGTATAAAATAATGCTCTATTGTTCTTCATTTCTTGATTAGGAAACTTAAAGAAATACAGAAGTTCGGACATAACCTCAGCTTGTCTTCATGAAAGCCGGAGGTATCCTACTGACTCAAAAATCTCAATGACCAAATGAGAAGCAGCTTTTTGTCATAGCATATTGGCCAAATAGTAGAGTGCTTATCACAACTACAGTTAAACGTGACAATAAAGATGACGTTAAACACTAAACAGCCATGATATTTTTAGCCACTAGTGTACAACCCAATTTCTTTTGACATCAGCCTCTATTTTCGTGTTTGATCATGATGAGCCTATAATAAGTTAAATCAAACATTACAAACACTTTAAAACTATCACGTAACAATACTTTTTATTCCTAAAGATCTATTCTAAAACATAAGTAAATTAAATTATAATTAAATTAAATTGATTATTATTAACATTATTATCTGGTACCAAAGTAAGCCCCTAAAATAACTGCAATAATCACGACAATAATCAAACAAATAATAAAACACCACATTCTCTTCTTTCTAGCCTTTCTGGCTGAAATCACCGCCTTATCAGTATGACCAACCCCTTGTTCAATATCATGTTGGGCAGTGGCAACTTGTTCTTCAATTTGTTGAATTGGTTGATCCTGTTCAATAACTAATTCTTCCATATCATGGAACAATTGAGTTAATTCAGCCATAGTTCTTTCCAATTTCAATAATTCTCTATGTCTTGATTGAACTTCATTTAATACAGTTCTAGCTTCCCCTCTTCTGTTACTTTGCATTAAAGCTTGTTGAAAAATTTGTTGACTATCACTGCCATCATCAACAACTTGTCTAATTTCTTCTTCAGTAGCATCTGGTTTAATGATACGATATTGTCTCTCAGTCTGTAACTTGGTTTGCTCTTTATTCTTACTTTCAATAAGTCTATACTCTTGAATAAGCTCCAAAAATCTTTGTCTAACATTTTCAATTTGATCAATTCTAGTCTTGTCATTTCTATGATAATTAGGCGTCTGTAAAGATGTAATACGCGACTTTAAGTCATCTTGTAATGATCTGGCCTCCAAGATTAATGAATCCACCTGCTTGCTATTGTATTCGCTTTCTTCAATATCAACTCCAACATCTTGTAATAAATTCCTTTGTTTATTGGATATTAACGAGATCAAATTCCCATATTGATCCAACTGATTATTAAGATCTTGAATCTCGTTCATGAACCCAACGAAGTCATCGTGCTCGTTCTGCTTGATGTTACTCATCTCATACTGGTAAGGATTACTCATGATTTGTTTCAAGTTGTTTTAAAATCCACAAAAATTTGACCTGTTTGAGAAACTCGACCAAAAACTCAAAGGAAAATTTGCGATCGTGTTTTTTGTTTTTGTTTTCGTGTAAATCATGGTTTCGTTAGTGGCAGCTCATACAGTGGCGGGCCACGATGGGGCAGTGACGGACGAACTGAACATAATCTTTGCAAAAAAGACTTCTTCTCTGGAGTTCGCCTTCTATGAGGCAATAATGGAATGGGACAGCCGGCGAATGGAAAGCGAATTACTGCAACTGTCGCAATTAGGCGTAGGCGACCTTCTTACTGATTGGATGCCTTCTTACTACGGCTCGTTGTCACAGAATCTGGAAATACTGAACGAACAGATGCTGCTGTTGGTGCAAGGTGTCCTGGCAATCCAAATGGCTGATTCCCTGCTGCTGTTGCTGCTGGTATTGCCTCTGGCTGCAACCCATGAAAAGAAGTATTTGGTGCTCTCTAATCTTTATCAAGGCTTCAATAAACCGAGTATTCTTGACATTAAATTGGGATCTGTTCTAACAGATGATCTTGCATCCCCGGAAAAGGTTGAACGTCTAAGAAAAGTGAGTGAATCAACCACCAGTGGCAGTTTGGCGTTCAGAATATGTGGAATGAAAATATACACTGAAAATACTGAGATGGTACTACCTCATAGTTTGCATCATCTTAAAGATCATGTGACGACTTCCGGAAATTATGTGTGTTTCAATAAGCTATTTGGCAGGGGACTCACAAAGGACAATGTTTCTGAAGCCATTAAGTTGTTCGTATCGTATTCGCAAGCTCCCGAAGTAGCTAAGCATTATCTTACAATGTACTGGAAGCGTTTATCTTTGTTATATAACTGTCTATTAGACTATGAAGTGAGGATAATATCAGGATCTTTGCTCTTTATAGTAGAAAATGGTGTTAGTGCTGAAGATATTGATTGTGATCAATTGATTTACCAGGAAGAAGACAATGATGAAGATGATGGGGACGATGAGGATGCACCTGGGATGCAAAAGATCTCTGCGTTAAACCTTATAGACTTTGCCCACGCCAAAATTGCTAAAGGACAAGGACCGGATGAAAACATACTCAGAGGAATCGAAAACTTAAAGAATATATTTGAGGAATTGTTAAAAGATCTATAATAATTTGGTGATTTTACCAATTGCAATGGTCACACCTTGATCTCTCAAGGTAAATCTACCTAATTGAGGATAGTCATTAAAAGTTTCGGCACAGAATGGAGTAGTGGTTTCTAAGATGGCAATAACTTTCATACCTTTTTTAGCAAATGCAGGAGGTTTCTTGGATTTTCTGTTGGTACCTTTTTCTAACTTATGTTTCAACTCCACGAATTTCACTTCTTTAATAGCAGTATGAACATGCATAATACATGAAAACCCATTGGATAAAATGGATTTCAACTCAACAATTGCAACTTGAGCAGCAAATCTACTAACAGTATTGATTGGTCTGTTTAAAGAACACACCACATCACCTGGTTGTAAATCTTCTTCTTCTACCCCTTTGATCTTCAACTTAACTTGATCTCCACTAAAAGCTTGTTCAACTTCTTGTTCAGTTTCATTGAAAATAGTTTGTACTTCAATCTTGCTCTTACTTGGCATAAGAATTAAAGAATTATTCTTTTTGACATGACCAGATTCAATTTTACCTTCAATAATAACACCCATATCTTTCATTTTAGAAGAAATAGGTAACATAAATGGACCGTTAATCTTTCTATCAACGGTCTTCATGTTATCCAAATATTCTAATAATGATGGTCCATCATACCATTTACACTCATCTTGAGGAACACGGTCTTTTAATCCAGCTCCAGTGTATCCACTAACTGGCATAAATGTTATATCTTCCTTAGCAAATCCAATACCTCTTAAGTAGACTCCTACTTTAGTAGTACATTCTTTATATCTTTGTTCGGACCAATTAACTGTTGGGTCATCCATCTTGTTAACTGCAACAATAATCTTATTGATATTTTGAGTCTTAGCTAATAAAGCATGTTCTCTAGTTTGTCCACCTTTTTCAAACCCAGTTTCATATTCACCTTTTCTAGCACTAATAACCAAAATACCAACGTCAGCTTGAGAAGCACCACCAATCATTTCAGAAACGTACATCTTGTGACCAGGAGCATCTAAAATAGTATATCTTCTCTTTTCGGTCTCAAAGTAAGCTCTACCAACTTCAATGGTTTTACCATCACTTCTTTCTTCTTTATTAGTATCCATAATCCAAGATAAATACCAACCTTGTCTACCGACGTCTTTGGCCTCTCTTTCGTATTTTTCAACTACTCTTTTATCAACAGCATTTGTTAAGAAAAGAATATTACCACCCATAGTAGATTTACCAGCATCAACGTGTCCCATAAACATGATGGAAATGTGATCTTTTCCTCCATACATGTCTTTAATGATTTCTTCATCAACTTCGTCTTCGACCAAAGCATTAACATCTGGTGTAGCTTCTTTGGCTGGTGCGGAATCTTTGGCTCGTGTAGCTGCTTTTGCTGGTGTAGCTTCTTTTGCTGGTGTAGCCTCTTTTGCTGGTGTAGATTCCTTAGGTGCAGCTTCCTTTGGTGCCTCCTTTGGTGCTTCCTTTGGTGCTTCCTTTGGTGCTTCTTTTGGTGTGGTTTCCTTGACCTGCTTATTCTCCTTTGATTCCTTTGCTGGTTCTTCTTTAGGTTCTTCTTTGTTTACAGGCTTAGCCGCATTAGCCAACTTTATATTGCTACTACCTGCCAACTTCAATGTTTTTTTTGGTTTTGCTGGAGCAGCAGTACTTTGAGCAGCTTGCTGTTTCTGGAAATCAGCTAATGACATACCTTGTTGAGCTGGTTGCTGTTGTTGAGGATTGTAAGCTTGGTATCCTTGAGCATTATACCCTTGATATCCTTGAGCATTGTTGTATTGATTGTAACCTTGGTAGCCTTGATTGGCTTGGTAGCCCTGATTGGATTGATAACCTTGTTGTTGGTAGTTATATTGATTATATTGGCCATATCCTTGTCCTTGTCCTTGTCCTTGATTCGAGTAATTTCCTTGGTACTGATTGTAACCTTGGAATCCTTGACCAGGAACAAAAGAGGCAGCATTGGCGTTGAATCCTTGGGCCTCTTGGGCATTCTTCTCAGCATCGCCAATCGACATGTTTTGAAAGTTTTGGTTTAAATTTTGGTCAGACATGTTTGATAAAAATTTTTCATGGATGAGCTCGCGAAAAGTTGTTTTTAAAAGTGTAGATAACTCTTTGAAGGACTGAAGATAAAGTGCTTGTGACCATGGTATACTAGTGCATAGAGGCATGTACAGATCAATTTCAACTTGAAAGTAACGTAATCCCTTTTTTACTGTTTCTAGCGAGTTTAAATACGTTCAAATTTGAGAGTTCAGTCAGATTTGAGGTTCATGCCAAGTGGCAGATTAGAAGTCGAATCATAGGATGATTGAATGATTAAAATGGTGCAATTCGTATACATGTCTTGGTAGTACGATAATTTATGGGCGCTCCAAGAAATAGGACTCTTTTAGTATAAATTTGATGATTCTCGAAGCCTAGATGTTCTGTAGGTCTGTTGGTTTTTCTGACATTGAAGATAGAAATTTTGACAATTTTAGAGATATAATTTTTAAGATTTGATTTTTAAGATTTGATTTTAGAGTTTTGACTTTAGAGATTTTAGGAGTTCTACTGATTTTGTCGATTGTAGACAACACACAACCATTCTGGTTTCATACTTCCAATTCTCAGCATTCAACTTCCTCGTATGATATTATGCCCACTAAAAGATTAGAAACAACTATCCCCATAACCTTTTCTTGAAAACATTTATTACTTTGGTAGTTTGGCACTTGGCACATTGGCAGCTGCTCTGTGATAAGACGTTCCGTAAATCGAGAAATAAGAGTTGACCATTTCCTTCAACATTTCCTAAACTATTGTTACTTGTGCGAGTTTAAAGGGGATTTTTTTCTTAATCATGCCTATCTTTGGTGATCACCCCTATACGTCTATCACAGTCAAGATAGATCAATTGGCCAAGCCCCATCAGAATGATGAAATTGATAATACATTGGAACTTTATGTGTCTGATTTACTCCATTTAATCAAGATTCAACCTGGAAGTGGAGCCAGTGAAGCTGCCCGAGCCATTAGAAAGCGAATCAAGTATGGAGATTCTGTTGAAGAGCAATTGAGAGCTTTGAACATATTAGAATTGGTGATTCTTAACAGTGGCAAGAAAATTGGGCCTGTTATTGCACGGGACGATAAATTATTGGATGTGTTGAAAGGAGTCATTAATGGATCTGGTAAAACCGGTGTTGGATTATCGTATGATGACGAAGTTCAAAAAAGGGCTAGACAATTGGCTATAGGATGGAAGTCTGAGTTGGAGGGAATGGATGAGTACAAATACATGGCATCCCTTTGGAAATTTATTCCCAGAAGAAGAAATACTAAGTCAAGAAGAGCAAGAGACAATGAAAATTACGATGAAAGAGAAGAAATTGATGCATTTTCTGATAGGGATGGAGTACGTAGCCCGTCTCCTTCGAGTCCAGCAATGAGACGTAATGACGGTGAGGTAGGATCTTCTAATCATCGAAGACGTCCGCCTCCAAGGCCTAGATCTCCACCACCAAAACTTTCAGGTTCAAGTTCTAAGTCTCACGTTGACCGCTCAGGACAGAAGAAAAAGAAGAAAAAGAAGAAGAAGGGAATCATTTACGCTGACGAACAATACAAGATTCCTCAAATAAACTATAAGGTGGAAGCACCCAATATTCGGAATGTAATTGCTGATGCTCAAACTCATACTACAACTCTAAAGAATTTGCTTACAACCTTAGGTGGCGTTTCTCCATTGGATGATGATAAAGTCCAGAAAGAGTTTGAAAAATGCAAATCAATTAGGAGAAAAGTGTTGAAATACTTGCAATTCGTGGGAGCTGGAGATCCAGAAGAGAAAACCCCAGAAATATTAGCTATGGATGATGAATTCTTGGGAAGTTTAATTGCTGCTAACGAACAATTGGTCGAAACGTTCAAAAGATATGATTTTCTAGCCGGTTATACTGTAGATAATCCTGCACCGAATTACGATGATGAAGAAAGCAGCGAAGAAAGCTACTACACTGAGCTGGATGAAGACTACGAACAAGACGATGATCTGGTGCAACTGCAGCAACAGGTCGATGAAGTCACAGAAACTTTGAAAGCAAGCTCCATCAAATCTCCACCTCCAAGGCCCATTAAACCACCATCATTATCCGCTCCGAAACCAAAAGCGCTTCAAAAGACAGATACAAATGCTTCTGCTAGTAGCGATCCATTTGGCGATGGAAACGAGTTCAACGGTGATTCACGTTACTTATAATGCATGGTTACATTACATTAATTGGTATATAAAGAATGTATAAGAACATACTTTTAATCTAAATGCGCAATTTTTCAGTAAGCTTATATAATGTCTAATGATAAGACATCACCATCAGCCGTGCCTCCCCTACCTCCTATCAAGCACTTCCAGTTGGACTATATCCTCAAAAATGAAGTACCACAAGAGGTCCAACAAGTGGTGGATTCCTTGCTCAATGTCTCGGCCAATTATCGTAAAGATCTCAAGAAAGAAATCCGCTTGAAATTATCCATAGAGCAGAAACTTCAGAATAAAAACATTGAAATCAGTAAATTGACACGTTCTTTGACGAAGAAGTTGAAATCCGAATGCAGTTCTATATCCAAGCAGTTGAATGCCAAACATGATATAAACGATCTCGATAATGAAGTCTTGCCTGTAGTTGAGCTCTCGGCTAGTGTAAGCAGTAGATTCAAGAACATTGCCGACAAATTGCAGGGAAAGAAGCTTGATGCTTCGAAGTTCCCTAATTTAGGTGCTTATTATAGTAGATCCAATGCTAATGTGCCAAGATCAGAAACGAGATCTAAGTTGGCAACTGAGACACAGCGTGAGCTGACAGTAGAACTGATTGCAAGCCAAAAAGACTTAGCTTTAGAATCACCAGTCTATCCGAAAAATGGGCTGATACAGAACCCAACCAACGAAAGGGAAAATGAAGGTGCAAACCTACTGGATGATTCAACAAATGCTAAGAAAGCCTTTGAAGAAGGAGAAGAATTTGATCCGAAGAACTTTGAACAGTTCATGTCTGAAACGTTATTCAATTACAGAAAACAACAACAAAAAAGGTATTCTAATGTCGACGTATTCGTACAGAATACTTTAGATAAAACAGAGAGTCAGAACCTATACGATGGACCACACTTTGATAACTCACTTTCATCAACATACCATAAATCAGAGAATCCTTTGAGTCTATTGGCTTCATTATCAGCAACCAAATCTCCTGCTAGTGTTAGTCAAGATCTTCAGATATCCCATTTCAAGAAACTACGTATCAATGGCAATCCAATAAACTCTGAATCGGTCAAAAAGGACTGTGAATGTAACAATAATGGCTCAGAAGCCATTAATTCCAACAACACCACCGAAGCAACTCCAATGGATCAAACCTCACAGTACACAACAGATCTGATAGGGTCTCCGGCAGATTCTTACAGTTCAGTTGACCCAATTATCATCTCATCATCTGAAGAAAGCGAAACAGAAAGTGAAAACGAACACAACGAAGAATCAGACTTGACTACAACCACCAACCAATATTATTCCCTGTTACATGATGATTATAGAAATAGAAAAAAGAAACGCAAGCGGCTAAATAAGGTCCAAGACTATGTACGGAATGATTCACCCAACCCAAAACATGAACCGTTACATCATAAACTCAAACCTAAGGGTTCAATACTAAAAATTACCAATTCTAGGCCTCGGATCATGAGTAAAACATGGCCAATTCAAATTTCAGAGTCCAAGAAAGTTCCTAAGTTGCCAGGAGTTAGTATTATAGGAACACAAACCATTAATTCAATTGATAATTCTTTGGCCCAGGGAATCATAGTAAAAGAAGAAACAGATGATAATGAAGTAGTTGAATGGTATGGAGTAAGTGAAGATAAACAAATTAAATCATTGAATAAATTGAAAACATTTGTAGATTAGAACAACAAAAATTATATTAATTAAATGAATAGAAATGACTATATGATACAGAAAAAGTTTACGTTATCCATACCCAAAAAAACCATAAAAACACTATAAAAAACACCACGAACCACAGCTTGCAACTTATACCTGCTCTCTCGCTCATTACCACCATCTTATTATAAGTATTTTTTAGCGTTATTTTACCTCTCTCCATATTATCAGCAATATTATCATTCATTTGGATAGATTTATTGATTTCATTCCCCATCCTTACCCCTAAATTCTTAATCATGGCCACTTTCTGACTCATACTATCCAACTCTTCGTTATTTTGGGATTCCAATGACATTAAATATGATTCGTTTTGTTTGGAAGAAGCAGGCGTCATTTTATCGTAAGGAGAATTGGATCTACTAGGAGGCTTGGTGAGTCCATTAGGTGCAGAAAAAAGTTGCGTTCTTAAATCCCTTTGATGGGCACTTACTGCTGAATTGTATCTATAACTCATTATCAGTTACCAATTGTTTGTGGATCAAACACTTTCAGGTTGTTGTTTCGTTAATTGTTGAAACAAACTCCAAAACAGTGATTTTGTATCGCGAAACTGTAGATTTTGATTACTAACAATGGAGCAGCCGCCTAAATCATTACTGAATGTTAGACATATAATATTGGTCTTATCTGGTAAGGGGGGTGTAGGAAAGTCATCTGTTACCACGCAGACCGCCATTACTTTAGTTAACAAAGGCTTCAAAGTTGGGGTATTGGATATTGATCTCACAGGACCTTCTCTTCCAAGAATGTTTGGTGTAGAAAAGAAACAGGTTTTTCAGTCTACTAACGGATGGGTTCCGGTAAGTGTGTACGATTCAGACAAGGGAAAATTACAGTTGATGTCCTTGGGGTTTTTGTTGGGTGATAGAGGGAATTCTGTGGTCTGGAGAGGACCCAAGAAGACGGCGATGATCAGGCAATTTCTTAAAGATGTAGTGTGGAATGGCGGTACAGAACCGTTAGATTATTTAATTATAGACACCCCTCCTGGGACTTCCGATGAACATATAGCAATAGCAGAAGAGTTACGATATGCATCTCCTATTGATGGAGCTATAATAGTAACTACACCTCAGTTAGTGGCTATTGCAGACGTGAGAAAAGAGATCAACTTTTGCAAAAAAATTGAATTAGATATACTTGGAGTTGTGGAAAACATGAGTGGATTTATATGTCCCTACTGTGCAGAATGTACCAATATTTTCCTGACGGGAGGAGGTAAAGTGTTAAGTGAAAGTCTAGATTTGGATTTCTTGGGGAATATTCCAATAGCACCAAAGTTTGTTGAACTCGTAGAGCAGCAAACCCCAGAAAAACCCTTGGTAGAATCATACAAAAATAACGAACTTTGCCCGATAATGAATGACATAATTGATAAAATATTGGCTAAAAACTTACCTTCACGCATAGACTAATATTTCAAACTTAAAGACAATTTTGTACATATATGAATATTGTATATATATATATAGTATTAAACAATATTATTGGCCTTTTTCCACTTGTTTATACGCTTCTTTAAATCACCAGCACTCTGTTGATAGATATTCAATTTCTTGTCCCACATCATTTTATTATAATCATCACCATGTTTTTCATAAAGACTCTTCAACCATTCACTTTCTCTTTCGGATTGCTTTCTTTCTCTTACTACGCTGGCATGTTTAATGGCCTGCTCTTCCAATTTCTTGATTATTTCAGATTCTGTGTGTTCTTCTTTCTTATTGTCCAGTTTCATGGTACCATAAATGACTTTAATAACTTCATCAGTTTCGGGATCTCTTATAATTCTGGCTTCTCCTTCAGGAATTTGACTTGGATCTTCTGTCTGTTCTATTTGCTCAGGCTTGATTTCTGGTTTGGATTCATTATCTTCATTAGGTTTATATTTCACGATCTCTTTTTCAACACCTCCTGCTACTGTTCCTAGCCTTGCTCTTAATCCCAACCTCTTATAATTCTGTTGCAATGTCAAAGAATGATCCCAATTTTCCTTTATTATTGGATTTGAAAATGCCTTAATCTGTTTTTGCTTATCCTTAACTCTTCTGGTGTTCTTCTTCACAGAAGATCTTGCCATCTTTCTCTTTCTAACCGATGTCATATTGTTTTACTGACTTATTGTGATGAGATGAGATAAAAATATTTTGCGCATAAAATTGAAAATAATACATTTACTTAAACACTGAAGTGAAACGACCCACAGGATCTAAATTATATTCTGAAGTTTGATGGGACATCAACTACCTATGCATTTGATAAATAGGAGACTTATCTGTTGCCTTAAAGAATCAATCAGAAGATGTGGATTCAACAGTTGAGGCTGCCATTGGCTCTGAAACTTCAGGCTTACCTGTACCGCGGCCTCTACCACGTCCTCTGCCTCTTCCTCTTCCGCCACCTCTTCCTCCCCTTCCTCCTCTGCCTCCTCTACCTCTAAACCCTCCCCTTGGTTTCGACATTCTAGGTAAATTGGTTCTTTTTGTAGTAACTCTCAACTCTCTATGTCTAAACTCCTTACCATTAAGCTCGTTGATAGCTTTTTCGGCATCTTCTGTTTTCTGGAACTCTACATAGGCATAACCTTTGGGCATCCCACTATACTTGTCGAATAGAATGGTAATACGTTCAATGACTCCTGCTTCACTAAAAAACTGTTCTAATTGTGCAGGTGTAGATTTGAAGTCAACATTTCCAACATAAACTGACCGACTATCAATTTCCTTCTGTTTCTCCAATCTTTCCTCTCTTTCTTGTTCAGTTTCGACCTTCTTGACTTCCTCTTTCAAAACTGGTGTATCCTCATTTAATTCGCTCATTATTTAACTCTATAGGAGGTTCACTTTGGGTTACTTGTGGGCCTTGTTACACGTCGAAATTTTTCGCACCTTAGATTGAAGATTTAAAAGGCATTTCCATTGCTGTTTGTTTTTACTAAGATATGTATTATAAATAAGTTTAAATAAGATATTAAGCTTCCACAAAGGCTCTGTAAGTGGTGAAGGGCTTGTCTGTAGATTTACTGACGAATTTGACCTCAACACCAGGAGAAATGAAATAAACATAACCAGTTTCTACTGGGAAGCTTTCTTCACCAACTTTAATGTATCCGGAACCATCAGTACAGATTACAATAGAAGGACCATCAAATGCTTGAAAGCTTTGGACTTTACCAGCAGTAGTATCAAAGATTGTTTGTAAAACGGCGAATTCCTCAATTGGTGGGTTGTATAAAACAGATGTTTTAGCATCACCAGATGATTTAGCAAATGGTAATAAAGGCATCTTTTGCTTCTCAACAGAATCATAAGAATATGTCAACATTTCAACCAAGTTCTTAACGTCTTTGAATTTAGGTGTGAATCCAGCTCTTACAACATTGTCTGAAGCAGCCATACATTCAATGATATCCCCACTAATATAAGCATGAGGATCTTTGGCTTGTAAAAACATAGCTTCACCAGCTTTTAAAATACAATGATTAAGTAAAAGACAGCCACAGAATAACCCGATATCTTTAGGAAACTGAGCATTTAATCTTTGGATTAACTCGGCTAATTTGGAATCAATAGCATTGAACAATTCCGGTTCTGTTTCAGTTCTTTTAATTAAAGATTCAGCTTTTTCAGCGATTAATGATTCATCGGTATTCATCAATTTACCAAATACTTTTTGTAATAATTTTCTGTTCTTTGAATCATCTTCAGAGCCTAATTCGGCTTCTGGTTTTATACCGTTTACAAATTCAGCAGTGATTTCTTCACCAATGATTTCACGTAATTCAGGAATAGTTTGTAAAGTCTTTGCAATTTCATTCAAAGGTTTAAAGCCACAAAAACCTTCAAAATCAGTGACAGCAATAGCCATTTCTGGCTTATGGTTATCATCTGGGTAGTTTTTTGGGTCAGCAGCATGTAATTGGGCACCTAATTTTTTATCTGGGTGAGCTTGAATAGATAAGACTTTCTCAATAGACAAAACTTTGAACAAGAAAGGAATCTCCTTGTCACTACCAAACTTTTCAATGACTGATGGATGTAAGTATCCTTGAGGGTTAGAAGCAACCAAATCTCTTAAAGTCTTTCCAGAAATATCTCCAGCATCAACTGCTAAAGAAGGAACTTTTGGGTGAGTCCCCATCCATAACTCTGCGTATGGTTTGGATTCATCGATCTTAGTGTTTGGGTTGGAGGCAGCAGCAAATTGCGCAACAGCTGAGCTTGATCCAATCTTACCCCAGTCATAGTTTTGGTATCCACAATCAAGTCTGAAAACTGACATTTTGATTAAATATTAAATAAGTTAATTTGGGATTCCGAAAATTTTTTGTTTTGTCAACACTTAAGGTACGTGCCAGCTCCAGCTATCGTGTATCGCGATTGTCGTGTATTTTTCACTTACAGCAGATAGCCAATTTTATACCAAGTATAATAGAACACGTGAATGGAATGGAATGGATAGATACTTCCAATGGTAATAGAATCTCCAAAGATGCTACACTTTTGGGTGCTGAAAAGATCTATTTAAAGGGAAATACTACCGTTCAAAAGCTGGCCATTATAAATGGCGATGTTGATGTCTCCAATGAAACAAATTTAGCTATAAACATTGGTAAGTATTGTTACATTGGATTTAAAACGAAAATCATGCCACCATTGTTAGTCCCTGGGGACACATATAGTCCCATGAAAATTGGGTCATATGTGATAATTGGTGATAACTGTGTGATCAATGCTGCCGCCATAGGTACCAGAGTAGTGGTGGAAGATGATTGTAACTTAGGTGACCTTTGTGTTATCTATGATTGTTGTATTATACGAAAGGGTACGATAATACCATCTAAGATGGTTGTACCGCCCTTTAGTGAGGTTAGTGGTGTTCCTGGTAAAGACTTCAAGGTAAAAGAATTGGCAAATGGGTATAAGAAAGCCATTGAAATTGAAGCCAAAGAGTTGCAGATTTTAGGTAGACCAATAACGAAATAAGTCGATACTTTAATGGTGAACCACAAAAAATGAGCTAATTCACCTAGATATTAGAGGAAGGAAAATCGATCAATAAAAACTTATACATTCTTTCATTTATTATTCCTCCTTCATTAATCATGTTTATCTAAATTACCTATTATTGCCCCACTATTACTACTTTTAGATTTGAACTTGTTGATACCCTTAACTAACAAGATGATAACGACAATTAATAAAACGTATGCAAAAAATCCACGTTGATGAATTTGGTCCATGAATCTTAAAGCAGAGAAGTAAGGACTACCTACCAACTTCTTATTTAAGGAATATGATCCTTCAACAAGTTTTGGATCCAATAAGTACTTCAACAAATCCCTTAATACGGTTGGATCATTTTTCAAAGGTTTCCCTTGTAAATCCTCATCGTAATAGTAGCGATTATCCTTAGTGACTATGATAGTATCATCCTTTTGATATTTTCGACTATTGATATTCCATCCCTGGGCATTGGCAAACTCATCAGTTTCTCCTATATCAACAAATGTAAATAATACCTGGTTATTATCGAATAGATGTGGGACTTCCCTTCTCATTTCTTTGATTATCTTGACACTATCTGCATTTTGTTCTTTCAAATGTTCAACTGTATTTTCCTTTGCTTTTCTCTTCTCTAAGATATCATTAAAGTAGTATTCATCTTTATTATAGTGATATTCATGAACAGCCAATGACATTCTGTATAATGCTTCATCTGTTGCCTTGGCATCGGTTGAATCAATAAATGTTATAACAACTTTACTATTAGTATCGTCATTTTTATCAAAATAATGCTCAAGCAATTGGGGTGTCAACTCCTGATATAATGGATGCTTATTCTTCTCAATAAAATCTTTGACTTTATCAAAACTTCTAATATCTTCAGGTGCATAACTTTGAAACACTGTTGTGAATAAACAATTGTCCTTAATTATAAATAAGGTAGGTTTAGTTGTTAAGGTTGTAGCCAAGTGTTTACCTCTATTAAATACCTTCTTTTCTTGACTTTCGTCATAGTTAATATACTCAACCAAATTCATTGCTTGTGTGTTAATTGCTCTTTCGAATTTATCACTTTTAGCCACGTATAAATGCATGTTGAATGGGGAATAAGTAATATACTCTAGAATATATGGTAAAATTGCTTTATCCTCCTCTGTAACGGTATTAACATCCATATAAAAGACAATAGATACCTTATTAGCTAAAGGATAGTATAAATTTAATGGCTCTTGTGGTAAAGATTTTCTGAAATCCATTATTTCTGATAATGTTTTGGCACTAACAGTTTCAAATTGACTATTTTCATAAAGACTCAAAGCAAATTCTTTCAACAGTTCCAAGTTGATTGTACCTTTGTAATCAAACCTTATAATACCAGCGCTTTTTGGTAATATCATCATGAATTTAGGAGAAGCATTGGAGCCACTTACCGTCAACTTTTTAAATCCTAAACTTTCACATAAATCTTTATGATCAATACAACTGAAATGGTGGGTTTCAACAGTTGTCAAAATTTGATTTGACAACTTGTCCCACATTCTTTTATTCTCCATGCAGTCGTAACACAGCTTTGCAAAGGAAGATCTTCCAGTATTTTCGGATTCTTCCCATTGAGCTTCAGTTCCTGGGTAAAACATGATAAATTTAGGATTTTCACTATTCCCTGCAAGTAAATTCAAGATTTCATCCAATGATAATTTTACAGAAGCACTTGGTAAATCAATTGATCCATTATCATATTCAGAAACCGAATTCTTAATGAATTTTTTGAAGTTTTCGGGAGATCTAACTAAACTTCTTGGATAAGAGGCCACATTTTTCAGTTTACCCACTTTTTCGCCTGTTTTACGATCATGGACGGGAGAGTATATTCTTAAGTTAGGATATGAATTAACGTCTTCTCTATCACATAAATCACCACTTTCAATACAATTCACTTGTCTCATTTGTACATTCATTGATTGCAATTCATTATAGAATTCCTTATAAGTTTTCTCCCAAGTCGGTGCAAGAGCCTTACAATGACTACAGTAAGGAGAAAAGAATTCAACGAAGGAAAGATGTTCACTTGTCACTTTATCAAAATCAGCCATAGTTAAAAGTTTAGGCATTTCAACATCAACATTGGGGCTTTTAGAATCTTTACTTGAATCACCGTTACCATTAGCCCCAAGATCTTGTTTGGAAGATCCAGATCCAGATCCAGACTTCTTCTTCTCCAAGGAATCATCTTTCACTGCTTCAATGGCATGAATCTGCACAATCAACACCGTTAGAAAGAGAATCACAAGACGTAAATATCTCATGGTCGTTGTCCTTTTTTTCACAGCTGCGAATCTTGTTTATTATTAATACAAAATCTATGTAATGCTAAAATGATCTATAATGATGAATGATGTTGATAAATGTTTGAATATATGTGATTCTAATTGATAAGTATGTGATAATGTGGATTCGAATATCATAACACGTTAAATAAAAAAAAATAAAAAGAAAAATATCATTGTACAGTGGCGGCCGGTGAATATTAAGGAAGTGGCTAATGCAAATGGCCATTGATCTCTAATAAATAAGTCTTAAAATACTCAAAACTGACAAGCGTAACGGCGCTTGCAGGTAATGTTCTGACAAGGTTTATACCATAACCAGCATAAAAGCCTTTAAACCCTTCTTTGGTGTAAATATTTTGAATAATCTCTTTCAAAGTTAAGTTTCGAATAGCATTTTTTTCTGTTACGGAATGTTGCATTTGAAGTCTAGTTCGTAATATTTCGTGTGGATATGTTATTGTACTTGCAGTCATTTTGGAGACCGTTGAAGCTATGATCAATTTTATTAGAGCACCTTGCGGTTTCTTTTCTTGATCATTCATATTACAATTTAATATGTCCTTCAAATATTCATATACAGGGAAATGAATACCAACATGCAATAAACCAAATAGTGAGGGAATTAATCCACTATAAAACACACCAAAACCTTCTTCCATGTACATCTTTCTAAATGCATCAATAGTACCATTATAATATGTCTTTCTAGTTCCAATTGTAGAAATTGGTTTCTGATCTTTATTTTTTTGGATCATCAATCTTGTTTTTACAACCCATATAGGATTAACAGCTATAGATGAAGCCATTCCTGCAGTGATTGCAGAACAGAAATGATTAAAAGAATTCACATTGAATCCCATATATTTATCCCAAAATTGTGGATAAAAATGTTTGGCCTTTTCATAAACTGCAAAATATATCGTCCACGTAGGTAAATATCCAATAGTTATGGGTACAACTCCCTTATATAAACCAGAAACACCCTCTTCTCGAGCAATCATCTTAAAAGCTTTTGTAAATCCAAGAATCCCATTTCTTTGATGTACTCCCAAAGCACCTTCAGCTTGAGCTCTTGTCTTTACCACATCTAAAGGACACACCATAACTCCTGCTAAAAATCCAGACATGGCTCCTGATAAAATCACTAGTTGATTTGGATTTAAATTGGAGATAACCCTAGGAGGACGATACTCACCCAAGGCTTCAATTTTATGTTTAACTTCAAAGTTCGATTGGATAGATTTTCTATACTCATACTCCTCTCCATGAATATTATCAGAAAAGTCTCGCTCTGTCCTCTTGTCCTGGCTGTCTTCCTCCATTCGTATTTTGTTAGAGGACATTACAAAAAATTGATTTGAAATATCGGATTAGGCTCGCTTTTGCAGGCTATGGTCGTGTGTCGGTAACTCAGGAAACTTAACCCCGGTTACCTTGTCTAGATTACTTAAAGATAATGTTACCTTGTCTGTTTACTGAATAATTGGAATAACACAAAGGACCCAGTGGGACTTGAGTAATGAAATGTCGGTTTCTTCAAGGGATTTCCATCTTTATATGCATAATGTCAATACCTTCCTCTCCCTCACCTTAAACTCTCAATTTTCCAAATCTCAATAACTAAAGAACAAACAGCAATGGTTAAATTTGCATTAAAGCTTACTGCAGAGCTTGAAGGTGTTACTGAATTACAACCGATTGATCTTGAGTCCTCTCCATTCCAATGGACATTTATAGTGGAGTGCACTAAATGTAGAGAGGTTCACAATAAACCGGTGATTATCAATAGATTTGAAACATCTGAAATTACTGGATCTAAAGGTGAAGCAAATTTTGTCTTTAGGTGTAAAGGATGTAAATCAGAACATTCCGCCAGTATTGAGAGAAGTAAAGATGTGTATGACCTTGAGAATTCAGGAAAACCTGTGACATTGTTGACTATAGATGCAAGAGGTCTTGATTTCAATGAGTTCCATGCTAATGATATGTTTGCTTGTAAAGGAGCTGAAACAACCACTAGATTCACTGACGTTGATCTCTCTGAGGGTGAATGGTATGACTATGATGACAATGCTGCTGCTGAAGTCAGTATTACCGACGTCAAATGGACAATCGATCGTATATAGAAATTATAATGTAACGTGCTGGTAAATATAGACTTCGATTTATTGGTGAATTAATGCCTTCATTATGTATAAGTATCCTCGCTTAATATTGAATTATAATGTGCCTTTCACATGCTGATGTGTCTAATTCTTATGTTACACTGTATTATTACCTCACACTACTTAGGTTAGTGGTGTAGTAATAGATTAATGTTATTTGGGAATTAAGTAGTAATCTCACAAATTGTGAAAATCACAAATATCTACTAGTTTATTAAAGGCGAACAAAATTCAAGAGGGCAAGTAGCTCATAAATCATACAAAGCTTCCCCAATGAGACTACAATGATAATAAAATAACAAATCAGAGCAATATCTGGTGGTTTTATTCCAAGTAAATCTAAGGCATGTTAGTATTAAATTTTAATCAATATTAGATAAAGTATATCATTTCGTGTTAGTTGATTTCCTATTAAACCCGAAGACATTGTAAAATGGGTAAAATCATGACGATAACGCATATAAGCTAATCATATATACTCTGTTATTTTACATACCAGCTATTCAGAAGTAGAAGAGTTAAGTAATGAAAATTTTTCAATGAGAAAAATCCCAACTTCAATTTGGGGTCGTGTGTGCCCATGACTAGTGGTCCTGTGTCAGAACCAACAGGAAATAGGATTAGTTGTCAAGCGACATTGACTTAACGGCATGGAGAATTGTGAATCCACTGTGATACAAATTTCAATTAATCACATCCATTTAAGGTTTTTCTGAATTCAATACCCAAATTTATAGCCGGACCGGAGTTATCTGAAACAGATAATTCCGAGAGTATAACAAGCCATTAACATTAAATTCTCTGGAAAATCCCCAAATTGTGTATAACCAAGGCTACTAGTGATTCGGCGATGGTATATTTCCTTTGTTATCCCCTCAAATCCCGCTTTTTAAACCCTTAAATAGGTACAATAAGAAGACCCTTTTTCGCAGCCATTGCGGCTCAATCGGTAGCAATGTACTTTAAATATCCCTTACTTTCCCTTAGACGAAAAAACTCTAATGTCAGACATTGGTAAAAAAGGTATTCAGTTATTTAGTCCAGAATATTATGCTGCTTGCACAATTGGAGGGGTGATTGCGTGTGGTCCTACCCACACAGCAGTGACTCCATTGGATTTAGTAAAGTGTCGTAGACAAGTTGATTCCAGTTTATATACTTCCAATATTCAGGGATGGAAAAAGATTTTAAAAACCAAAGGGGATTCTATATTTACAGGAGCTGGTGCCACTTTCATTGGCTACTCCTTTCAAGGAGCTGGTAAATATGGATTTTATGAGTTCTTTAAGAAAACATATACAGATTTAGTGGGTATTGAATTTGCTAATAAGTATAAGACAGGAGTTTATTTAGCAGCATCAGCTTCTGCAGAATTTTTAGCTGATATTGCATTATGTCCTTGGGAAATGATCAAAGTTAAGACGCAGACTACAATCCCTCCCTATGCTAATTCCGTTTTTGATGGATTTTCAAAAATTACTGCTACTGAAGGTTTCAGTGGGTTATATAAAGGTTTAGCTCCTTTATGGGCAAGACAAATTCCATACACCATGGTAAAATTTGCCAGTTTTGAAAATATTGTTGCTCAGATCTATGTTTACTTGGGCAAACCAGTTTCATCTTATACTCCTTTACAACAAACTGGAGTTTCATTTTTAGGTGGTTATATAGCAGGTATCTTTTGTGCTGTTGTTTCACATCCAGCTGATGTTATGGTTTCAAAAATAAATTCCGACAAGAAAGCTAGTGAAAGCGTTGGTGCAGCTATTGGACGTATCTATTCAAAAATTGGATTTTCAGGACTTTGGAATGGATTACCTGTTAGAATTGCAATGATTGGTACTTTAACTGGATTCCAATGGTTAATTTATGATTCTTTCAAAGTATATGTTGGTTTACCAACTACCGGTGGTCATTAGAATTATTTATTAAATCTGTTGCCTTTTCAAATATATAGTGTTTATATACTATAAATTTACCAACATTCATCAACCCACTCTCTATTTTGTTATTTCCAAACGTTTTTAAATAAATCATCATCAAGTTTACTATTGTTTGTGCTATTGAAACTGGATTGTGTATTATTGGATCCGTTCAAACTAGTGGTTGACCAATTATTAGGAGAATCTGTCCATTCATTATTCCAAGTGGATTGGGACTTGGGTTGAGAAGTGACAGTATTTGTACTATTAGTGAATGATAATCCTTGAAGTGAACCAGATAAATCATCAGGTGTAGCAGTTCTTGGTGAATTGGAGCTTGGAACGCTAGTTGGTTGAACAAAACTTGAATTGGACGATGAAGGTGATGAATACAATGATAAAATTGATTTTTTCAAATCAGGACGGCCAGAGTTGTTATTACTTTGAATTGAAGGTGATGCAGATTTGATTGGCAAACTAGGCAAAGCTCCATTATTTCCAGAAATAATTGGCTTTGGGATTGAAATAGTACTTGATCCAGTATTTGCTGAAGAAACAGGAGCTGAGCCCGAAGTAAAAGAACCAAAATCATCGTCTAAAAGGTTTTTAGCAGGAGATTTCGATGGAACGGCTGGACCAGGCTTTGATGTTAGATTTGGGGCAGATGTAGTACCAGAAGAACTAGTAATAGTGATTGGATTAGATACTTTACCTTCCACTTTAATAGACATTGGATCGGGAATCTTTGCACTTGCAACCCATTTCTTTAAATCATACTTTGTTCTAATAAAATTCTCGATCTTCAGTTGATCAGGAATGTAACCATCGGGTAATTTTGCTTCCCAATAACTGTTGCATTTGTTATTTCCCCATTTAACCATCTGCTCCACTTGTTCATCAGTCCATGCATCCAAATCGACAGATTTAACCTTTGATATATGGACTCCCATACTTCTATGGATTCCACTACATCTAATGCAAATAAAACATCCAAGATTCCAAGAGGCCCATCTTGGATGTGCTGACGTTTTACAGTCCACACAGACCCTATTTCCATCCTCCTTTAAGAGCTGCTTCAAGATCTGTTTATGCTTCTCTGGATATGTAGCCTTCTTATGTGATAATCCACTTGATTGACTTGACCGGTACATATTGGACGAATTTAATGTTGGATCGCGGATTTCAACCCAGTAAAAAAAAATCGACAAAACAATTTAGATTTTTGTCTCAAAATCTAAATTTACGACTATTATACTTAAAAGATTAAGATTGTCCTTTACCATAACTAATACCTGGTTCAAAGATAGTTTCAATTTTAGCATAAGATAAAATACATTTTATCAGGATAAGAAAGTTTATATCTACTTACAAGAAAGATGCAAGATATAACCAAATTCACCCATATGAAGAAACATCGAAGTTTTTCATCAGAAGAAGTAAAAACACACAATTGTGAAGAAGATTTATGGATGATCATATATAATAAGGTGTATGATTTGACGAAATTCACTGAACTTCATCCTGGTGGAGGGGAAGTGATGCTTGATTGTGCAGGGGTTGATGCAACAGAGGCTTTTGAGGATGTTGGACATTCAGATGATGCTTTAGACATGTTGGAACCGTATTTTGTAGGAGAATTGATCAAAACACAACATAAACCATACAAGTCCCTGAGAGCCAAATTCTTAGAAGCAGAAAAGAAGGTGAAGCAGTTACGTGTTGAGAGAGCGTTATTGGCAAAGCAACGGAGAAGGAAGAAATATTTCAAGAAAATGGTGGAAAGATGTACGATTATAATCTTAGCATTGACATTGATTGGTACGATAATATTTTATTTTTCTTTGCAGCAAGCCAAATGGCATTATTACTCCAGTTAATTAGTTTACTGAGTATTTAACTTATTTATTTGGGATAGGAGAGGCTATATTTATTAACAAGTTTCATTTCATTATTTTTAATACTATTTTAAAATTGTCATTAATAAACATTTTAGTTCATTTATACAGATCCCCTTTGGCGCACAGTTCATTGAGTTGAACTTGTTCGGATTTATTGAAGTAGGTAGTATTAACAAAAAGACAATTATCATTTTTTGATAATTGATTGAGTTAGAAAAAAAAAGAAAGCCCAACGCGGGGCTCGAACCCGCAACCTTTTGATTAAGAGTCAAATGCTCTACCGATTGAGCTAGCCAGGCCAATCTGTCCAACTGAAAAACGAAATTCGTTATAAGGAAAGACAAAAGTCATAGCTCTTTTTACATTGAACATTATTCTAGTGTAAATGAAAACCGTGTAGTAAGAATATAGGTATAATCCATTTTAGTTGGTTATATCACTGTTAATATATGACCATAAATTCTGGAATTTCAAGGTCAGAGTGCAAGAGAATAAAGTTAAACTAAGTACTACAGAGGTTTGAATTAACATTATCAACAAGCTACAAAATCAAGTAGACAAATAATTGTTAAATATTGAACAGATGAAATCCATTGAATCGTATAATACATGCATTTTTTACTTAATTTTATTTAGTCTTATTAACTAGTTCATTTATTTCATCAGCATCGAATAAGTTGCTACCGGATTGCAAAGTTTGGGCCAAAACCATCAAGGAATCGTTAGAGAAGTCTGGTTTCTTTCTGAACTCATCTAAATCATCACCAAATTGTTGAGTCATTAATTGTAAGAATGTTTTGTCCAATTCATCCCTGTCTTTAGAATGTTGGGTTACTAATTCTTCTTGTTTGGTAGTATCAGTCTTGGAGGTTTTAATTTCTTCTGTGAAAGGTATTTGCTTTAATCTAGCACTTACGGAAGCTTTAATCTCATCCATAGCTCCTGCTGGATCAGGAGGTATTACATTATCTTGCTTTGGTTCAATATCTTGTTGTTCATCTTCCGAAGAAGAAGAAGAAGAAGAGGATGAAGAATCAGATGAAAAATCTTCTGTTCTTCTCTTCTTATTCCTTCTTGACTTTTGCTTATGTTTATTATCTCGTATATCAGCCATATTTTATGTATTTATCGCCAAATGACTATTATGTTTTAATATTTTTTTGAGATGCGAGAGAATTTTCAAATGAAATAACTACACTCTGTATTATTACAATTACGGATTTATGAAGATTTTTTAAGACGTTTAGTTTTTTCATCTTTAGATGATGATTTTCTTTTCTTGACTAATCCAGATAAGTCATTGACAGGTTTATTGGAAGTTTGTAACATTTTACCTAACATTTCCGAACTGTTTCCATTTCCTAAGATGCCTTCTAACATGGCTTCCTTTTGTTGATTAATTGCATTTTCAGTGCTTGATTCAATATCATCGTATCTTTCCTGTAAACTTATTATGATATCGTCATTCTCTTTCTTTTTATCTGGGTTCTTTTCGGAGTCATTTTGAATGATTTTAATGGATTCTTTTATATGTTCACGGGCTTTGTCTTTTGAACTCTCGTCGTCAAGGCAGAAATCTAAAGCTAATGACAACTTAAAATGGGACTCACCAACTAAAGATGAATATTCACTATCATACAACTCTTTTCTCATATTTAAACATGCTTCTAAATCACTAGCGGCTTGTTGGAAATGTTCAGATTCTAATGAAACTTCACCCAAAAGATCATAAACCTCAGATAGCAGCTTCAAAGCTTTGAGATATGGATCAGTTGGTTCTACCTTATCTGACTCCAAATATGGTACTTTTAGTGGTGTCTTTGGTTTCAATTCATCAACTTTCTGTTGGTAAAGATTTCTAGCAAGTTCCAACATATCCCAGGCAAGCTCCATGTCGGTTTTTTCTTCTTCATCATCTTCTTGTGCATTTTCATCGCCTTCTTCCTCTTTATCTTCATCGCCTTCTTCTTTATCTTCTTCTTCTTCATCGTCTTCTTCTTGCTGAACGTCTTCATCCTCCACCTCTTCTTCATCATCAACCTCAGCAGCTAAGTCATTGAATTGGAAATTACCATCTGATTCTTCCACATTTTCTTTAGCCTCCTCAAGTTTATCATTAGTTACCTCTTGTCCACCTAAAACATCCGATTTACTAACTCCATTCTCATATAACGCTTTCCCATACAAGAAGAATAAATCAGGATCCATCTCACCAGTTTCTTCACTATGTAATCCACAAGCTTCACCCAATGCTTCAACCGCCTCTTCATACTTCTTCTCTCCCATATACTGCGATCCTTTCCTCACGAGTTTTTCAACTGCTTCGCTGTACACCATGTTGCTTTAATATTTTAATTAATGATTTTCTCATATACGCGTATCTCTATATTAAATGATTACATAGTTGGGATGTACGTGCAGAAACCGGCCCCATTTTATAAACTACTCTATAAGCTGCCGTTACTTTGAAAAATAAATCCATATAATTAGTATTTTCCAGTTTCTAATACCTTTACCTCTGTTTAGATACTTTACAATTAAGTTCTAGCCCTTTTCGATATCATCTCCAAACGGTTTGTTTTTAAAGATTCGAAGTGCGGATTCCAAAATTTTGTTTGTAGACTTAAGTGAAGCATGAATAGCAGTCATTCAACTCCTTCAAAGAAGACGTTGCGAAAGAAACCCCCACCGGAATTGGAAGTGCCGACAAGTACTTCAAGCTTTATGCCTCCACTTACACCGACCGATCATTCTTTTGGTATGGAAAGTGAGCGCATAAACTACACTCCAACGGTCGAGGAGCAAATCATAAATATATCTACCCCTCGACCAATGGGTCCTAAAGAGCTACCTGATTATGATATGGGGATGAACACTAGTATGGGATCAGCACTGGCTCCTTATCCTACGCATGACCCTATTGATCATTTTTACCAAGAAGACTATGCGAAAGTTGATATCTTGAACCAAACCTTTGTCACACCTACTAAGATCCCTGCTTTAGATATACCCAATAGCTTAAGTCATGATTACAATTCGGTGTCTCCCACAGAGTACAGGTTTTCTATGCGTCATAGCAGCTCTCCTGAGAGATATAACTCATTTAACAGAGTCGATGACAGTCATACCAGACTACCTAATCCTATTACCGTACAAGATTCAGGACTAGCACCAATGCTGTCAGCAATAGGTATTAATACAGTTCCAAAGAGGCCCAATGTTACACCAGGGACAAGTAGATCCCCTTCTCCAAAAAAAATCTATGGTAGGTCTCCATCACTAATGTATAATTTCACCGATGAATATGATGACAACCAAGATGCTTATTATCAAGAAAATGAATACAATAATGAGCCGGATTATGAATTAAATCATATCAATAGCTACACAGAAAATACCTATTATGAGGATGATTATTTGTCAGATGAGCAGGACTCTCCAACTTCCAAGTTGTTTGACTATTCAACATTACCAGATTTACCGTCAATTAGTACTGCAACCAATGAGAATTCCCCAACAAAAAGAATGACATTGAATTCTGCCATTTCTTTTGTAAAGGGTCAAAGTTATGCAGAAGATAATACGTCTACTCCAAGATTGTCATCAAGAAAGAAACATGCTGAATTACCTCCTGTACCTTTGGATCTACCGACATTACCATTTACTTCATCATCTTTGGTTGCTCATCATTTTGCAATGTGTAAGAATGTATGGTCATTGGCAGAAGTGTTTAATTGGTGCTTAAAGTTGAGAACTTGGTTACATGATCTGTTTATTCTGAAAAAAGAGTTCAAAAAAGCATTGATAAAATTGATAGTGTTTCATAAGAGGGATATACCATTAGATACAATTGGTTCCAATGTAGATCAAATAGTGGCATCATTAGTTGAAGCTAATGCTATCACGTTTGACTTAGGAACAATGCCAAATGAAGAAGGAGAAAAGTCACTACCAAACCCTGATAAACCAAATACCAGCGACAAAAGGGCATCACGCTCCAATCCTGGTGTTCAATTACATGAAGGAGTTAAAATATCTGGGGTTTTAGTGGAATTGACGAGCTGCTATTGCTTTGAAAGAGACCATAAAGATAATTCAGACATTTTAATAAAAGGAACAAAATTAAGATGTTTGTCATCAAGGTGCTATTTGAATAGGATTATTGATAATGAACTTCGATTCAGAAATAGTGATGTTAATGAAGTGGTACTTGGAGATGATTGGGCATCACACTGGAAGCTCACAGCTGATGACCTTAAAAAATATGACAAAGATGTTTCAAAAAAGCAATCCCTTCTTTTTGATTTATTAAGGTATGAACAGACATTCATCCAGAGAGCCAAATTATTCACTGAGACTGTTGGTCCTGAGTTTATAAAAGCAGTACGAACCTTGATAGGGTCAGAAGAAGTCATTTCAATTAGTAGTCTAGAGGAAGATATTCTTCAACCAAGTAAAGAACTTCTTCAAATTCATAGGAAATCTTTATTTGAACCATTATTGAAAATTTTGATTTCTAATGGTAAATTTATCAAAGACGTATCAGATATTGGAAGTATTTATTTTAACTGGTCACAAGTGGTGAAATCATCATTATTAAAGTATATGGCTACCATGCCAATGATAGAAGAGCTATTAAGTTATCCATCTATAAAACAATGGGTTGATATAGATGTAAGGAACATGCCTAAAGTTAAAGAATTGAGAATTAACGGACCACTTTTATTCTTGAGTACTTTTAATTCAAGGTACCAGCAGTTGCCATTACAGTTATTAGATATCATGAAGTTATTTGAAGAGGATGACTCAGAATATAAAAGTCTTCAAAAAGCCATTGATGGAATCAAGAAGACCAGCACTAAGGTAAATGATATGAAACATCACGCCGACAACATTCATGGTTTGAAAAGAATCCAAAAGCAGCTTATATGGAAGAATCAAATAATGAAACCAAACATTAACTTCAGTTCTGAGAATAGGACTTTCCTCCATCGGGGTAATGTTACCAGGAAAGGTGACTTGAGAATTAATACATCTATCAATCATCTCATCCTTCTTGATAATTATTTACTTATTACCGATCGAGTGAAGAGTAGTAAAAATCTGATGGTAAAATATAGAGTGATTGAACAAGCAATTCCAATTGAATATTTATTGGTTGAAGTGAAAGACAGAGAAACACCTACAATTGAATTAAATACCATCACCAAAAATTTAACACTGCCTCTGCAACCAGAGTTTAATTCTGAAGAGGAGGATCCTTCAGTATACCCATTTAAAGTTAGGTATGCAGGCCATGGGAAGAGTAATGCATTTGTATTTTCAACCAGATCAGAAAGAGAAAGAAATATCTGGATAGATAATTTGATGAAGGCAAGAACCAATTTGTGTCAGAGATTATCAAAAGCAGAACCATACCATGTTAAAGCCATTTCCAATACATGTTTCGCCTATGAAGAATCTAACAAAATCACCAAGCTTCAAAAACTTGCTAGAGGAGATCCTATAGAAAAAATATCAAGTGATTCATTAGACCTATTAAATAAATTGGGATTTAAAGGTGATATTTATGATTTTGAAAACTCAACTAACCACATAATTTATAGTATGGTATTATCGGCCACAACATTTCAACACGATGGATATAAATACTATTTGGTTGGAACAGCAGGGGGAGTTTATTGTTGTGACATGATTCATGAGTGGAAAAGAGTTGTACTGGTATACGATACTACCAAGATCACTGTATTAGCACCAATAAATTTGGTGGTTATGCTTAATGGGAATAACTTAAGATATTATCCTATGGATGTATTAATCAATTATTATTATGGAAGAAGAGACAGTATAAGCAGTGTTGCGTTATCTAATGATGCAGTATCTTTCTTTGAGATTGGGACGCATAGAGAAATTACCATGTTATTTTATGCTAAGAAGAAATCAGGATCCTCAGGTGCAACTAACTTTAAAGTTTGTGTACCAGAAACAGATAATGCCGGGATTTTCAGCTCATTTAAAACAGTCAAAAAATTTTATGTACAAGCTGAATGTTATGGTATATCGATATTCAATACCTCATTTGCAGTGCAAACAAATAAAGGGTTTGAAATATTGGAATTGGATAAATTATTGCCAAGATCAGTACCGGAATTACCAAGTAATGATGGTGGAAATAAAAGAATAGATCAATATACCAGAAGAAATATTGGGAATGGATCACCAGAGATAGAAGCCATCAAAAAGTTGATATTTTCTACCAATTGTAAACCCATGGGTATGTTCAAACTTAATAATAGTAATGAATTTCTTTTGGCATATAATGAATGTGCAATATTCATTAATAAACATGGTAAATTATCAAGACCTGCAATGTTAAGATTTAACTTTAGAGCCAAAAATCTTTCATTTAAAGACAATCATTTAGTTTTAGTTTGTGATGAAGCAATTGAAGCTTGGTCAATAAGTGATTTTACTAAAGGAACCAATAGACTTATCCAAGTAGCTGTTGGAAAAGATATTCGAATGATTAACGATAATGGTGCCATGATTTGTTGTATGGCTAATCCTTTGGTCTTGGGAGTACAACTTATCTTTGAATTGGTGTCCAAAAATTTATGAATTTGTTATGTAGATGATTTTGTATACCATAATAATGTAATGATATGAAATATTTAAATCCGATTACCCTCGGCGGAAAATGTGGGGAAAACAAACCTATGAAAATCTCATGAGAATATATAAAGTTAAAAGTGCCCTTAAAAATAGATGAAAATTGAAAATGGTAGATTTTAATGTTGAGGGAAAGATTGCAGTAGTAACCGGTGGTACTAGAGGATTGGGACTTTATTGTGCAGAAGCCTTTGTGAAGAATGGTGCCAAGTTAGTTATTATCACTAGTCGTAAGGAAAAAGCTTGCGAAGAAGCTAAAGCCCATCTTGAAAATATTGCTAAACAACATGGAAAATCATGTTCAATTGTAGCAATTGCATCTGATCTTGCGGAAGAAAGTGGATGTAAGAAGTTCTTTGAAGAATCCACTAAGCATTGTTCTAAAGTAGATATCTTAGTAGCCAATGCTGGTGCTACTTGGGGGGCTCAATTAGAAGATCATCCAATACAAGCAATGCAAAAAGTCTTGAGTTTGAATATTGTTGGAGTTTTCAACTGTATTCAACTTTTCACTCCATTATTAGAGAAGGCAGGAACTCCAGAAGATCCTGCAAGAGTCATTATTATGTCTTCTATCGCTTCTTTACAACCAGTGGATGTGGTTGGAGTTTATGGGTACACTGCCTCTAAAGCAGGTGTTTCCCACTTGGGTAAATCTTTGGCCCTTCAATTAGGACCTAGAAATATCACTGTCAACTCTCTTGCTCCTGGATACTTTCCAAGTAAAATGGCCAATGGTGTTATTTCAATGGCTGGTGATATACTCGTTTCTTCAAATCCGAGAAAGAGATTGGGAGTTCAAGAAGATATGGAGAGTGCTATTTTATTTCTTTGTTCTAAGCAAAGTAACTATATTAACGGTATAGTTCTTCCATTAGATGGAGGTGTTCATTTGGCTCCAGGTGCTGCCTTAAGTTCTAGTTTATAAATTAAATGATAGCTTGTAGTTTAACATTGAGATTTCTTTAACGTTTATTTTACTTTTCGCTGCAAATATTTTTGAACATTTTTGACGTTTTCATCAGGAATTGTCGCAATCTTTTTTTGTTACTTTGATCAAATATGGGTGCTGCATCTTCCACTTTATTAGACTCCTTAATGGATGGTACTAGCTTTGATAAGGATGAGATTGATAGATTGAGAAAGAGGTTTATGAAATTAGATAAAGATGGGTCTGGAACAATTGAAAAAGATGAATTTTTGGCCATTCCGGGGATTTCTTCTAATCCATTAGCTTCAAGATTAATGGATGTATTTGATGAGGATAATAGTGGAACAATCGATTTCCAAGAGTTTATAACTGGTTTGTCAGTATTTAGTGGAAAGACTTCTAAAGCAGACAAACTTAAGTTTGCCTTCAGAATATATGATATTGACCAAGATGGATACATTGGAAATGGAGAATTGTTTATTGTCATGAAAATGATGGTGGGTAAGAACTTAAGGGATGAAGAATTACAACAAATAGTGGATAAATCCATGATGGAAGCTGATAAAGACGGTGATGGGAGACTTTCATTTGAGGAATTTCAAGAAATGGTTGATTCCAAATCCGTTGCGTCTTCTTTAACTTTAAGTATGATATGATACGACATGATATGATAGATTAACTGTTAGAAAATGCTTCTAAGGACCCTTTTTTTTCCCGTATATATTTATAAAATAACGCCCTAAGTAAGTGATCAAGTAGATAAGTCTCTTATCGCGCAGACAGAAATATCTTAGAAAGTACGATGTCTTCAAAAGGAGGTTCAATCTTTGAGTCCATCAATTTGTCGTCAACAATTCGAGACAATGCACAGCAATCATCAGTGCCAACCAGGTTGGAATCTGTGGCCTCAATTTCAGATGACGAAGATCTTGATCCAACTGAGTTCATTTCGGCAGAATCTCCTGAGCTTTTAACACAACCCGCCAAATATGATGAGATAGTTCCTACTGAGATAGAAAGCGATTCACAGCTACTATCTGATTTCCAGAAGCTTTTTTCTAGCTCTATGTCTAAGAGCAATGACTCTACTATCCAACATCTCCAAGATGAGTACCTACAGTTACAAAGTGAATTAAACCACAATATACGACTTTTACACCAAGCATTAGAAAATGGGAGTAGTAATCTCAACAACATAAGACTGTTAATTGCTCTGAACTACCACAAGCTTTCAGAAAATCAATACTCCTTGAATGAATTATATACTAAGGAATCTAATCATAATCAGCAAGTACATGAAAGGTTAATTGAATGGGATAAAAGAAGATCACTTATTTTAAGTAAGATTAAATCCATAAAGAGTGATAATAATGAATATGGCACTAAATTGTCTGGTTTGTTAGATGAATCTACTGCCTTAGATAATGAGATTTCAATGGTAGAAGCCAAACTCTTAAGATTAAAGTCTAAAAAGCAACTATTACAAAATGAAATTGATGAGACAAGTTCAGTACTTGAAAGTCAAACATCAAGATTTGTCAATGCTTTCAAAGAACTTGATAAAAATGGGGAAGTTTTCATATCTGACCTTCTAGCACAGAATGGTTTAACAGAGCAACAATCTAAAGTACTTCTAAAATCTGTCCCCGTTGATGTAACATTTGAAAAACAGTATAAGCAAAAATTGAAAAATAGCGTTTTAGTTGAACAAGCTCAAAGATTAGGATTTGTTAGTAATTTCAACGAAAATGATGAAAAACTACAGGCTAATGTAGATGAACCAGATCCCCCAAAGCCAAGAGTTGTTGAATCACCTAAACAGGATGCCAACGACTCAAATCCTATAGGAACACAAGCATATGAGCCACCACCAGAATTTTTTAATGAACCAGAAACTAGTACAGACCCCTATGATAAAGGTTTTTCAAAAGGACAAGCCCAATCAGAAAGATTTAAAGCACAACTTCAACAAATATATGAGAACTACATTAAACCGTTTGTTGAACAACAGCGGCGGGATTTTGTATTGACAGTGGACGATAATGAAAACACCATTGATTCAAAGGTAGATTTAAAACCTATTATAACTTATCTTGAACATAAAGTCGACGCATATTTAGAGCTTTCAAAGAAGTCAAGTAAAATGTCTGCCGCATATCATCAATATAATTCTTACTGGAAAGACATATGCGCTACAGTTACTAGCAAAGAGAAGGAATTAGAGTCTAGTATATCTAATTTGAAACTGACAGATGCCACTATAACATCAATTCTAAGCGCAATTCTTGATAATTTACTTGAGTATATTGATATCGTCAATGGCGTTGATTCAAATGGCGATGAATCTTTAATTCAGTTGATTCTGTATGAAGTAATAGCATTATTGGAAGCCTTAAATATGATTCCATCGACACCTAAATCACTCAGTAAGGAATTTAAGTCAAAGTTTAAAAACAAAGGCCTTTTTAACAAAAGAAAACCTTCTATACCTCAAAAACCATATTTTAGTCAGACTTCCGGCTTAGACTATACTTATATGGTTAGTGACAATGCTATTGAACACAAAATAATAGAATCGGTGGTTGCTGATACCAAAGCCACTACCAAATCGACTAATAATGGGAAATTACGTAAAGGTGAATAGAATAAGTATGTACAGATTGATATATATTTATAATGAAATTTTAAGGTTTTCTTCTTTTTCTATTAATGAATATGCCAGATGCTTTACTTGGACGTTTAGCTGGTAAAACACCAGATCTGTTTGGTTGTTTATTATTTTCCAAATCACCATTAGAGGATCCGCCATTCGTCATCTTTGTATCCTTTTTAGGCCTTTCTGGGGTTTTAGAAAAAATGCTTGATTTCTTTGGTTTAACCTCTTTATTTTCGGAACTTTTCATTTCAACTCCATCACCTAATTGGTTTTCATGTCCATTATTCAACACTGGTGAGTTACGAGTCTTATTGTCAACATCTTCTTCCTTTTCTTCCTTTTCTTCTTCCCCTTCTTCATCTTCTTTTAAAGCTTCTTGTTCGGCTTCTTCTTGTGGTAATTCCACAAGATCTGTATCAGGAATAGGTTGTATTTTTCCTGAAGATGCATACTTCTTCAAAAAACCTACATGTGCATCCAAAAAGCTGCCCCTGGCTTTAGCATCTTCAATCAAGTTTCTCCAGTTTCTATCTTTTGATAAAGAAGAAGCGTTACCAAGAATCCATAAAGTGGATTTGGCACGAGTTAATGCCACATTCATACGACGGATGTCACTCAAGAACCCAACACCACCATTTTCACTAGCTCTAACACATGACATAATGATAATATCTTTTTCTTGACCTTGAAAACCATCAACAGTATTGAAATCGATTTCTTTGAAGATCAAATCCCCAAATTTCTTTGCAAAAGTTCTTCTCAATACTCTTATTTGTTCTTTATAAGGAGAAATGATACCAATCAGACCGCTAAAACTCTTTCCTGGCATTATCCTGAGCATTTCCTCGACCAATTCAAGGATAATAGTTGCTTCTGCTGTATTAAATAGAGATTTGGAAAGATCATCTTGTCTATGTGAACTTGTGACATTCAAAAAATTATATGGATTTAAAGGTGCCATGTTGTGCCATGCCCTACTGTTCTTTTCTAACATGCCCTCGCCATCTTTAAGCTTACCGTCATAAAAGTTCTTACTAGGAAATTTAGAAATTGCAGGATGCATACGATATTGGACATCTAATAAATAAACAGCTTTAGGATTCCTTTTCTGCATCCTAACAAATAAACTTTGATCATAAGAAAGTTTGGCAGCAGTTTGAGATAAAACAGTTGGAGGAAGTTGATTAGGATCTCCAACCATAATACATTGATGACAACCATATCTGAGTGGAATAATTGAAGACAATTCTACACATTGGCATGCTTCATCTATAATAACCTTATTGAATTTCATAGACAAGTTGGCTACAAAATCATGAGCTGAACCCGATAATGTGGAGCAAATAACCTGGGCATTATTCAAAATATTTTCTTGAATCTTTTTCCGTTCAATTTCTTTTGTTCTGGTTGCAATCGTGTTTTTCTCTCTTTCAGCATCCAATTGTTGTGAAATATTATTTCTTCTCTTCGTGACTTCTCGGATCTTATTATCCAATTCAACTGCTTCATTTTCATCAATATCAGGTCTTCTTTTCCTTTCAATCAAACTCTTTCTCTCATTGTTGAGCTTGATGTGTTCTTGTTTTAAGTCATTACTTCTCAGAGGATTTGGCAAGTTCTTAATAGCCAATTGTGCTTCAACCAACTCTTCCAAAGTATAATCTTTGACTGCAGCATTAACGGCATCAGATCTTCCTAAACGAACGACTTTAGGGGTAATAATTTTTCCAGCAGAGTTCCTGACACCGTCTTTTAATCTCAACACCAATTCATCAACTGCAGCATTACTTGGAGCACAAATCAAAATTTTCTCTTCTTTGGCTCTTGATTCTATTTTAGTTGTATCAACAATAGCAGTCGGATCCTTCAGTTCTTGACGCAAATTATAACCAACAATTCCTAGAATTGTTTTGGTCTTACCTGTACCTGGAGGTCCTTGAATTAATGAGAATCCCTGTGCCGTTTGAGTTCCCAAAATAGCGTTGGCTTGTGATTTATTGACGTTGTATACTTTCATGGCACTTTCAAGTTGTTCAGTAGAAAGATCCGTTGATTGGGAAGGAGTTGCCTTCAAGATTTGATCGCACAAGTCATAGTATTCCAAACCTTTCAAAGATGAATATTCTCTCTCAACAGTCACCATAGGCATGACTTTCATACCAAGTAAAGGTGTTTTAGGGCCAAGATGTCCCAACATTGGACCACTAGATGCTACCCTTATGGTTACATCAGATACTTCTTGGTTAAAGAATTTGATTTGCTTAATCTTCGCTAAACAAGTTAACGTAGAAGGGTGCTTCATGTGTCTTGAAGCTTCACGAGGACTCAAATTTTCTTCTGCTGAACAAAGTACTATCAAATCAGCTTCAGTTAGTTTTCTTTCAGCTATATCACTCCGTTTGATAGTACAAACTAAATCAAAAAAACCGTCACATGATAATCTTGTACCTAAAAAAACATCAAAAGGCTTTTCATCACCTCTCTCTTTAGCAGATTGGATACCGGCCCAGCATTCAAGCATTAATAATGGTTCAACACTTTTGCTGTATTCCTTCACAGTATCGTAAGATTCTTTGGGTTGTTCGGTTGGAACCATATTAGGCACAGGAAAATTAACACTGTTGAAATTCCATTTTAATATCTTTTGATATAAACCAGTCATGTCAACATTAAGTCTTTGTTGCATTCTTTGCTGCTCCAACTGTTCTTTATCAATACCCCTTGATCCACTTATTTTCTTGATAGGTCTACCATGAATATCGATCTCTGTTACCTTGGGTTTCTTCTTCTTTTCGATGAATAAGTCGGATGTATCTACATTATTGTCATCCAAATCATCATCAGAGCTATCATCATCGACAGGTTTCTTTTTCAATGAATTTAAAGATCTTCCAACTTGAACTTTCTTTGAATTAAAACCAGCTGGTCTTGGTTCTGCAGGTGCAGCTATTGGTTTGGAAGAGCTATGAATACGTTGATTCTTTAATTGACTTCTCATCATATCAAGAGTAGACATTTTCAGTTCTTTAGGTTCTTCGGGTGCCAAAATAGGCCCTGAAGCTTTTGAAAAGTTCAACTTCATCTGTTTCATATTCATACTAGGCTTCTGAGAATTGTAACTTTCAATTGCTGGTGAAGAGCCTCTAGAACTATCAGAGCTTTTTGAAGCTGATATCTCAATAAGAGTTTGGTCTGCTAAATTACTATTTAACTCCCGAACTTTAGAAATTATTGAGGTTCGTTGTTGTTCAGTCAACTTGTTATTATACTTTTTAGCTTTGGTGGCGTACTTTAACAACAGAACAAGAGTATCATCCTTGACTGCCATATTATTTTCTTTAGCAGAGTCAATACCTTTAAAAACAAGTCCGACACAGGAAGACAATAAAGAAGGATCTCCTAATCTTAACCATACAATGATGCTGTCAAACACGTCAAGCACTTGCTGGGAGAATTTCAGAGACACATCTTTATCATTTATGAAACTGTTCAATAAACCATATGAGTCCATGAGCGAATGACTTAAATCTAAAGTATCTCTAGTGAATTCGACAAGCTGCTCTGAATGATACAAGTTGGCCCATTTTAGTGTATTCTTGTATAACATTACAAGGAATTCCCAACAACATTGCCATAATGCAATTATTTGTTGTTTACTATTATTATCAGGATGTTGAGAAGCAATAATATCCTTGTTTAAAGCTACAACCACGTCCATCAATACTCTAACAGCTCTTGGGCACGGTTCAAATGCATGTAAAGTAGTGAGAGACCTTACGGATAGAACAATACCCTCCAAAGATGATGTGAGATACTTTTTTAATAATTCTTGAATACCTTCGTATCTAGCTTCAACATCTAAGGCTTGGTAAAGAATATCCAAGACATTCTGAGAAAGAACACTTGAAAATAATGCAGTCCAGAAACCTTTCATTGATGCGGCTGTTTCAAAGATAGCGACGAGAAATGACAGATCTGCCATGGAAAGCTTCTCCATGATAGAATTTATTTTTGTTGTGATTATAGTAACCTGGCGATTATGAGTTTCTGTAGCATCCAATAACTTTCTTTCTTCGGTATCTTTCTTTTTTGGAGTGAAATTAGTTATACAACTAGCTTTATCAAGGCATTGGAATAGGATCAAAGACAATTCTTGATGTTTAGAAAAGTCGATTTGGGTGGCATTACTCCAAAGTATAGGAAAAGAATCAAAAATCTTTGGAAGGACTTTGTTTTGAATCAACGAAGAATTAAAACTAAGAATCAGAAGGTCAAAAGTGAATGCCAATCCCATCAACTTAAAAATGTTTGATTTAAGATCATTGCTGAGATTATCATCAAGAATCAGATCTTTCATCACCACTGAGGAATCATCGATGATAGCTCTTATATCTCTTTTCCCAAGAATTTCAACTTCAAAACCTTTAAATTCAATATTAAGCTTTTCGACATTAAAGCATGCAATAAGCTGTTCAATTATGCTTGACATGATTAGAATTTTTGAACTTGTAAACTGATTACTCGTATTCAAAATTGAGAAGTATCTTGTAATTTTATAAGTAGCAGTAATTTGACTAGTTCCTGTTAAAGAGCCCCGTAAGGAAGGAACCCAAGCAACACATTTCTTAATTAAATCCGTATCTTGAGAGGTAAGAATTAACTTGTAGAATTTGTTCTGGATAAGAAAATCTAGCAAGTTACCATACATTATTGGAGAGAAGTACTTCCAAGAGTCCAATTTTAAAGTGTTAAGAAACAACGTAAGGAAATCTAAAGCAAACGGCAATGGCTTATTGATAGAAGCTCTTAATTGGTTACATAACACATTGGATAATGGGAAGTACATAATATTATTCTCTTTTGATTTGATATCGATATCTCTTGGAGAATTGTAGAATTCCATAAAATGGGTAGGTTCAATTTTTTGAAATATTAAATGACAATTGGACCAAAATTCAATGCAAAATGAATCATTATAATATTTGCTATCTTGAACTCTGTACAAATATTTAGAAAATTCTTTGATAGACAAATTATTAGGATTCTTTGATGACACAATATTAGGAAGATCTTCAATAATTGACCTAAATGATTGCTTATCCTTCATCGATTGACAGTTGAAGAGTAAATAGATGAGCCCAGAACTAAGATCTTTAGTATAGAGTTCAACTGAATTCTTATAAGAGTAATCCCATAAGATTTTAAATTGTTGCATAATTTGGGTATTTTCCAAAAGATAACTATCTTGCAAACATAAATGTATAATGTTCTTAAGTGAGGAAAGCTCAGGTTCCAGTTGTAGCAATTCACCAGATTGTACTTTCTTCACAAGTAATGCTAGTCTAACTTCAAGTATAGAAGCTTCCCACTCAGTAAAAGTGCCCAATACTTTCTCTACAGTGGCTGGAGGAATTGATCTGTTAACAGCGAAAGTAGAATATAAAGAATACTTCCCATTATTGAACCCCACCACACATTCAGGGCATTCAGTTATACGCTCCTCTATCAAAGGCTTGTGCTTTTTGAGATACTGGTTATTTGGGAAAGAAAATAGAACTAAAGTATGACAAGCCACTGGAGCAATATATGGATCACAGTACCAATGATAATCAACGTATTTCTCAAGATAATTGATACATTTCAGTAAAACTTCTCGGTGAGTATCATTGACCCCTGGGTCCTTGAGGGACTTGTTAATAAGGGAAACTATATCATCAAACTCCTGGGGCTTTTCCCCAAGTTTCCCTTTTAGCATTAGAGACAAAAATGATTTCAAACTCGCATCTCTTTTTTTTTTCTTCTACTCTGAAAAATGCTACAAAATGTACGCGATTGAGAGGTAAAAGAGACTATTTCGTCATTACCTTCATTATTTTAGAGTAAAGTTATATCGATATCTAAGAACCTAGAAGCTTCGATCCAGTCTTCACCAGTTTCCCAACATCTTTGCATGACTTGGAGACCTTTTGCAGCATGAACATTACCGCTCTGTGCCAATTTAGTGAACCTGTCTTTAAAGAGTAACCTTAAATGCTCTTCTAAAGTGTCACAACCAGCACAGAACAAACAGAAAATGGAACAGATTTCAGCTGAGGATAATGATTTGATATTATTCTCGAGAATTTCTGCCATTTCATGGGTGATTTCCTGGATTAAATGAGAACTTCTTGGTACTCGAAGCACTCTTCTATATAAACTCAATAATCCCATATCAAAGAATAACCTATTCGTGCATCTCAAAATATTATCCTGTTTGATCAAGTTGTTATATCGCTTGGATCTCTTGTGGATTTCCCCGGGAGACTCTCCAAGGACTGTTCGATTGTCATACATTTTGTCAATAATTGCTTGTCTTCTGGCCTCACCATCAGAAAATGCTAATGTTAATTTATTCATTACTTCCAAAGCTTTGGTGATGATTGTCATTGGAATTGAATTTGCTTGACGATTGTTCATCAAATAATCATCAGTTTGTCGAATTAAAACGACAGTATCGGTAAAATGGGAAAGAAATTTTACATCAAATCCAAGAACATAATCAATATCACGTTTTGGATCAATTGTTTCAGTTTCATTTTGCATATTTTGAAGATCTATAGCACTAGCAAGAACACTATCTTGTTCAGGTTGATGTAAATAAAACAGAGCATTTCTTGTGGCTGACAATGCACCGATGACATCAACATACACGAACCATCTCATTAAAAAGAATGTTATATCACTTTCAGTACCTGAATTGGTGGAGGAACCACCAGACAGATTAGAATCTGGCGAGTCATTAAGTTCTGTAATCGACTTGTTTGCTGGGGTCATCGATCCCAAATCACTATGAGGACTATTTCCAAGATGTAACTGTCTGGCCATTATAATTTGACGAGCCCCTAAATAATGAGCTCTATGCTTTTCAAAATTATTTGCACTAAGTAATTCATAGCATGATAATAATAATACTGTGGCTAAGGTTCCATCTGAAGTTGCTTCATTTTTATCTTGAAGCATTTTTAAAAGCATGGTACAAGACCGAGAAACTAATTGATCGACGATCTCTGTTGGAGCGGCTTTCCCTGTAATCAGCGCCATTGAAGTGGCAGCATATGCCAATATTGTTGTTAGTATTGCTGGATATTCCATTGCCATTTGTGGTAATAATACTTTGAAAGGATTGTCCTTATAAATATTGGATGGGGCAGGAACCAAATTTTCGGCTGCAACATTTACCCAAAAATGCATCAATTGTTTGTAATAAGGAACTTGATTCAAAAGTTCTGGTAGCATATCCAACAGAGGAGGGATTGTATCAAAATAATACTTCAACTGTTGAACTAAGGCAGTAGATGAGGGACTATTATCTAAATCCATTGGTACCTGCTGAATATCTTCATCTTCTTCAAGCTCGAGCTTAGGACTATTAGGATCTCTTTTATGAAAATTTGGAGCACTTCGAAAGGGAACTACACTGGATCCATAGAATCCGAGCATTGGCTTCTGTTTTGGCATATATGCTTCCACTTTGGCCAAGTCATTAGAATAATTTTCCAAAAATTCCTCATCAATTTTACCAGGACTTTCGAGTAAAATACTAGGTATTGAAAGGTTTGGAGAAACCGGTGGCATAGACCCATTTGAGTTCTTCCTATCTTCCCTATTTGCAGACATGAACTTGCTGAAAATTTCCGAATTTTGTAAGCCCAACAGTTGACTTCCTCCATCGATTATTTTTTCCAAAGCATTAGATAAGCTTTCAATACCATTGTTTAACTCAGGCATATTGTTAAATACATTATTGAATGATTCGTTGTTTGTATCTCTATCTGGTAAGTGCCTCAACGTACTTGCCGAAGGGCTAACTATTGGAATATCATTATCATCAAAAACGGAACTATCAAGGGCAGCTCCGGTATTACTATGAATGGTATTAAGAAAGTCTCTCAAAGCCGGAGGAGTTTGCAGCACTACGGGTTCAATAGTATGGACATTTTCATTCTGTTCTTTTCCCAATGATACATCATTATTCTCCATCTTAACTTGTGGACTGTCACTTCCGACCCGTTCACTTATCATACTGTTTCCCAGTTCCAGTTGTGTCATCTCATCACTTGTATAGTTGAGAGACTTACTATAAGCCATAACTGACTGTAAAGACAGCTTGTTTGGCTTCTTAGCATTCGGAGGATCACCACTTACACTATTTCGTCTTTTGGCATTCTTATAAGGTCTGCCTCCCCACGTTAACTTAATTGAATAGTCACAATTTGTAGCCGTTTTAACGCAATATGAACATTTAGGCTTTTGTTCGTCACATTTTATTTTCAACCGCTTACAGTTATGACATCCTTTTCGAGATCTTTTTATCACGCTTTTACCTTCCAGCGTCTTTACACCTTTTGGCATGGCGGTTTACTCTAAGGAATTATCAAACTTATCGCACTTATCGATGGGAAGAGAATTCCGATACTCTTCTTTTTATAACGGTGTCGTGTGTGTACCACCGAGGTTGGAGAAAAAACGAAAAAAATATATCTATACAATTTCGGTCTGTCTATTTAATATACAAGCTTTTCTTTAGTTAGTTAATTATCTTTTTCAACTGAAACAGCACTATCAAGAAGACTGGATGCCCTTTCAGTTTCCCTTTGAACGTATTTCCGCCCAAAAAGAAGTGTCAACACTTTTTCGTAGAGCCTGAAAAGGTAACTGGCTGCAATCAATAGCCCACCAAGTATGGTTCCAAGTCTAGCAACAAATTGAATAAACGGTAATCTTTTCTCTTGTATTACAAGTTTTATTGGCTCAAATTCGTATCTGAAGTAGATTCCGGGAACTTGATGTGTTGGGCCCGTCCGTTTTGCATCATAAACTTGATGTTGTTCAGTAAGTGAGTATTGGTTGGTATCTATGATAATTCCCAATTTCTGGTATTTAGTGGGCACAACTTTTGTGTAGTATTTATATGCTTGAGTTTGATGTTGGGTAATTTCAGCTGTGAAATCCAATGGATTATCAATTAACGGATAGAAATTACCAAATGAAAATTCTTGAATAACATGAGAAAAGTTTAATGCTTCAAATGGTGTAATTTCCCGATCTCTATACCCAATGCCTTTAGCAGTTATATGGAAATCACCAGAAACTTGATTCACAGGAATAGTCCCAAAGATATGACACGCAGGTCCTTCTTGATCATTGAACCTTTGACCTTCCACATTAAACTCTGCCCTTAAGTTCTCTCTCAAAACATGGTCAAGATCTGGTGTTTCAGTATCATGATCCGGACTATTAATTCTAAACATGGGAGGTACATAAAATAATGATCCTTGGAAATTCAACTGTTCTGCAGCTAAAAGTCGATCATCTGTAATATCCACAACATTAGTATGTATATATTTACAAGGCATTGCAACCACCATGTCAATATTTATCGACAAATCAGTATGAACTTGATCGTCTACAATAAATTGATGGTCAACGTATCCTCCTAAGAATCCACCAACTTCAATCCACAAAACAACTAATCCAAAGAAGTATGTCATGAGTGTGGACATTGCTCCTCTCACCGACCTCACCGTATGCTCATTATCAACTTTTGGAAACGCATCAAACGTCCTAACTTTTGTAGCAAATGAGTCCATAGTTTTAGGCGTTTGAAAAATTATTTATTTCGCATATTCAGTCTGTTATATATTTTATATACAAAGAAGAACCTAAACCCGTTTAAGTTCTCTACTATATCTATAACACTCTCTAAAGAGTCTTCTTCTTCTAAAAATATAGTCCAGATCAGGAATTCCAGATGCGTTATCATAAATCCAACCTTCATTATCTTGTTTGATGATAAAAACACCACTATTCATCAAGCCTCTATCTACGAGAAATGATTTGGGATCTTTATCAATAATCCAAGCATTGGCAAAACTTATTTCAAATTTCCAGTTATCAGGGGGGTGTACCTTAGATAAGTTCAGTACACCAACTGGGGTCTTTCCACTTAATCTTGTATGATCTTTAACATCAAATAAACTAGTGCTATAGTTATATAATGAATAACCATCACTTGTGGGAGTTCTATATTGCAATTCGAAAACTTCAATATGTCTAATTTCAGGAGATTCTGCAACAATAATATCACTTCTTTCAATTTGCTGGAGTTTTGGAACTGGACTTGTGGTTGATTTTGGACGTGGTGGTAACGGTGGTTTGGATTTGTTCGTTTTCTTTGGTGCAATTGATTGGATATACTTCTTGCTATTAGGGTGACATAATAGAATTATTGACCATCCACTTTGAATAAATATTAATCTCCATGGAATATACTTTCCTAAAACTACTATAATACCAGTCATAACCACCAAGCCATAAACTATTAATGTACTTAATTTTTCATCTTTAAACCCAGCAATATCGTAATAAGTATCTTCTGCTTTATCCATACCTTTCAAGATATCAGTGGTTAAATTTTGTAAATCCCTCATATTCATCATAAGATTCATTTGTTTCTTTATTTTCTTATTCCTTTCACTTTTTTCTTTATGTTTCTCTAACTGTTCTGGGGTATTAAGGTTAAGTGATGTTGAAGTACTTGAAAGAGCTAATGGTTGAAAAGCAGAAAAAAGTGATGATGAATCAGATGATCTGCTACTAACAGGCCCCAACATATTCTCATTGGCCTCCAATGCTGATATATAGTCACTACTCAAAAGATCATCAATAATACTATTGCTTTCGGAATCTTGGAAAAATTCCCATATAGATTGCCCTCTTTTTTTAACTTTAATTAATTCAATACCTTGCATTGGATGGCAATAAATGTATCCAGGTAATAAAACTCCCAATATAATGAAAAGCAATGGATAAGCTAAAACCAAATGTGGCCATAAACAAATAGATGTATATAAAAATAAGTAGCATAATGTCTTGGTAGGTTTTTTCCATGTGATGATATGAATAACACCATATTGAAGGGCAAAGAAACCAGTCATCTTTGAACTCAATTTTTTGAAATTAGATATCAATAACCTTACAGAAAGATTGGACTTTTTAGCTCTTTGTTGATCATTTATTCTTTCATTAAGAGCTTCTGATTCTACCGAGCCATCATTCATAGTATGTTTTAACATTCTATCAAAAAGTTTGTCCATAAAATGTTGTGTCATTGGAGCATTTTGGTCGCTAGATGTCTCTGCAATCTCATGAAGAGCTTTCAATTCCTCTTCTGTATAAACAGAATCTCCTTCCTTATTTAATTTGTCCATCCCCATACTTAACAATGCTGCTGCAGTACCTGCTGCAAACCCCCTATTCTCCGTAGGATGCTCACGAGCAATGGTACTAGCTGACTCATGAGCCTTTGCTAACAATTTACCTGTCTTATCTTTGTACGATCCAGATATACTTCTACTCATACTCAATAATTAAAAACCTGCTAATTTATGGAGATGATTTACTCACATGAAAAATCAAGTGTGAGTGATTCCCCCATTGTTTGAAGTTGCGAAAAGGTTTATTGCAGATAAGAAATGAATGTTAATAAAGTTTACTAGTGAAACTTATCTCTATATTCTATAAAAGGGATTAAAAAGACAATTAAAAAGAGAATAGTATTTGATTATATTAGAATTGATCACAAACTTCTTCTAGTAAATCGATATTAAGCAAGTCACTACCTAAGGAAACTAGATCTGTGTTTTGGCTGTCTCTCAAGTAGCCTGGATAGTTGATATGTTGCCAGAATCTGGTTTTTAAACCGTATTTATGAGCAATTCGGATATGTTCAGATAATATTTTCTTTTCTATTTCATTGAAAGAACCTCTTTGCATGCTTTCTTGACTTCCAAAAAGTTTGGTAAAGGATGAAGAAGCAATAATGGAGTATTTAGCTTGTTCTTCCATTACTTCTACAGTAGCAGATTCATTGAAGGAGTCCAATTTTCCATCTAATGAAACGTATCTTGTTTCTTCAGCATAAACTAATTCAGTTGGTAAGTTACCAGTCAAAACAATAGTTAATGGGCCTTGTTCCCATTTCCCTGCACTTTCATTGTAGTAAGTTAAGTAACCATTATCAATGAATGGTTGTAAAAGGGGTTTAATAGCTTTATAGGTACTATTGGCCTCGGTTTTAGTATCCAAGAAAAGATAGAAAGTGGACCCAGCTGCACCATAAAACACACCATGTGCATCTTGATTTTCACCAACTTCAGTAGAATATTCAGGATTAGCATCTTGTAATAAACTAAAGAGAGGATTCAAGTAAAGATTGGATAATGTCCAGGTGTTGTTTAAATAGTTCAAATCATGACCAACATAAACAGATGTACTGTTGAAATCTTGAGTCAAAGTAGTTTTTTCACCAGTGGAAGTAGTATCTGTTTTAGTTTGAGTGAAGTCTTCATCAAAAGCCCAAATATCAGCTTCAACAGATTGTACACCTTTTAAAAGAGATGAAAATAATGGAATATCCCTCCAATAATCGTTATGACTATGTAATCCTTTAACGAAAACATTTTCGGTAATACCTTTAACAGTAAGAAGTGGATTTTGAGCTGCAAGTTCAATGGCAGCAGGACTAACTGGTAAAATTGACATGACTTAAGACAAATAAGATGATGTGATTGGAATTACTGGTTTAAAAGGCATTTCCGGGCCTTTTTATACTTGTTCCCTTTTTAGTTTTTTGCAACCTAGAGCACATGGTAGACCTTTGATTTGCCCGAGGCCGTTGGATAGCCAATCTCTAAAAGTCAAAGCAATGACTTATTCGTACATTAGTATGAAACGTGTTGCTGTACAACAATTTGATATATACAGGGTTACAGAATAAAACAAATCAATTTCCTCCAGATTGGCTAAATGGGCTTGGCATTGTATCAGGTTCCCCTATTACTATTAGATTGAGCTACTATACTGCCCAATACCTAGGGAACCGTGGTATTGGAATAATGGCTTAATCATTTCAACGATGTTTTGATTATCTTCTGCATCCTAATTTAATCGATCATAGGCTTAATAATTTAAACGGTTTTTTGGATCGTCGTTTTTGGTCAGCGAACGACTGACATCTTTGGTGTACTTGGAATAACATATCTGGTTTTATACATATCAAGCGGATTTAGCTCAGTTGGGAGAGCGTCAGACTGAAGTACACTTCAGTCCAGTTAATCTGAAGGTCCTGTGTTCGATCCACAGAATTCGCATTTTTTTTTTTAACAATCATAAGTACTAATTATTCAAATTATTAAGCTAAACACCATTGGCTTTATTAATAAGTCATTATTTCATGTATTAAAAGATATATATTGTATATACTTTGTATGCTGTTGGGTCTTCAACTCAGGAAGAAGGGATCATTAAGTAATGTTGTAGCATCAGTTCTTTGTGAAGGATCCCAAATAAAGATTCTTTCTAATAGTTTTATAAATGCAGTTGAGGACTTAGAATCTTCTTTAGAAGACCTTAATTTTAATCTCACTGGTAATGATTTAGATGATATTTTGAACACTTTCTTGGAGTTTATCTGAGAAGTTGTTTGCTGAGCTGCCTGGATTCTCATGTTAAGAAATTGCATATTTATTTTCCCTTCCATATCAAACAAAGTAAACAACAATGTTTTCTTTATTGATTTCTCATCTGCTTTACCAACAGGCAAATTGGATGGGTTTGATATTGCCCTTTCTCCTAATTTATTCAGTGCTCTTTCCTCTCTAATAGATTTCAAAAGAAAATTTCTTTGTTGTAAGATCAATGAACTTTTTGGAGCACCAAAAAGCTCGATAATTAATGCAATTTGTTCCAATTCGTTCTTACCAGGTAATAATGGTTCTCCGGTAAATAATTCGGTTATAATACAACCAAATGACCAGATATCAATCATTTTGTCATATTTGGCTCCTAAAATGACTTCCGGTGCTCTATAAAACCGAGATTGGATATAGGAAAATGTTACTTCATTTTTAAAACAAGATGTTCCGAAATCAACTATTTTGACTATCAAATCATTTTCAGTTAAATTGGATAGTTTTGATGCAGGTGGGAGTTTAATCATAATATTCTCCGGTTTAATATCACAGTGTAATACATTCATTGAATGAATATATTCTAGACCAACAAGAATCTTCTTCATAAAGATTCGTAGTAAATTAAGTGATAATCCCTTGAAATGTACAATTTCTAACATAGAGTAAAGATTAAGTGATAAAGCTTCTGTAACAATACACATATGACCTCTAAAATTAAAATGATCATAATATGTTAGAACAGGACAACTCTTATTTCCATATTCTTCTAAATATGGATCATCCATTGGCATTTTTGATGCTACCTTATTCAAATGCTGTAACATCTTAATCTCATACACGGCCTGTACAGACCAATTCAAATCATTATTAATGATTTTAATGGCTACAATCTTATTTTTATCGCCGCCAGCAGACGAATATTTCTTATCCCAACACTTTACAACATTACCAAAAGATCCATTCCCAAGAACTGATGAAATCTCATATCTATATTTAATATGATCTTTAGGTATAACCACATAATTACCCGAATTATCATCAAATCCATAATTATTATTATAATTTCGAATATTTATACGTCTATTGGCTTGTTCAGAAAGATCTGGTAGACAATATATGTCTTTTCTCCTTAATATTTCACCTCTTTCATAAATATCCAATGAAGATGAACTATTCTCATTGGAATTCATGTATGATATTTCGTCACTTGTTTTTGATTCATTAACATTAAATTCATTACTTTCCATCTCTTCAAACAACTCTGGATCTTCATCATAAAGTATGCCATAAAGTTCTTCTAATGACTCAATTCTATTATCCTCACAATCTACCAGACTTATTGGATTAGAATTCTTTCTAGTATGTTGAATATTTATTGACCTTGTATTTTGGAGTTTTTGAGAACGGATCATTGGGTGTGGTTTAGATTTTGAATCATTATATAATCTTGTGTACACATCTTGATTGGAAGAAGACCTTGGGAAAGATCTGGGAGCGGGTCTTTTGGAAGGAGATTCATTGTGATGATCAACTCGTGTTCTTGGTTTCTCGTAATCTAAATTTGTAATATCCAGTGGTTGTTGATTCAAGGACATTATTCTCCTATTTGATACGGAAGAATATCCTTGATCGGAAAAATCTTTCATTGAACGTGAATTCGTCAACCTGGGCTTACGTTGTTGTATTGGAGACGCATTAGCACTAAAAGGATTTGAATGTTTTCTCATTGAAGAAGATGATGTATCTTTCATATATGATAATTCAATACTTGATCTGGAATCGACAATGCTCAGTTTAGGATACCTCTTCCCTGTCAGTGAAACCCTAGTATTAACTACTCTTGTTGGTGTCCTTGTCACATGCAAACCGCTAGATATATTATTAGTAGATGTAGATTTGGGGATATTAGAAGCTCCTCTTACTTCGGCCCTTCTACTAGTCGATAGGTTAGGCAAACGAGGTACAGTAGTTTTACTATGCCCGGAAATGCCCCTATTAATCCTGGGTGATTCTATATCGATCTTAGAAAACCTATCTTCAATCCCTGATGATGGGTTTTGTATAGGCATAGTGAACAACAAAAAAAACAGAACCTTTAAACTAAATCTCGAAAATATTTGTTGACGATTTTGCAGTTACACGTTTGATTTGAAACGCCAACAATGAAGCTCAAGTTGTACACTCAAGACCCCCAGGCGTTAAGGACAACGTTGTCATTGATTGTACCGTCACGAAAGTTTGTGACATTGAAATTTACACCCGAAGTTTTGTATTTAGTACTGACAAACGAAGGGTCAATAACACAAGAACCTCAAATCTACTGTAAATTCAAAACAGCGTCTTTATTCAATCAAATACAAATTGAAAGCTTAAAAGATGATACGATACTGTTGGAGATAAATGCTGAACTGCTACTTCAAGCATTGAGGCAGTATGATAAGGCTAATGCCGATGGGTTGAATATAAGGCTTCAAAAAAAAGATTCAGAATCGATTAGCTTCGATAATGGAAGAGCTGCATCGTTGGCTTTGTTCTATTCACATGTGAACTCCAACTCCAACACTGTAAATAACACGTTCAAGATTCCTGTAAATATACTAAAGACATCTGTTGATGTTAATGGTCCTGATTTATCAAGGATTGATCTTTTTACTTATCTTCCCAATGAATTTGTCACTACTTACAAAAGGTTAGATAAATTTCGAAAATCTACAACAAATGAAAACTTATCCATAAAGTGTAGTAGAAGAAATGGAGGATTCTTGGGATTTTTATTAGAGGAAGAAGGTAAATATAGAGTGACAATTAGTTGGAATGAAGGGCTTGATGTTAGAAAACCTTCACAATATGGTCTTCAAACAATGGATCTGGTATTCCTGGATCTTTTCGTTTCCCGTCCAGATGATGAAACTGTGGATAATAATGATACAACTGAAGATAAAACCATTACTGTCAAGTTGAAAGATTGGAAATTGGCATCCAAAATAGTTGCAAATTGTAAAACTGTCGTATTTCTTATGTCTCAAGATGAAGCTTGTGTATTACATTGTTTATTGGATGATTCCAACGATGTAGAGATATTATACTATATTAATGCATTAAGAGTAAGAACAATAATAGAAGAATAATCATCAAGTCTGACTCAAAACATGACTCAGTCGCACAGATTTAAATTGAAAATATTGCAAGTAATTTTTCAGTTTATACAACTTTAATCATGACTGATCAAAGGACTTTAGAACGTGAACAACCTAATTATTTTGGTGCTGGACCTGCTTTATTACCCACTGATGTTTTACAACAAGCTGCTTATGATTTAATTAGCTATAATGGAGAAAATTTGGGTATCGGTGAAATCTCCCATCGTTCTAAACCTGCCATTAAAGTCATTGATGATACTAAAGACAATTTGATCAAATTATTCAATATTCCTGATACCCATGAAGTATTTTTTATGCAAGGTGGTGGTACTACAGGATTTTCTACTATTGCTTATAATTTAATGGCCAATTATGCTACGAAAACCAATGGTAAGAAAGGGAAAGCAGCATATGCTGTTACAGGATCTTGGTCAAAAAAATCTGCTGAAGAAGCTAAAAGATTAGGATTTGATGTTGATGTTGTTGTTAATACTAAAGATATAAAGTTTAGTGACATTCCACCGTATTCAGAATGGAAACCTATTGACAAGGAAAACACTGCTTACTTATATGTATGTGATAATGAAACCGTTAATGGTAATGAATTCAAATCTATTCCAACTTCTGAATACCTTCCAGAAAATGTGGAACTTGTCGCTGATATGTCATCTAACATTTGTTCTAAACAGATTGATATCTCCAAATATGGTCTTATTATGGCTGGTGCCCAAAAAAATATTGGTATTGCTGGTTTAACTATTTACATCATCAAAAAATCTTTATTGGAAATGGCTTCTGATGATCAGTTAACTGAATGGGGTATTCCATTAACGCCAATTGCCTTCCATTACCCAACAGTTGTTAAAAACAATTCTGCTTACAATACAATTCCAATTTTCACTTGTCAAATATTAAAATTAGTTACTAGCAAACTTTTATCAGACGGTGGTATTGAAGAAATTGAAAAAATAAACAAGAAAAAAGCCCAAATATTATATGATGCTTTGGTTTCTCATCCAAACTTTTATAACTTGGCTGTGAAAAACCCAAATATTAGATCAAACATGAATGTGGTTTTCACAATTGTCAATTCTGAATTAGAATCCAAGTTCATTGAAGAAGCTGCTGCTAAATCTTTAACTGGTTTAAAAGGGCATAGATCAGTAGGTGGTATGAGGGCTTCTATTTATAATGCAGTAAGCTTAGAAAGTGTTGAAAAGCTTGTTGATTTTATTAATGAATTTGCCCAAAATAATAGTTAGTTTTATAACAAGTTTAGTTCTTTTTTGCAACAATAAAAAATTTTCGCATTTCTTTGCTGTAAGATCAATGTTGAAACATGGTTCAATTACTCTGTGTATAAGGAGTAATTGGGAGTTATATGGAGCTCTAAGACTTCGAAGATATTTTAAAACTTCCCACAAGTTATTCAATGCTAATAATGTAACTATACAAGACAAAAAGATCAACCTAGACAGAGAAAACCATATAAAAAGAATTCAAGAAAGACTTGATAAAATACCCCAAAAAAACTATAGAAATTTCAGTGTAGTTGCCCATATTGATCATGGAAAGTCAACTTTATGTGATAGAATGTTGGAATTGACTGGGGTGATCCAACCTGGTACAAACAAACAAGTTTTAGATAAATTGGATGTGGAACGAGAAAGAGGAATCACCATCAAAGCTCAAACATGCTCTATGTTTTACACTGATCCAAATACTCAAGAGGATTACTTGATTCATTTGGTTGATACTCCTGGTCATGTGGACTTTAGATCAGAAGTGTCAAGATCATACGCTTCTTGTGGAGGAGCGTTACTTATAGTCGATGCATCACAAGGAGTCCAGGCTCAAACAGTTGCCAACTTCTTCTTAGCATATAGCATGGGATTAAAACTTATTCCTGTTATCAATAAAATAGACTTGGATGCTGCTGATATTCCAAGAGCAATAGAGCAAGTGGAATCCACTTTCGAATTGCCAGGTGATGAATGCATTCCCATAAGTGCCAAAACTGGCTTAAATGTCGAACAGATTCTTCCTAGAGTTATAGAAGAGGTCCCTGCTCCTAATGGCGATGAATCAAAGCCTTTGAAAGCTCTCTTAGTTGATTCATGGCATGATCCTTACGTTGGTGTGGTGATGTTGGTCCATATTGTTGATGGTGTCATGAAAAAAGGTATGAAATTAATATCTGCTCATTCTCAAAAACGTTATGAAGCAAAAGAATTAGGTATAATGTATCCAGATAAACTTCCCATGGCACATTTAAAAGCAGGTCAAGTTGGTTATATTATTCCTGGCATGAGGAATCCTAGAGAAGCCCAAATAGGTGATACTTTCTTTCAAGCCGGTAAGCATGAAGGTTTAGAACCACTTCCAGGTTTCCAAGAACTAAAACCTATGGTTTTTATGGGTGCCTTTCCTGCCGATGGTAAAGAGTTTAAGGCAATGAATGATCATATCGAAAACTTGGTATTAAATGATAGAGCAGTAACTTTAGAAAAGGAAACTTCTGGTGCTTTAGGTTTAGGTTGGAGACTTGGATTTTTAGGTTCATTACATGCTTCTGTCTTTCAGGAAAGACTAGAAAAAGAATATGGGGCAAAGATTATTTTAACAGCACCAACGGTTCCTTATAAAATTGTATATAGAGATGGAACTGAAGAAATTATTACAAACCCATCTCAATTTCCAAGTTACAATCAAAATATTGAATCTATTATGGAACCATATGTTGAGGCAATCATGACTATTCCAGACGAATATGTAGGTGTTGTCATGTCTCTATGTGAGAATAATAGAGGAATCCAATCGGATCTCGAATACTTGACTACTGGTCAAGTTTTACTTAAATATGAAATTCCATTAGCTCAACTTGTTGAAGATTTTTTTGGAAAACTTAAAGGATCTACAAAAGGTTATGCTACTTTGGATTATGAAGATATTGGTTATAGAAAGTCTGATGTGGTAAAGATGGAATTGTGTGTCAATACTGAGCCACAGGATGCCTTAACACAAATTATGCATAGATCACAAATTTCAACCAAAGGAAGGGCGAACGTAGAAAAGTTTAAGAAATTTCTTAGATCACAATTATTCGAAGTTGCAATTCAAGCAAGAGTTAACAATAAAGTTATTGCAAGAGAGACTATTAAAGCTAGAAGAAAGGATGTCACCCAAAGATTACATGCGGCAGATATTTCTAGGAGGAAGAAATTGCTTGAGAGGCAAAAGGAAGGTAAGAAACAAATGAAATCAACCGGAAGAGTGACTATAAACCATAATACATTTCAAGAGTTCTTGAGAGCTAATGATTAAAAGTAAAATATTTTTATTAACTTATAAATAGTATAAATTAAATTAATTCAAGAATTTCTTGTATATAATGTTTTCAGTTTCATCTACAAATCTGTATCCAAGAGTTTTAAGGAAACTTTGGAAGTCTTCTTCTGTTGTTTGTTCTGGTGTCACAATACCACAAAGGACCTTCCCAATATCATTACCATGGTTTCTGTAATTAAACAAAGTAATATCCCAGTCTGGTTGAAGAGACCTTAAAAAGTTCGTTAAAGCCCCTGGTCTTTCTGGAAATTCAAATTGATACACTCTTTCTCTAACGATTTTATTTGGTTTAGAACGAGTAAAGCTACCACCAATTAAGTAACGACCATGACTTTTGGCTATCTCGTTATTCGATATATCAACAACATCATAATTATATTCTTCACTAGTCATTTGGTCGATAATATTTTGTAAGTCATCTTTTCTATTAACATTGAAACTTACAAAAATGTTTGCAGGATCACTATTATTGTATCTGTAACTAAATTCAGTGATTGCTCTTGGGTCAATAATGGATTGTAATTTGGCAAACTCACCTGGTCTTTCTGGAATACTAACAACCAATGAAGCTTCTTTTCCTTCACCTAAAACAGCTCTTTCGCTCACAAATCTTAATCTATCAAAGTTCATATTAGCTCCACTTAAAACTGAAACATAGTTCTTATCACTGTGATTAACATCTTTATGCATTGAAACATATTTGGTAACACCAGCAACTGATAATGCACCAGAAGGTTCAACAATAGATCTTGTATCTTCAAATATATCTTTAATGGAAGCACATAACTCATCCGTCAGAACCAAAACAACTTCATCTACATGATCTTTACAGATTCTCCAAGTTTCGTCACCGAGAATTTTAACAGCTGTACCATCAGCGAAAACGCCAACCAGATCTAATTGTTCAAGGTTTTCGGACTTTTGGGATTCAAAAAGAGCATTGGCATCATAAGTTTCAACACCAATAATTTTAACATGAGGAGCAATTTTTTTCAAATAGGCACCAATACCTGCAATTAAACCACCTCCTCCAACAGGGACAAATACAGCATCTAATTTGTCTAATCTTAACTGCCTACTAAGTTCCAAAGCAATAGTACCTTGACCAGCAATAACATAAGGATGGTTGAATGGAGGAATGTTAGTCAAGTTGTTCAATATACTTAATCTATCACATTCTTTTTTGGCCGAATCAAAATCATCCCCATATAAAACAACTTGTGAACCTAATCTTGAGACATTTTTATATTTAATGGATGGTGTAGCTGTTGGCATTACAATGGTGGCAGGAATTCCCAATTTATTAGCTGAAAAGGCAACACCTTGAGCGTGGTTACCTGCTGAACAAGCAATAACACCATCTAAATCGAAGTCCTTTTTGGAATGTAAATGGGCTATCATATTATAAGCACCACGAAGCTTGAATGAAAACACAGGCAATAAATCTTCTCTCTTTAAGAATAAATTTGTTCCTAATTTGTGTGAGAGATTCACGGCATTATCAAGTGGTGATCCTGCCTCATCCACAACATCATAAACCCTTGATGTCAAGATTAATTTGATATAATCTGGCTTCCCATCTGCTCCAAAATCTGCTTCATCTAATTCAGGAAACTTGTCTTTAAAGGATACTTTTTGTGCCAACCCCCTTAATTGGGTCTTATTGTATGTATTTCTAAAACTTCCACACCTTAAGTTTGCACTTTGTATAAAAGATTTCTTCCACATTCGTTCTGATTAATATTGACTCATAAATAATTTTTCACTCAATTATTCTCAATCTCCAGATTTTCCTGGCAAAAATTCTGTCATCTTTAAACCTTCGAATTTAGTTTGATAAAATATTCTTTCCAAGTAAAAAATATAGAATAGGTATTCAAGAGTAAATATCCACTACTTCGATCAAAACTAGTTGCCGAATTTATTGCTTTTGTCGAATTCTATTCCTATTCAATGGTTGAGAAGCATATTTTTTATCGTACTTTTTAATATAACATCAACTGAAACTCCCCTCTTAAACATACTAGTAGTACCAAATACATTGAACAGCATTCTAGATGTTAATCTAGATTTTTTTTTGCATGCCAAATTGCAACAGTCACAGTGTTATAGTTTCCTAATTTTGGCTGCAAAAATTGACCCGCAACCCAGTTTTAAGTATGTTGAGGGTATGGGGTGGGGTGAAATATGTCTTACCGTTAGTATATCTTAAAGTGCAAGTGTCTATTAAATTCTTTCTGGTGTAAGATGTTTTCGGATGGTGTGTTTGTGGACTCGAGAGAGACAAGTAGTGAGTCAGTCTCTCTGCTACTGTGGGAACAATGTACAGAAACAACTCATTTGGGAAGCAACACAGATTTAAAAGTTGATAATACAGAAGGTATGGACCTTTTTGCTATATTGAATACACCTTACGTTGAACCCAAGACAATAAGAAATATCCATCGTTATAGCTGGAAAAGTGTTGATTCAAGCTCAAGTCAAACACCAATATCGTCTGACAACTTTACAACTGATATTTGGAGTATATTATCAAGGAACAACCTGGACAGTCTTTTCGATCAAGAGGTTAAGACACCAATTTCATCACAAGTTTACTCGAATCAAAATCCCAGTAGAACTTTTGAAGGTAGTGCTAGTTCAAGAATGGGCAACAATGAAAATACACCACTTGAAAATAATCCGCTTGATCATAATACTTTATATGCACAATTGTTATCATTAGAGGCTAATGAGCCACCTGATCATTCCGATGATATAAATACCACAGTTAGACCATTTAATTTCCTGATTCCTAGCGATTTGAATGTTAGTGTGTACGATGGTACGGTTGATGATGCCTTAGATTTTTCACCTGGTAGCATTTTAATTCATGAAGGGCATTCATCACAGGTCAAGAAAATAGGGCAGATATCTCTAAAGAGGAGCACATATTCTAACTCTAAGTATATACACCAACTGGTTAGACGAACAGTACTAAATGAATGGAATAATATTCGTCCTAGATTAAAAGATGATGTGGTATATATCCAAGAGTCAAAAAACCATATTCTAGTTTGGAAACCACTATCAATTTATTCTGCTTTTACATCGAACAAAATCAAAATAGTTGATAATATTGATGTTCCATCTACATCCTGTTTCGGAAAAATCAATATGAGGAATAAAAGGGCATGGTCAAGGTCCCCTAATAAATCAAAGAGAATGAGGCTCTAACCTAGCTTGTCTACAAAAATATATGATATACTATGCTTTTGACGGTACACGACCACTTGGATAGCACTGTTTCAACAGTTGTTTATTTATCAACAAGACCAATGTTGGAATACTTATCAGTTAGAATGCTTCAATTCTTTGTTAAAGTTGTTTTAGTATTTCTTTGTATTGTTTTCAAATAGTTTTAGATGTAATTATTTAAAACTGTGAAATTTGCAAAATGGTTGCAAATAATTTTTATTAGAAAGAAGATTGAAAACCTAATATATAATATTTTGTTGACGAAATAATTCAATACTACTTTTTGAACGGTATTCTAGAAAGTATATTTGAAGATTGGTACTAATAAGTTTTGACTAGGAATAGGATACTATGCTTTTTAAATCTAGTATTACGTGAAATTAAGAATAGAGCATCTAAAATTACAATCATATTAACTCTCAAGAAATGGTCCCTTGGCCCAGTTGGTTAAGGCGTGGTGCTAATAACGCCAAGATCGGCGGTTCGATCCCGCCAGGGACCATTCTTATTTCAACGGGCGTGTGGCGTAGTTGGTAGCGCGTTCCCTTAGCATGGGAAAGGTCTCCGGTTCGACTCCGGACTCGTCCATATTTTTTGGGAACTGACCATTGGATAGTGCTTGTAAAGCAGAAACTAAATTTTTAAACGTTGACAGTCTTGTACATGTACACCAGCTAATAACAGTTTCATAACCCCCTTGCTAGGATTGTGGAATGGTATTGTTATAGTTCAAATCTACAGTAATCGAAGGATTCAAATTTTCAGTCTCGAAAAAATTTACGTCGAAAAAAAAAAGATCAATTCAACAAGTTCTCATAAAGATGGATTCACCTTTGTCCCTAACTATTGGGGCTCGTATGAGTGCCTTTTTAAGTACAGCTGAAGATTACAACAAGCACAGGAAGGGTTTGAATAGAAGTTTGTTAAAATTGCGTCATGAATTAAACCTTGTTACCAGAGATACTAAAAACTATAAATCCAAGCTTTCAACCATTACTGCTGAAGATTACAATAAAAATTCAGCTTTTGGATTATTAGTTTTACTCACGGCAGAAAGAGATCATTTACATTTCTTGGAGATCAAAAGTATGTTGGAAATCAGTAATGAAGGTGTTTCTTCATACAAGAATTTAATGATAAGTAAATTGAAGAAATGTTGCTCCAACACTAAAAAGTTATTGGAAATTACCGCCAACGAAACTGATGATTTGAAATTAATAGAAATAAACCTTTACGATTCTTTAAATGAAGGAACTTTGGCTATACAAAAGAGAAGATGGGAAAAGGCATTACATTTATTCTCAATATCTAGATGTGCCTTAGACTTTTTATATAACCATCCAGATTGCAAATTTGATAAAACATTCATAAACGAGCTTATTGAGACTTTGGTTGACCCATCATTAAGTTTGTCTATTTCTCAATTAGAGATTAAATCCACTGATTTGAAATCTATGTCTAAAAAGTTTTGTCAAAAGTCAAATTCAAGGTTAGTTAATCTAATTCAAAAGTATGATGCATCTTTTGTTTCTGAAATATCAACATCTGTTGAATTAATTGACTCCATTACTTGGAGAAATCACAAGGCAAATTTGTACAATAATGAAATTGCTTATAAAATCATGGAATTAACAAAACCAGATGTTGTTGAGAATAAATCATTAGAATCCTTTGATAAGTTTATCAGTGAATGGACAAGTGTTTTGGAATTACATCAAGCCGACTTAAATAAGAACATTGATGAAGATGACCAAGAAAAGATTCAAGATAGAGCCATTTTGTTGACATTCATCAACTATAATTTATTATTTACAAAAATTAGAAGAGATTTATTATTGATTGAAGATTTATCAAAAGATTTTGAACAAGCTTCTAAACATAAAAAATTAATCATCAATAAAGATATTACAAGAATATATTTAGCTACCCATAAAGTAGTGGAAGAAATTAAAGAATTACCTGGTGTTTACAATGATAGCGAATTATCAGATTCATTGGAAAATATGAACCAATATTTTACTTGGAAGAGATTAATAAGATTATCTAATTCTTTCTTATTAAATGATAAATTCCTTGAGAGTTTGAAAGTATTATACTTAATAAATGAACAAATACAAAAAATACAAGTGTTATTCCCAGTGGAGGATTTCCCATATAGCATTACAAGTAATGAAGAATTCAACCAGTTTAAATCTGAATTTAATGATATTTATTTAAACAACCAAATCTTAGGACAATTTTCATTTGAAAGTGACAAGAATCCTGGATTTATCATTGAAAAGATGAATTTATTCCCAATAAACAATAGAATTGTAAATTTGGGTAAGACTGTTTCACTTTCTCCAATGTTACCTAAACCAGTATTATTTGATGTAGCATTTAACTATATCAACTATCATGGATCCGACTCAAAATCCAGTAGTGTAGAGCCAACTGAAACCACATCCTTATCAAATACATCGGATAATTCCAATGATAAAAAGAAATCCTTTTTTGGTATCTTTGGTCGTAATTAAATAAATAAATAAATGTCACCATAATTTGCAATCAATTAATCTTTCTCGCGTAGTGAAAAATCTTTATAGTTGAAACTTTAATGGGTCTGACTAGCACGTTAATAATTTGTGTTCTAGGCCTCTATGGATCTTTTATAACATGGTCAGTATTACAAGAAAAGATAAATACAAAACCCTATGGAGATAATGAATACTTCAAGGCCCCTTTATTTGTAAATAGTATCCAATGTTTGTTTGCAATCGTGGTTTCTTTTATTTACAGCAAAATGTCGAGTAACAACAACCCGTTTCTGATATTCACAAGAAATGATAAACATGCAAGTCTATTCTACTTTAAAAAGTTTTTACTAATTTCACTTTCCTCGAGTATTTCCTCCCCAATTGGTTATCAATCATTAGCTCATGTTGATTTTTTGATTTACTTATTATGCAAATCATGTAAATTGATTCCATTAATGGTTGTTCATTTTGTATTCTATAGAACCAGATTCCCAGCTTATAAGTATGTTGTGGCATTAATGGTAACATGTGGAGTTTTGGTTTTCACATTAGCTAAAACATCATCTAAAAAGAGTAATAATGATGGTCAAACAATATTAGGTATGGCCCAGTTATTCCTCTCTATGATATTAGATGGATTGACAAATTCCACACAAGATCAATTGTTCAAAACACAGAAGGATATAAAGGCTAAATTCAAGGTTAATGGGACTGTTTTGATGTGTGTTTTAAACAGTTTTATGCTTGTTAATACTTTATTATATGCACTTATATTCAATTATGAAAAAGAGATTAATGATCCCATTAAATTCATCAAAAGATACCCACAAGTATTGCAAGATATCTTGATTTTTGGCATTTTTGGATCATGTGGCCAGATTTTTGTATTTATTATCTTGGAAAAGTTCGATTCTATCATTCTTGTAACTGCAACTGTTACTAGAAAGATGTTAAGTATGGTTCTGAGTGTCTTATTATTTGGCCATTCATTGAATAGTCAACAGATTTTGGGTGTAGCCTTGGTGTTTATTGGAATTGGATACGAGGCTCTAATAAAGATAATACCACAAAGAAACCCATCCATTGAAAAGAAAATACAATAAGTATTAGATATAAATTTTATAGATATATAGATCACGATTTCGCAAACACATAAAAAAAACAAATAGAAGAAACTCATGCTAATTACACATCCCAGCGTGATGCTAAAGAACATACGATGGATGGAAGCGCTACTTGACGCTTGTAATTTCTTAAGTCGACTTTTTCCCAAGGTGTTTTGCAGTGTGACGCTAACGTGGGCAATATATGCATTACTTGATATTTGTTATGTAAATATTTATATTGGACTTAAAAGGCCTTTGTTAAGTACAATTCTATCGATTGGTGGATTCATGCTATACCTTTCGTGCATCTACACATATTTCATGATTGTGTATGTGGGTGGCGGTAGTCCCTCTGATTTTGAAGAGATGAAAATCAGGAACATCGATCTGTTGAGGTCGAAGGACAACGTTACTATTGATAGTAATGGAAGTGACGCACCAATAAGAGAGAGAGAACAAGAAGAAGAAGAGGAAGAAGAAAACTTACTTTCAGAGGAATATCAGGATGAACCACCAGTAAGTTATGTCGAGTTTCATGTGACTAAGCCGGGGGTTTCACCATATAGATATTGTATCAAATGCAAGGTATGGAAACCCGATAGATGTCATCATTGTTCAACATGTAACAAATGCATTTTAAGAATGGATCATCATTGTCCTTGGTTTGCATGCTGCATTGGATATTATAATCAGAAGTTTTTCATCCAACATCTACTATATATCTGTGGATTCAGTACTTATTGTTGTATTATCAGTAGTATAATACTTTATCGGTTTTTTAATAATCAAGAGTATGAACATGATTATTTAACACTTAAATTGGTATTTTTATTCATTCTTTCAATAGTTTTCATGATTTCGATAACAATTTTTGGATTTTTCCTGATATATTTAGTATTAAAAAATCGGACAACTATTGAATTTCAAGATGAAAGATGGTGGGGTGATAAACAACAATACAAGTTTGATTCAGGTAACAATAAAAAATATAATATCTTTGACCTCGGAACATTAAATAATTGGAAAGCAGTTATGGGACCAAATATTTGGTATTGGATATTACCCATTTCTTTTACAAAAAAAGACATTACATCTAAAGTCAATGGTATAAACTTTATGGTTAATGAAGAAACATACGATGAGTTTATTCAAAATATAAGAATCCAAGAACAATTAAACAAACAACTAGCAGATTATAGAGAAAGTTTAAGAAGAGAAAGATTAGCATAAGTCAATAGAATATAATTAATGAGATAAATATATGACATTTGAATAATTAAACAATCCGGGTAATATAATGAAATTTAAGTAAAATTGGTGAGATTTTGAAAGGAAAAGAAAAATATCTTTTTTATCAAAAGGTAAAAACTACAACCATGTATGTTCAGTTACCATTTGATGAGTTAAAGGTTGATGAGAATCAAAAGAAAAGAGTAGCTTACTTCTATGATGCAGACGTCGGGAATTATGCTTATGGTGCAGGACACCCCATGAAGCCTCATAGAATTAGAATGGCTCATTCTTTGATTATGAATTATGGTTTATACAAAAAGATGGAAATTTACAGAGCTAAACCTGCCACTAAACAAGAAATGTGTCAATTCCATACCGATGAATATATTGATTTTTTAAGTAGAGTCACTCCCGATAATTTAGATTTATTTGCTAAAGAACAAATAAAGTTTAATGTTGGAGATGATTGTCCAGTTTTTGATGGTTTATTTGAATATTGTGGAATTAGTGGAGGAGGTTCAATGGAAGGTGCAGCCAGATTAAATAGAGGAAAATGTGACATTGCCATTAATTATGCTGGTGGTTTACATCATGCTAAAAAATCAGAAGCTTCTGGATTTTGTTATTTGAATGATATTGTATTAGGTATTATTGAATTATTAAGATATCATCCAAGAGTATTATATATTGATATTGATGTTCATCATGGTGATGGAGTGGAAGAAGCATTTTATACTACTGATAGAGTCATGACTTGTTCTTTTCATAAATATGGTGAATTTTTCCCAGGGACCGGTGAATTAAGAGATATTGGTATCGGTAAAGGTAAATATCATGCAGTTAATGTTCCATTAAGAGATGGTATCGATGATTCTACTTACAAGTCAGTTTTCGAACCAATCATTGGAAAAATCATGGAATGGTATCAACCTTCAGCGATTGTTTTACAATGTGGAGGTGATTCTTTAAGTGGTGATAAATTAGGATGTTTTAATTTATCTATGGCTGGTCATGCTAATTGTGTGAATTACGTCAAATCATTTGGAGTTCCTTTGATGGTTGTTGGAGGAGGAGGATATACTATGAGAAATGTGGCAAGAACTTGGTCTTTTGAAAGTGGATTATTAAATAATGTCAAGTTACCAAGTGAATTACCCTATAATGAATATTATGAATATTACGGTCCAGATTATAAATTGGATGTGAGACCTTCAAATATGTATAATGCTAATTCACCCGAGTTTTTGAATCGTATCTTGACCAATATTATATCTAATTTAGAAAATACTAAACATGCACCATCGGTACAAATGAATTATGTTCCAAATGATCCTGAAGATTTAGGGGATGTGGAAGAAGACCTGAAGGAAGCTATTGACACTAAAGGTGGCTCCCAACAAGCTAGAGATGAAACGGTCCAACCTATTAATGAATTTTATGAAGATGATGAGAAAGATAAAGGTGAAAAAGATATTACTGATAATAAAGATAAAATGGACGAAACTCCTGATAATAGTGTTAAATTAACAGACGAAGAATTAAAAGAAATCAATGAGTTGAATAAAGATTAAATTGGTTAAATAGACTATATAATGTTTCATATGTAAAATATACTTGGTTGAGAAATTATATTGTGCGAGAGATGACAATATTGAAAAACTAGTCTGACTCAGTAGAATGTTTAAACACTTGAAGATAACAGCCATTAATGGACAGCGATATTATCACATAACAACTAAACCATGTCATAATTTGAAAGACCGTGTGATACCCAGGTATGAGAAACAAGGAAAACTCTTCAATTTGAGTTGGCCTACTAGAAATTCACTACAAAATATTTATATTACAAAGAAGCCATGGGATAGCAGAGTAAGACATTCAATGCTTGAAGTGATCAAATATATTAGTGGTAAATATCCTCACATTAACATTATGGTTCAAGATGAAACAGCAGAAGAATTAAATCATGAGATCCTCAATAATGGCTTGAAATTAGATTCTAATATTGAAATTTACACAGGAGATATCAAAGATATACGATTCAAGACAGATTTATTAGTAACACTTGGAGGAGATGGAACAATTTTGAGGGCAGTATCACAGTTTCTGAATTTTAATGTTCCTCCAATCCTAAGTTTTTCTATGGGGACATTGGGGTTCTTATTACCTTTTGATTTTGAACAACATAAATCTATTATTGATAATGTAGTGAATAATAAAGTTCAAGTGTTAAAAAGACTGAGACTTGAATGTCATTTAGTTAATAATAGTTTTAATAGCAATAGTAGGGCACATCAAGATGGTGAATTGAGTAAAGTACATGCATTAAATGAAATTAGTCTACATAGAGGAAGTAATCCTAATTTGATTTCGTTGGATATTTTTGTTGATAATGAATTTTTAACTACCACTACAGCAGATGGAATAATAATGAGTACACCCACGGGGTCCACTGCATATTCCTTGAGTAGTGGAGGACCCATTATCCACCCATCTATTAAGGGAATAATGCTTACGCCCATTTGTCCCAGATCATTATCATTTAGACCATTGATTCTTCCTTCAAATTCAGATGTAATGATTAAACTCAATCAACGGCTGAGAAATATCTCTGTACAGGTACAAGTAGATGGATTAGAGATGAAAGATTTTAAAAATGGTGACGAAATCCACATCCGCAAGCAGTTGGATATTGATAATAATATTTGGTGTATTGCTAGAAGTGAAAATGATTGGACCAAAGATATCAATGATTTACTTGGATTTAATAAATCGTTTAAGGTACAGATCCGAGGGTAAATTTCTGGGTCGAAAAAATAGGTGGGCCAACCGGAATTCGCATTTTCATGTTGTTTTGACACGAATCCGAATTTCAGAATAAACGCCCATTTTAAAATATAGCCGGAAACTGAGGGTGCAGCAAGGGGTGTACGTATCTAGGGGGTGTAAATGACAATAGAACTGGATATCGTTCCATTAGAACTAAAATTATCCTTGCCACCCACACATACTAATAGTGACTAGAGAAAGGTAACAAGTTTTGCATTTATAAAGTTGAACTTAATGAATACTTGTGAAGTTATATGGGGATTTCTCTCAATTATGTGGCTTTGCTTTTCTCAACGTTATCCGAATTTTGATTTTTTTTTCGGTAGCACTTTTTTTTTTTTAGTTAATCGTAAATCGCACCTGTTAAATCTGCAACTGTAGTCTCGAGAAAAAATGAAAATTTATCCTGAGAGAAAATAAAATTTACAACATGAGTGTTCCGGTTATGTCAGTTCCCAATAAGGCCATTACACAGTCACCATCGACTCAAATGCGTGATACCAATCCAGCCTCTATTTTAACAGAAACTACTAGTGCCACTTGGTTGGCTATTGGTTCTTTAGCAGAAAGTTTGGGTGATTTTGATAAAGCATTGACTTCTTATGACGCTGCTTTAAGGCACTCACCAAATAATCCCGATGGTTTAATTAAATTGGCCAATATCTACCGTTCCAAGGATGTATTCTTCAAAGCGGCTGAACTCTATGAACAAGCACTTAATTTTCATCCAGAAAACGGTGAAACCTGGGGCTTATTAGGACATTGCTATTTAATGTTGGATGATTTACAAAGAGCTTATGCTGCTTATCAAAGAGCCTTATTCTACTTAGACAACCCTAACGTGCCAAAGTTATGGCATGGAATTGGTATTTTGTATGATAGATATGGTTCATTAGAATACGCTGAAGAGGCTTTTGTTAGGGTATTAGAATTAGATCCTAATTTCGATAAATCCAATGAAATCTACTTTAGATTGGGGATTATTTATAAGCACCAAGGTAAGTTAACCAATGCTTTAGAATGTTTCCAATACATTTTATCTAACCCTCCACATCCTTTAACTCAACCTGATGTTTGGTTCCAAATTGGTAGTGTTTTGGAACAACAAAAGGATTGGAATGGTGCTAAAGAAGCTTATGAAAGAGTCTTACAAGTTAACCCTCAACATGCCAAAGTTTTACAACAATTGGGCTGTCTCTATTCCCAAGCGGAAACCGATAATAACTCCGGTTTCCAACAAGATTTAACAGTGGCACTTAAATACTTGACTCAATCGTTAGAAATAGATCAAAGTGATGCCCATTCTTGGTATTATTTAGGTAGGGTGCATATGATTCGTGGAGACTTTAATGCTGCTTATGAAGCTTTCCAACAAGCTGTCAATAGAGACTCTAGAAATCCTACTTTTTGGTGTTCTATTGGTGTATTATACTATCAAATCAGCCAATACCGTGATGCTTTAGATGCTTATACCAGAGCAATCAGATTAAATCCTTATATTAGTGAAGTCTGGTATGATTTGGGTACCTTATATGAAACTTGTAATAATCAAATCAGTGACGCTTTAGATGCTTATAGACAAGCTGAAAGATTAGATCCTGGTAATCCTCATATTAAGGCAAGATTGGATCAATTAATACAATATCAACAAGAAGGTAACACCCATCCTCCACAACCTCCTCCAGTTAGTCAACAACCAAGATTACCTCAATCTATGGTGTTGGAGAGTATGCAACCAAATGGCGAACAACCTTCTGGTCAATCTACTCAACCTCAGGCATTTGTAGGAGGTGGTGCTCCTACCTTGAATGGTAATATTCCTGGTGCTGCGTTATCTCAACCACCTTTCCAACCACCTGCTCCTTTAACTAATCCTTTATCTGTCAACAAACCTTCTATTCCTACTCAAGAACAATCTAATGGTTCAACTCCACCAAAGAAGAAACATGAATTGGAAGACAAAAAGGACAAATCAAAAGCTAAGAAGAAGAAATCTAACAACTCCACTCCAATTGCTTCTAAAAGTGAAATAGCTCCAATGAATTCTTTAAGCACTCTAATGAATGCAGCAGCAGCAGCTAGAGATGAAGCGACTTCCAATCCAAGTTCTGCTAATTCTGCTAATACAACACCAGCAGCACCACAAGCAGCGGCGGTGCCAGCACCATTACCTTTACCAGTACCAGCGCCAACAGAAAGTACAACAGCAACAGCAACAGCTACAGCAACACCCTCTGTCGCACCAGTTAGTGCTGGATCGACCCCTGTTGCACCAAAAATTGAAGCTTCATCAGTTCCAATTGTCGCTGAGAATACCCAAGAACAGGTAAATGAAACAAAACCTGAACCAGCATCAGAGTCTGTACCTACACCACCATCATCAGCACCAGCACCAGCTGTAGCTAAAGAGACACAGGAGCAGCCCAACATCTCCAGCACTGGTTCTGTTTCTGCACCTGCAGCAAACCCAGGAGAAACACCAACTGCTGTTCCAACTGAAAAAGTCAATGAGACAGCAGTAGAACCAGAGAAGTCCGAAAATGCTGGTAAACAAGAGATGAAAGAGGATGAAAAGGAAAAGGAAAAGGAAAAAGAAGACGATGACGAAGAAGAAGACGAACCAGAGCCTCCGATGAGAAAGATTGAAGAAGACGAAGATTATGATGATGAGTGATTGTTCAAACTATGTAGTATTGTATATTTAATGTACACTTTTTTTTGTAGTGATTTCAAAAGTTATTGGAAACCTCCAGGCATTGAATATGAATTAGTATCACTAGTTTCAGTATCAACTGGTCTTAAATCATGCTCTAAACGTTCAACATTTATAATCTCTAACTTGCTCATTTGTTTTACTTTAATGTAGTTAAGGAAAAAGTTTCCAAGGTCTTTAGCAACTACCACTATAGCCAAACCAATTAAGTTACAAAATAAACGATCAGAATCACCCCCTTTAAGCTTCAAAAACTTGAAAATATACTCTCCTACTTTGGATGACATGAATGGCCATATCATGGTCGTTAATATTTTGATGGTGAATGAATCAAGACTGAAAACAGTAGAATAATCAAATCTCAAACATGCTCTGAGCTTCAAGTTTAGGACCCAAAGCTTTGTCCGTATAAGCTTGATAAGCAAATCACTCTTTTGCCTTATAGGCTGTTCATCATTCACTAATTTTCTGGATAGATCATTTAAATCTGCATTACAAATTTCCAATTCCTCATAATCTTTAAAATTGTTAGCAATGGATCTTGGTCTTATTTTCATAGCCAAATTAAAATTAAGTTGGTTTATTGTAACTCTATAGATTAAATCATAAATCCATCTCATTGGTACAACCAATCCAACTAAATTATTAACATCTTTAAAATCAATACTTTTGAATAAATTTAAGTATTTATAAAATTGAAAAGGATTTCGAACGATTGAAGTAACATTTGATACTAAATTTTCGTAAACAGATAATGCCAATTGATTATTCCCAAGACTTGAAAAATATAGACTAATAACCAATTCCAGAAACCATTTACTTAAATCCTTATTGAACCAATTACCAATAATGGAAGAATGACGCATTCTATACATCATTATTGGCAATATTGGGATTCTAGAAAATTTAAATGGATCTATCACCCCGGTTGATAAAGCATTTTCCAAGTTTTCCAAGTAGTTATCCTTGAATAAAGAAGTATAATTAACAGGAGTCAAAATACTCTTATTTCTAGTTAATAGTTTGATTAATAGCTGTTGTGGAACGAGATTTCCAATTATTTTTAATCCACAGGAAGTAAGTCCTATATAACCCATTGAAACAATTCCAGTAATTGCACTAGATACAGTTAAAACAATACCAGAATATTGTAAACCAGTAGACAATATTGTCCGTATACTTGAATTTAAAGCCAATAATGGTGATCTCTTCATACTAAATACAATTTCCTTCTTACATTGTGGACAAGGAGCAACTAAAAAGAGATAAGCACCAGAACTAACTTTAGAAGTGGGCATTAAACGATCTAGCCATTCACTTATAGAGCCAGGACTCAAATTAATATGGATAGCTGAACTCATACCTTCATCTGAAGCAATGTTTGAAATTTCAATCAACGAATTTCGTGTATGATTTGAAGATAGTTCTTCAATCAACACAGTCTTTAAACTCTTGGAGTCAATCACTCGCAATTTATCAGATGGCAATGAATTAAACCAATCCAATAAGCATTTCTTATGAGCTACAAATGAGCATGTATTACATGGGTGGATCAACTCTTTTGCATCTGTCAACGATCCGAAAGGAGGAATCTCTGTTTCATCACCTAAACATAAATTGCATATGTCAGTCATGATGAATATTTGGGGTATAAGTTTATATTTTCTTGCGCACATATATTTAATATAAGTGTATAGATTGATTTAAGAAAATTTAAATCGAGCCAAGAAGCTCAGATTGAATTGGCAAGTTTAGATTGAATTTGCAAGTTTTAAGCCAGTAGCCAAATGATAAAGCTTGGAATCGATAACGCAACCTTCCTTTTCAGTTAATTTGACTAGATCATCAACCAAATTATCCAATGGCAAAGTGAAAGTATCTATGAATTCACCATCTTCCAACTGTGGTTTTGGGGTTTGATTTAAAGGGTTAGTCATGTCAATATCAACAGTTGCCAATGTCATGTTAGCATTTGCTAATCCCGGATCACTATAAACCACTGGACTGTGGGAAATAAATGTTCCATGATAGCCAGTCTCTTCCAATAATTCTCTAGTAGCAGTTGATTCTATGGACTCTTTAGGGTCAATTAAACCTGCTGGTAATTCCACAACAACCTTACCAACTGGAGGGCGGAATTGTTTGACCAATACTAATCTATTGGAAGCAATTGAATACTTTAAAATTCCTAAAATGCAAACAGCATCTACATTAGTAGTATCAGTTCTAGTGGTCCTTGTGACCATTTCCCAAACTCTTTCATTACCTTTTGGATCTTGGTAGTTGATCTTGCGGGTCTGAATCCATTTTCCTTTGTCCAATGCCTCAACTGAAAGGATTTTTGCTGTGTATGGTGAAGGATTCATGATTTTACTAGCAAGTGCGAATGTTGGCTTCATTGCGAAATAAAATAAAAAGTAGTTTTCAAGCAATAAATCATGACCCAACAAGATGAAGAATTACTGCAAATAAAGTCTAAGATTCAAAATCATTTGATATCGTCTGGAAATTATGATAAAATTAATAAAAGTTTGAAACTTCAGCTAATAGAACAAGGATGGTACGATAAATTAAATACAATGTGTTTAAACGAATTGAATGATAATGATGATTGTAATTTCAATGATTTATACAATAAAGTGAAACCTAAAGCTCATGAACTTGTACCAGAGAATGTTAAACAGGACATATTAAATAAGATCAAAGAGTATTTAGATGATGTGATTCAATAATGACTAAGATTAATAGAGCATGTATAGTAATAAAAAGATCAGAAAATTGCCATTTTAAAGACCACACCAGTTTTTACCATCGCCTGTAATTGACTCATATTGCCATATTCCCCATCCCTCTTTTAATATCACTATTTAGTATCACCATAGTAGTAAGCATTTTAAAAACTATAACCGGTCAGTGCACGATTAAAATAATCCAATCAGTTGCGTTAAATTAATGCTGATTCTCAAAAAAAAAAAGTTTTCGTTTTGAAACAAATCTTTATCCAAATTCAATATGTTTTCATTACTGAAAAGATCCATCTTAAGCATGGGTAGACGTGCTCCAATGGGAGTCACTGCTATTCCAAGTAGATATATCAGTTCCAAGGATTTAACGCCAAGTGCTTTACCAACTGAATTCCCATTAATGAGTCAAAAGACTGCATCAGCACCAATTGATTATGCTTTAACATCTTTAGATACTATAGCTAATTGGGCAAGAAAATCTTCATTTTGGCCTGTTACATTTGGATTAGCTTGTTGTGCTGTTGAAATGATGCATGTTTCTGGTCCAAGATATGATCAAGATAGATTAGGGATTATTTTCAGAGCTTCTCCAAGACAATCTGATATTATGATTGTTGCAGGTACTGTTACTAATAAGATGGCACCAGCTTTAAGACAAGTATATGATCAAATGCCAGAACCAAGATGGGTCATTAGTATGGGTTCATGTGCTAATGGTGGTGGTTACTATCATTATTCTTACTCTGTTGTTAGAGGTTGTGATAGAATTATTCCAGTTGATGTTTATGTTCCTGGTTGTCCTCCAACTGCTGAAGCATTGATGTATGGAGTCTTCCAATTACAAAAGAAGATGATGAAGACTAACCTTACCAGATTATGGTACAGAAGTTAAATGTGTTTTTTGATGATATTCAATCTCCTCCACCTATACTGCTCCTTTTCCATCCCTAATTTGGGGAACATGTCATTAAGAAAAAAAAAGGATCTTAACACCCACAACAATTATGATGAATCAATTTAAACCCTTATAAATCTTTTATCCCGGTTTTTATATTGTCTTTGCATGTAATAATAGATTTATAGCTTATTTATAAAACTTTTAAATAAAACAGTTTAATGAAAAAGAACACAGTGTGCATATACCAATAATACTTCCCTCGCGAGACCTTTTTTATCTTTCTCTCTCCCTCACATTTTTTTGTCCTGCGGTTGCCTGCGCTCGCACCAAAAAAAAGTTGCTTGGGAACAACTGGCACTTTTACTATGCGCATGTTTAAGGGTCACCAATAAAAAAGATTTTGGGTATGCCACACCTCTCTACGATTCTGGCCCTCGCCTTCAACCTCAAATTTTGTTCATTACTTTGATATGATTGGCTGATTTGTGCGAGTCACTCGGAACCTTTGCCCTTTTTCTTTTTTATTTCCCTCTTACACAATCATCAGTTATTAAGCGATAAAATTAGTTCGCCCTCCCTGGAAAAAAAAAGTTTTTTTTATAACTAACTGTTTCTTTTATTGATAATGGCCAGAACTAAACAAACAGCTAGAAAATCTACTGGTGGTAAAGCCCCAAGAAAACAATTAGCTTCTAAAGCTGCTAGAAAATCTGCTCCAGTTTCTGGAGGTGTTAAAAAACCACATAGATATAAGCCAGGTACTGTTGCTTTAAGAGAAATTAGAAGATTTCAAAAATCTACTGAATTATTGATTAGAAAATTACCATTCCAAAGATTAGTTAGAGAAATTGCTCAAGATTTCAAATCTGACTTAAGATTCCAATCTTCTGCTATTGGTGCTTTACAAGAAGCCGTTGAAGCTTATTTGGTTTCCTTATTTGAAGATACTAACTTGTGTGCTATTCATGCCAAGAGAGTTACTATTCAAAAGAAGGATATTCAATTAGCTAGAAGATTAAGAGGTGAAAGATCTTAAATATAGTTGAAGATTACTTATTCTTTTGTTCATAATGAATTTTCATGTAGTTATGACTAAGATTTTATTAGTAAAGGATGGGTTTTTTTTTTAAGGTTAACTATTTTGGTTCTTTATCTTTGTATGTTTTAAATGTATGTGTTTTTAGTGATGGAATATATAGTATATGTATAAGATCACGTATATCCTTTTTTTTACATCTTTGATTGGCTATCATATTCTTTTTTACCGAAACATTTATATTGTATTAATAAACAATTTTTCCTCTATACACGAGTTACTTTTTATCTAAGTCAACTGATTCCATCTTATTTATGATCCCATAGACTTCTTCTTCTTCTTCTTCATTAGGAGGTTGCACTGGTGGAACCATCATTCTCATATTCATTGGAGGTGGCATATTCATAGGAATATTCATTGGAGGTGGTATTCCATTCATTGGATATACTGTCATAGGATCCAATCCCATAGACATTGCTGCTGCTGCTTGCATTTGTGCATGAGCTTGTGCTTGAGCCTGAGCTTGTGCTTGGGCCTGAGCCTGAGCCTGAGCTTGAGCTTGAGCTTGAGCCTGTGCATGATATTTTTTATTATTGGCAGATACCTTACCCCAACTTAATCTAACTCGATTTCCTCCAATTATATATCCTTGCATAGATGCGATAGCATCTTCTGCTTCTTCCCTAGTATTATATTTGACAAATCCACAGTTTTTACCTGGGGGTATTTTAATCTGTTGAATTAAACCAAATGCCTTGAATAGAGTAAATAATGTTAGTTCTGAAACATCCGATGATAATCCACCAACGAAAACAGTTGTATTGTTAGGATCATTAAATGGTTGACCGTGTTGATTCATTGGAGTAGTAATATTCATTGGAGGGGGTATATGGTAATACTCAGTATTAGATCCTTCACTTGCTTTACTTCTATTGATACCTTCGCTACTACCACTATCACCTGTATCATTTTCATTGAAGCTTGTATCCATTGACGGTGCTCCATGAGGCCCAACTGTTGAAGTACCAGGTTCCATAGGTGATAAAGGATTAGAAGCTTCTGTTGATGGATATCCAGAGCCAGGAGGAGGAACTGCAATTCCCATTGTTCCAGGAGGTATTGGAGGACCAGGAGGTAAAGGTGATTGTCCCACAGAACCTGGTACCATAGTTCCAGGAGGAGGAGGTGGTGGCAAAGTACCTATAGGACCAGGATGTGGCATATTCATTGGAATATTCATGTTCATTCCCATGTTCATTCCCATAGGGGGATTATACTGGTCATTAAAATAATTGTTTCTCTTGAAATTATTACCACCTGTATTTCCATTTCCTCCATTATTACTGTATCTTGGAGTAGCTAATGCAACTCTTAATGGTCTTCCACCAAACCAAACCCCATTCATTTCATGTAATGCTCTAGTTCTTTCCTCTTCATCTGTAAATCTTACAAATCCAAAACATCTACTTTTCCCATTAACAGGATCAGTCATTACTCTTACAGTCTTAACACTAGTAGGGAAGCTTTTCTGGAAAAAAGCTAAAAGATGTGCTTCTGTAGTTGAAGCAGATAAATCTCCAACAAATAAACTATACTCAGGACTTTGAATTACAGGCGTTGATAAAGTTGCACTACTTGCCCAATTTAATCTAAAGTATTTCTTTTGATTATCAGGATTATCAGGGAATTGACGCTGGGAAGGAATGGCAACATCAGGTAATAATTTACCATTAAGACTTAAAGCAGATTTTGCATCATTAAATGTTTCAAATTCTATAAAACAATATCCAGCATGGGATGAATTATAATAATTGAAATTATAGTCATTCTTAAACTTTGGTTTAATTAATTTTACATCAACCTTCTTGTGGATTAATTGCCACCATAAATCTTGAATACCAGCTTCATCTAACCAAGGATCAATATCCCCCATCCATAAAGTTCTGGGTAAATCTTCTTCATTTTCTCTTAGTTGTGCTTCATCGTTCCCTTCTTCATTTTTATTTTCATCACTATTTTTTGGAGATTCTTTGGAATCAGTTGATGATGTATGTGATAAAACAGATGATTGTTTAGTTGTTAATGGAGGATTTGGAACTGCAAAGCTTGCCAATAACTCTTGCTCCTGCTGATGCTGAGATGAAGCGGTATTGGAAGTTACAGCAGGATTCACAAAAGAATATTCATCGTAAGACATTATTATTGAATTAAAATCGTAGGCACCGTTAAATTAACCAAACAAATATACGAAATAAAGCCAAATTTAAAATCAAAAAAAAAAAGACAAAAAACCAGTAGTTTAAAACACCACCTTAAAGAAACAGACCAAATTATAGAAAAAAAACAATATATATGATATCAATGAAACGATACCAATATAATAATTAAAATCAATTAAAGCAAAATGAACTAACAGGTAATAAAACAGATTGTGTGAACAGGTTTTTTGAACAACTTATACAAGTAACAATTGAGGTAAAAACACAAGACACTGAAAAAATCACTCTATAGTAACAAATTGATCTGTAATAAGTTTTTATTCTCTTGAAATTGTATTAACCTAACGTAAGAAAAATTGTTTGCTTCTTAATGAAAGTATTAGAAAAAACCCTTTTTTGTTGGATAAAAATATTTTAGTGCGAAAAATTAAGTTGCAGCTCGGTGGAATGGTAGTAATTTTAAGGCATATGGTAAAGGTAGAAGAGAAAGATCATATTAAGAATTCTTAGTTGAATATAAGAGCTTCTAGTAAACAAATATACAGTATCTAAAAGTATACAAATGGTTTGTATTATTGTAAGAGTTAGTTCTATTGTTGAAAGGCAAGGTAGCCGAGCATTGGACACTTCCGAAAGATACGACTTTAAAGTAAAACTAATTTCTGGGACTTCAAGTAAATAGCGATCAAGGGCATTTTGGATTATCTAATAGGAACAATTGACATGTTAATGCAATTGAAAAATGCAATCGGGCTTAAAGGTAACAATTTCGAGCGTTATTTCTATATTTGTCGTTACCTGTCAAATTACTTATTTTGCAGGTGAACAATACACGACGATTCCGAATTAGATAGGCATGAATCGAAGAATGGTTTTACAAGCAGTGGGATTATAAGTAGTTTTATTGAACATGAACATGATTTGTGTGTGAAGTGATCATATTATCATATTTATATTGTAATGAATTGATACAGAAGATCGTGCATCATAATCCGTTTTCAAAGACTTTTCAAGGTGAATAGCCCACTTCACCATCCCCCCAAAAAGCTTATTTCCGCTTGAGTTAGTAAATACAATCATGTATCCTTGCTATCACTACAATTATGCCCATAGTGCTTCATTTGTTGGATGAATATTCAATCTCATAAATCTGGAACTTCAAGCTTATATCAGTCAAAACAACATTCTATATAAATGTGAAAAAGCATCATAGCAAGATTCTATACAATGGTGGAAAAAGTCATAGCAAGAGTAGCTACTTTAAACACAATCCCATCACCATTTAATCCTATACGATACAGAATAAGCTATTTGCTATAGGAGTTTCTCTTCATGATCTATTAAATACATCAAAATTTCTGACCCATTCGCGTTGTTTGTGTTTTTGAATTTTGTAAACAAAGAGTTGGGAGGAATGACTGCAACGAATTCTGACAACTTATCGGCGACAAATACAGTCGACAATACGAAATCTAGTTCTATAAGGCAGAATATTCACCACTCTATTGAGAATACCAGGCTTTCTGATGACAATAATGCAAAAACCCGAAGTGGTGATATGGAAAATGATCTCGATCATTTATATAATGCAGACCAATTGAATGAGTTCAACTTAAATTTGCCCGTGGCCAATGATTCTGGTGGGGAAAACGAGGAAGAAGAAGAAGGCAGAATATATCATAAAAACGTCAGATATATGCCTAATAAGAATTTTAATGATTCATTACCGAACTCCATTCCTAACACCTTTAAATACAAGAGTAACCCCAATGCAAAAACTAAAGTAACTTTGGGGGCTAGCAATGAACTGACGAAACAAGAAATATCAAAACAAATTGATCAATTGATCGAAAATAAAGACAACGGCTCGAATAATAATGAGATAACTCCTTCTAGCCCTCTTAAAACTTCCACTATAAACAAACAAATGGAAGAGGGCACAGATAAGACACCTGATTGGATGCCTTCCGAATTAAATGAGAGATGGACGGAGCCAAATTCAATATCGTTAAACCAGAAACCTTCTTTAAACTTTCAATTGCCTTCTACAAATAACAGCATTATTCATAATTCAAGATCAAAACAGACTCCTGATTGGAAAAAAATTAAGAAAAATTACGATGAACAAAAAAAGGTAAATCTTCAACAAATATTTGTCGATAGACTGGATAACAATTTCAACTCATTATCATCAACACTATCTACACCATATAACTCCATTAAACCAAATCAAATTACGAAAGAGCAACTACTTCAATTGAGTGAAAAAGACAAACAACAGGTTGTTCAAGATAAAACGATTAAGAAAGACCTCAACATTGATAATGTCAGTCCTTTGAAGTTGTTTGGTCCTGATTACAATACTTTCACATCTGATAAGTTAAAGGAATTACTATTTGTAATAAAACCACCTCCTAAGTTCAATTTAAACAATCTTCAGAATAACAAAATTCTCGAAGAAGAAGAGCATGTTGATGATCAAGAAGCTGCAGAAGAAAGCGAAGGTGTAAAGTCAGGTCCCGAAACCCAAAAGCAACAGGCTCAATTCGAAGAAGATGTTAATGAAGAACAGGATACGTCAAAACCCACAAATCAAGATAGTTATACTTTTTCATCGACGGAAGATAAAGAGAATTCATCATTCTCTGTTAATCCAATGCCAAAACTTAAAACTAAAAAGTTTGAAAATGATATTGAATCTAAGTTTAGAATGAAAGCAAATGATATATTCGATAATATTCAAAAGCGTGGGAACTTTTTGAAGGCTAGCAATAACTTTTCAAATTCTATCAATGGAAATTCTATAGCTACTGCAACCTCAACTCCCAAATTCACCAAGGTTAAAGATTTCACTTTCGATTCCACCAAATATAATGAGCATTCAAATGCCTCAAATCATCAAGATTATGGATCGTTTACTAGTGGTTTCAACGAAGATACAACACAGTTTCAAGAGGTTAACAAAGATGTTCTCAATAGCAATGATTATACTTCATTCTCCAGTAGCAACAGCAATATATCGAACACCTCAGATAATTCTAATATTGAAAATAAATTGGCCAACTCCTTCACTTTTGAACGTATAAGTGACAGTAATTCAGTTTCAACAAACAGCGGAAGTAAATCAACATTACCAAATGAACAAGTGAATGAATATACCGCAAGTGTATCAAATACAGTGATATCTAGCAGCACTAACCCTAGGTTGTCAGACTCATCTCAAGATTTGCTTGTGAATAAAATAAGGTATTTAGAGGAGCAATTAAGTTCTTTGAATGTCTTGAAAGATGATATTAAAAATTTAGCTAATGAAAATACCAAACTTAAGGAAAAGCTTAGTTATCTCGATATCGATAAATATGATGATACTAAACTCGCTAATGATCCCCAATCCATTGACTTTAAAATGAAACGACTTTCCCAACTTAAGTTACAACAAGAAAGAGGTACAAATAAAACAAAAGTGGAAGTCAATGCTCCAAATAAGTATCCTCAACTGTTTGTGAAGCCAGCTTTAAATCAAAATACACCATCGAAGGGACATTTGAACCCAGCAAGCCTTGACTTACCAATGACTTATGAAAATATGATATTTGATCAAGCTAACCATAGATGGATAAAGAGAAATAATACGAGTAATGAAAATAGTAACGAACTTGATGAAATCGAGAGTTTGTTAGATGAAGAAGAGGAAAAGGAGTCGATTGGCTATGAAAATGCAGAGGATGATATTGTTAGAAAAGAAGTATCATTTCAACTTCCTCATACTGATCAGGTTAAGTCGAGTCCTATGAATTTAAATTCTGTTTCTTCCTCCTCAGTAGATACAGATTCAAATATGAATGTTACTAAAGTGGATGAAATAAAGGAGTTGTCCTTTAGTGAACATCAAAAGAATTTAGTTTCCATAATAACCGATACGTTAATAGATAAAGAGCAAGATTGGAACCTCGTCAGTGAAATTTCTTTCTATGGTCTTGGAATTAACAATATAAAAGATTTAAATATTTTCCTTCCAGGTTTGAAAAAACTTGATCTATCAAGTAATAATTTAAAGTTTTTGACAGGCTTACCTATAAATTTGATTAATTTGGATCTACTGAATAATATGGTTAGTAACCTCACCAATTTCAAGAAACTAGTAAATTTACAGAGTTTAAATGTTTTTAATAATCAGTTGAATGATTGTAAGAATTTGAGATATAATATTCATTTGACAAGGTTAAACTTGAGCAACAACGCAATAACTAGTTTACATGGCTTAAATAATTTGACGAACTTGATATATTTGGATGTCTCTGGTAATTTATTGAGTGGGAAGATAGATTTCAATGACTTCAGTTTTGACAATCTTCAAGATTTAAACTTAAGTGAAAATAGCATAGAAATTGTTGAAAATTTACAACTGATGGAGAATCTTAGGATATTAAACATCAATGAAAATAAATTGAAAAAAATATCTAACACATCAAATCACAGACAACTCAAAAAGCTTTTAGTTAAATTCAACCAGTTGTCTGAGATTGATTTGAAAGAATTTGCACATCTCAGGGTTTTCAGATTTGAAGGGAATTCACCACATTTAACATTGAATGGATTAGAAAATTTGAAGTATTTAGAAGAAATTTCATCTAAATGCTTTAATAATCAAAGAGAACTTCAGAAATTCAATGAACAAAACATGCAAAGTCTTAAGATTCTTGATATAAGTGGTATAAAAAACATATTCAATATTCTTCAACCACGAGATCAATTTATCAATGTTAATAAGTTATCCTTAGTTTCTTTAAATTTAGTTGAATTACCGAAGCATTTCAATGATGTGTTCCCTAACTTGATTGAGATCAATTTAAATTTTAATAAATTAAAGAGCCTTGATAAGCTTGGCTTTTATAAGAATTTGAAGAAGCTTTCCATTGTTTCCAATGAATTAAGTAAGATTGAAAATCTAATTACCAGCTTAAAAAATAGTAGGCATTCAATAAGATTCTTGGACATAAGATTGAACTCAATCAACAGACATTTCTATCCATATTTATTCAACCCAAATGAAGTTGATATCCCCATAGAACTAGATGAATTAGATGATATAGAAAATTTCAATATTTTGTATCATCTGCTGATGAATTTAAATTTCAGTGAAGTTAATATGAATCATAATCATAAATTAAGTGAAGAACAGTTAGATAAGAAAATTAGCTATTTAACATTATTGATAAATTATTTCCCCAATCTAAAAAAACTTGATGGAGCTGGCATTGACTTGGAAACCAAATTGGAATTTAGTAGGATGATATAACTAGCAATTACATAGCATTTAAATAAGAATAGCATGCGTTATATAAAAACTAACATGCATATTGTAAAAATAGCGGAAAAATTACATCAAGTGACAATATGGGGGGTTTATCTAGCAAGAAGCGTGACATGTAGGGGAAAAAAGTACGCAGGAGAAGAAAATATCCATTATGATTAGATTTCTTCTGTATCGCCACCTAGCAACCAATATAAATATATTAAGATAGGTGTCTAACAGAACCCCACATAATTATTTGCAGCCACATATGCATGTTCGAATTGGGAAATTGAGAAAAAATAAGAATTACCTAAAGTGTTTAAGGGGGAATACCAGATCATGCAAATGGAAAAAACTCCACATAATTCCTAATATGACCAGGATAGTTTTAGTCCTTGACTACAGAATACATTAAAGGGATATGATAAGAAGTTACTAAAGATATAAGGAATGAAATAGTAAACAAATATTGGTAGAGAGCAAGCCATACATCCATCAATCACGAGGTCATCTTGGTAGTAGAGTAGAGTAGAATAATAATTTAAATAGGGTCTTATTATCTATATCTATATATGAATTCCATGTCAGTAACTAAGCTTTTTAACAATTAAATAAAAGAACCGTAAATTCTCTAGTTGTAAACAACAGCACCTGAAATTTTTAATTAGAAGTGTATACATAACGCGATTGAAAAGATATAAGGAGTTAAGTAGGTAAATGCTACGTCACTATATGAGACCAAGAAACGCTTATGCGAGCTAAAAGCAAGATAAGGTTCAATATAATGGATCACTTGAACTTGCCAATATTAACAATCATAAAATCTGTAACAATAGGCGATTGAAATTTATTGTTTCAAATTAAAATGGTCAAAGCTACTAAATATCACTAGTCAAAAGGGAATAGAGTAGTGAAAACGGAAATAGAAGGCATAGATCAGCACATCGAAGGTCGAATGTAGTTAAATTCTTTTGTTTATATAACCATTTAACTACTATCAAAATGATTTCTCAGATGCTGTTCACAACAGTTATTGGTCCCTTTTGATTTTCATTGTCAATTGTTACAAGGTATTTTTACTGGATTCAGAACAAACTATAAGGCATATATAATTCAATACGCCCCCTTAAAAAATATATATATGATAAATAATTAATATAATTTATTTCCTTGGATTTCATTTAATTTGATATCCTTTGTTTAATAACTTCATTGATTCCTGTTATTGAATTAGAAATTTACTTTAAGGATTAAGTGTTTTCATTTCTTAATATATCTTTGACACGAATTAAGTAAAAATCAAAACAATCGGGTAATCTCATTTTTTAAACGAAAAACATTTACAAATACAAATATTATCCATTTCATATTCATATTTAACAAAAACTACCAGCGGAAGTGTTGACCCTTTCCACTATCCATACAAGAAAGCACATCATTCATCACCGTAGTATAGCCAGTGTTTTATTAATTCTGATATTTGATTATAATTTTCGTATTCAAGTTTTTTTGAAACTGTACCCATTTGTTTACTACACTCATCAACAAACCTTTTAAATAATGTCCACCACAACTTCTTCTCTTGTAGAAGAGAAGTTTAATTCCAATGTGGTTAAGAGAATACACAGAGAAGTCAGGTTTGGTAATTATATATTGGGTTCAACCTTAGGAGAGGGAGAGTTCGGTAAGGTAAAATTAGGTTGGAGAAAAGATGGAAAGTTACCAAATCAAGTGGCTATAAAATTGATTAAAAGAGATACTCTAGCTAAGGATCAAGAGTCTGAGATTAAAATACATCGTGAAATCAATTCATTAAAACTTTTAAACCATCCAAATATTGTAAATTTAGTTGAAGTCATGAAAAGCGGGAAATATATTGGTATTGTATTAGAATATGCTTCTGGTGGAGAATTATTCGATTATATTTTGAACCATAAATACCTTAAAGAACCATTAGCCAAAAAATTCTTTGCACAATTGGTAAGTGGTGTTGATTATATGCATTCAAAGGGTTTAATCCATAGAGATTTAAAATTGGAAAATTTATTGTTGGATAAAAATAAAAATATAATTATTTCAGATTTCGGATTTGTTAATAGTTATAATTTGAATAATAGTAATGATTTTATGAAAACAAGTTGTGGTTCTCCTTGTTATGCAGCCCCAGAATTAGTATTAACTCCAAGTCCTTATCAAGGAAAGAAAGTTGATATTTGGTCTTTAGGTATTATATTATATGCCATGTTGGCAGGGTATTTACCTTTTGATGATGATCCAACTAATGAGGATGGTGCAGATATTATCAAACTATATCATTACATCTGCAAAACTCCTTTAACATTCCCAGAATATATTAATCCTTTACCTAGAGATTTATTAAGAAAAATTATTGTTTCCGATCCCAAAAAAAGAATATCAATTAGTGAAATTAGAAACCATCCTTGGTTATCTAGTTACGCAAGTTTATTGTCTATAAGACAACCAGAATGGGATAAAATTTATAAAGATAAGCAATTAAGAGTTCCTTCAAATCCTTCATCTACTTCTTCATCTAGTAGAAGTAATAATGCATCCAAGAGATTTTCAATGATTAATGAACCAACTAATTCTTCTCAATTAACATCAAATAATTTCAAAAAACAGCATGGAAGGTCGTCATCTACAAGTTCCCAAGTTTATATGGGTGAAAATATGTTTAATGGTAAGATATCAACAATTGTTGAACTGCCAAAAAGACCACCATTATCTGTCATTGATAACTCAGTCTCTCCTGTATCACAAGGACAATCTCCTATCGATACCGGCGGGGATGCTAATGATCATGAACTTCCATTGTTACAAGCTTCTTCGCCTCATAAAGATGTTCAACCACAAAAGATTCATACAACTATTCCAATTCCGATTGCTGTATCTACTTCAGAGAATATAACTAATGATTCATCAATCCCTTCCAAACCAATAACCAAATTACCCCATCAACAAAGAAAGCCAAGGCCAACATCATATCATCCATCAAATTCTTATTCTTATTCATCTTCCAGTATTGATTTCAAATCACCGTCACCAATAAATATTCCAATGCAACAATTTTTGAATACATCCCCAAGGAATTCACCACCAAAAAGTAATTCACCTACAAAATCTGAGATTGAATCATTAGATTCAAGACGTAATTCTGTTGTAACTCCTATTAACGTTAATGGCGTTTTAACAAGAGAAAATTCACAAAGAAATTCTGCATTATTCTATCTTGAAGATAAGATGAATAATTTGGAATTAACGAACAGTACAACCCTTCGTCATGATTCTGTAGCTTCAAATTCAAATAATCAACCAGTATTAAATGAAAATCAACACTCACCAATTGAAAAACCAATACCAGTACCAATAACAAAAACCCCAACTCAAATATCAATTGAAAAGAGGAAAGAAAAAGAACAAAAGAGAAGGAATAGATTCAGTTTGTTAAGTATCTATTCTTATGACTCGAGACCACCTTCACCAAAGAGTAAAAGAAAGAGTGAAATCATCATGGGTACTTCTGGAACAGCAACAATTGATAAGAGATCAAAAGAAGTCAGTGCAGCAAAGAAAGTGATGGACTTCTTCAAAAGGCGCAGTGTTAGAGTGAACTAATTGCTCCCTTATACATAACAGATTACTACATCCCACTCCACCATCAAAGTAATCTTCCATACATTCTTTTTAAAGTATTATTCATTTCCGTTTTTAATACCAATCTTTTTTCATTTCAATCCATATTTTTTTTTATCTTTTTCAATCAGTAATACGGAAAATTACCAAATGGGGTGCAACAACCTAAAATATGAATAGCAGATAATGAATACCGTAAAACACATAGTATTAATGCATCAGGTCCATCATATTTTTGTATAGTATTGTAATAAATGTCAAAAATTCAAGTATGAGTGATTGTTCTAGTCTTTTATTTTTTTTTCACTGCGAGTTTGAGATGATTTTATACTAATGGTGCTAGAGAATTCTGAATCATTAAATATTCATACTTTAGAACTGAGTCCTGAAGATGAAGGGAGTACAACTCAGTCATTGAACAGGGGATATGAGTTAACAACAGAGGCAGAAGCAGGTTCAGCAGAAGCAGAATCAACAGAAGAAGAAGAAGAACAAGAAGAAGAAGAACAAGAAAAAGAAGATGAAGATGACTCAGATTTAGAATCGGTGACACTCGAGTCGCTTTCAGACACTATATTAAGAGAACTAGAGCAAGGGATATACACATGTTTGGTATGTACTTTGGAAATAGACAGAGAGTCGGAAATATGGTCATGTCAAAATTGCTACAGAGTTTATGATTTGGAATGTATTGGTGATTGGGCTAAACGTGGAACTTCCACTACAAAAGATAAAAAATGGAGATGCCCAAACTGTAATATAGAGAATAGCAAAGTTCCAACAAAGTTCACTTGTTGGTGTGGAAAGGTTGAAGATCCAGAAGTAGGACTTATTCCATTTAGTTGTGGGAACATCTGCAATGCTAAGTATAGTAATTGTATTCATTCGTGTTCTTCAGTTTGTCATCCAGCAGAACATCCAATTTGTGGAGCAATGGGGCCAGATTTAAAGTGTCATTGCGGGAAATCCTCCAAGCAGTTGCCATGTTTAATCACACCTTATAAACAAGGGTGGAGATGTGAAGAATCTTGTGGAACTATCATTTGTGATTTAGGTCATAGATGTACTAAAGGATGTCATAAGGGGTTCTGTGGAAGTTGCAAAGAAAGCATTAACGGGAAATGTTATTGTGGTGCTAAAGAACTTACAATCCAATGTCATGAAAAATATTTACAAAAGTCTACCGAATTCATTGGAATTGGAAAATGTGATGTGAAGACAAAAAAGTTTTATGACTGCAATGAACACTTTGAAATTATAGATTGTCAAATCCTGACTCCTACACAACCTTGTAAGTTATCTCCAAAGTATCAGAAAACATGTTATTGTGGGAAAACCTTGGATGGGCCCCGTCAAAAATGTACCGATCCTATTCTTGAATGTGATCAAGTTTGTGGGAAACTATTGCCATGTGGTTGCAAATGTAATCTCAAATGTCATTCAGGAGAGTGTGAATGCTTTAATATTAAAGCTGCCAGATGCTCTTGTAACAACTTTGAATTTATTACAACTTGTAAAGCTTTACAACAGGGTTTCGTCCCACAATGTAATCATAAATGTGATGCTTTGTTAAGTTGTAGAAGACATTACCATAAAGCAGTTTGTTGTTCCTATGAACCAGTTGCCTTGGAAAGAGAACGAAAGCTTAAAAAAGCCATGAGAAATAAGACAATTTCAAATACGACTCAAGATATCATGACAATTGAACCAATTCATATCTGCTACAAGACTTGTAATAGATTAAGAAGCTGTGGAAAACATTTTTGTGATTCATTATGTCATCCTGGTTCTTGTCCACCATGCTTAGAGAGTACCAATGATGATTTAATTTGTAATTGTGGGAAGACCGTAATTCCAGCCCCTGTAAGATGTGGTACGGTTATAAAATGTAATGAACAATGCATTAGACCAAAAGATTGTGGTCATGCTCCTGAAATCCATAAATGCCATTCGGATGATGTTCCTTGCAGGAAATGTACCACTCTTGTTACCAAAAGATGTGAATGTGGCAGATCGGAGATACCTAATGTTTTATGCTCAGGTCCTCTTCCCAAGTGTGCTTATACATGCTTAGAAACTAGAGATTGTGGTCACAAATGTTTTAAAAATTGTTCTGCCGATTGTAATAAAGGGCTCCACTTAACAAGTGCTTCATGTCAGTCAAGCTGTGATAAATTAAGAACTTCTTGTCCTCATAAATGTAAGATGAAATGCCATGTAAATAAGACTGGCCAATCATCATCATGTGATGCAAAAGTTTGTAGTGAACTTGTGACTTTAACTTGTGAATGTGGTAGGTTATCCAATAAAGTTCCTTGTAATGCTTCATCAACCCAAGAATCAACTATTGGATCAAAGTTACATTGTGATGATACTTGTATGAAGTTAAAGAATGATTTGGAATTACAGAAAATTTTCAATATTGGAAATGAAGATAAAAAGGTTTTAGATAATCAATTGATTTATTCCAAATATGTTATTAATACTTACCAAAGGCAACTTAAATGGTGTCTGAAAGTAGAGGTTATGTTACGTGATTTTATGAAAAGTAATAATAAAGCATTACATTTTCCAATTATGAATCATCCTCAAAGGAAGTTTGTTCATGAACTTGCTGATGCTTATAAATTATACTCAGAAAGTCAAGATCCGGAACCGAAAAGATCTGTTTTTGTCTACAAATTACAAGGTAGCTACTTACCCGAAAGAGATATACAACAAGAGATTGCACAATTATCAGCCATTGAACAAAAAAAGAAAGAAGAACACGAATTATATTTGAAACAATTACAAGAAGAACTTTATAATTGTATTTTGTTTGAAGATCTATTTTTTGGTGTCACAATAGAGAAGATCGAAACTCAAGTTCTGCCAATGTTGGATAATTTCCACTTAGATAAAAGTAATATCACTTTCCAACTGATGAATAGAAATGCTGCTATTGTTGCAACTGAAAGTTCAATAGAAACAGAGAATCATCTCTACTTGTTAACCAAACATTTAAAAAATTGGATAAGAGAAAAGAATATAGCTTTTGATTGTCGGTTGACATTATTGAAGGACGGGAAGTTAATCAAAGAGGAAAAGGTTTTCAAAAGAGAAGAACAAAAAAAGTTACATAACGAATCTAATCCATTTGACGAATTAGAAGACTCTGACGGAAGATCATCCGTAGTTTCGGAAGTAGAAGTGGAGGAACAGGTGGATGATCAATCCGTTACTACCGGTTCAAGTGAGCAAAATATAGAGCTCAAGTTAACCAACAGCGAACTAGAGTAATACAAAACTGCATATAGGTAAACAGTAAAGAGAAATGCATTATTAATATATTTAACTTATCTACCTACAATCTGTTATCTACAGATGAGCACCTCTCTTAGTCTAAATTAGATTTGGTTTTATCGTTTTCGGCTTTTTCTGAAATAATTTCATCATTGCTATTTACTTCTTTATCTTCTTCTTTATCTCCATTATTTCTAGTATGTTTTCTCTTTCTTCTAGTTTTCTTGTTCTTTTGTATATTATCAGGTAAAGATGATGCAGTATCTTCCTTTTTCTTTTTAACACTTAAAGGATTAGGGCCTTTTGGTCCCTTATGCTTTTTCTTTGGTTTCTCTGAACCTTCATCCTCATCATGTTCATCACTCTCGTTAGATTTGATTCCAACTTTGGTATCATTTAAACCACCAGTTAATTTAGCTTCTTCTATTTTATTGGCATATCTTAGGGTAACATTAGACACTGAATCCATAATCATAACTGAATTCTTTAAAAAGACCAAGGGAATACCGGGAACAGATCTCAATTGATTTCTTAACTCAATATATTGTGTTGCTAAGATATATTTGAATTGATTTTTGGGTAATATAATTGATTTAATACATTCCATAGGAGTTAAAGGGTCAGTAGGAGGGTGATTACACCTTCGTCTTTCAAACAGTTTAGCAATATCAATGGCATTTTGATCTTTGGTCTTATATAATGCTTGCATACAACATTGTGTTATCATTGGCTTGATCTCACCTTGAATGGTTCTCTTTAATCCCTTCACTAAATTAAAAGAAGCTTTCTCTGCCATTAAAATCATTTCATCATCCACTATTACCTGGAAAGGCTCTCTGAATTTGAACGCATGAACATATATGTTCATTTGTTTTTTGTATGATTTAGCTCTCTTTTGTCTCATAGTAATAGTAATAGAATGGTTTTAATTTTTCAGTAATCTCATCTCAATAACAAAATATGCGTGCTTCTCAAAATTTCTATCTCAATATTTACAGTCTACAAATCTTACTAGATAAATCTAAATAGATAAATACAACATGATAATGTTACAATTTTGAATAAAAAAGATTTATAATATGAGAAATATCGGTCAGCCAATAGATAATTTCCTATAGTATTGAGCCATTTAACAATATTGCATTATCGCACCGGCATGCTCTTTCTGGTGCCTTTTTCGCAAGTGATCTGCGATGCCGGCCGGTTTTCCTTCTTCGTATACGGCATGAGAGATTGGCATTTGCGGGTTAATGACATCAAAATCGGGGGGTTCCGCAACGGCTATATAAAATCCTGTTTGAAGAGGTATTTTGAACTATTCTTAATTCTATTTTAAATCTTATCGACATTTATCAATAGTCGTAAAAGAGGTGAAGGGCGAAAAGAGAATAAAAGAGTCCAAAAGAATCGAAGATTCATCTATAATTATATATGACGAAACTAGCCCATGTTACTTTCAGCTTTCTTGTTTTTTTTTGTTGACAATATTTTTGACATCAAAAGCTGTCATTTCCATGTCGTGGATGGGCCCTTTTTGACCAGGTAGTCGAACGGCAGCAAATTAACTTTCAACAAAAATGACACATTTATGTAATGATGATTAATAAAGTACCTTTGTATTCTTCGTTAGATATCATGACTTCAGACTTTAAGCCATCATATAAGTATACACAATACTCTTTTATTTGATTCAAAGCAAAACTCTGTTTTAAACTTCTTATCCATTTATTACCGATATAATTTTTGACAGGTGAAAGGCTTTGACATAAACCCTTTATAACCGGATTTTATACTTCATCCAATTGCGTCTTTTTTTATTATCAGTTCTTTATCCTATTTGAGTAAGCGTGAAACTACAATACAATGATTATCAGTCCTATAAAGCATTATATTAATCGCTCCATAGGGACTTTTTTTTTAATCTGCTGAAGAAATTTCTTACATTTTTACTCTTTTCTTTTAACTATTGTAGATATTAGGTGAATACCCATAATAGAGAATGGAAAAGATTAAAGACATGTTCGGTTCTGAAAAAGAACAAGAGGTTATAATCAATAGTACTAACAACAAAGGAAGTGACGAAGAAAGTCGCCCAATTGTTCCAGTTTTAAGTACTGAAAAAACTGTTGACTTTGACCCAGTTTCAAGTAGAATAGGTGATGAAGCTGCTTTTGATGATTATGCTGGTATTCATGTTGAAGATGACTCACCATACCCAGAAGTTAGAGCTGCTGTTCCTTCTACAGATGACCCTACTCTTCCCCAAAATACCTTGAGAATGTGGGTGTTGGGGTTCATTTTATCTACTATTGGTAGTGGTATTAACTTGTTATTTTCATTACATGCTCCTTCTATTGTAATAACTACTTTTGTTACCTCCATTTTAGCATGGCCACTTGGTATGGCTTGGCACAGATTTTTGCCAGATGTTAAGATCTTTGGTGTGGCTTTAAATGATTGTCCGTTCAACATCAAAGAGCACACTTTAATTGTCATCATGGCAAACGTTTCTTTTGGAGGTGGTGCTGCTTATGCTACGGATATCTTATTAGCTCAAAATCGTTTTTACTCTCAAGACTTTGGTTGGGGGTTCGATTTATTAGCTATTTGGTCCACTCAATGTATTGGTTTTGCATTAGGTGGTATTGCTAGAAGAGTTCTTGTCCATCCAGCTTCTATGATTTGGCCATCTAATTTGGTTTCTGCTACTTTCTTAACCAATTTACATATTAATGAAAATCATCCTGCAAATGGTTGGAAAATCAGTAGATTAAAGTTTTTTGGACTTGCTGCCCTTGGTAACTTCTGTTGGAATTGGTTCCCATCTGTTATTTTCCCAGCTTTATCTTATTTTGCTTTCCCAACTTGGATTGCTCCAGACAACGTTATCGTTAATCAAGTCTTTGGTACTTCCACTGGTCTTGGTTTGATTCCAATTACTTTTGATTGGAACCAAATTTCTGGTTATATTGGGTCTCCTTTAATTCCACCAGCAGGTACCCTTTTAACAATTTTCAGTTCCATTGTTATTATCTTTTGGATTGTTGTTCCGGCTATCCACTATTCTAACACTTGGTATGCTCAATACTTACCATTATCATCATCTAGTTCTTATGATAATACTGCTCAAGACTATGATGTTAGTAAAATTATTGATGTTAAGACTTTAACTTTCAAAGAAGACGACTATAAAAAATATTCCCCATTATTTTTATCTACTACTTTTGCTGTTTCTTATGGATTATCATTTGCTTCCATTTTAGCTACTTTGGTTCATACTTGTTTATTCCATGGTAAAGACATTATAAATCAAATCAAATTAAAAGAAAAACCAGATGTCCATATGAGATTAATGAAGAATTATAAAGAAATCCCAGATTGGTGGTATATTATTGTCTTTCTTATATTTTTTGCATTATCTATTGTAACAATCAGAGTTTGGAACACCGAAATGCCAGTTTGGGCTTTAATTGTTGCATTAATTATTGCAATCATTTTCTTACTTCCAGTCGGGGTTATTTATGCTATTACCAATATTGCTGTAGGTCTTAATGTGGTTACCGAATTCATTATTGGTTACATGGTTCCTGGTAAACCATTAGCAATGATGTTTTTCAAAACATTTGGATATATCACTAATAACCAAGCTGTCACTTTTGCTCAAGATATGAAATTAGGTCACTACATGAAATGTGCCCCAAGATTAGTATTTGCGGTTCAATTCTTTGGTGTTATTTGGGGTTCTTTAGTTCAAATTAGTGTTTTAAGATGGGCTTACGGTTCCATTGACAATTTATGTGCTCAAGATCAAGCAAACCATTATACCTGTCCTAATGGTAGAGTTTTCTTCAATGCTTCCATTATTTGGGGTGCCATTGGACCACAACGTGTGTTCTCCCACGGTCAAGTCTACTATGGTTTATTGTTCTTCTTCATTGTTGGTGCTATTACTCCAATTATTAACTGGTTAATCTTAAAGAAATGGCCAAATTCCCCAATTAAATGGTTGAACTGGCCAGTTTTCTTTAGTGGTACAGGTTATATTCCACCTGCAACACCTTATAATTATTCCACATACTCTATAGTTGGTTTATTCTTTGGTTGGTTTGTCAAGTCAAGGTTCTTCCATTGGTGGAGTAAGTATAATTATAGTTTATCAGCTGGTTTAGATATTGGTTTAGCTTGGAGTTCTTTGATTGTTTTCTTTGCTTTAAGTTTATCCAGTACTAGTTTCCCTGACTGGTGGGGTACTACTGTTATCAATACTCCAGATTATCTTGGAACTGCTATAAGAGAAACTCTCAAACCAGGTGAAACTTTTGGTCCTAGCTCATGGTAAATAATTTTCGTATATTTATGTATGCAACGTGAATGAGTATAATATACTTTTAATCTTATATTAAGTAATAATAATATTTTGTATTGTATATTGTCCAAAGTTTTTTTTGCAGTCGTTTATTTTCAAGTCACACATTAAAATTTTTCTCTTGTCTCGCGCAGATTCCAAAATTTTTTTCACTTCTCAACAGATACTAAATAGTAATAATGCAAAGAGTTATTACCCGTAGTTTGAGAGCTAGACCAGTGGGTGTTTCACCATTGAGGGCTTCAATGAGATCTGGTTTTAATACTAGACTTTTACCAGCACAAATGAGAGTTTCCACTATTCGTTTTAACACCACCAAAGCTGGTGAAGAGGCCAAAGAAGACGGTAAACCAGAAGCCGCAAAAGAAGAAGAATCTACTGAGGAAGCCACTGAAGAAGATCCAATAGTTGCTGAATTAAAGGCCAAATTAGTTGAAAAGGACAAACAGTTAGCTGACATGAAGAACCATTATGCCAGAGCAGTTGCAGATTTCAGAAACTTACAAGAATCCACTAAAAAGGAAATTCAAAAAGCAAGAGACTTTGCCTTACAAAAATTTGCTAAAGATTTAATTGTTTCATTAGATAACTTTGGATTAGCCTTAAATGCAGTTAAAGAAGAAACCTTACAAACCAATGCAGAAGTTAAAAATTTATATGAAGGTGTTGAAATGACCAGATCAGTATTTGAAAAAACTTTAAACAATCACGGTATTGAAAAAGTTGACCCTATAGGTGAACCATTTGACCCAAATACTCATGAAGCTGCGTTTGAAATTCCTCAACCTGATAAAGAACCAGGTACTGTTTTCCATGTTCAACAACCAGGTTATACCTTAAATTCTAGAGTTTTAAGACCTGCTAAAGTTGGTATTGTTAAAGGGGATGATTAAATGAATGTGTAAATGAACATAAATTGATAGATCTATTTTCTTGATTTTGAAAAAATTTCCTTGTATATATCTATATGTACTATTAAAATATATTAGTAGTGTATGTTGAAATTTCTCCAGATTTTGAAGTAGTTTGAGTACGCCGGTTCGGATTGCTTATGACTCAAGATTTTGTTTGAGATGTTTAAAACTGGTGAGAAACTTGAAAAATTTAGATCTGTTAATTTGAAAAGTGGAAGTTAATCATAAAAATGTTTAAATCAATTCGTACATTTTCAACCAACACAGTTGCTCTTAAAAACCTTAAAATTGGGTTAATTCCTGGTGATGGTATTGGTAGAGAAGTTATTCCAGCAGGTAAAGCTGTTTTGGAAAATTTACCTTCTAAATACGATTTGAAATTTGAATTTGTCAATTTAGATGCTGGTTTTGAATTATTTCAAAAAACCGGTACTGCTTTACCTGATGAAACTGTTAAAATCTTGAAAGAAGAGTGTGATGGTGCTTTATTTGGTGCTGTTTCTTCTCCTTCTGTCAAGGTTGCTGGTTATTCTTCTCCGATTGTAGCATTAAGAAAGAAATTGGGCCTTTATGCTAATGTTCGTCCTGTTAAAAGTGCCAAGGGTATTGGTAGACCTGTTGATATGGTTATCGTTAGAGAAAATACCGAAGATTTGTATATCAAAGAGGAAAAGACCTATAAAGCAGCTGATGGAACTAGAGTTGCTGAAGCTATTAAAAGAATTACTGAAGTTGCAACCACTAGAATTGCTAAAATGGCCTTTGATATTGCCTTACAAAGACAAGCCATTAGAGACAATTCCTCTGTTGAATCTTTACATGAAAAACCTTCTGTCACTGTTACTCATAAATCCAATGTATTATCTCAATCTGATGGATTATTCCGTGAAGTTTGTAGACTAGTTTATGATGCCAATGCTGGTTCTTATGATTCTGTTGAATACAAGGAACAAATTGTTGACTCTATGGTTTACCGTATGTTCAGGGAGCCAGAAATCTTCGACGTTGTTGTTGCTCCAAACTTATATGGTGATATCTTATCTGATGGTGCTGCTGCTTTAGTTGGTTCTTTAGGTGTGGTTCCTTCTGCCAATGTTGGTGAGAACTTTGCTATTGGTGAGCCATGTCATGGTTCTGCTCCAGATATCGAAGGAAAAGGTATTTCCAATCCAATTGCCACCATTAGATCTACTGCTTTAATGTTGGAATTCATGGGTTATCCAGAACCTGCTGCTAAGATATATGAAGCTGTTGATGCTAACTTGGCCGAAGATAAAATTAAAACTCCTGATTTGGGTGGTGACTCCACTACTCAAGAAGTCATTGATGATATTATCAGACGTTTTTAAGTAATTATTAAAATTATAGTATTTAGATTATGCTATTAACTCTATTATACAGTCACTTGTATTTATGGGCTGAACCCAGTCCATTCTTCAACTTCGGAATCACTATTTATATCTTCATTCTCTTTCACTTCAATTGGCTCTGATTTTGTCTCTGGTTGTTGTGCGTTCTTCACAAAACATGCAGCAAAAAACCCAATTCCTCCATCCTCTTTTGCAATGGCTCTTACACATCCACCTGCTAAATCTTCCACTGAAATGTCATCTGAACTTAAAGCAGTGAATTCCTGTGACCAACCTCTTCTTGGCCAATTAGGGACAACAACTTCCCTTGGTGCTAATTGCCATCCCATTTGCTTGATCTCTTCATCAAGTAATAAATCTACTACAACTCTTTCATTTTCTTCTGCATGAATTGAACATGTTGAATAAACAATTTTTTTTGCATTTGGGAAGCTCAAAGCATGTTTCATAATCTTGAATTGAAACCTAGATAATTTGTTCAACCGTTCAATATTAACTTCTTCTCTTTGCTGTTCTAAAGAATCTTCAATGGCTCTTCCAAATATCCCAGATCCACTGCACGAAGGATCTACCACTAAACCTTCAATATTTTTGAACTCAGAAGGGTTCACTGATGTAAAATCTGCATGAGTGATTTGAATTAAGTTAGACGGTGATGCAATTTTGCACATTTTTTTCAAAATTTCAACTCTGTTATCGTCTCTTTCAAAAGCATAAACAACTGCATCATCGAGTTTGCAAATATAAGATGCAACATGTGTTGTTTTATTACCAGGAGCAGCACATGCATCTATGACTTGGGATGGTTGGAAAGAAGGATCATTAAACAAAATATGGCCAGGAAAACATGACGCCCGATCTTGAATAATTATTTCACCATTTTTATACGCATCAGTTTTCACGATGGCCTCTCTATTATGGACACCATATAAATTAGGAATATAGTCATCTTGATAAATAACACCAGGATTGGTTATCTGATCAATATCACTTACTGGCTGCAAATTTCTAAAGAATTCATGCTTGCTAAAAAACAGATCATTGTCTGTTCTTATTTGATTTACTCTAAACCACCTCACAGGTGTTTGGTCATCTTGACCTCTCAAATTTGGGAACTGGTCTACACTTTTAACTTTGTATTTCAATTTAAGTTTAATCAACTCTGAATTCAATCTAGTTTTATGCAGTAAAAAGGCATCTTTAATGGGGTGTTTACCAGATTGAATCCGTCCCTTGGACTGAAATAACAAATCATGTGTTAATAACCATAACATAGGCTCTTTAATCTTAAGTTTTCTAATATCAGGACTGTCTTTAATCTTAGATGCCTTTAACACTTTGATAATATAATCTTTGTATTTTAAAGTTGATATCACAAGTGCAAAGATATGCTTTGGAGAATTTTTCAAGTTCTTATCGTTAAATATTCGACTTTGAAGGCTTCCTCTTTCATTATTGTTAACTAAATACTTTTCTGCTTCAAAGTATAACTTCATCACGCTTAGTTGCAAAAAGCCAAAAAAATTGAAAATTTTCAGTAACTAAAATTTAAATGATTTGTGCACTGCGAACTTTTTCCTCAGAAAAGATCAAATCGTAGCTTCAACGTTACATTTGACAATATATCTAAACAATGAGTTCAATGGCGCCGCCTGCCAATTCCTATCAACCTGGAACAAAGCTAACTGTGGGGTCACATGATGTTTCAATAATCAAATATATATCACAAGGAGGATTCGCTTATGTCTACACATGTACCATTGACCCTCCTTTTCAGAACTCAACAGTTGGATGTTTGAAGAGAGTTTTGGTGCCTAATAAATGGCAATTGAATCTTTTAAGACAGGAAGTCGATGCTATGAAGCGTTTAAGGGGGAATCCAACGATTGTTTCATATATTGATTCTCATGCCTCGAGAATCACTCTGCTGAGCCACCAAGCCTCTCATAAAGATTCTACTCAACAATATGAAGTGTTTTTGTTGATGGAATATTGTTCTAACAATGGATTAATAGATTTCATGAACACAAGGTTAACTAATAGGCTTACAGAACCGGAAATCTTGGTTATAATGAGGGATATTACTCGTGCTGTTGCTATGTGTCATCATTTACAACCTCCATTAATTCACCGAGATATCAAAATTGAGAATGTTCTTCTAGATGAAAAGAGAACTTATAAATTATGTGATTTTGGTTCTGCTGTGCCTTATGCTCCTGTTCCTACTACCCCTAAAGAATTTCAAGAACTAAAGGATGATATAATGCAACATACAACTCCACAGTACCGGTCACCTGAAATGATTGATTTATCTAGAGGATTCCCAATCGATGATAAACTGGATATTTGGGCATTAGGATGTTTCCTTTACAAATTGTGTTATTATACTACACCTTTTGAGCTGCTGCATCATAGTTCTTTACAAGACTTGGAGAATCTGATCCTAAATTGCAGTCATACCTTAAAAATGCCTTATAATACTCCTAGTGCTCTGTTTTCTCCAAGATTAAAAAATGTCATAAAGTGTTGCCTTCGTGAAGATCCAAGAAGAAGACCAAATGCTGTTCAGTTGCTTGATGAAGTATGTAATATGTTGAATGAAAAACCTCCTTCAGTGATACCTGCTTCTGTACTTGAAAGACCTATTACAGTGCCTATCAAGTCTTCCACTAGTAATACAACCAACAATAACAACAATAACAACAATAACGAAGTTCTATTGAATAACAACTCAACTAGTGTGCAAGAGTTATCAGCTATCCTGTCCAGTATGCCATCCTTAGAAATTAGAAAAGCTTCAGGAGGATCAAAATCAGATCCGTTTTCGAATATTGATAAATCTAAATTACTTCAATCTACAAATTTAAATCAACGGCCAAAATCAGTTTATGGTTCTGTCAATCATAATCAACAAATGAATAAGCCTGCTATTCACCGACCCAATTCAATCTATGGTTCTCGTGACATCCTGCCTGCTACTTCCCAATCATCAAGTCATTTGAAGGACTATATTCAAAAGCAACTTAGTAGAAGTAGTGAAAATATTGCTACGCATTCTAGAGATAATGATAATGATGATACACTTCACTTTTTGAAAGATATGGAGGACGACAGTAAACAAGGAGGTTTGGGATCTAGACAGAATACAGGAGGTAGTTTCAAAGCTTCCTTTAAAAATGGACTAAGAAAGATTAGTACAGGTAACAGCTCCACAGGAGTTAGAAGCTCAAATAACACAGGTAATAATTACATCAATAACAAGCGATCAAGTATTTCTTCAATTAAACAGATTCTAACAGGATCAAGAAAGTCTAGTAATAATCATGAATATGAAGAACCACCAGTTGAAGTTGAAAAACCTATTCCACCCAAGAAACTTTCAATTCAAAGAAGAATGGCTCAATATTTGAATAATACTGATGAACAAGTAAAAAAGACTGCTCATGGATATGGAAGATTTACTACAGCCGAAAGCGACACAGATGATATGGAAGCTATAAATAACCATTCACACAAAAACAGGAGCTTACAGCCGCCAAAAGTTCCAACGAGTTTATCTTCATCAACAGCATCAACATCACAATCTACAACCTCCACTCCGAAATCAAGATCATTTACTCCTCCCTCAACTCAAGTTAATAAAGAGAAGCCATCTTATTACTCATCCAATTCAAAATCGTTAGACATTCCAAAGTCAAAGAAATCATCTTCAAATGAACAAGGAAAACAGAAGCTACATTCTGCAACTTCATCTCAAAAGTCACTGCATGGAAAGCCAAAAAAGATTCCACCCCCTAAACCAAAGAAACCTTTATCATTACGTACACCTGAGTCTAATTATGAGAACGAAAGACGGTTAAGTAATTCAAGTGAAATATCTATGCCGGACTTAGATGACTTAGAAAAACAGTTTGCTAAAAGATTTCCAAGTTATGTTTAACTTTAATCATTATTTGAAATGTAATTTTTTTGTCCTTTTTGATTTTACTTCTTTTCATGATAAACTTTTGATTTCATTTATTATAAAATATACAAGAAATTAACAACTAATGTTACAATCAACTACTGCTCTCATCATACTCTTCAATAGAATCCAAAATGAAATCCACTCCTTCGTCAAACCTTTCAGAAATAACTTCCCAAAGTCCATCTACTTCTGCTTTGATAACTCTTCCAAATTTACGTCTAGGACGTTTAACATCAGCGCCCGAGTCAACATTGTTGGAGACGGCCCCGTTTCTTGTAGCCAAAGAACCCTGAGAAGCATTACCAATCCAACAAGGATTTAAACAACTAGTGAAAACAACGGAGTTGGAGTAGAACCAATCGATCATTGATTCATCCATAACTGGAACAAGTGGTTTCAAGTTAGATCTATTGACAAAGCAAACAGTACCCTTCACTACATCTTTGATTTCCTGTGATGACCTTTTAGCATATAAGTGAACAATAGCTTGATATGAATCACCAAAACCAACAAATACCAACTTTGTCATTTTATTAAAGTAGGATAAGTAATTGTCCCATAAATATAATAAAATCTCTTGAGCAAAAATACCTGGATTATAAGATCCAATTGGTGCAGTTGCTTGATTATTTAATGCTAAAGAACCATTTGCAGATACGGGTAATGTGAAAGAGGGAACATTAATATCAATATAACCAACCTTATTATTATCGGCTGATAAATTTTCATCTTGTTCTTGTTCTTTTTTAATTCGTTCAATGATTTGAACTAACGGATGTTCCAATATTACACTTGAATTCCCTTCAATATTACCATTAACCGGATTTATATTAGCCCAGACGTCAGGTGGATCATGAATAGTAACAATAACAGCTGAGCAATCATAAATTTCCGGACTAGCAATGACAGTATCTTCTAAATGTGGAGGTAATTCAATAGTAAATGGATTGAATTTATCATTATCATTGGAAACAATTGGTAAGTTAATAAAGGAATACTTGTTGAATAACTCATTAGCTTGATGTGATCGTATAGGATCATTAATATTTGATAATTTATAACCATTGGTATTTTCAGGTAATTCATAAACATCATCAAATGATTTGCTTGGGTTACCTGCCTTGAAACAAGTCCAATATTTTGAATGGGTCTTAATAACTTCATCAACTACTTCAATTGTATCTAAGAAAGGCTGAGCAGTTATGGTAGATTCAGGGGGTTCACCAATTAATACTTTAGCAACAGCTAAAGCACTATTACTAATGGAATCAAGATTATAACCACCTTCAAGAATAACAGCAAGTTTACCTCTAGCAAGTGCTTTTAACATATGAGTCATATAACCATAACCTGCTGGAGTAACATGACAACCACCAACAATATCACCATCGGCAGCATCAAAACCAGAACTGACAATAATTAAATCAGGATCAAATTCAGAAATCAAAGGAATAATCAACTTATTAAAAGCATAAACATAATCACCATCACCAGTACCTGGGGATCTCCAAGGAATATTCATATTGAAACCTTCACCTTCACCTTCACCACACATTTTGTGACCACCAGCTTTAGTACCTGGGTAAAATTTACCATTTTCATAACGATGTAAAGAAATGTATAAAACTCTCGGATCATCATAAAAGGATTTTTGGGTACCATTACCATGATGAATATCCCAATCGATAATAACGATCTTTCTCACAGATTCAGGAAATAACTTTAACATCGTTTTAGCAGCAACAGCTACATTACTAAAAAGACAAAACCCACCAGGAGTATCAGGTTCTGCATGATGACCAGGAGGTCTGACAATCCCCAAAGAGTTTTTAACTCTACCTTCAACAACTGCTTTACAAGCCTCAATTGCACCACCACATGATAATTTTGCCGATAGGAAAGAATCATTATTAACATAGATGGAGTCTCCAGCTTCCGTTTCCTCCAATAATTTATCTCTAGTCATATTTTCCGTTGAGGCAATATACTTCAAATGATCCTCTGAATGAACTAATAAAATTTCTTCTTTAGAAGCCTCTCTAATCGGAATCTTTATCATCAATGGACCCAAATCATCAGTTCCTGAAAGTGAAGAATCCTGGATCAAGCCAGATTCAGCAAGTTTTTTATAAATTCTATAAATACGTCTAGGATCTTCGGGATGAGGATCAATATACTCAAAATAAGACGTGAAAATCTTTGCATGATACCTCATTCTAACATCATAAACTAATCCAGTCTTTAAAGGAGTATAAAATAATTGTGGCTCAGTCTTTGGTACTATTAAGATATTTTTGCCATTGTCTAAAACTTTGGAAGGACTTTCTTCTTTAATTCCAATTCCATTCTGAGGCGGCTCATTTCCAGGTGTTTCTTCAAGCTTCACTCTTTTAGCATCACTTCCATTGTTGTTAACATCAGGTTCAAAGTCATTAACTGTTTTGGTACTTTCAGAATTCGAGTTTTGTCCATGAATCTCAAGTGCTGATGGGCTGGTTGATTGAGATAAACTTTCAGTCACTTGACTAAAATTTCTTTTAATTCCAGAGCCTTCCGGGTCTGTTTTTATAGTATCATCACCAGTATTTAACATCTTGACTTGATCCTCTTATAGTCTTCTTTTAAAAGTTTATTAACTGGCTTCTCTATCTTGAACAACAAAAAACTCTATTGAACTAAATCCGAAACTTTTTTGCTGAAATGTGTTAGACCCGCGATTGTTAGATAATACGAGATCGGCTAAACATACTAAACTATTGATGGAAAAAACTAAAAGTCTATTGATTCCCGACTCCAGTGACTTTAAAGATGCACATAGTCACAAAGATCATGATGAAATATATAATAGTGTTCTTGATTCCAGGTATGAGCTTCCTTGGAGGTTTTCTCACGTGAGGGGAATGTTCCGTCAAACGGTACCTGAAATTGATGATATGAAATTTAATTATGTGTTTGAAGACTTTGGTGTAATCACAGATTGGGATGATACGGTCAAAAGACTCCGGAAGTTAAATAAACCCAAACTTTCAGATCGTTTGACACTTGGGAAAAAGACCAAGACTAAATACAAGCTTCTTTTATTGGGTCGACATGGTGAAGGATTTCATAACCTTGCAGCAAGAAAATATAAAGGTAAAGAATGGATAGACAAATGGAGGTTTTTGGGTACAGATGGTGTAATAAATTGGGGCCCTGATCCAGAATTGACGGAGAAAGGCAAGCTTCAAGCAGCAGAGAATGAAGTGTTTTTAAAGAGTCAACTATTAAAAGGTATGCCGATTCCTTCCAAATTTTTCGTTTCACCGCTAAGAAGATCAGTTGAAACGATGTTTATAGAATGGGAGGGTTTGGTTGAGGAACCTATGGCGGTGGAATCTCTAAGGGAAACAATCGGGATGAATTTATGTCATAAAAGAAGTAAAAAGTCAATTATTCAACAAGGATATCCTTCATTGTCATTTGAACAAGACTTTCCAGAGGATGATGTTTTGGATACAAGATACAGCCATGAACGTGAAATGTTGTGGCAGCAATTCATTAGGATAAATTTGTTTTTACAAGATATCTTTGGTAATAAATTGGGTGTTACTGATGAAGATGAAGTAATAAGTATAACTTGTCATGCTGGGACAATTAGAGCATTTATTACGGTTGTTGGTCATAGAAATTTTACAATACCAAAGGGAGGAATGATTCCCATATTGGTTAAAGCAGAAAGTAATTAATAAAATTATATTCAATGACGTCTATTATTAATACGGTTTAAATCTAATATCTTTCTTTTTATCCTTTTTCTTCTTATGCTTCTTGGAATGTTTATCTTTCTTAGATTTATGTTTTTTGGGTTCCTCATTTGTTGTAATTGTAGGACTCTCAACTTGAATACCATCATTATGATCTTCATCAACTTTCCATTCTTGTAATTCTATTGATGATGGTAGCTCCCATAATTTAATAGAACCATCTTCACCACAAGTCAATACATTCTTACCAACCACTTTTACATCTCTTACAACCTCATCACCATGTGCTCTAGGGAAAGATATAACATCGCCAAAGGATTCCTGCGATGGATTGAATGTTCTCAAATATAACTCCCCTACAGAATTGGAACCATATGAAATATACCCCAGTGGGTTTAAATTAACAACATATTCACAATTCCAAAGTTCCCTGACATCCCCCAAATCATTGGGCGTTGGTTCATCCCACACTTCATAATTGGTATTATTCAATTCATGGAAACTCAAGGTTTCCATATGGGATAATATACCTATTCTATTAGGGGAAATGAAATGACAAGAATGCACTGACAGATAATTTATCACTTGATGTAAAGCATCATCTTCCTCTTTTTCATTCAAATCATAAATATTAACATAACCATCAGTGGAACCAGACATCAAATAATTCGAGTATTGTGAGGATGGATGGAACTGAATGGCAGTAATATCATCATGATGTGAGTCAACATATGATTTCACCGGTTCATTGGGATTCCTGATATCCCATATATGAAGTTCTGCATCACTACCTACTAATTCCGTTCCACTAGCTAACAAGTTATTTCTATAGTCCAAAGATAAGAACGGAGAAGCATTAGGATTGGAGAGCCTATGTACAATGGAGCCACTTCTTAAATCTACCACTTTGACGCCTTCAGAAGAACAACTGGCAGCCAAATCAGATGAAATCGTTTTCAATGAGTTAATGGAACTCTCATGAGCCTTTATCGATAAGATGGCATCATTTATATTATTTATGTCATAAATATCCAACTTTCCATTGGAATTAGATGTAAGGAATCTTTCGCCATCAATAACTTCCAAGTTGAGTACCCAGTTATCTTTACTAGTGCCCCAAGTATTCACTAGTCTAGCGCTCATCTCTAAAATAAAGGGTGTTTCTTAACTCGCGTTAAATTTATACAAAAAAAACACAAGGATATAAACCATATCTTTATCATGAGTAGTATCGTCAAAAAGGGGACACTGTTTGTGCCCAAACTTAAGAAGAATATAAGAAGAAGGAATGTCAGCAAGAATGAAGGACCTCCAACTCCTTCAGTAACGCAAGAAAGTTCATCTGACAACACTCAAAAGGAGAATAACAAACATTTAATTAGTGAATCTGGTCTGATACCTTTAACTCCCGAGGGCACCCAAGTGACGTTTTATGGAAACAAGAGGTCCGCACAGCTAGAGAGCTCACCAGATGACAATATTGACCCTATTGATAAGACTAAAATTGTAACTGAACTGGCAGTAGATGATCCAGAAGACGAGGCTGGAGAAGAAGAGGAAGAAGAATATGGTGATATTGATATTTTCAAGGATCCAGTCCCTGAGAAGCCTCGTCGTACTTCTTCTGTGTCTCATAGACGTTTATCGGGTATTGGTATAAGAAAAGGATCGAGGTCCGCCTCTATTTCATTCAGTGGTACTCCAAGAAGTTCGTTTAGTGAATCAGAAAAACCAGTATTTATTCAAATCCCTCCTTCAAATAAAGTAAAAAGAAGAAAGTCGTCTACTATACGGCCTAATAAGAGGATTTCTATTGCTAGTGAAAGCTCCATATTTGTAGGAGATTCTCATGAACCTCAAATTCAAGAAGAGGAAGAGGAAGAATACAATGAAGTTTCTTTAGTCACATCCACAAGTCCCGAACAAACTTCTGCTATAGATAATACAAGCGCAGACAAATTACTTGCAGAAGCACTGCTGACATCAAATTCAAATGTTGTTTCCCGTGATGAATTATTCAAACAAAAGAAATATATCATCTATGCATTGAATAAACAAGGAACTAAATTACAACAATTCCGTACTGGGGATTTACCTCCTGCAGTATTGGAAGAGCATATCCAATATGTTTCCAAAACCGGGCGTGGTACTGTCGATTTACCTTTAGCCCCTGAGAATGTGGTCATGAAAGTTTCCAAATTATCAGAAATTCCAAGACGAATATTCAAGAATGAATCTAAATTTTCTCAGGAAATACAACTTGATCCTGAGAGTTTCACAATGAAAGATCTTTGTAATCCTGAACTTCCCATTGGTTCCATTTCCCCGGACTTTGAGATGGTAAAAGAAGCTAGAGAGAGAGAAAAGAAAGCTAAGGAACTTAGGAGGATTGCTAGAAAATATGCCAAAACTGCAAAAATTAGTTATGAAAGTGCCTATGAAATTGTTGAACAGGGAGGAATGGAAGAGGAACAAAGAAGATTAATTGAAACTATCAAATTGGACTTGTCGGCTAGGTCCGGGATTCTGACTGATATCAACAACAACAATCTGTTGGAAGCAGAGGATACTGAGAAGATGGTAAAACTAGATGGAGAGGATGGAGATAGCCTTCATAGGGAACAAACTACTGACAATAATGATAATGAAAATGATGGAAATGATGATCCCGTAACGAAACAAGAAGATGTTCCATTAGACATCAATAACGAATATTCTGATTTGAAAACGACGAGGACTCATGATTCATCAATAAAATTGATACAAGACGCAGATGGTAATATTGATATTAATGCAGAATCAACCATTGTTCATAGGACAAGCCTTAATGCTTTTGAGAGAATAAGAGAAGAAACTAATAGATTCGAAAGACCCGTTATTTCCAACACATATTCCAAGCGTAAGCACACAGATAAGTGGGATGAACAAGAAGACATGGAATTCTTTTCGGCATTAAGTACTTGGGGTACAGACTTTTCAATGATAAGTTCATTATTTCCTCATCGAACTAGAAAACAAATTAAGTCCAAGTATAATTTGGAAGAGAAAAAGAGACCAGAACTTGTGGATCTTGCATTAAGAAGGAAATTACCCAAGAACCTTATGGAATATGAGCAAGAAGCAGGAATTAAACTCAATACCATCGATGAGTTTGAGAAAGAACGTGCTAAGCTTAGAGCTGAACATGAAAGACAAAAGAAGGAGATTTTGAAAGAACAAGAAAAGGCTAAGCGTGAAGATGATGAAAAGAACCGTGCCAGGGAAATAGAAAAGAGATCTGGTCAAAAACCAATTGAGAGGCTTTCGAAGAACAAACAATTAAGAAGTAATGAAGAAGTTGTAGGAACACTCGATAGACGATCATAAGTATATTGAACTAAATTTTATAAATATTTTAATAGGAAACAGTGCTCAATCAAGCTGAAAATTTCAGTTCGAGAAAACTATCAAAAGAGTAGAAAAAAAAAGCTGATTATATTTCTATTCCGTTGGAAACGCAATGAAAGACTACGATTTGATTATTAGTTCCAATGATGATATAATTAAGTTCACAGTCAAAGATACATCTAAATTGACCCAAATCCGCCTACCTACAATAGCATTAATAATAGCATACATGATTCATAATGTTATCACCAAAGTGATTTGGAGTAACATAACTTTGGATAATCTACAACTTATAGCCCAAGAATTTACCCAATTTCAACTTGTACAATTCATAGCGTTGACCATCATTTGCATACTTGTTTTCTGTAGACAAGATAGAGAAGACACTATGATTGTAATGAAAAATATTGGTATTCAATTGAAATGTAAAAGCAGTTGGAAATTCATCAACAAGTCAGATAAAAACATATTTATTCCTTTAAGTAATATAATTGATTTAGTAATCCATGAAGGATTCTATGGATATGGACAGGTAATATACTACATGTGCGTTTTAACAAAGAGTGAAAGTAATAAGAAGGATGATATGATTAAAGTGGTATTTAGTGAATTATTACCTAGAAAAGAATTACTAGTTTCAGTATGGAAACAAAGTAGGCAAAAACTCTTTGAAAAAAAGAGATTCTTTAGAAGAGTGCCTGGACAAGGATTAAAGTTAGTAGAATAAATATAGAGACAGAAGTATAATGAAAATAGACACGCGATTTCTAAAGTAAAAATGATTAACTACATTAAAGGAGATTTGTTTAAACATGTTAGTAGCTCTCCAGACAAGATCAGTATATTGCTTCATGCTTGTAATTGCAAGGGATCTTGGGGTGCTGGTGTAGCCTACGCCTTTAAAAAATATTATCCTAGTACTTACAAGGTCCATCAGTCTTATTGCAAATCAGTTGCTAAGTCGAGTGATTTATTAGGTACTTGCCAACTTATACCTAGTAGTAGTGATGATTTGGGTCATAAAACCACTGGAAATGTATTGGTTGCATGTCTTTTCAATAGTGACGGGTTTGGTGCCAATAAATTACCACCTAATGATATTGTTAAGTATACAGACATGGCAATGAAAGATCTAATTAATCAATTGGACAAAATTCAAAACTTGGACCAAATCGATGGTAAAACTGTTATCAACATGCCAAAGATAAATGCTGGATTATTTGCAGTTCCTTGGGAAATGACCGAAAATGTTCTTATCAAGTATGATAATTTATATATAAATGTTTATGTTATATAACTGAAAATTTAAATCATGCATGCCCCACTAAAAGTATTGTATATATACTAAAACTAGCAGATTATAGTAAATCTTCCACGACTTTTTAGTTGTTTTTGTTGAAAATGCGACTTGAATCAGAAATCCAAGGATCACAAAAAAAAAAAAACATTTGGCGTCTGTTACGTATTTTACTAACAATACAACAGGGATTGACACAAGCTTTACAGCAATTTAGATAAAACTTCAATTGCTGGTCAACACATTTGACTAATAATTATAAGTGCCGTGTTTTTGTCACTATTGTTTTCCAAAACAGTTGGATTAATCGTCACATCATCGTATTTTCGAGTATTGTTTCCTATTTTGGGTTCCAATTTTTCGTCGTTTTTTCATTAATTTCCAAAAATTTTTTTATCTACAGCATTTACTGTTCCTTCTTGACTCCATAAGATCCAGTAAGCTTTCAAGGATCATTCAAGTTTTTAAAAAAACCCCTTTCTTCCACTCGTTTATTTCATAAAAATATTAAAGCGTAATGTATGGGCCGAATTCAAATCTGAATCAGTCCCAGTCCCAATCTCAACAACGGCTAAATCCCAATAATGGCAGCAATCCATTTAGAAATAGCGCTCAAATGTCTAGTATAATAAATCAGAACCAATCTCCAGATTTTTCACATGTTACTTACAAACCAAAAATGCATCAAAGATCTCATAGTTATAATGTTAAAAATCAACAAAGTAGTTGGCAGCAGTTAATTCCACCTTTACCAAAGAATCAAAATGGTCCTGATATGAACCTTGACTTTGATCTTAACTTCAATAATGATTTCATGAACAATAAAATGCACCATCAGCCGCAAAAGGAGCAGCAGCAACAACAACAACAGCAGCAGCGCCAGCGCCAGCGACCACCACCACAACAACAGCAGCAACAACAACAACAACAGCAACAAGATACCCAACTTCAGAGTCCAGTGCAATGGAATCAAAATATAAATCCGACCCAAAACCAACTGTCGCATGGAACCCCACAACATCAGCAATATCAATCACAAAAGATTAAACAGTATAGACATTCAATGCCTAGCGGAACTCCTTCTCCCGTATCATCGTCCTATAATTCACCAGAGTTACAGAGCCATCTGAATTCAAAAGATTTCCCCTTTCATCAAACTAATTCTTTTGCTGTTAGAAATAATAACGACCTTCCACCATTTTTAAAGAATCAATTGACAAATCAGCCAAAAATTAAGAGTTCAGGTAGCATCAAGAAAGCGCCAACTCTGGTAGATGAAAAAGATTCAGGAAATATCACTACATTGACTGCCCCAGAAAGGCGGCCTTCCGCAAATAACTCCAATTCGTCATCCAACACATCATTGGGTACGCCTTTTCAGTTAAGCCAGAAGAAGAGTATCCGTAAAAAGCGAAAGGTTTGCAAAAAATGTGGATTAGAAATCAGTGGTCAATTTGTTAGAGCGCTTAATTCTTCATTTCATGTCAGTTGCTTCTGTTGCAATGAATGTGGAAAAGAATGTTCCTCGAAGTTTTTCCCTTATGAAATGATAGATGTTGACACTAATTTGAAATACCAGGTAGCCCTTTGTGAGTATGATTATTTCAAGAAGTTGAATTTAATCTGTCATAATTGTAATTCAGCGTTAAGAGGTCCATATATCACGGCATTGGGTAATAAATATCACTTGGAACACTTCAAATGTAATGTTTGTCAAAAAGTTTTTGAAAGTGATGAAAGCTATTATGAACATGATTCGAATATCTACTGTCATTATCATTACTCAAAGAATTTTGCAAATCGTTGTGAAGGTTGTGATTCTTCCATTGTTAAGCAATTTGTTGAATTATTCAGAGGTGGTAGAACACAGCAATGGCACCCTGAATGCTACATGGTTAATAAATTCTGGAACGTTGTAATTAAACAGGATTGTGTTGGGTTTAAGGGCAAGTTATTGCTTGATTCCTCCAATACTGAGCTTGAGGAAAAGAACCTACTAATTGTTGAGCAAATGATCGAAAATTTAGTCATCAAATGCTGGGTTACCTTATCAAATTATGAAGAACTAACTGCTTCGTCTATATCTGAGATGTTGTTAAATGCCTGTATGGGAAATCAGTTTAATGGGCTATTGTCTACAGGTAGATTAATTGTGTTTGTTGAGATATTGTTCAGCTCAATTGACTATTTAATTCGGTTGACTGATTCACTTCAAAAGAATGAGAGCCAATTAAATATCACAAAAGTAAGTACCGATCCAGAAACTAGTACTGAAGAAAACAGTGAAGTTGGGATCAACTTAAACAAGGAACCTAGAAATTTATCAGGAAAGATAATGAGTTATCTAGCAATTTTGCGTAAATCCAATCAGACAAATTTGTCAGGGTCAGGGTCTTTATCATCTGAATTGCTTTCTGTTATTACTGGTTGTGCACATTATCTTAAATTATTGATTAGAATAGGCTTACAGAGCTGTTTGAAAATTAACAAATTTAGAAATGATTCTGTCGCCAGTGATAATTTCTTGAATATTATTAAAAACTTTGAAAGATTTCAAATCCCTGAAGCCAACAATAATGCATCACCCAAATTCACTGATGATTATTTAAAGGCTATTCAAACTCAATTGTCAATTCCTGCTAATTCTACTGATTTATGTTTTGGTTGCAATAAATCCATTGAAAAGTCTTGTGTTAAAAACAATAACTTGAGATGGCATAAAAATTGTTTCAAATGCTCCAATTGCAAAAATAGAATATCGGATCTTAAAAAAGTTGATTTCGATAAAAATGCACAAGAACTTTCTTGTTTAGATTGTTCTGGTGTCAATAGTTCACTGAATTTTGAAAATGTTTCGGATTTGGAACAATTGATTTACTTATTGAAAATTGCATTCTTAAGGTCTAAGCAAGTCATGGCTTTGGACTATAAGAATAAAAATAACACACTGAAGAATAGTCAAGCTACAAATAATGAAATTAAATCTCATTATTCTGAAACCATAGATGATATCACCAGAAAGCGTACGAAAAGACAGAATCAAAATTTATCTAATTCAATAAAAAAGAATGCAAGAAAATCAGTGGTAATTGATGCTCCTGAGCCTGAAGTAGGGGTGGAAACCAAGTCAGAGGAATTGAGTTTTCTTAACACCAGTGGTATCCCGGAAAATGAAACAGTTAATCGACAAAATAGTGTTAATTCGAACAGCTCATTTAACTTATCTCAAAATGAAATAGAATTATTCAATCACAAAAAGATGGTTATCAAAGACGAGCCTATACCAAGAAACATATCGAATAATCATTTGAACCGTACTTCTGATTTGTTAAAGAATGAGAAATCTTTGACTTTGGATGATATACCTCGTATTGTGGCGGCCGAACAAGCAAGGGACCAAAGACCTAATGCTTTTAAGCATCATAATAGTTTATACCAAAGACAGAAACCTAAAGAAAAACTTGTTAATCTTAATGGTACGTTGAATACCAATGATAAGTCATCTAATTCTCAAGGAATATCAACCAACAGAAACGTTAGTAATGGGACCATCATGTCTAAATCATCATTACGTAACTCCGCTCCAGTTAAAACAAAGTATTATTCTGAATTGGATAAGGATGAGCATTTTATTTTAAGACATATTGCCTTGGAAGCATTAAATCAATTAACAAATAATAAATACAGTAAAACTGACTTATTGTCATTGATTCAAGAGAAAAAATCAAACACATTCTGGGATAAATTCAAGTTTCACTCCTCAAATGATAAAGTTAATGGCGTTTTTGGGGTTGACTTACAGTTATTAACCAAAAAATATGGGGTGGATTCCGATTTAGGAGTTGGTCCAGCAAAGTTGAGAATTCCAATCGTAGTGGATGATTTGATTAACTCTTTGAAAACCAAAGATATGTCAGTAGAAGGTATTTTCCGTCTCAATGGTAATATTAAAAAATTGAAAGAGTTGACTGAACAAATTAATAATAACCCACTAAAATCGCCAGATTTTACTTATCAATCAGCAGTGCAATTAGCAGCATTAATGAAAAAATGGTTAAGAGAATTACCAAACCCATTATTGACATTCAATTTGTATGAATTATGGATTGAAACCCAAAAGCAACCTGATCCGAAAATGCGTAAACGGTTATTAAAATTGATTTATTGCATGTTACCAAGAAGCCATAGAAATTTGGTGGAAGTATTACTTTATTTTTTTAACTGGGTTTCTTCGTTCGCTGAAATTGACGAAGAGAGTGGGTCCAAGATGGATATCCATAATCTTGCAACCGTCATTTCACCAAACATATTGTACGCAAAACCTGATGTTGCAGGAGATCAGGCTAGTGATTCCTACTTTTTGGCTATTGAAGTTGTCAATCAATTAATTGAGATTCATGAAGAATTAAGTTATATTCCAAGTGACTTATTAGATTTTTTCAATCATCTTGATTTGACTAGTGGCTCATCCAAGGAGATTATGAGTAAAATAGAGAAATTATCCAAAGAAATGAATAACTTTTTCATTAATTATGAAATTAAAGATGAATTAAGTGATCCTTTAAGTCAAGAAGTTCGGTCAAATACTATTTCGAGAGGCCTAAGTAACGTTTTATCGGAACAACATGGCGAACCTGGAAACGTATAGGTATATATCGTCTTTAAATATAGGAAGGGAAAGTTTTCTCGTATTATAATATAGTAAAACTGGATTGAAGCAAGTGTCTTGGTAATATAAAAAACTAGTGCCATATATTTTTATACTATACTATAAGTCGTGCAGGAGACACTTTAATAGCTTTTTTTTTCCTCAACAAATCGTATCTAATCCATCAAATGTCATTAACAAGTCAATCATTCGAACAAATAATAAAAGAAAGACTCGATGCTGATTTGGTACAAGTAGAAGATATGTCTGGAGGGTGTGGACAAGCATTTGCGGTTGTGATAGTTTCTTCCAAATTCAAGGGCAAGAACAAATTAATGAGACATCGATTAGTGAATGGTGCCTTAAAGGAAGAAATTGCAGCTATTCATGCATTTACCCAAAAGGGATTCACTCCAGAAGAATGGACCGCACAAGGTGGTGCTATTTAAAGAGGAAATGCGAACCAATCATGAACATCTATTTATATTATTCCACGTCGAATTCATCCAATTATATTAGTATTTGTATTATATTCAATTTCCTTGTGGCCTTTTATAAGTCAGTAGAAAGTTTTTAGTTATAAGGGCCCAACTAATAAATAATAATACATGGACAATTGAGAGAACCAATGGGAAAATCCTTAATCCTGTAGTACCCGACTCTGCTAAAACACCAATTAAAAATGGTACAGCAGCAGCTCCTCCACCACCGAACGCACAAATAAATCCTACACCTGAAGTATGTAAATCATGAGGTAGGATACCAATAGTTGAAACGATGGTTGTTGGGAAAATAGGTCCAGCAAAAAGTCCCGTTATAAACACCACCACGTAAAATAACCAATATAATGAAGTATATGAAATCATATAAAATGTAAGATAACCCAAGACAGAACCTCCAATATAGCACATATTAGCCATAAGCTCTGTATTGAAGAAATGTGCTGTTACAAACCCCAAAAATGTTCTACCAAACATAACTCCTGCCCAGAAAGTGGTAGCCATATGAGAACTTGTTTTATACTTTAGATGGTTAATTCTCACTAGGAAACTTACTACCCATGCACCAAATGAAGCTTCTCCTCCAACGCAAAAGAACAATATCAATGAGAACGTCCATACCAATTTAGATCTCAAAGCGTCTGATAATGAAGCTTCTCTATAAATGACTAATTCGGGATTTTCATCACTTGAATTTAAATTACTTAATTCAATGCCTTCTCTATTAATCCTACCTGATTTCAAAGCATTTTCGTACTTGTATTTAGCAGTAGTCTCGTATCTGAAAACAAGGGCAAATAAACAACCAATACTAAATGCAAGAATAGCAAGTAATCGATAATAATAATTCCATTTCCATGGATTTACTTTCCTTTCAAGCAAAGCAGTGATTAAACTTGGCGCAATCATACACCCTAAGCCATAACAACCATGAAGTATCCCTAAGATTTGATTTGAATCACATAATTTACTTACCCATGCATTGCAAGCCGCATCAAGTATGCCGCATCCAATTCCACTACCGATTGCAAATATAACTAGTACCAAAAATGGAGGAGCAAAGCTAAATGCGGTATAGCATATTGTCATAGACATAAAGCCACCAATTAAAAAGCCTCTCAACCCAACCCAATTGTGAAAAAAACCATTCATAAGACCCATTAAAATATATCCAGTGATTGAACTTAAGAACAACAATCCCGTTTGAGCGTCCCCTACATTATATTCTTTCTGAAATACGGGAATTAAAGTACCAATGGCTTGATCTACCAATCCAAATAATACAAATGCAAAGAATGAAAGTAAAATTTGCAATTTCAATAAAGAACTATCTCTCCAATTAATGCTATCAATAAATATCTGCTCCCCATTATACTTAACGGAATAAGCCAGTGTAGTGGTTTTGATAAATGATTCATCCTCATCGACCGAAAAACCATCATCGTTCTGGGGAAGGAAAGGTTCATTTACTTCGTTCAAAGCCTCTTGGTCCATCAGTGGCTGTTAGATGAAATTATGGGGGTAATTTTATTTATACTCTTTTATGGAATCTTTATCGTAAATATAGTTACATAAGGTTCCGGAGTGCGCATCCCTAAGGTTACTTTAGAAAATATATGGGAGCAACAGTGTGGTTACGATATAAAATATACGGGAGCAATAGTATGGTTACGATATATTGTGACTGGTTCTAATTGCACCATGACATATGACTGATTTCATTTTCAAGGATTTTTCTCTAAATGATAGTTAGATTAATTCACTTTCAAGAGAGGAGTTGCAAATTGCGAAAATCACGTATTTACTGATTTATAGTCCTACCACTTAAATTACATGACCAATGGACTCTACAAGATACATTAATCGACTTCATGGAAAACCTTTTGGTTTAGTAATACATGAATTTTATATTCATTGTTGTAATAGAGAAATAAAGGAGTTGTGATCTCATTATTGTACTATTCTAAGGACAATTATGAAATCTATCCATATACAGCATACCCGCCTCCTTAGCTTAGTGGTAGAGCGTTGCACTTGTAATGCAAAGGTCGCTAGTTCAATTCTGGCAGGAGGCATACTTTTTTTTTTTGACATCAATCTTGCTTGATGATTTCGCATTTACCAGCTTAACCTTCTTCATTATGAGCAGAGTAGCATTAAAGACAGCTCTTAATGCCAGTAAGTACCACTTATATAATGAGAAGTATAACTATATACTAATTGTTTAGTTCAAAAGCGTTACCCAATTAAATTAGCTGATTCATCGTGGGATAATACCGGACTTTTGGTAGAAGCAGTTAATGAACAAGCAACTGCAAACACCATCCGAATTCTCTTGACAATTGACTTGACACAGTCAGTTGTCGATGAAGCGATCAACTTAAAGACCAATTTAATCATGGCATATCACCCATTTATTTTTAGGGGATTGAAAGCAATAACTACTAATGATCCTCAACAGAAATCATTGATCAGATTAATTAAAAATGATATCAGTGTATACTGTCCACATACAGCCGTCGATAGTGCAGAAGGTGGAGTTAATGATTTTTTAGCAGAAGGAATTTCCAAAGGCAGCAATATTGAGTCAAAGAGTGTTATTATTCCTGATAAAGAAGAAGAAAATTGTGGAATGGGAAGATTGGTTCAACTTAAAGAGCCTATTAGTTTGAAGACCGCAGTAGAAAGAGTTAAAGAATCGCTTGGATTGAAATACGTGCAAGTTGCGGAATCTTCAGGAGAAAATTCCCCAGAATCACAGACAATCAGCAGTATTGCCATCTGTGCTGGATCCGGTGGTGGTGTTTTCAAAGGTGTTAAAGCTGATTTATTCTATACTGGTGAATTATCTCACCATGAAGCTCTATATTTTAAAGAAACTGGCAGTTCTGTTATTGCATGTAGCCATTCCAATACGGAAAGAGCATTCTTGAAGGTCTTCAAAAGTCAATTGGAAGAAGATTTAGATGGTACTGCTGAAATAATTATCAGTGAAACTGATAAAGATCCATTTGACACTTGGTAAATAGGTTTAAATAAAATCATCACAAGACACGACTCTTCGGAAATTCAATTTTCATTTTTCAAAGACATAGATTAGTCAGGAATCAACCACTTTAGACTTCTACATCTTACTATAACAAACACTGCCCATCTGAACTTAAAATCTGAAAGCAGCTTACTTAATGGAATTAAAATATCCGAACTGCTAGAAAAATCATCCAACCATTCAATCTGCTTATCTTGTTATCATTATTTGCGAGTGATAAGATATGACTTCAAACAAACACTTTCAAATCCATAAGAGTATTCAATCCCCTCCTTATAATTACAATTCAACATTAGTAAATTGTGTGGGTACAAATATTGTATTTTTATTTGGAGGATTTGATGATTTTGATCGATTAGACAGTAACATTTATTTATTAGATACCAAATCTATGACTTGGAAGGTTGATAAGAAACATGCATTATTATATCGAGAAGGGCATCTGGCCAATTACATAGGGAATGGTAATGTTCTTGTATTTGGCGGTATAGCCACTGATGATGAAGGTTCTCATCATACCAGATCAAGAAATTATTTTGTAAATGAAGAGGACAGACTTAAAAGAGATAGCTTGATGCTCATCTACAACATTTATTCAATGAGTTGGACTCGACCTCCAGACTTTGTTTTGAATAATGCACCAAGCCCTAGATCTAGACATGCTAGTTGTCTATCACCTGACGGGAGGAAAATTTATATAAGTGGTGGAGTTGTAGATTCCAATACTTTTGATGATTTATACAGTTATGATTTCACCACCGGATCTTGGGAAGGTCCTTTTTCTTTTGTTCATAGATTCGATCATTTTATAACAATCTATGGTAACAAGATATATAGTTTTGGTGGTTTAAACAAAAATATGAATCATGTTAAAGATAGAATATCTTACTTTGATATTGATGATAAGGTAGTAGGTGAAATTTCGATATTTTCTACTAAAACTCCTTTAAATAATGTTGAAAGGAGATTTTTAGAGATTACTGGTAATGGACCAATACGATTAGATATTACGTTACCTAATCCCAATTTTGATACCAAAGAGACTGGAGGTCACTTGGCTTATTATAACCTTTCAAAACTTAGTTATGTTAATCTAATCGAGCTTGATGATTTAAAGGCTTACTTTAAAAGCAACTTTGATATCGAAATTTCTAGTTATTTTTGGAAAGATGCTGTATTTTGTGATTCAGGATCAATTCTTTTGCTTGGAGGAAAGCATAAAGATGAATACAACTTCGGACCGGAAGTATCTCAAATAGATGATCAAAATGACAACGAACAAGCATGGGATAATGATGATAGTAATATAATTACAGATAGCGAACAACAGGGTCATGGTGATCCTTCTGGTGATGATGGGAAACTTACATATATATTGGAAATTGAATCAAAACAATTGGGTATTGAATTCAATGAAAAGATTAAATCCTTATCAAGTATATCTGAGAGCTTCAAACTGCTCCTAGCGTCTCAAGAGTTCACAGACTTTGAGATATATTGTTATAAAGACATCTCTGTCAAGGAGGAGTTTGTGGATCTAGATCCAATGGATTTGGATAAAGAATATCTAACTACTATAAAAGTGCATAAGATTGTACTAGTAGCAAGATGGCCATATTTCAAGAGATTGATTGAAAGTGGAATGAATGAATCAGAGTCAAATAGGCTATTCATTGCTGAGCCAGCTATATGGGTCAAAGGTTTAATTTATTATTTATACTCAGATTCTATTGACTTTGAGCCTCCAATAGTTCCACTGTTTTCATTGATTGATTATTCTGGTCTTTTGATCTTAACTAATGTTTATGAGTTAGTTGGGTTGAGAGCTTTGGTTTTAAGTAAACTCTATGAGAACTTGGATCATACTGTTACCAAAGAAATCGCTTTTGATTCAGAACAACTGGTTGAAGCTTTCCTTAAAATTTGGTGCAATATCTACATTTCCAATGAACCTTTATTAAACGAAAGGCTTACAAGATTTTTAAGGCAAAATTGGTCAACGTTAGTGTTATCTCAAGCATTTAGTCAATTACCAAAACAGATGATTGTAAAGTTGACTCAATTATGCACAGTACATGAAGATGGCCAAATAACGCCAAGAAGGTCAACTAGGGTGAATCTGTTACTAGGAAATAATGATCTGTCTTCTTCAGTTGGCTCTCCAGATAGAGATTGCAACTCTCCCTTTTTGCAATTAAGCTTAGGCGTTGAAAAGCCCAAAAGAACAGAGAATCTGTTGGCCAACTTTCCTATCCTTCAACATCTTTCTACAACTTTGAATGATGCTATTAATGACTAATGACTTTAATTTAGAAAGAAAACATTATATTTTCCATACACTCTATATAATTATTAACTGTAGTCTCCGATTTGAATGTTACTTATTCTTTATCGTTCTTTTCATCATTTATTTAACTACTTTCATCCTCATTATTTTCTGATTCAAGTAAGTCATTGAAGTAATCTTCGACATCTTCAACACCTTCTGATACATTTTCAGTGAAGTCGTCCAACTCATCCCCAAGCTTATCACCAAGCTCATCGATTTTATCTACTAGTTCATCAAGAAGACTTTGTTTTTCTTCTTCTTTATCAGAGTCGCCGTTCTTTGCAGAATCTTCGGTATGAGGAGTGCCATTTTCATCATCTATTCCAGAGAAATCAGAAGGCTTTGGAAGTGTAATATCCGGGTTGGCAGAAATACTTGATTCTTCAGCTATTAATGATTGAGCTGGATTAGGGTTAGAACTCATGAAGATTGATGTATAACCATTTTGATCGTTATTAGGCTTTGCTTTTGGTTTCCAAAGCAAATCATACGTTGCATCCTCAACAATGTGTGAAACTTCATAATCCAACCCAGGATAAACTAATTCATCTGTCCAATCAAGTGGTAACGCATTCTTCTGATTGATGATAGGAGTCATGTAACCGTTTTTGCTAGATCCATTATTAGGAGCTGAAGTGATTCCCAACGACAGGCAAATCAAATTATAAACTTCAGTGTTCTTGAATGGTCTGACTCTTTTATTGTCCTTTGGTAGAATACTTGAAAAATAAGGACCTTCAGCTAAGAACATTGCTCTCATTAGTAATTCAGTATTATTGTAACCATGTACACCTTTTGGAGTGTAATCATTGTTTTTTTCCTTCATTTGGTCATGGGTGGTGACAGAATAACCAACCCGTGGAATAACCCATATAGGAGCTAAACGATAATTGAACCTATGCTCAGAAATTTCACCTCCAAACTGCCATTCTTTTGGTAAGTCTTCAACTTTATAGATTTCAAAATTCTTTCGAATATGATCTTCTTGTTTCTCAAGATTAACTTTTAGATCTTTAACTATATCATCAACAGAGTTTTCTTTATATGGGCGTAAGCCGAACAAGGGCCAACCATCAACATGTTCGATTTTTGTCATGTTTACAATATCATCCAAGTATAGTAATCTATCATTAGATGTTGGAGCCATTCCATGATCACTCAAGATAATCAAATTAGCAATATCAGTCAAATTTCGAGTTTGAAGTTCTTTTCTTAAAAGACCGACAAAATTATCAACGTATGTTAGTGCTTGGGTGATATTAGGACCACTAATACCGAATTGATGACCATACAGGTCAATCGTTGGCACATAGGTCAAAATCAACTGTGGTCTGTTCTTGATATTTGGTTCATCTAACCATCCCATAACTCTATCGACTTTGGAGGATAATAATTCCAGTCCATTGTATCTATCAACAGCAATTGGCCCATTATCAATTCCAATTCCTGGTACTTCACTTCCAGGCCACATATGAACAGCAGAGTTGACCCCTTGTTTAGAAGCAGTTTCCCAGACAGGTTCACCTCCTTGCCAAAACTCAGGATCTAATCCCCCAACTTTAGGATTAGTATTGATAAATTGTTTGTTTAATTTAGGGTCATAAAAAGTGTTACCGACGATTCCATGCTCAGAAGGGTATAAACCAGTAACTAAAGTCCAATGGTTTGGAAATGTAGATGAAGGAAATGATGGAATCATATATGGAGCCCCATACTGGTTCATCATCATATCATGTAATGCAGGAGTTAATTTGGGACTTACATAATGTGGATGGAATCCATCTAATGACACCACAATGGTGGTTTGGTAAAATTCGTGGGTGGAATTGCTAGTCATAGTCTTATAATTAATATATGCATGTGTAGACCCTGTGAAAGTGGTGAAGTATAATATCACTAATAGGGTTAATGTAGTAATTAAGAACGCAAAACCCTTACGGTGTCTTTTCCTAACCTCATCCACTGCTTTATTAGAAGGTTCATAATCTTCGTCACTGATATTGTAGTCTTCAAGAGCTGCAGTATCACGTAATTCATAACTTTCAACCATATTATATCTATTTCTATTAAAATATCCCTTCAATTTGTCATACCAAGTGATATCTGATTTGTCAAGATCAAAGTCAAAATCGTCCAACGCATCTATTGCCAGAGTCCCTAGAGATCCGCCATGTGTTTGTTCCTGATACACAATATCATCCAAGTCATCATCCAAATCAGTTACCGGAATATCCACTTTATGAGTTGTGGAATAGTTAATAGACATCTTGTTATAAACAGGTTTACGCGGATTGATTTTGTCATTAAAAAATACATATTGAAATCTAAGATCTCAATTTAATGAAGTCTAATACTTTGTTGATACTCTTATTAAAGCATCACAATTTTACTAGATCTGCATCAGCTTGATTATCTGTAAATTGTACTGCGAGTATTCTTAACGTCATGAACACATCAGGTACAAGATCATTTGCCAGAATACGTTTTTCACACCCATCAACGGGACAATTGTGTCCTGATTTAAGGTGTTCTTGTATGGCTTGTTTCTCAAATACATGATTGCAAGACCTTGATTTCACTGGTTCTACGAATTCATGGAGTGTAATTGGATCCAAAAGTGAAACTTTTCCTCCTGATACCTCTATCTCATCACTTCCACCTTCTGATTTGTCCGGCAATGGATCTTCTGGATTTCTTAAAATGAATGCTACACTTTCCAAATACTTGTAAGTATCATGATTGATTATACGTTGATTGAAGATTCCTTGTTGTTGTGACATATCCAGTATCTGCCTAAGGTACTCGTTTTTAACATACTCATATAAAGGAAGTTCTTCAGATTCTCTATAATGTGCCAATGTTGATAATTGAAATTCTGGCTCTTCATGCATTGCATTCTGATATTTACTTTTGGCTGCATTACATACTTCTCTCCAGATTTCAAATTTAGCTAGGGAAGATAAGAGAGTCTCAAGGGAGCTCTTGTAGCCACCAAGTACCTTCTCTACATTACTCAAGTTGTCAAGTTGTCTCTCATCAATTATAAACTTGATAAAGTCTTCTATATTCAGCCTTATTTTATTTAATGTGTTTTGTATTGATTTGACTTCATCCCTCATAGGAACCAATGATTGGATTTCTCTCAACGATGAGGAAGGAAGTGGGATATATTCTGGAAGTGATAAATCATCAGGAATCTCATTAATAACATCGAATTCTTCTGATTCTTCACTCATGTTGTTACAGTTGAAATGCGACTTACACGTTAGATTTCTATTTTTTTTTTTCTATCTCTTTTAATCAAATTTATATATTTTCCTAAAAGTTACTCAATAAGAAGTGAAAGTCATTACTCTAAAAAATCTATTTAAAAAACGTCACCTTGGTCAAACATAGCGTCTGCAACCTTGATGAAACCAGCAATGTTGGCACCTTTGAATAAAGAAGGTAATTCAGTCAGGTCTTTACCATAATTTTTGGCAGTTTCGTAACAGTTGTCGAAACAATTGTACATGATATTTTTCAATTTCTCATCAACTTCTTCAGTAGTCCATTGAACTCTTTGAGAGTTTTGAGCCATTTCTAAACCAGAGACGGCGACACCACCACAGTTGGCAGCCTTACCTGGAGCGTACCAAACGTTTTTGCCTCTGTTTTCTTCGAAAATCTTAATAGCTTCAGCAGTTGAACCCATATTGGAACCTTCAGCAATGTATTTACATCCAGCATCAATCAAAGTTTTAGCTTCATCACCAGAAATTTCGTTTTGAGTGGCAGAAGGTAAAGCAACATCAACTTTACCAACTAAAGTCCATGGTCTAGCACCTGCTTTATATTCAACAGAATTAGAACCAGAGAAGGCGGAAGCAGATTCCTTGATAATCTCTTCTAAAGATTTGAATTTGATTTTGGCATCCATAATTTCAGCAACTTGTTCTGGGGTAATACCAGTTTGGGAAATAATAGAACCTTTAGAATCAGATAAAGAAACAACAGTACCACCTAATTCAATAACTTTTAAGGCAGCATATTGAGCAACATTACCAGAACCAGAAATGGCTACTCTTTTACCTTTGAAAGATTCTTTACCATTAGTTGCTTTCTCAATCATTTTTTCAACATAGTAAACAACCCCATAACCAGTAGCTTCTGGTCTAATTAAAGAACCACCCCAGTTTAAACCTTTACCAGTTAAGACACCAGACCAATTGTTTTGCATTTGCTTGTAAGCACCAAATAAGAAACCAATTTCTCTACCACCAACACCAATATCACCAGCTGGAACATCGGTATCTGCACCGATATATCTGGCTAATTGTCTCATGAAAGCAACACAAAATCTTCTAATTTCAGCATCAGTTCTACCCTTTGGGTTGAAATCACAACCACCTTTACCACCACCCATGGAGATACCGGTTAAAGCATTTTTGAAAATTTGTTCAAAACCTAAAAATTTCAAGATTGATAAATTAACAGAAGGGTGGAATCTTAAACCACCTTTGTAAGGACCTAAAGCAGAATTGAATTGAACTCTGTAACCATTGTTAACTTCAATTTCACCCTTGTCGTTTTCCCAAGCTACTCTAAATTGAAAAATTCTTTCTGGGACAGAAACAACAGGGATAACTTTTTTATATTTTGGTTCCTTTTCAAATAAATTACTTTCATTTAAAGCAATGTTTAATTCATCATAAGCTTGTTGAAATTCAGGTTCGTGAGGTAAGACCATTTTTTATTACTGCGATTGATTTATTTATATGTTAATATAAAGAAGAGGAAAAAGGGTAAATTAAGGGAGATCTAAGGAATATTTATAACTGTCAGAAGATAAGAAGTCATCAAACCAAATTATTTAAAAAAAATAGAGTCAAGTTTAGTTATAAGATCTCTCGTGCAATCAAATTGCTTCTTCACTTATCTATCACCAGTAACCGTTTTGCTTACTTGGTAAAAATTTTTTATTAATTTTTTAAGTATTAGCTATCGATCCAATTATATTAGATGCCTGTATCGGCCCTGCTGTTAGACAATGCGATTGCAAAAAATAGCTCCTAACTTTTTGAATCACACATGACTCATTTTTCTACTGCATGAGGCTTTTTCCGAAATGGTGCCTAGAAGTGGGTAACTTTGATTCCTTTTGGCTAGTGTAACATGGAATTAATTCCGGACTTACTTAAATGAGTTTTACTTTGCGGTGTGCTCGGGATTTCCTGTTCAAAATACCTTATGTGCTGCAATGGTTTATAAAAATATGTCAACTTGTATAGGCTATTGAATAACCGGAGGAAAAAGAAACAATTAATTTTTCAAATCATAAACATAGAAAATTTGGATCAAATTGGGGATTAAGACTACAACGTTGTGTGAAACCAGATCCCGGCAATCTCCTATTTTTCATTCACCTTCAAGTACCCCGGTTCAATGAAATGTTACATTTTACCCATTACGCATAGTGCAATGCATCCGATTCTCGGTCTTGCTAATTTTCAACTTGTAGTGAGAACAACATTGGGCCCTCAATCGGCCCTTTATCACGGCCCACAGTTAACCCTTTAGTTACATGGATGGCTAGAGATATCATGGCTGATTACCGTTTATTTACATGACTATTTAAAAAAGGATATTACCGAAGAATTACATTGTTTGATTTTTTATTTTCTCGATCTTTTGTAACGTTGGATTATTATTCCACTACTCTCAAATACTTAGCGACTCTATCATCAACAACAATTTCTTGCACCCATTCACTATTCTTTTGGGTTCCTTTTTCTACCCATTTCTTTGGCCATAATAATTCCTCTTCCTTAGCAAGGAATTGATCTTTATATTCAAATGGTCGGGAATTATTATCAATTATATGTAATGTTCTTTCACTGAATTCTTGGGCGATTCTTCTTTTAGTGAAGTAATTGTAGATCTTTTTCGGAACATTCAAAAAACCTAAAATATTAGGTACGGGGAAAACATAGATAGGTTGTTCAAAAAGTACAGTTACATTGTTTTTATCCTTGATGGTTTCATCAAAATTAAATTCTGGTGCTAATTCTGCAGTGGTATAATCACTAGGCTTAATATATGGAGGTGTAACTGGATTGGGGTCTTCTTCCGATTCGACTTCAGTTTTAAAGTCTTCTGATCCAGGGGTTTCTGGCTTGATTTCTTCAACTTTTGGTGGAGGATCCAACGGTCCTAATAAACCTTCATGGACTCCTTGAATGAATTCCTTGTAAGTACCTCTACCAATACAAACAATTCCTCCTGCTTTGATATCGTCAAAGGAATCGTCATTAATTGGCGTAAAAGGTTCATTTTTATAATAAAATCCCAATACATCTTTTGGCTCGAAAATATCTTTATATGATTTGAATTCTTCAATATCTTGTTTTTGAGTTTGAAATGGTGATTTTAAAATTCCTGGAATAGTGATGGTAATGAACTTTTTCCATGATCTATCAAATGCCAATTGTTTTTGCTGTTCTTGTAATTGTTGCTTTTCCGCAATCTTGTCTCTTCTTAATTGTCTGATTCTCTCACTAACAGATGCTCTAATTTCACCTTGCTTGGAAGCTACTAAAATATCATAATCAATTGCCGCAGAGTTTAACACTGGCTTGATGAATTTTTTAAAGTAAGCCATAGATTTATCTAAAAAATCATCAGGAGGTGGGGCAATAAAAATGGTCAATTTCCTAGGCAACCTTTTAGAATCATACACTTCCTTACTGAGATCTTCAACTTTGGCCATATATTGTTTTCTGATTTGCTTCTGTTGATACTTATCATAGGCAATACCTCCACCAATACTTGCCAATACTGACCAGAAAATCATCCAGTTTCTTGACGGCAAGCTGATCCGCGGTATTCCCATCATACGAAGTGCTGGATTACTGAAGCCCTTCTTCTCAGGCTTCAAACCTTCAGGCTTCTTTTCGTCTGCCATACTGTTAGATGAATATTGAGCTTCGCGAAAATTTTTACGTTTGAATCTTTTTATTTATTTGCATCAACTATACAGAGAAAGGATTCCCGAACTTACGGCAGTTCCCAGCTCTTAACCATAGAATTGATGATTTAGTCAAAGGAAATGGGACATTTCATCGTAAAAGTCTTTTTCATTGAGATTTTTCCCAATAAAGACAAGTTTGTTGCATTGAATATCATCAAGTAATAAACCTCCTTTGATAATATCATAAGTCTCTCTTACTCCTTGAATGACTCGGACATCGGTTTTGTCAGCGGATTTATATACCAAAACTCCCTTTGAGCGATGAATTTCGATTTCTTTGCCATTCACTGTGTGTTCCCATAATATGAATTGAAGAAATTTCTCCAACTTCGAAAATCCATCTTCTGAATTAAAAAATGGAAAATTCAATGTGATAGTGGATATTCTGTAATCATGGAATGAGCTTCCATTTGTTGAAATTATGGATTTTTGAATTTTTTCAGTGTTAGCTTCAAAAGCATGTAAATCTAGAATATTATCCAAGCTTATATCACCAAATGAAGTGGTATAAATTGGACATGTCGTATTAATGGACCTAATTTTTTGTTCAATCTGTTTGATTTTAGAGTCCTTAGACTCGAGATTCTTTTCCAAAATATCAATTTTGTTCAATAAAACTACGTCTGCTAAAGCAATTTGTAAGTGTGCAGTGGTTAATCCTTCTCTCAATTGTTCTTGTTCTTGCTGAATTTCCTCTTCCGTTAAATCGTCATTGTTTGATTGTGATATCTTTAAGTGGTTGTTGGATGCATGCCAGTGTCCACCAACATCATCAAGGCACGTTAAAATGTGTTCAGAATCTAACACAGTAATCACTCCATCTATATATACATTTGACCCAAGTCCTTCATCCAACCAGAACATCTTGGCTATTGGAGCCGGATCTGCTATACCAGTAGTTTCCAATAAAATATAATCGATTTTATCTTTGGATTTTTCAATCAACTGTTCAATTGCTACTACTCCGTTATCTTTAACAGTGCAACATAAACACCCATTACCTAAATCTAACCATTCCTGAACAGCTTCATTTCTTTCATGATCCTTAATAGTAACAGATTTCTCTATAGTTGCCGAATCTCCAAATTCATTCAAAATAATGGCCAATCTCTTCTTTGATGTCTTACCAATTTGTTGCAATAATGTAGATTTGCCTGATCCCAAGTATCCAGTGACTATGGTTATAGGCACCTTTTTCCCAACATTGGAAGGAACTGAATCAGGTATCTTGGACGATACTGCCAGATAGTCTATATTATTCGCCTTGAAAACACTTGGATCATCTGGAAGTTCTTCTACTAAGTCTGGAATGTCATCCATTTATTAATGAAAAGTTTAAAATGCAGTCGCAATTTTTTGCTCATTGAAACCGTTAGATAAAGTATGAAGGCCTTACAATTAGCTTTGAAATTCGCTATTGTCGCCATTGTGGTAAGTCACTTGGTCTTATCTCCATATACCAAGGTAGAGGAATCTTTCAATCTTCAAGCCATTCATGATATCTTGAATTATGGTGTTTTTCCATTTTCAGTTATTGGTCAATATGATCATAAAACATTTCCTGGGGTAGTTCCAAGGACTTTCATTGGTGCATTGTTGGTAGCAAGTATTTGTATCCCAATATTAAAGTTTTTGAGTTTGTTTCAAATTAATTTATTAGAAGGAGATCAGAAGAACTTGCAATTGCTTGTTAGACTAGTCATTGGAATATTGAATGCAATTCTGCTTAATCATTTGGCTGATACTGCCAATCGTATAGACTTTAAGTCAAGAAAGTTCAAGAGGAAACCATTAATTGGAACATGCTATTTATTGCTTCTTGCTTCTCAATTTCATATCTTATTCTATTCATCAAGAACATTGCCTAATTTCATTGCTTTACCATTTGTTAATTATGCCATATCCCGACTCATGAAAGGAGAGATAATTGGATTAGCGGTATTAGCATTTACTGGTATAGTGTTCCGGTTAGAAATAGGTGTATTTAGTGTTGTGACTGCCGCTGTTTTCAGCTTCTTGTTTGGTATGTTTGATCCTGTTGTTAGTGTATTTATGTTAGTGGTGGGTACATCTACTGGTATTTTACTTTCTGTTGCTATTGATAGTGTATTCTGGGGACAATTAATTCTCCCTGAGTTACAATCGCTTGTTTATAATGTCGTTGAAGGTAAATCTGCTAATTGGGGCGTTGAGCCATTTGCTACGTACTTTACGAAATACATTCCGAAACTATTCAAACCACCAGTGGTATTAGTGCTTTCAGCAATGGGGTTTGCACCGGATCCTTCAGAAGATAATAAGCTATTTAGAAGCAAAACTAATAGTGATATTGTTCCTCGTCCTTCTAAAGGCTCCTTGAAAGCTCTCTTTGTATCAAGCGTTTTATACGTTATAATAATGTCTTTCCAACCACACAAGGAATGGCGATTCATAGTTTACATTGTCCCAATTGTAACTATAGTTGCCGGAAATGGGCTTGCATCATTAATTTATAAATCCAAGGGTTCTATTATACGGAAGTTCCTTGTGTTTTTGTTCCTAGTATTAGTTTCTGTTTCTTCAATTATTTCAGCATTCACTTCTTATGTGTCTAGCTTCAATTATCCTGGAGGGGAAGCCATTCAAATTGCTAATGAACTTGCATTTTCAAGGTCTTTACAAAATAAAAGCACTCTTATTCACTTAGACGTTGCTACATGCATGTCAGGTGCTTCGAGATTTACTGAGTTACACAATAGTCTTGTCACTTATGATAAGTCAGAGAGAGAAGAAGAAATAAAAGCCATTTGGAAGAATATTGATATCTTAGTGACGGAAGATATCATCAATAACGATGATTGGAAGATAATTGGCAGTGCAAAGATATTTCATAGAGTATCATTATACCCAATTTTATCGTACATACAAACTCACTCAACGTTATCACAGATTCAAGTTGATATTGTTCTCCTATATAAGGAAATTTGGAAACAGAAGTCACTTGCTCCAATTGTATCTTTATGTGATCAAATCATTTTAAAATCTAATTATTTGTTCATTTATGAAAGAGTTGGTACCAATATGCCTTTTGCAGCAATACAATCAAAAAAAGACAATGATTTTCAACAACCAGAAGAAGAAGTTTTAGTAGAAGAAATTGAACAAGATTTAAACAACCAAATAGAAGATTTCGAGTCCGAACTTGATTAGAATAATCTAATAGTATTGACATAAAGTACGCTAATATTACATTAAAAATACATCTATAATACAGATTTAGTTGATCACGCTATTTCGTTGCTTGATAGTTTTAATTGGTGATATTCTTGGCTCCTCATCTTCTGACATTGGTATAATGATTGGTGTGATCTTCTTGAGTTTCTTTGCGTCTTCAATATCTTTAGAATTGGCTTCTTTCCTATAGGTAATAGATGATGGTCTTGAGGGTATATCATGAAAGGTGGATATTGATGACGAATGGACTTTGGACGCGTAATTAGGTGAAAATGGAGGTTCTGTATTGGTTAAGAACTCATCCTCATTGAAAAGAATCCCTTGAGAATTGCTGCTTTTCTTGGGAGTAGAATGAAACTCGGGTCGCTTAGGAGGACTTATGTTAACATCTGAATGGATAAAAGAATAGGGTTTGATTGTCGTCGCAGTAGTAGATTTTTTTGATGTCGTGGGAACAGACTTGGCACCCTTTGCTTTCCTGAATCTATCTCTAACAGCTTGTATTCTCTCGTTCTTCATTCTTAGACTTGTTTGAAGCCTTGTAGGACTAATGTTTTTGGTATTATTAGCAACTGGTGTAGCGGGAATTTTGGTATTGGACTTTATTGGAGAAGTTAGATAGCTTTCTACTACTGGGTCTGTCCTTTCAGCTTCAGCAGATTTTGATGTTGCTCGCTTTTTCAATGCTAAAGGGGAGTCATTAAATACTGAATCTGTTGATGTATCAAGAAACACATTTTTACTGTCTCTTTGTATAAAATCATCTCGTTCTTCAGTTTTAATAATATCTTCCAATTTACGTGATTCAAGTTTGTAGAACCATAAATCAAATATTGATTTCACTCTACTAGACTCCCATCTTTTCACAAAAAGATCACAACTTTGTTGACTGCTAGTTATGAACTTTATGTACTTCATTGACCACTCACTTAACATTTCCCGTTGGATTCGAAGTTCTCTTTGATCTATGAGTTCCTGTGCTAATTCATCTAAGTATTGCGTCTTGTTAAGAAACTTATCATACCAGATTACCATGTACTTCTTATGAAGCAAAGTGTATTCAAAATCTTGACATTTTTCCTTTAGCAATGTAATTTTTGTTGTTCTATTCTGCCATTTATTGAAAAAGAACTGCTTAAACAAGGATTTCTTATTGAATGCTTCAAACAATTCTTGTAATTCAGCTTCTTTAAAAGTGCTATTGTTATAAGCATTAACCCAAGCAACAAAATACCTCTGTTGTAAATGTTGTTTAACTATCAGGCCACGGAAATGAGAAATTTTGGCATCTGATATAGATTGAAAGATATCATCCCTTTTGAACTTCCACAAACGGATCATTGAGTGTAACAGAATTTTATCCGATAGCTTGTACTTGGAGGAGTTTTCGTAATTTGATTCTATTTCAAATAATCGATTTTGTTTTTCATATTTAGCTTTGAAACGGAACCAATATGTTTTCAAATAGAAGGAGTTTGCAACTTCTGGTAAATGATTTTGGAATTGGTAAACATTGTACCAAGTGAGAAGGTACTTGCGGGAACATCCCGAGGAATTAGCAGCTAAAGATAATTGTTTCATATGTTGGATATGTTGTAATTTGTGTATCCATTGATTAAAAAAAATTTTAGCTTGTGTTGACCGGTGGAACTGTTTTAATTCCTTTGATTTAATCGCCAATCTCCATTTTCTGAAGCTTACTGATAACTGGGTGTAAATAAACTCATCATGGCATACACCATCGTTCTTATTGAATTTTTCCTTTGAGACGAATCTTTTTGATAACAATTCAAGTTTCCAAGCGTTTAAAGCTGTACGCAATAACCTTTTCTTATTATATTGCTTGGCCATAGATTGTTTATCAGTAAGTAACCTCCAATGCATAAACAAGTTCTCTTTATGCCTATTATCACGCTGAAATCCAAAAGATTCTGCAATATGTTTTAACTTGTAAAGGTGTTCCCATTTATTGAATAAGTACCGAGCAAGAGATTCATTATTAATCCTTATGACTTGTTGTTCTTTGGCTTTCAAATCAAAGCTTTTCTTCATTCTTTGAAAAAATGTTTTAAGTATCACTTGACGTTCCATAATGGTTAACTTTTGAAGTTTTTCAACTAATAGTTCGATACCAACAACACTGTTAAGTTTTTCATACCAGTTGACAAATGTCATTCTTAATATTAAATCATTCAATTTTGAAGAGTGGAAGTTTCTGAATTCCAAACTCTGATTATGAAGTTTTTGAAGGTATTGTGTCCTGTGTCTTAATAAAGTGAAATACTTTTGGGTTACGTATCTAGTATCTGTTTGTATAGCCAAGTTTTGTAAAATTTGAATACTACCTTTTCTTTCCATCCACTTGGTGAGTAGCTTTTTAGAGTGTGCTAGTTCTGCCTTTTTGCCTAAAAGTCGAACCAGATGAAATTTCGGAACCCATTTCGAAAGTAACATCTGTACTAGTAACGTTTTGTTGTAGTAGTCGGCCGCTGCCAATTCTTTTGAGTAGTTAGTAAGTGAGTCTTCCCGCCATATATTGAATATGACAGAAGTTACCCTCAACTTAGTATACTTCTGCCAAGTACTGTGTAGTGAATGATTTAAACGACTAATTTGAAGAATTCTCCTGTTCCAAGCCTTTAACACTCTATCTTTAATAATCATTGATCTTTTGACTTCTATAGCACATAATCGCATTAATAGTGTTGCTTTTGAATTACTTCCAATATAATCTGGGGATAAAAGCTTATGCAATTCATACAAGTGGAGAGCAGTTTGATAAATATTACCCCCATTATTCGCTGTTTCATCATTTTCAAAATCAACTATAGTGTTAATGAGATGTATGATATCATTGAGGAAGCTGGCATCGTCGTCAGAGGATAAATCTGAGTTTATCATGATTAGAAACTTCTGCATGGAAAGATCAAAATGTTCATCGAAATTAAAATTAAAATCATTTAACTGTGGTAGAAGTCGTTGGATATTGACAATTAATTGAATTTGATCATTCTCCGGCATAACGAACGAACCTACACCCCGGGGAATAGATTCTGGTAAGCGGAACTCAATAGTATGATCAGTATTAGTTTCACTTACTTCCAACTTTATTTCAGCAGAGGTATTCGTGGTACTAGATAAAAGCATCTCAGGATAGAAATTATCTGTTTGGAAAAGATTAGTACAAGCGTGTTTAATAACATCATCATCAGTAGCCAAAAATTCATACAAGGCATTGACTTTTAATTCCAAAGTCGAATAGTCACTTAGTTCATACCATAATATGCCACTTCTTTGCATAAACGTGTTTAACATCAAGTTAATGGCTTTGGAAAAATCAACGTCATCTGATCCCGGGTTAATCTTGTCACCCACGATTTGTAGAAACATATAAAACAAGTTCTTAAAACTTTGATCATTAGCTTCAAATGAGGGAATATTTTGGAATCCATACACAGCATTAGATCCCAATGAAGATGTAGGATATAATGATTCACCGACTAACGATGTTATCTGCTTTATTAAGTTGTCATTTAAGAACAAATCCTGCTCTTCCAATTGTAATTTAATATTAGACAATTGTTTAAGCTCATGGTTGAAGTTCTTATTCAAGAATGACAATAACACACTTTTAGACCGACTATGTAAATCAACAAAATGAGTTAAAAATGTCTTCAATTGATCAAGTATTTTGGCATATCCTGCATTCCAATCGTATTGACTGCCCATCACATTTAGTTGTGTCAATAATTGCTCGAAATAATCGCTTTCGACTGGTCTAGAGCTTTTAATTACCTCCAAAATATTGTGTCTAGTAATGTGATTTTGAATTTCTCCGTATCGCCCATACATATTAATAGTAATGTCTTCTTTAATGTATTTGTTGTAGCAGCCAGAGATCACCAACCGACGTACTCCCACACGGTCATATCGAAGAACCGACATTAACTTATCAGCTATAATCTTCAATTGAACTTCAGGATCTTCAGTCCTACCTGTATATCGTAGGTCGTACATAAGCTGAACGATTTCGTTCAACTTAGCCGCTACTTCAGCCATTTCAATTTGTTGTAAACAATCTTGAATCGCGATGTTTCACTTAATTTATTTTTAAACCACAACTTGGATTGCAAAATTGGAACCCTATAGTATGGCTAATTCTCTAAAGCCTAAGGCTCATAATGAGAAGGGAACTGATGCTGCTAATCATGGTACCAGATCTGTGAGTGATAATTGCTATCATACTGGAGATTTTGAACATAAAACTAAGGCTGATAACAGAATTGTATCTGACGGGGCGTATTATGGAAAAAAGAGGAACTCTGTATTTGACACCCATTTTGATCCGTCTTTGAAAGATATTTCTTTTGATTTCTCGAACATAGGGCATATGCAGCCAAATGCTATTAGAGAAGTGACGGAGGATGATGGTAATGTAACTGCACCCCAGTTCAGTTTTTCAGAACATGATGATTCGATTCATGAATTTCATGGGGGTAATACTGCTCCTACAAGAATAGACCATTCAATCCCACCACTTCTACAGCCACATTTGAATGAGGATACACAATCAGCTTATTCTGATACTACTTTCCAAAGGAGACAGGTGAATAACGATGCCAGTAATGATAGGAACGCTTTTTCAGATTATGGTGCTCCCACTGCTAGAGGAAAATTACACAATAGGCAAGGATCAGAGTCTTCTACAGGATCTAATACGTCATCGTCATCTACGTTGACTCCTTCGAGTGCAATCAGTAAGGATAAGAGGTTTGTGAGATACGCTATGTCCACTCAATCTAAGTCGACGTCTGGTAGTACTTCAGTGAAATGGAATATTGATAATGTAACTAAATGGCTTGATATCAATGGTTTCAATAAAAGTTGGAAGGATACTTTTAAAAGGAATGAAATTTCAGGTAATCGTTTTCTTGAATTGTGCAATTATGAGGTGGACTCTGCTATATGGAAACAGTTTAGTAAGTTCCTTGTTCTTGATAGTGATGTCAATACAATTGAAAGATTCATCTCTCTTTTACGGGAGGAGGTGGCAATGCCTGAAGAAGACTTTGGTGATGTTACGTTAACTGGTAATATTTCTCCCACCTACTCAACTCCCTTGTCAGCTGACAGTAGAAAATCTGGAGTTGGATTTTCAAGGCATAGACCAACTAATTCAAATACTTCCAATGGAAGCCTGTCTTCAGCTTCCAGTTCAAAAGCAAGACCATACTCATATATTGAACCTTCTTATAAATCAAAAGAAACTCCTCAACTGAGTTCAAGTAAATTCTTTAGAAAACATTTGAGACACAGTAGTATAGGTGATTCTTTAACTAAAGAGAAAGATCCTTTGTTCAAATCCAATAAACCGCTGGAACCCAGAGTGAAATCTTACTATCCAGGTATGAGCTTGAGTCCTGTTGAAAACTATTCGACTAATTCTGCTGCAACAAATACACAGGGGAATAGGAAAAGTGGGATATTTAGTACCTTTAGAAAGTATGGTACTGATAAAGCTGTTGGAATAGTCAAACAAGTGCAAGGTACCGGAAATAAACTGTCCAATAGTCTTGTAACTACTAATTCAAATGGTAGGATTAGCAAATATGAAAGCACTTCACCTATAAGCCCTTATTTATCGGAGTCATTTACGAAAGAGCCTCAATTTGTAAATATGGATTATAATGTACCAAAAATCAAAACTCCTCAAAACACTCAACCTTCTAGTGGTGATGATAGTATCAAACTGTTCAGTTTGAATAAAGACGTGCCGCCTATACCGGTTGAGGAGAATTACTTACCAAAACCATTAGGAAAAGATTTCCATCTGGCTCTTGTCACCAAAGACAACAAAACATTCATTGCACTTACATTTACAGCTGCAAGTATCACCGCAGAAGAAATCAAAAATAAGATTATAAAAGAACTAGAACTTCTAAATATCGGGAGAATAACATTTCATCTCACCGAAATTGACCATGAAGAAGGTGAATGTTTGACGGATGATTTGTTACTAGCAGTTGTTAAAGTATCAATACCCAAAATTGTTGTCCGTCAAGAACTTTCTTCCCCCGCTGGTACTCATACATATTCAACAAATTCTTCTGATTCAAAAAGCTTCGAAGTTAGAGGTGATAACCCGGAAAAAGTCTATCCTGCCACTCCACAATACTTGCTTCAAGGTTCTCACAGCGATAAGGTAGACTACTTGAACTTCAAAGAAAATACTATTGAAAAACTTTCTAAAATTAAAGAATCGCCTTCCCAGTTTCCCTTTTTACCTCCAACTGAGAGAAATCCTGAATCAAGAGAATATCCGGAGACCAACAAAAATTCTACATTAAACCAAGGTCAATTACCTTTCAAATTATCATTACCAACCGCTAGAACTGGTAAGGAAAAGCCCAAATTACCAAACCTACAAATTGATACCAGTAATGTAGAGAAGACAGAAGTCTCAAATAGTCAAGGAAGTAGTAATTCATTCAGAGTAATAAGGAAAGAGAACAAAGAGATTGATTTTGACAAAAGAAGAAAGTCACCGTTTGAATCAAAAGCTCCTAAACTCATTCCAAACATTTATTCTTCGTCTGCTGCGGATTCACTGTCTCCAATATCCTCAACTACCTTAAATCCATTAAAAGACGATCAAGTTAGCTCTCTTAGTAATAATGGCAGTATCAATAGTAACTATAGTGCTAACATTAAAGCAAAAAGAGCGGCTCCACCACCTCCTTTGAACAAAAAACTTAGTTTTACCAGAAGTGGTTCAATAAAGAGGTCTGGTTCGTTATTGAGGCAAAGCTCTACTAGAAGTTCATTAAGTCTGAAAAAGAAGTTTGAAACTAGAACTAACGACGAAGATGCTTTTAAAGAAAATCAAATTGTTTTCAAACCTTTATCCCATACAAATCAACTGAACTCAAGTCAGCCAGAATATGACAGTGACTCTGAAGATGATTTTTTCGTGAAACCCTTAAATAAGGATTCACAAGTTGTAAAATCTGAAGAAGATAATACAGATAGAGCAAAATCCGAAGAAGATGATGATGATGAAGAAGGTGATAATTTCTTCATGAAACCGTTAAAGAAAGACGAAAATGAACCTCTTTCAGCAACAGATAGTTTGACTAGTCCTATAGTGGGAAATATGGAAGTTAGACCTCCTGTGGAAGAGCTTTATAATAACCTTGAAAGATATTTTCCAAATACAAACCTTGATAAGCCTATCATTGATGATTCTCCAGTTTCGCCTGGTAATATAATTGAAGAAATGAATAATGATGATATTTTGTCTGCTGATAGTTCAATGAAACCATTAGCTTCAGACAAGCTTAATAAGTCAGAAAATACTGGTCCACCTCGTATTCCTAGTATATCTAGAACATTTTCAAATGCTAATATTTCTCCTGTCCATCCAGCAGAAGAAACTGGAGATGAAGTCTTATATGGTGAGCCACAAGCGCCTAATATTAGAAGAAGAATGAAGACAATCAGAGTGGTTGCTGATGAGGCAAGAAGAAAACGATTGGAATCCAAAAGATCATTAGGTAAAAGTCCTTCACCTAGTATTGTTACTCCCAAGAATTTTACTAGCCTTGGAAGGAGTAATACCAAGATGTGGGGTCAAAAAGTGGTGGAAGTTACTTCTAAACAAATTGAGAAAGGGTTTGTTAGTAAAATACGAAATAATAGAAATGGTGATTATGAAGAATTCGCTTGGATTAAGGGGGAACTTATTGGAAGAGGTTCATTTGGCTCGGTTTTCATTGCTTTGAATGTGACCACTGGAGAAATGATTGCCGTAAAGCAAGTGGTTGTACCGGCTACTTATAATGCCAAATTACAATCTAAGAGAGATGAAGGATTAGATGCTCTAACAAAGGAAGTAGAAACCATGAAGGATCTTGATCATGTCAATATTGTTCAATATTTAGGTTTTGAACAAAAGGAATCCACATATAGTTTATTCTTGGAATATGTAGGTGGTGGTTCTATATCATCTTGTATGAAAAGTTATGGTGGGTTTGAAGAGCAATTGGTTAGGTTTATTACCAAGCAAGTATTACTTGGATTAGAATACTTGCATTCCAATGGTATTCTTCACCGAGATTTAAAAGCAGATAATTTGTTGTTGGAGATAGATGGTACTTGTAAAATATCTGATTTTGGTATCAGTAAAAGATCACAAGACATTTATGCTAACAATGCAGAAATGTCAATGCAAGGTACTGTCTTTTGGATGGCGCCTGAAGTCATTGACAGTATTGTAGAAGATCAAAAACAAGGTTATAGTGCAAAAATTGATATCTGGTCATTGGGATGCGTTGTATTGGAGATGTTTGCCGGAAAGCGTCCATGGTCCAATGAAGCAGTAATTAGTGCTATTTATAAGATTGGTAAAACCAAATTAGCACCACCAATTCCTGATAATATAAAAGATCTTATGTCTTCTGAAGCTAAAGATTTCATTAATCAATGTTGTACCATCAATCCTGATAGAAGACCCACAGCTACCCAACTTTTGGGACATCCATTCATTAAAATTGATCCGAAGTTCAAGTTTGAAGAAACCAAAGTTGCTAAGATGATTAAATATAATACTAAGAAGAAACTTAAATAAGTTCTATAGAAGCAACATGACCTGTAACGATATTTAAACACAGAATTCGTAAATTTTTATAGATGTTAGCGAATTACAATCTGAATAGGTTGACAAATTTTATTACTATGTACTATGACGAATGTTTTATTTACTATATACAATTATTTAAGGTTGAGTTCGTTAATCAATAAAACTGTTTGGTAGTTTTGCACCGGGAAAATTTTCAACCTTCTACACCTTTGTTTCTTTCTGTATACTTCATAATATGGTTCTTTGGTAATTTCTACAACATTGGCTTTTATATTATATAAGCTTGATGGGATTCCACTATCAATATTAAAAGTAAAATTAGGAGAACCAATGGTGGTAACATTATTGATTGATAATTGATCACCTACTTTGACACCTTTCATTTTAACAGGTAATATTATCTTATCCCCTTTGGTAACTAAATAAGGAATATTGTGTAACTTCATCACTGCGTATAATCTATTTGAGCCATTTGAATCATATTTCAAGTATTTTAAATCATTGACGGTCTGAGGGTCAGCACCAGAAGTTGTAGTGGTGGCAGTAGCCATATATCTCATGGTATTGAAGGAGCTGGGGATCGGGCTTATTCCCCTACTAAATCCCATAAATGATCTAGTAACGTTCCTTCCAAGTCTATTCATAATCCAATTGAAAATTTTTTAGTACAATTTGTGGTTTTTCGCACCTCGCATTTTTGATGGTCGCGCACCACTCAACATTTATAAAAATTTTTCCATGAACCAAAAAAAGGAAACTTAGTCGCAGTTTTACTTCAGCCAAAATTAGCTACAAACAACATTTCAAAGGAGACGGTTCCTGTAGACAATTCGATTTCTTTTAATATTGAACATAGAAGTTGAACTTGTATATAGAATAAAGACCCAAAACATAGGAACCACTACCCACTGCTTGGTATAAGGGGAGAATAGCATACAGAAACAGCCTTTAGAAGCATCAAAACCGGTTATCCTTTTTGACGTGAATAAGATTGCCAAAGTTTCGTTTTTTGTGACTTGATTTTTGTTGTATTATTAAAAGATTATTTATTTCCCATAGGCTTATTGAAGCGTTCTCAAAACTTTGTCTTACATTTTATTAACGAATCATGTCAGGATCTTTTTGGAAGTTCAGTAATGGTTTTACATCTGCTTCAAATATATCGACCATCTTAGAGAATTTCAATTCCAATAAGAGTGATCAAGAAACTAGTGAATCTGAATCTGAGAAATCTCATGCTGAAGAGGTTTCGGATGAAGAAGTCGTAAAGACGTTGTACAATTTATTTGATGAGAGTGACTTATTACAAGAACTAATCTCCAATAATTCACTTCTACTCGAGTTTTTGAGGTCGAAAACTGTATTGGATTATTTGTTCGATTTAGTGATCAATGAAGGCTCTTTACCATCAGACGTTGATACTTTGGCCACAAGAGTTTCTGATTTGAATGTCAAAATAGATGAAACGGACGAAAAAGTCTCACTGCAACAATTAAACTCTGACAAGGAACAAATTTCGGAGAAAGAAGACAATATTAAGCATAATGCTGAAAGGCTAGAAAATAATGAAAACCAAGAACAAATGGAAGGAGAAGAATTGCAAGTGGAGCATGATGAAGATGGTGAAAAGAATGATGATGTTGACGACGAAAATGACGATAATGATGATAATGATGATGAGGATCAGGATCAAGAAACTGAAGAGCAAAAACTGGCTAGGTTTGCCACCTTAGCCACTGAAATTTTAAGTGCTGACGTTTGGTCTTTGACTGATACTGTAATGGAATCAACTTCTAATTTGACCAAACTATGGAATGTTCTTGATTCCACTTCACCTTTGTCTATTAATTTGTCAACATATTTTATGAAAATTATGGAACATTTACTTGATATGAAATGTGATGAAATGATCACCTACCTTGTAGAAAACCAACCAAATCTAGTCCAAAAATTCATTAATCATTTATCAAACCCTCCTTTAATGGATTTTTTATTGAAGTTGATCTCAACTGACAAACCAGATAATTCCACTGGTATCATCGATTTTCTTCAAAATCAAAACTTAATACAATTATTGATTAATGCTTTAGATCCTGATGATATCGCATCAAAAGATGATGTTGCTTTGATAAGGCAAAGTTCTGCTGCCGATTTATTGAAGGCTCTTATTACTATATCTGCAAATTCAACCACAGATAACTCTACAATTGGCCCTAATGAGTTGACAAGAGAATTGGTTTCTTATGATAGTATGAAAAAATTGTGTAACATTATGCTTAAAGGTGGTTACGCTCTTTCTCATGGTGTGGGAATCATTATTGAAATCATCAGGAAGAATAATAGTGATTATGATATCTTACCAATATTATATATTACATTAGAAAGTCATCCACCTACTGGAAGAGACCCAATCTACCTTGGATACCTTTTACAGGTTTTCAGTGAAGAAATCGCCAAATTCAATGACTTATTACTGAGTGAACATGAAAGTGACTTGGTTCCTGAGTCATTGAAAACTACATTTGGTGAAATCGAACCATTGGGGTTTGAAAGATTTAAAATTTGTGAGTTGATTGCAGAATTATTACATTGTTCTAATATGGCACTTCTAAATGACAACAAAGGTTATGATGTTGTGAAAGAACGTAATGATTTAAGAAATAAAATGAAGGAATATGATCCAATTAGCTTTAAATACAATGAAGTTATTATTTTACCGAATGAAAACAGCAATGGCGATGAAAACTCCAATAATAATAATCAAGGGGATTTGAGTGATGATGATGATTTCGCTAATGATACCATTGATTCCTTCAATTCCAAACATGAAGATTCAATCTTACATAATCAAACGTATGATCATGATCTTGAAGAGCCGCATGAAAATGCTAACTTGACTGAAGAACAATTACGGGCAAACCCTGTTATTGGTGACCAATGGAAGATTGCTCTTTATGACACTGAAATCATTGGAAATATTATTTCAATGTTCTTCAAATTTCCTTGGAATAATTTCTTACATAATGTTGTTTTTGATATTGTTCAGCAGGTATTAAATGGGTCTATGGATATTGGATTCAACAAATTTCTAGCTATTGATTTATTTGATAGAGCTGACATTACTAATAAAATCATTTATGGACAAGATTATTGCACTCAATTTGAAAATGAAAATAATGGATTAAGATTGGGATACATGGGACACTTAACATTAATTGCTGAAGAAGTTGTTAAATTTATTCAATCATATCCAACGGTCACTTTAAGTGAACTAATTGATTTGAAAATCTCCGAAGCAACATGGGAAGATTATGTTAATAATGTTTTATATGATACAAGAGAAAAGTATAACGCTATTTTAGGAGGAGGTGATGATGATGATGATATAGAAGAAGATGATGATGATGAAGAACATGATGGTCTGATTGATGTAGGTGAGGATGGTGATGGTGATGGCTCACTTTTCGCATTCAATGACCAAAAAGAAATAGAAGAAGACGAAGATATCAACGATACATCTTACAATAAAAACATCAACAAGAATACAGGCGACAACATCAAAGAGATAGAAGCTAGTAAAGCAGAAGATACTCAAGGAGAATCAGATTCAGAAAACGATGATGAGGACCATTTTTCCAAATATATGTCACAAGAGTTGGTTAATACTGCTTCAGCAGAGATATCCAATTCTGTAGGAAATAAGAGTTCTGATGATGATGCTTCAAGTGACGAAGAAGAGAAAACCCCTGAACCATTAGGTAATGACATGGATGATGATTATATTGATCCTAATGATGATGGGAAATCTTACAAGAAATTTAATTCTTTATATGATGATAATGGAGCCTTAATTTCTGAAAAGCAAATGATTGAAGAGGAATCTGATAGTTCATCATCTGATTCAGAGGACGAAATTTATAATGATCAAGCGGATGCTCCAGGACCTAAATTAACCAGGGCAGCTAGTAAAGGTTAATAAATTAATTTCAGAGTAATACTCATGCGATGATATATGGTCTATGACACGTTGTATTATTAACGAAGTAAAGAATAATGTATTCACATACACATTTTAGTGTACATACATTTATTCTTCTGGTTATGATTGGTTTTAGTTGTTTTTGTTACATATTTGACATTTAATTTTAATGATCTTGTTCATGATTTAGCATGTGTAGTACGAAATATAATACATAATATATATAAGATTTTGATTTACCAAGAAATTTAGTATACAGTGGTTGCTGTTTTATTGTTCTCTTGAATGGTTTCAGGCTTCTTAGGAACACCACCAATCAAACCTTTACTCAAAGCCAAAGCATCTGATCTATGATTATTTCCATCGTCATAGAATTCATCTTTAATTGGGTGCATTAAAACCGAGTTGGTTTTACTTATGGTGATAGTTGTATTAGTTGGAACACAAATCCAGTCATTTCTTTCAAAAGTAAGAGGTTCACTAGCAACGAAAATCACATCTTGTGCTCTATCCAACCTCTCCATCTTAAACAATCCAGGTTCATATTCAAAGAACTTTGATCCAGTACTAAAATGCAATGATGCTGCTTCATCAGTTTTAGAGGTAATATATCTGCTAACCACAATCAGCTCCCCATCAGTGACGGCAAAGTTAAGTAATGAAGGTTCTGAAGTGAACTGTACTTGCCAGTTCTTTAATAATTCAATTGTAGTCAACAATGCTTGTCTTAATATTTGATGAGTAAACATCACATTTTCGTCAGCAGGATCGTAACCCATTTTATATAATGTGTCCAAAAATAATACAAAACAGCATTCTGAGTCTGTAGAACCTTCAATAAGCAAGAAAAACTTATCTTCAATGTGATTTATAACAGTCTTTTTTATTTTGGAAAATGCCAGAATCCCTCCATTATGCATAAACATTATTTTTCCAAAGGAAAACGGATGACAATTAGTTTCGGCTAAAACCCCTTGGGTAGAAGCCCTAACGTGGCCAAAAACTAAGTTAGACTCGGTACATGTTGCAAGGTTGTTTAAATTGACATTATTCCAAGCAGGTGTTATAGCTTTAAAAATACAAGGTTGGTTAGCCGTAGAATAATAACCAACACCAAACCCGTCTCCATTCACCGGATTTCTCATATCCAAACGAAGTCTAGAATCAAAACTTTGATTAATGATTGAATGTGCTGGCTTGGTTAATAAGTCCTCAAGCATCATCGGCTCTTTTCCCTTAAATATCATGAATCTACACATTGTAAGTGTCAAATAATTAATAACCTAAAGATGACTAAAATTGAGTCAAGCGCGGAACAATCATTTATTTTTGACAAGGGAGGCCATTAAAATCCGGGGCAACCACGATACCGGACTATAAAAAGATAAGAAAATCACCACGGCAAATTTTTACTTTTTCTAAGTTGTGATTTAAAATGTCAATGTTTAGAACGTTACAAAGCTCCCCAAGCACCATCACCATATTCCATAGTAATAAGATTGCTTTACTGAATAAATTGTATGGAATACTAGACAAAGCAGCAACTAGAATAAATACTGAAGAAGCCAAAATTCACATAGATGTAATGGCCAATACAATTCCAACGTTCGATCAATATGATACCATTGCCCATACTTGTTTAAAGGATAATTATAGTAAGAATGCTTTGGCAACGTGTTTTCCATTTCTTGGGGGAAAGAAAGAGTATAAAATTGGTCAAGATAGAACAACCATTAATAGTCCAATGATCTTGGGTCATAGTTCCAATGGATTGAAATTATTCAATGAAGCAGAATATGCTAAGATTGTGGACGTGTTTCTTCAATTACAAGACGCTCGCGATAGTGAAGTGGACCCGTCCGAAGTATTTTTACCACCTTTAGTGGTTGATTGGGACCAAAGCTTAATAGCAAATGATGAATTTGGTGTCAACACCATATTAAAGCAATACCTCAAGTAAGTTTTTGCTAAGATTATCTTGGATACACAGTTCACTGAGTAACGCTAAATGAAACAATAAAACAACAAACCTTCCACTCTTATAAATAAAGTATAAATGAAGTACATGAAATACCTCTATCACTACAGAATTTACATTCTTATGATTAAAACCGTTTTTTCCTATCAAAATACAAAATGTTTTGAATTTTAATAATAAATTTTGAAAGTAGAAAAAACAACCACCATATTACTGGTGATCATCTCTCTATACCACAATAACACTTTCAAATGGCCAGTTCCTCGGCTGCTAATATTCGCACCCAAGTGCCCAGCATTGGATTTAAAAAGAGGATATAATGAACGTCAAGACGACTTACCTATCGGTGTATAATTTCACCTCGGCCATACTATGGCTAGCAATTGCCATAAACAATGTCATGGATATCTTCGGAATTATCACTGGAAAGTATCACACAGTCTACTCAACTCGTTATTATGATGGGTTTCCCCACAAATTGTTAGTTACCACCCAGGCACTTAATGCATTCATAGAGATATCACATAGCATTATAGGTGTAACTAAATCGCCTTTAGCTATGACATGCTTGCAATTTTTTGCCCGTTGCTCAATAACTATTGGTGTTTGTTATTTGCTCCCTGAAAGTCCTGGGAACTTTAATCGCTATGCTTTTCCTACATTGACCATTGCATGGTCTTGTGTTGAATTGATTAGATATCCTTACTATTTGTACAAAATCAATAATGTGGAGCCTCCCAAGTTCTTGACTTGGTTACGTTACTCGGCTTTTGTCTTATTGTATCCAATGGGTTTATTGAGTGAACCAGTGGTGATTTATGATTCCTTGGACTATGTAAAATCATCTTTCCACTACTACTTCTTCATGTTTGGGTTCTGTTTATACATTCCTGGTTTCTACTTCTTATACACTTATATGTTTCAATTAAGAAATAGGGCTATCAAGGGACATTCTAAAGACAGAAAAGTTCGTTAACTATACTGTGTATTAACTAATAATATACATTTGTTGTGAAAATCACAAATTGTGTTTGAAAACCATAACAATATTGTACCAATAAACTTAACCAATCCACGGACATTCTGGCATCTTTCATTTCTTCCGAATGTCATCACATCGTAATACTCCCTCGTCCTCTACTCTTTTACAACATCCAATCATCAAATGTTCCAAGATTCTTATTCACCCATTTAAAGAACTCAACATTCGCAACCCAAAATAAAAACTTTTTTCAACTTTCATCATGTCTGAATCTACACAACCACCTAAATGGTTAATGGCTTACAATTCTATCTCCACCTCTCTTTGGTCAATAGTTTTATTCAATGCTATTTTTTTGGGAGTAGCATTGGGTCAACCAATTGCCTTTGAAAAAACCAATAAAGTCACTACTGCTATCCAAACATTAGCTTTAGTGGAAGTGTTTAATGCTGCTACTGGTGTTGTTAGAGCTTCATTATTTACTACTGGTATGCAAGTTTACTCCAGATTATTAGTGGTTTGGGGTATGTGGCAATTTTTACCAAATAGTCCTGCTAATGCCCATTGGAGTTATATTTCTGTTTCTATCGCTTGGGCTTTGAGTGAAATCATCAAATATAGTTATCATGCTTGTAGTTTAAGAGGTGAAGTTCCTTACTGGTTAGTATACTTACGTTACACATGTTTCATTGTATTATACCCAATTGGTGTAGGTTCTGAAATGTTAATTATGTATCTTTCTTTAGATGAGTCAAAGAAAGTTGGAGGTGATTTATTATACTACTTCGTAATCATTAACTTGGTATTCTACATTCCTGCTTTAGTCCACTTATATTCCCACTTATTAAGACAAAGAAAGAAGGTTTTAGGTAAATACAACAAGCCTTTAGAAAAGAAAGAACAATAGTTTGTGAATATATATTTAATCAATTAACTTTTAATTCGGTCGATCCAATTCATAAGATCTTCAATGTACTCTATAATGGTATCGTTGGCATCAAATTGATTGTCATTAACATCAGTATTTTCATTATTTGACTTCCGTGAAAAAAACCTGAATTTGGCTTCTGATACTTTCTTTTTATTTTGTTCAAATATAATTTTGAATGTAGATAAGATAAACTCTGGAGAATGGAGTTTACATAAATTAATAAGAATCTTATTGATAAGATAATTTGGAACATATTGATACCATCTTAAATTCCAACTAACCAACCTTAGTATTATCAAAAGAATCAAATCTAGTGTTACATACTTACTCATCATGGTATTACTAAATGATTCAAACAACTTATTATTGGGTTTGATTATTAGTTTATTGGTGTAGGAATACTTCGAATAGTCATCATTATAGATGTCAATTTGTGAATCATTCAACTCACTCAAGACAAACTCATCATAAATCATTAATAATTGAACTGAACCAAAATAACTAATATCAAATTTGTCATTATTTAGCACACTAGTAATTAATGAACTAATTGAAGTTTTGAGGTTATACTTGACATTCCAGCCCAATAAACCTAATATTTCCCATTCTAATACACTATGATTTTGATCTCTGCCTGGTGAGTTAATGGAATACAATCCAGCCAAGTCCTGAGATATAGCAATGAATAGTTGTTCCAACCATCCTTCACATCTTGTAATTATTTTGTTGTTTATTCCTTCAACTCTTGGGATTACTTCTGAGTTAAATAGGCTGTTCCTCAATTGATCCACACGCTCCCAGCCAATTTTAGCGATAATAAATGACAATAAGTCATATGATCTGCTCCAAGTGGACTTTCGACTAAAGTCAAGTAAAGATGAACTAGGACTGTTTGCAGCATATCCCGCCAATTTGATCTTGGTAGAGTTCATTCCTACTAATTTTATGAGATTCGTGTCAACCATTGAAATCTCTTTAGCAGATTTGCAAACTAATGGCGATTGGAAAAATTCGTTACCGACGATTGGATGTCTAGAATAAGGATTGAATACAAAAATATCGTTCCATATTGCTTTAATTTTTCCATTAGGCTTTTGTTTTTGATTGGGTGTATCTTCAAAAATATTGTTTGCAGATGTCAAGGGAGGAGGGAAATACTTGATAAATGTTTTCTCGTCAATAGGTTCTTCATGTTCATTGTAATTTTTTATGAATGTATGTGTAAACTCATCTGGAATCCCTGATACCAAATTAGCAACATTTTCATGTATAGTGACAGGGAATGAATTAATAGTAGATAATGCATGTTCGTAATCTTCAACAAGTGAGTAGCATAATGCTAAGTGGTACCAGGATTCAAAATCTAATGGTAAAATTCTTATGGGCACTTTTGCTAGTTCCAATGCATTTACATAATCTCTTTTGGATATCAAGAATTTGATTTGTTCTATTAAAATCAAACATGATTGAGTAGAGTAAAGGGAATTTTCTCTTAAAAACTCATGAATAAGGTTAAGAAACTTGCTGGAGTTATGATCTCCATTAGGAAGTTTCAACAATTTCAAAATTATATAAGTCCATGGACCATTATCATTATTATTTTGAAGTTTTTTTACTTCTTTGATAGCGTAATCAATATAACCTCCATTGGAATCTAGCTGACATAACCGTAATATAGTATCCACCAATCTATTTCTATAAACACTTGTCCTGATGGGGTATTTTGCCTTTGATCTATCAGTACAACTGGTGACAACCCCATAGAAGGGATCAGATTCTGTGAGGTAACCTCTTGGTAAAAATTCAATAAGCAATGAAATAGCGTTAAGAATAGAGGATTTAGTCATGGAAAAGTCATTGAAACTCACCAAACCAGTAACCTGTTTAGAAGGATCATCTAATTGACAATATACCCGAATCAACAGAGAAACGTTGAGCTCATCCCACACATTACTAGGCAATTTGTTGAAATTGAAGGATGAGCTTGTCTTCAGCCCATCATTTGGAAGGATCTGGAATGATCTATCAACCAGCACAGTTCTTTTAGAAAGCGAAACAGGTGTAAAAACATATCTTAACTTTATATCTGAACGAGAAAATATGTTGTAAGTGCAATAAGCCACCACTAAATCCCTCTTGTTTTCATTGAACAATTCAGTATTTTCAAAGTGATACATCTCATTCTTGTAGTATATTCCCAAAACACTGAAAATATAGTTTTCAATTGAATAATATTGGTTATGATTCAATCCATTTACATAATGATAGTAGCCGACATAGCCGTCGTTGTCTTCATTATTTCTAATATTAAATGTATTGAACTCATCATTTTTGAATTGAGATGACGTGGTAGGTACATATATGCCATAATGTAACAAGTCTGGCGGTCCTGTGGGGCACGAATGAACATAATTAAGTTGGAAGTTAGCTCTTGATTTGATAATAGTACCATAATTTACTTCTCTCAACCTGGGAAAATCTCCAAACCTTCCATAGCTAATCCTTGAGAAAGGGATCGGGTCTGAGTTACCATTTGAAGCCATTGGCAGCTGTACCTCCATTTCAACACCTTCCAATTATTGTGTGTTGTTTGAGGTTTTCAAGAAGTATCGCGTATGTTGGAAAGTTTGAATATAGAGAAAAAAAAAACTTTGAACAGTTGAAGAAGAACCCAGTGCTTGTATTATAAGTATATAGTGGGAGAACAATAGACATATAACTTGAATCATGTCTATGCTAACAGCTCCTCAGATTATTCAGCAATTGAATGAAGCCAAAAACTTGGCATTTTCCAACAAGGATACCTTCCCGCAAGTATTAAGACAAATTCTTAATTTCACTACCAATCCGGAGCCTTCTATCAAACTTTGGTGTGCCACATTCTTGAAAGAATCATTTGAAAGTGATGAAGCCACTTTAGGTCATGCAGATAGAGTGGATTTAGCGATCGATTCTCTTGATGCATTAATTTCATTATCCAATGAACCAGATTTAAAGACTTTTCTTAATGTTATAGATACAAGTGTAGTTGTTTACAAGCTTGTATTTAAATATGTGAATGATAATGATGGTTGTGATCCAATATGGAAGAAATTAAATGACCTTAAGATAAGCTTGACTAGTAAATTCAATAATGTGTTTCCTTTAGAGACTAGTGATTCTGATGAACATGATAGATACAGAAATTTAGTGAGTAAAATTCTGTTAATCAAGTTTATAATATTGGTAATTGACTATCAAACAAAAAGTGATAATAGTGTTGATAATTTCAATGCTAACTTTATTCATTCCAATCACACATTGATTAAAAAACCAGCGATTCAAGCTGAAGCATTGGGATTATTAGATAATTTGTTGAGTATATTAAACTTTGATACATTGGTTACTCCATTGATTAATCCGTTACTTGTGCATTTGACTGTTTTAACTAAGAGAAAGAGTCATCTTGTTCCTAAAATATTGTCAGTTATTGAAAAATTTGACACTAGAGATAAATTACAATCAAATTATCAAACATTAAATGAGTTTAAGCTAAGCAGAAAATATGTCGATAGACTCATTAGAATATTCATAACTCATTTATTTAAATATCAATTGGTCCCAACTAAATATCAACAATCTCTAAACCAGAAGTTAACTATTTTGACTGAACGTGGTGATGAAATAAGAAGGAAAAATATCTTACTGCCAAGTCCACAGGATTCAAACATACAAAAGAAACGATTTGACGGGTTTGTCAATGGCTCCAAAAAACTCACAACTTTGGACTATAAGCACTTGTACTGCTTAACTAATCCTGATGATGAGCTTAATAATTTTGATTTGGCATCTCTTCCACAACACACTTTAATATCTATGACAATTGCCGCATTGAATAAGATTGATCCAAAGAGATTAAATAAAGCATTGGATATTATATCTGAAAGATATAAATATGCCATTCAGAATAGTTCACAACTAGAACGAGACCATGCAATGGGAGAAATTAATGGTCGTAAGAGAAAATTTGATGATGAAGAAGATGATTTTAGGAAACGTGGTAAACACGAAAATGGAGGTGACGATGACGATGATGATATGAAGCAAGATGAATATGATGCTACGAGTGTATATAATTTACCTCCACCCAAAGAGCTTTCATTTCATGAGAAGAAGGAACAAATTAATTTAATTATTCAAAACTTTTTTAGAGTGTCCCAAATGTCTAAAAAGGAGGTAGAAGAAGTTAAGTCTGATCTTGAAAAGAAAGAAAACGGAATAAGTAAGGAATTAACAAGAGTAGCCATTGAAAATTGGGGGAAAAATTCTTGGTTGATTATATTGACAAGATTGGCTACTAGAGGTATGAAATCATCATATGAAGCAGGATCAGTCGATGAAGCAAAAAATGATGAGTTAAGTGATATGGTTAGAACCGCAATCTTTGATTATTTCTTAGAGAACATCCACAATAGAATTGATATAATTATCGAATGGTTAAATGAAGAATGGTATAGCGAACGTGTGAGTAATGAATTAAAGTTGAAAAGTCAAATCAAACAGAAATTATTAAAAGAATATGAAGATGGAAAGATTACAGATTTAGAAATGGAAGTTTCCAAACAATTTAATGAAAGTAAAGAAAATATTGATACACCAATTTATAACAAGTGGAGCGGTAAAGTGTTGGATTCTATTATTCCGTTTTTGGAAAGTAATGATCGTAAAATCTTTATCAGATTACTTAGTGACTTACCATTATTGACAGAAGATTCAGTCAATAGAATCAAGTCATTATGCTTTGACCCTGTGAGAATCAAACTTGGATTCTTATCATTACAATTTTTAATTATGTACAGACCTCCCGTAAAGCAAGCATGTTTAAATGTCTTGACAGAATTGTCTGAAAGTGATCAAGAGGATTTAAAGGCAGAAGCAAGTAAGCTTTTAGCCAAGTATAAGTAGTTCCTGTGTTATTTAGAATAAGTTTGCTGATGTTAGTTTCGGTGAAAACAAGAGATTCTAGATTTACTGCTATATTTGCGTATAATAGTGTATAGCATCAAAAATGTATATTAGGTAATTGTTTCAAGATGCAACAATGTGCAGATTTTGAAACATCTTGCAAATTCTCGCGTCTACATCAAATCATAAATAAAACCTTTCAATATCTCTCACTTTTTACACATAGTGAATGCCTATTGAATATGGCTAAGATCGAAGAGGATCAGAAAGGGCATTTCAATGCACAAAGAGAAATCACCAAGTATAAATTAGATCATTCTACCTTTGATTTAATCGATGTTGATAAGTTTCATAACACTAAATTTTCTACAGTGTGTGGCTATTTATGGGTATGGATATTAATCTTTTTATCTTGGGCTTTATTGGGAGTTGATATTTACACTTGCTTAAATATCTTAGTGTTCCACCGATGGTCGAGTTCTGACTATAAACCATACGCATATTCTGTTGCTAAATGGATTTTTACTGGATGTATTATTTTCCAGTTCTGTTTATTATTGTATCATTGGGTTTGGGCTATCCGTGCCTATAGAACAAAAAACATAGCATTAGCTTATGTGAATGTCATTGCAAAAACTCTATATTCTGTTAGATCTTATAATTACTACTGTCTTTTTTATAAAATCGGTACGGACAATTCTTTTGATTTTGCATGTTTTTTGACATATACTGAACTAGATAATGCTTTACAAATTTTGGTGGCTGATACACCAAGACAAGTCATTAATATTCTCACATTAAGATATTATGCTACTGACGGTGATGTTTCTAATGATATAATCGCCAATATTAAAGAAATTGCCACCACAAATATTAGACTTTCGATTATTTTATCGTTTATGTGCTTGTCCGTGATTATTTGGTCGATATTCTTTTTTAAGTTTATTTTGGGAATGTTAATGTTTATTCCTGTTACAGTTAAATTGAGAAAGAAGGGCTACAAGTCGCTAAAAAAGTACTGCTGTAAGGTTGTTAATGATAAAGTAAGATCACTTGTATTGAGACATCACAGACCTAGAAATGAATTACTTGAACGTGGTATTATGGATTTGAAGGAATTGAAAGCTAATCCGTTGCTTAATGCTAGTACAACCGATTTCGATCTGAGTTCATTCAATAAAGGATTGGTTTACAATGATAATGACAAATTGACAGAAACATACAGCTTACAAACTTTAAGGAATCCATTTGATGATAATAAGACTTCATCGGTTGATTCATTTTCTGATAGAGAAAAGAATATAAGCAAACAGAGTAAAGGTTACAGTGCTGAATCATTCTATAAAGGTTCAATCACTGATCCATTTGATGATTCTAGAGCTGACTTGATAACTCATTCCTTCAGTGAACGAAACCAATCTTTATCATCCTTAACTTATGATAATCCAGTCCGACCACCTGGTAAAATTTTGACGTCGGGGGCTCAAACTTTACCTTTACCTCAATTTGACCGAAGCTATAGTCAACCAGATGTTTTAAGTCAGCCACGCAGTGTTATCAGGCCCGAAACCATCGCTAAGATGCACACAGAAGATCCATTTGAATCTGTAGACTATTTGTCAGCTTCAGATGGTAGTACGCCGTATCCCGTTAGAGGTATATCATTATATGACAAAAATTATAGAAGGATAATTCGGAGCAATGAGGAAGAGGAAGACAATCATACGAAGAAGAATGTTATTTATCCGTTAGAAGAGCTTGACGAGGAAAAGATCAAAGGTGCTTATCCACAACAGGAACTTATTAACGAATTTGATGAGGAAATGGAGTCTGATAATGATGAACTGGATGAATATTTCCATGGAAACACACCTGAACTTCAAAACGAACGTCCAGTTCAAGAGTCCAAACAACATGATATCTTTGCTAACGAAGATGAGTCAATTATTAGGGAATATCCCGATAAAGATGTTTTGGATATATTTGGAAGTGAAGATGATGAAGCTGGTCCTATAGTGAATGCTTTGGATGACTATTTGAATAATTCTGACCCAGAAGATGACCTTATTTTTACCAACAAAGGAGAAGAATCTAACTCCATATCGAATAGCATTTATCCAAGAAATACTGACGTATTAATCGATTTGAAAGATTTTCCAAGCAAAAGGGATTCCACTCTTAAAGGAATGTATCCCGAAAAAGATGTTATCGATGGTGAAGCTGGAATGAAACCTACTGTTTATCCACACCAGTCAGAATCTGCGGATGATTATGATTTTAATGAAGGAAAATACTAAATGGCATATAGATAGAAATTATAATAATTACAATATATTACGCATATAACAATAAAACACCTTTAAGCACAACAGATATTCTTTGAAACAACAAAAACTAAAATGGTGAAATACATTAAAATGGTAAACAAAAATTCTATTTACAGATATAGCTTTAAACGTGACAGCTCTTATTTCTTGCTGGCGTACTCTTTCTTTAACTTGGCTAACTCATCATCAGAAATTGGTGGAACAGGAATATCACTCAAATCATCATCAGTCAATACTTTCCAAGTGTATAAATAAACCCCTAAAGGTACAGCAGTAGCTACAAACAATCCGAGAGCATTTCTAGAAAAGTATTGTGATCTGACTCTGTATAAGGCAGGAGTTATTTCAAAAGTTCTAGGATCACGATACTTGTTGTGGCCTTTTCTATTAAAATGTTAGTAGGCATTCATATGATTAATCATAGAGACTTATCGGTAACATACGGTAATCCAATCACTGGCATTTTGTTGTATTAAAAATAAGATGATTTTTTTTTATTGCGCACTTTTGACTGAAATCTAACACTTCCAATAAAATCTTGTATTACTATATAATGCTAATAATGGTTTAACCTCCAAAGAGTTACTTTTCCAGCCTCGTTACCAATTGCTAAGAGCTGATTATCTGGAGAGAAAGATACTGCTGTGACCTTACCCAATGGAGTACCACTGGTGGGCCAGTTGCCATACACACTTCCTGTAGGCAAGTGCACAATTCTTAAAGCATCTCTTTTACCTCTAGATGCAATAACCAATAATTGACCATCTGGGTTGAATTGGAGAGTAGATATTGTAGTGATTAAGTTTTCAACTGTTTTGAATGATTTAGTGGGGGTGTTGCTTTGACGGTCATATAAACTGACTATACCGTTATTGGTACCAATCGCTAACCATCTATCTTTGGAACCTCCAAGTTTAATTTTGGTTACACCTACACCACTTTCATCTTGCCATCTTCTAATTAAATTGTTTGTTTCCAAATCAAATTCCCATACTTCTCCCACAGTATTTATTATAATAATGGCTTTTTCATTGTTGGTAATTTCAAAATCAATAATAGTACCTTCTATTTTAAAATTTTTAACAAATTGTCCTGTTAATCCATTTAAAATGTTACAGTAACCGCTACTTCCAGTTAATCCTATGAAATTACCCTTTGGACTTATTTTAAAATATTCCATGGATTTTTGGAACTTTTCATAACCATACATTCTGCTTATCTTTTCCACTTCACCTGAATTTAAATCCCATTTATTCATATACTTCCTTCTACCTCCTGCAAAAATTAAATTTTTATTATCCTTTGTATTCAAAGGCAGGAATCCACAGGAATATATTGGTGAATCCTTTAAAAATAATGTAGTCACAAGGTTATTAAGTCTCCCATCTATATGATATATTCTTAAAGTTCTGTCAAAACCTCCTGTTAATAATAATGGCTGTTTATTATGGAAAGAAATACTTTGAATGGCAGACTTCGAACGTTTGGTTTGATTTGCATCTTTCAATCTGCTAATGGAAAGCTTATTAGGTGATATTAATTTTAATTGTTTTGTCATTATGAATTTGTCAGTTTGGTTCAAAATATTCAATAAAGAATTAGTATCTTCTATATCTTCTTGTTGATCATTAGATGCAGAATCTTCTTCTTCAACCCATTTTGGCTTGGGATAAATTTTTTCGAATTGTGATCTTAATCTCTTCACGTATGCTTTCCCATTTATAAAGTTATCTTCTTGTGTCTTTCTTAATTTCTTTAATTTATCAGATGCCTTTAGTGAGATATTCACTCTTTCATCTTCACTATCACTCCAAGCTGCTTCACTGTCACTTGATTCATCTTCACTATCCAAGTCGGATTCACCAGTGGTACCATCTACTTCCATTGCATCATCTCCTTCGTCAATAAAAAACATATCTTCATCATTATCAGATGCTTCATCGCTCTCAGATGCTGATTCATCTGTATACTCTTCTTCACTATATTGTAGTAAGTTATCGACATTCTTCAAATTGGCTTCAAAGCTTTCGAAGTCGCCAAACACCAACCTCTCTAGTTCCAATTCCTCTTCATCCTTAGGAGGGATTTCTATCTGTGATTTATCCATTAAAGTTGTGTTTTAATTGTTAATATTTTTTTTCATCTCATCGAGAAATGCGATGTGACATACAGGAATTATGTAACTAAAGGTACAATTTTATATTTCTAAAATATATATACAGCATTAAAAAGAAGTAATGAAATAATTAAATTGTACATGCAGTGGTACATTAAGATTTTAATGAATTTTGTTATGAAAATGTTGGATTTAATGATTTTTTTTTTCTTTTGTTAGTAATTTTATTGAGCCTTTTTCAATTCTGTAATGAATTGAATGAAAATTGGCCTGAATGGTTTACTGTCTAATTTGACCAAATTCTCTATCAATGGGACTCTAAGCTGTTCAGTTATACCATTATCCTCCAAGAATTTCGAAAGTGTTGCAACAAAACTTTCATGATTAGCTTGTAAAGCTTTAAGTAAAGATGCCAATTCTTGAATCAAAGTTTTATTGGTTTGATTTAAAACATTAGATTCAAATGATAATTTAAATGTCAATTCAACAGAATTACTGATCAAGTAATCATCGATTCCTTCAGCACTATTAATAGTGAGAAATTTGTCTTTGGAATCAATGATCTTACCTTGTTTAAAGATACCAATTAAGTTCACTAATTGCAATACTGCAAGTTTATTAACGGTAAAATCTTCATCAAGTTGTAAGTTGTAAGCAGTTTCAAATATTTGATCAATAAGGGTTTTAAACATTAATTTGTTTGATTCTGTAATGAACAAACTGGTCTGATGATTCATAATAATAGTTGAAATTAAAGTTAACATTGACTTCTTGAGAAATATTTTATCTCTGTTTAACTCGGGATATTCATTGTTTGAATTGATTGAGTCCAAATATTTGATAGTTTCAAGGATTTTATTTATTAACGGGGTTAATAAATTGTTTAACAAATTGTAAATGTTTTCATTGTCCTGATAAGAATGAATAATCTGATTTACAAATGCAATAAATTCAGCAAGCTCTTCGACTTTCAAGTCATTAGTCAAATAAACAGTTACTAATTTGTTTAATTCATTAATCATCAGGTCTTTTAATATTGGGATCAATCTGGCCATCGTGAATTTACAACTGTCTCTGATTAATTCAAACTTACCAAAATTGACCAAAATAATGGTGATGCTTTGGGAACAAGCCAAGAATTTCTCCAAGATTGGTTGACTATATTGATGTTTAATGTCATAATGATATCCTTTAACAAAAGTACCAATTGCCATTATATCATGATGCATTTGTAATACAACTAATTTATCATCAGACGAAAGTTTCATCAAATTTTCCAAATCATTAAAAATTGGGTCCAATATTAAAGTAAGAAACTTTAATTTTAAATCATCATTAACTTTATAAATTGAGATTAAATATCCAATTGATTCGAATAAATAAAGTTGATTGTTGAAAGTAGAAATACCTTCATTTTCTTCATTTTCATCGGTGATTTCATTGATATCTGTCTTAATAGCTAATAAACTATTCAAGTTAATAAACAAATCGTTTAAGAACATTTGATTAGTTAAAAAGTCTGCTTTAATCAATTTGACCAATCTATAGAATAAATACCAACATCTAAACTTAACTTTATCCTTCTCGTTGTATATACCAATAGGACTAATAAACACATTTAATATTTTGACATTGAAGTCTTCATTAAGCCTGATTTCATTAGTTAAGTTAGGATAAAATTTAAGAATAATTTCAAACAAATTTAATTGATTTAACTCATGAGAGAAGTTATCAATTGATATTTCATTTATCAACTTGATAAAAAAATTGACATTGATTTCCATTGGTTTGGATACCTGGATTTCAGATTTGGGTAAGCCAATAACATTATTCTTTAAAGAATCATTAAAGTTGAGCAATTGATATAATCCCAATTCAACATCATTCCACGAGGTACCAAAAAGAGACTCGTTAATAATAGTAGGTAAAACAGTTAAATATAATTCTGGTAAAATACCACCAATGAGATCTTGAAAACCCTTCAATTTTGTTCTAAACTCCCTAAATTCAGCAATAAGATCATCATCTTCTTCATCTAAATCAACGTCATATTTCATCTTCAATACAATTTTATTCAACAATGTTTCAAATAATTCTTTGATGACTAAAACGCCGTTCTTTTTGGACAAACTTAAATATGTCTGAATAAATGGGAAAACTTGAAAGGATATTTCATCGTATTCATTTGATAAGAAAGTGAAGACAAATGGCCAGTAATTAATCAATTGATTGAAGCATTTTTGAGATAAGTCCGATGGCAATTGTCCTAATATTGAAACATTCTCAAAACAAACAGTATTAACAAGTTTGGACAAATTTTCCATAAAATCCAAATTTAAGTTTGAAATGTTCAAATTATTCAATAAATTAGAAATATCAAATAATTCCAATAATTCTAATTTCTTTACGGGTTTCATTTTTTTACTTAAAATTTCTATAATTGTGAAACAACATTGATTGTTCAATTTATTGACAAGTATGGAGTTAATAAGTTGCAAGTATTGTTTCTCAGAAATGAACATTGATATTTCCATCCATTGTACATATTGACCAAGAATTATTAGGCAATGGTTCATATTATCTGTTTGATCGGTAGAATAACTAACTTCTAAGATTTTATACCAACTATCTATTAATAGTTTCATATCCTCGTGTCTTATTTTATCTTTCAAGTAAGTGTTTCTTTCATTAACGTAACTGTCTCTACTGATTAGCTTGTCTGCTATTTCTTCATGAATAGAAATCATTAATCTTAAGTAATAATCATAAACCACGACGCTTAAATCAGTCAGCTCATACTTACTAACCAATTCTAACCAATTCTTCAAGAAATTGGGATTGACAGTTAAATAATTCTTGCAAAAGACCTTTGATAATAAATTCACAAACTTATTCTTGATGTAGGTTGATTCAGTAGATTTGTTTACAAGAACAGACCGCTGGAAAAGTTCAGCTAACAGTTGATCAAGATCATAAGATTCTTTATCTGTGAGGTTTCCCAAGTTTTCTTCAATGACTTGAAATATAAAAAACCTGAATTCTTCATTGACTTGATCTTTTAACAAAATCTGAAGACATGATTCATACCCTTCTTTAGTAGACTTAATTTGATTAATAAAGTCTATGGCCTGATTTTTCAACTCCTGATCACTATCTCTACTTAATGCAATAGCCACGGCTTGATTAATCTGCTGTTCCATGATATTATACGCTAAGTATTATATTTACAGGTGCTGTGTGTGAACTTGAAAATTTTTCTGCATTTGTTTGTGAGATTTACTATCAACAAAAAACCGATCTAGCCACGACATCAGTAAGCTGATTTTGTTTTACAGATATATATACATTTGGAGAGTCTAGAACAAGGTATAAACCGAAGATATCCAAGAAAAGGAGATAAGTTATGGCAAAATGGCGTAATGCTTCAAGTTTTCTGGGATTGCATCAAGAAGTCCTTTAGATTCTAACCATTTCTTACTGAAGATTCTATCACTGTATTTGTGACAAGAATCAGCTAAAATAGTCACAACGTTGGAGTTTTCTGGTAATTCTTTAGCTAACCTAATAGCTGCTACGACATTTAATGCGGAAGTACCACCAACATAAAAACCTTCTTCGTCTAATAATTGATATAACATAACGATAGATTCTTCATCTGGAATCTTGTATGATTGGTCAATTAATTCGAGATCTGGTTTCAAGTTTTCAGTAACACGTCCTTGTCCAATACCTTCTGTAAAGGAGGAACCACCCCTAACGATTTCTTTACCATTACTTTGAATGTATGAATGCAAAACACTACCAGGAGGATCTGCCAAATAACATTTGACCTTTGGATCCATGGTTTTTAAGTATCTAGTAACACCTGCAAAAGTACCACCAGTACCAGTTGAACAAGTGAAACCATCAACTTTTCCGTCCAATTGAGCCCAAATTTCTGGTCCTGTAGTCTCAATGTGTGCTTGCCTATTAGCGATATTATCGAATTGATTTGTCCAAACAGCATTTTCGAGACTCTCGGCGTGTCTTTTAGCTTGATGATTATAATTATCAGGATTATCGTATGCAACAGCAGGGACAGGATATACTTCTGCTCCTAATAATTTTAAAGTATCAATTTTAGATTGTGCTTGAGTATTAGGCATATAAATAACACATTTATAACCTTTAGCTCTACAAACGTGGGCAAGTCCAATTCCAGTGTTACCTGCGGTACCTTCAATGACAGTTCCACCTTCCTTTAATCCATGGTTGGTTTCAGCATCTTTGATTACATATAATGCAGCTCTATCTTTGATTGAGCCACCAGGATTCATAAATTCGGCTTTAGCATAGATATTTCTACCGATTTTATCGGAAATCTTGGGCAATCTAATCAATGGAGTATTACCGATAGATTGGGTAAACCCATTGGTAACGTTTGGTATAAAGGGAGCCTTAAATCCTTGAGAAAGCACTTGCTTCAAAGACATTCTAATTGAAATATTTTCAACCTGATCCAGAAACTAAAACCTAAACTTACAATGAGCGCCATATCACGTGCGGTGGAAGACTCTTGAGATTGTCAATTGTCAATAAAGATTTTCGTCGTACATAAATGATGCATCTCGAGGACGACATTATCTATTATTCCCAAATACGATTGCTGGTCATTATTCATTATTAAATTTCTATAAACGTTAATCATACAGTTACCTACCATCCTACAAATATAATTACAAACCACCCATATCTCTTAATATACTGCAACCATTGCAATTATATACTTAATCTTTTATCCTTTAAATGTAATTTATAATGTCTAGTCATATTGCTCTTTACACTGAAAACTTTTGAACATTCAGGCCATGGACATTTGAATAATTTTTCACCAGTATGACTATACATGTGAGTTTGTAAAGATGAAGGCCTTTTAAATTGCTTCTGACAAATTGTACATCTGTTTCTTGCTGCAGTTTCCGGTGTCATATTATGAACAGTTGCACTATTCTTTCTTGGTTTTCTGGGTGGGAAACTTTGTACTTCATTAGGTCCATTTGTATATTGATTAGCAAATGTTTGATTGTAAGGACTTAATTGGGAACTTGTTTGACTATAGTTTGAATTACTGTTAAGTCCATTTGTTGTACCTTGTAAATAAGAGTTAAATGAATTATTGCTTTGTAACGTTGGCTTAACTGGATTCTGATAAGGATAATTGGTTGTAGGGCTGATTTGTTGAAAATTTGTGCTCCCTGATAATGAAGGTAAGCTTGATGATGTACTGTAACTAGTTAGCGGGGGTAAATCATTTGAGTATGGATAGTATGAATTGTAATAATTACTCAAAGGTGGTAATGCTTGATGATCATCTTCAAAATTGGTTTGTTGGTTTTGATTTTGATGTAGCTGCTGTGATGTCTGCTGCTGTTGTTGTTGATTTTGAGGGTATTGAATCTTATTTGGTGTTGTGTGACTAGTTGATGAAGGTATGGAAATTGGTTCAACAAACCCAGATGATATGCTTGATTGTTGGGAATAAGAATACTGGTTGTGATTATTTACAAGAGGCAAATTTGAAGTTCTTAAGCTTGGTATTGGATTTTGCCCACTCAAACTAGAATTTGATAAATACTGACTAGAAGATTGTAAGTTAGGATAACCAGTCGAAAACATACTATTTGACTGTTTTTGAAAATTTGGAGGATTTAAAGTTGAATGGGAAGCAACGGGTAAATTCTGATTTACTATTCCAGAAACCCCTTGGTTCATATCTTGTTCGTTATTATGGTTCATTTAAGGGGCTTGGGTACTCATTTATAAATCATGAAAACTAGGGAATTCATGGGTAATATAAGGGTTGAAATACGAAATGTTCGTAAATAATCCAAATGTCGGCGAATAACGACATTATTTTTTTTAAAAGAATGTATTAATACCGGATTTGAACATCTTAATCATTCAACCCCCCATTGTTTAATGTAAGATTGATAACAATTTCTTAGTTCGTACTTTTTTTTTTTTTTATTAATATGTACTATAATGGATAAGCGGAAATGCTAAAATTCCAGACCTTTATTCCAGATTAGATTAAATTGAAAAATACATCAGTGTTCTTAATCTGATTACCCTGGAAGTCCAATTATATAGAGCAGTACGGCTCTCTTGACATATTTTAATGCTATCGATTATTGAATTTATGCACTCTTTTTTTCTTGCTTACCTTGTATTGTCATTGTTTAGAAACAGAAGAGCTATGTTTTAAACTAAACGATAAATATGCCCTCATCGGACTTATGCGGGTAACTTTCACCCACTATTATTTCAAGAAAAAAATAATATAAATTTCACAGATAAGCCTAAATGAGGTGTTTTTTTAATAAAAAAAAAATATATGTATTTATTTCATAAAAAACAAAAAAAAAAAAAAGAAAAAGTATATCACGTTATTTATATTTATAATACAGAGACAACAGATGTTCCATCTTGAAATCTCGTCCTAAATACTCTATTAGCATTGGTAAACATACCTTCCTTCAATGAGACAACAATAAATTGAGAACCTTTGAATCTTGTTTTAATTAAATGTCCAATATTTTGGGTATGAGATAAATCTAAAGCAGCGTCAACCTCATCCAAGATGTACATAGGTGCAGGTTTAAATTGTAATAAAGCCATGATCAAAGATAAAGCTACCAATGATCTCTGACCCCCTGATAATTCTACTAAACTTTCTTTCCAAACGGATCCCAACTTAACTTTGACTTCCAACCCTTTAGTCACATCATCATCATCCACTGGTACGAGTTTAGCAAAAGAACCTGGTAATAAGTCCGAAAAAATATTACCAAAATCATAGGAAACTTTAGTGTAAGTAGTATTTAAAGTATCCCTCTTGTAACCATTTAACTTTTCAATCGTATTAATAATTTTAGATTTATCCTTTTCGATAGTCTTTATCATATGCTTTAACGAAGCTTCTTTTTTTTCAACATTATCAATCATACTCATAATATTCGTATTGACTTTACGTTTCATATCTTGAAACTTTTCCTGTAAAACTGAAGCCTGTTCACTGCTTTTACCAATATCAAAATTTGGATATTCTTCAATGATACGATTTACTACATTGGTATCAACTACCCAATCATATTCTTCAATTAATTGCTTTAACTTGGTTTTTAATCCTTTCGTTATTTGTTTACTCGTTTCTAATTCATGGGTCAATTTTTGTAGGGATAATTCACTTTCATTTAATTCTGTGGTTTTATTCTGTATTATTACCATCAACTCATTCATCTCCTCATTTAATCCAAGAATTTTGGCCTTTTCTTGCTCTAGTTCTATTTTCACTTGTTCATATTCTTGGGTTAAATCTCTAACTTTAGTTTCAATATCGTCAATTCTATTTTTACTCTCTTCTAGTATTTTATTGGACAATTCAATATTTTCTTTAATAGACTCCAATTCGGTCTTTCTTTGCTCCGTTTCTACTGATATATTTTGAAATTCATCTTCTTTGTTGCTTATTTCCTCTTCTTTTTCAATCACCCTATTCCTTAATTCGTTGACTTCTTTTTCCAATTGTTTAAGCTTATTCCCTTTATTGCTATTAAATTCTTTCATATCCTTTTCAATTTTAGAAATATCAGACTTGAATTCTTGGGTTCTTTCTTGCTCTAATGCAATGTCAGATTGTAAGTTGGCGATATCTGCTTGTTTATTTTCAAAATCTTTCACAATAATGGTTGCTTGATTATTTTCCAACTTTCTTTCAAGAATTAATAATTCTTGTTTACCCAAGTTAAGTTCATTTTGAAGTTCTCTAGTTTTTTCACTTAACTTTTCAAAATGTCCCAATTCCTGTTGAATTTCATTAAGTTTCCGCTTTAATTCACTGACTTCTTTCTGAACATTATTATACTTTTGCATCGTTATTAACAATGATGAAGTATTCTTTCTAGAGCCTCCTGAAAGATTACCTTCAGGGTCATAGATATCCCCCTCTAAAGTTATGGATCTGGCTCTGATCTTTGGATCAAAAGTAATGGTTTTAGCCACATCCGGACTATCACAAATAAAGGTACTACCAAATATATACTGCATTGCTTTGGTTAAATCCTTGTCAAAGTCAATCAAATTGATGGCTATTTCCACTTGGCCTGGACATATAGTCTTTGCATGCTTCACAGCTTGTTCTCCAAGTGGTCTGGGATGGATCTTATCGAGAGGAATGATAGTGACTCTTTTCCTGAGTTGACCCTTTTCTAATAATGAAGAAGCATCATCAGAGTTTTCAACAACAACATTATATAATCTACCACCAGCACAGATTTGTAGTGCCATGGCTTTGTCTTCTTGACCTTGTTGCAAATTAAACAATTGAACAGCCGTTCCTTTCACTGAAGAAGTGTCGAAATCTGGATACGGTTTAGTATAATTGAATTCAACATTTCCAACTTCTCTCCTCAAATAATCCAACTGTGTCATATTCTTACTGATTTGATTTTGCAAAGATTGTTCCTCTTTCCTAAGCTCATTGACTCTAGTTGGATTATAACCTAACTCAATTAATTGATTTTCTTTAGTTTGTATTTTCTTCTTGAAAGCTTCGATATTCTTAATCAAATTTTCATATTCCTGCTTTGCATCCTTTAACTTGGCTTTATTTTCCTCCAATTGCTTATTCAAGTGCTCTATCTTTAGTTGAGACAGTTTTATAGAATTATTAGAATCATTCAACTTACTTTTGGCTTCCTTTAGTTGTGCTTGATATCCTACTGACCCTGAACCTTTGGTGGAAACACCTGTTGATAAACTATTCAAAAGTTCTTCCTTTCTATTGAATTCTTCCTTTAACAGGGCTAGCTGTTGCTTTGATTGGCTGTATAAGTTTCCATGATTCTTATATAAATCATCAGTATTATCAATTAGATTTTGTAAATTAGACTTTTGAGCCTCTAATTTCCTAACTTTCTTCAGTTCTTCAATCAAATTTTCTTTAGTTATGGACTTAGAGGTGTTCAACCTAGTAATTTCTTCAGATATTTGATTTTCTGAAATTTCCAATTCATTGACTTTTCCATCTTTTTTCATTTCTTGTTCTCTTTGAATCTTAACATTCGTTAAATCATTATTCAAGTTCTCTATTTCTACTTTGATTCGTTCTACAGCATTGTTCAAAGATCCCATGGCCGTTTCCTTCTCATTCAATATACTCTGATGCTCATTAAATCTTTTGGAACTTTCAATGTAGTGATAGGCTGCCAAAACCCTGGATAAATTCTCCAAGTCACTTTGAGTTTGTTGATATTCAAGAAATGTTCTCTTCTGAGACCTTAACTTCTCCAACTTAGGTTCAATTTCCTCTTGTAAAAGATTTCGAATTTCAACCAACTTGGCCTCTTTTTTTGCCATGGTTCTTTGAGCTTTGTCCTTCCTGTCTTCAAAAGTTCTGGTACCTGCAGCTTCTTCAATTAACGACAAGATTTCAGATGGCTTCATATTCAATACTTTTGTAATACGCCCCTGCATAATCAAGAAGTTGGGATTGTTGATATTTAACTGTACTGATTGAAATAAATTCAAGACTGTTTGTTGTTGTGCTTTATGACCATTAATTAAATACTTTGAAGTACCTCCAAGAATAATCTGTCTAGTGACACTGATTTTGGGACAGTTTTCAAACCCTATAGGGGACTTGGAGGTATCTAAATTATCAAACACAATTGTTACACTAGCCTTAGTTACACCTGCTTGACCTCTCTTGTAAATCAAATCTTGTAAGTTTTGAGCTCTAACTGTAGACATGGTAGAGATCCCCAAAACAAAACATATAGCATCCAAGATGTTGGACTTCCCAGACCCATTCAATCCAGTGATAGCATTGAACAGCGAGTCCCAACCACTGATCACTGTACGAGTAGCATATGACTTGAACCCGTCAATAATCAACTCTTCTACTTTCATTTATTTACTATTGTTTTGATCTAACGCGTTTTCATCATTTGATGCGCAGAGTAATATATATTGTATATAACACCCATCAATGGTTGCATCCTTTCACTTTAATAAGCTTCTCATTGCGGCAATTACTACTGACTATAAAAGTATATAAACTAACCATATGTACTATTCCCTTGTCACTTATTTCAAACAATTAATTCTACAGCAATAAATTTAGTGCCGGATCGGCCTACAATTTTAACTACTGACCTTCCGCACACTCATAAAAGTTACTTTTGATAGCAAAATTTGTTGTACTTGAATGCTGGATATTAAAGAAGGCGTCGAACAAAAGACCAATGGCAACGCAGCCTTTGCATTCCGGTTAATTTCGGTGTCTTTCAAGGAAGCATCAATGGATTCACCAAGTTTCAGGGCTTCTATCAACCATTTGGATACTCAAATAACTCATTGGGAGAAATGGTCAAATGCTCTATCTGCATCTGTGAATAAGATTCCCAAGAAAGCCACTGACCTTAGAATCACATTGAACTCTTTTACTGAGTATATGCTCCCAAGTTTCAGAGATGACGGGCTTATTGATCAAGAAACAACGGTACCTTTGGCAGAAATTCTTTCTGAGGCACATGTGAAGTTATTCAACATTTGTCTTGATCTCCTATATATAAACCCACAATCCATTCGAAGCATGTTGGATGTAATAACATCACTGGTTCAAAAATACCAAAAGTGTAAGAAAGTATTTGATATTACACAGGCAAAGTATGATGAATACTACTCCGTTTATATGTCTTCTCCCAAATTCAGAGATAGTCTGGTTGCTATTGAAGATGCTTTTCAATTTTATAAAGTTAGATGTGAATATTTACAAGCCAGCTTGGATCTTGTGATGATGAATTCTGAAATTTCTAATACAGTGGATGTTCAGGCATTAACTACATCTTGTGAACTTTGGTATAGGACTCTTAAAAAAGGTGCTTCCATTTCCCTTGCACAATTATATGATGATGAGACATTCATGGTGAATAGAACTAGCAGCTGGACTGAAGTGTATCAAAAATCAGTAAGTGATTTCCTTCCAGATGTTAAACAAGCCAGGCAACAAGTAGAGAATGCTACTGTCGAATTATTTGAACCATCTGTTGACCCAACAGACTACGATCCATCTCGTATAAATGCACATACTTTACAGGAAATAGAGGAAGATTCTTGTGAGAAACATGGTTACCTTCTTATGAAAACTTGGGTAAAGTCTTCTACCAAACCATTATGGGTAAAAAGATGGGTATTTGTTAAAGATGGTTTATTTGGAATGCTCTTATTAAGTCCTTCGAAACTGTTTGTTCAGGAGTCAGATAAAATAGGAGTCTTTCTCATAAATTTGAGATATGCAGCCCAAGAAACTAGAAATTTCTGCTTTGAACTAAGAACCAGCGATCAGACTCTTACATTTCAAGCAGAATCATTCCTTGAGATGAAATCTTGGTTCAAAGTTTTTGATAATGAAAAGAATAGATTACTTTATGAAGGTAAGGATTCTTTGGCATTCACTCATGCAAATGGAAGGTATCCACCTCTTGTTGCTGAGTTTGCATCCACTGCTAATACTATTATTGATAAACAAATGACTAATACTGAAGTCAAGAATGAAAATGGTGAAGTAATCAGTTCCCTTTCCATTTCAAAAGGTATAAAAGCAAACGAACAGTATTTTCAAAAATATTTATATAACCAAATTCCCCTGTTCAGACCCCCTTTGGTCACCAGTAATACGAAGAGTGCTATAGTGGCATATTCAATAGCGCCTCCTGTTAATGCACCAACTGCATTGACGGCTAATATATGGGGTAGTGTTAATTGGGGAGTATATTATTTGAGTAATCAGCTAGAGGATCGTGGAATTCCCATGGATTTTGTTGTTGATGAAACTAAGATTTCTTCTCATCCTCACTCTGTTATAGATGGATATCCTCCTAGCTATCCACCAGCAATGGTGCCTATTGATATAGAAATGAGATCCTTGTTTGAAACTGCTGTCGAACCTGATGAACTTTGTTTGATATCATTTAGTTGTCTTTGGTCTCCAAACAGTAATCAAGAATTACTATCAAAAGTTTTTATCACCACAAAACATTTCTTCCTTTGCAATCAGGTTTATGGATTTCGTTCCTTATATAAAAATAAAATTGAAAGATTAGTTGACATTGAAAATATTCCAGGACCTGATCATGATGATTTGAAATTTCATCTCCTTCAAGATATACTCATCATCAAGATCTATTTGGAAAGTGGTGAACTTCTTAGAAGAAAGATTATGTTTTTAGTGGATTACATGAACTCAGAAAAGCCATCATCTTTAAATGATCTTGTTAAGAAAATGGTTAAAATTGAAGAAGATTATCATCAAGAAGTGAAATCAATTAAACTGATTAATCACGTTCAAAATAATGCAAATGCTTCATTAAATATTGTTCAAGATTTGAAGAATACTTCCCCATTTAAGATTGAGTTGCCGGAGGATTTACCTCTATTAACAACAAACCATTATTCTGTACCTGCTAAAGCAGTGTTTCATATTTTAATGGGAGAGCATTCAAACATTATACGTGATAGCTATAAATTCCCTATCGTCAATTATATGAAGTCCAATTTTGTTAAGATGCCAGATGGGCTGTTGAAAAATGCATTTTATTCCACAAGAGCGGGTAAAGCTCCTATAGAAAGAAGAAAATTCTTAACTGATATTACCATCGAAACAATGATAGAGGAACAATATTATGTCATCAAGTTTGTACGCCAAAACTTTACAATCTTTGGAAGCTCCCCATTTTCCATAGTTTGTCGTTATGATATTGAAGCTGAAAATACACACCATTGTGTTGTACGTCAGTTCATTGATATTAAGTTTAAGTCTCTAAGAATCTCCAATATTTTGGCCAATGCCATTGGGCAAGCAATGATTCGAAGTGAAATCCATTCCCAAAACATAATGATTCAAAAAGCAGTAGAAAAATTAGGAGACCAAGGACAAATAGGTAAATCCATATATTATTATGGTAAGCTTCAAGCGGTTGAATCGTCCAAAGATGACAAAATGCCACCAGTTGATCCAGTGACTTGTAAACTAAACTTAAGGAATTTGTTGCATGGAATGATTGTCACTCCTATACTGATATCAATTTCCACAATCTATAGAACAATGCTTCATATAATGTTGTTAATTTGTTCTTATATTAAAAGTATCACAGCACAAAGGCTACTTGTGTTCCTTCTCAGCTTATCTGTAATGTTAAACTTGTTTTTATCATCCAAAACTACCTACTCCTACTGGTTGGTATCTCATACAAGTTCTTCTGCTAACAAACTATTTAATTCCCAACCAAGCATGCTTCAAAGAGCAGTATATTTAAAGGATTCCCTTGAAATGTTGCAACCTCCCAAAATTGAATTGCAAGATTCCCAATGCGTAGACTCTTTTAATAAGGTATCATTCATTCGAAACTTTGAGCATTCGGTGAATTGGGATAAAGAATACATTGATTCTGATACTAGAGACGTTGCCATTGGCTTACAGAAAACATTTCAGGAGATTGGAATAAAGAGACATAAATTACTTGTCGATTTCAATATCTTGAATCATATGGAAGAGGAGATTACCAAAGGTGAATTTAGAAACTGGTTGGTTAGTGAGTTAAGAAAATGTGCTTTGATTAACACTGGTGAACTTGTTGAAACTTTGGCTCTAACAAATCAAAATATAACAGAAGTTTCTGAAGGTATTGAAGAACTCAGTAGATATTGCAATAGTTGTGCCCAGCTGTATGAAGCACTTGGTTTATTTTAGGTTTTCTATATGTTAATTACGATTATAATTAAATTTTTCTCATTTTGCAAATTTCACACATTTCACACATTTCAAAGACAATACATCATGGATATACCTCAAATAATTGGGGGAAAAGAAGTCGGTCAAAGCAAATATGAAGTGTATTCACATGACCCTGAACCCAAACTTTTATATAGAGTATGTCATATGGAATCAATCGACCAAGTGGATGAAATATGTAGTAATGCAAGCAAAGGGTTCAAAAGATGGAAGAAATTAAGTGCTTCTGAAAGAGTTGCCATACTTCAGAAAGCATGTGTGATTTTATCTGGTAAAAGAGAGCAATTCATAGCCCTGTTCTCGGAAATGGGGTTACCAGGCTGGTTTAGCCAATTTAACGCTGACCTGTTGGTATCTCATCTTGAAGAGTACATTCACCAGATTACTAACCCTCAAGGTGAAGTTCTTCAAGTAGAAATGGCTGATTTCGCATATACTATCAATGAGCCAATAGGGCCCGTGTTGGCTATAGCACCTTGGAATGCCCCTGGTGTTTTAACTGGCCGTACTATATCTGCTCCGTTGGCTGCTGGTTGTTCTGTAATTGTAAAGACATCCGAACTTGCTGCAAAAGTGGGATATTTATGGGTAGCTAGTCTTCTTGAGGCAGGTGTTCCACTGGATGTTGTTCAACTTGTCAATGTTAGGGCCCAAGATAATAAACAAATGGTAGAAGCTTTTATCCATAATAAATTTGTCAAGAAAATTAGTTTTACTGGATCTACTAGAACAGGAAGACAAATCTCCATAACTGCAGCAGAAGCTTTGACGCCATGTGTGTTAGAGTTAGGAGGTAAAAATTGGTCCATTATAGACGAGGATGCTAATCTTGAAAAGGCCGTGGGTGCCTCATTATGGGGATCATGGTCCCATAAAGGGCAAATCTGTATGTCTACTGACAAGATATTTGTTCATGAATCAATATATGAAGCATTTATTGAAAAGGTTTTGCAGGTTGCTCCCAAATTGGTTGAGGATCCTGACTATTTTATCCCACAGAGAAACCTTAACTTTTCAAATTCAGTGAATGATTTAATAGATGATGCAATATTGAAAGGCGCAGAGATTATTTATGGCCAGAAGACTGAACTTCAAGAGTCCAATCTTCCAATTCACCCTCTTATTTTGGCTGGAATTACCCAAGATATGAAGATAGATTCACAAGAAATCTTTGGACCAGTAGCTTGTATTTATAGATTCGAAGATATTGAAGGTGTGATTGAAGAATTGAATAATCAATCTTATGGTTTGAAGGCTTCAATATGGAGTAATAATATCATTAAGGCACAAAAGTTAGCCAGACTTGTTGAAGCTGGAGGTGTTCATATCAATAGTCCCACCATTTATGATGAATCTACTGCACCACATGGAGGAGTCAAAGAAAGTGGAAGCGGAAGGTTTAATAGTAAATGGGGAGTCCAGGAGTTTTGTTATATTAAAGTGGTTACATTATCTGAATGATTGCTTTCTTTATTTGTAAAGCTCTATAGAATAATTATCAAGATCATGTTAATAGAACGAATTAATACATTTAATATACATTATTAAAATATCTATATGACTGAAATTCAACTATCTTTATTCCATTCAGTGGCCTCTATCAGCCAAACTGTGTACTATATGAGAGTAAAATGCCAATGCATTGAAAGTAGGTTGGTGATTGAATAATGATTTATCAACCACCGTCCGCATTCTATTCGTCCAATTTATCAAATCCAAATGATCTACTTGGTCCAAAGTTCCGAGATATTCTCCCCATTGAGCACTTTCAATACTTACCATGCCATCGTTATCAAGCGGACGTTTTGTATTGTGCAATTTATTGTCCAATTCCACTGCTTCTCGTATAATTGACCACGGATACTTGAAAACATTGAACCATTTGGGGTAGAATCTCGCCCCATAGGAGTAATAAGCCACATTAGGATCATCAGGAGTATTCTTATTGAATTCAGCCATACTTTTGGTTGTCAATTCATGTATTGCTCGAGGTAGTATTACCCCAGGTTTGACATGTTCTTGAACAAAATCAGCAACTTCAGATCCTCTATGTGGTGTAGAAACTGTGGTTAAAGATTCTACTTTATACTTGCTGCCCCTAAGTTTCGAAAGCAAGTATCGAGAGTCAAGACCACCCATAGAATGGGCTACCAAATTGACCTTTGTAGGAGAATCAAATTGACTCTCAAGAAAATTGTGCAATGTTGTCGCTCTTTGCTCTATACTTCCAAAAGGTGGAACTCTTCCAGCATGAACATCACATCCAATACTCGTTAGCGTCTCTTGAATTCCATACCAGTAATCCACCAGTATTAAACCCCTTTTAATCACCTTTTTCACGGTACTTTTGTGCCAAAAATTAGGCCTAGGTAAAAATGTCAAAGTGTCAAATCCCGAGAGCCCATGACACAATACAATTGGATATTTAGTAGGATTATATTTATCTTTAAGACTTGCAAACTCGTTAGTAAAGATCACAGGACCTTTAGATGCTTGTGTAGTGTAGTATGCTATACGGATTCTGGGGATTATCATAGAGTATAATATAATTAACTAAAGTTAAAACTACTTTATTCGCAGAATTCTTGCATTCGAATGTTATTACTATTTACGTACTTTTATCTATTTCTATTTGTTGGCCTTCAATTTCTTTTGTGGAGTATCATTGAGGTCGGAAGGTCTCTTTTTATCGTTATCGTCACTTTGATCTTCGGAGTCTTCATCCACATCTAATTCCTCCGGATCTGAAGTATCATCATCACCTTCATCTGCTCCTGGTAACGCTTCGGTGTAATATTTAACAGCGTATGGGAATAAATCATCAGTGATTAAACGTGCCAAGTCTTCACCATTTCTAAATTCTTTTCCAGGCTTTAAGCCTGTCCAAGAGAACCATGCAAAGAATGATTTCATCCCCAATCGATAATTCTTTTTGTCTTGTTTTGATAAATCCTTGCCTTTGACAGCTTTAATGACATGTGGGTTAATGGACTTCAATTCGTCTGGCCATTGCACATCCACAGCTTTGGAAGTGATTTTCTCTTCTCCATCTTCTATCTCTACTTCGAATTCTTTAGTGATTGCTTGTTTTGGAACCAAACCATCATCTCCAAACTCAATAGTAATGGTGAAATCTTTGGGATTTTTTGGATTTGAATCAGTAATTTTGTAATGTACATAAATATCAGTAATGGATTCCAAGTATTTTAAATCTTCAACTCCGATATAGTCTGAAAAGTCATCATTTTCTGCTAAGATAATATACCAGAATTTTGGGATCGTTCTTAAAATTTGCCTTCTATTTTCGAAAATTGATTGTGTCTTCTTGATTCTATATATTTCAGCATCTCTTTCAGCTTTATCCATCTCCCTTTCACAGTCGGCAAGTTGGAGCAAACTTTGCTCAATAATTTTAGAATCTTCTTCCTCTCCCATTATTGAAAGTTTGAAAATTATTCAAAAAAATTAGAAATGAGAATTAACATAAAGCATTTATTAAATTTTATACAAGGACTTTTTTAAATCATTAAATTATCTACCACCTTTTTTAGCCCTCCTACTCATATCAGGTAACCTAACAGGAGCTTTCAAAGAAGCCAATCTAGCAGCAGCCATTTGGGCTTTTGGTATGTTCAAAGCTTCAGCTTGTCCCAACGTTGGTGGTTTAACATTTGCACCCATAATTCTACATAAATTAACCAATTTTGTTGGTTTTAAATTTAATTCAAATGATAAAGGTTGAAGTTCGATTAAAAAGTTGTCAATATGGAAAATGATGGCTAAAATATAACAAACTAATTTATCTTCATTATGTGGATCAATAAAAAAGGATCTATCTTTGGCTTTACCAAACTTACTTGATTTGCTGATTGTGAAGATGCTCAATATATTGTTAATCAAAGATTCTGCTGGTTGATGTTTGAATTTTGTTAATAATGTGGCTTTATCTCTTACTCTTCTATTATGATAGATACCTAAAAGGATTGATAAGTAATATAATAATTTTAACTTTGAATCATCTGGTAAGCTAATATGCAGTTGAATGAAATTGGAACCACTGAATGGCAATAATTCCAATTTTTTGGCAGTTTCTGGTTCTTCTTTAATTGGGTTAATCCGAATTGTTTCCCAATCTGAGGTGGGTATGATGCTTTCAATGGGATATATATCTTCAGAACTGGTGGCATCTAAATTGATATTTGGAATTGGTCGTAAATCACTGGATTCTTTATCCATTTGTGCTCTACTTGGTAATGCTTGAGTAGATTCTTTAACCGAATCAACAATATCAATTTGCACATCTTGCAATTTGTCAGAGTCAATTCTGTTTCTTTCCAAACTAGAAATAGCACTCTTGGCTTTCTTTGTACCAAATGCTTCTCCCAATGCATTTCTCTGTTCAACATTTCTTAAACCCAATTGTTTGATCTTTGGTCCTTTATAAGCTCTTTTACTTTTACTTATAACTTTACCTTTTAACATGGGGGCCTCGAATAATTCCACAGTCTTGGACACTGGGTCATACACAGCAAGTGTATATGCAGAGTGGGCATCTCCTTCATCACTTTGGGCAGTATATTCAAGAGTATTATTCTCACCATGAAGCTCGAATTGGTCCTTGGATTTGTGTTTGAAAAGATCAAAACTTGTTTGTTCTGGAATATTCAATCCACTGAAAAATGATCCCACAACAACATCTCCACCATCATTATACTCCTTAACTTTAATCTCTGTATATTTATCCTCTTCAACCTTTCTTTTAGTGCCAACCATGGTTGTAGATAATAATTTTTCACTCCATCTCATCTTGAGAAAAAAAAATACTTCAAGAGTGAGACACGACCATTTATCATCTGAATAAGTATGGAGGGAAGAAACAAGAATTATTATGAAGTTCTTGGGATTGATATCGACAGTTCCGACGTGGTGATCAAACAAGCTTATAAGAACAAGCTACTCCACAACCATCCGGACAAGACATCAAACTATCAACTTGAAATCAACTTGATTCAAGATGCGTATAAAGTTCTTATCAATCAAGAAACTAGAAAGGAATACGATGAACAATTGCATAAAAGTACTCAAACTCGAGGCTTACTTCTTAATGGGGATGGTTTAGATATTTATAACCTCGATAGCTTTGAAATTCGAGATGGAATGTTCTATAAGAAGTGTCCTCGTTGTGCTAGTAAAAATGGAATGGTATTAACAGAACAGGATTTGGTAGAGGGGAGTCATGATGAACAAGGAAACTACGAAGTGATCGTGCAGTGTACGGATTGTAGTCTATGGATACGTGTGGAGTATGCAGAGGAAATCAGCGATTAGAAAGAGGTGATGTTTCTCGAACTTATCATAATAAAGTTGATAAATGGATGATAAGTAAAAAACTTTGGTTAAATCTGTCAGAATTAGGCATATATTACTATTTACAAGAAAATTACTTTTTCCATATCATTTCAGCATCATGAACAGCTCTTAAAGCCTTTCCCATGGCCCTCAAATCTGTCATTAAGTTAACATGCCCACAAGTCGTGGAAAATTTACCTACGATTTGGCCTTGCCCTGTTTCCGGGTTGAAAACTTCAAATCCACGTCTTTCAGGCATTAACCACTTCTGATGAACAACTCCATCCCCGTGGCCATAAAAAAAATTATAATACTTACCATCTCGAATATCTTGCTCACTTTCAACATGACATCCTCTAACTGATGGAACTGTGTTGCCATATACTATTGCCATTGGTGGATATTGGTCTTCCAACTCTGGTTTGTATTGCAAATCCTCTAGAAATTTTTTTGCACTGGCTAAGGCTAGTTGTAAATATTCATAGGCTTTATCAAAAGGAATACTAAGTCCGTTTTCATCAGGAACCAAAGTATTATCAATCTTGGTATCAAGTAACGCTGTATCAGATTTAGGAGACTTAGACAAAGGGGACAATGATCTCAATGACTTAAGACGAGAACTTAGACTTGATAATGAAGAATCTAGAAGTGTAGTTGCCAGAGAAGATCCGGTCATTTCTGTCAGTTTTTGCAATAATCTAGTCTTAGCAACTAAAGGGTTCAAGTTATACTCTACCCAAGTATCTGCATCGAATAAATCAAGAATATACGGTTCATTAGTCTTGACGTTATAGAAGACTTTCCCACTTAATGGTAAAAAATTAAAAGAAGATCTCATCATAAAGTTAGCTTCAGCAGTCAATATTTTATCCAGGAATAATACTGATTCTCCATGTCTTATAGGACCTAGTATGTTAAGACATTCACTAGGAACACCAACGTATATAATTGACCTGAATAATTTAGGATTTTTATGTAATGTACGCGTAGTAATTAAACCACCCATTGAATGACAAATAACTAAACTTGGTTTACCAGTTTCTTCATAAATTTTTGTTAAAAAATCTTCTAATTGATTAGCTACGAATTCTCCACTTAATCTCCAATCATAACCAAATTCTTGCATATTTGTTTTTGGAGTAGAAAGCTTTTTAATTAAAGCTTTGCAGAGATCAATAGGGCCAATATTTTTTAATATACCATCAGGATAAATGTATTTGACCGCATTAATTTCACAATCGATGGATGGACCTAGTAATAAGTTGATTTTTCTTAAGTTAAACCCAGCTTTTATTGGAATCCATATTCTTTTATGAGTTATTGAATCTCGTAAGATTGAACCTCGGTACCCACCCAAAATTACAATATTTCCTTCCAATTCATTATAAATGGATTCATATTCTTCCAATGGTTTAGATGAATTCATATGAGGAATGAAATCATTATATTTATTAGCAAGAGAGTGTTTAACTGCTCTAAATCTCACATCATCTCTTCCCTTATATTTCTTGAAATAATTGGCTTCATTTATAGTATTAATACTCTCTTGACGTGACAATCTAAGCCGTATATCTTCTTTTATTTCATCGTCAGCATCTTTATTAAAGAAACTAAAACTGTTGAAATTAGGCAATCGATGGTAAATGTTACTCTTTATACTTGAAAAAGTACCACCAAATGGTAACTGAAATGAAAAAATTCTTTTATTCGTATAATCTATTGATTCTCCACCTACAATGGATTGTGCATCAGATTCAGAGATCTGGTTTGATGTTTCTTGTGGGTACAATTGGGTGGTATCAAATTCCCTTATTTCATCTTCATCTTGAAAGTCTGAATCACCATCGGAAGTGGTGGATAGAGGGCCCTGTTGATTGAGCGAATTATTTGCCTCCTTGACCATACTTACTTCCACTACATCATCGCCCACAGTATCTTCTCTTTCTTGCGCCATATACCGAGGCAGATCACCATCTTTGTCCAGTTTACTCATTAACAAAAGTTACTTATAGAGTTTGTAAAGGTGTTTTCAGGACCGGCCGGATTTAAAATGGTGTGAATATACCGATGCTCATTACGGTAACATTTACGGGTTGAACTTTTAGCGCATTGATAGATCACCTGAACAATTTGGTGTAAGGATGGTTGGCATGTGGGGCTGAATGGTGTATATGAGGTTCGTGTATTTGCAGACGGCTGCTTGGAATAATACACCCTGATTAGGATTAATTATGCCACCTTTTTTTTTGGGTATAATAATTTGGCACCCGTGGCTGCGATATTTGTTCCATGCAACAAGCTCTCAAGCACACGTTGGTGATATTAAACATGTTGATAGTATAAATATAATAGTGCAGCCAAAGTTGTTCTTATTACATATAATCATACTATGAGATTAGTGGATTTATTTTGGCTAATTGCCATATGTGTTGCCTTCCCAGTGGAAGTTTCCTTGGATCAAACATTGAGATTTAAGGTAATTACTTGTAATGTGAGAACTGATACTAAATGGAGATTTTACCATGAACATCGGTGGCAGGAGAGGAAAATGGAGTTAATTAAAACAATATCAAAGCATTCTAGTGATAGACCAACTATTATTGGGTTTCAAGAGTTAAAGCATAATCAATTGAAGGATATTGAAGAGGGATTGAATTCTCTCACTTCTACTAAAGATTGGAAATATTATGGGATTGGTAGGGATGATGGAAAGAAGAAAGGTGAGTATGCACCAATTTTTTACCAGAATAGCAAGTGGGAATTACTTAACGCAACCACCAAATGGTTAAGTGAAACCCCAGATGTTCCATCTAAATCCTGGGGAGCTGCAAATGTACGGATTGTTACCATTACCACTTTTCGCAGCCTTGAAACTGGTGTGCATGTTAATATATTGAACACACATTATGATCATATGAGTGAATTGGCAAGAGGAAAATCTTCAGAGTTAATCATCAAGTACATGAATGAGATTCCCAATAGTTACCAATCCATTTTAACAGGAGATTTCAATTCCGTATCAATTGATGCTTCGTACCAGACTTTAATAAAAGAGTTGTCTGATACTCGAGAAAATTCCGGTTTAATACTTAGTACCCTCGATACATATACAGGTTTTGAACCTGAAGATCACTATTCTGTTATTGATTTTATTTGGTGTAATAAAAAGGTTAATATCCATGATGCAAAAACTTTTGTTCATAGCTATAATGTGATAGATACATGGACAGAGGAGGCCTTTAGGTTTTCCGATCATCGTCCTGTAATTGCTGATATTGAGATCAAGAGGTAGTCACATTGTCCTTTGCTTGAGAAGGTGGCTTTTAAACAAAACCCTCAGAGTTATTTTAATGATTATACGTGAATATATTAATAGAGTAGAAATTTTGCAATTGGTAATAACACCACTCTTAATCTGTATTTAATTTCTAAATTCGGTGAACCCTATCTTCCAATATACTAAGCATTGTTCTATACCTTACAATATAAGGCGTTAGTATTAGTCTGGAGTCAACTCGGACAAACTGGATACATAAAGTAAGATCTATACTGCGTAGTAAGTACTTGGTCGCATGACAGCATTTACGCAGGTTGGTAATATACGCAGATGTTACAAAGCACGTGATGCAGCATGAAAAGTGAGGGCGAATAGTTTTCTAAACTCATTCAATGCTTCCAATCATTAGAGCAAGAGTCTCTACCAAGAGTCTCGTGTTTTTTAGGCCAGCACTTGGTGCAGCATACGTCAGATCATTCCATGTATCTGGTAGAATCCTCCAAGCACAAGATCCTGATCATGAAAAGCGCAAGAAAGTGGATGACGAGATCAAGAAGTTGAAGGAGTTACGGGAACAGCTCAAGCATGCTAATATTGTTGAAAAATTTAGATTACAATCGAAGCTTGTGGAGCAGGAGGCCAAGGTCGCTAGAGCTCAAGAATGGCAGGTCCTGAATTTCAAAACTCCATCAATAAAGTTTACCAAAGATCCTTTGGATATTAACTATGTTAATGAATTGAAGTATTATTTCGCTTTTAGTTTAAATGCTTTCTTAAGAGAATGTGATAAGTATGCAAATGGAAAAATAACTAATCCGAATATTCTTCTCAACCAGTTGATTTCAGAATTTGAATCAAATCACCCAGATGTTGAACCCCTTTCAAAGGATGATATTTTATATTATTTCCATATCTTTCATGACTTGGCCAATGGATTAACATTTTTAGAAGAATTAAAGATAGATAATTCCAAAGTTCAACTAATGTTGTTTGAGTTTTTAAAGATTGATGACTTGGAAGATGTGAATTCTGTAAATTCTATTGCAGAACGTGTTGCCAATGATATTTCTGTACCAGTTGATGTTGTTCAGAATTGGTTTGAATTATTCAAGATTTTAGCTAATGTTCCTTATGGACCTTCAGGTACTGTTACTACATGTACAATTTGCCCAAGGGAATATGCTAAATTTCAAAATATTACTGAAAATTTGTCTGAAATTGAAGACAAATTATCTAAATTCTATGGTAATCTCTTCAAGAACAATGCATCATCCAAGTCTAAAGGTAAAAAACAATCCGAGAAAAGTGAAGGTAAGGGAAAGAATACTAATTTCAAAGAATACGAAATCAATTTAACTCCTCCTAGATTATTTCAAATCGGTTTAGGTATTGGTTTGGTAATATTCTTGGTTTCTTCCTTATACAAAGAATCATATAATGAAATCACTTTCCAGCAGTTCACAACCGACTTTTTGGAAAAGAATTTGGTGTCAAAATTAATTGTGGTCAATAATAGAATAGTTAACATTGAATTGAATGATAATGGTAACGCTCAATATCAACAACAATTCTTCTTCACCATTGGTTCTGTTGAATCTTTTGAAAACTCATTAAAGGCAGTGCAAGCTGATTTGAATATTGATGAAGCTTTACATGTTCCTGTTATCTACACCACTGAAGGATCAACTGCAAAATTGTTGGTCAACTTCCTTCCAACATTGTTATTTTTGGGTGCTATTTACTACATGGGTAAAAGAGCGGCTAATATGGGAGGAATGGGTGGACCTTTGGGTTTTGGAAAGTCCAATGCTAAGAAATTCAACCAAGAAACGGATGTCAAGATTAGATTTAAAGACGTTGCTGGTATGGCAGAAGCCAAAGAAGAGGTTATGGAATTCGTCAAATTCTTGCAAAATCCAACAAAATATGAAAAATTAGGTGCAAAAATCCCTAGAGGTGCCATTTTATCTGGGGCTCCTGGTACTGGTAAAACTTTGATTGCAAAAGCTACAGCTGGAGAAGCTAATGTTCCATTTTATTCAGTTTCTGGTTCTGAATTCGTTGAAATGTTTGTCGGTGTAGGTGCAAGCAGAGTTCGTGATTTGTTCAAGACTGCTAGAGAAAATGCTCCATCGATTGTCTTTGTTGATGAAATTGATGCAATCGGTAAAGCTAGGACCAAAGGTAATGCCAGCGGAAGTAATGATGAAAGAGAAACCACATTGAATCAATTATTGGTTGAGATGGATGGATTTGAATCGTCAGATCACGTTGTTGTTTTGGCAGGTACCAATAGACCAGATATTTTAGATAAAGCTTTGATGAGACCAGGTAGATTCGATAGACACATTTCAATTGATAATCCAGAATTGGCTGATCGTAAGGAAATATTTGAGGTTCACTTAAGGAAGATCAAATTGGCTGAAAATATTGATCATGATCTTGCTGGTAGATTGGCAGCTTTAACACCAGGATTTTCTGGAGCTGATATTGCTAATGTTTGTAATGAAGCAGCCTTGATTGCCGCAAGGTTCAATGCTATTTCTGTTGAATTGAAACACTTTGAATTGGCTATTGAAAGAGTAATTGGTGGTGTTGAAAAGAAAAGTAAAGTATTGTCACCAGAAGAACAAAAAATTGTTGCATACCATGAAGCAGGACATGCAATTTGTGGGTGGTTTTTAAAACATGCCCATCCTTTATTGAAAGTCTCTATTGTTCCAAGAGGTTCTGGAACTTTGGGTTATGCACAATATTTACCACCAGATCAATATCTTTTAAATACTAAAGAATTAACAGATAGAATGATTATGACTTTGGGTGGTAGAGTTTCTGAAGAATTGTTTTTCAAATCTGTCACAGGTGGTGCTCATGACGATTTTAAAAAGGTAACTCAAATTGCTCAATCAATGGTATTAAGATACGGTATGTCCAAAAAGATTGGTATGATAAATTATGCTGATACTAAATCTCAAGATGATTTAACAAAACCTTTCAGTGATGAGACCAGTAAACTTATTGATCAGGAAATTCAACGAATTGTCACTGAATGCTACAAGAAATGTCAAGAGCTTTTAAAATCCAAGGCTAAAGAAGTGGAATTGGTTGCAAATGAATTGTTAAAGAAAGAGCATATTACCAGACAAGATATGATTAGATTGTTGGGAAAAAGACCATTCCCCGAAAACAATGATGCATTCGATAAGTATTTGGATGGTAAGGAGGCTCCTTTTCAGGATAGCCAACAACCCAGTCCCGCTTAATTTGTCCCAATAATGGACTTGTTTATATTTTTTCCTTTCAACTTGTATATACTTGAAAAATAATCAACTTTTATGTCTTATACACGACCAACTCAATGTGTTGGTTTTAAAATTGAACGCGGAAATTCTCAAACATAAACCAACATAGTTTACATGCCACCAAAGCGTAGTAGTAGAAGGGCAGCCTCTGTAGAGAGCTCACCTAACAATAGAAGACGTACTTCCAGACGTACTGATCTTTCGGGATTAGACTTGGACTCAGAAGTCAATGATGATGACGAGTACAGTGAGAATCAAGAAGAAGAGGAGGATGATGCTAACGACACCAACATTAATGATGATGACATTAAGGGGAGTAGAAAACGGAGCAGAAACACGGTAGAAGCTGAGAATGAGGATCCCGAAGATGATGCAGAGGGTGAAGAAGAGGAGGATGAAGAGGAAGAAGAAGAAGAAGAAGAGGAAGAAGAAGCAGAGCCAGATGTCGCAGGTCAACCTAAAGTGAAGGTTGAAAAGAGACAAGGACCTAAAAAAAGAGGTAGAAAGAAGACTAAATTGACGTTAAATGAGGATGGAGCATACTATGATGAAGATGGAAATCTTCTTAACATCAAAAATGATGAGGTTGTGATTGATGATGAAGACCCTAAAGGAGCTGAAAAGATTGATGAAAATGGGAATTTAAAAGACGGTAGAAAATTCATTAATAAGACTTTCACTGTTCTTGGACAAGGTGATCGTAAATACATGATATCTACAGAGCCAGCAAGGTTGGTTGGGTTCAGGGATTCATACTTGTTGTTCAAGACACATACTCGATTGTTCAAAAAGGTTTGTACTAATGAAGAAAAGATGGATTTAATTGAACGGAACATTATTCCTAATTCATATAAAGGTAGGTCTGTAAACCTTGTGACTGCTAGGCTGATATTTCGAGAATTTGGAGCCAAAATTTTGGAAAATGGTAGAAAAGTCATTGATGATTTCTGGGAACAACAAGCTAGAGATAACGGAGATATTGAAGGAGAATATGCTGACCCAACTGAATTATATAACTTTAACATGAACCGAAATAGTGGAATTGATCCTTCTGCGACGGTACAGCCTTCTGCGTTGGCGGGAGCTGCTTTGGTAAGCTACCAAACAGATCCAACTTGGATGTATCAAATAGCTATGCAAACTCGTGAGTATAATTCAAGACTCTTAGAAGAAAGAAGTCAGGCATTTGGGGGTATTAAAGATGTATATACTGGTCTCACGTTCGTTCCTACTGGTACCCAACCTACTAAACATGAGATACAGAAAGTTGGAGATAGTTCTAATCTTCAATTTGATATTAAATTTGGCTCTCTGGATATCAGAAGAAAGTTCACTAATTTAAAATCAATTCCCAAGCATTTACTTGACTGTTTATCTGATGAGATAAAAGAAGAGGTGTTGAAACAAATCAAATTTGAAGAAGGTTTTTAAATAGTAGAAAACAGAAAGAAGAATTGTATATTAAATGTAAGTATAAAGTTAGATTTATCAATCAACAAACTAAAGAATAGTATAGTACATTGTGGTCATGAATTATTTTTGTTTTTATTTATGAATGCAGATCTGGGTGTAAGGTGTTTGATGTTTGGTAGGTCTGGCTTCTCTGTGGGTAGAGAAGGTAATGTAATTGTAGGTAATTGTATTGATTTGGAGACAGCAATGCCTGGTTGTTCTTGATGGAATCTGATTTTAGAACGGCCCATATTCCATGTGTTTAGATCCATTACTTGCTCTGTATGGTAATAAGGGGTAGAAACCTCGGTTGAAGGAGGTTGTTTGGATACTTTGATTGTTGCAGGATGAGAAGCTGTTGCTTCTTTTCTCTCAGTGTTGTGCAAGTTTGGTGATTGTGATTGCGACTGTATTAAGTGAGCTTGGTTCATTGCTTCTTGAGCTGGTAATTGTTGTGAATTCTGCGAGATATCTGGGGAATTTGCAAAGTTAGGGGAATTGGCAACATTAAGGGAGTTGGCAAGATTGGGGGAGTTAGGGGAAACTGAAGATTGAGAAGCTTGTGGCACCTGTTGTACTTGTGACATCAGAGATGACTGAGAAACTTGTGTTGCTTCTGGAGTCATCGAAGAATCATTCATTCCATCCATTTCATCATCTTCTTCTTCATCCATGATACTATTGTTAGTATCATCAACATCAACATCGGAGTAATCCAAATCACCATCATCGCCAGCGCGTTTCTTCTCCATATGTGCCCTCAATTCAAAGTCAACTTTAGTCTTCCTTCTTCCAACATGAACAGTAATATCACCTTCTTCAACTACCTCGGCATGCCTTTTGGAAAAAGCCACTTCGGCTTTAGCATCTTTACCAGAGATTTTATGATTAACTCGGATATGTTTCGCTAAAGTATCATGTCTTGTGAAGATTCTAGGACCAATTCCTGGATTTTGCTTAACACATACAAAGCATTTAAATAATTTCTTCTTTTTAGAATGAACGGTTTCCTGATGTCTAATCAATTCATACTTTCTTGAGAATCTTCTTAAACACATTTTTCCAGGTTCATCAGCAGATGATAATTGACATTCATGAATAACATCCGGATCATAATTAGACGATTTAGCGGATATCCTTGAATTGGCCCTTTTGATAATTCTTCTAGCCAATTTAGGTTCAATGGTGATTCTTTTCTTCTCTTTTGCAGCCAAAGATTTAACATCATTATTAATGAATCCATCAACTCTATGGCCTGCAACCCTTTGACCATCTGCATTTACTAACACAGTTCCATCACCTACTTGTTGAACAACCAAGCTACCTTCATTGGCATCATCATGAGTGTAGTAATAGCTTGGAGAAGTAGAATCGGAAATGGAGTTCCGATTACTTGGGGTATGAAGTCCACTTGTTTCTGAAACCTCTGAATTACGTCTATCAGAATCATCACTATCTATTTCCTCATCTGCATATTCATCAAGTAATCTACTTTGACGTCTGCCAATTTGGTCACGATTGAATGTGATTTGTTTCTGTCGGTAATTATAATTGGTATACTCTTTAATGAATCTCATATAACATTCATTCAAATCAAATTGTATAACAGTTAAAAAGTGATAAATTGCAGGTTTCCATGACAAAAGATTATAAACTTCCCAATAATTAAGCAGCATCATTACTCTAGTGAGAAATCGAATAGACTTTGTAGACAACTCGAAATTATACTCATCAACAGATACTTTGATTAGGATATCGAAATTCTTCTGGATTATTAAGTAAAGTTTTGATTCCAAAGGATTACTTATTGATTCATACGCCAGTAAATAATCAAAGAGCGTGAATAATTTTTCAATCAATTTGGCACTCTGATCTTGCAGTAAGTAACGAGCCTCATGTAAAATTGAAAGTAACTTGAAAATATGTTCGCTATATTGATTGATATCACTTGGATGTCCCACAGTTAAGAGGTTAATCACTTGATCTTGGCTTAAATTGCCATCTTTCATTAATTTGTTAAGAAATGTTAAAGGCTGACTTTGAACTTCTGGTTCTGAATTGCAAGCACTAGGCGTAATTTCTTCATTACTTGGCAGATCCACTGCCATTCCATCACTGGCTCGCACTTCTGGCTGTAGCATGGCTGTAGGATCAATAGGACTAATCGACATCACTGGTTTAAATTAATAAAAAAATTACTAATTTGAAACTGTTTAATATTCAAAGGGGGTTTTTTAATGGTTGAAAAAAATGTAAACTGACAATTTTAACAACCAATGTAAACAGGTTTGGAAATGCACCTTAAAATAACAGGAAAAGACCGTGAAAATTGGAATGAGACTATTAAAAGCAATGTAGCTGCCGAATACGTATAGTGGTGATTAAATGCAGCCTATCTCCTTATATAAGCAATAGGTTTTCTCCCAATAGTTTGGAATTGTCTAAGGTTTTTTTCTCTCGGTTGGCAAAAAAATGGAAAAAATGAGAAAATATTACACAAAACCATAAATTGCCAAATATGCAGCTTGTCAATCTGAGATAACGGTGCAAGATATTAGGAGAGTTTTAGAGGGTAAAAGATCTTTTTAATTGTATGTGAGTAAGAGATCCAGATCAAACTGATGTGATTGGCAATAGTGGCAGAAATGATGAAAGAGTGTTGTTTAAGGATAATCACTGGTTTGCGGCCAAAATCAAAATCCTCCAGATGCAGTACGTAGAGATCTAACCACATGACCAAGAAGAAAAATGGGGATGTGTGGCTTCCAAAAATGCCAGCACTGGATTCGTGTTGGTGTTAACCGTGTCACTGTGGTAGTTAGAAGCACTTAGAACAGTGTAGCATGCATTTTGGAGGATATTTCTGGTCCGTTGTCAGCAGCCTGTCAATGACTGCAACTTTATGGTTTTGACTAGTACACTACCGCGTGATCATTGGATGATAAAAACAACTGCAAAAACTTTCCAAAAATGGAAACGACACGTTTGACAATCGTCTTTTGATTAATTCAACTATATATACTTTATATATAGATTTACTTTTAAAATGTAAGGATATTATCAATGTATCTATATGATTATGGATTATATGTAACAAAACGCTGGTCAATGTCTCTTTTTTTTGAATTGTCTTCCTCATCATCTTCTTCCTCTACGCGTCCTTCGAGTCTAGCTCTAGTACTGAACAGTAGAAACCCTGTATAATTAGGATTAAGAGAATAATCATCAGCTAAGAATTCTGGGTGTGGTAATGGTTTGGTGGCCAATTCGAGCAATTCATCTGCTGAAGTTTTGGTTGGATCTTCCACAATTACCACATGTTGTTTGGCATAATTTACTGCCAATTTATTTTCCTTTCCAGTGACCCCATGTTTACGCCTTATGTGTCTTGCAAGTGAATCATGACGTGGATAACTTTGTACTTTAGGGCTTTCTTTAGCACAATATACACATTTGAAGATTTTTTTCCGAGTAGCATGAACAAACTCTTGATGTCTTAATAATTCATTTCTACCATAGAATATTTTCATACATGGAGAAAAAGTCTGAGGGTCCGTCAAATGACACTGATGAATCAATGGTAATTTTGCCCTATGATTTCTCTTTTTAGGTGCATCAGGATTACGAATCGCCTTTCCATAGGGTTCATCTTCGCTAAATTCTTCACTTGATGAAAGTTCCCCTTCTCCTTCATTTTTAGCTGAATGGCCAACTTTTTCGTTTGAATTCTTATGCTGCTCGACAGGCTTATTTGAACCTTCTTTCTCTTTAAGATGCGCAGAAGGTTCCTCTTTATTAAATGATAAAGTGTTGGATTCTTGTTGTGCATCTGCAGTAGAAGGCTTTGTCAGTGAGGTAGTTGATAAATTTATAACATTTGGAACTTGAACAGTTTGGTTGATGGTTGGAGCAAGAGGTACTAAGGGAGTTTGGTTGGTTTGGGGAGTTTGATTGATCTGTGAACTTGAGACTCCTTGTGCTTCTGGAGAACCTTTGGAAAGCTTAGAAGTATGTGACCCTCTAACTGTTGCATTCCCGTCTACAGGGCTTCTTTGGCTCATCTGTTCATTAAGATGTTGTTCATTTGTGTAACCACTTGTAATATGAGATATCGAATGTCTTTGATCATTCGATTGGCCTGATGCATTACTTTGTCCTTGTAACAGAGGAAGCTGTTGGTACATCACTGGATATGGGTACTGGTTAGGAGGAAACACATACTGTTGAGTATATGGATTAACATACATCTGGGGCATGTACATACCTTGGAAATTCATGGGCATTTGATTAACAGGTCGCATATAATTGAATTGTTGTGGAAGATAGTTTGCTTGGGGATATCCAGCCATTGCAAACTGGTTAGGTGGTGACTGGTTGGAAACATGTTGGGATTGAGGTTGTAGTGGTGGATGAGTTGAAATCTTTGGTGTTATGTTATGCAGATGGGGCTGTTTTTCTTGTTGTTGTTGTACTTCTGTCTCCTCTGGTTCACCTCCCTGTTGCTGCTGTTGAGTATCCCTTTTAAATACTTCACCGTCTAATGAGTTTTGTGCATTTTCCTTTCTTTGATCTTCTTGTTGTGCATCTTTACCGGCTTCTAGTGTGCTGTCTTGCTTTACCACATCTTCCATTGATTTTGTTGCCTCCTCCGCTTTGGCCTCAGTGTTTTGCTGTTGCTTTCCAGAATCATTTTGGTCTTTCTGTACCCGAAGGGCTTGCTGAATATTCTGCACTTGAAGTGCTTGTTGATGTGCTTGTTCAGACTGTTGTAGTTGTTGTGCTTGTTGTGTATGTTGTAGTTGTTGTAGTTGATGTATATGTAATGGTGAATTGACAGAAGCAGTGTTTAATGGATAAGCACCAATATTGGTATTGCCAGATAATTCCTGTGGTAACAACGGTAACGCAACTGTGGGATATTGGGGATGCTGGGGAATATTTGACTGTGGAATGCTGATAAGTGGCAGTACAATTTGATTTCTAGTATCTTCTTTAGTTTGTTCTTTCTCTGACATCCTTTCTCTAGTCTCTGTAATTTCTTCATTATTACCTGACCTTTCAACATCATGCGTTTCCATAGGGTCTTGTTTGGTTTGTTGAGATTCCTCGGGTTCCTCATTATCGCTGTTCTTCTGCTCTTTAAATCTTGTGCTTCTTCTTGTGCTTCTAAAAGGACGTCTTCCTCTTTTCCTTTTAGGTTGATCAGCATGACGTTCATCATTCACCAAAGATGTATTTTCTGTCTCTTGTTTTGCTCCTTCTGTAGAGTTTACCGGCAGTAGATCGTCACCAGATGAGTCTTCAGATCTAAATGGTATAATTCCAGCTGAAACTCGTCTACGCTTAAGATCTCTACTTGACTTCGATTTGCTAAGGTCATTAATAATAGACTGTTGTCTCTTTTTACCATAACTGTTGTCTTTTAAACTGATGTCAATATAAGGTTTAATATGCACTTTTGAATATTTCTCCTTAATGTTTTCCTCTAAAGGATGATAAGAATAATTATAGAATGGATATGGGAACGGATATTGGAATCCTTGATACATTGATTTCACCAAATAATTTTCCGGTGGTAAGACTAATGTTCCAAAAGATGTTTCAAATATCTTGAAATCCAATAATAATAAATATGATTGCAAATTTGGTATATACTTAATCAAATGGTATACTTCCCAGAATTGCAATGAATATATCAAATTTACCAAGAATCGGTTTAAACGGTTGGTTAAAGTCAAATTTCCATATGTTAAATTAAACTGATAAATCTTATCGAAATTATCAATAAGAATCTTTGATAAATAACTTTCAGGATACTTCTTATCTGGAAGCGAACTGTACGCCACGGAATTTGGAATAGATGAGCACAACTGAAACAAATGCTGTTCGGTGACCCTTCTCTCTGTATCTGATATTGTGGTATTATTAAAGGCATCAGCCATCTCAAAAATATTTCCCGTCTGACCAAGATTGAACGATTTCACATCCCTTTTCAAGAGGTCCAACAATTCTGATAAATACTTTGAATATTCTAAAACGCTAAGGTTATCATTTCTTTCCTCTGTATCATGGGCCACATAAGGACTTAATCTAAACAAGTATTTGGTGATGGGATCGTGTTGCTCATTTTGCTGTTGATTCCCAACAACCACCTTTGGAATTTCTTTAACCACTTTTTTCAAAAGATCTAAATGAATGTTAGTTTTCCAAAATACAAACACAGGGAGGAAGAACCTCTTTAACAAAATGTTAAGCTATAATGGGCTGTGGTAATGTTCAATTATTTGCGACAATACTAGCAGCTTTAAAAAAGCTCAACAATGACTAGCTTTAAAGAAAATCACAAGGGGCTATACATACTTTCCGGTGTAAAAGGTTCCATTACTTATTGCAGGAAGAATAATAATATGGAATGGATGGGAATTTTGCTCCTTTTATATAATGAAGAACTTCTGCAATTAGATGTTGGAAGGAAGATAAAATGATTTTTGAGCGAGAAAAATGGTTGCAGAATTTGAACGGCGTGGTGGTACCGACATCTACTTTGTGTCACAAAAATTAGCTTGCCCATTTAGGAAACCAAGAAGCTATAGAGGTGGAAAAAATTCAGCTATTATTAATAAACATGTAGTTTGTTTTTGGTGGAATATCGTGACATCAGAGATATAGCTTAACTCCATGATGGAATCTTTGGAGATGTTGGACTTTGTCGGAGTTTATTTAAAACAGATTGCTATTGTCGCTATCTTATTTATCATCTCGAAAAATCTTTTGCAACTTAACGCTAAATTTAGGTATTGGCACGACTATGTAATTAATTAGTTTCATACAAAATTTACATAAAATAAATTAAATTGACCCATTTTGTTTGGGTGGGTCAATACAGTAAATCACATGACGGAAAACCTTGGCGTAAATATCGTTTCCCCAAATATTGTCTAAATGTTCGTGACCGTCAACTTCATAACAAGTAGTGGAATGAGATGGTAATTGATTTAACATCACTTTGATGTCAACTAATGAGTCACAATTACCATAGATTAGATCGATAGGAACTTTGATGTTCTTCAATGGGTAGCTTATAGGGTACTCTCCGTCTTCGGAATACATTTGGAAGTTCTTCTTGGAAATAATTTGAAACCAATGGACCACCGTTTTCACAGATGTAGTTGAATATAAGTGGGAATAACTACATAATTTTTGAATCTTATTGATGTTTTTGGATTTCCAATTAAATAACAAGTTATTTGAAATATCAATTGATGTATTAAATAATGGTGGGTACATGATTTTTTGCCAAAATAACACTGAAGGCATTAAAATTTTTCTTGAGAATAACAAATACATAATATTTGGTGATGCCTTGATAAATATGTCCAAGAATTTAGAATATAGCCCATGTGGAGTTGTTGCAGGACTAATTGCCACAATTCTATCCAATTTATGGTTCAAATCTTCATTAATAGATACACTGGCAAATGCTTGTGCAGTTCCTTGACTAAAACCAATGTACGTTAATTTCTCCTGTTTAGTAGCATGTAAAATATAGTCAATGACATTTGGAATATCAAACAATGCAAACTCATCAATTGAGAAATTCCAGAATTCTTCTGTTTTGGTGCTCCTAAATAAATGTTTCTGACAATACTTATTACCTCTATTATTACCCATCCAAACATCATAACCTCTTTCATACAAGATAATAGGTAAATTCTGTTTATCAACCTTCGTTAACCAGATTTCACTACACATCAACAATCCATGATGTAAATACACTACCCTCCCATTTCTTGGGGGTTCTACTCCTTCCTTTTTAATTCTGTGAACTGTTAACAAATAATCATCTTTAGTATGTACAAGATGGTCTTCAATCATATAGCCAAAGACATTGGCCATTTCATTGATATTTTTACAATGCATAATGCGCCTCATCAACTGGTATGTGGCATTATCTATTTCTGTCTGTTCATTACGGTTGAAATAGTGATACTTCTTTTGTTCCTTTTGGTTCACAATTGTCAAATTGAACCAATTATATATTTTGGTCACCGAAAAAGTGAATAACTTGATCACGGGACCAGGAAGCAAGTGGGTGATCACTGAAATAATGTATTCTAACCATGCTAGCGTGAAACTCGTGCAAAGAATGAGGTATTCGTACACGGATAGTCTTCCTAATAACGGGATGTACATGATGGCTTTTTTATTATAGTTTCCGCGTAATCTGTAAGACACAGAATATGTGGTCGTGCGCATACGGCTGTGAAGACGCAGTTCGGGAAACCGATAAATTATCACATGTGATTTTTCACTTAACTACTGCACTTTCTGTTTTATACTACAAAGGTACTTTCATTGTATCGAATTATAATTGCTCTTATGGTGATAGTTTTTAAAAATGAAGAACCGACTTCTCATGCTTAAAAAGAATGTATAAATTGCTCTTCAACAAAAAAAATAAAAATTATACCCCAGATTTGTTATTGACAACAGTTTATACAAGATTTGCAATAGATGTTCCTTTACACGACTTATAATTAAATTAAAATCACCTGTTACTAGTTGGAAACGCATAACCTACCAAGTTACTTACAAAATGGGCAGTAAAGCAGTCCCATTCAAATTTGTTGAGAACCTCTTGTCTGATAAGATAATACTCACATTACGCACCTAACGGAATATTCTTTATCCGACAATGGCTACACTGTTTTAGCATGAATAACCGTTTTGGTCGAGTGTCTATATTGTGCATAATTTAGGTTTCTTGAGCTTCTCATTTCAGGCAAAAGCTTGTAAATCTGATCATGCTTACATCAGCAGAGGCTTTCCTCGGCTAAGCGGTGCTACCCCAGACTAAAATACTAACACTAGAGACGAATTATAGCACCCCTATCTGAGTGCATCAAATCTTCAGTAACTCCGGCCACCATTTCCATTCCGTATGCGATCTTTTCTTGTAAAACTATCATTTAATCTCTAATTTATTGTATTGTTCCCTTGGCCCCCCTCGAGAATTTTATTTTATCTGGAAAAAAAAAAATATAAAAAGAAAGCTAAATACTTTTCCAAGTAAATTTTCATTCATTTTAAAGTCGAGAGATGACTGTTGTACGATTTCTAAAGGATAGTTTTATTCCTATGGTGCCTCCTAAAGAGAACAAAAGTCTAGCTGTACCGGAAGAAAGTAGTGCAGTAATTGGCATCAAGCCAAAAGACCCCACAGATGATGCGTCCGTTTATACAGTGTCCACAACATCTACTGCTGAAAAATTAGTATTACACAGATCTTTGAGAGGAAGACATATTCAAGTTCTTGGGATCTCGGGGACTATCGGGTCAGCCTTATTTATCGCTATTGGTAAAGCTTTGGCTAGAGGTGGACCTTTAAATTTATTACTAGCATTTATTATTTGGTCCTTTCCAATTTTATTTATAACAATTTCAACTGCTGAATTTGTTAGTTATTTACCCATTCCTTCTCCATTTGTTAGAATGTCTGGAAGGTTTTGTGATCCTGCCTTGGAAGTCATGACTGCTTGGAACTTTTGGTTCTTATGCTGCGCTTTAATTCCGTTTGAAGTTGTCACGGTTAATTCTATCGTGAATTACTGGAGAGATGACTTTACACCTGCAATCACTTTGGCTATTCAAGTGGTTCTTTACTTTGCTATCAATGTTTTTGGCGTTCAAATATATGGAGAAACTGAATTTTGGTTAGGTCTTGGTAAAATTATCCTTGCTGTTGGATTGATCTTGTATAGTTTTATTACTATGGTTGGAGGTAATCCAGGACGTGATGTTTATGGATTTAGGTACTGGAATAATCCTGGTCCAATGGCAGAATATATTACAACGGGCGATTTGGGTAGATTTGAAGGTTTTTTAGCTTGTTTGATTCAAGCATGTTTCACTTTTGCCGGCCCTGAATATGTTTCAAGTGCTGCTGCAGAAGTTATTAATCCAAGAAAGACATTGCCTTCTGCTTTCAAACAAGTATTTTATAGGTTATCTTTCTTTTTCATTGGTGGTGCTTTATGTGTTGGAATAGTTGTGCCTTATAATGATCCAACTTTACTTGATACATTAACTGCAAGTACCAATGCAGCTGCTTCTCCTTATGTGATTTCAATGCAAAACTTGGGTATATCAGTCTTGCCTGATATTGTTAATGTGTTGTTACTTACATCTGCATTTTCTGCTGGGAATTCTTATACTTATTGTTCAAGTAGAGCATTATATGGGTTTGCACTTGATGGATTTGCTCCTAGATTTTTGACTGCTACCACAAAATCTGGAGTTCCAATGTATTGTGTGCTTCTTTCTTTGGCTTGGGCTTTCTTATCATTCTTACAATTAGGTCAAGCTGCCAGTAAGGTGTTAAATTGGATTACTAACTTAGTAACTGCGTGTCAATTAATCAACTTTTGTATTTTATGTGGAACATATGTGAAATTCTATTACGCTTTAAAAGCACAAGGGATATCTCGTGATACTTTGCCTTTCAAGGGATGGTTTCAACCTTACTTGGCTATTATTGGTGGTTGTTCTGCTTTTGTCATGATCTTTGTCTCTACTTACACCATCTTTTTACCAGGAAAATGGGATATTGAATCCTTCTTATTCAGTTATTTGATGATCTTTATTGATATTGCTATCTTTGTTATATATAAATTGATCAAGAGAACCAAATGGATTCCGTCTGATGAAGTTGATTTAGTCACGGGGTTAAGTGAAATTGACCAACATGAACAAGCATTTTATGCTAAATTAGAGAAGGAGAATAAGGTAGTAGACGGAAGGCTCAAACGGACTTTCTGGAATAGACTAATGACCTTCTTCTTCGGTAGTGAATTATAATGCAAAATATAGATGTAACTTATTTGATGAGCGCAGTTAAATCTACCTTGGGGTATGAACCCTTGTTTATCTGTCTTTTAATAACCACATTCCCACTCATATTAAGTGCTCATAAGCAAGAAAGTATATGCAGTCAATAATTAATTTACGAGGCTTGGATGTAAATACAGAGTTTGTAATTTTTTATTGGAAAAATCAGTAGCAATAGTGTTCCCATAAATGCAGTTTTGATATTCTTATCAATAAAAAACCCTTAATTTTTTATTATTTGGTAAATATAGTTTAAAAACAAGAACTGGCAATGAAAGCTTTCTCAGTAATATTATATATGCTATACTTCCTGTTGTACTTCTACATATTTCAAAGTCAAGTTGTGCTGAAGTAATATCAGCAGTAGTGGAATATTTATAAGTTTGTTGTCAATGTTGCTCATGTTTGGTGTAGTTAAGTAGGCAAATTATTTTCAAATTATCGTGGCCCTAAAATAAAAATCAAATCAAATATTACTGACCTTAAACTGTCCCTTGATATTGGTAGTATTGCTGTTACATGTAAGAAGAACATTAAACCGCAAGTACCCGTCTCATACCAAAAATCAGAAAAAAAATAAGTCGTCATGAAAAATCAGTTACGAGGGGTGTCGCTAAGTATTACCATATATTCAAGTATATTACAACATATAATTAAACTGAAGTTTTAACCTCACTTGATTCAACAAGACCTCTGACTCCATCTTTACCCATTTTGTCGATGATTTCATTGGCATCAAAGATTTCGGTTTCAGTGGTTTTGAACTTTCTTGCTGGGCAACTTTGGGCAAACAAGGCATCCAATTCTGCAAAAGTTTTACCTTTAGTTTCTGGAAGCTCAAACCAGCACCAAATGGCAGAAGCAATACAGAATCCAGCCCAAAAAAATCCAGTCTTTGCTCCCCAATTCCACGCAGTTGGATTCAACATATATGGAGTGATAACAGCTATAATAATACCTGCAACATTGTATACGTTTCTAGATATAATGATAGTTTTAGTTCTTAATTTGGAGGAAGGAATCTCCGCAACCAAACAATAACAGATAGGACCTACACTGAGGTCATAAACAAAAGTAAAAACCAACAATAATGAACCGATACCCCAAGAAGCACTAGGATTGGAAGAGCATGACAACCCTCCTACAACAAATAAGATACAGCAGTTAACTACAAGACCACCAAAATAAATATCAAATCTACCTAATTTTTGGGACACAAACCAAGAACCGAAAGTTCCAATAACCCCAAGAACATATTGAATAATAGTGAAAGTAAAAGAATTAGTAGTAGAAAGACCAGCTTGGACATAAAAGTATGTTGAGTATCCCATTAACGAAGAACCTGTAATATTTTGAATTAACCATGTAACAGCTGCAATTCTGGTTCTTCTCCAGTCTTCCCCCTTAAAACAATCAAAATATGAAGATTCAGAACCAGTCTTCAATCTTTCTTCAGTAATGGTTAATTGAATTTTGCTAACCATTGCGTTAGCCAAAACTTCTTTGTCAGGTAAGTATTTGTTTACTGTCAATAATCTTTTGACAGCATGTTTAGCTTCATCAATTTTTCCTTTTCTAACTAACCACCAAGGGGATTCTGGTGCAAGATAAATACCAATCATAATTGGAATAGGCCAAACCCATTGTATAGCAAATGGTACTCTATAAGCAAGATCAGTATCATTATTAACAAAACCTCTCAAAACACCACTACTAATCAATTGACCGAAAACCCAACAAACATTGACGTATGTAGTCAAATAAATTCTTAAAACGGTTGGACAAACTTCCGAAGCATAAGATACTGTCAAAGTTTGGAAAAATCCCCAAGGAATACCCAATAATAATTCACCAGCAATTAAAGTACCAACATTTTGAGCAAAAAAAACAATAAAAATAAAACTTGTAGTAAAACATAAAGCAATTATTAAAGTCCATCTGTAACCGATTCTATCAGCGATTACACCAGCAATAGCTAAACCAATAACTTCACCAGCATTTACACACAAGGATAAAGCTGTTTGAATGTTACTGGCAAGTTGATATTCACCATCTGGATTATTAGGATCAACAGGATTACCATATTTTCTTTGGAATGCTGGCATAGCATACATACTATTCAATAAGTTTGTATCATAACCTTCCATAATTAAAGCTGCAGATAAAATTATAGACCACATTGCAGCCTTTGGAAATGTTCTTAAACCATCACGTAAAGGCATTGTCTTTTCTTTTCTATCTTCTATTCTAGCATTTTCACTAATATCAATAAACTTGGAGATATAGTCTTCTACATTAGCATCTAAAGAAGAGTCATTGTACTTGAGTTTATCACTGTTAGTGATCTTTTCCGAGGAATTATTAATATCTTCAATGTATTCGGACATTATGGTTTTTGTTATTTTTTATGGTAGATTATGTCTAGTTATATAGTTGAAGCAAGTGGGGCCTTTCACCACGGTTTTTTTTTTTTTTTTAAAAAAAAGAAGTATGATGTAATAAATTGCTAAACAACAATGTTATCTGGGTCACGGATAAGAACAAGAAAAAAAATGATTATCAAGCTAACACTAAAGACTGGTCATACCGTGAACCACCTATAAGCTTCTTCGATTATGGGTACTACTTTCTTAAATTGATTGGCTTACCATGTCGTCTTGAACCAAAATTAGCTTAAATTTGACTGTAACTATGTGGGGAAAAGGAATTAAAAAATGGAGCAGTGCAGAACTTCATTCAATGCAGAGAACGCCCCCTCCAAAACTAACAGATTATCTGGATACAGTTTCCGAAAACAGACACGAATGCATACCAAATTGGCTACAAATCTAAAGAAGAACGCTATAATTATTTGAGTTTACCCCAAATAAATCCCACTTTCGGAATTTAGAACTTTTTGGTACTTGAAAGGGTTAAAATTTCGGAGTGTCTCGCTAATAACTGGAACCAAGTGGGACATCGCGGGACTGGGATCCTAACACCACTGCACATCTTTAGGTGTATATCTTGGCGGTGCATATCTTTGGAGAGGTGAAACGACTGTCATATGGTATTAAAAACACAGGGAACGTGCATTATATATCCAGTACTATTTGATAGTGCTCTTTGATCGTTACTCTCTTACAAATATACAATTGGAAAACTCAAATTTAGTAACCTATAGTTTAACAGGCATTAGCCGGGGTCTATTCCGTGCATATCCTTGTTGTACGATCCTATGAGGAGGCGGGGTAGCCCGGCAGCGCTTATATTGAGGAACGGTATAAGTTTCGGTTGTTGCACCATGAAATCGGTGTTTACTAAATATGACCCCCACATTCATGCCCCACTACGAAACGCACCCCAACATATGTTTCATAACTGTGTGATTGTCAGCCTTATGCTCACAAGTATATAGATCGACGTGATGCTCTGGAAAGTAAGGTTACGTCAATTACTGGTATTTTTATTAATTAATACAAATGCAACAATCATGTATGAATTACTGCTACTTTTTAATATGAATTCATGACAATCATGTGATTGTGTATTGATAGAACATTTTTATTATAGGCTGAAAAGGGCTCATTCACAGTTGCATATAACTATTGGTTAGGGAACTGTCAACAAAAGATATATTGATTCTGTTATTGAATATGAGAAATTAAGACAACTAGTAATGCAATGGATATTTCTGCCAATATTAGCTTAAGTGAAGAAAAGACAGTTGGAACCATTGAATTCTTAGGGTGTAGCCTGTGAGGAATTTGATTATTTTGATGTGGTGGAGACTCTGAATCATGTGAGACTCAACATCATGTATGAAATCACGCGCCAACAATCACGCGCCAGCAATCACGCGCCAACAATCACGCGGCAACAATCACGCGCCAATAATCACGCGAAATAAATCACGCGACCAATACAGTAGCTAGCCGAACGCTAACATGTTGAACATAACTAACGCGTAACAACTTCTGGAGGACTCAAATCAATATTAGCAGATCTTATGTCTTAAAAGTCATCGCATATCCGTTCATGTAAATGTGTACATCATGAGCCATTGAGATTTCGTTCGACTCTATCACTTGTTTGGCATGGATGTTCTCAGCTTATATTCCATTAATCTCATTATGCTCAATATTTACTTACATACTCTATATGTTCTACTTTATCTTATGCTTACGTCAAGGTATTTACTAACTTACGTCAATTCAATTGCATATTTGTTTCCTTAAGTATTCACAATTTTTTGCCCAAAATTTGAAAATGTTGGGGATTATATGCCGGACTATATACTATTCCATAGTTAAGAGCTTCTTTAGGCTGCGAATTTGATCCCAACGTTAATAGGAGGACAACAATTTTGAGAATTTTATTTAAGAGAGATTGTTAGGCATATTTGAAAACTTCAAGATTTTAAGAAACTTCCAATTGAGTCCCTTGGTATTATTTATTTTAATCGAGTGAAATCATTCATAAACTTTTCAATCAAGGATTAAGGTAAGTTCAATTAATCTAATAAAACTGTTATGTGGAAATTATATTGAATTGGCTAAGATGCATTATATTGACTAAATTATTTTATTTCCGCCAATTGAAAGGACGAGATATACTTAACTTTCTATTCCTATTGGGTGGAACGATGACTTTATTCTTACTTCAATGTTTTCTTTCCTATTTACTTTCACAAGAAATGTTGGTAGGTATTCGGGATTTGTTCCTGTATATATGGATTGGTTGGTTTATATCCATCACAACATTTTTAAACAGTCGCGAAAGCCTATAACAAGTAAACTTCAATTAGAGCTAATTCAAATAGCTCCACATCTAAACAGTTTTATGCGTGCAAGTTGCACCTACTTGAAATCAAATACTAATCTTATCAAATTTAGACTTTTTTCTATTAGACAAAATAGAAATTTCATTGTAAATAATCATTCAAATCTTCATTTTTATAATAATCATTTATTAATTTCCAGACGATTAATGTCATCTACTTCAGATTATTCAGTTGTCCACAAAGAATTACCTTCCCATTTTCTCGGGTTAAACTCTATTTCTGCTGCTGCACCAAGCAAAGTGAAGGATTTTGTTAAAGCACATGATGGTCATACCGTGATATCTAAAGTGTTGATTGCCAACAATGGTATTGCTGCCGTTAAAGAAATTAGGTCTGTTAGAAAATGGGCTTATGAAACTTTTGGTGATGAAAGAGCTATCCAATTTACTGTCATGGCCACCCCAGAGGATTTGGCTGCAAATGCTGAATATATCAGAATGGCTGATCAATATGTAGAAGTACCCGGTGGTACTAATAATAATAATTATGCAAATGTTGACTTGATTGTTGAAATTGCTGAAAGAGCTGATGTTCATGCTGTTTGGGCTGGATGGGGTCATGCTTCAGAAAACCCTGATTTACCTGAAAAATTGGCAAATTCACATAAGAAAATTGTCTTTATTGGTCCTCCTGGTAATGCCATGAGGTCATTAGGTGACAAGATTAGTAGTACTATTGTTGCACAACATGCAGAAGTTCCTTGTATTCCTTGGTCCGGTACTGGTGTTAAAGAAGTTCAAATTGATTCAGCTACAAACTTAGTATCTGTTTCTGATGAAGTTTATGCTAAAGGTTGTTGTATTGACGCTGAAGATGGTTTGAGAAAAGCTAAGGAAATCGGATTTCCTGTTATGGTAAAAGCTTCTGAAGGTGGTGGTGGTAAAGGTATCAGAAAAGTCGACAATGAAAAAGACTTTATCGCCTTGTATAATCAAGCTGCAAATGAAATACCCGGTTCTCCTATCTTTATTATGCAATTAGCCGGTGATGCTAGACATTTGGAAGTCCAATTATTAGCTGATCAGTATGGTACTAACATTTCATTATTTGGTAGGGATTGCTCTGTTCAAAGAAGACATCAAAAAATTATCGAAGAAGCTCCTGTAACAGTTGCCAAAAAGGAAACTTTCCACGAAATGGAAAGTGCAGCTGTTAGATTGGGTAAATTGGTTGGATATGTTTCTGCTGGTACCGTGGAATATTTGTACTCTCATTCTGAAGATAAATTCTACTTTTTGGAATTGAATCCAAGATTACAAGTTGAACATCCTACTACAGAAATGGTTACTGGTGTTAATTTGCCAGCCGCTCAATTGCAAATTGCTATGGGTATTCCAATGCATAGGATAAGAGATATTAGAACTCTTTATGGTGTTGATCCACATACTTCTACTGAAATTGACTTTGAGTTCAAAAAGGAAAATTCTTTAATCACTCAACGTCGTCCTGTTCCAAAAGGTCATACTACTGCTTGTAGAATTACTTCAGAAGATCCTGGTGAGGGATTCAAACCAAGTGGTGGTACTATACATGAATTAAACTTCAGATCCTCTTCAAATGTTTGGGGTTATTTCTCTGTTGCTAATCAATCTTCCATTCATTCTTTTTCTGATTCCCAATTTGGTCATATTTTTGCTTTTGGTGAAAATCGTCAAGCTTCAAGAAAACATATGGTTGTTGCATTAAAAGAATTGTCTATTAGAGGTGATTTTAGAACAACAATAGAGTATTTAATCAAATTGTTAGAAACTCCTGATTTTGAAGATAATACAATAACTACTGGTTGGTTAGATGAATTAATCACCAAGAAATTGACTGCTGAAAGACCTGATCCAATTGTAGCTGTTGTTTGTGGTGCTGCTACTAAAGCTCATATTCAATCTGAAGCCGAAAAACTGGAATATATTCAATCTTTAGAAAAAGGACAAGTTCCAAATAAAAACTTATTGAAAACTATTTTCCCCATTGAATTCATTTACGAAGGTGAAAGATATAAATTTACTGCTACTAAATCCTCAAACGAAAACTACACTTTGTTTGTTAATGGTACCAGAGCTGTTGTGGGTGTCAGATCCTTATCTGATGGTGGTCTCTTAATTGCAATTGATGGTAAATCACATTCAGTTTATTGGAAAGAAGAAGCTGCCGCCACTAGATTATCTGTTGACGGTAAAACTTGCTTATTAGAAGTTGAAAATGATCCAACTCAATTAAGGACCCCATCTCCTGGTAAGTTGGTTAAATATTTGGTTGAAAGTGGTGATCATGTAGTTGTTGGTCAAGCTTACGCCGAGGTTGAAGTTATGAAGATGTGTATGCCTTTAGTTGCTCAGGATGACGGTATCGTTCAATTAATCAAACAACCTGGTTCCACTTTAAATGCTGGTGACATTTTAGCTATCTTAACTTTAGATGATCCATCCAAAGTCAAACATGCTTTGCCTTTTGAGGGTACCCTCCCAGATTTGGGTAATCCTGTTATTTTAGGTTCAAAACCAGTTCACAAATTCCAACAATATTCTTCTATTTTACAAAATATTTTGAATGGTTTTGATAATCAAGTGATTATGAATTCAACATTAAAGAATATCATTGAAGTCTTAAGGAACAAAGAATTGCCATTTTCTGAATGGAGTGTAAATATCTCGGCTTTGCATTCTAGATTACCTCCTAAATTGGATGAAGCATTGACAACTTTAATTGAAAGAACTCAATCAAGAAATGCTGATTTCCCTGCTCGCCAGATCTTAAAACTTATTCACAAAGCTTTGAATGAATCAGAGTCGGATTCATCTTTGAAAGAAGTTGTTCTGCCATTAGTTGAAATTGCTTCAAGATATTCAAATGGTTTATCTGAACATGAATACGCCTTCTTTGCCAACTTGATCAATCAATACTATGAAGTCGAGAGATTATTCTCTGGCCATATTACCAGGGAAGATGATATCATCTTGAGATTAAGAGATGAAAATAAATCGGACTTGAGCAAGGTAGTAAGCATCGTTTTATCACATTCTAGAGTAAGTGCCAAGAATAATTTGATATTGGCCATTCTTAATGAGTATCAACCGGTATTACAGTCTTCTTCTAGTACTGCTAATGAAATAAGAGATGCTTTGAAGAACGTCGTTGAATTAGATACCAAAGGTACAACTAAAGTGACTTTGAAGGCAAGAGAGATTTTAATTCAATGTTCCTTGCCTTCTATTCAAGAAAGATCAGATCAGTTAGAACATATCTTAAGATCTTCTGTCTTGAAAACTTCTTACGGTGAAATTTATGCTAAACACAGAGAACCAAAACTTGACATTATTCAAGATGTTGTTGACTCCAAACATACGGTTTTCGATGTTTTACCACAGTTTTTACTCAACTCTGATGAATGGGTTGCAATGGCAGCTGCTGAAACTTACGTTAGAAGAGCTTATAGAGCTTATTCGTTAGGTCCAATCTCCTACTTTTTCCATGATAAGTTACCAGTTATTCACTGGCAGTTTAAATTACCTAGTCTCAGCTCTTCTCATTTTAATGCTATTCAACACATTAAAACCAGCGATTCACCAAATCCAATGAATAGAACAGCTTCTGTTTCTGACTTATCATTTGTGGTTGATCCTAAACAAGAACAACCGGTTAGAAATGGTGTCTTAGTTCCAGCTCATCACTTAGATGATGCCGATGAAATGATTAGCGCTGCTTTGGATAGATTACAACCAGGTGGTGTTTCAATTGTCGTCAAACCAAAGTCCAATGAAGATAATGATCAACAAAAAGGTTATCTTCATGTTGTTAATGTTGTTGTCAACAGCACTGATGGCTATATCTCAGAAGATGAAGTTTTAGATAAGGTTCATGAAATTATTGAAGATTTGAAAGATGACTTAAAATCAGCAGCCGTTCGTCGTATTACTTTTGTTCTTGCAAACAACATTGGCTCATATCCTAAATATTATACTTTTACAGCTCCTGATTACAAGGAGAATAAAGTTATTCGTCATATTGAACCTGCTTTAGCTTTCCAATTGGAATTAGCTAGATTAGACAACTTCGATATTAAGCCAATCTTCACTGATAACAGAAATATTCATGTTTATGAAGCTCTTGGTAAAAATGCGACGGCTGATAAAAGATTTTTCACCAGAGGTATCATTAGAACTGGTATTATTCGTGATGATATCAGTATTAGTGAATACTTGATCTCAGAATCTAATAGATTGATGTCAGATATCTTGGATGCATTGGAAATTATTGATACTTCCAATTCAGATTTAAACCATATTTTCATCAACTTTTCAGCTGTCTTCAATGTTTTACCCGAAGAAGTTGAAGCCGCTTTCGGATCATTTTTGGAAAGATTTGGTAGAAGACTTTGGAGATTAAGAGTTACAGGAGCTGAAATTAGAATTTTCTGTACTGACCCAACTTCTGGTAATTCTTTCCCATTGAGAGCAATTATTAACAATGTTTCTGGTTATGTTGTCAAGTCTGAATTATACATGGAAGTCAAGAACTCCAAAGGTGAATGGGTTTTCAAATCAATTGGTCAACCAGGCTCTATGCACTTAAGACCAATTTCTACACCATACCCTGTTAAAGAGTCATTGCAACCAAAACGTTACAAGGCTCACAACATGGGAACTACTTACGTTTATGATTTTCCAGAATTATTCCGTCAAGCGACTATTGCTGAATGGAAAAAGGTTTCCAAAAATGCCAAAATTCCAAAGGATACTTTAACTTCTTTGGAATTAATCGAAGATGATAATGGTAACCTTACTCCAGTTGACAGAGATCCAGGTTCTAACAAAATTGGTATGGTTGGTTTTAAAGTCACTGCTAAAACTCCAGAATATCCTCGTGGTCGTCAATTTATCATCATTGCTAATGATATCACTCATAAGATTGGTTCATTTGGACCGGAAGAAGATGAGTATTTCAATAAGTGTACTGAATTAGCTAGGGAATTGGGTATACCAAGAATCTACCTTTCAGCCAACTCTGGTGCAAGAATTGGTATTGCCGAGGAATTACTTCCATTATTCAAAGTTTGTTGGAATGATCCTTCTGATCCAAATAAAGGTTTTAGCTACTTATATTTGACAGAGGAAGATCAAGCGACATTAGAAAACTCTGAAAAAGGTAAAGCTGTTGTCACTGAAAGAACTGTTGTTGATGGTGAAGTTAGACATGTTATAAAATCTATCGTTGGTAGCGAAAATGGCTTGGGTGTTGAATGTCTTAGAGGTTCTGGATTAATTGCCGGTGCTACTTCCAGAGCTTATAAAGATATCTTTACCATTACATTGGTCACTTGTAGATCTGTTGGTATTGGTGCCTACTTGGTTAGATTGGGTCAAAGAGCCATTCAAATTGAAGGTCAACCAATCATTTTAACAGGTGCTCCAGCTATTAATAAATTATTGGGTAGAGAAGTTTACTCTTCCAATTTACAATTAGGTGGTACTCAAATCATGTACAACAATGGTGTTTCCCACTTAACTGCTTCTGATGATTATGCTGGTGTTACCAAGATTATGGAATGGATGAGTTACATTCCAGCTAAGCGTGGTGTTCCTGTTCCAATTCTTGAAACTGAAGATACATGGGATAGAGATATCGAATATTATCCACCTAAAGATGAACCATATGATGTTAGATGGATGATTGAAGGAAAGGAATTAGAAAATGGTGATTTCGAACATGGTTTATTTGACAAGAGTTCTTTCCAAGAAACTTTGTCAGGTTGGGCTAAAGGTGTTGTCGTCGGTAGGGCCAGACTTGGAGGTATTCCTATTGGTGTTATTGGTGTCGAAACTAGAACAGTTGAAAATATTGTACCAGCCGATCCAGCTAATCCAGATTCCACTGAAACCAAACTTCAAGAAGCTGGTCAAGTTTGGTATCCAAATTCTGCTTTCAAAACAGCACAAGCTATAAATGATTTCAACAATGGTGAAAACTTACCATTGATGATTTTAGCCAACTGGAGAGGTTTCTCTGGGGGACAACGTGATATGTACAATGAAGTTCTTAAATATGGTTCTTTCATTGTTGATGCCTTAGTTGATTTCAAGCAACCAATCTTTACTTATATACCTCCTAACGGAGAATTAAGAGGTGGATCTTGGGTTGTTGTAGATCCAACTATCAATGAAGAATTCATGGAAATGTATGCTGATGTTGATTCAAGAGCTGGTGTATTAGAACCTGAAGGTATGGTTGGTATCAAATATAGACGTGACAAGTTATTAGCTACGATGGAAAGATTAGATACTAAATATGCTGATTTGAAAGCTAAATTGAAAACACTTTCCAGTTCATCTGAAGAGCATGCTAAAGTATCTACTGAATTAGTTGCTAGAGAAAAGGAGTTATTACCAATCTATGCTCAAATTTCAGTACAATTTGCTGATTTACATGATAGATCAGGACGTATGTTGGCCAAAGGAGTTATCAGAAAAGAAATTGAATGGCGTGATGCTAGAAGATTTTTCTTCTGGCGTTTACGTCGTCGTCTTAATGAAGAATATTGTTTAAGATTGATTAAGGATCAATTAACTTCAAGTAATAAATTGGAAAGAGTATCCAGATTAAAGAGTTGGATGCCTACTATTGATTACGATGATGATGAAGCTGTCAGTACTTTTATTGAAGAGAATCATTCTAAGTTACTTGAAAAAATTGAAGAGTTAAAGGCAGAAAAATCTTTTAATACTATCAGGAAATTATTGAAAGAAGATTCAGCTAATGCAATGAGTATTATTAAAGATTATATTTCATCCTTGCCAGAGGAGGAAAAAATTAAAGCTATCAATTTATTAAAATAGATTATGTGATGTTTGTAGATATTTAATTTATAATTGTTTTATGTTCAAAACTTGTAATTTGTAATCTAACCGCAAATTCAGAATGAATATATTAGTTGTATTTTTGTTAGTATTTCACTTAAGCTCTTTAGCTAATAGCGATTCTTATTTCGTTACTTTGAAGGAAGATGAAACTTTTGATCAATTCTTTGCCACGGATATTAAGTATCCTGAAGAATTAAGAGTAAAAGATCAAATTAAAAATATCTTTTCAATTGGAAAATTTAAAGGGTTTGTTGGTAATTTCAGCAAAAAAGCATTAGAGCGATTGAGTAGATGTCCTTTCATTTCGGAAATCACTCCTGACATAACAATCAATGCTTTTTCAGTAGTTCAACAATTAGATGCCCCAAGACATTTAGGGAGGATATCACAGAGAAAGAAATTGAAAAAGAACTCAATTTATATTTATGATGATCAGGCACAAGGAGAAAATGTTTACGTATATATAATAGATTCTGGAGTTGAAGTTACCCATCCTGAATTTACAGGAAGAGCAATTGCGGGTATTGATTTGACTGGTGAAGGTAGTGGTGATACGAATGGACATGGAACACATGTTGCAGGATTAGTTGGTTCCAAAACTTACGGCGTGAGCAAAAAAGCAAATATTGTGGAGATTAAAGCTTTATCCTCATCTGGAGCAGGATCACTAAGTACTGTAATTGCAGCTTTAGAATATGCCACTCAAAACAGAAAACAAATGGGTGTACAAGGAGTTGCAAATCTATCACTTGGTGCTGCAAAAAATACAATTTTAAATAAAGCAATAGATGCTGCAGTTGAAGATGGAATGATAGTAGTGGTGGCTGCGGGTAATTCCAATATTAATGCCTGTAAAACTAGTCCTGGTAGTGCAATTGAAGCAATAACTGTTGGAAGTATGGATGATATGACTGACTCATTTGCCCCATTCTCCAATTGGGGAGAGTGTGTTGATGTCCTCGCTCCAGGGAAGCAGGTATCCAGTGTTAACCATCGTGTAAAAGATTCTCCTAAAGAACTATCTGGAACATCGATGTCTGCTCCAATAGTTACAGGTATAGTCGCAAATCTACTTAGTTCAGGAATTCAATCACAGGACGTAAAGTCTACACTATTAGACATGGCTACAGAAGGTAAAGTTAAGAAGTCATCTTTGATCTTTAAAGGCAAGACCCCTAACAAAATTGCCTTTCTTAGCCTTGAATATATTGATGAAGATCAATACCTTTCTGATGACTATGATTATTCAGATATAAATTAGTTCCTCCACGCTTAATTTTGTAGCATTTAATTCAGTTTTGCAGCCAAAATACAAAATCGCATTTGTAAAAATCACTTTTTTTATATTAGCGGTTACTATCAATCTTATTCACATTAAATAATCTATGGATAATATATCTGAAAACCTTAGAAAGAGTGAAGTTGTTGATTCTTCTTTCAGTATGGAATACCTAATCTCAAGGGATTATCCGCTAGCCTTTACTAACATGTAAGCGGGGCAAGGCTTCTCAGCACCTTTGCCCTTAAGTGGCTTTAAAACTCCAAATATTACATCTGAAAGATGGGTTGAAATGAATAGATTAAAGGAAAACATGCCTACGACTGGATTGAATGTTCAAAGCGATGAAGGAAGTGTTGATGTCTTGAACAACTCTTCAGGTAAAAGGTTCGATCCCTACCCTTCATGGGGTCCAGCAAATGTGGTACCTATCACAAAGGAAGATATAGAAGCTATATTTCTACAATTAACAGAAGTATTTGGCTTTCAATTTGACAATACCAGAAATATGTTTGATTATTTTCTTAGATTGTTAGATTCTAGAGCTTCGAGAATGGGACCTGTTAGAGCTCTTAGGTCTATTCATGCAGATTACATTGGAGGTGTTAATGCAAACTTTAGAAAATGGTACTTTGCGTCTCAAATGGATATCGATGATTCTGTTGGGTTCAATAATGTTAAGCTGAATGGAAAGGCTAGACATAAGAATACAGTTGTCCATACACTAGAAGAATCTGAACAGAAATGGGGTATCAATATGAATAATTTGCTCCCTACTGATTGTGTTATTCAGGTAGCATTATATTTGTTATGCTGGGGTGAAGCAAATAATATCAGATTTATGCCAGAATGCCTTTGTTTTATATTTAAGTGCTGTAATGACTATTATTATAATTTAGATGAATCATTACCAATCGAAAATGCCACCAAGAGCTTTTTGGATCATGCAATAACCCCTTTATATAATTATTGTTTCAATCAAGGATATATAACTGTGAATGGCCAAACAGTCAGAGTTGATAAGGATCACAAGGATATAATTGGATATGACGATATGAATCAATTATTTTGGTATAGAAAGGGATTAGGACAATTGGTACTAAATGATAAATCAAAATTCATAGTTTATCCTCCTGAAGAAAGATATTTATATTTAAACCAAATCGCTTGGGATAAAGTCTTTTACAAAACATTCAGAGAATCAAGAAGCTGGTCTCACGTATTATGCAATTTTAATAGGATTTGGATCATTCACATGTCGGTCTTTTGGTATTATACTTCCTTCAATGCTCCTTCCTTTTACACCTATAGATATAACCCATCAAGAGATAATCCACCAACTGTTCACGGAAGGCTAACTGTAATGTCAATTGCAGGTGGAATTGCAGCAGCAATATGCCTAATATCTACTATTTTTGAGTGGTATTTTGTTCCACGTAAATATGCTGGCGCAGAACCAACATTAAAAAGAATATGTTTCTTAATTATATTATTAGGAATTAATGTGGGACCTACAGTCTACTTTGTGGGGTTTACATTACTACATCATGAATCTAGTTTCAATCTTTTGATTACAGCTGCTCAATTCTTAACATCGTTGGTCACAGTTCTTTATTTAACGATTGTACCTTTAGGGGATCAATTTCAGAAACATAAGACCAACAGAAGATTCCTTGCAAACCAATACTTTATCCAGAACTTTCATAAATTAAAAGGATCACAGAAGGGAGCATCAATAGGTCTTTGGATTATTGTATTTTTTTTCAAATTCCTTGAATCATATCTTTTCCTTACTCTTTCCTTAAAGGACCCTTTGAGAGAGTTGAGTATAATGAGAATATCTAGCTGTGCCGGTGATAAATGGTTGGGAACATTGCTTTGTTCACAACAGTCATGGATAGTTTTATTTTTAATTTTATTGACAGATTTAATGCTTTTCTTTTTGGATACATATTTGTGGTATATTGTATGCAATACGGCATTTTCAGTTTTTCGATCATTTTATATTGGTGTTTCGATTTGGACTCCATGGAGAAATATATTCTCTAGATTACCTAAAAGAATCTTCTCAAAGATAATTTGCAGCCCAAGTGATGGAACAGTAAAGGGTAAATATTTGGTTTCACAAGTATGGAATTCAATAATTATATCTATGTACAGAGAACATCTAATTTCCATTGAGCATGTACAGAAGTTGATATATAAACAAGTTGTTACACCTGGATCTGGTGGATCGTCAACTTTGAAAGAACCCACATTTTTCGTTTCACAAGAAGATATGACAATGAAATCTTCGTTGTTTTACGAACAATCCGAGGCACAAAGAAGAATCACATTCTTTGCCCAGTCATTATCAACTCCGATGAGAGACATCAGTCCGACAAATAATATGCCGTCATTTACGGTTCTCGTACCTCACTATAGTGAGAAGATCACATTGTCTTTACGTGAAATTATTCGAGAAGAAGATGACTACTCTAATATTACCATGTTGGAATACTTGAAAAACCTTCATCCATTGGAATGGTCATGTTTCATCAAAGATACCAAATTGTTGGCTGAGGAATTTGATTCAGATAGTGATTCTCCTGATTTGGGGGAAAATAAGGAAAGTGATTTACCTTACTATTCTGTAGGTTTTAAAGTTGCAACTCCTGAATATATTCTCAGAACAAGAGTTTGGGCTTCACTAAGAGCTCAGACATTGTACAGGACTGTATCAGGTTTCATGAATTATTCCAGGGCAATTAAGTTGCTATTTGATGTCGAAAATCCAACTGAAGGCTTTTATGATGAGACTGATAAATTGGAAGAGGCATCAGCTATGGCATTACGAAAATTTAGAATGATTGTTTCAATGCAAAGATTGAGTAGATTCAATTCCGAAGAAATGGAGAATACTGAGTTTTTACTTCGAGCTTATCCAGAATTACAAATTGCATACATCGAGGAAGAGTTGGACACAGAAATGGATTCAATTAATTATTATTCAGTTTTGATAGATGGAAGTTGCCCTATTCTAGAAAATGGAAAAAGGGTTCCAAAATATCGGATAAGGTTATCTGGAAATCCAATTCTTGGTGATGGAAAATCAGATAATCAAAACCATGCACTAATATTTACAAGAGGGGAATACCTTCAATTAGTAGATGCAAACCAAGACAACTATTTGGAAGAATGTTTAAAGATCAGAAGTGTTTTGGCCGAATTTGATGAATATTCACCACCATTAGACCCATACACCATTGAACAAAAAAAACTGGACTACTCTAACCCTGTTGCAATTATTGGCACTAGAGAGTATATCTTTTCTGAGAATGTTGGTGTATTAGGGGATGTGGCTGCTGGAAAAGAACAAACATTTGGAACTTTGTTTGCTAGGACGCTAGCTCATATTGGAGGGAAGTTGCATTATGGCCATCCTGACTTCTTAAATGGTATATTCATGACAACTAGGGGTGGTGTTTCGAAGGCTCAAAAGGGGCTCCATCTAAATGAGGATGTATATGCTGGTATGACTGTTTTATGCAGAGGAGGAATAATAAAGCATTGTGAGTACATGCAATGTGGTAAAGGTCGTGATCTTGGTTTTGGTTCTATTTTGAATTTTACAACAAAAATCGGTACTGGAATGGGTGAGCAAATGTTATCAAGAGAACACTTTTATTTGAGTTCTAAGCTTCCATTAGATCGATTTCTATCATATTATTATGCACATCCGGGATTTCACTTAAATAATGCATTCATAATCTTATCAATTAAGTTGTTTTTATTAGTGGGTATCAATATTGCAGCTTTGACTCATGAGAGTACTATTTGTGAATATGATAAGAATGTTCCCATTACAGATCCACACCGGCCGCCAGGTTGTCATAATTTAATACCTGTGGTGCATTGGTTGGAAAGATCAATCATGTCCATCTTTATTGTTTTTGCAATAGCATTTTTACCGTTGTTTATACAGGAACTAATGGAAAGAGGATTATACAAGGCCTTTACTCGCTTAGGAAAACATTTTGGTTCCTTATCACCACTTTTTGAAGTATTTGTCTGCCGTGTTTACGCCGATTCCTTAATTTCTGATATTTTTATCGGTGGGGCTAAGTACATTGCTACTGGAAGAGGTTTTGCAACTTCCCGTGTTCCTTTTAAAGTTTTGTATTCACGGTTTGCTAATGTGAGTTTATATAATGGAGCCGTTTCCTTTCTTTTAATCCTTTATACTTCAATTACTATGTGGAAACTCCCATTGATATATTTTTGGATTACAATAATAGGTTTATTGATTTGCCCTTTTATTTATAACCCAAATCAGTTTAACTTCACTGATTTTTTCATTGATTATCATACTTTCTTGCATTGGCTCTTCAATGGAAATAGCCAGAGTAGAAATGATTCATGGATCGGTCATGTTAAAGCTGGTAGGGCTAGATTGGTAGGCATTAAAAAGAAATATACCATAGAAACTCAAAAGGGCGTACTAACAAACAGTACAAGACCTTCCAAATATAATTTAATTGTTACTGATAGTTTGTTTAAGTTTATTGAAATAGCACTTATAGGTTCTGCTTATTTGTTTGCAAATGCCTTAAATGACACTAGACATGCAAATCCACCACAAGTAATGGCAAGGTTCTTGATTGTCACCTTTTCACCCATTGTTATTGACTTTGTGATCTTGATTATAGGGTTTTGGATATCTGTTTGTGTTGGCCCCATATTACTGTTAGTATCAAAGAAGTTCCCAGCGTGTATGGCTGCAGGTATTCACGTTTTGGGTCTTATTAACCATATTATATTCTTTGAAATGTTTTGGATGCTTCAAAATTTTGATTTTTCCCGTACGATTTTAGGATTTGCATTATCGATAGTAATTCAAAAATGGTGCTTGAAAATATTAATTATTAGTTTCGTATCTAGAGAGTATGGCAACGACAAATCTAACTTGGCCTGGTGGTCTGGAAAATGGTTCACATCGGGGTTAGGCTGGCACTTATTCACCCAACCTTTCAGGGAACTATTGTGCAAAACAGCAGAAATGAGCTACTTTTCTGCAGATGTTTTGGTATCACATTTTATAATGTACGCCCAGTTTCCCATCTTGTTGATTCCTTATGTTGACAAATGGCATACTCTAATGCTATTTTGGCTTAAGCCATCAGATCAATTGAGACCAAGACTTTTATCGAAGAAACAACGAAGGAGAACAGCAAGAACAGTGAATTTCAATTTCATATTGTTCATAGGAAGCTTTTTCTCTTTTTTGAGTGTTTTTCTTCTACCAGTCATTGCCATAAATGTTTTCAACTTTGATATTGAGGATTATCTACCATATGTCTTTATTGATTTAATTCAACCTCACCCTGTTAATATTTTAAAAAAAGGTTTACATAAAGATCTCATCAAAAATAATTAAGATTAATATAGTATAAATTTAAACACATAAGTATATAAATATGTATGTAAATTTATCAATTCATTGTCTCATTGAAACTGTTCAAGAGTTCCCAATCGCCATGTTCAGTGAACAAATTTGACAACGTCTTGATGAGATGATCGTCTAAGAATGCTTTACTTAAATCAAATCTCGGAAGCCTTGATAATGTCTTGAAGTGCAGTACAGCTTTAGAAGCTATTTCTTTATCATATTTCTTGCTGAGGACGTGAATGGTTGCTTCCAAATAAAATATAACAAACTCAGGCTCCACACCATAAGTAAAATTGTCTATCAATTCATTGGAATTCATACTAAGTACATACGCATAAGCTTGATCCTTATTAGCAGAGGGTATTGTTTTCAATATCAGTAATAAAGACATTGAGCTCAGAGTTTGTGACAGTATTTCAGGTGACTGAGACTCCTTCTTCACTCTATCATGGAACAAGTCAGTGGCTTCTTGGGACACCAAATCTATATTTTCTGCTTCTTTTACAGTATTTGGTGATGCTGTTAATGGTTTGTCTTCTTGTTCTATAAGGTCTTGGAACTCAGTTGGTAATTTGTCGGTTCTACAAATGGGAATTTCAATTCTGTTGGGTCGTATCAAGTCTTCCATATCATCATCAAGATTATTTAATTCCTTTTTAGCAGATTGGTTTTCTGGGTCTAATTCTAAAACTTTCTTATAGTATTCAACCGCTAGTTTCTTTGATCCCATTCCAGCAAAGGAGCTTGCCTTTCTAAAGAGTAATTTAACTATAGTTTTGTTATCTGTTGTGTATTTAAGCCCATCATCACAGTCTTCTAATGCTTTATGCCATTCTTCAAGCTTCAAGTGACATAATGCTCTATTTGAGTAAAGCACCGAGTTTTTATAATCAGCTGCAATAGCATCGGTGTAATGCTTTATGGCAGATGCATAATCTTTAGCAGCAAACGCTTCGTTTCCTTTAGTTTTCAAACTATCTGACATAGTTATTTCAATTTGACTGTGCGAAACACCATACAATATATATATGACCAAAGAAGAGCTTGCAGATGAAATAGACGCTATAGATGCTATATATCCGGATAGTGTAACTAGTGTAACACCTCAAGTGGTGAATTTTAAGGTTCCAGAGCACAACGATGTCATTGTACAAATCAATTTTCCGTTAGAATATCCGGATTTACCTCCAGAGATTGTGCAAGTAATCATACTGAATACACTAAAATATAGTGATATATCTTACTTGGAGAGAACGTTTTCTGAAAAGTTGAAAGCTACATATAGGGCTGGAGAAGTATGTATGTTTGAACTACTAACGGAATTGCAAACGTTTTTAGACACATATAGTTCTAGAGATATTGCTAACAAGTTTTCACAATTGCACGTTGAAAAAGAGAAAACACCGGAGCCTGAAGTGGTGAAAAATCAGGAACGTAAGATAGAAAATGTTGATCCTCTTGATGGTTGGGCCCAGTCAGAACCTATAGTTGATCGAGGATCAACCTTTATAGGGTTTGCAAGGAAAGTCAAGTCAGTTGAAGAGGCTAACTACTACTTGAATTTATTGGTTTCAGATAGAAAAATAGCAAAATCTGCTCATAATATGACGGCATGGAGAATAAAAGGGGAAAATGGCGTCCAATATCAAGACTGTGATGATGATGGAGAAGCGGCAGCGGGAGGTCGTTTACTTCATTTATTAACTGTATGTAATTGAGATTTCGAACATTTATGTTATGTATATACTAATCAAATTTTTAGTTGATGGATATCTGGGATGTCATGGTAGTAGTTAGTAGATGGTTTGGTGGTACACACATAGGATCAGCAAGATTCAGACATATTAATACTGCTGGACGAGATGCTGTAGTCAAATGCAATGGAGGGTCTAATAATACAACAAAAGAACAAGGAAAAAAGAAGAAGAGATAATTACTTTTGGAGTCTTTTTCTCTTTTTGAGTTTTTGACTCTTAGAACCTGCTTCTTCCTTTGCTCTTTTCTTAGGTTTAAAAACACTATTCAAGAAGTCATTAGCATCAAGTTGTGCAATATTCTCAGGTATGTCAAGCTCACTATTATTGTTATCGATTGGTTGACTATTCGGTGTGAACTTCTCGTCCTTAGATGTCGGTCCCTTCTCCTTTGGAGTTTCAGACTAAACTGGTTAGTAAAACATAGTTAATAAAATGTATATATGTGACCACATACCTTTGCTTTTTGAGAAGCTTTAATAGATGAAAACTCGATTTTGGATGATTTCTCTCTCAGCTTATCCTCACCCCAAGTTCGTTTCACAGGGGTTGGTATCGTTTCGTCATCACTTTCGCCTTCATTGAATCCATTTATGTCACCATATCCTACAGATGCAATAGCAGGTGTTGTGTTCGAAGCAATGATTTTATTAGAGTCCTTGAGAAACCATTCCGAGTTATCCAGCACTTTTGCTTTGGAATTTGTAGGCTCAGACTTTACGTCATCACCAGATCGCATGAACTTCATGTTCATGACTCTACTTGATAAACCACTCATGATTCTCTATTAATGCTAGTTTGAGTATTTTATTAGTTGAATCTTCGTGTACTAGTACGAAATCTCGATGCGAACTGAAAATATAATCATCTCATCACTTGAAAAATTCCTATACCAAATGAAGTCTGATTTCAAGTTCTCTAATATATTGGGAACTGTCTATAGACAAGGTAATGTCCAATTCACTGAAGATGGAACTAAGTTACTCAGTCCCGTGGGGAACAGAGTCACTTGTTTTGATTTAGTCAAGAATCAGTCATTTACCCTAAATTATGAACATCGTAAAGATGTAGTTAGACTTGCATTAAATAAACAAGGTACATTATTATTAAGTGTGGATGAAGATGGAAGAGCCATACTTGTGAATTTTGTAGCAAGAACCGTGTTGCATCATTTCAACTTCAAAGATAAAGTTCTTGATTTGAAGTTTAGTCCTTGTGGAAAGTATTTTGCAATTGCATGTAATAGATTTATTCAAGTTTGGAAAACTCCAGATTATACAGAAGATAGACAATTTGCTCCCTTTGTACGTCATAGAGTTTATGCCGGTCACTATGCTGCTGTCACTTCTGTTACATGGTCCAAAGATTCCAGATTCTTTATATCATCTTCCAAAGATATGACTTCGAGATTATATTCGTTGCATTCCGAAGACAGTGAAGTAGCCATGACCTTGGCTGGTCATAGAGATTATGTGGTTAATGCCTTCTTTAACTCTACACAAGAGATAATTTACACTTTAAGCAAGGATGGTGCCTTGTTCACTTGGGAATACACAGAGAAACCTTCTGAATCTAGTGATCTTGAAGATAGTGATATGGAAGAAGAAGAAAATACTGAAGCTCCAAAGAGACCTATGAGCTGGAGAATTACATCAAAAAACTTTTTCTATGCTGATGGAAAAATTAAATGTGCAACATTCCATGAAAAGTCTAACTTATTAGTTGTTGGGTTCAGCAATGGTGAATTTAGGATCTATGAACTTCCTGATTTCACTTTGGTTCAACAACTCTCAATGGGTCAAAATGCTATCAATACTGTAAATATTAATCTGACTGGTGAATGGCTTTCTTTTGGATCATCAAAACTTGGTCAGTTGTTGGTTTATGAATGGCAATCAGAATCCTACATCTTAAGACAACAAGGTCATTTTGATTCGATAAATTGCATAACTTATTCACCAGATGGATCAAGAGTGGTAACAGGATCTGATGATGGTAAAATAAAGGTTTGGGATACCCGTTCTGGATTTTGTCTAAATACTTTCACAGAGCATATATCTACTGTCACTGGATTACAATTCGCTAAAAAAGGTCAAGTGTTGTTTTCTTCTTCACTTGATGGAACTGTAAGAGCATTTGACCTTCTTCGTTATAGAAATTTTAGGACATTCACTGCCACTGAAAGAATTCAATTCAATTGTTTAGCTGTCGATCCAAGCGGTGAAGTAGTCGTTGCTGGTTCCCATGATAAGTTTGATATATTTGTTTGGTCAGTTCAGACAGGTCAATTACTAGATAGTTTAGCTGGTCATGAAGGTCCTATCTCTTGTTTGTCATTTGGCGTTGAAAATTCGATATTGGCATCAGCTTCTTGGGATAAAACAATAAGAATATGGAATATCTTTAGTAGAACACAACAAGTTGAACCTATTGAAGTTCTGTCAGATGTATTAAGTCTTGCTATGAGACCGGATTCTAAGGAAGTTTCGATGAGTACTTTAGATGGTCACATAATCACGTATGATGTGGAAGATGCCAAACAAGTACATTTGATCGATGGGAAAAGAGATATTATTGGTGGAAGATACCTTGAAGATAGATTTAAATCTAAGAATTCCGCTAGATCAAAATATTTTACAACCATTGACTATTCTTTCGATGGGAATTTCATAATAGCAGGTGGGAATAATAACTCATTATGTCTTTATGACTGTGAAAATGAAGTGTTATTAAAGAAATTTAGAGTGTCTGAAAACATAAAACTAGATGGAACACTTGAAAAACTCAATAGTCTGAATTTAAAGGATGGTGGTGCGTTAGATTCTATTGATATGAATGGTGAAAATAGTGATTTAGAAGACAGATTAGATTTTTCATTACCAGGATCACATAAAGGAGATCCAAGTTTAAGAAACACAAGACCTAGCATTAAAGTGAGCTCAGTTAAATTCAGCCCTACCATATCAGTCTTTGCAGCTGGATCCACCGAAGGTTTATTGATTTATTCTGTTGATAATCAAATGAATTTCGATCCATTTGAATTAGATATTGATATCACACCACAAACTATAAAGGAAACTTTAGCAGAAAAAGATTATTTGAAGGCTTTAATTATGAGTTTTAGATTAAATGAACTAAAATTAATCAACTTAGTATATGATTCTGTTCCAGTTGGTGATATAAAGATGATCGCTAAAGATATACCAAATGTCTATTTGGAAAGGTTCTTAAGATTTGTGGGGGAAAAATCTATCGATTCAATTCATTTGGAATTCAATATGATATGGATCCAAATGGTCTTATCGAGTCATGGGCAGTATATTGGAAGTAATAGGCATGAATTCAGCCATGCTTTGAAGTTGATCATGAGATTCTTAAACAGGTTTAGTAAGGACATTGTGAAGATTTCTAAGAACAATGATGCCTTAACATCGTTCTTGCAAAGTAGTGTCAAAAATAAACAAACTGATGATGCAATGGAAAATGATTTTACAGGTTTTGGTTCGGAATCAGAAGAAGATACGGAACCAGAAGATGAAGAAGATGATGGTAATTGGATGGGACCAACTGGCGATATCAAAGTCACTGCTGACAATTTTGCCTCTACTGATGACAGTGACGTCGAAATGGATGACTAAGTATTATATATAATTTTAATTTTAAACATTTTAAAGTAACCTGATTGGAAGTAGTCATTACTCCTGGTTTCGTTAATTAGAATGTTGTGGGGAGTGGTATGATTAGGTGCGCTTCTGGAAAAAAATATTTCACATTTTCTGCTTGCTTGCCAAGTTAGGACAGAAAATTGGAAAAGGGAAATTTTTATATAAATTCAGTTAGGGGTTCCTTTATTTTATTTAACCTTAATTATATATACATATATTCTGGTAATTTAAGAGATTTCAAAGGTATACTGAAATACTTGAATATTATTTTGATTTTTCTGGGTAATATTATTTGGGATTGAATAATCAGGTTAGTATATTTTACATTAGTTAGAACTGTATACAAATTTTCAAGTGTGCATTTACCCCAAGTTAACTTTTTTAAGGGAGCTTGAGTCAAATACCCAAAAAGTTATACATCATAAAATATTGATCATTGTTTTTTTCTTTGGACATTATCCAATTCAAGATAAATAAATAAGGGGAACTTGCTGTTATAATTTCAGTTTGTAATCAAAAAAAATGGGAAGAGATATTCAAAGTCATCTTCTCTTTGAAGTAGCAACTGAGGTTGCCCACAAAGTAGGGGGTATTTATTCCGTGCTAAAATCCAAGGCCCCAATTACAGTTGCTGAGTATCGTGAAAGGTATACGTTGATCGGTCCATTGAATTATCGCTCTGCTCAGATTGAAGTGGAAGAATTGCCTGTCAAAGATGCTAAGATCTTACAAAGTTTAAATAATATGAGCGATCGTGGGATTAGATGGTTATATGGTAGGTGGTTGATTGAAGGGGCTCCAAGAGTCTTATTGTTTGATATCCACTCTGCCAGCTATAATTTAAATGAATGGAAATCAGATTTGTGGAATATGGCAGGAATTCCAACGCCAGACCATGATACTGAAACCAATGATGCTATTTTATTGGGTTACTTAGTAGCTTGGTTTTTAGGTGAATTGGTGTTTCATGATCGTGAAAGAGCAGTGATTTGTCATTGCCATGAGTGGTTAGCAGGTGTTACTTTACCATTATGTAGAAAGAGAAAATTGGATGTAACAACAATTTTTACGACCCATGCCACTTTATTGGGTAGGTACTTATGTGCTGGTTCGACTGATTTTTATAATAATTTGGCTCATTTTGATGTAGATGCTGAAGCAGGTAAACGTGGTATTTATCATAGGTATTGTATTGAAAGATCGGCCGCTCATACTGCTGATGTTTTCACCACAGTTTCTCATATTACTGCTTTCGAGTCTGAACACTTATTAAAAAGAAAACCGGATGGTGTTTTACCCAATGGTTTGAATGTTGTTAAATTTCAAGCTGTCCATGAATTCCAAAATTTACATGCCTTGAAAAAGGAAAAAATTAACGAATTTGTCAAAGGTCATTTCTACGGTAATTATGACTTTGATTTGGATAATACTCTCTATTTCTTTATCGCAGGAAGGTATGAATTTAGAAATAAAGGATGTGATTTTTTTATTGAAAGTTTAGCAAGATTGAATCATCGCTTAAAAGCATCTGGTTCAAAAATGACTGTTGTTGCTTTTATTATCATGCCGGCTAAGACTCTGTCTTATACTGTTGAGACGTTAAAAGGTCAAGCTGTAATTAAACAACTTGAAAGTACTATTGAAGAAGTTCAAAAGAAAGTAGGTGACCGTCTTTTTGAACATTGTGCTAGATTTCCAAATACGCATAATACTACTACAACTGGTGGTAATGAAGTTCCCTCAATAGATGAATTAATTAAACCTGCTGATAGAGTTTTATTAAAAAGAAGAATCTTCGCATTGAAGAGAGAGGGCCTTCCACCTATCGTTACTCACAACATGATTGATGACTCCACTGATCCAGTTTTATCTCAAATTAGAAGAGTTGAATTATTTAACAAACCAGAAGATAGAGTTAAAATTATTTTTCACCCTGAATTTCTAAACGCCAATAATCCAATCTTATCGCTTGATTATGATGAATTTGTAAGAGGTTGTCATCTTGGAGTTTTCCCTTCATATTATGAACCATGGGGTTACACACCTGCAGAGTGTACTGTTATGGGTGTTCCTTCTATTACGACAAATTTGTCTGGTTTTGGATGTTATATGGAAGATTTAATTGAAGATACTTGCGATTATGGTATCTACATTGTTGATAGAAGAATGAAATCTGTCGATGAATCAATTAATCAATTAACTGATCAAATGTATGATTTCACCCAAAAAACTAGAAGACAAAGAATCAATCAAAGAAACAGAACTGAAAGATTGAGTGACTTACTTGATTGGAAAAGAATGGGATTGGAATACATTAAGGCCAGACAATTATCTTTGAAAAGGGCATATCCCGATAAATTCAAAAATGGTGCTAACCCCTTCCAACAAAACAGTGGTAGCATTAAAATTACTAGACCCTTATCAGTACCTGGTTCCCCAAGAAATAAACTTGGAATTATGACCCCTGGTGATTTAGGCTCAATACAGGACGCACGACAGGGTTTAGATGAAGCGGAAGATTACATTACCTTTAAGTTGCATGAACACCAGAATAGTGAAGACAACGATGATTCCGAACTGTATCCTCTCACTTTAAGAGGTTCTTCTGCTCCTCCTCAAGATATCGATGAGGCATAAACGCATTTAGTCAAAATCCCTTTACACCAGCTTGTTGTTTTAATCCATGAATAGTCTTTCGATTTCTCATAGCGTGAATCTACTAATATTCTCCATTGTTAATATTCATCCGTTTATAAAAAAAAATTTGTAGTAAGTAATAAAATTGAAGTAAGTAATATTTTTGTTGTTATCTCAAATATCGAAATTTCTTCAGACTCAATGAAAATTAAGTGCGAAAGAAATTTCTCTCAACAAATTGCATTGAATGGTATGTTAAATATACAATCTAATCAAATATAAACTTAATCCTTTACTAACCTGATTGTAGTTACCATTATACTTATTAAATTCTGCAAAGACTAGCCCTATATTAGTTGAATTGAAAAATGGAGAGACCTTAAATGGTTTGTTGTCCAACTGTGACTCCTGGATGAATTTAACTTTAACTGACGTTATCCAAACTTCACCAAATGGTGAAGAATTTATGAAGATACCTGAGATCTATATAAGAGGAAATCATATCAAGTATTTGAGATTACCAGAACAAGTATGTATTCTTTTATTTCCAACTAATTGATAATTATGAAATACTAACTGTTTCTAGTCCATGGATTATGCCAAAGAACAAAGTTTGCTCAATATAGAACAAAGAAATAAAAATCAAAGAAGAAGGGGAGGTAATGACAATGGTAACAATTTCCACAGAAGACGTAATGACAACTCAAGGGGCAACTACAATAATCGTCGTCAACAATCACATCAAAACCACAACTCCAATAATAATTGAATACAGATTTAAGTAATGTCCGAATGAACTTTTAAATGGATTTTGTATATTAATAATATTTTTAATCTGAAGCTCTGTAATTTCTCTTTTAATTTCTTTGTGATACTTTTTATTTACATTCACAAACTTTACCATTACCTTGCTATATTCGTGCTACATTTAGAGAAGCAATGACTTCTGTTATTACATTACCTACAATACCACTGGGTAACTTTACTGCCAATCGAAAAATTAAATCCAAATTTTCCCCAAAAGATTGTAGTACCATCAAATATGGATTGTTTAAAGGATATAAGGACACAAGAAGAACAAGGTGCTTTGAAGCTCAATGTAGGACAGGGTTTAGCCGAAATTGTAAGTTTTGTCAGCATATCCCATACGTTTCAAGTCAATTGACATACGAATGCATTTCTTACAATAACAGTAGAAACCAAATTAGTAGATGCAATACTGGATATAATTGGGGCGAAGATTGTTTAACAATCAATTATTCTCAACTTAAAGAGAAACCACAGAAGCTCACGCAAGTCAAACTTGATTGTTTATTAACAGAGATCAGTGAATTAAACCTTCTAGATGAAAATCAAAAAGATAATCATTTTACCAACACATCATATGCTGCATCTTGGGAACCAGCCCAGTCTTATAAAAAACAAATTACGCAGAATATCCAACGTCGTAATAGATATTCCACTTGGATACAAAACAATGATAATCAAATAGTTAATATTACTAATCTTGAGTCTTCATTATCAAATGATTCATGGATGGCAAGACTATATGAAAAGTTCAACCAGAAAAGAAAAAGACATTACCCTTAATTAATATTTACATTCCAGCTTCGTAAGTCCTCTCTATAGCAACTTTCATTCACTAAACCATGGATACATCTCACATCATCCTCGTCATCGGGATCCGTAGCTAATTCTTCTTTTAATTTCAATTTCCATTCTTTGGAATTATCATTGAATATACTTTCAATACATTTCTCGGGTGTAAACTCAAGTAAGGTATGAAGCTTTGGATCCCAGGTAGATTCAAGAATCTTCTTGTACAAATTGTTAATAATAGGATCAATCATTAACCTTTGCTCGGATGAATTATGGATAGCCTTATTTTGCTGTTTCGCTGATGAACCGCTCAGTCTCAGACTATTAAAAGTTGCATTTCTTTTAGTCTTGACGTCTTCAGCTTTCTTTGAACTCACATCAGCCTTGAGTGCATCGCTCTCAGTCCCACCTTTATTCTCACCGGCCAAAACATCATTTAGGCCACCAAAAACATTCCGTTTCTCAAATTGAGGTACATTATAGTGAGTGTTTGATTGATTGGAGGCACCTTGAGGGTGCTTCTCCTTAAGGGAAGATTGAGATGAAACATTATCTATCACCTGTAATTGAGTATGAAAATCAAAGTTTGAAGGAAGCTCCCTTAAATAAACTGTCACACTGAGAAGCGAATTAACTTTAGAATCTTTAAGAAGATATTTGGAAGTTACTGGCTCTCCAAAGTTAAGATATTCAGCTAATTTATCTCCAATTTCCCCAATTCGAGCTTAGATGTACAATGCCTAAGACTATGATCTTTCATATTCTCATTGATATAATAAACCTTAACTATCAAGTACTTATCCACGATCAAATTTTCCCTTCTCTTAAGGCCAAACTTCAAATTGCATGCAACTTGACAGTTGAAATTACATTTGAATTTATGAATCTTCTTTTTGGAGGTAATCAAGTCGATACTGCCGGCAGTCAGGACTGATGAACTTGCGCTTCTAGATCTTGTATCAGCTGAACCATTATTACTGGAGTCATTAGTCTCGCTCTTGATTGGTTTCCCGGAACTTCCATTCATGAGAGATAATCCTCGAAAAGGCAAAGATGATACTCTTTTCTTGTCTCTAATTTGTATATCTAAGAAACAATATCCACTTACTTGTGGAATATTCGACAATTCATTGAAAGTTAATTCCAATTTAAACTTAGGCTTCTTATTACCAAACATGATTATGAGAATATGAGAATAATGAGATTTTCAAAAGGCCAGCCTTACTTCATTCGCACGGGACCTGCATCTAGATTAAATTGTCAGCTTGACGAATACTTGGAGGGATACTGACAACAACACTGTTTAAAATATAAAGATTTCTTTTATTCAATATTAGAAACCTCAAATATCAAAGCTATTAGTTTGAAGGGGAATAAAATTAACACGCGGTGTTCGAAGTGTTCTATTGGATACTTTCTGATAATCTTGAGCAATAAGAAATAATATAATAAACAAATCTAGTTGTTTAGAAAATGCCAGTTGACACCGATGGACAAGAAGCAGTTCAGCGGTTTCAATCTTTGAGTCTTTCAATTCCACTTGATCCTTCCCAGTTTGACTATATAAAACAGTTTTTGCAATGCTTATTGAATGTTGATGATATCACCACAATAGCAAATTCTAGTGATGTTTCATTGAAGTCTCTTAATCATGAGAGTCCTGAAATATTACCTGATATTTATTTCCCTAATGATATTTGGTTAAGAAACAATGTAGTTATTAGAGATATGAAATTGAAAGTAACTATGTTAAATGAGGTGAATACTATGCTAAAAGCTGAATGTGCTAAATTTTCTGAGCCTCTTGATGAAACTACATTATTGTACTATCAAAAAGTTTTGGTGGCATATAAATTATATGACTCACCTGCTAGACCTCATTATTCGTCCGAACTATCAAATGATTTCTCTGTTAAAGAAGAATTGGATGAAGAGACTGAAGAATTTCCAATGGATGAAAGAAGATCATTGAATAGAACTCACTCAAATGGCTCTTCTATAACTTCTTTGAAAACACATATGTCTTTCTTTTCTCATAGTAGCACTAACTTAAATGGAGGGTCCAATGCTAATTCAAATGGTAATGCCATAAATTTCAATAATTTGAACGGGAGCCAGAACAATAATATCACATCTAAAAGAGGTTCTACTGGCTCGAAAGAAAGTGGTATGACTAGAAAACGATTCCTGTCTTTTGTTGGTGGTAACCATCAAAATAATTCCAACACGAATTCGGGACATACAACCATGGCTTATGTGATAGACCCCAATGCCTCTTTTGAAGAAGTTTCTGAAGATGAACAAAAAAAACAACAAGCTTTAAATGGTATACTTTCTAAATCTCGAATTTATAATAAGATAAAAAAGAATCGTGAGCTGTCCAGCTCAGTTAACTCGAATGTATCACTACCAAGCCTTGCTTACAGTTCTAGAAATAGTGTAAGTACAACGGCGACTGCTAATTCAAATGCTTCTAAAAGTAGAAGATCCTCCAATGTTACTACACCAGATAATACTGACTTAAAACATGCATCATATAATCCTATTCCCATATTTGCAACATACTCATCTACACAAAAGCAGGACAATCAAAAGCAAAAGTATGAGTATTATGTTCAAGTAGCTCAGCTTTTGAAAATAGTTGAACAGATACTACATCATTTAAGATTGAATCATAAGGATGCAAAAGCTTTTAAACTTATGGACTTTATCAAACGATTTATCTTCAAATTCATCGTTTTTGATGCCTCTGAAATGGTAATGACTTATGGTGAAATTGAAGCTTACCAATTGTATAACAGATTAACTAATTAGAGGGACATTTGATCTGGAATTAGTCCTTATTATATATTTAATGATCTCACGCCTATTGTACAAATATAAACCTTAATCAACTGATTCACTTACAAGAACCTAACATTTGCAGTATCACTGTTAGTAATTGTTCATTTTCGCAAGCAGCTGCAACCCTTTCTTTATCATTTAATTGTTTGTTGACTTGATTTTCAGATTGATGAGTTCCTTCTTTAACCAAAATTCTAATTCTAAATCTTGGTGGAAGACAACGTTCCAACCTTACTCTAATTCCTAACCCGATTAATGTGGCCAAGGAACAATGTGTGATAGTTGGAGTGATCTTAATCAAAACCTCAGATAATCCATTTTCCTTCTCTGTGACCCATATATCTGGTAAGTTAACAACAGCCAACTGCGCTAATGTTAAAGGATGTTCTGGATCAGAGATGGAGGAAATAAGATCAAATATTTCTTGTGAGTCTATCTCCTCGACATCTTCATCATTAATGTTGCTATCAGATTCACTCATATCAATATCAGATGAATCACTCATAAGATCTGGGACCGTTAAACCATAATCTGACACAGGTAAATTAATTGTCGGTTTATTGAAACTGAGGGAGCTCAAGTCTTCTAAGAATGGTTCCTTCTTTGAGAGACCAATATCATCGTTTAATCTAGTTGGGAGATCTGCCACATCAACGATAGTTGGATTGGCGTTAATAACATCGTCAGACATAATTGATGATTAATGAGATTTTTTTTTTCTTTTCTTTCCTCAAACCAATTATTAGATTTCAGATTGCGACTAAATTATATTAAAGGTCGATAATGCAGAATTATGACTCTACATTTATTGACTTATTTGTCCCATTGATAGTGGTGCAAGTGCCTGATAATACAGACTATTTTAAAAAGATTTTGGCCCCTTTTGACGCTTTCAGATTGGAGAATAATATTTGGGATAATTCAATACTTAAAAACAGATTACTGAATACAAAGTTCAAGATTGACATTAAGGTTGATAGTAACACGTTATTGAATGAATTGGCCGAATTTAAAGAGGAAGATAAGCATTCAAGACTATCACCATTTAATACAAAGTCTGATCTTTTCCCTAATGGGATTTTGTCTCATAAATGGTTTCATAAGTATCGTTGTGTAAAGCCTTTTACTTTCATTCAAGTGTTGGAGTTACCAAATGATTCAAGAGACGATGATGCATTTACATCTAAGATAAATGAGATACGAAATTCCTATGGTCAGTTTGGTATACGATATGTCTGCATTATTGCGTCTAATACTGCAAGCCCTCAAGAAGACGAATCTAGACTTACAAAAATTCGGCAATTAACAGGATTAACGAGACTTACTGGAGCATTATATATTAACTGCAAAGAAGAGAACTTAGAAAAAGATGCTGATATTCTTGTGACAGGTTTGTTGTCAAATTTGAAGAATGTGGCAACTGAATTTTACAAAGGTATTGAAACAAAGTTAAAGCAGAGGAGCCGAAAGTATTATTCAATTCCCTCTTCAACTAGTGTAGATACTACCGTTGAATTGACACCTAAGTTTTTGGAAACCAGAAACCTTATTAAGCAAGCAGTGATCCAACAATACATCTACCCTCATAATCTTGAAAGTTCAATCAAGTTGTTCGAGCTTTCCTACCAAAACTTAATTCAAATCATTCAAAACAATTTTTTTGAATTTACCAAAGATAATATTTCGGAACATGATTTCAAATTATACACCCAATTTCGTATCCTCGTGGATATTGTTGCCTTTCATATAGTACGGTCTTATTTATCCCTTGAAGATCCTGTTACTGCACTTAAAAAGCATTCGGCTCACATATTGAATGTAACTAGTGCTACTAAAGGAAATATTAATCTCAGTCAATGGATGTCCATTCAATATGAATGGTTGGCTGAACTTCTTTCTATTTTACCAAAATCAATTCTTGCGAGAGCCAATATTAGATCATATAATAACAAGCATAAAAATCTGAAAGCAATAAACTACTTTGGTGGTATAAGATTTGATGATGGTAGTGGCGACGTAACACTTAATCCAGGTCTTATTTATCTGACTGCAGAATCCCAGTTAGTTGGAAACCAACTTTCTGATGATAATCAATTGGATTTTCTTAAGATATATAAAACTGAAAAAGAAATTGTTGACAAGAAGCTAAACCTCTTGGAAAGGGCGGTGAAAACTATTGATTTAGGTGATGAAAATTCCCATCAGTTATCCGTATATAAATATCTTTGCTATCTACTTGCCAATAGCTACTATGAGACAGAAGATTACCTAAGAGCCTCGGAAATGTATGAAATATCTGCGTCAGATATGCAACAATGGACAACTATAAATGATATAGTACATAAAAGACTCATGCTGTGTTATGTGAAAATTGGTAACTATGATTCTGCGTTATTGACATCCTTGGCAATCAAGAAAGATTCTGTCGAACAGATTGATATCAAGTCTCTATCTAGTACAATTAATTTTGACAAGAGGTTCTTCGAAATTAGCACTTTGTTCACCAGCACTAATAATTGTGAGCAGGGTATTCAAGAAGTTTATGTATTTGATTCCTTGACTTTCCAGCTTAGCATCCGTCCCAAATTTGAATTAGAGTCACTTGCAAAATATCTCGGTGAAGAATTGAAATATTCATTAACGGTTAATAAAATAGTAGTGAACTATGATATTGTTGATAGAAAGGGATTCAAAGTGCTGAAATCAATGATAGTGAATCATGATAGCTCTCTTGTGGATAACGAACTACAAATAACCGATAATGGGATTGCCAACTTAAGTTTCTATCTGAATTCAATTCATCACCAAAATAAAATCGTGGAAACCACTGAAACTGCAGCTAATTCCGGAATCTATCAACTAACTAATATTTCTGTTGAAGGTAAATTGAAAGTTGAAGGATCAAAAACTGTAGAAATCATTATCAACGATGAATGGAATTCAGAGCAAATTTCGCTGCAGGATGTTTATGATTGGTACCATAAGAAATCTAACGGTAAACTAGTGAAACTTCCAATCCAGAGGTCCCCTTCATTAAAGAATTCTGTGAATGTTTTGCCTATCAAACCTATAATCCGTATCAACAATTGTTCCCCAAATACGAAATCAATCATTTTGGGTGAAAAAATTATATTGAATTTCGATATTGCTCTTGAAAATAAAAGAAAATTGAATTACAACCTGATCTCGTTGTTACCCAGAGCCAAAATTGTTAGTGAAAAGGAAGAAGACATAGCTATTGAACCAAAAATTAGCTGGAATGATATGAAAGACGACGAAGCTCTTATACTATCAGATCTTGAAAATACACTGACTAGATCATCACAGCTCAAACTTTCCATTTACAGCACATCCCTCCTGGCTGAAAGAGTTATTAGAAAGTCCAGCACAGCTTACAAAGTAATCTTTGAACTCAAAGCTATAGTACAAGAAGATGGTTTTGATAGCAAAGATACAGATTCGCATGTTGTTTATGACGTATTTAACCAAATCATCGATGTCATTAACAGTCCTTTCGTATGCAGGTTTTCAATAAGCCCCAAATATCGAGAAGGAAGCTATGATGACATTCCTAGTCCCTTCATATTACCAAAAAATGAAAAAATCTTATCGATGCCAATAGTAACTAGAGTTTGGCAAGGTAATTTTGTAATAATTGATCAATTAGTTAAATCTCAAGGAAAAGATAACAGCGGTGATTTACCTTTGGAAGTTCTTAAAATCGATTATAACATCAAGCCGAATACGTCAGATATCTTACTTGAATTGATGGAACTGTCAACAACAGCTAGGCAAAAGTTGTTTACTACCAAGAGCAAAAGTGGTATTCCTCATAGAAATGTAACAGTAGTAGCATCAGGAAAGATTGAATGGAGACGTCATGGATCAGAATCGATCAATGTATTTGAAACTGATGATTGGGAAATCACTCTACCATTGGCTGACCCAAGAGTGTTATTACAAATAGAAAAGTCATCTGAAATAAAAAAATTGAAATTAAAATACATTATCGAAAATCCCACACCAAGAATATTTACCTTTTCAAGTAAGTTGGTGGATGAAAATGAAAGATTTATTTGGAACTTTGATAATAATAATATGTTTCCACTAACCCAACCGAAATTTCATGTATTGCCTTTTAATCGTTATACTCTAGAGTATAACTGTGGTTACAATTCAACAGAAAGTATCATTCAATTACCTCAATTGAAGACATTTGATATTCAATACAAAGTTTCCTTACCTACATTGCCTGTTTCGGATGATATTACTATTAAAGACAATAATACATTATATTGGAAAGTCAAATAGTAACATTAAATTACATAAATCAAACTAAACAAATACAGATATATATGTATATAAAACTTAGTTAACTTTAATTAATTCGACATCAAAAAGTAAAGTAGCATTTGGTGGAATTAAACCTGGGAAACCTCTTGGTCCATAAGCTTCATGTCCAGGAATGGTTAATTTAGCTCTAGTACCAACAGACAACTTTGGAATACCGGTATCCCAACCAACAATGACTTGTCCAACTCCAATTGTACATTGGAAAGGCTTACCTCTGTCACGAGAAGAATCAAATTTTTTACCATTTTCTAAGGTACCAGTGTAATGAATGGTAACTAAATCACCAGCTTTAGGGAAAGTTTTACCATCACCTTCTTGTAAGACTTCAATTTGAGTAGTTTGTGGAGCAGACATTCTGTAAGTATTGGAAAAGTATCTGATATTAGAAAAACTTTTATAAGACTGTTTAATTAAATTAGTTCTAGCAACTGATGAAATTAACATAAATTTTATTAATTTCTTCAACTTCAACGCTCTTTAATTTTTTTTCTTCAGACACACAAGACCGCATTTTACTGATATATCGTGGCTATCCAGTTTCATAAATCTACTTGTGACTTTATAATTATAAGCTAGTATGGGTAACTGTACAGTGAATATTGAAATTGATCGGTCAGAGTCTGGAGGAACTTTCACTAACTATGATACTATAACTGGGACTGTTAAGTTAACTGTCACAGGCTCTATTTCTTTAAATTATATTCAAGTAAAACTTGAAGGCTTATCACGGACTGAACTTAGTATCCCTCGAGAACCCAATGGTAAGAAGGAAAGAAAAGATAAAGTTCTACAAGATATACATAAGGTGTTATATGATACTATGATTGTTTTTCCTCCAGAAAATGTTCGTCAGGTTTCAAACGCTAAAGAGTTTAGTCTTACACCTGGAACATATAACTATCCTTTTAAATTTAAAATTCCTTTAAATAATTCATGCATAAAACTACAAGGTATAACGAATAAAGTACTGTTCAATATGAAGAAATTAGACTTGAAGATTAACAATGGCAATATGAATACTGCCACTGTCAGAAATATGGCAAACAATCTTATCAATGGCAACCCCGCAAGTAATAATCTGCAAGCTATAGCCCACACTTACCATATAACAAATCAACTACCTCCTTCATTGAGTGGAGTTGGTGACTCTGCTTCAGTGAAATACTTTGTTAAAGTTACTTGTAAGAGGTCATCTTTCTTAAAGGTTAATTTGAGAGCGTTTGATCCCTTTGTATTTCTTCCATTAGATCTTAATAGCCATAATGAGCCTCTAATGAATTTCGGCGATTATGAAGAATATAAGGAGGTCTTTATTAGAAAAGATATGGTCTTTAAAAATAGAATACCTGATATTGTGGGTGTGAAGGTCCCCAATGATGAAAAATCACTACCTCAAGCTCCAATTCCAGTACAACAAAAGAAGGGATTTCTTCAGAAATTCTTTGAACCCCCATCATCTGCTGCTTTAAATAAACCAGTACCACCACCACCACGTCCTTCTAGGAAGAACAGCTATCCTGTTGTGAATGTTTCTGATGTTCCATTTGCATTTGAGGTTAGATTTAGACATCCTGCATTCTTAATTCCTACAAAAGCACCATCATTCAAGTTATTTTTAGTTTCCAATGTTAAACCTTCTGTCTACTCATTGGCAGAATTTGGTAAACCCGAAGAGAGTAATGGCTTAGGAATTATTTATCTTCAACGTCTTATTGTTGAGTTAACATCGACTACTATTATATCTGTATTAGAAACTGATGGGTCAATGAATGAAATTCATAAATCTAAACATGATGATGTTATTACTATTTGTAATAATACTTATGAAAACTTGAAATTTGATTTGTTCAATTGTAAGAAACTGAAAAGCTCATCAGCTACTTCAAATTCCAGTAACCCGGCTAAAGTGTTTGAATTAGAAATTCCAAGGAAATACTTCACAAACTGTGTCTTACCTGATTATTTGTCACCATCTTTTAGAACTTGTAATATTCAAAGGAAGTATAAATTGACAATTGTAGGTGGATTTTCAAGTGAAAAGATTTTTGATTTCAATAACCAAGCAGAGACCACCAAAAAGATACGATATGTTGATCTTCATGTCAATGAAATTAAAGTATTAGGTGGTTTAGCTATGACTAGTACATTACAAACAAGGGCAACATCAACCAATCCATCACTTCACAGCAAAAATAGTTCGGTTTCGGTCAATGGGTCAACCCATTCGGCGATAACAGGACAAGCTGCTACAACTACCAACACAAGCTCAGATCAACTAGAAAGACCACCCAAGTTACCTTCTAGATCAGTAGAAAGCCCTAAAACATCAACAAACTCGAGTGCTGATAGTCTACCATTACCTACATACGATGATGTAATGAGAGAATCAAGTTACCAAAATGATTCTGATCACCGACGTGCGAGAAGAAGATACCAGCAACATGAACAATATTATAACAATCTAGAGTAAAAGCAAGTAATCTTGAATTTATTGCTCAAGGATCTTGGATTCTCTATATCAGCATCCTATATTGTAAATATATCCATATGATTTTAAACGTTTTTTATGAAATATACTCAAAGCATATTAGCACCGAACAAAAGTCGTGTAATATACTCGTCCATGAATTTTCTGTAAATTTTTCCACAAATTTTCTGAACCAGTGAAAAATTGTCATCAGAGTTTGATTATTCTTCTATAAACTTAGACGATTTAATTCAATTTAAACCATCGAATTTCAAATCACTTGAATTAGAATAAGATGTCTTCGTTAGATAACACATCCAATTTCTTTTCTAGAAATAGAACATTAATTGCTATTGCCGCTGCTGTTGCCGGGATTTCAGCAGTTAGTGCCTTATACTTTTTAAATACACAACCTTCATTACCAGATGCTGGAGATAGTGATAACTCCAGTAAGAAGAAGAAAAAGAGTAAGAAGAAGTCAACGCCGCAAGAACCAAGTACTGAAACTACTACTGACAAAACCGACAAGATTTATCCAACAGGAAAAGATGGACTTCCAGATATCACCGATGAAATCATCTCTTCTTTATCCGCTGCAGACAAAGAAAAATGGGCTTTAGCATTAAAGGAAGATGGTAATGCTGAGTTCAAGGCCAAAAATTTCACTGCTGCAATTGCTTATTACACTGCTGCTTTAAAATTAAAGATTGACCCTGTCTTCTATTCCAATAGATCGGCTTGCTATGCTGCTTTAGACGATCACGAGAACGTTATCAAGGATACAACAGAAGCAATCAATTTGAAACCTGATTATACCAAGTGTGTTTTACGTCGTGCCACTTCCTACGAAATCGTGGAGAATTATACTGAAGCTATGTATGACTTAACAGCCTTGACTGTTTATGGTGGTTTTAGTAATAAATCTATCGAACAAGTATTGGAAAGAGTTTTGAAAAAACATTCAGTCAAGATTGTTGAGGAAAATATGAAGAACAGATCTTTTGATTTACCTTCTGCTTCTACTATTGGTTCATTCTTTGGTGCATTTGTCACTGAAACTAACCCAGAAGGTATTAGTGAGGAATCTACCGGTAATGATAAGTTATTGTTCGATGCAATTGCAAAGATCAACTTGAATACTCCAGAAGGTTATGATGAAGCTGATAAATTGATGTCCGAAGCTGTTGAAGGTTATAAAGTTGATACTTTAACTCCAGAATCCGAAGAAGCAGCCAAAGCTTCTATCGCATTGGAATATTCTGCTACTTTTACATTCTTAAAGAATGATCCATTAAAAGCTGCTGAAGAAATCAGAAAAGCTGTTGAATTGAAACCAAGAGCTAGAACATATGTCATCAGAGCTTTGATTAACGCGGACAGGGCTTCTTACGTTGAAGCATTATCTGATTTTGATACTGCTGTTAAATTAAGTCCAGAAGGTGGAGATGCTTACTACCACTTGGGTCAATTATTCTACTTAACAGGTGACTTGGCTAAAGCACAAGAAAACTTTGAAAAAGCTAAAAAATTTAACCCACAAAATGTTTATGCTTACGTTCAATCTGCTTGTATTACTTACAAAAATGGTGATATTAAAGAAGCTGAAGATAAATTTACTGAAGCTAAATTGAAATTCCCAACTCACCCAGAAATTCCTAATTACTATGGTGAAGTTTTATCCGATCGTGGTGAAACCCAATTAGCTTTAAAACAATTTGAAACTGCTGCTAGATTACAAAAAGCATTACCAAATTTCTCTGTTGGTCCTTTGCCTTTAATCAATCAAGCTTCTTTAATTTCAAGAGAAAGTTATGATAAACTTGATGTTGCAGAAGCTTTATTAATTGAAGCTTGTGAATTAGATCCAAAATCTGAATTAGCTAGAATCTCTTTAGCTCAATTAAAATTACAAAAGGAAGAAGTCGATGAAGCTATTAGATTATTTGAAGAATCTTCAATTTTGGCTAGAACTATTGAAGAAAAAGTTCAAGCAACATCCTTTGCTGAAGCTACTAAAATGCAAAAGAGAATAAAGAGTAACCCAATTTTATCAGAAAAGATTGCCGAAGTCATGAGACAATCCATGATGAGTGCTTAAATTGAGATGGAATAAGAAATGGGTCATAGTTCAATCTTATTTTAGTTGTTAATTAGAAATTTTGATCTTTTTGTTGTAATGGAATCAAAATTGATCATTTTATAACAAGAATGTGTTTTTAAAAATGACAATTTTATCATATGTAAATTGATAATGGTCATATTATTGTATATATTATATATTTTTGCAAGTCGTAAAAATCACATATTGAATCGCAGTTCTGAAATAAGAATTCTTAATGGTAAAGGGTTTGATACGATCAATTGTTGCAATTCCCAAGAAAACCTATAAGGATGAAAACACAAATATCAATTATGATATGAGTTATATCACCCCTCGAGTAATTGTCAGTGCTGGCCCGGTGAATCATTTGTTCAAAAAATGGTATCGGTATCCAGTAGATGATTTAGTAACGATTCTAAACTCTAATCATGACGACAACTGGCACATTTGGAATCTAAGAGGTGAGAAAATGGGATATTATCCTGAAGATGTGAAGGGGAAAGTATCCTATTATCCATTTCCTGATCACCAACCTCCTCCATTTGAACTATTGATTGTTATCATTGAGGAGATATATAATTTTTTGGCAGCCGATGTCCAAAATACTGCTTTAATACACTGTAAAGCAGGAAAAGGTAGATCCGGCACCATATGTTGTGCACTTTTGATGTTTTTAAGATTCAAAGAAGGTGAATGGATAACTGCTGACAAAACAAATATCTTTTATACTACTAAACGGTTAAGGGAAGGAACTGGTCTAGGGGTGTCCATTAAGTCTCAATTATTGTATTTAAAATACTGGGAGACCTATATCAATCTAAGTGATGAAGTGAAGCAACTGAAGAAGTTACTTGTTGGGTTTTCATCTAAATTTGATGTTGTTTTCCATGATATCGAAGTGGTAAATTTGATAGAATATCTACGAGTTGATGATAACCTTCATATTGAGCTTCAAGGGTATAGTCCAAGATATGGACATAACGACTGCACTAAAGGAGCTACCATTGACACACTTTGGGATCTGCATGAACATAATTTTGTTTTGATTGGCAACAGAGCTGTTTTCAAAGTAGCAAAGAGTTTCCAGCACTACAGAGATTTCAGATTGCATATCAACTCAACATTATATATATGGTTTAATGTCGTATTTTGCGATGAAAAGCCTTCTAAAACATTTAAATTCGAAGATATAGACGGATTTAAAGGTTCTAGCCAAAGAGGAGCTAAATTATTTGATCTGGTTACTATAAATTGGAGTGTATTAGATTGATAGAAATTATTTCCATTCGCGCAGTAGTAATCTATAGTCGATCTCTCAAAGCATGCAAGAAGAGACAATCCTGATAGATCGACTTGAGGATCAATTGATTGATAATCCAGATGCAGATACGAAGAAGGAGCTACATGATAGCTCGCTTGATGAAACTTTTCAGAAGAAGCTAAATGCTAAAGCTGAACAAATAGCTATAAAAGACTCTGAAGACGGTGATATTAACGGTGAAAAATCATCTAATGACCTCTCCTTTCTTGCAAGAAGAATGGAGTTAGATTATGTTTATACTGATTTTGGATCCTTAGAAAAAGAATTGAATGAGTGGTTTGTTCACTATGACTTTAAAATGTTGGAACTCACGAGCTTACCTGATATTTATAACGAGCATTTGGACAAATACAAACAGAAACACACTTTAACAGTCGGCCAGAATCCCGAGATCGAGTTCATTAAGAGTTGCATCGATGATTTATCATCACCATCATCCTCTATGTCCAACAGCCTAGAGTGCCTATTATATTTTGCTTTTGGAAAATTTGGTAAAGGTGATAAGATTTGTGAACAGATCAACAATATAAGAGATAAAACTCAAATACTCTATTCAATGAATTGTTTCCCTGTATTATGTGAGTTACTTAAACTGTACTTTTTAAAGATTGTTGAAAATGATGATCTTGATGTTTTTGATGATGTTGAAACATTGAAAAATTACTTCAGAACTTTGACGATATTGTACTTCATAATTAATTGTACATTAAAGGATAGTGATAACCCACAATTCCTCTCCATTAGAGAATATTTGGAGCGTACTGATCTATTGTCTGATATCGTATCTTTTATTGAACGTTGGAAAGTAAGTCCATCCTCCAACTACAGAGTAAGGAATTTGATATTACTTTTATGGAAGTTGATACTTCTTGAGTTTGGAAATTCAGAATTAATTGATTCATGTGATAAATTCTTGATTGACCATCATAACATACAGAATAAATGTAATGATGAAAATAAATTAGTATGTTCTCCTTTAGATTACTACACATTCAGAGAAGATTTATTGGATAAGTATCCATTATTTAATGAAGATGTAAATTTGAAATTAGATCCTTATGATTTTAAACAATTTGGTAAAACGCTTGATGAAATCAATGGCCAGCGAAGTCAATCTTCAAACAATTCGAGTACCTCATCCTTTGTAGACGAATTCAATAACTTCATGGCATTAAGTGGTCAATCTAGCTCTTTGTCTAATCATATTGCATACCCACGTCCAAATAAGTTTCATACTATACAAAGCCAGTTGCCAGCGCAGACACTTCACATTTCGACGCCGGTGCCGTCACCAACAAATACTCCATCAGATTTCATGTCTGGTGGAGGAAAAGTGAGAAAGCTGTATCAGGTAAATCAAAGCATGCCACTTATATATCCGATGGATGGTGGCATTGAAGTTCCATATGCCATAAAGGAAGCTGATGATATCCTCCAAAGGTCTGTGTATAATAGTTATTCGAATAAGCGGCTTTGGGAAGAGAGACAGAAGTTTATGACTCAAGAAAGAGGTTATTTGAACACATATGAACAACATAACAAAGATGAAATTGACGATCACTCCGAGTTCGATTATAATAAGGATGATCTTTTGAAGAAATATCCAAATAAACATGTGGAGATATCATCAATTATGAGAGTTGAAAAATTCTACAGTAGAAACCTAGACAAATTAGCAAATTTGGTAGAAGTCTTAGTAAACATTTTCAAAACCATGAAAATAGATGCCAGTCTAGACATGATTGAAAAGGAATTAAATGGAACAACCTGCTATTATGAAGGTGACAAAGAATCAAAGAAATCTGAGAAAAAGAAGCAGATTGATAAGATTCTTATTCAACAATTAGAAGTTATTAGGGCAAAAGAAATAACACTAAAAGCTAGTTCTCATATAATTTTACTTATGTTGAAATGGTTCAAAATCAACCATATTAGCAAGTATTATTACTTGACATGTATACTATTTGATCAACTGATCTGTACTGTCGCAGTTGATTTCTTAAGAGGCAGCTTCGATAATTTTAACATTCAGAAGCCCAAAAAAGACGATGAAAATGATTATGACCGACTTTTATACCAGAACCAATTAATGAATCCACCCATAAATCTACCACAATTTCAATTCTTCAATATTTGCACAGGAAACAATCCCTCGGCCACTAAAACAGAGCTAATTAATACCACCAAACTTGAGGATTTCCCCACAATTATAGACAATAACAATGTTAGCAAGACGATAATTGATAAGTATAATGAAAACTTTTGTTTTATCATGGTGAATATTGTCACAATATTGAATAAAGTACTACTTAAGAATTATACTCAAAGAATATTAACCTTTAATGAGTGTAAACCATCCGAAATCTTTAGAATGTTAGTGACTAACTTTGATAACAAATACCTAACAATTCCTATCTTGAAAATTGTAAAAAAAATGATTCCTTACCAAGGAAGAAAGTGGAAGTCATTCAATATGGGACTTATTTCTTTGATATATATGAGGTTGAAATTAAGTATGCGTGACAATTGGTTAAGTGGTAAAGATTTAGAGAATGATTTCAATAATTCTCTAGATCAAGAAATTAGTTTACGAGGGTTGTTGCAATTTTACAATATGAGAAAATATCCCGATAAAATGATGTCTTTGGGTTATGAAATATCAAAAGACTTTCAGAGTTTCCCATTAGATGAAGATTTCGATCATTTGTAGTATATTTCGAATCCGGACGTGCTATTACCAAATACTGAAAAAAGTGAGAAAAAATTCTTCATCGACAAATTGCTGCATTTAACTTAACAATTGAAAATGGTTAAATTAACTCAAATTGACGAAACCGAAGCTGCCAAATACCAAGAAAAGGCTGAAACCGTCTATAGTGGATCCGAAAGTGACAGTGACAGCGAAGTTGAAGATGATTTCGATTTTAATGAAACTTTATATGAAAGAGTTGTCGCATTGAAAGATATCATTCCTCCAAAGCAAAGAACTCAAATTTATGATGCTGCTGAAAATGCTAAACTCACATTCTCCAAAGCCTTATCGTTAGGTGGAAATGTTTTGTGGACCGTTACCTCTAGTGTCTTGTTATTGGGTGTTCCATTGTCTTTAGCTATCTTGTCCGAAACTCAACTCCAAGAAATGGAAAGAGAAATGTCATTACAAGAATCTGCTCAAAATGTTTTAACTGCTAATGATTCTGAAGAGAAGAAATAAATGATTTAAAGTCCCTTGTACATACGAGTAAATAGCTTTGTCTACTACGAATAAATATTTTCTATAAAGAATAATTTTCTGTTTGGATCTATAATAATAGTACTGACTAAGCTTTCTTATGCTTTATTGATAAAGCATAGATATCTAAATATGTAGTGATTTCATAGATAATTTCATTGATGAACATAGCATGAATTCCTAAAGTAGCCCCAAAGCCTAACCAAGTCAATGAATAGATTACATCGAATTTATCATATTTATAGACATTAACACATAAGAAAGTCAAGATAAATTGAAACAAAGGAATAAACATTGGGAATTGAATCATAGGAAACTGTTGGATTGTTAAATGTGCTAAAATTATTCTTCCAACAGAGAATGCAATTGTTAAACCAATGGAAAGGACCAAAGGTAAAGCAAATTGGTACATGAAATCAGGATAAACTGAAATAAGAACAATAATACTAATGTAGTAACAAAAGAATGGAAGCAAACCTTTGTAGGCTTCGACGATAATCTTAGTAGAATTCACTTTATTGCTTCTTTTATAAAACCTTGCAACATTAGTAAATGCTTGTTGGATATTAAAATATAAGGAACCAAGACCTAGAATTGAAGCAGCGGTTTTAACTTCAATATCGAAATTAAAAGAGTTGAAGTTGAAGGAGCAGATTTTGTAATCGAAAATATCAGCACCAAATATACCAGTCAATAAATAGACGGCGCAAATCATGAGAATACCTTCTACCGGGCCAGAAAATTGGGATAAGAATAATGTATGAGTGTGGTATTCTTCCCAAGTCGACATGTAGAAATTGGTAACAGAAGCAAATTGAGTTAAAAGGAACAATTTTCCATAACCAAATTTCAATACTGAACTAAAGACAATTGCACCCAAAGTAGTATTGATGGCATCAATCGAATGATCAAACAATTCGCCCAATGGTCCACTTTGACCAGTATTTCTAGCATGACATCCATCACAACCGTCAAAAGTTTGGTACATGAATAACCCAAATGCATAAAAGAAGTAACACCAAGATGGACTACTTTCATTCAAGTATGGATCATAGTAAAAGACACAAAGCAAGTTGGCCACCACAAACATTAAACCAAGTAAAGTGATCACATTAGGTGCCATAGTATTAGGAAATATTTGAACAAAATAATTCCACCATCTTTTTAAGATCATTTTCGAGATCAATGAATGATCTTCAGAAGAATACTTGTATAGCTTCAAGTTAGATAACTTATCATGTGGAATAAAGTAGCCCATATTAAGGTTATACTGTTAGAAATCAGTCAGTCTAAAAACAAGAATTAATTCAACAATGAAGTTTAACGGATATTAAAATAACACTGAAAAATTAATTAGCAATCGCGAGGTGGTTGTTAATTGGCAGTTACATGAAGATGATTAATGAAACATCATTTTTTATTACTTTGTTAGAGATGTACAATATTTCAATTATGGGTCTCCTTTGACATTATCTGTAATCAATATATATTCCCAATTCAGAAATAAAATTAAGAGTTGGGGCTGAGTAGGTCCTAATACAGTGATGATTAATTATAAATTAATGATCTAGAAGCTAAAGCCTCACGCTCATTAAAAAAAACCGAAACTATAGCCGATTAACGCCCGATAAACTACTGAGAATTAACGATGAAGGAGATTAGGACTCACTATTGACCTATTTCCCTTTAACATCAATCAAATCTTATTCAATGCCAATTGGTTTATGACTTAACAATTGACAAGAATAAAAGAGGAGGTTTATTCAATACAGGAATGGCAAGACATTTTCTGCTAAAGAATAAGGATCGAGAAGATTACATTACATGTTGTGTTTAATAAATCCTAAAATATGCTTGGTTAGGACTCTGTAAATGGCCAAAATATTGCCGGTTTACTACTTAATTATGCCCGCAGTTAAAATATAACCGGCTGATGTGCGTGACGGACCTTTACAATACGAGTGACAAGGTTTACTACTACGAACCTGTATACGGCAGATATCAAATATTACGTAACCAATGATAGGATTTTCAGTATTTTAACTCGAATATAAAAACACCAAGAATTTCCCTGTAAGCAATATTGATCAATTATTATCCAAAAGAAAAAATGATGGAAGAAAGTAGTGAAGACTTCAAACAAACAATTACCAAAGAACCAGAACATGTTAGACCAGAAATGGTTACAAAGAATTTTGCTAAGAGCTATTCAATTCCAGAACCAAACAGTTATCAAAAATTTATTACCAGTATGGGTAAATTGTTTGGTGGATGTGGTGTTTTTTGTTGTTTATGTTCCAATCCTTATAAAGAGGTTCAACAAGGTGAAGTTGGTTTAGTGCAAACATTTGGTGCATTATCAAGAACTGTTGAACCTGGTTTATCGTATGTTAATACTTGGTCTGAAAAATTGACAAGAGTTTCAATTAAGATTAATATTGCAGATATTCCAGCCCAAAGGTGTTTCACTCGTGATAATGTTAGTGTTGTCATTACTTCAGTTGTTTACTATAACATCATTGATCCTCAAAAGGCTATTTATTCTATTTCTGACATCCATGCTGCTATTGTTGAAAGAACTCAAACAACTTTAAGAGATGTTATTGGTAACAGAGTTTTACAAGATGTTGTTGAAAAGAGAGAAGAAATTGCAGATGCTATCGAATCTATTATTTCTAAGACAGCCTTTGATTGGGGTGTCAATATTGAAAGTATTTTAATTAAAGATTTGAATTTACCTGATAAAGTTCAAGCTTCATTATCTATGGCAGCTGAGGCCAAGAGAATTGGTGAAGGTAAAATTATCAATGCTAAAGCTGAAGTTGAATCAGCTAAATTAATGAGAAAAGCTGCCGATATTTTAGCTTCTAAACCTGCTATGCAAATTAGGTATTTGGATGCAATGCAAAATATGGCTAAATCTCCTGGAACCAGAGTTATCTTTATGCCTTCTGCCCAAGAAATTGAAAGAATGGCAACCTCCAATGTCGCTGAAAATTACGGACCTAAATCTACTAAGGATGAAGCCGATTCAGAAGCTTTATCTCCAGCTCCAACTGGTTTGGATAACAAACAGATACAAGATACTGTTGCTTTACAAGAAGCTTTAAAGTAAGAAATTTCCCATAGGTTTTAATTGAATGAGATTTTTGATTTATTTCTTTATGACTTTTTTATCCGTTGATTATATCTTTGTTTATACAACTCAATATCGTGTGCACTTAATTTACTTTTAATATAGGCCTGTAATTTCTCATAATTTACACCATATTTTTCTGCAATTTGCTTATTACTTAATGAATAGCTACTAGAAGCATTTGTACTTGTAGTAGGTAGTACTTTTTTATCGGATTCGTTATCCACATTTACGTTATCTCTTTCCAGTTGAAGATTGGTTGTATCAAATACAAATAAGGCATTCGAATCTTTGATGAGTTCTTCCTTTTCTTGTCGTTTAACCCTTTCTTTCTCTTCATCTCTTAATCTTTTGGCTTCAAGTAGATTTCCTATGTATTTCAGTTGCTTGGTATTTGTTACATGCTTAATAGATTCTTGTTCATCAATGTCTATATGAAAACTGGGGCTTGATTCTTCTTTAGTTTCCTTTTTTTGAGAAACCATTAGCCTCTTTATTCTAGTATGTTCATCTTCAGAGTCATCAGAGTCCTCCTCTAGAACTGCATTACGCCTTTTTGGCTTATTATTGTTTGTCTCCTTCTTTGGTTTGAAACTAAACATGCTACTAAGATTGAGATTTCTCACGAATTTATTCTAAATCGACAACTGATATCTTTCCCTATTGAAAATACTCTGACTTTTTGAATTTAAGAAACAGAAACACTCCAATCCAGTATAATTGAAACACTTAAAAATAGAGATAATCATCGATTTGAAGGAATATGGACAATCGTGGGTTTGAATGGTTAAATGTGCCATCCCAAGGATCCCGAATAAGTTCCGCTGATAATAGCAGATCCACTTCTCCTGCACCAAATGTATCCTTTACTAATATGGGCAATTCGGATTCAACATTAGTGTCTAATGGTAATAGAGGTAATGATTCTGGTCTTCGTTATAATGATACACTGGCAGATGATATACTATATTCTCATTCGAATAGATTTCAGCAAAATTCAACAATTGATGATAATGAGCTGTCAATTCCACTATCTTTAACAACTCATGATTTAACTTTACCCGAGTCTCGAACATATATTCGATGGTATAGTGATATATTGGCTAGGACTAATTCCAGAACAATTACCATAAGCGATGTTTTCAACTTTTTGAATAATTTCAATTTGAATGACCAATTGAAGGAAAATATAACTAAATTATACAGCAAAACTATGCATTCCATTAATATTGGTGAGTTCTTTGCGTTGCTTCGAATCATTTCACATTGTCTAAATGGGCATCCTTTTAGTCGAAGATTAATTAAAATGAGTGGTCCCATTCCAACTCCACCGTCTATTTTGAGGAAAAAGAGACTAAATGATGAAGGCGAAGATGATGCAGAAGAACAGAATGAACCACTGAAGGTAGAGGAAGAGCCCAAAAAACCTCTAGATCTTGATAGCTTCACTCAATTCATGCTTACTGGTGAAAGACCTGATGACAAACCAACAAAGAGGAAGAAAAAATTAAAATCAGTGAAATTTTCTGATCAAATAGTAACAGGTGTCCAAGAGGTAAACGATCACTCCATCTCACCGGTGGCTTCACCATCAAATGAACTTGATCTTTCATTACCAATGGATCAGCTTCTTAACAGAATCAATGGATTAAATACCAGCGAGATTCAACAGAATCGTGATGCTGAAGAACAGCAAGTTTTACAAGACATGGGACCACAACTTAACCACTTCCAGAACTTACACAGTGTAGATACAGCATCTATTGGGGGTGTTCCAGCATCAATTCATTTAAATGAAAGCAAAAATTCAAGTTCAGAGCAACTTCTCAAACCAAATATGACAGGACCTGCCCAAATGTCTCAATACCTCCAATACCAGCAACAGCAGCAACAGCAGGGGCAACAGCCTGCAAATATTCAAGAGGAAGCACATAATAATTACGCTCCATTAAAACCCAACAGGACAGGACCGTATGATATGGTTAGAATGTTCTCGCCCAATAATCAAACGCAGCCTGATTCACCAGGGAACAATGATAGTTACGTTACAGAAGCACCAAAGGTGCCTCCTAAGATTTCCCTTCAATCATTCACTGACCAAATGACGGGTAGTACTGCAATGAATACAGCTGCGAATGCTAGAGTAATTTCGTCTCCCCCTTTAGAGAGACCTTTACCAGCTCCCCCTGCTCCGCTGTCAAGAAGAACCAGATCATTGTCCTCGCCCACACCCCCACCCCCACCTGCATCAAGACTTTCACCTAATATTAATGGTGGCAGGGCAGTTCCACCACCACCACCACCTTCTAGAAGAAGAGGAGTTTCGGCATCCTTTTCACCGTCTCCTCATTCCACTCCACAACCGTCTTTACCTCCATCTATTGGAACTACTCTACAAACACCCAATCCTCAACTATTCATGCCAGAGTCATCCCAAACTGATCACACTACTGACGTACAAAACAACTACAATAGCAATAATCCATATTCGCTGAATAATGATAGTACAGCTAATATATTAGATGATTTGAAACAACTACAAGCAGAAGTAGATCGGATTAGGGACATGACTGGTGGATTCTAATTTGTTACATTTATGATGTATAGATTTATAAAATAAAACGTCAGATCATGCAAGTACTCTTTAAAACTGTGAATAATCGTCTGATGGTTTAAGTGAAGCGCTTCAGTGAAATCTTAGAAGTACCTCTTTGGAATTATTGTTAGGAGATAAGTCTCAGATCATTATTCAGATTGTTTCTTTGTTGATGTATATATGAAATACATTGGATAGATAGTAGATGTATGTCATATTTGTGAAGGATCAAAACAAAAAGAAACAACACCCATTCAAAGACAAATTAGCTCCACTAGCTCAGTTGGCAGAGCGTCAGTCTCATAGGAATTTTCTTGTGCTATCTGAAGGTCGACAGTTCGAACCTGCCGTGGAGCACTTTTTTTTTTTCTGCTCTGGTTTTGGGCCTCATTTATTGTTTACAACGCGAAACAAAATTCTTTAAGGTATAGTTTACACATAAATATCGTTTACATACGGAGGTTTGTCTTTTTTATAGGAGATCTTCAAATTCTTATTTCATTCCAATATTAATACCAAAAATTATCAATTATTTTCTGGTATAGTTTCACATCAAGTCCTTCTTTTTTGTCTGTATATTTCTCACTTCCTGTATTCAATAGTGGATTAATTTGTTTGTTGATTAATATTAGTTTAATGTCCCCAGGAAGTCAATGATACCAAATAGTGAAGCAAACTTGGCACGCAACCTGCCCAGTGGCAGGAAACATTATATGGAAGATGATCAAACATTTTTACCTCCAGCATTAAGTTCATACAGCATTGCATTACTAAATGAAAAATCGTCAATGAGTGATAATCATAATCAAACTAAATCCAAAGTTACAGGAATATATGACTTGGATTTTCCTGGGAATTCTTCCAATACCAAGCTTAAAAGAAAGTTATATAAACACTTTTCTCAAGTAAGTGAAAACAGTGTAAATGAACAAAGTAATAATCATCAAGATATGAAAAGTGTACCGAAGGATAATTCTGAACCTAATGACGTTTCAAAGAATAGTACCATACATAGCTACAGAGGTATATCGGCAGCTGACATTGAGAATCACAGTCATAGCTCACATTATAGTACTCCTATTAAAAGCATTATGGATAATGCGATGTTATCAAATAACTCGTTTCATCAAAGTGAAAATTGGCCAATAACTTCAAAAGAGACGCCTATAGGGCCCAATAAGGAGGAAATTCCTGCCTCTCATAGTGACAATAATGATTCCAAAGAGCACGTTATGCCTCCTGTGAAGAGAATAAAAGGAGCAAAGCGATACGGAAGACTTTTGAGTCAAAATTCTAGACGTGTTTTCAGCGAACCAATACCCAATACAAAAGCAGTGCAAGGACAAGCCATAACTAAAGAATTAGAGTTTGACTTGGGTTTTGCCAATAAGGAAAAAGAAATGGAGCTACGAAAAAGAATTGAAGAACAAAAGAAAATCAATGAACAACAGAATGTTGAAAAGCGTAATCTTTTGACAGACTTGCCAATTTCAAATTACCAGAAAGAAACAAACCACAAATCAAACCATGAAAATGATATCAACTTTAAAGACAACGACAAATATGATAGCATCCCTAATTTAAGAAGTTTAAGGGAACCATTGAAAGAGGTCCCTACCAATAATTTTGCATTCAGGAAACCAAAAACGCCTAAATTACTTCCGCTCGATACATTACCCTCTAAATCACAGAATTTAGGGCCTAATGGTGCTCCTAAAATCATACCAGAATCTTTGAAAAGTGACAATAGACCTGAGCATCAAATTACTAACAGTAATAAGCAACACCGCATAGAAACCAGATCACAGGCTGATAATGACAATATATTCCCAAAAGATCTTCCAATAGCAGTACAAAATTCCATTTCAGCTAGAAAACTGGATCATCATAAAGAAGAGAGTACGCCAAGGAAGAAAATGATTGTAATCAATAATATCCAATATGAGAAGTTGGAATTGGTTGGTAGAGGTGGCACGTCAAAAGTTTATAAGGTGAAATGTGTCAACGATAATCATTTGTATGCTATTAAAAAAGTAGTTTTTGATCAATTTGATCAAGTTTGTATTAAAGGTTTCAAAGGAGAAATAGACTTGTTATCAAAGCTTAAAGGCAATACGCGTGTGGTACAACTAATCGATTATGCCATTGGTGAAGGGTCATTATATCTTATAATGGAGTGTGGTGAAATAGATTTGTCACATGTATTACACAACAAGCTATCGAAATGTAATGAATTGGACTTAAACTTTGTTAGGTTTTATGCCATTGAAATGTTTAAATGTGTTCAAACTGTACATGATGCTGAAATAGTTCATAGTGATTTGAAGCCTGCTAATTTCTTATTTGTAAGAGGTATTTTAAAGATCATTGATTTTGGGATAGCAAATGCCGTGCCTGAGCATACTGCAAATGTTTACCGGGATTCACAAATTGGTACACCAAATTACATGGCTCCCGAAGCAATAATTGATGTGAATGATTCACTACTGCCTGTTAAAAATGATTCAGATCGTCTGCATACTTGGAAGGTAGGAAAACCTTCAGATGTTTGGTCATGTGGCTGTATAATCTATCAAATGATATATGGAAAACCACCATACGGAAAATATCAAGGGAATCAACGTATAATGGCCATTATTAATCCCCAAGTAAAAATTCAATTCCCAACAAAGGGACTAGGTGGCGTCAAAGTACCCACAAGTGCTATTGAACTAATGCAAAATTGCCTTTCCAGATTTCCTGGTGAAAGATGGACCGTCATGCAATGTTTGAATAGTGATTTTTTGAAGCCAAAAGTTGTAAGTGAAAGTTTTGTTAGAGATTTAGTACATCTGGCGGTGAACTTTGGATATAACAATAGAGTAAACGGCACTGGCATCATTACATCTGATGTCTATGATAAGCTCGTTGATACGGTATTAAAACAGATTGATGAATTGAACTTCAGTTAATAGAATAAGTAGAGTAATGACAATTAATAATAGATCATAAGTATAACATTTTATATTGTTTAGATGTACTTTTCTTAAATGAATTTCTTAGTTATCGACGTGGACCAAGTTTCTCAAGAATCGATGGACCTTGTTCTTCCCATTCACTCTTACTGACCCATAAATGATCTTTATCGGCCATTATATTTGCTAACACAGCACCACCGATGAAAACCATATGTCTTCTTCTTGGAGGATCTTCAATTTTGACTTTAAATTTATCCAATCTAGTTGCATCTCCATTTAAGACTCTAGTGAGCCATAACTGTTTCAATTCTTTTTCTAAACGAGAAGGTAATCCAGGATACATGGAAGAACCACCTGATAATACAATTGCCTTAAATAAACTTGATCTAACATCAACTTCAGCAGATTGAATAGTGTTAAATAATGTTTCACCCACACCAGGTTGTTCGACATCAACCAAATGAGGTTGGAATAAACATTCTGGAGCTTCGAATCTTTCTTGGCCAACTTTAATCACTCTACCATCGGGTAATTCATATGATTCCACTAATGCAGTAGTTTCTTGTGCTAATTTTGTATCTAATTGTAAATCGTATGAGACGTAACACAATTTTTCTTTGATTTGACGAACAGTTTCAAAATCAGCAGTTCTATTAAAAGCATAACCACGACGTAACAACAAGTTAATTAAATTTCTAGTAACGTCTCTACCAGCTACGTCTAATCTCTTTGTTAAGTGATTCAACACAACAGATTCATAAACTGGAACAATATGGGTCACACCATCACCAGAATCTACAACAACACCAGAGGATAAACCTTGAGCATATAATGCTAAAACTGCTTGAATTGCGACGTAAACTCCTCCAAAATTATATTTTTCAAACATAACTTGGCACATTGTTTCTCTATTTTTTAATGGATTCATTGGTGGTTCTGTTAATAAAACTTTTTTTCCGTTGGTATCCAACTTCATTCTTTCATAAAAAGCATAATCCCATAAATGTTCCATATCCTCCCAATTCTTGATAATACCATTTTCCATTGGATAACTAATTTGTAATAGTGACCTTACCTCACTAGCCTCGCTACCACACATAATATCTTTAATTGTTACATTATCCGGAACAAGCGTGTTTCTCTCCTCGGCTCTTAATATTGGTCTTCCAACAATAGAAGGAAATGTATGATCTGGGAAATTGGTACCAGCTCTTCCAATTTTAACAAATCCAGTACCTTGATCAAGAACTTAAAATGTGTTAGTAAATGACGGTTTAATTAAGTACCAATAAGCAAATACTGGCAATTTATTGGATAGACGATACATACCTATTGGTGTTTCGGCCATTCTATAAGATTTATAAATGTCAATGGATTGATTCTTGGAAAACTCTTTATCCTCCTTATCACTGTCTGAAGTCGAAGTTACTGCCAGTAAATGATGGTATCCTAGGAGTGCGACTTTCTTTCCAAAGTACACGACCTTGATTTTTACAGTTCACTAAATGTATCAATTGATATTCTACATTAAAATATTATACAAATGCAAAAGATTAAGGCAACTTTTCTGCAAAAGTCAAATAAGAAGTATGTGATTTAATTTCACTTTCAAGTCTAGTGACATTTGTCCAGTTATAATTTTCATCTCCTTCTCTGATTCTTTCTCCTTTACCAAATGGATTATATCCTTTACCAAGATTTTGAAATTTAATGTTATTATTACCTTGATCTTCGTTGATTCTTTTATCGCCTACTTCAGCATTTTGTTGCAACTTCACAGCTTTTCTAGCCTCAATACCTTGAGAACGTCTAGATTGTATGTCTTTCAATCTGGCTATTACATCATTAACATCTCTTTTCATATCTTTCCTGGCTTCCCATTTTCTTCCTGCCACCTCCACAAGCTCTATATTTATCCATCCATTTTCTTGTAAGGCTTCAATGGTTTTTTCAACTTGTTCAATACATGGTGAGAAACAGCATACACCAGATTTACTTTCTTTAGAGATTACTTTATCCAAATGGGCAATAGCTGTCCAAGGAGATGGTAAATCAAGAAATATAGCAGTTGCTGAAATTCCATTTGAAGTTTGAAAATTATTAGGAATATCTGATATTTCAAACCCATCTTGACAAACATCTCTATGAGTTATAAAGGTATTTTGATCCAAACCATGGGCCAGAAGTTCGGATTTGGCTTCAATAAATCTAGGTTCATGGAATTCATATGTAAAAACTCTTCCTTGTAATCCTACGGTTCTTGCAAATGAATGAGTAAAAGAAGCCGAACCAGTACCTGCTTCAATAATTCTGCTTCCACTAATAACATTCAATCTTTGCATAATATAAGATGAGTCATGTGTATACACAATTTGAGTTCTATGTGGAAGTGATAATGTCCATAATTCCGGTGTTGGATGTAACAAATGTACAAAACCATAACCTTTTGCACCAGCCACTTGCTCTCCAAATCTCCTTCCAATCATATCATCATGCTTAAAGTGACCGTACCTTGTGTTTAATATTTTACCTTCAGTCACTACAATAGGTTTGGTATCAGCCCTACTAATAAATGCTAATACCAAATCCCCTTCTTCTATGATATCCTTATAATGATAGAATGACATTACCTGTTTGAAAAATTGATGAGATGCGTTCAATCATATCTTAGTCGTGGATTATCATATATACCTCAAAAAAATTCTCAACATTATAAACTAACCTAACAATGTCAACAAATTCCCAAGGAACGTCATCGAACGGTTCTAATGTGGAAGACTTATATTTGGAATCGTATGCTTTCACAACAGCTGCTGCTTTAGTAGGGTCAGTTGATCGAAAGATATTTGTTTTATTAAGAGATGGTAGAAACCTTTTTGGTGTTTTAAGAACCTTTGACCAATTTGCTAATTTAGTATTACAAGACACTTTGGAAAGAATTTATTTAGGTAATGAAGGTTCTACCGATTTTGAAAAACCAGAAAGGTTTGGTGAAGCCTACAGAGGTGTTTTTATGATAAGAGGTGAAAATGTTGTTATGATGGGAGCTGTTGATATTGACCATGAAGATGAACATTTGACACATTTGAAACAAATTCCTTTTGAAGATGCTGAAAAAGAATTAAAACATATTCATAAACAACGGGTAAAGGAAGAAAAGGACAAAACTAAAAAATTATTGAAAAAAGGGCTTATCAATGATTTTGTAAAATCAGATTTATATTAAGATTCAATTTACTTCAAGTCAAGTCAATTTAATGAATTAATGTCTGAAACTTTGTACACAATAATTGCTAGTCATGGGTCTCTTAGTGCACGATATTTTTTTTTTTTTTTTAGATATTTAAATCTTATAGTTTTCAATTCTTTAAATACAAACTATAATTTGGCAAGGTTGTTACGATTATTTTCCTGAACTTGAAAATATCTTTCAATATTTGATAACTTCTTAGCAAAATCCCTACCATATTGACTAAGATGGGCTTCATCTGGACCATCAGCTATTCTTAAAGTTCTAGCATGTGCATACATGGTAGCTAATGGTGTATCTTGAGAGACACCTTCAGCCCCATACATTTGAATAGCCCAATCTAATACCTTCAATATAGTTCTTGGGGTTTCAATTTTAGCCATAGCAATATCAGACTTGGCAGATTTGGCATTAGAGATATCTATTTTGTAAGCAGCATTAAGTACTAAAAGTTTACATCTTTCAATACTAATTTTATGCTCTGCAAGGCTATTAAGAAAAGATTCCCGTTTACTCATGAGTTTTCCAAAAATTTCTCTAGTATTACCTCTCTTTGCTGAAAGCATTAAAGCATACTCTCCTGACCCAATTAACCTCATACAATGGTGGATTCTTCCTGGTCCCAAACGAGATTGGATAATTTCAAATCCCCTTCCTGGAGCTGCAAGAATAGCATTCGGCATTTCCAGGGCACTTACTTCATAGTTTTTGAATTCAACTTCACAGTGCCCATGCGGAGCATCATCATATCCAAAAACAGAAAGTGGCCTCTTAACTTGGGCCTTCCCGCTAGCTATTGCCTTTTTAGCATCTATTACTAAAACGCTATGGTTCTTGAATGGATGACCACTATCTTCAGTCCGGCACATTACCAACCATACTTTACATCTTGGATCACCTGCTCCTGATGCAAACCATTTAACACCATTCAAAACATAATTTCCATCTGAATTTTTTGTGGCAGAACAAGAGATATTCAATGCATTGGAAGATGAAGTGCCCTTTTCTGTCATAAGAAAAGCTGATCTAATTTCTCCTTCCAACAAAGGTTTTAACCACGTCTCTTTCTGATATTTGTTACCAAATTTTGCCAAAATTTCCATATTTCCAGTGTCTGGGGCATTGGTATTTGTAGCTTCAGGTGCAATGAATGAACGTCCTAAATATTGAGCCATCAACCCATATTCTAAATTAGTATATCCCAGACCTTCCGCATAGTGCTTGGAAAGGAACATGTTCCATAGTCCTAATTCTTTAGCTTTAGACTTGAGCTTTTCAGTAATCGCTGGAGTTGATTTCCATCTTAAATCAGGTTCCTTTTTGATTTGTTCAAAATAAATTTGATCCGCAGGAAGACAATATTGGTCTACGAAATCTTTACATTTTTGAATGGATTCAAGACCTCTAGGACTTATTTTCTCTAAAAATATGGCAGGTATATCTTCTGTAACTGACATTTTTTGGGTAGAGATTACAATGGGAAAATGTTAATTTATATACTTTTAACCCCACAAAAAAGGTCCGAGGACACGAAAGTTGGATTGGTTTTATCACGTGAACATCGAACACTACACATTTATTCTTGAAATATCATCTTACTTTACTGTAGGTTGGTATTCCTTGTAGTTTATTAGGTGAATGACTTGAATTATCATTACATAGCACTTGTATATTTACCAAATAATCATTCACTATTTTGGTAACCACACATCAAAAAATCTCGAAAATCCAATTTGAACTGCTGCTAGTGCGACTTGAGTTCAAATTTGCCTTCCAGACTATCAAGATCATGGAATACGAATCTGACATACCTCAAATCCCGGATTACAAGTTATCTGAAAAGCAGTTCCACTTATCCTTAGCGAATGATAATAGCAGTCGCTCGGCCATATTTGAAGAATTGACTGCTTCCATAAAAGAAAATGACTTAGCGCCTTACTATTTATATTTACATGAAGAATATGAAGACTTCCCATTTGATGAAGAAATATATAAGTCTATGGCAGCCAATAATGAAAAAGTTATCAAAGATTTGGTGGAAAAAGTCACAGAAGCTGAAGAAGATGAAGAAACAGAATTAGATGTAGTACAAACCAATCTTAAATTAGCTGACTACTATACCAAAATTATAGATAGAAAAAATGCTACTGACAGCTTGAACAAAACTTTAAATTTAACCTCCAATACCGGATCTAAGATCGATATTTTGTTAACGTTGACTAGAATTCAATTTTTTTTTAATGATTTTGTTGAAGCTTCCAAATATTTGGAACAGGCCAAAGGATTAAGTGATAAAGGTGGTGATTGGGAACGTCGTAATAGGTTCAAAACTTATAATGGTATTTATTTGATGGCCACTAGAAATTTCCAAGATGCATCTAGTCTATTAATTGATTCATTGGCTACATTTACCTCATCAGAGGTGTGTAGTTATGAACAAATTGCACAATATTCCATTGTAACAGGTATATTAACTTTAAGCAGAACTGATTTGAAATCTAAGATCATTGATTCTCCAGAGATCTTATCTATTTACTCATCTGCCAAACATTTGGAACCTTTAATTAACTTAACGAATTCCTTATACACATGTCAATATAATTACTTATTTGAATACCTTTTAGAAACAAATGAAAAATTGTTAATGCCTAATAAGTATTTAGCACAGCATTCAAAATATTTTGCAAGAGAATTAAGATGCCAAGCTTACGCTCAACTTTTAGAAAGTTACAAGTCATTATCCTTGAAATCTATGGCTTTAAGTTTCAATATTTCGGAAGAGTTTCTCGATAATGACTTATGTAAATTCATTCCAAATAAGAAATTGAATTGTACTATCGATAAAGTGAATGGAATTATTGAAACAAATAGACCAGATAACAAGGATAATCAATACCACTTACTTCTTAAACAAGGTGATAATTTATTGACTAAATTGCAAAAATACGGCGCAGCTGTCAAATTGAGTGGTGCAGAGAAGGTAAACTAGAAAATATACAAGCCTTCTTTGTCTTCCTACTTACCCCCCTCACCATTTGTTCTTTTTTGAGATAAAAGAACTTTAAATAGGAACCTGGTGTTAATCAAATATAAAACTTTTTTCTGACTAAGCATAATCACCAATTTATAGCATAAATTGGCTGTGTCTCGGCTTTATCATTATGAACCATGTTTGGCAATAAAAAAACTTAAAATATCGGTAGAACAAAAGCGATCCCATTCAAATTCTAGCCAAATACAATAGTCTCTTAGACACCTCTTCTTAGCATATCCAAAATTCAAATCTTAAAGCAGTAACCTAATAAGCATCACATTATAATAATTTTATGCAAAAGTCTGACCGTTTTCAGCAATACACCCTCAGCTGCAGGAAATCTAAGAATAAAAAAAAACAAGAAATTTTTAGCTATGAAATATATAAATAGTATAAATCGTCAATTCTGAATATTAGTTTGCTTTATAAACGATGAAAACTTCAAATTTACTTAAGTGCTTAGTATTTAGTGCCAATGTATTATCAGGACCTGTTGAAAATGAACAAAAACACAACTATTTCAAGCTCGATTTTGATATTCACAGAGGAAACCATGTTTCCGATATGGGTAAAGGTAAAAAGGCTGAGTTGGTGAAAAGAGATTCCTTTGAGATGACATTGGAAAATGCTCAGACATTCTACTTAACTGAGTTAGAAATAGGGTCGAATAAGAACAAAGTTGAAGTGTTGGTGGATACTGGTTCTTCTGACTTGTGGGTTATGTCGCATAACGTGAATTGTCATACAGTTAGTAGTAGTTCTAAGAAAAGATCTATAAATGTGGGAGACATGTTAATCCTGCCACATGTTGATGTCTCTGGTGATGCTGGTTCTAATTCTGTAAAAAACCTTACAGCTACCAAATCTACGAATATACATGAAGAACATCAAATACAAGGTAAAGATTTTGGTGATGATATTTTGAGCTTCATTGGAATCAATACCGATACTCCAAGCTCAGGTGGTTCTGGTTCTGGTTCTGGCTCTGGTAGCTCTGATTCTGATAGTTCTGGTTCTGGTTCTGGTTCAAATACTTGTACCACTCATGGATCATTTAGCACCGGTGAGTCGGATACTTTCAATAGAAATACATCTGCACCAGCGTTCTCCATTCAATATGCTGATGGATCCAGCGCAAAAGGAATTTGGGGTTATGATGATGTGACTATCCATAATGTGACTGTTAATGATCTTTCTTTTGCAGTAGCTAATGATACTTCATCTGATATTGGTGTTTTAGGTATCGGTTTACCAGGTTTAGAAGTTACTTACTCTCAGGGGAATATCAATAGCTACCAATATGAGAATCTTCCTATAAAAATGAAGAATCAAGGTATTATTGGTAAGGCTGCTTATTCCGTCTATCTTGGTAGCAGTGATGATGATACTGGTACAATTCTCTTTGGTGCAGTGGACCATGCTAAGTATTCTGGAACTTTGAAAACTGTCCCTATTGTAAATACTTTAGAAGGTTCCAATTATGATCAAGCTATTAGACTTGAGGTAAATGTGAATACCATTCATATATCTGAAGGAAGTGAAACTGCTAGTATCACTGATAATGGATATGCAGCTTTACTTGATACTGGATCCACATTATCTTATTTCCCAGATTCACTATTGTCCAGTCTTGGTTCTTCTTTAGGACTCAGTTATTCCCTGAGTATTGGAGCCTATGAAATTAGTTGTAATACCGGAGATGCAGTAAAATTATCATTTAATTTTAGTGGAGCTAACATTACAGTACCTCTAGATGACTTTGTTATTAGAGCAAGTACTAGTACTTGTATCCTTGGGATTTTACCTCAAGGAGGATCCGATTACATGCTTTTAGGTGATAATTTTTTAAGAAGTGCTTATGTTGTATTTGATCTCGAAGATTATACAATTTCGTTAGCACAGGCAAACTATTCAGATAAGGAAGACATTGAAGAAATCTCCTCATCTATTCCAGATGCAGAAGTAATTTCTACAGCCCAAACTGCCGCTTTCACTGGTGGCTCAGAAAGCACTGATGATAGTGGATCTTTTGATCTTGAAGATAATGATGATAACGCAGGTTACACAGTTTATCCTACACTCTTTATGATCTTTACTTCCCTTGCTGTCCTTGCAGCATTTTAATGATTCTTCAAAGCTTTTTTTTACGAATACCCCAAAAATTGATACGTTATATGATGGATTTTAGATTAGTTCAATAAAATAATATATATGTAATTAAAATAACTTCATATTTGTATAGAGAGAAAAGCATCTTCCAGAAAAAACGAGTTAACTTCAAGTTTGAAATCTAATCCACTGCGAAAAATCTTAATAATCCAATTAGTTTTAAGTTCTGTTTAGATCACGATTTATAAGATTAACGTGCTGAAATCTCTGAGAAGTTTTGCAAGTTAACATTTCAAGTGTGTTTAAATGGAAGAGTGCGTCAGTTTCTTGTTTTATAACTAAATACTTGTACTAATATGTTTAGAAATAACAATAATAGTGATCTGTCATCCCTGGGACAATCCAGATCGGAGATTGTAAATGACCTTGGAGGATCACAAAATGATGGTACCAATATCCCGTCGGCTTCAGAAAATGTAGAAGGAGCATCCGATGCCACTGGTGGGTCGGGAGAATCTCGTCAAGGAATAAATAGAACAGAGACCAATCAATCATCCACAAATGATCAAACAAATGACAGTAACAATCGATATAGTTTTGATTCTACTTTTCTGACAGCCTTAACTGCCTTATTCCAGAGACAAGCTGCTGCTGCTGCCGCTGCATCCGCTTCTGCCTCTGCTTCTAATAATGCTGCTTCAACTGGTAATTCTAATGCTAATCCTGGCCCTGAATCGAATACGACAAATACAAGGTCTCAGACACAATCACAATCGCAACCACAATCTGGATTGAATGGCTTAATTGATGATGCCGCTGACTCCGGAGCCATTGTGATTACAATTAACTACGTCTTTTCAGATGAAAATAATCCTTCAAATCCAAATAGATCAGGATCCCTCGTTCTAACATTACCAAATAACCCAAATAATAGGAATCCCAGAATGCTTGATGAATTTATCAGGTTGGCAACCCAAATTGCTTATTCAGCAATTGTCAATGGTATGCAACCTGAAAAAAGGGGAATAACTGTGGAAAAGTTCAAATCTTTCCCTGTTGTCGCCACTGCAGAACTTGATCAAACAGAATGTTCTATTTGTCTAGAGGAATTTGAAAACCAGGATTTAAAACGATCATCAAACCTTGATGTTGAAAATGATATACCAAACACTAAAAGACGAAAACTTAATGACAATTCGAGCTCGGGGGTAGCAGTGGATGAACCTCCCGTGAGCAATTCAAACGGATCTGAAGTAACTGTTCAATTGTTAAAAGATTCCACCATCAAATTCCCCCATTTTGCAGTAAAACTACCTTGTAATCATATTTTCGGTCAATCATGTCTAGCGGAATGGTTAAAATCAAATATGACCTGTCCTTTGTGTAGGACTGCAATCAAAGATGAAACTGCAACTAATCCTTCTGCGGCTACCAATTCTGCTACTGGATTTAATGTCCCACCATCGCAACCCCCATCTTCTTCAGATACTCCTAATGTGAGAGTTGTTGATAGAAGTGGTGAGGAAATTAGGTTCCTTTTACATAATAATGCATCACAAGGAGATCATCGGATATACAGAGCACAGTCTCCTCTGTCTTCCAATCCTAGCAGTGATACCACTTCTGCTAACACTAGTAGTGGTTCTGGAAATGCCACAACTTCCAGAACTCCTTCCTTGGGCAGACAAAGCATATTCAATAATATTAGAGACTATTTTAGATCTAGTGATATCAATGAACCGCTTTTTCCTACATCGGTAGAGAGCCGAAGAACTGCCACTGGTGTGAATACTACAACTTCTGAAGCTGAGAATAGTCCTTCGAATTCTCGAGCTGCTAGGGTATCAGCTTCTATGGCGGTTCCTGTTCCTAGATCCACTCCCAATACCAGAAGTCATTCTGCAAACGTTGCAGAAGAAGTGTTGGACTTTCTCAACTTACGAAGTTTAACAGACAATCATCCCAATGAAGAGAATACTACAGCACGAAATGAGGATAATGGTACTTCAAATTCAGCTGACAATAACAATAGAAATTCTAATTCATAATTATCTTTAATGATGAGCATTTAATGATTAATGTTTTAGAGATGAAATTTGATTGTTAATGATTAATACTTGATGAATTATATCAAATGAATGATGACTATAACTTCCATTTACTGATAATAAAGTGCTTTATTTATTTTGTCTTACTCTCAAATAGTATTCGATACATTTTTCATGTATCGGTAAATTCGGTGATTCTAGCATTTAATTAATATATCTATATGTATAATTGTAAGTTACTTATTTGAAAAACTTGGCATATTTTGCTTGTTGAATCTTCTTCTGTTGTTCAAGCTTTGATTCGGCATTTTTTAACTCTTTCTTAATAAGTTCATCTTTAGGAACCAAAGCTGTTGCAGATTTAAAGTCTTTGAGGGCAAGATCCCATTTATTAAGTCCAGCATACGATAACCCTCTTCTGAAAAATGCCTTACCCTTTTCCCCATCGCTAGTCTTTTCTAAATCCAAAAAGTAAGAAGAATAATCAATTGCTCTTGTATAATTCTTCAATTGCAAATAAACCAAAGCTACATTTAAATATAACTTTTTCTTTAAATCATAATATTTGACAAACCATTCAGGTTCTTGTTCATCATCTGGTATGTATTCCATGACATATCTAAGACACTTTACATATTTGAATAAAGCATCTTGCTTTCTTCCTTGTTTAAGTAATAAAGTTCCACTTTCTTTTATAATCGTTGAGGCCTTGTAAACCAGTTCAGAAGAATCCTTATCAATATGTTCATCATCATCTGGGAACTCTTCATAGATATCCCCACCGATATGATCATAACATGCATTATAAATTGGAATTTCCATGCCTTCTTCCCATTCACCACAATCTTCAATAGTTACTTTTTCCTCTTCAACTGGTATATTATCATTATTAGTATTTACTCTTTCAACTTCTCTAACTACCGACTTTCCATGTATGACTTTGCCAAAAATTGTGTGCTTCCCTGTAAGATGTGTCAGGGTATATGTAGAAATAAAAAACTGACTACCGTTTGAATCAGGATCTGTATTTGCCGTGCATAATTTAAATGGCCCATCAAGAGGTTCATCTTTGTTTTCAACGCCAAATAACCCTTCTGGCAATGTGGATATGTTTGACTTTCCAACATTCTCGTTAGCATATTTGGAGTTATTCATACAATTTTCAATATCTCCAGCCTGAATGACAAAATTCTTGATCACTCTATGGAAATAATTACCTTTGTAAGTTAAAGGATTCCCATTTTCGTTAGTAACAGAACCTTTACATAAATTCATGAAATTGGTGGCTGCCTTAGGTGCTAGGTCTTCGTAAATCTCTAGCACCACTCTCCCAATTTTCCGGTCGCCTATCTTAATATCTAGAAAAGCATAAGGTCTAACAATTTCGACTTTCATGAATTGTGATTTCTACGATTTATCGAGATGAGATTTAAAATTGATTAAATTCCAAAAGTGAAAACTGAGAAGTTTCCAAGCAAACTAATAATGAATACAAGCTATATAAGATTTAGAGCACCAATATTAACGAAGAGGTTTTTATCACAGAGTGCCAATGGAGGATACGAGAATACATTATTTAAAGCAAGAGAAGATGTAACTAAATTATTGGAATCGCAAGATAGGTCGTCATATATCTTAGCCCAGTACTTGCCGGAACCTACTAGAAATGCGTTTTTAGCAATTAGAGGATTTAACCTTGAGATTAACAAGATCATTGGTAGTAAGCATTCAGCAAATAGTAGAGCCACAAGTGCATCTAATCAATTATCAACTACCATGGGTATTTCCACTTCTGATATGAAATTCAAATTTTGGAGTGATTTATTATCAAAAGTATTCACCAATCCAGATTCAAATACCAATATAGGAGAACCTATTGCATTTTTATTGAGAGATGCATTAAGAAATAACTTGAATCTTGATATTTCTTACTTTCATCAGTTTTTACAAACAAGAAAGCATTTTCTTGAGACCAACGCATTTAACACCGTCAATGATATTTGCTCTTATGGAGAAGGAACTTATTCACAGTTAAATTACCTAACACAGGGTCTTCTTCTTTCCCCTGGTATATCCCCTTCTTCTATCAGCTTACTTGAACGTTCTCCAAAATTGCAGAATATTATCAGTGATATTGCAGCCCATATAGGTCAATCAACTGCTATTGCATCAATGATTTTAGGTATGAATTATTATTCAACCAGTAGGAATCATATTACGGTTCCAATAGATCTCATGAACAAGTTTGATTTATCACAGGAAACATTTTTTAGATTAACTCAAGGTCATTTAAAGAATGAAACAGAGATTCAAGAAGCTCGTGATAAATTGAAGAATATTGTGTATGAAATGGCAGTTACTGCCAATGACCATATTTTAACTGCTAGAGATAAATTGAAAAAAGCACAGACAGAAATTTTGGAGGTAGTTAATAATAATCCCAATGATAAACTTATTCAGAAACAACATAAGAATTGGAGAAGAAATATTCCCGATGTTATATTTACTCCATTTATGATCTCAATTCCTACTGATTTATATTTGAAGAAGTTGGAAAAAAATGACTTTGATGTCATGAGTCCTGCAATGCAAAGCAAAGAATGGAGGTTGGCATGGACCTCATTCAAAAGTTATTATAGAAGAACCATTTAATCTATAACTGGTAGTAAATAGTATGTATATAGTAAACATGCAGTTGATTAAAGTTAGTGTAATGTGTCAATTTTGTCGCGTAAAAGTACTACTGTTTTTGTTCAACAGTTAGAAAATATTAAACTTCAATTAGGTGTTAGGAAATTCTGTGGTAGCAATACATGAGTGAATTCACAAGAGCTTTACCACCGCAAAGTTTCTTCAAGTCTCCTACCCCGTCAGGGGTCTTGAAGGCCAATGCGGCTGATAGGCATATGTCAACTAAAAACAATTCAATATTTTTGAGTTCTGTCGCAATTGATCCCATTACTTTGACGATCAATGAATGTATGATAATCTCATCTGCTATGAGAAAGATGAGTAGATGGTCTCAAAGTGGTGTGGCTGCAATATTAGGAGGTGGGGATATCTTTGGAGGTGAAGATGATCTGTTAAGCAGTAGTTTAGGTATTTCAGGTAACTTCAACAGTTCAAGTAGAAACAGTACCCATAGTGATAATCCTTTATTATCAAGCTTTATTCAACTTCGTTCCATCTTATCTGAAGCTAAAAGCCTTGATGAAATTGACAGTTTAACAATCCTTCAACCATTTCTCATGATCATCAAATCATCAAGCACGTCAGGTCAAATAACTTCTTTGGCTTTAGATTCCATTGCAAAATTTTTGAATTACGAGATAATCTCATGGAAATCCAAGAATTTACAAGCTTCTTTGATCCAAATAAATTCAGCTTTGACTCATTGTAGATTTGAAGCGGCAGATCAGGGATCAGATGATGCTGTGTTGTTGAAAGTGTTGAGACTAATGGAGACTGTTATAATTTCACCATTATCTAATTTATTACCAAATGAAGTGGTAAGTGAAGTTATCCAAACCTGCTTATCCTTGGCTTGCAACAAGAGACGTAGTGAGGTCTTGAGGAAAGCAGCGGAAATGACCATTTCTTTGATCACTGCCAGAATATTCCGCCAATTAAAGACAATCGAACCAGAAGATAACTCTTCAGATAATATTCAAACAGACTTTACCGAGACTCATCTTCCAGAAGATATCATGGGTAGTGCAAGAGCAGATGTAGGAACACCCGCCCCTGAGTATAATGCCTCTGATAACAAGTCTAATGACCGGCTTGACAACGAACAAGTAAAGAAGGAAGAACTGAAGGATGATACTGCAATTGAGAAAGGTCTTGACTTATCAGAAGATCACAAAAGTATTCTGGAATCTGAAACGGCTAATGCTGATGCTGATAATGAGTACGCACTGGCAGAAGTTCAACCCCAGGTTGCAACGGTTACACCTAAAGAGGAAGAACAACACGAAGAACCTTTTGGTATTGGATGTATTAATGAGTTTATGGGTATTTTAATCTCAATGATTTCTCCTTCCAATCAATATCAGCATATGGAAAGTACAAGAGTTTTAGCCTTAAATTTAGTTACGGTTGTAGTTGAAGTTGCAGGTAAGGATATTCCGAATCATAAATCTTTGATGAATTTGATGGCGGATCCTATTTCCAAGCATTTACTTCTGATAATAACCACAGTGGATTCTCCCCCTTTATTGCAAGCTGCTTTAAGATTATTTACTACCATGGTCATAGTTTTGGGGAGTCATTTGAAGTCACAGATTGAATTGAGCTTTACTTTGATTTTTAATTCAATCTATCCTCAGGAGCAAGAGAAGAAAAAGGATAATCAAAAAGGAAATAAGGTAAATTCTCCTGTTAATAGAGTGCCTGCATCAAAAGAAATGTTACTTGAATCCATTTCTTTGTTGTGGACAAGAGATCCTTATTTTTTTACTAGACTTTTTATTGATTACGACTGTGATTTCGATAGGTCTGATTTAGCCAAGCTGCTTGTTGATTTCATCTGTAAATTATGCTTACCAGACTCAGCCAGACTTACCACCGATAATGTTCCCCCAATTTGTCTTGAGGGTTTGCTAAGCTTTGTCAGTGGCATCAACGAAAGAATAAAATCAAATTCCCATCCTTTTAGTGAAAATATGGAAAATCTTCCTAAGTTATTAGTTAACAAGAAGAACAAGCATGCGTTTGTTAAGTGTACTGATATGTTTAACTTGAAACCATCCGAAGGAATCAAAGCCTTAGCAAAACACGGTTTTATAAAAGATGAGACGGATCTCGATGAAGTCGCAAGATTTGTATTCAATAAGTCTGGAAGATTAAATAAAAAGGTTATCGGTGAATTCTTTGCTAAACCATCTAATGTGGAGATTTTAAGAAAATTTGTAAGTATATTTGACTATAAAGGATTAAGGGTAGATGAAGCAATTAGATTACTTTTGAAAACATTTAGATTGCCGGGTGAGTCCCAACAAATTGAAAGAATAGTTGAGAACTTTGCTGAAAGATATGCTGAGTGTCAAGAGTCATACACTCCAGAAGATGGCGAAGATTTTATCAAACCAAATAAGGATTCGGTTTTCATTTTATCTTATTCTATTATTTTATTGAATACTGATTTACACAACCCTCAAGTTAAAAAGCAAATGACTTTGGAAGCGTACATGAAAAACTTGAAAGGTACTTTTAACAATGGTGATTATCCGGAATGGTATTTGTCGAAGATATATTCATCTATCAGAGATAGAGAAATCATCATGCCAGAGGAGCACCATGGTACTGATAAGTGGTTTGATGATGTATGGCACAATTTAGTTTCTTCTCAAAGTAGTGATTTCAATGATTCAGCAGTAGACCAAGTTTCAGAGCAAGAAATTACTCTTTATGACAAATATGTTTTCGAAGAAAACATTGATTTTATAATAGACACACTTATTAATGTCTTTAAAGCAGCTACTGATGATCACATAATCACAAGACTTATGTCGACAATTGATAAATGTGTCAATATTTGCCTTTATTTCGATATCGAGTCTTCAATTGATAAGTTGATTTCGTTGCTCTCAGAATTGACTCTATTAACTGACGTTAAGGGAAGTCTCGTTGGTCACGATGATAACGTCCGAGAGGAGATCCCAATAACTCAAATAAAGATTGAGAAAAAGGATGAAGCAATAACTGTGAGTGAGATGGCTGTTTGGTTTGGTAGAGATTTCAAAGCTCAAATTTCGACGGTTGTTTTATTCCGATTAATCAGAAAAACAGACTGTAAGATAACAAGCTCTTGGAATAAGGTATTGAAAATTGTCTTCACTCTTTTTGAAAATTGTTTGATAGATCCCAACTTATTTATTGATTTTCAAGCGAAGTTGAAAATTCCTCCATTACCCAAAGTTAAACCTCGTTATGTGATCAACAGATTAAAACCTTTGAAAGACTCCGGATTATTATCTACATTTTCATCGTTTTTAAAAAGTTATTCCGACGATCCACCAGAACCAACCGATCAAGAAGTTGAATCCACATTATCCAGTATTGATTGCATTAAATCGTTGAGCATCGGAACAATATTCAAAACCATCGCTCAAGGAGATAATAATAATAAGAAGCTTCTCATTAATCTATTATTACAGTCTGTTCCCGAATATAATGAGTCAACTAAGTTCTTTTACGAATACGAAGTTTTGTTTGTCTTCGAAATTCTTGTATGTTTCTCCTTATTGATCGGGGAGACGGAAATCATCAAAACCGTTCTTGAGAAATTACAAAAGTTTAAGAATCCCAATAATATTAGTATGACTAGTCAGTTACGAATTATAACTTACAGATTACTATTGATTAGAAAAGCCGACGATTTTGACTTAAATAGCGTATTTGAGACACTTCATGAACTTCTTGAATTTGACAAAGACTTTTTGACTAAAAATGGTGCCCAGTGTATCCAACCTATAATCTCATTGGCTGATCATGATTCCTGGTGCTGCAAACAGATATTAGTTTCTGAAGATTTCTGGAAAGTCTTGAGAATGTTTGCCAGCATTCCTGTTTATTCGGAACAAGTATTATCTTTCGCTGAATCATTGGTTAAGCTGTCAATAGATGAGGTGAAACCAGAAAATCTCATGCTCATATTAGGGCTCTTGGATGAGATATCTTCCATTGGTGCTTTAGCAGCTCAATGGGAACAAGAAATGGAGAGATCAGGCGTTAACACTAAATCCAGCGAAACCGATAATTCCTTCCACAAAGAATTGATAGACTTATCCAAAAGATCTATTAATTTGACTTCATCTGTTTCACATGTTTTATCTAGGGACGGATTTGATAATAAAAATAGTAGATATCCATTAATTCAAGCATTGGCTCATCAATGTTTCAATCCCTGCCGTGAAGTTAGAGCCACTGCCTTAACTACATTAAAGAGCACACTTTTGTCTATTATTGAAAATAATGCAGATTTATCACCTGCTGGAGTCTTCGAATCAGGTTTATTCCCATTACTTGCAGAACTTTCTAAATCAACTGTTTTACAAACTGATCCTGTTGGATTTATAGATACTCAGATGGAAGCATTATCTATTGTTAGTAAATTGTTTTTGCAGTACGCCGCTACATTTGACGAAAAAGAGTTATCAACTTTCTGGTTTGGGTTATTAGATGTGTTCAAGACATTTGATGATATAAGGGTTAAAAATGATAAAAATGATACAATTAAAGAATCTAGTTCAGAGCTTTTGAAAAATATGATTTTGGTTTTACAATCAAGTAATATTTTAATCACAGACAATAAAGAATTGTGGGAAAACACTTGGGTAAAAGTTAACACGTTGTATCCAAACTTAGAGAAGGAGTTAGTTCCTGAGAAAACTAAATCAATTGATACATCAGCTCAAACTGAAGATGTTGATGCTAGTGTATAAGAATAAATATAGAGTAATAACATTGCGAAGTCCAAACCAAATCCATCGCCTTTTTTCTTTTTCTCTTCTCTTTTTCTTCTTCTTCTCTTTCTGTAGACAGTAAATGGCCATCAACTTCAATTCATACCTGACGAGAGCTGAAGCCCACCCCTCTCCAGTCGCTCAACGACTTTTCAAACTCATGGACTCCAAGAAGACTAATCTTTGTGCTTCTGTTGATGTTAATACCACTAGTGAATTTCTCAATTTGATCGATAAACTCGGCCCTTATATTTGTTTGGTTAAAACCCACATTGACATTATTGATGACTTTTCTTATGAAGGCACCATTGTTCCTTTGCTTCAATTATCAAAAAAGCATAACTTTATGATATTTGAAGATAGAAAATTTGCAGATATCGGTAATACTGTTAAATCACAATATGCTGGAGGTGCATTTAAAATTGCTAAATGGGCAGATATTACCAATGCACATGGTGTTACAGGAAGTGGTATCGTTCAAGGTTTAAAACAAGCTGCCAAAGAGACTACTGATGAACCAAGAGGATTATTGATGTTGGCAGAGTTATCTTCTAAAGGCTCATTGGCCTATGGGGAATACACTGAGAAAACTGTCGAGATTGCAAAATCTGATAAAGAGTTCTGTATTGGATTCATTGCCCAAAGAGATATGGGTGGACAGGATGAAGGATTTGACTTTATCATCATGACTCCAGGTGTGGGATTAGATGATAAAGGAGATGGCTTGGGACAACAATATAGACCAGTAGATGAAGTTATTTCTACTGGTACTGACATTATTATTGTTGGAAGAGGACTTTTCGGGAAAGGTAGAGATCCAGATGTCGAAGGAAGAAGATATATGGAAGCTGGGTGGAATGCTTATTTGAAAAAGACGAATCAACTTTAAATTAGTTAATAATAAATAAATAAACATACATTATATACAAGCTACATGGGGAAAAAACTATTTTACAAGCTCAAAATTCATCCGGTTCCAATGTTGAAGAAAGTCTAGTCCTCATTATTTCAAACACCAAGAGACCAACGGATGTTGCTGGAATTGTAGTTACAGCATTTCTAACGAATCCCTTGTAACCAAGCTGTAACCAGCTTAATTTTGCTTTTCTTTTCATTCTCAACATTTGATAGTAAGTATCAATATATGAGTTGTAGTAAACTTTAAAAAAAGGCCGTCTACCTGAAACTTTCTTTGATGAATTATAAATATCCAAAGCTTCCAATCTACTCAAATGAAGATTTTGGATCTTTGATATAGGGTATTGGATTGCTAATAACGATAAAGCGGCAGAAGCCCCAGCTAATAATATAAAAGATGATTTCAACATTTTAGCCAGTCTCTTTTCTTCTAAATCAACTAACTCATCATCATATGGAACATTTTGTATATCTGATAATTTATGACGGAAGTATCTTTTCACTTTTCTGTAACTTTTTATAACACTAAATGTGCCATTGTAAAATTGATTTTTAACTATTTCAAAAGTACAGAAATAAAATGCAAAACCAAAACTTTCCTTAAGAAAAGAAAATGCATATCCTGCAAAGACACCAACCAATCCAATTTCCTTTAACTTATTTAGACCATAAATCCATAGATTTTGATGATTACCATTAATCATTTCGGCAGTTGAGGATCTAGCATATATTGCATCCACAGGAGCTGCTGCTAACGATTGAGCAGCACCTGCAACAAATCCAGCTCTCCATGTATCTAATGGGGAATAGTAAAAGCCATACCCAGATTGTTTCTTTGAATTAGTATCGAGAAAATCAAGGGTAGTTAAATAGGTTCCATATAAAATCATACCAGTAGCTGAATTTGCAATTAATGGGGGCAATACTTGATCAGGAATGAATTTCCAACCTTCTTTCTTAACTGCATTCACCATTAATGCTATCGAGGAATGTGTAGTAAATTTCCATGGCTTCAAATTGATACCATCATGTTTGTCTGCTAATGCTCTAACGTACGCTAAATAATCAAATCTTGAAGGTCTGAATAGTCTTACAGGTGTTCTTAAATACAATGCTTGTAATTGATATAGCACTGCTCGTATACCTGCTGTAGAAAGCGTTACTGCCTGATTATTTGTCTTTGTTGTTGTATTTTGTGATATCTCATCTGCTGTTGTGGAATTAATATAAAATAGCAAACTGTTGGGATAATCTGTTCGGCTATATGGCCTACCATTCCATTCATGGACAGACATTACTGAATGGTAGAAGGAGTAACTAAGACTTTAAAACAAGTGGATCAGTAGATGTAAGATTAAAACCAAATAAGTTACAATTTTTTGCACTGTAGATCGAGATAAATGACTTAGAGAATTTTGGAATTCACAACCATTTTGTTAATTGATTAATAATACTATGAGTCTTGTTTTATTATGTAACATATATAAGTGTACGACATACTGCTTCACAGATCTCTGTAAAGAAATATTTCGCTTTGTTTGAAATAACGTCTGGCATCTTCGTCTATCAACACTAATGATAAATAAGTCTTGACTGAGAATTTTTTATTAACATCTTTATAAGTAGGGACTAAATCAAATCCACCCAAGAATAGACGTATTGGAATAGTTTCACCTTTGACGGGAGCACCATCCATGATCTCGAATCTAACAACAGTTTCACTATCCGTTGCTACTTCTGATCCTGCCCCCACTGTTTCTCGTCTTATTAGTGATATCTCCATATGCTTAATTTTCAATCTTGCAAGCAAGAAATAAATCTTTCCAACTATAACATCTTTAAGAGAATACCTTGATTTCAGGTACTCAAATTCAATATGTAAGCAATCTAAAATACCTACATCCATCTTAACATTTCCTACTTTCCCTACCCTACCTGGTGTCTCCACTGGTGCTTCCGTTATTTGGTAAACCCATAATTCTTTTTCTCTTGTAATTTCAGAAGATGATTTCCTTGAAACTGTGACTTTAACATAGTATTTTAATCTAACATTTTTGCCTCTATAGCTTTCATATTGTTTTTCGACATTTTTAAATTCAAAAGGATAGGATTCGGGATGTGTCAAAGTGGAGGGGGCTGCCAACTCGGTCGCCAAAGTTAAGAAGTAACTCTTACTAATTGTATCGGTGTTTGTTTCAATTGAACCAAGCAATTGCACCTTAACCCCCAGATGTTCAACCTTACGGCCCTCTTTAGTTCTTATCGTGATGGTACCTTTGACTGACTCTCCATCTTTATATATCGGCAATTTTTCCAATCTACCTTGAGTACTCTTTATATCAACATGCTTTCTGTTTTCTTCCCCATCCAATCTGATCTCTATGTCAATTGGAGCCTTGAAGAACAATGACATTTTAATTCAACAACTACAGTAAAATAATTTTAGTCTGGTATCAAGAAATAAACTCGCACTACAAAATTATTTATAATTTCTTATATTCATTTAGAAAGGCATATAAATTTAACATCTACATATGTCATCTGATCATGTTTTTCTTCTTATTGTTTGGAAATATATTCCAATAAATCAACAACCCTGGTAGAGTAACCATATTCATTGTCATACCAAGCAATTAATTTAACAAATGTTGGAGAAATTAAAATACCAGCCTTAGCATCAAAAACTGATGATTCAGTAGAAGTGACAAAGTCACTGGAGACAACAGAGTCTTCAGTATAACCTAAAACACCTTTCAATGGACCATCAGCAGCTTTTTTCACAGTTGCACAAATTTCCTCATAAGTAGTTGGCTTTTCTAAGTTAACAGTCAAATCAACAACAGAAACATCTGTAGTTGGAACTCTCATAGCTAATCCTGTTAATTTGCCATTTAATTCAGGGATAACTTTACCGACAGCTTTAGCAGCACCAGTAGAAGATGGAATAATGTTTCCTGAAGCAGTTCTTCCTCCTCTCCAATCTTTATGAGATGGACCATCAACTGTTTTTTGCGTAGCAGTAATTGAATGAACGGTTGTCATTAAACCTTCTTTGATTCCAAAATTATCATTAATAACTTTAGCTAAAGGTGCTAAACAGTTGGTAGTACATGAAGCATTAGAAATGATATTTAAATCAGGAGTGTATTTCTCTTCATTAACACCCACAACGAACATTGGAGCATCAGAAGATGGAGCAGTAATTAAGACCTTTTTAGCACCAGCATCAATGTGTTTTTGGGCACCAGCTAACTTGGTAAAAATACCAGTGGATTCAATTACAACATCTACTCCAAGTTTACCCCATGGAAGATCTACAGGATCTCTTTCTTGAAACACTTGAATGGTTTTACCATCAATAACCAAATTGCTACCTTCAGATACAACTTCCCCTGCGTATCTACCATGGGTAGAGTCATACTTAAACATATAAGCAGCATAATCTGCAGCAACAAATGGATCGTTAACAGCAACAACTTCAACATCAGGCCTAGATAAGGCTATTCTTAAAACTAATCTTCCAATTCTACCGAATCCATTAATTCCTATTTTTACCATTTTCGTTTGTTCTTTTAAATCTATTGATTGTAATTCAATGAAGGAGAAAGTAGAGTTAATTTATATACATTTGTTTAGCTACACATGATGCTATTAAAAAGGGGCTGTCAGATGACGATCCTGAGCTTCATAGTGCATATAATTTATAGTGGGATATATGCAACCACATCTGGTGATTTAATACCGTATGTGACGAAAAACTTACACAAAACTGAAATACTATCAGATGATGTTTTTTAAACTTTAATGGTTAATGTCCTAAACCCGAGATAGCCTTGTGGTTATGGCAAATCATCATACTAGAATGCGTTAAAAAGTTTAAAAACACTTTTATGTTATGTCTTCTTTATGCGTTTATTGTAACCTAATAACTGTGGTAAAAATTATATATATATTAGTCCCGAGTTTTATTAGGGATCCACCTTCTATAGATGACTTCATTAATATTATACATATGGAAAAGTTTTATGAACTTTTCTTCATCATTAAAGTTTTCATTAAATAATACTTCATTAAATTTAGCAATTGGGGGTACATCAACATAAGATAGTACCAAGGTTTTTTTAACACTTCCAATAACTCTTGATATGCATTGCAATTGAATCCAGTCTTTTTGAAATGCACCATCAGTAGAGAAGATTAATATTGAGTATTCTGCGTGTGAAAATGGTGGGCCTCTTTTATATAGTATGTAATCACACCCAAATTTAACACCACTTCTCACACACCATCCAAGTGAACGATAGTAATGGTATATAACATATTGAATAATGAAGGGATTATTAGGCTTAGGTGTATTTGTCTTGCAACAATTCAAAAACAATTGAAATATATCCATTGGCTTCAGGAATTCAATTAAATTTAATCCAAATTTAAGAAAGAATACCTCTACATTCAGTAACTGCATAAACTCAATATTATCAAAAAGTTTCATCTTTTCCTTGTCCACGATAAGCTGATCTTCTCGTCTCATGTCTTCAAAGGGTATGTTTTGTTCTCTCTCTTCTCTCATTTTCAACTTATTCGACTTTCTGAATTGAATCAAAATATCTTTGATAGATTGCAATTCTTCCATTTCGGCTACTGTTATTTCCCCTTTTCTCTTTTTAATTAACAACTCTTGTTCCTTAGCTCTTTCATTCTTGAATTTTGTTCTTTCCTCACGTCTAAGCTTAGTGATTTCTTCATTACTTAATTCAAAGGGGCCTTCTTCTTTTAAATGTAAACGTCGAGTTGTTCTTGCGGACCAACTGGGATCTGATCTTGATAGGTTACCTTTACCAAAAAAACCATAGTCCCATAGTCTATCCATCGAACATTTGTCATTTACCTTAAAACAATTATCTTCGTATTCAACTTTTATATCTGGAATACTATTTTGTGGTACAGGCTTATACATTAGAGACAAATACTTATAAGTGAAATAAATCCAAGATAATGGGTTATGAGGATATAATTCAGGTAAGGGACCATATACCATTGATGACAATGTGACAGGTATTGGAGCAATGAACTTGCTTTTATTATGGCGTTTCTTTCCCATTATCTAATTTGGTTAGTAACTAAAATCATTATAATATTTGGACTTGACATGACATTTAATATCAGATACCGTTGTAGTCTATTGAGAAATCATGTGCTTACACTGACCGAGATCTTCAAGCAACAAAAAGGAGTCATCATATAATTCATTGGTCCTAATACTTATTGAACATACTGATTTATTATTGCATAGTCAACATTAAATAGAGAAAAAAAAAAATTTTCAGTCTCACACATCTCTTAAATACTGCAAAATTAATTGGTACTACCACACTATGCTATACAGTGTAAATAAGTTGTTAGCAAAACACATTGTCACAGGACAGAGATTGAGCACTATCACATCGACATAGAACAAACCTTGATCACTATACGTTAGCTTGTGTAACACCTTTTTTAACACTTTAAGGATATCCTAAATATTAACTGCAAAAAAAAAGTGCCGCTCCCAGGAATCGAACCTGGGTTTGTTCGGCCACAACGAACTGTACTAACCACTATACTAGAACGGCCACAAGTGAAGATATTCTTTCATTTTGTCCACTTTAGTTCACATTCGAAAGTATAACTCTGACTAGGTGACTAAACACATCAGAACCGGTGCATATGTATATTTGATGTATACAGATGATAAGTTTGCTCACGATTAATTTAGTCTGTCCAAATATCAAATTAACTAATCCATAAGTTAGTTGCCTAGAGTAACTGAGAAACTATAGTTTTCAAATCTATTGTGAGAAGTTCATTTATCAATCAATATCTAATAATTTATCTCACAAAAGGAAACTTTTATGATGGTAAATACATTCTATTGTCTGAAATGTTCTAATCCTATAGAGTTAGACAACTCTTTACAGAATCTTAGTACCCATAAAGTTAATCTACTCAAAAATAATAGACCAAAAAAATTCAATGGAGCTTTGAATAACGATGCTGATAATGATGTAACATCCGAATTGGATCCAACTAATTTCATATCCAAAGACAAATTGCAATTTTATGAGAGCCTCAATCATAATCCCAAACCAATAATACTGCAGAATGACATATTAAATAATGAAAATGAAAATATTGTGTCAGTTTCAACCTCACTAACATCTAATTCATTTGTCATGTTATCAGAAAATCCAGAACCAACAACCCATAATGAACATCATAGACAATACAGCACAAGTGAATCTTCCTCCAACTTACATCTTCGTGATGAAAATACAGATTCTATTTCGAACAGATTAAGAATACTTGGATATGTTTTTGGTATTCTTTCCAATAATAATGAAATTGATCATCCTTTATGTCAAGAATGCTCAAGTCTAGTAATAGATAACTATAAATTGAAGTTTGATCAAAGTCAAAAAGAAAAGGAATATTATTTAAGTTTCCTTAAGAAGCTCAAAGAACAAGGTGATAAGTTCAGTAATGAAGAAGCTGAAATTGACCCCAAATTAAGTGAAGCGTTGAAAGAGTATCATAATCTACAGAAACTTGAAATCGAGAGGCTTGATGAGTTACAACAACTTGAGGAAACAAAAAATAAATTAGATGATCAACTAGACGAATTGAATGCTGAATATGATAATCTAAAAGCGGATGAGTTGGGTAGTCTACTTCGCTTGAGAAATGATTTATCACTTGAGTTGGTTCTGAACACCAATAAGCTTAACCAGACGAAATCACAATACCAATTGCATTTAAACCACCTTGATTCACTAAGAAGCTCCAATATCTATAACCAATTCTTTCAAATATCATCCGATGATAATAATAAATATGGAACAATTAATGGATTCAGGTTGGGATACAAGATACCATGGAGCGAAATAAACAACGCTCTTGGACAGGTTGTGTTATTAATTGTCTTTCTTACCAAGAGGCTAAACTTGAAACTTGAAGGATATAAGCTTGTTCCTATGGGATCTCAATCACAAATTATTAAGACAGTTATGGATGAAACTGCAACTGATAATAATGGGATTAACCGATCAGTCCTTAACTTATATTCTTCAAATGAATTTTCTTTGGGGAAATTGTTCAATTTCAACAAGTTTGACATCTCGATGATTGCCTTACTAGATGTGCTTTCCCAAGTACAACAGGAAGTCAAGACTTTGGATAGTGAATTGGAATTACCTTACAAGATATCGATGAAAAAAGGTACCATTGGCGGTAAAAGTATTAGAATCACATCCAATGGTGAATGGACACATTCATGTAAGTTTATGTTGACCAATTTAAGTTGGATTTTAGCATATACTTCAGTTCATACAACATGCAGTGAAATATAGTGCAATTTTGCAATTATTATGGAAAAGAGACTAAAATAAATATACACAATTATCAAATTGTATCATGGCACTTACTTATGAATAGGATATATAATGGAATACTGAACAACGAGTAGAAATTTGTAAAGATTTATTATGTATTGAAATTCTTTTCTAATTCTACTACGAGAATGTTATTGAATTGGTGTGAGTAACATAAGTTTTTCTTTTTTTGCAACAATTAATATCATATTATCTATAATCCAATTAATTACTTTACCACAGTATGAACATTTCTAAAGTAACAGAAGAGAACCAAACGGAAATTGGGGTATCGAGTCAAAGAAATGAATCACAATCACAGGCTTTTGAAAACATTTCTTCATACAAAACGGAAAATATGCAGACAAGTCAAACTAGTTTCTTCAGTTCCAAAAATCTGGAAGAGGGTATTATCGAGAGTTCTAGAGACATCAACTGTTTATTGCCACCAATAAAGTTCAAGAATGAGAAATCGGGATACCAATGGTTATCATTGTACCAACCATCTCGAGATCACTTTTCGGTTCTTCCTGCAATTCAGTCCACATCAGCTGTGAGTTCTCCACAACTTTTAAAAAGTAGCCCAACATATCAGTGCTTACCTGAAATAGCTAGTTCTCCACTGATATTTGGTATTGATGGGGTTGAAACTTCAAGAGCAAGGAACTCAAGTCTGAGATCCTCTGAAAGATATGATCTTCCTGCTAGTTTTAAAGAATTCACAACATGCAGCGAGGAAACTGAAGCTGGTAGAAGCTGGATGGGCACATTGATGTCACCATCTGATCTCGAAAAATTGGGTTACAAAAATCAAGTAAGAAAACAGCAATCCAAGACTAAAACGAATAAAGCTTATACGATTTCAAGAATAGATGAAATACCATCTGAAGTCATTATAGACCAAGAATTGTTAACAAGCGATCCTGAAAACCTTGTTTTTATTCCGAGGAATCAGGATGAAAGTAAAGTACATGTGACAGCTGAGGAACTGGGCATTGTTAAACAAGATGAACCTTGTCAAAATCAAATACCATTGATCCCAAGCGATTTGAGTATGGGAACAAGACAAAAACGATCACAAAATTTAACAAGGTTTGACCGCTCAAGCAACCCATTAACTTTAGATCAAGATGCAAAGCCAAAGGTATTAATAAGGTCAAGAAGTGGGTGTTGGACTTGTAGAATCAGACACAAATCATGTCCAGAGGAGCATCCAATTTGCAGCCAGTGTAAACGACTTTCTTTAACGTGCGATTATTCACCTACAAGACCATCGTATATGACAGATCCTTATTTAAATAAGATGAAGCTTGCTCAAATAAGAATTGTGACGAGAGCCTTTAAAAGGGGAATATTAAAACAAAGAAGAAATGCTCAAAAATTGAAGACATGCTTGAATAATTAAAGCTGTGACGTAAAGCTCATAGAGATGTGAAAGTTTTTCCAGCCAATTATATTTTTTAGTGTGTTCAGGGCTAATACCAACTTAATGTGCAACTTAATGTGGCCTGGACGATGGGGCTGCGCAATCGACGTGTTTTTCCCCTAGATCAATCGTGCTGTATTCAAATTTTCGAGAAAATACTGAAACTTTCAAAAAAGTCAACCAAGGGAGTTTGTTAATTTTTTGTCGAAAACAACCAACTTTGCAAAGGTCGAAGAAAACAATTCCATAGTTATAATTTAAAAAAAAGCAAGACATATTGCTATTTACCTTCTTGTGTTACTTGCATTTAATAAACTATCATAATATTGTGTCTTTCAGTTCGGTAGACTTTTAAAATGAACAAACTAGGATTTGCGTTACTATTGATATTTCAATTACTTGGAATAGTTAATGGATTTTATTTACCAGGTGTAGCACCGACTAGTTACAAACCGGGGGATAAAATCCCCTTGCTTGTGAATCACTTAACTCCATCATTGCATCATTTAAGTGATGATTCCAAAACTTATGTTTACTCTTATGACTACTATTATCCAAAGTTCCATTTCTGTCAACCGGAAGGTGAGCCTAAAAAGCAACTGGAAAGCTTGGGTTCGATTATATTTGGTGACAGAATATTCAATTCCCCTTTTGAAATAAAAATGTTAGAAAACAAGCAATGTGCTAGGCTTTGCAAATCTGTTTATTCTAAATCTGATTCAGTGTTTGTAAGAAGAAATATCAGAGCAGGATACAGTCATAATTGGATTGTTGATGGGTTACCAGCTGCTCATTCAGTTGAAGAGAAAAGAACTAAGAGTAAATTCTATGGCTTAGGATTCAATATTGGTGAAGTTGATGAGAAGAATACCGCCAACTTATTTAATCATTTCGATATTCAATTAGAATATCACAAGCGTTCTGAAAATGATTTGAGGATTGTTGGTGTATCTGTAATTCCATACTCCTTGAATAGAAAAGATGTGGATGATAAGGCAGAAGGTAAAGATTACTGTAGTAGAGAATTACCTCCTGTTTCTTTACAAAAACAAGCTGAAACTGAAGTTGCATTCACATATGATGTTAATTTTATTGAAAGTCAAACCCCATGGGCCACCAGATGGGATAAATATTTACATGTTTATGATCCAAAAATTCAATGGTTTTCTTTAATTAATTTTTCCCTGATTGTTATCATATTAGGTATAATTATTGCTAATATCTTGGTTAGAACTTTGAGAAATGACATTGTAAGATATAATGAAGTTAACTTGGATGATGAAGTCACTGATGAAAGTGGTTGGAAATTGATCCATGGTGACGTTTTCAGACCTCCTGAAAACAAGATGATTCTTTCTGTTCTTGTTGGAAGTGGTGCTCAGATCTTTTTGATGGTTTTAAGTACCATTGCCTTTGCTTTATTTGGTGTCTTATCTCCATCTAACAGAGGCTCATTATCCACTTTCATGTTCATTCTTTATATTTTATACAGCACCGTTTCATCATTCGTGTCGAGTTATTTATACAGGTTCTATGGAGGAGAAGATTGGAAAATGAATATGATCTTAAACCCATTATTGGTTCCAGGAACTTTATTCTTGGTGTTTATTTTTTTGAACTTTTTCCTTATTTTTGTTCATTCATCTGGTGCTATTCCATTGGGTACAATGGTTGCAATTGTGGTAATATGGTTTGTAATTTCAATCCCATTATCTGTGGTCGGTTCATTACTTTCATTTAAGAGACCAATGATCACTGTACCTGTCAAAGTGAACCAAATCCCAAGACAAATACCAGCTCAGCCTTGGTACTTGAAGGATTTCACCATCATGATATTATCCGGTATCTTCCCATTTGGTTCCATTGCCGTTGAAATGTACTTTATCTACACTTCATTATGGTTCAACCGTATTTTCTATATGTTTGGATTCTTATTCTTTTGCTTCTTATTGATGGTTGTGACCACTTCATTGATTTCTATCTTGATGATTTACTATTTATTGTGCTCAGAAAACTACAAGTGGCAATGGAAGTCTATGTTTATTGGGGGCAGTTGTGCTGTATATGTTTTATTGCATTCACTCTTCTTAATTGGAGGGTTTAGCTTTGGTAACTTTACGTCTTTGATGTTATACTTTGGATATTCTTTGGTGATTTCATCATTGGTATTCCTTTGCTGTGGATCAGTTGGCTTCATTAGTTGCTTCTTCTTTATCAGAAGAATCTATTCTCAAATCAAGATTGATTAGACGTTTAAAAAGCGTTATCTAAAATGACAACACCCCCCCCCTCCTTCCCAATTGTAAGATGAAATATACAGTATATATAGACGTAGTTAACAAGATGTAGAATTTATAGTAAATAGTTGTCATAAATACATTAACATAAAAAATAATACAGGGAATTCTATTCATAAATTATAAAATTGACCATCCGTCAATGTTGTCTTTTTCAACAAATGGCATTATGGATTTGAAGAAGTCAAACTTCCAATGAGTCAAGTTATTATTACTCTTGGAATTTATTACTGGAAGTTGGAAGTTGAGGTTAGACTCCGCCAATGCACTTTTAATGATAGTAAAAGATGTAATACTCAAAATGTTAAGATTTAAATTCCATTGAGCACTAATTGCATCGTATGCGGTGGCTAAATCATTGTTAATCTTGACAATTCTTGAAGTCATTTCATTGTTGACGAATGGCAATGGCGAATCAATTAAAATTTTGTTCAATTTAATTAATTTAACAATCTGGTTCAATGAAACGTTTAGTAATGGTTGTATTAGTTCGTTTTTATTGGATAGATTACTGATGAATTCAATCAAATTTATTGAATCATTGGCTAAATTTTTCATGAGTCGAATAAGTTTCAACAAATAATCATTCAAAACTTCAAATTTTTCTTCTTCATTAGTAGAATTAAAATCCATATTATTAAATAAGTGAAATATTTCAATTAAAAAATTGAATAGTTCATATTTTGATTTTATTAGCTTCAAAAAGCTATTCTGAAAGTTTTGAGGGTTATTTTGATACTTTGAATTATAATTAAATGATTCATTAAATTCATTCCATAAGTTTTGGTCAAGCGTAAAGTCTTTAGCTATATTAAAACGAATAAGATCTCTTCTGGAAATGACATTATTGAAAATCTTTAACAGCTTAAAAGCAGCTATATTAGAATAATTTCTAGGAACTAAATATTCAATATTGTTCCATAAAACATCCAATGACTCCGACGAAATGATTTTAGCAATCCCGAAATTTAAACTAAAGTAATTATCAAGGACTGAAAAGCAACAATACAACTTTGGCAAATACAATTTGAGATTATCTATACTTAAGTCATCCAACTTTTGAGCAATACCTATATGATTTTTATCTCTTCTTGCAACTAAATCACTAAAATTTTCCAACACTTTAAAATCGTTCATAATAGAATATGTTATTGTTAATGGTAATGAGTAATTGATTCCATTTAATAAAATAGCATAGTCTATCAATACCAATGAACTAAAGAACAACAAGTATGCATTACTTTCACTTTTGATGCCGAAATATGAAAAGGGATAATAAGAAGTTATTCTGTGAATAAGGGGAACACATATACTGACATTCAAATATTGATAATTAATCAACAATGTTAAAGCTTGGTTAAACAAGTCAATCAATTCATTAAATTTCTCATCATGATTTGAGTTGTTTTGATAAACTTCAATAATATGATAGATAAAATTTTCATTGAAAGGTAATACAGGAAATTGGGGATGAAATGTTGAATAATAAAGTTTCAAATTCTGATCAATGATGGAAATGTTGATATTTGAAGTCCGACTAATAGATGGATTTTGTGGTGGCAATGTGATTTTCGGGGAAGATTGTTGATTCATATTGCCAGGGGTATAAACACGAGCTGGTGCAAATACTGGATTCGTAGAATTGGTAACTGGAGGTATGCCAATAGCGGGTTGCGAGTTAGACCTACCATGCAAGATTGGTTGGAATTGGGATTGGGTGGGTAATGAAAGAACATTTTGAGCAATTGGATTGGAGAATGAATTCAGGTGACTACTAGCCGGACTATTTGTTGCACCACTAGCTGGATTTACATTAGGGACCGAAACAGGTGATGAAACAGTTCCAGTACCATTCAAATTGACCTTCAATAGTCTTCCATTTAAACTTGACATTGAACTAATTGAGTTCCTCGGTGATAAAGAGCCTGATGACCGACGTGAATTCTTGAAAGATGATACGGAGTAATATTCATCTTCAGAATCACTTACAATTGACGATTTATCTGATGATATACTTGGTCTCAAAGCAGGTAAATTACGTAATCCGCTGGTAGAATTTGAAGATATCGAGTCAATAGAAGATCTTCTTGATAAATCATTTGCAAAATCGTGATTATTGTGATTAGATGGCATTTCATAAGGAACTTTCCAAAATGGTCCTTGTATTCTAGGACTGCCAATATTAGGATTAGAAGTATCAGGGGTGGTGGAAGATTGTTGCGTGGTGGCAGCTGAAGGAGAAGAAGGGTTTATTGGATGCAAGGGAAGTTTTCCTGAGTTAGTGATTCCATTTATAGGAGGTAGTATTATATGATTTGATTTGGAGTTCATATCCGGTATTCCACTATGCATAATTGATGAATGCAGGTTGGTATTTAAATGAGGTGATGATGTAGCAATAGTTCCTCCAGGTTTTATAGAAGAAGAATTTTCTAGTTTCTCTTCCAAATCCCGTATATAACCCTTTGAGGGACCTCTCTTTAATGGAATTCTTGAAAATGTACAATTTTCCTGGTTCTTTATACAGTTGTCACATTGTTTTGTGACTCTTTGAAAAGAAGAAGAGTACTCAGCATTACACTTGACTTTCTTTCTTCGGCAGCAATCACAAGCTCTTGATACTTTAGATCTTTTTCTTGGTGGATTCCCATTGACATTTATAAAGTGTCCTTTATCATCCGTGGGATCTATAGAATTTGGATCACTTTCAGACCTCTCGGCGTTAACCATGTTCGGACCCTGCTCTTTATCCATCTTCATAGTAGACACTTCAGCATTGGTAACGCTGATCAATGAATTTATGTTGGATTTTCCCCCAACAGCTGATGTTTCATTCAAGGTCATGGATAAATATTTCTATAGCCAAATTTGCGTTGAATTTCTTGATGTTTATTGAATGATTATCAACTTTCCAAAATGAATATTTACTGAATGGAATCCAGTTAAACCAGCTTTAAGTAGATCAAAACTTCAATAGGACGAAGAAGTAGAAAAATGGGTGAAAAGAATATTTTCTATAAGCGCTTAAATTACCCGCTTTTTTTTAAAGATTTTCTATGGAGCAGCCTCAAGCTATTTTATGGGGAATTACGAAAAGGGAAAGTTTTTTTAAAATTTCCTTGAATGAAAATTTCACGGAAAAACTTTGAGCCTTGAGAAAACAAGAATGTAACACGAAATATCCCGATGAAAGGAATTCATATGTACTGCTATTGCTAAATATAAAAAAGAAAGCTTTATAGTATGTTACTCCTCATGATTTATATTACTAATACATCATATGGTATGATTTATCAAGAAAAAAATGGGTACAAGGAGCTCTAGCAACCGTTTACTTCTTTTTACAGTAAATCCGCACCGGAAATTTTGAGGGGTCATTGCCTGGTCATATGAACCTATTATGACAAGATTATCTTTAGCGTAGGTATGAAATAAACTTAGATAATTCAGCATTGACGTAAAGTTTCCTACTAAGTAAGAAAATATTTAACTACATATATTGAACTCTGTAGCTGGGTAGTGCACGAAGTTGGAACGGTCTAGTCTATTTGAGATGCTGAATTCCGGTCATGATGGGGTTGACTTGAAAAATACGATCCAGTTCCGGTTTTTTTTTTTTCTCGGGACAACTACTCCCCCACTTCGAATATGTGGTACTGGAGATTGGTAAGAACATTTCCGAGGAATACTGGAGTTGTTTAACTTCTGACTTTAATAACCGACGAATGAGAGTTCAAAGTTAATAGCAACTACCTTAAAAATAAAGTGCAAAATAAAATTCTTGTATTGCATTACTTGATGCAAAAGGTCGGTTAATGTCTTCCGTTTTGAAAGTTGAAAAGTACAATATAAGTCTATTTACATGTCTATCCTAAGTATAGAATAATATCCCACTCTCTTATTAATTCCATCCAGTTTATTGGATCATATTGCCGTCTCTTTTTAAGTTCAATTATTACTTGTCGGGATCTCCAGTACGTAAGATTTTTCCAATTATTTGTAACCTTTTTGCTTATAGAATGGATATGTGGATTAATATTATCACTATCAAGGATGAATATCATCCAACAATTCAATTTTATGTCAACATGTAAACTGTATAATTTTTCGATTTCTTGATATGTTTGTTCAATCAAATTTTGGTGGATTTCATTTTTGATTAATCTCTTAAAGTAAATTTTTATGCAATTGTGAAATATTCTAATGTAATGATCAATTCCTTCCTCTAAAGGACTTGTAAACTTCCCATCATTTCCAGTCAATTTCCATTTATTGGTCCATTTTTCTAGTTTATCTTCAAGTTCACTGCAAATTTTTGGAAAATTTCTTGGGAATTTCTTTTCGGTGTAGAATACCCTTTTATGATTAGCTAATTGTACTGATTCCTGGAATAAGTCCATTAATGATTTTGGTATTCCATACATGAGATACACCGAATTTTCAGTTATCGTTTGTTCGTTATAACGGGAAGGAATGAATCCAATATCCAGCTCATAATTATTATAATCTTGTTGGTTAATAATTTGATACAGATTGGAAAGAATTGTAGGATTTTTATATTGGTTATCGTCTCTTGACAAATTATCATCTGACTTTTTCACTGGCAATGCATCTTCATTCTCTGATTCTTCATCAGCTTCGTACTTTGTAAGATCATAATTCTCATGTAAATCTTTATAATTATTTATTTCATTCTGAGAAATCTCATAGTTATACTCATTAATCCTTTGAGTGGACTTATAAAAGGTCAACATGATTCTGAAAATTGTCTTTAATATCAAGGTAGTTTCATTTAATACCTTGGTGGACTGTTCATAAACTATTTCAGCGATACTGAATAAAAGCTCAAAATTTTCAAAAATATTGAAGTAAGTATCGATTTCAATCTCCAAAATGATAGTCAAAAGTAAAAGTATATTATAATTTTCATCCGCCAAATCCATATGGGCATCAAACTCGTCTAAATGATAATTCAAGATGTTCAATCCAACTTTTCTCAAACTGATACTTATCTTTAAGTAATCATCTATATCTTTATTATTATCGAGATGATATTTTGTTCTACTTTTGTTAAAGCTGCATATACTGAGAACCAAAAGATTAATAACAAATTTTATATTCTGTGTTAAAGCTCCAATATCATTTTCAAGTTTTTGTAATTCATCATTAAGACTAGCAAGGTCAAATTCATAATTGTAAATCATGTTTTCATACATTATATTACTGATCATCGGCTTTATTTTGCTGTCCCAAACATTGAATTTTGGTATCTTGACAAATGAAAATTCAATAGTTTTAAATTCTTGCATTAATTCAATATAAGAATTCGTCACCAACTTATCGGAAGTAATTTGCCGTATCACCAATCCTTTCAAATAATCTTCTTTAGGTAACCACTCATCTGAGTCAATTTTAGGAAAGAATTTAGGGTAGGTTATATGGTACAAATTCTGATCATTAATCTTATAATCAGGTCCATTCAAACCATAAATTGATAATTTTGCCAACTGTACTAAATCTTTGTGTATCAAACCTTTAAACAGATGTTCTGCGTATGTATTTGATGGCTCTATTGCTGTTGTATCAGTCAAGTCTGTATGACTACTAGTTTCCGAATCAGTCTCAGAATTTTGCAGCTGCATCGTCTTTTGTGAAAGCAAATTATACTTTAATTTATCCGAGTTATACGTAATTATAGGATTTTTAGAACCCATGGTAGGAACATTCCCTATGTAGAAGACCTTAAATGGCCCTATTGTTTCATTGACACAACCTGATTCTACCATTTTATCGAGGTCTTCTATCCTTTGGTTTAGCTCATCAAATGTATAGTACATCATACTTTCCGGAAATTTATTAATTGAAACATTTCTTCTATTGTATTTGCTTTCTTTATCTTTTTTTTCAGCAATATCAACTAACTCACCATGTTGTACAGTTAAACATTGATAGAAGCCTAGCTTTATATCATAACCTTGGCAGTTGAGTTTAGCCTTTTCACATCGCAAACAAGTCGGTTGTCTGGTATCACACTTAACTTTTCGTATTCGACAGGTCCAGCATCCATTAAAAGTACGCTTGGAGCCCATGATATAATAGCTTTCACCAGAGAACCCTTGATGCGATTGATAAAATTAAGCTTCGTTATAATCCAATTTAAACAAAGTCGCATTTCTAAACAGTTATTAAATAATGAATAATCCATTGAATGAAGCGACCAAAGAATTCGATGTGGAGATACCCAAAGTTCTTCCTCATTCAAGGGTTTACCAAATTCAAGTAGGAAGTAAATTGTTCAAATTGAGTGGTGCTTCACTTTCTTCTGATAGTCCTTCATACTTTACAGAATACTTTTCAAAACAAGATAATCAAAGTAAAGTGTTATACATTGATCGGTCACCGGAAGTTTTTGAATACATTTCTAAGCACTTACAAGGTTATTATATTCAAGTAGATGATCCAGAGTTGAATACTTATTTAGCATCAGATGCGTTTTACTTTGGATTGATGCGATTAACAGAGATCCTAACTAAAGATTATTATTATATTAGAGTTGGTAATTTACCTTTTAAAGTACCCAAGTCAATAATACACTCTCCTGGAAATTACCCTAATTATATTTCCATCAATAATCCGTTGAATTTAAGCAATGCTAAAGTGTTGGCTGTGTTTGACTTCTTGCGACCCCCACCAACTAGGCCAATAGATGTAGCTCATAGATCAGGAAAGTTGTTTGCAGATATTTTAGAATTGTTTAACGGAAATATGTCTGTCATTAAGAGTGACCAGCATAGATGTTTGTTGGCAAAGGAGTGTAGATATTATAGGTTTTTGGAGCTCGAACAGAGGATAGTAAAGTGCAAGATAATCAATAACGTTTTTAATCAAAGATATGATGATATTCTTATAAATCTTGTTGATTTAAATCCAAAAGGAATTAGTATTGCACAAGCAGGTGATAAGGAGGAGGTTTTCCTTCAATATAGCAGACCTTATATGACTAGAGAGCCTAAACGAGATTTGATTATTCAAATCGATTCTGATGGACCGTGTCTTCCTTCTTTCATGATCAATTTGAATCTAAACAAAAAAACTAAACTCTCCACCGTTGTGTTTTCGGGGCCAATTGTACAAATTTTACAAAGGTTATTAGGAAGTATACTTCCTGCGAAGGAGTGGATTCTTTCTGAAGAAGAAGGAGTTCCTAAAGCTATATTTATAACATCTTTAATTGATTGTCATAGTATAATTAATGGGATGGAGATGAAAAATACATGGACTCTAGACTTTCTAGGGTTTACCCCTGAAGAGATCATTAGTCGTTTCAATGAAATTGACGGTAACCCTACAAACTCTGAAGAACCCACTGTCAAGAAAAGAAAAATAGCTGAAAATGTAACTGGTGATATTTTCCAGTTCAAGATTTTAAAATCTATGTGGAAATTCAGTATTTTAAATGGATATCCTAAATTCATATGTCTTTCCTTTAAAGCTGTTACTGATCAAGCTTCTTTTACAAAACAAATGGATTTTTTATAGTGTAGATATGGGATAATTAAATTTATTTATTAATCAACTTATTAAGAAATATCTTGTTCATAAACTAATCCACTTTGTTTTCTTACTTCATCCATAATAGATATTATATTAATACTTTCCTTCCATGGAAATATTGAACTTTCCAATTTTCCAGAATAAATCATTTCACCAGCTTCAACAATTTGATAAAAGAATCCCTCGACTCCTTTATATTCATTTTCAAATGGGAAATTTTCTTCAATGACTTTACCATTCTTCAAAACAATTTCAAATCTTAATGGAGCAGGTGTTGTTCCAATTGGATAAACTTTTGCATAACCTAATTCACCTTCTATCGTAACTAAAGGACCTTTATGCTCAGTGTAGAACGAGCACGTTGCTACTGCTTGTTGCTTTCTCTTATTGTCAGTGAAAATCATCGACAGTATAAAGTCAACTTGATCCTGTTCTTTACCTGTTAAACTATCTAAAACCTGTGAAGAAGATATTAACCAATCCTCAAGAGGGTTACTATCGATATCCATAAACAAACGACTGAAAGTAATAGCGTAAACCCCTATATCAAGTAATGCTCCACCTCCTAGGCTTTTATTGATAAGTCTGTTATTTTTATCGATATCACCAGACTCAAGATCATGCTTTGATTGAACTCTTTTAACTTTCCCCAATACTTTTTCGTTATGAATCAATTTTTGAAGTCTTAAAAATGCTGGAAAAAACCGAACCCACATTGCTTCCATGAAGAAACGGTTATTTTGTTTAGCTGCTTCTAAAATTTGGTGTAACTCTTTTAAATTCATTGCTACGGGTTTTTCACACAATACATGCTTTTTGTTTTGTAAAGCTTTCACTGCAATATCTTTATGAAAAGGATGCAATACACCAATATATACGATATCAATATCTGGGTTATCAAACAAATCATCATAACTAAAAACTAAAGGTTTTGGATCATCTTTATTAATATTAGACTCAACAAATGCTTGTCCTTTACTAATGCTAGAACATCCAATAGCTTTAATAATATGGTTTATCTTGTGAGACCCTTGTGGGTGTTTGGATAGGAACAGCAAATCATTCACAAATCTCTTTGATATTTCACCTGCTCCAATTATACCCCAGTTTAATATATTGGACATTTTTTAAATTTTAATGATTTTAGTCCATATTCTTATACGAACAAGAGATAAGGAAGCGAAGGGAGAACAATTCCGAAATTTGTAAAATTTATCGGGCAAATTATACATAATTATTATGGAACAACCATGTCTTCCATTATTACTTCCGTTTAACTCTCTAATGTAATTATCAATGTGCTGCTTATTATACTTCCAAGGGATCAATCAGAAACCTAAAAAGACAATGGAGTAAATAATTATATAAGCCAATTCTGATCACATGATCACCCAGGACATTTTTCTGCATTCGCGAATATCTCGGGCATTCCCTAATCTTTTGAATTTCAACGATTGAAGTTAAATATAACAAATGTCATACTCAGGGTACCTTGTATTTTCAGCATTAAGTGTTGTTGGTGGGTACATGTTATTCAATGGGTCCGGAGAAAGTTTTAATGTGGGTGAATTTTTGGAAACAACTTCTCCTTACATGTGGGCCAATTTAGGTATTGCTGCTTGTATAGGATTATCAGTTGTAGGTGCTGCATGGGGGATTTTCATTACAGGGTCTTCTATTATTGGTGCAGGTGTTAAAGCTCCAAGAATCACCACTAAGAATTTAATCTCCATTATTTTCTGTGAAGTTGTCGCCATCTATGGATTAATTATGGCAATTGTCTTCTCAGCTAAATTAACTAATGTTCCTGAAGCTCAATTATACACTAAAGAAAATTTATATACTGGATATTCTTTATTCTGGGCAGGTATAACTGTTGGTTTGGCCAATTTAATCTGTGGTATATCTGTGGGTATCACTGGTTCTACTGCTGCCATTAGTGATGCTGCTGATTCTTCACTTTTTGTCAAGATTTTAGTGGTTGAAATTTTTGGTTCAGTTTTAGGTTTATTTGGTTTGATTGTTGGTTTATTAATGGCTGGTAAAGCCCAAGAATTCCAATAACTTATATGAAAAGAATTTTTATACATAGACATTTACGTATATAATCGATATACTTGCAAATTTATTTAACTATCAACTTCCATGTACTCTGGATTCTTCTTCAATATTACTATCCCTTCTAATGAGTTAGATAAACTGATCCATTCTTCTGTGTTCTCTAATTCAGCTCTTTCTCCATAATTTAATAAAACCGGTGTGGATTGTGTAACCCATCCAGTAATGGTCTTAGGTTTACCAGCTTGTCCTACAACATCAACTGCTTGTCCAACCCTAACATTCACTTTAATTGGATTTAATGATTCATCTACTGTTATTAACATTCTTGGCTTTACGGCTGGTGTTAAGTAATATAATAATTGATGTGTGGTTTCAACTGTTGAATCACTTAAAATAAAATCTTTTGGATTCAATAATAATACTGAAATTGTCAATAATGAAGCTAATGATACTTTAGATATTATAGTTCTTTCAATGTTAAATGGAGTCAATGTCAATGTACCTTTACCTAAATGTAAAATACCTTGTGCAATTCTAACCATAAACAAAGAATCAGGTGATTTAATATAATATGAAGCTAATTGTCTCAATAATTGAGCTAATCTAGCATTATTGGTTCCACTACCAACCAAACCCATTGCATAAATGGCATTTTGTGCAACTTCCAAATCTGGATCGTGACTATATCTTGATAAAGTTTCAAATACTTTCATTTGAGGATTAGCAGTAGAAACTAACCCCATGGCTAAAGGAACTGCTCTACGAATTAATGAATTACCATAATGCATCAAATGAGAAAAGTGACGTAAAGACATATCTTGACCAATATCCTCACCCATTGCAAGTAATGCCAATCCCAAAACTGCAAATCCTTGATACATAAAGTTCTCATCAACTTCATCTTCAGACTCTTCTCCATCTTCTCCTTCATCTTTAGTTTCTGATTTTGGTTTGGTGTCATCATTCATAGTAACATCCTCTCCATTTAAAGCAGTGGTAGAATTGGCAACTGGAGCAGTTTCATTTTCTTCACCATTGGTATCTTCTGCTTTCACTTCTTCTGCTTTTTCATTTACTGCTTCTTCAGTAGCTTTTTCAGTTGATGATGAAGTACACATCTGCAATAACGATTGAATTTGTAATACGTTACCACTACCAGCGTATGCACAAATATTAACTAACACCTTCAATGTCTTACTTATTGGATGTTCAATTGCATCAATAGTTCCCAAGACATCATCAACTTGTTCCGTCTTACCCATGTACAATAAACCCAACCCAAGAGACATTAAAGTAATGAATTTATTGGTCAATTGGGCAAAATCTCTTTCTAATAATGTTTGTAAGATTGTAGAAGTAATGTCACCATTACAAGTACCGACAAATACATGACCTAAAGCCAAAGCAGCTAAACAAGAAATCTCAAGAGAGATATCGAGATCCGAAACCAAAGGTAATAACAAGTTACTAACTTCTTCATTTCCTGTACCAGCAAAAGCAATACCTAAACCATTGATGGCTGAAGTTTGCAAGACTTTTTTGGGATCATTCACATAATCTTGTAATAATGCTAATGCGGCATCAACATCATCATGCACATTAGCTGAAACAATACCGGTACCTAATAACGCACCAGCTTTGATTTCCTCTTGTTCAGAATAAGTATATTTGTCCAAGTACTGTAAACCATCATTAACATTCCATTGATGTAATGCACCAAGAGATGCGGTGGTCGAAAGCATACCAGGACCTTTAGTTTTAAAAATCCAAGATTTATTGTCTTCCTCAGTTTGAATTAACTTGTCGTTACCAAAACCAAAATTTAAAAAGGTGTTGACAAAACTAGCAGCCAAATTTTGTTTAGCAGAATCAATAGAACCCGAGTTACCCAAACCAGCTCTTGAGTTCTCTAAATGAGATTTGTAAATATCTTCTGGAACTTTTGGATCCAATAAATTTAATTCTTTGACCAAGTATTGAAAATACTCACTCAACTTAACATTCGATATACATTCTTGAACCTCGGAGTTTTCACCAGGATACTTGTAACCATTATTTTGTTGTGATAAAATCAAACCTAATTGTTTATGAATCAATTCATCAGATGTCAGTTCAAATACTTGTTTGATCAAGCTTTCATCATCTAACTTTATAGCTAACGTTAATGCTTGTGGTAATTGATTGTGAGTCAAGTAAATAGAATATGCAGTGTTTAGGAATGCAACATCATCAGGTGGTGCTAAATAAGGAACACAACTAACCATGTAAAGACAAACTCTTTGATAAGTAGATTCATCAACATAAGTAGGTAATTTTTCAATACTTTCAATTTCCAATAATAAATCCACAGCATCAGCTTCTGCGTTATGTTTCAAGAAATATGATACGATTTTAAGCGATAATTTGACCAATTGACTAATATAAGTTTCATCGCCTCCGAGGTTTTCTTGATATGAATTACCAATTTCTAAAGCCAAATGTCTCATATACTCATGACCCCAATCAATAATAGTATCATCATTTTTGCATAATAATCTGTATTTCAAAGACTCATTTTTACCATCATCGGAATAAGTCATGGCTAAAACAGATAATATATCAGACAATCTGTTAGTTAAATCAGAAGATCTATTGGACCAATTATTGTATAACTCGGTCAATAATTTGTAGTGAGGTCTTAAGAACTTTAAAGGTTTTGGAACAGCAGTCAAAGAGGTAGTAGCATTTTTGATGTAATTCTTTAAAGTATCTAAATTATCGATATATTCAGAATCTTTGTAAGTTGAATCATTCAACTTCTCAACCAATGATTCCAAGTCATCTTTCAATTTCTGATCTTCTTCACTTAACTCTTCTTCTTCCGATTTAGTCTTCTTTTGCTTTGATTTAGTATCAATTGGAATATTTTCCTTCAAATCTTCTTTTGTAGGAGCCATTCTTCAATTGACTTAAGTTTGTGAACAAAAAACTTTGGATGGCAAATTCGCACTAGCTGAGGATCTACTGAGCTTTATTGTGGTCGCGCAGCCATTCAGGCTATTCGCACTAATGCTGAAGCAAATTTCTACCACTGTCGCACTACTTGGTGGTAGAAAGATTATAAAGCCAGTTTTCATAAGAGCCAAATCCACGACCTCAACGCGCCCCAATTACGCTATTGTTTACATTTCTTTCTATACAATATTAAATACTACTACTTTGTCTCTCTGCATAAGATTACAAGCATTTAGAGGTTTACATTATGGATCGTATATTCTATAGAACTGAATCATACGATCATGGTAAACCAATCTTTATCTTTGACACATCATTTCTCCCATCCTCAGAAATCATCAATTATGATGAGTTAATTATTACTTTAATGTCATTGGCTCCAAAGGAAAACTACAGTTTAATTATGTTTTGCAGTGGGTTAAACAAAATAAGTTGGATTTGGGGGATTAAATTCTTGAAGAAATTTCTTATAGATGAAACGAATTTGCATAATATTCATAGAATTATAAGTGTCCATGAAGGATGGTTCATTAAGTCATTAACATCCATTTTAAAAAATTATCATTTAACTAAACAAAATTTCAATATATTGAATAAACTATTGGAAAATTTCAAATTAGAGGGCATACAATCTGTTAATGGTTTTGGAAATAGTAATATAATCAATTGCAATTCATTGTATCAGTTGAATCAATTATTTGATATAACAAAATTGAAGATTAGCTTAAATATTTACAAAGTTGACTATCAACTTAATAATCCACAAATTCCTTGCCCAAATACTGTGAACATAGAGAACATCCACTATCATATCTATCAAATTTATAATATTTTGAATATGAATGGTGATAAAATTGAATTGTTGTTTCATAAACCTGGTAGTAAAATTGGCAGTGAGATTCTTTTAGATTGCATTAAAAGGGACCAACTTATATTTGTTAATGATTGGAACCTACATTGCATTGCCACCACATTCAAAAAGTTGTTATCTGAATTACCATCGACATTTATACCTGTTGAGTCCATCCACTTACCATTAAATGACAATTCTATTGAAGATAATTTTAAAGAACTTTTACATAACTTATCCAAAGACAATTCTATTATATTGGTGAACTTGTTTAACTTATTTGAAAAATTGGTTAATAGCAATCAAGTTACCAAATTAAATTCAAAAATCTTGTCAAAAATTTTTATTAACTGTTTATCACATCAAGCTTATCTGAAAAATAATGAACCTAATTTGGTAATTGTAAATAATTTTATCAAGAAGGTAATCGATAACTGGTCCACTTTTGACTACTCCATGAAATCAATTGATATGTCTGAAATATTTAATATTAGTTACAATGAAGGCAATTCTTATATTGATTATGATTTAACTGTTGATTCAGATTTTGATGAAGAAACATGCCATAATGAACAAATACAAACTGCACATGAGGCTTATGATTTTGAACACGATTTTAACTTATCACCCAAGAAAGTATTGACGAACAATAATAATCTATTAAATTCGATGAAATCGATAAATTCTATTAGCTCGATGAATTCTGTCAGTTCAATAGATTCTATTTCCACTTTAACGCCAAAATCGCCAATCAAAAGTCCCATAAAATCACCAATAAAATCAAGCAAATTGACTTTGGAACCCACTCAAGCATCAAACGTTACAGTTCAATATCCTCCTCAAAAATACAAGTTCATGTCAACCAAAAACTTCAAAGAAGTTAAAGTTGATAATCAACTATCAAGAGCTCAAAGTACTACTTCCTTAAATTATAAAAAGCCTGTAATTAGAGGTGTTAAGGTAAGCGAATTAGCAAGACTTTATGAAGAGAGGGCACAAGGTTTGGAGCTTTTAAAAAGTTTGTAGTGTGTAGGATTTGGATAAGGTTTTTTCTTTTAATGTATTGATTTGTTTGTTACAAAAGTCCGATAACTAAACATTTATTACAGTAATATACAAAAAGGTTAATAAAACATTTTTCAACTAACTAAGATACATCACATTTAAAACACAATTGGACTACCATATACTAACTTTTTTTGGTACTTGAACAAGTTTATTCTCCAACTAATCTACTATCAATATTATCCATTGAAATTTGATCATTGTTATGGTTGTTAGCATTAGCAACAGCAGCCATTGCAGCAACAGAACTGTCATTTGGGTATTGATCTTCCAAACTATTTTGATTGTTTTGGTGTTGTTGGACAGCTGCTGCTGCTGCTTGTTGCAATCTTTCCAAATCAACATCATTAGCAGTTCTATGTTGGTATAAATTATTACTAGTGTCAACTTCATCATCAGTTAAACCAACAGTATGGAAAGAATTAGCTGTCGATCTTTTACCAAATCTTTGTTCATTATTCATAAAACCACTGTCCCTCTTCAATTTTCTCTTATAACCTCTGATTTCATTATAAATATCTTCACGTTTAATTAAGATATCAGGGTATTGTTCTCTAATTTTACTTTCAATGTGACTTGGTTTTGTACCAACTTTATATAATTCAACAATCAATAAGTTTAATTCAGTGGATCTCTTTCTTAACATTGGATGATTAGATAAAGGATCCAATTGAGGATGATTGTGTTCATTACAAGTAACTTTTAAAACCCAATTATCAGCAGATTTTTTGTAACTAGCAGTCATAGCAAATGGGCATCTTAATTTCTTTGTCTTAGTATTAGGATCCAATAAATAGTTATCATCAGAATAGGATGATCCATTCTTTTTGTTCTTTTTATCACGGTATCTACCACCTAATTCACAAGTATAATAGATGGCTTTCTTATTAGAATGAGCAATAACAACACCAAATCCATTATCTCTAGCAAATTCAGCAATAAAATCATTCAATTCTTTTCTATCATTGAAAGTTTGATCTTCATAGGGTTTGGTGATCAAATTACCTTCAGTTGTGATTGTATTCTCTTGAACTGGATAGATTTTCAGCTTAGAATTGATGATTGGCTCAGGAATTGCAATTGGGTATTCAGCATCGGGGAAATCCTGATGTTGTTGACCTTGGTGACCAGCATGTTGGTGGTGATGATGATTAGCCTGTTGGTGCAACTGTTGTTGTAGCTGATGGTGTTGTAACTGTTGATGTTGCAATTGTTGGTGGTGTAATTGCTGTTGCAATTGTTGTTGGTGTAATTGTTGACCTTGTTGAACGGATCCTTGGTCATTTTGATGGTGAACTTGTTGATGTTGATGTAATTGAGGATGACCAGATGAATGATGTAAACGTTGTAAGTTCAAATCATTGTTACCTTGATCAACAACAACACCTTCTTGTTTAACAGCTCTTAATAATTGATCATCAATATTATGAGAATAATCTTCTTCAGCAGACATGGTTTATTTGTTGTTTATTCAATTGGGGGGGTTGTAATAAAACCTTTTGGTATTTCAACAAAATTTATCAAAAACAGAATAAATAGTCTTGAATATTTAAGATGATATCCAACAGCTTTATCAAGATTGACTTATTGGATGATTGATTCTATTTATCTAACTTAATAATTAAATAAACAAAATTCGAAAATAAACACACGAAACAAGAATTTGGCAGTGCTTTTTTTTTGTAGTTGTAAAGTTTCTCTTCACTGACTTAAATCAACTATTGGTAATTTCTTAAGATAATCCTAGTGTTAACTTCAAGGTTATCTTCAATATGGCTTATAATCAAAACTTGAAAAGTCGTGTTTATAATAAGTAGTGTAAGTGGAATAAACAAATAAGTTGTTTGAAAAGTAGTGGGCAAAAATAAAAATTTTCTATGGTGTGGGAAAAGTGTTGAAGAGAATTTCGTGGCTCTACCATTTTAATTTTTGCTTCAACGAATAGGAATTGAGGACGGTACGACCTATGGGGTGATTTTGATAACATCGTAGGAGTTCACATCTAAATTCCGAAACTTAATTTTACATATTTATTAATTAAATTATTATACATTTTGATCAATTTTACTGTTTTTCGGATTCGATATTTGAATATTTTTGTCTTAATTCTTTAAAGTAGTTTACATCAAACTTCCACCCTTGTTTATTTGCAAGTTGTTGTTTCAAGTATTTTGAATCATATAGTATTTCTGTTTGATACCTTTTAAAAAATGATTTATCTCTTAAATAAGCACCTTCAATCTCCCATTTAACATTGAATACTGCAATTGATAATCCATTATGTTTATTTACTTTTTTCCAATTCCTAGAATTTATCCCATTTTTGAAAACTGATTCATATTTATCTAACCCTGGTAATAATAAGACTGTTACTGATAAATCCCCTTTTATTTCTTCTTCTTTATTAATATTTGGAAATATAACATCAGATGGTTCCCATTTAGGATTCCATTCTTTAAGGTCAAGATTATTTGTAAAAAAACCTAAATGTGTCAAAACGTTCAAAATATCTGAATCATCTGTATATATACCATATTTTCCTCCCCATAATTCTCGTTTACTTATAATTTGTCCATCATCTAATTTCTTTTGAAATGCTTTGATGAATCTATATGGAATTTTCACTTCAAGTAAATAATTTATATAATCATTAGGAAATGGGGGGATGGTTGGTATGTATTTCACTGAATTGGAATAGTATTCATCTTGGAGTTTTATTCTGAATGATTCTCTTAATTCTTCAAATCTTTCAAAATGTTCATCTTTTAAGCCTGTAAGTTGGGAAGTTTGTAATGTAAGCCAAGTAGTAGTAGGGTTATATACAAGTGATCCTAAATGTCTTCTATTAGGGAAAACTAGCCTTATAATCTCGAGAATTTGTTGTTTGGTATTCATCTTTTTTATATCTTCTAGATCACTGTCTTTAACTTTCTCTTCTTCTGATGTGCCATTCACTTCTTCTGCTCCTAATTCTATAGATGTAGCACTTTCTGCTGCATTTTCTGCTATATTCTCTGCTATATTCTCTGTTCCATCTGCTACTACATTCTCTGCTACATTCTCTGCTACATGTTCTGTTGTTTCTTTAGTCGATTCCTTAGTTTCAATTTCTGATGTAGCTTCGGTAGTAGCATCTGTTTCCACCACTGTTTGTATTGTTGTTTCTACAGAATTATTTCCACCCATCCCATCTTTATCATTACCTTGTCGACCCACTTCAGTTATATCACTTCCGACTATGTTAGATTCTTGAGTAGAACTTGCAACCGCTTCTTCAGATTGATTAGCTTTAGGAGAAATAATGTGTATGTGGTTTCCTTTATGAATATGTGGTATAGGTCCAACGTTGACGTTGGGTACAAAATGATGGTGATGGTGTGCTTTATGGCTATCTGTTGTCGCTTGTGGCTCACTATTAGGTAATGCCTTAGTTTCACTATCGATACGGTCAGAAATCTTATGGGAATCTACTTCTTCTTCCTTCTGCTCTTTTCCCTGTTCCAATTTTATCTTCTTTGAGACAGGTTCTTCCTGACCAATTGGATTCACTTGGGTCGTTATATTATCATAAGGCCCTACATTTCCTTGCTCTGTAGAATCAGACATTTTAACCTAATTATTGTTTTGTCAATTTTTTTTTTTCGTTCGCTTTCAGGTGCTGGTGAATACACATTGAATATTCTTTATCTATGCATTGTCTAATACTATACAATATACTGCAAACCCTTTAAGAAGGTCAGGTGATAAATAATCATCATTAACTATATATATGCTGAATCCAGAATCGACTGTTTTTTGAATAAATGATTCCATTGTAATGCTATCCCTCAACTGAACAGTTGCTATACTTAAAGTGGAACTATTCATTAGCAATTTCATTGTATTCAAGTAATGTCCAATAAGGTACTCATTGTAGATAGTATCACAACCAATAATGATATCGGGAATATTACCTTCACCAGTGGTTTGCTGATAATTCTGTATTCCATTCTGTGGATATTCCCAATCCAACTCGATAATTTTAATTTTACTTGAAGTAGTTGCACTCAAGGAGCAGTTATTCTCGATATTCCACTTTAACAACTTCAATAGATCTTTCTGGTCTGAACAGACAAACCTAGAACATTTTGGACCTAAAGTTGATGCACAAATACCGCCAATTCCAGATCCAAGCTCCAACACATCAGTAGTGGGGCTTGTGAATAACAGGTGGAAAGGGCATTTCTTATCACTGAGAATCCAATCCGCTAGAAACTTACTACTTTTTCCAGCAAACAAAGCCCGTAGATGAAGAATTGGAAGATAATTGTGACAATGATTGTTTGATCTCCAAATCTATATCACTTAATGACAAATTTATAGTGATAGTATCCTTAGTTCTATTTACGTATCCTAAATCTTGATTATCAACCTCTTTAGTAGTATATAAATATGATATATGATCGGATACTTCATAACGTTCTATTTTGTCAAGGGCATAAAGAATTGATTCCATTGACAGTCAATTCCATACACCAAATAAAATGCGAATTTCACAAATTATATATTAAACTAAATAACGTTCTTAGCCTTTAAGATTTCTGCTATTAAAATACCAGCACCAGCAGCACCAATAACAGTATTATGGGATAAGACAACCATTTTGAAATCCAAAACAGGATCTTCTCTAATTCTACCAACAGAAACACCATAACCATTATCTCTATCTCTGTCTAATCTTGGTTGTGGTCTATCTTCTTCTTCTAATACATGGATAGTATTTTTTGGAGCAGAGTGACAACCTAAATTGTAGGCTTCACAGTGGTAATCTCTTAAAGTTTGTTTTAATTGTTCAACAGAAGGCTTGGTCTCGGATTTGAATTTTAATGAAATACATTCCATATGTCCATCAGTAACAGCAATTCTATTACATTGTGCACTGACTTTAATTTCATCATCAGATAAAATCTTAAAGCCGTCATTAGATCCATTAACATGTCCCAAGATTTTTTTGGTTTCCCATTCAATTTTTTCTTCTTCACCGCTAATGAAAGGAACAACATTATCTAACACATCAATACCTGCAACTCCTGGACTAAAACCACCACCAGAAATGGCTTGTAAAGTAGTAGCAGTTAATAATTCAATTGGTCCGTAAGCATCAACCAATGGTTTCAATGGTGCAACTAAACCAGCAGTAGAACAATTGGAAATACATACAATGAATCCAGTTTTTTCACCTTTGGCTTTAGCATCGTTCACTTTTTTTTCAACGACAGATAAATGATCAGTATTCACAATTGGAACTATTAATGGGACATCTGGAGCTCTTCTATAATTCTTAGCGTTGGAGATGACAGCCAAACCTTTGTCAGCAAAAGCTTTTTCAACTTCACCAGCGACATCAGAATCTAAACCAGAGAAGATAACATCACATTCAGCTAATTTACCTTCCGGTTTACATTCTTCAACAACGAGAGAAGATGCATGATCTGGTAATAATGAAGTCTGTTTCCATTTAACAGCATCCTTGTATTGTTTTCCAGCAGAACGACTTGATGCTCCTAATGCATGGATTTCAAAATCCGGATGATCAGCTAACAATAAAATGAATCTTTGACCAACAGATCCAGTAGCTCCTAACACACCAGCTTTTTTAACACCCATAATTTATTATATATTCAAGGCAAACAGTTTAAGAGAAAAAAAAATTGACTCAGTTAAAAAAAATATGTTTCTTGATTACTTCTGAGTCATCAGTGAGCATAACCGTTAGTGGTCAGACGTATTTAATTAAGAGCCTGGAGAGAGATCCTAACGGATCCAAAGAGTTATACATCTACCATCAATACAGCGGTAGAAGGCGTCCTATTTCTTTAAGCGGCCCCTACTCTCTTTCTGATTAGCTCTATCTATACTCTGATCTCATTCTTCCTATTCCGGCCCGGGAATCATCCAAGATGTTTCAAGATAGTGATTTTGATTTAAATCTAAAGCAAACAGAATAGATTTATTTCGTTGTCAAATACAGTCAATATTTTAGTCTAAATTCTGTTCTTCTATTAACATCCTTTCATGTTTTAAGATCTTCTGTTTTAATAGTTGGTCGTGCTATGGATTAACAGTTTCAGCAACGCGTAAGTGAAAAAAAAAAACTTGTTTAGCACCATAAAATACATTAGACAGAATGCCTAATATTGATTTTGAAAGAATCTACTTGAATCAATCCAAGACCAGCGGTCGTATGCGTATAGCAGATAGTGGATTAGGTTGGAAAGCATCCACATCAAAACACGATAATCCAGATCAACCACAGAAGGCTCCTTTCTTATTGCCATCTGAGGAAATCTTGACCTTTCTGTGGTCTAGAGGAGCTAGAGGTTATGAATTAAGAGTACAAACTAAGAATAAAGGTGTTGTTATGCTAGATGGATTTGACTCTGAAAACTATGCCGAATTGAAACAAGAATTACAACGCAACTTCCAATTATCTTTAGAACATAAGGAACATTCATTAAGAGGATGGAATTGGGGGAAACCTGACTTGGCAAGAAATGAATTTATATTTCAAATTAACGGTAAACCAAGTTTTGAAATTCCTTATAGTGAAATCAATAACTCCAATTTGACTGGTAAAAATGAAGTAGCTGTCGAATTAAATTTGGATAATGCAGCGTCAAAAGCTGGTGATGAATTAGTGGAAATGAGATTTTATGTACCTGGTACTATTGAAAATGAGACAACAACTACTACTAAAGTTAAGAATGAAGATGGCGAAGAAGAAGAAAAGGAGGAAGCTGAAGTAGAAGAAATAAGTGCAGCTTCTGTATTCTATGAACAATTGAAAGACAAAGCCAATATTAGTCAAGTTGCTGGTGAAGCTATTGTTTCATTTAGTGATGTATTGTTCTTAACTCCAAGAGGTCGTTATGATATCGATATGTATCCATCGTCTTTGAGATTACGTGGTAAAACCTACGATTATAAAATTCAATACAAACAAATTGAAAGAATTTTTTCATTGCCTAAACCAGACGAAACACATCATTTAATAGTCTTACAAATAGATCCACCTTTAAGACAAGGTCAAACCAGATATCCATTTTTAGTCTTACAATTCACAAAAGAAGAAGAAATTGAAGTTGAATTAAATCTTTCTGAAGAAGAATTTAAGGCCAAGTATGAGAATAGATTAAAGAAATCTTATGATGCAGAGACTCATTTAGTTATGTCCCACTGTTTCAAAGGGTTAACTGAAAGAAGATTAATAGTTCCAGGATCTTTCCAATCAAGATTCTTACAGCCAGGTGTTGCATGTAATTTAAAAGCTTCTGAAGGTTATTTATATCCTTTAGAGAGATGTTTCTTATTCGTCACAAAACCAACCGTCTACATTCCATTCTCTGAAATTAGTGAAATAGTGATGTCACGTACTGGAACTGGTGTTTCAGCTTCCAGAACATTTGATTTAGAAATTACTTTAAGGAATTCTAACCAATCTCATATTTTTGGTAGTATTGATAGAGAAGAACAAGAGAGCATTGAGAGTTATTGTAAACAAAAGGGCTTGAAGGTTAAAAATGAAGAAAAAATCGCCAAAGCTCTCTTGGCCAAAGCAATGGATGATGCAGATGACGATGATGACGAAGATGTTGATATGGGAAGTGCAGGAGAAGAAGATTCCGAGGATGATGGAGATTTCAACTCAGGATCCGACTCAGATCCTGCTGAAGAGTTTGACTCTAATGCCAGCGAATCCGAAACAGGTGATGAAGAAGAAGGAGGAGGAGCAAATGAAGAACCACCAAAGAAAAAATCCAAAAATTAATGATAAATATAATTGTATACTATATAACTAGGCGTATTTCAACCCAAGTACAATGTACAGAGTTACTGTTTAAAGAAAGTGATTACAATATAATACATAATGCAGTAATATTGTTCATTATCAAAATTGAACAGGTGGTCTGTTGATGAACTGGCATTTTTATTTCTTAAGGCAACTTCTTTAAGTACCAATTAGTTAATTTCAGTTTCAACTGAATTGACAGCGTATACTCATTAGAGGCATTCATGTTTAAAACTCTTTAAGCTTAAAACATTCCATTGGAATTAACTTTGGGCTAAGAACCAAAAAAGTTTATTATACAATTAACAGTTACAGGTGCATAATAAGGTGGAACTTGAAACTTTATCTAGACAAAAAATTGTCTGTTGCTATTAACTATGATATTATAGTGTCTATCATTGAAAAATATAATAAACGCTCGAACATAAAGGGTAGCCAAGTGATGATCTGTACTTAACAAGCGAAGACTAAGAAGTTTAAACAGAGTACCAAAGGAGTAACAATTTAACCCTTTTATTCAATGAATACATACAATTACTCATTTAATCTAAAATTTAGGGCTTTCCTCCTTATTCGGCAACAGTAGCCAGCGTTATCACCCAATGTGATTTTTTTTTTTATTTAAAAATAATAAATTACATCCAAAGTAGTTTAAACAGCTTATCTTAACCATGTAGCCAAATTGATAAATATAATCAGATCCACAGTCGGTACTAACATCGGTGGAAGTTATTTTAATGGCTTTCAAATATATATTTATATTACTGCCAGCTGTTATTACTTTTATGCACTGTTCTGGTCTGTAATTAGTCTCGAATATTTTTATGCAAGTTTCTCAAAATGGTTATAACGCAAGCATTTTTATTTCGGTAGTCACTACCGATATCAATTGTATTTAGCATGTTTATTTAAAGGTAAAAATTCCCATTATTGGGTTTTTATCCAGCTTTCATTGTATAGAAAATACTATAGATTTAAACAAAAAAAGATTATTGTATTATTTGCATGCTGAACTTTGCAACCAACCCTTAATAATTATAGTACCCTTAATAATAATTTTACCCCAAAAGAATAATTGCGAATGAATCTGGCAGCCATTTATCGCAGAAAAGATTCTGACATTATAAATAAAGACAGTGATACTGGCTTGGATGATTTTATTACTTTTCAAGTTAATCCAGATTTAAGTGAATCCGAAAATTTTTTGGCCAATTTAAAGACAAAAATAATGACAACTCACTTTAATAATTCAAATGTAGAGGAGTTCAAAGATTGTGTTGATTTAACCCCTATGAATAATGATGAAATTCCACAGAGGAGTCCCAATAGATTCAAGAAAACTTTTTTACCAGAACCAGCTACTCCAGAGAGCCAAATTCTAGAAAATGGATCATTCGAATATCATGGATATGGTTCTGATAGATCAAGTCAAAATTCAATATTTTCAACTAATGAATTATATACTAAAGAGATTGATGACTTAAGTGATTTAGAAAGTATTATGGAAATGTTGGATGATTTGGACTTGGAGTCAAACGATGTTATCCAACAAATTGATAACGTATTATCGATAGCGTATAACTCAGAGACAAGTGATACTCCTTTAAAGATGATATCAATTAACTAAACACAGTTATGTTTTATTTTATATCCAACCAGTGTATTAGGTTTTTACGACGTACTAATGACCATTCCTTCATTTCATTTTAATTATCGGCTTACTAGTGGTACTTTTGGAGTTATTGTAAGGATTGAGTGGAGTTGAGAAAAATGTGTCAAACAAGCAGCAAGTGGCCGTTTGTTGTCTTGTATGCAGGTTCCCATCCTTTATTCGTAATTAATATTCAGAACGAGAGACTCTTGTATATTTTATAGATTAGTGAAATTTTTGTTTCAATATGTTCAATACAAAAACAAATAACTAGATATTATTTTATTCTTAAGATTAACAAAAATTTTTCCTTTTTCTTAAATCTCTCTATTTTTATGAATATCTTTTGTTCGATTAGTGTGAATCGCGGACATTTTTTATACACAGAAATTCACAAAATAGAGTTGTTTAAATGAGTGATGAATCGGTTGCTTTGGGGCTGGTAATCTATAGCTCAGTAAAGCCTATTTTCAAAATTTACTTTTTAATAGGTATAGGATTTTGGTTGGCTAAAAGAAATATCTTAAATGTCAGTACTTGCAGAGATATTTCAGATACAATTGTTACAGCCATCTTACCCTGTTTGGTATTTGAAAATGTTGTATCTAATTTGAAAAGTAGTGATATAAAGAATATCGGAATTATATTCTTTACTTGCACAATATTATCAGCTACAGGTCTAATACTTGCGTATATCTTGTCTATTATTACGAGATCTCCCAAAAGATGGCTTGGAGGTTTACTTTCTGTCGGATTATTCCCAAATATATCCGATTTACCAATTGCATATTTACAAACATTAACGAATGGTGGCTTGGTATTTACGCAAGCTCAAGGTGATCTTGGAGTGGCTTATGTTTGTATCTTTTTGGCCGCCCAAGCATTTTATCAGTTTACTTTCGGACTTTTTCGTTTAGTAGAATGGGATTTTAGAGATCAACTTAAAGATGAAGAAAAAAGTGGATCCACTTCTACTACACTGTCAGAAACCTGTGAGAAGAATGAGCCGGAAAAGGATCACAACCATAATAGCATTAATGGAAATGAATCACAATCTTTGTCCAACCCTTTACCAGACGTAAGAACTCCGGAAGATGAAAATTCTTTTGATGAGGCACTTTCAATATCCAGTTCTATTAGTGAACAACATGAACTTCCTCCTCCACTTGAAATTGGATCAACCGATCAAGTTCAACAACATTCAAGTAGAGATTTTGATCATCTTTCCCAGTCATTAAGTAGAAGAAGTCAAAATAGGAGAAGGGACTCAATAACTTCAGTACTGTCACCAAATAATTTGCTTCGCCCTATAAAGAGTAAAGATTTAAGAGTGATGAAATCACAGGACATTGGAGACGTGATTCATGAATATTCTGAATTCGATAACTTAAGAGGTGATAATATAGAAAGACTGATCACTGGAGGTGGAGACGTTGCTACATCAATTATCAGTACAAAAACTACTAAATCAGACATGCCTGAAACCTTGAAATTTAAAATAAAAAAGAGACTTCTTGCAATGATTAAGAATATTTTATCACCCATTTCATTGACACTTATTGTATCATTAGCAGTTGCTATGGCACCACCTTTAAAAGCATTATTTGTTCATTCCACCTTCGATATTCCTGATGCACCTGATGGGTTACCTCCATTATCATTTATAATGGATATTACTAGTTATATAGGTGCTGCATCAGTTCCATTGGGGCTTCTTCTTTTAGGTGCTACCATTTCCAGATTAAAAATTAGTACTATGCCTCCAGGATTTTGGAAAACAGCTTTAGGTACAGTTATAATCAGATTAATAGTCTTACCAATAATTGGAGTTGGGATAACTACAGGGTTTCTGAATGCAGGATGGTACGGTGATGATAAATTAATTAGATTTGTTTCAGTATTGGAATTTGGTTTACCTAATGCTACATCTTTGGTTTACTTTACAGCATTTTTTACCGATCCAAATTCAAAAGATCATATCCAAATGGATTGTTTGGCCTCCTGTTTAATCTTCCAATATGCTGTATTATTCATCAGCTTACCTATTTTAATAAGTTTCACTATAAAAGTTTCTTTAGGTTTTTAATAGAATGACATGAATTTCGATTTCAGTCAAAAGTTTATTAGCTTTCTTAGGGGTAAAATAATATAAAACGGTAATTATTGCTATAGCAATCACAAGCTTGAAACATTCAGGTGCGAGAATAGAAATTCCAAAAACGTATCACTTGAAATTAAAGGATGGCATTATATTATAACTTAGTCTTTGCATTATTAGTCATTGAGGTAGTCTTCTTTACTATTTTATCTTTACCATACCCTAGAAAGATTAGAAGATCTATTTTAACTACAGTTTCAGCACCATTTAGAAATGAGCAATTCCAGATTGCATTGAAATGTATTTTGGGGTTTGTTTTAGTTTTGTTCATTGATTCTGTTAATAGAGTGATTTCTGTCAGTGACGAATTAAAAGGACAAAACAATGTTACAGGAGGTATTCTTAATGACAGATCAGAAATTCAAGCAAGAAGATTCTATGCCCAAAGAAATATGTATCTTTGTGGGTTTACATTATTTTTAACTTTGATCTTATTGAGAACTTATTCTTTAGTTACTGAATTATTAGTTACCAAAGATGAAGTTGATACTCTTTCAAATGAAAAGGATTTATCAGTCACTGGTGAAACTGAAGATGATCCTGAAATCATTAAATTGAAGAAAGAATTGGCTGATAAAGATAAAGAATTAGATGCTTTAAAAGAAAAATCCAAAGCTTTATCTGATGATTATGAAGGGGATGAGACCATAAAATCTAAGAAATCCGAAAATTCTGGTTTACGGCCTAGAAAAGTTTAAGTAAATAAGCGTAAATGATCTATTTATGTATTATATTTACAATAGACAGCTAGTCTCTGCTCTTTTCGTATGAATTACTTTTATGTTTAGGAACAAAGTTGAAAGTTTCTTTGGCTTTCCCCAAGAACATTTCAGTAATTTTGATCCAGTCTTTGTAGTCAGTGGATCCTAATAACGTTTCTAATTCATTACGCCCTCTCCATCTTGGTGGTCTTTGATTCAATTTTGGTGGTAATTTCTCTAATATTCCTACAGGAATATATCTATGAGTGAAACTTAATAACTCACACATGAATCTTCTAGATAATCCAATACCATATTCGTCAGTCCCCCAGTGTTGAACAGCGAAATTAGCATATGTTCTAAGAATTTCTAATCTTTCAGTAGCAGACTTATCAAGATATTGTTCGGCATTTACTTCTTCAAAAATCCATGGTTTGATTAAAGCACCTCTAGCCACCATTACAGAATCAATACCTTCGGTGTTAACAGCATTATGCCAATCTTCAAAAGTAAAGATATCACCATTACCAACAAAATTAACTCTTTGACTATCACTAACATCTTTGTTTTCTTCTCTTTGGTCATTCCAGTTCTTAACAACTTTTGCGGCATCAGAAATATAATCCCAATCAGCAGCTTTCGTATATCTTTGTTGTCTAGATCTACCATGAAGAGTGATCGCAGCAATATCATTTTCATCTAATAATCTTTCCATTAATGTTTTAGCAGTATTTTTATTATCTTTTGTACCAGTTCTAATCTTGACAGTGACAGGAATATCACCAGAACAGTAGTTCATACCTTTTAAGATTCTAGTTAATTTTGATGGTTGTTCCATCAATGCACTTCCTTGACCCTGGCGGTACAATAAATCAATAGGACATCCACAATTCAAATTAAGCTCAGAAGTATATGGAGTTTCTCTTGCAATCAATTCAGCGACTTTGGCAGCTGCCCAGTGTTTGCTGGCTGCAATTTGAACCCCAAATCCAGGATATTCAGTTTTATGAGCTTTTGGTAATGCCCATTCAGCGTTAGTACCTTGCAATAAAGGGACGCTTAAAGCCATTTCAGAATAAGTAACATCAGCACCCAATGTCTTCATGAGTCTTCTGTAAGGTAAGTTACCAACTGTTGTAAGAGGTGACACAATCTTTGCCCCTCTCAAATCCAATTTTTTCTTTTCCAGAGGTTTAAATGGAGCTTCAGTATATTCAGCTTCTTTATCTTTACGGTCTTCTAATTTTTTCTGATAATCATCATTCTTCACTTTAGAATCAAGATATTTAATCATATCATTAGCTTTTTCGAACACATATTTCTTCTTCATTAAAGCAAACTTAGAGTCTGGACTGATTTTATTGACTTCAAAATCATCAGATTGCTTATGCTGTTCCATGGTCTCTAAATCTTTCAAGAGTTTGTTATTTTCTTTATCATAGTGGGAGCCAAGCCACCTACATCTTAACCCAGCAGGACAGTACCCTATGGCTTTATAAACAGGACATTCACCTTCAATATCATCACCTTTGTTTGCAAAGTAAAGTTCAAGATCGTGTGTACTACGACAGTTTTCAGCACCAAATCTACACTCTTTAATGTTTTCTGGGTCAACTAATGTAGAGCAAAGTCTCACAATTTCGTGTTCTTGAGTTAGGTCTCTGTGTTTGTTCTGTCCTCTACCCTTTTTACCCTTCTTTTGAACTTGACCATTATCCACATTTCTATCACCAGCTTCTGCATCGTCATCATTGATCTCATTAGTATCGGCGGTAGCGTCAATGACGTATTCGGGCTTTATCGCAGCAATACCGTTTCCTGGCTCGGTAATGTGTTGTCTCTTTGCTTCAGATGACTCCAAAGAGTCATTAGCTCTCTTTACAGCTTCAGTCATATTTGAGATTTTCTGTTTCTCATTTCATTAACTGATGAATGCTTATGAAGAATTTTGCTATTCTTTAGACATTTGAGAGTTTCTAAAACGATTAACAGATCCTTTATATATTTATACAACTGGAACTACAATTGTTATTGTGCTTTAAGTATACACAAAATTTTCAATAAAAGATTAATATAGAGAAGTTGATTAGGTAAGCTCATCTCATCAACTTAATGAGAGATGCGAAAAAAAATTACATTTTTCTATAGCTTAAATCATGGTGGAACCAGTTGAAAAAAGAAGAAAGGTCACTGACTTAACTTCTGATACCGAAGATCATGACAGCAAGACGGACGAAGTTAGAGTATCTAAAGTTTTCAGCCCATTTAGAGTCTTGGGAAATGTATCGAACGAAGTTCCCTTTGCTCTAGGTACTTTAGGTTCTACATTTTATGTAGTAACTTCGGTGGGAAGATCATTCCAAATATATGATGTGTCTACTTTACACTTGTTGTTTATCTCCCATACCCAAACATCTAGTAAAATAACTGCCTTGGCTGCTCATTACCATTATGTTTATGCTAGTTACGGTAACCATATTGGGATTTATAAAAGAGGAAGATTAGAAGAAACATTGGTTTGTCCAGGCAATTCATTAATTAATTATCTCATAGTATTTGGTGAATTTTTGATAGCAACAACAACCGAAGGGGAAGTGTTCACTTTCAAAAGAAATGAGAAGAAATACCCATCAGAATTGCATAGCTCTCTTTACAATATTAAACCAAGTATCCATGGAGAAATTGTTGGACTTATTCATCCTCCAACTTATTTGAATAAAGTAATTGTTGCCACAAGTAATAATCTATTCATAATAAATGTCAACACTGGCAAATTATTATACCAAACACCTGATAACCAATTCGAAGATAAAATTTCAGCTGTTGAAGTTGCTCCTGCATTAGACGTAATAGCTATTGGAACGGTTACAGGGGGTGTTTATCTTTTCAATATCAAGAAAGCTAAGACCATTGGAGGTAGAATAAATGCTGCAAATATTGAAGGTGGATCGAAGGTGGTGTCACTTTCTTTCAGAACTGATGGTTCATCTCATTTAGTTGCTGGTTTAAGTAATGGTGATCTCTTCTTTTACGAATTGGAAAAGAAAACCAGAATCCATGTACTTAAGAATGCACATAAAGAAGTTTATGGAGGGATTGCTAATGTTAAATTTTTGAATGGTCAATCTGTTGTAGTGACGAATGGAGGTGACAATAGTTTAAAAGAGTTCGTTTTTGATCCAACTCTTTCAACAACAAATAGTTCCATAATTTCACCACCTCGACATCTTCGTTCTCGTGGTGGTCATTCAGCACCTCCAGTTAAGATTGATTTTCCAAAAGAGAATAAATCACATTTCATATTGAGTGCTTCTTCAGATAGATCATTCTGGAGCTTTTCATTAAGAAAAGATGCACAAGCACAAGAATTATCTCAAAGAATGTCCAAATCTGCTGACGGTAAAAGACAAGGAGGTCAAGTTAGCTCAATGAAAGAGAAATTTCCAGAAATTATTGATATTGCATCCAACCAAGCACGTGAAGGAGATTGGGAAACAATTGTAACAGCCCACAGAGATGAATATTTTGCCAGAACATGGGATTCCCAATCAAAGAGAGTTGGTCGTCATGTGTTTAAAACAGTTGATGGTGGGTTAGTTTCTTCTGTAGGTATATCCCACTGTGGTAATTTTGCCTTAGTTGGCTCAGTAAATGGTGGCATAGGAAGTTACAATTTACAATCTGGTTTACTTCGGAAGAAGTATATGCTTCATAAAAGGGCTGTTACAGGAGTGGCTATGGATGGAATGAATCAAAAGATGGTTAGTACCAGTCTTGATGGGTTAGTGGGTTTTTATAACTTTAGTAAACTGACCTTTTTGGGGCAGCTTGACTTGGAATCTCCAATTACTAGTATGGTCTATCATCAAAATTCAGATTTAATTGCTTGTGCATTAGACGACTTGTCAATTGTTGTTATCGATGTTGTCACTCAGAGAGTTATTAGAATTCTTTATGGACATAGCAATAGAATTACTGGAATGGATTTTTCACCAGATGGTAGATGGATTGTATCTTCTTCATTAGATGGTACTTTAAGAACATGGGATCTACCAACAGGTGGTTGTATTGATGGTGTTTTCTTACCAAGTGTAGCCACTAGTGTTAAATTCTCCCCAATTGGTGATATGTTAGCTACCACTCATGTGACAGGTAATGGTATCTTTTTATGGACTAATAGAGCCCAATTTAGACCAATTTCTACAAGACATGTTGAAGAAGACGAATTTGCTAATATTCTTTTACCAAATACTGCTGGCGATGGCGGTGCTTCAATATTAGAAGGAGCATTGGAAGGTGACGAAATCCAGGGATTAAATGAAAGTGTACTCGATACTGACTTGAAGCAACTTGACTCATCTTTGGTTACCATGTCTTTAGGACCCAAAACCAAATACAATACGTTATTGCACCTTGATGTGATTAAACAGCGTAGTAAACCTAAAGAGGCACCAAAGAAACCTGAACAGGCACCATTCTTTTTGTCTTTAAAGGGGGAGATTGTTGGTGATAAGGCTATTGAAGATGAGGGTGGAAAGAAAGTTTTTTTTAATGGTGAAGATTCCGTTGCTCAACCAGAAGACGATTCCAAATTACTTGACTTCAAGAATGATGGTACCCAGAACTTTGAATCAGATTTTACAAGGCTCTTGAGAGAAGGCAGTGAATCTAATGATTATCAAAAATTCTTGGATTATGTTGTCAATTTACCACCATCTACCACTGATTTGGAAATCAGATCGCTTAATGGCTTCCCACCATTAACGGAAATGACTAATTTCATTAAGGCGTTAACACAAGGTCTTAGTACCAATAAAAATTATGAAATTTACCAAGTTTTGTACACAATGTTTTTAAAGAATCATGGTGATGTAGTTTATAACTACGATGATGAAAACTTGATGGAATCTCTCAATGCTTTCAACAATGTGAACAAAGTCAAAGAAGGAACATTAAATGAGCTTTCTAAGTACTGCTCTGGTATGGTGGATCTTTTACTTAGCATGTAATATAAATAATAATTAGTATAAAACAATAAGATCTTAAATGCATAAAATCCGCATTTTACTTTAGGAATACATTTTCTCGATATCTAATAATGAATATAGAAGTCATAAGGCCGGCCAGTCGACTCAATTCGTCAGGAAATGTCAAGATAACGGGCATATGTTATGGAAGGGAGAAATTATATGTGGGATTTTCATCTGGTGACTTCAGCATTTATGATGTGGATGTGACTGTCGAACCAGCAGAGACGAAGAAAGCTCCTCTGATAACTCTGTTCAAATCTTTAAATGACTTAAGGACTTTTTTCCTGGATAATCGGTCGTCTAGTTTCGAGCATGATATGTCTTTTAGCAACATCAATGGTGATGGTTCTCCTATTACATGCATTAAAATAATACAGCATAATCTCAGTAATAATCGTATAATATTTGCAGTCTCAAGTCATGATGTTATACGAGTATTTGAAAAGGTAGGTAGTCATTTAAATTTGATGCAAACCATTAGCGAAAGCAAGAATTATACATGTTTCCATATTTATGAGACAAACCAGAAGAAGTATATGGCAATTGGTGTAAAAAAAAAATTGGAAATTTTTGAAATGGTGTTTAAAACTAGAAATCTATTTCAATTTCAAAAAATTCATGAAACTATACTAAAAGAAAGAATCAAGAAGATTGAAATGATAAGGCTTTCATTAGGGCCTTACTTAATACTTGGGTTGACCAATGACTTCTTATTGATAGATATTAATGACGAGTTCAAAATTAGTGGTCTATTTGCAGAGGAAAATAATGAAGAAATATACTACTACTTTAATCATAGCTCATTTTCATATTTTGGACTTACTTCCAGTGGGCCTTCTATTTGGATTCTCAATGTTAATGACCATGAATGTTGTTTGGTAAAAGATAATCAAGTGTTAATGGTGTCTTACTTGGATGATAAGATCTCAGTTCAACACCTGCTAATCAAATTAGAGACCACTCCTGTTTACGTTGGCATAATATCACCAATTTATTTGTTAGTGGTGTATAGTAAGAAGGTCGAGTTATTAGAATTATCGACAGGTGATTTGATTCAAAAAATTCACCACCAGATCAATTCAACTAACATTCCAGTGCATGTTGATAATAGTTTTATATTTCTTGGTGCCAATAACGATTTAATACAGTTTAATATTCTTGATATTCAGCAACAAGTGGACCAATTTTTGAAGTATGCCGAAACAAATAGAGTTAACAAAAGAGATCCTAGATTAGACATATCATTGATTGGTTTGAAAAAATCTATCAATCTCATACTGAACCTAGATGAGGAAGATGAATTTTTTGGCGGTTCTAGAGTTGGAAAGGAGAAAAAGAAACTATTGTTATTAAGAGATTTTCACAAGCAGATAGCCATCATTCTCTTTGAAAGGTACTCTAAATTTCATGAGTCCCTTATTGAAATAGGAAGTGAATGGTTGATTTCATATAAAGATGTCCTAGATTTGTTTCCAGAATTTTTAAAACAAAGTTTCTATAATAATAAGAGTTTTAATGCCGGACATACCAGAAACAACCACGGAAATATGATCAAAAGAATCACATTGGAAGAATTAGAGCAAAATAAAACAATCGCTGCTGCTGCTAACACCGTAACTAGTGCTGATTCTGGAAATGAAGCTGAAGGTGATAGGCAGTCCAAGGTGAATTTCGTTGGAAGAGTCCCATCATCTTTATTTAACACTTCCAAATCGCAAGATATACGAAAATTCTTAAAAGCTGTCAATAACCTTATAATTTTTTTAACTGATCAACGTCGTATTCATCTTGCTTTTGTTAATGGGGAATCTTTTACATGGAAAGGTGTTGATATCACTACTTCAGACTTATATGATTTCATAAGTCCTGAAATGGTATCAGCTGCTTTAGATCAGATTACTACCGAAATAGATACCTCCTTGTTTCTTTGTTATTTCTATTGCAAACCAATGTTACTAGGTCCACTTTTACGTTTGCCAAATAACAAATGTGACTCTAGAATAGTCAATGAATGTTTGTTATCCCATTGTGATACTAATAAAAGTTATATCAAAGAGTTGCTTGATTTCTATTATGGAAGAGATCTTCATTCGGAAGCATTAAAAATGCTATTTGATTTGAGTCATAAAGAGGAAAGCACCAATTCGATATGGACAACACCTACTCTTACAATCCAATATCTACAAAAGTTATCCAATGATCACTTGGATTTAATATTTGAATATTCTACTTGGTTATTAACAAATAACAATATGAATGCAATTAGGAATGCAAGACTAATATTTATGAATGAAACTTACGAATGTGAGAGTTATGATAATTTTAAAGTTCTTGATTATTTTAGTAATGTTATTGAAAATGAACAACTTGTACTAAACTATCTCGAATGGGTGGTACTTGAAAGTGATCTTCAAGATCATGCTGAAAAATCAAAAACTATACCTAAATTTCACACAAAACTTGTTCTTCTCTATTTGGAGAAATTAGCAACCGTAGGAACTTCAGATCCAGATTTTGAAAAAAATGAATATTACATCAAACTTTACAATTTCCTTAAATCGAGTAATTTGTATGAACCTTGGACTGTCTTGAAGCATATTCCCACTAATGAAACAAAACTCTTGAGGTTCACAATATTTGTATATAAAAGACTAGGTGAACATGACAAAGCAATTGATGTATTGTATAATCAACTAGATGACTTAGATTCTGCCATTTCATACTGTGCAGATATTTTTGATAACGAGAATAGAGATTACGGTAAGAAATTGCTACACAAGTTACTTGAAGACTTATTAATGAACTTCAAAGAGAACATCGAATTGATTAGTAAACTTTTAGATTTAGAAGGTTCCAAGATGGACAGTTTAAGGGTCTTAACTAGTTTACCACCCTCCTTCCCAATTGCCAAATTATCACGATATTTGGATGAACAAGTAAGAGCAACAAATAAGTCCCTAATTGACAGTAGAGCTGCTAGTCAACTTTACAAGGTGGGATCAATTAAATTGCAACATGAATTAATGATCAGACTGAACAAAAGTTATGCAATTGAAAGTAGTAAGAATCTTTGTTCCATTTGTAATAAGAGATTGGGCTACAGTGTATTTACTGCGATGAATAACAAAATAGTTCACTATGCATGCTATCAGAACCAAACTAATAAGAGGTGATAGAAACAAACTAATAAAGAGATGATACTTTAATTGTTAATATAAATTTATTTGAAATAACATAATAGAAGAACTAAAGTGGACCTTAACCATTCTAATGTAATAGTGCTGACTCTTCATCGGTAGACTTTTTGGAACGTTTACTCTTAAAAAATTTGGAAATAGTCCTTTTAAAGATACTTCCTTGCAAACTTTCATTTATCTTGTACTGGTAGATTTCGTCAAAAGTAGGAGGTTGGATTTCTTGTGGGGTGAAGTTTGAGTCTATTGGGGCCAACCCATCCAATGAAGTTGCAGAAGACACATCTGATTTCACTGGTTTGAGGGATGAATGTGAAAAGCTTGGATTTACTGGTGCAGTTGGTGGTGGAGGTGGTGGAGTTCCAGTAATAATTCCATCAAAATCTGGCTTCATTAGTGCTGGGTTTCTTGCAATAGAAGCGGCAGATTGACGGAAAGGATCAGTGTTAATTTGACCATCAACAGAAATACTTTGTCTTCTTCCTTCCTCAACTGATCCATAATTAGAATTATCTCTAGTACCACTGGAATGGTATGAAAAGATGGAAGAAGAATCATCAAAAACAGATCCCATATCTTCCAATGATAAACCTTTTGTCTCGGGGAATAAGAAATGGACACACAAGAATGATAACACACAAGAAGCAGCAGGTATTAAATAGGTTTTCCATTTTATAAGATCCAATAATATAGGGGTCATTTCACCCACTAAGAAATTAAAGAACCAATTAGTGGCAGTAGATAAAGCTGCTCCTTTAGATCTAACTGAGTTTGGAAGAACTTCATTCATCATCCAAGGAATTGGACCCCAACTAGCACCAAATGCAGCATTAAATACAAATACACATATAACCACAATTGTAGGAGTGTATTGATTGTTCAAGAATAAAGAAATTGAAATTAATAATAATGGGATACCCATGGCTACCGCTCCAGATAATAATAATGGTTTTCTACCCCATCCATCAACTAACCACCAAGGAGGGATTGTAGAAAGCACGTAAATGATAGCATTTACACCAGTCATTAAAATGGCTTGTCTTCCAATCCAACCAGCAGATTCGAAAATCATTGGAGCATAATAACTAACAATGTTTATACCATTTAATTGAGCAAACATTTGAGAGAAACATGCCACTGAAACTCTTTTAGCATATCTGGTTAACATATATCTATAAGATCTTTCACCTCCTTCAATTCTAGCAATTAAGATGTTTTCTTTAATATTTCTGTATTCAGTTTTAGCTTTTTCATCTTCAACATCACCGTCTGCATAAAGATCAGCAATAACAACCATACCTTCAAGATCATGATTTTTATCTAATAACCATCTGGGTGTTTCTACAATAATAAAAGTACCCAAAAATAATAAGAATCCCACAATACATTGCACTAATAAAGGTGATCTCCATGAATAATCATTTTCAATGAAACTAAATCCATAATCAACCCATATACTAGTAGCATAACCAAAAATATTACCAGTGAATTCTAAACATGCGTAAAATCCCCTATCATCAGGTGGACTAATTTCTGACTGATAACAAGGAATAATAGTTGTTAAAAATCCAATAGCAATACCACCAATTAACCTACCTATAGATAAATTGATGATATTAACCGAGAATGTTTGTAAAAGACCCCCAACTACAAATATAAAGGCACCATAACGAATTGTTTTTCTTCTTCCTATTTTATCACCAACTTTACCGGCAATAAAAGAAGAAAACAAAGCTCCAATTTCAAGAATTGCAATCATAGTACCGATTTCAGCTGGTTTTGGATGATTAAAATATTCTTGAAAGTATTTATTGGTCAATAAAGAAGACATTAAACCCTGTTCAAAACCAAATAAGAATACCCCTAAAGATACGAAAATGGAAGTGAAATTAAGTAGGGCTCTTCCAACCAACACTGTTTCTTTTAATTTTATATTATGATGTGCTGAAGGTTCCATAATAAATGTTAATTATTTGAATCGAGTTTAAATCTCCAATTATTATGAAGTTGATTAAAAAAATTGATTTATTGTTTCTATACTTTTCCACGCAACTTCCTTTATAAGCTTACAGCCTTCAGGTCTCAAAATGATTTATGATCTTATGATTCTAAAATCAATTTTATAGAATTGTATTACAATAGATTACTTTTATATTATAGTACTCGATTTGAATACCAAATGCTTACCACTACTATAAAAACAAAACAACAGTTTACAAATCTGGAGAAATGGAGTAAATTTATATTCTCTTGATTTGTAGTTGATTACGTCATTCAAATAATAGAATTCGAGATTTTCTAAATAAACAAAAGATCTATAAACGGTTGCTAGTTACTTATCATTTAAACTAGTCATTCAGTAGCATATATATGGCTGCAGTTATTAGTGGGTATGTACTAACTTAAAGCATACTGATTCCCAGTCTTGCAATTGAATAAGCATTATGTATCTCGTTCTAGATTCCTTTAATTGCGAGAAACATAACCTATTGTTTCACATTCACCAGGATCTCCAAAATCGTTTATATTTCAATAAGGCCCCGTTCTACGTACGCTATTGATTCTCAGACTAGTGAATCCAAAAAATGTGCCGTACCTTACCAATCCTGTAAATGGGCCCTTGTTTTTATCTTTGTAATACGAAATTTTAATTGATGAATTCTATAATGCTAGTACTAATTCTTCATTTGTTGTGATCTTTCCATCTAAATCAAACTATGAATCTTTGAAGCCGGTTTCGTCTCTTGTGGCTTGCCTGCACTAGAGCTATAAAAGTTGAGCCGATTCACTTTTGGTTACTCCACACGAATCCTTCAGCTGGGGCTCCGCCAATTTAGGTATGTTTAGCATGCGATGGGGGAACCAAAATTTCAAATCCTTCATAGTTCCAAAACCTACCCAACTAACATTAAGTCTTTGGAATACCACAGTTTAAAGTTTACTACTACTTATCTTTTGAACAATGTCGGACGTAGTAATCGAAGCTTTTAAGTATTCGGAGCCCTTACTTAAGAGAAGAAAAATCGAACTTCAGCATAGTGGTGCCTCTATTGAGAAGAGCTTACCTTTCCATGGAAAATCCCAACAACGAACATGTTTCTCCGAAGGACAATATCTCATGAATGAAAGACATTCTCTGACTGACGTACTAACAAATATTAAGGCTATTTCCACCTCACCAACACAAACTCCTACAGTCACTAGTTCTTCCAATAACTCAGAACTAATGCAACAAGATAATAATGCTAGTTTCCAAGACTGTTCTTGTGGATTTCTACATGGCCCAGGCCAGGGTCATCATCATGACACACAAGCTGTAGGCCTTAGTAGTTTTCCGCTTCTTAGAGGTCCTGATTAACTATTGGAATTTGTATCTTGAAAACGACTACTAGTACTTGTTTCATCATGACATTTATAATTACCTTCCTGTAACACTATGTAAATTGAATACACGCTCATTGTGGTTAGCTAGCACAGCCATACTAATCCCATTTATCATACCTTATAGAGGATAAATAAGTGTCTAATTATTTTAACTATTGAAAACGAGCATCTGTTCATTATTCATAGTTTCAAAAATTTTCTACACTACACTAGAACTGTAATCTTAAAATTACTAACAAATCCCTACCTATTTATTCAAAGGAACATTCTTTCGTTATTAACAAAGTGAGCAAATAGGGATAATGAGTTACGATGATCAGAGAGTAAACCTGTCGAGATCTTCATACGTCCCCCAAGCGCTTCCAAAAGCTCCATTGAATGATTCAGAACCATTCAATAGTCGACAAAGAAATTCTTTAAGTTTAAATCTTGAGGATAATCTAAATTCAGAGTCAAAGAGACAGAGTGTTATGTCTTCTAATTCACGTTTAAGGCGTAAACCTCCTCCAGATATTTCAAACGAACCACTTGGTGAGTTCAACGATGTTATCAGCGAATTAGAACAAGAACTCAATAAATTTGACTTTGACGATAATAATCCTCTGGATTTTGAAAGTCAGGCTGATTACTATTCGAATTCTGAATCACTTGATTCACCTCAACAAGCTTCTGTTCCTTCACTTGGCCCAACAAGTGGTCTAAACCTAAATAAAGGCACGTCATTGTCAGATAATTTCGTTATCCATACCCCAGAATTAACAGCATCTCCTCAATTGCAGCCAGATTACAATACTGATTACTCACATTCTTCAACTTCCCCACTGAGATCAATAAATCAGGTGAATGCACCATATCCTTTGGATTCTTCAATAGCACCATCAACTTCAAGCCTTTCTTATAACGAAGGATATGGCACTTCTTCAAATGGGAATTCCCCAGCATTTCCCATTAGTAATGGCTCTTTTGATGAGTCCCCCACCCAATTTCCTGTTTCCCCAAATACATTTAATAGAACGGGCTCACAAACAACTACTTCCACGAACAAATCTTACCAATTAAAACCTACGATTTCCACACCAATCACCAATATCCTGCAATTTAATAACTCCAATAACGATCAATTCAGACCTAACATATCCAATCCACCATCAACGAATATTTTGAATAGTTCTAGTCTATTTAATTCAAGTATGTCAAATACATTTCAAAAAGGTCATAGAAAATCAAGCTCATTGAGTTCTATATTATCTTCCACATCTCAAAAGAATGTGAACTTAGCAACATTGAAGAAAACAATGAATTTGAAACCAGGAGAGGGTGAAAGATCCATGTATGTGTCTACTCTTCGAAAGAATTCAGGTACAGCATACAATGAAACAGGACCTGGTAAATGGAAATTACCTATTGGAATTGCACCAATTGATAAAAGAGCAACATATACTACTTCCAATAGTAAGTATATGAGAATGGTTGGAGGAGTATCTCAGACTAAGGTTAAGAGAGGTACAGGTGTAGAATTAAAGCATGGACATTTAGCTCCCAGACTATTGGCAGCAGAAGTTGATGATGGTGATGATATTTCTATGAAATTCAATGCATCATCCACTGATTCTAAAGAGTTGATTAAATCTAAAGCAGAAAGTTCTTCTACAACTACCCTTACGGAAGAGTCTAATACACCTCAAAATCGTTCTAGTACGTCAAGTTCAATAATAGGAGGTGGTGGTAATAGTTCACTTGATACTAAGAATGGCTTAACCAGAATCACTACAGATACATCAGCTGTTAGTGCCATCACTTCGACACAATCCAAATCATCTCCAAGCAAACGTAGCTCCATATCATCCAATTCTTCGGGAAGTATATCAGATGTCAATGGATTTTATCAACACCCACTGTATAATAGATATATTGATGATGATGATGATGATGAGCATCTTGAAAATGATGAGTACGCTGAATCCGAATTTAATCATGCTGATATGGAAAATGACTGTAAAGATACTCCTAGATTAGTTCTTGCAAACCCTGATGCTAGCGATAGTGATTGATAATGCTTAATAGACGACTTAACGATAGACTTTCAACTCTCGGCTCTTTCTCTTTCTCTTTCTCGTTGATTTATCAGGTCGTGTATAATGGCGGAGTTTTCGAAATAGTTCCTGCTCGCAAAATTAAACACGTCGAAATAAACATAAATTTGATTTGATCAAGTGGTCACTGGTATGTTTTATTTGTTTATAGTATCCTAGTAGCTTCCCCGAGATTGACCCGCGTTTCCTGTTCACCATTGGTGAGTTGTGTTGTGGAAAAACAAAGAAGTACCGTGTTGTATTGAATGATTGTTTTACTAACATATTGTAGTATTGAAAAATGTCAGATACAAGTTATACTTTAATTTATGACCCAAATGCGGCCACTAACAAGACTTCAATCAATGATTTCAGAACAATCTTGGAAAAGGGCAAAGATGAAAATAAAGTTGATGCCATGAAAAGAATTTTGATCACGATGTTGAACGGAGATCCAATGCCTGATTTATTGATGCATATTATCAGATTTATCATGCCTTCAAAAAACAAAGAATTAAAAAAACTATTATACTTCTATTGGGAAGTATGCCCAAAGCTTGATGAATCTGGTAAATTAAGGCAAGAAATGATTTTGGTTTGTAATGCAATTCAAAGAGATTTAAAACATCCAAATGAATATATTAGAGGTAACACTTTAAGATTTATTAGTAAATTGAAAGAACCTGAATTGTTGGAAACTTTGGTACCAAATGTAAGACAATGTCTTTCTCATAGACATGCTTATGTTAGAAAAAGTGCTGTTTTTGCATTACATTCAATCTTCAAAGTTTCAGATCACTTAATTCCTGATGCTGCTGATGATATCTTCAATTTCTTATACAATGAAACCGATTCTGTTTGTAAAAGAAATGCATTTGTATGTCTTGGTGATTTGAATCGTGAAGCTGCTTTGCAATACATTCAAGATAATATTCAAATCATTGATACTTTAGATCCATTATTGCAATTGGCTTTCATTGAGTTCATTAGAAAGGATTCTATAAACAATTACAATTTAAGACCACAATATGCCACCTTAATTACCGAATTAATCGAAAGTTCAAGTAATATTGTTGTCTATGAAGCTGCTACTACTTTAACTGTATTATCAACAAGCTCTCAATCAGTTTTATTAGCTGGAACTAAATTTGTTGAATTGGCTAACAAAGAGGCAGATAACAATGTTAAAATCATTACTTTGGATAGAATTAAAGAATTGAATGATCAGAACCCAGGTGTCTTACAAGAATTGTCTTTAGACATTTTGAGAGTGTTATCTGCTCAAGATGTTGATGTTCGTAAAAAGACTTTGGATGTCACTTTACAATTTGTTTCTAGTAGAAACGTTGAAGACGTTGTAAAATTACTCAAGAAAGAACTTAAGAGAACTAGTTCAAGTGAAGAAGAGAAATCATCAGAATACAGACAATCTTTGATCAATTCAATCCATCAATTAGCTATAAAATTCAGCGAAGTTGCTGCCAATGTTGTTGATTTATTACTAGAATCCATGAATGAATTGAACTCTACTGCTGCGTATGAAGTGATCACTTTTGTTAAAGAGGTTGTTGAAAAATTCCCCGAGTTAAGATCTGACATAATGACTGGTTTAATTAAAACTTTACCAAGTACCAAAAGTGGAAAAGTTCTCCGTGGTGCCTTATGGGTTATTGGTGAATATTGTTTGGAAGAAAAATTAATCAATGAAGGATGGAAGTTGATTAGAACAAGCATTGGAGAGGTCCCTATCTTGGCCAGTGAGAGGAGAGCCTTGGATCCGAAAAATTTCGAGGATAAAGCTAATGGTGAATCAAAACTTTCCAAAGCAGGTCCAACTGTTTTACCTGATGGTACTTATGCTACAGAAAACGCGTTTACTGCCGAACTTGATAACCTTGATGACTCAGATGAAAAACCAGCTATTCGTAAGTTGATATTGGAAGGTGACTTCTATTTATCAGCAGTTTTGTCTTCTACTTTAGTTAAATTAATTTTAAGATTACAGAGGTTAAAAGTTTCTCTGAAATTATTGAATGGTTTAAAAGCAGAAGCTTTATTGATCATGGTTTCTATCTTAAGAGTGGGTGATTCTAAATTTGTTGCTAAAAAAATAGATGAAGATTCTGCAGATAGAATATTGTCATATATCAAGTACTTGAATGATGAAAAAGATATTGAAATCATTGAACATAGTTTCTTAGATGAAACTAAAGATTCTTTCAAGTCTCAAATTCAAGCCAGCGAACTTAAAAAAGCTGATGAGTTGGCAAAAGATTTACATGCCAATGCGTCACAAGTTGACGAAGCTATTATGTTTAGGCAATTCGATAAAGACGGTGGAATCAACACTAAGAAATTATTGGATGATGATAACTTGGTATCCAATGCAGATGTTAAAAAGGAATTACTTTCATCTAAATTGAACAAAATTGTTCAATTAACTGGTTTTAGTGATCCAGTTTATGCTGAAGCATTCATCAAAGTTCATCAATATGATGTAGTTTTAGACGTATTGTTGGTAAATCAAACTGTCAACACCTTGCGTAATGTTGCTGTTGAATTTGCTACATTGGGAGACTTAAAGGTAGTCGATAAACCAGCTACTGCTGATATCGCCCCTCATGGCTTTTATAAAGTTCAATGTACCATTAAAGTTACCTCTGCTGATACTGGTGTCATCTTTGGTAACATTGTTTATGATGGACAACACTCTGATGAATCAACTGTTGTCATCTTCAATGATGTCCATATCGATATAATGGACTACATCAAACCAGCTACATGTTCAGAAAGTAACTTCCGTAAAATGTGGAATGAATTTGAATGGGAAAATAAAATAAGTATCAAATCAGAAATGTTTTCATTAAAAGAATATTTTGAAGATTTGATGAAGGGTACTAACATGAATTGCTTAACTCCAGGGGCTATAGTTGGAGAAGAATGTCAATTCTTATCTGCTAACTTATATTCTAAGTCATCATTTGGCGAAGATGCTTTAGCAAATTTGTGTATTGAACAAACTAGTGAAGGTACTATTGTTGGACATGTTAGAATTAGATCCAAAGGTCAAGGGTTAGCTTTATCATTAGGTGATAAAGTGGCCACAATTTCACGTAAACGTAAACAATTAACTATCACCCGTGTATGAAATTAACAACCTTCCATAAAATACTAATATACATTAACTTTTCAACTTACTATTATATATATGTGCTAAGAAACATTTCAAGGAACTTGGTTTCTTTCAACGAATTCTTCACCAAATATTGCCTTTACTGCATTTTTGATGTTGTTCTCGAGCTTATTTGTATTGATATCTTGTCTTTGAAATAAACTTGAATCATCTGCTTTTACAACAGGATATTGAAGAATCAAAGAATCATCAAGATATTTGGTACTAAACTTCGATGTCTCCACTATATAAGCTAAGAAATCAAACAATGATTTAAAATTCCCACTAGCTGCAAGTTTCAGGATTGATCCCTTACTTTGGAAATATGTTGGAGTCATTAAATCATAATATTGAATAGACGTAAATTTGGCTCTTCTCTCAATATGATTTATTCTTTCAAAGTCCATTTTATCTTGTAACACCAAAGTTAATGAAAAGTGGGTTTTTAGTGTTATTGGCTTATCAATGATATTATTTAATTCAGATTTGGCTAGATAAGACAAAAATAATGCTGATCTAATGACACTATGCAATCGTCCATTTAAAGTAATATATTTATCTAACGATCCAACAATCGAAGATGAAATAATAAGATCTATTATCTTGAAATTGTCCTTTAATGATTTTGTAATGGAATCTTGGTTTTCTTCTATGTATCTAGAAAAAGCAATATCAACCTCTATGGTTACATAGATTTCACTTTGATGCTGTGTCTTGAATTCCTTTCCAAGGACCTGTAAGTGTTGTATAATTTTGCTTTTTTCAATTGATCCAATAACGGTTCTATTCCCTAGGTCATTTCCTTCATTATATGAGCTTGATGTTAGCTTAAAGTCATTCTGAAGAACAGGAGTACTTTCTCTCTCTCTAACTCTCTTTTTATTTCCCAGTCTGTTCAGCATTGGTTATTCAAGTTGACTGCGAAATGATGCTTCACTATAAACTAACGGTAATGCCACGCGCGTGTTATCCAACGAAGATATGATATAGATTGTTTGAAGGTATTTAAAAAGACTGAAGGATCCAATAGTAGAATAAATTCTACTTCAGATCTACTATGTATTTTTCAAGCAAAAGGTCAAGACCAGGTAGATATAATCAATGACTACAAAATGACTACTTTGTCGTACATAACTCTCTTCGCAGTTTCAAAGGCATCGAGAACTTTGAAATTTTTTTTTTTCAAATATAATTTTTCGATAAATAACAAGAATGGCTAAGAAAGATAAAGTTAAGGTTGAAGGAGAAGAAGAAGATAACTATGACAAAAGAATGTCTGCTGTTTTACCCTTTGCCAAACCATTAGCACCAAAGAAAGTCAACAAGAAAGTTTTGAAAACTGTAAAGAAAGCCTCCAAAGCTAAACATGTTAAAAGAGGTGTTAAAGAAGTTGTTAAAGCTTTAAGAAAAGGTGAAAAAGGTTTGGTCATCATTGCTGGTGATATCTCGCCACCGGATGTTATCTCTCATATTCCAGTCTTATGTGAAGATACCTCTGTTCCTTATGTCTTTATTCCATCCAAAGAAGATTTAGGCTCTGCTGGTTCTACCAAAAGACCAACTTCATGTGTCATGATTGTCCCAGGTGGTGGAAAATCCAAAAAGAATGCTGATAAAGTAAGTGAATATAAAGAAAACTTTGATGAAATAGTTAAAGAAATTTCTTCTTTAGACTAGATTATATTAAACTTCAAATTTTCTCCGGCATTATTTCAATTTGTACATTTAGAGCGTTGATTATTTCCTTTATGTTAAATAGTTGTATACGATAGGTTAATAATAAATAAGATTAAAATTCACGATATTGAATGCTTTTCTTCAATTTTTCAATGTTTCTCTTTTTGTACATTATTTTGTAAATTTTGTAACTGTATATTGTAATTTGTGATTTTTGCAGCAATAAAGTTTCTATTTTACAAACTTTACTTTTATCTTAAAGCTATATTTTATTACAGTATGACCTCAACTGCAAATGTCGAAACTGTTGTCCATGAGATCGATAACAATAATTCTGTAATCACCCAACTGTCATCCTCAGGTAACTTTATTAAGCATTTAAAAACTTACCCAATTGTCGTAACCACAAGACAGGAAGTTCTGAAAGTTCCATATATGGATAATGCTATTGATATGATGACTACTGTTATGGCTCCTTTGTGGTGTGAATTTTCTGATAAGATGGCCAATGGTGCCTTGAATCAGATAGATAGAATTGTTCCCAGTCTAAAAACTACCCAAGCATCCGATATTACTGATTGTGTCACTAAACCAGTAGTAGAATTAGCTGCTTACACAGATGCAGCTACCGTGATAACTAAAAAGATTATCCAAAATGAAATTACCCAACCAGCTACTAAAGTTGCAACTGATGTAGAGAAAATTTATCATCATTACCTATATAATGAAGAAGGTAAGAATCGTTTATTATCTCCTATGGATCCAATGATTGAACCAGTTAATGGTGTTATCATTCAACTTGTTGATTATTGGAAGCCTGATACATTGAAACCAACATCTAAAGAATCTACTAGTGAAATTCATAGAGGTAAACACATTTTATGGAATTTTTTGATTGGTAAGAAAATAGTGGTAGCCAACGATCAAATAACAGAACCAGTCAACGATCAAATTGTGGAACCAGTTTCCGACAAGAAATAATTATATAGCTTTTAGTTATTGTTTAGATTATTAGCTCAATGCACAGAATATAAGCAGTAGACGTTATTATATATATATTTCAACATGCAATTTTATTTTACAATACAACAGTACTCTTATAGTATTTCAAATTGACTACAAGTCAAGGACCCCTCCTCTCATATGATTTATCAATGACACATTATAAGACATATATGATTTAATCCTTAGACTTCTTTTTCTTTTTCTTTGGGGATTCATGACTTTCACTTTTACGTTTCTTATCCTTTTTATCCTTTTTATCTTTCTTTTCCTTCTTATCTTTCTTTTCCTTTTTGTCTTTCTTTTCCTTCTTATCTTTCTTTTCCTTCTTTTCCTTCTTTTCATCTTCACTTTCAACAGCCATGGTAATATCCTCACCTAAATCACCAGCACCATTTAAAGCTAAAGCTTCTTTGATGGCATCAGCATTTTTCATTGGAGGAGCACCAGTATTGTAGAAGTTTAATCTTTCTTCAACTTGTTTCTTTAAGATGGAACCGAAAGCGCTGGATGGTTCATCGGAGTAGTTATCGATTCTTGAAGCAATAGAACATTTGTTAGCCAAGTATCTTGAGATTCTACCTTTGTTTTTAGTTGAGGCTTTACCAATAAAAGAAGAGTGGTAAATTAAACCATATTTAGGAGTGTTACCTTTTGTTTTTAAAGCTCTAAATAAGGCCTTTTCAGCACCTAAAATTTGAACAGTTGAAGCAGCTTGTTTAGATAAGTTGGTTAAAGAACCTGCATGAGAAATTAATCTAGCACCAACAACTTCACCAATTAAAGTAGATAAATTAGGAGCAACGGTGTTCATCTTCTCAGTTAAGTACTTGTACAAAGTAGCTCTGTATTCAGTAATAGAAACAACTCTTTTAGCAAAAGTAGAGACATTTAACATGTCAAATTCACTAATATCTTGACCCATGGAAATTTTAGCATTGTTGATGATCTTTTCAGCTAAAGCAGAATCATCATTGACAATAGCAGCGACATCATGTAAAGATTCATCAGTTAAAGAACTTTTGTTTTGGATACCTAAAGCTAATTTGGCATAAGTATAGTTATCTGGAACAATCTTAGCCAATTCAGGGAAATGCCATCCATACCATTCTTTAACTCTCATACTGAATGTATTTATATCTTTATCTAATTGATCTAATAAGGCAATTGCTTGAATAATATGGTTATCATTCTTTTGAACAGAAAACTTAACTTTAGCTCTAGAAAAGGCATGACCCAAACCTAATTGAGCTCTTTCTAAGTCACCATCTTGTAATTCTTTAAGTAATTTAATACCGTGAGTTCTAATACCTCTTAAGAAATCTTGAACAATTTCATTAGAAAAGCAGTCAATATATGGGAAAAACTCTTTGATAGATGGACCCAAGTTTTTATCACTTACACCCAAAGCAATTTTATGCTTACTGGAACCTTTTGGAAGGTTTAATTCCAAAATAGATTTCAAGTAGTCACTTACTAAACCTTCAGAGATATCATTAGCATTTTCTAAAGCTTGAGCAGCACCTTTAAATGGAGCGAAGGAAACTAATTCGATCATTTTGGAAAATTTTCCTAAATCATTAGCAGCTTCTTGCACTTCCTTCAGTCTAGATGAAACCTCATCTTGTTGGATTAACACCTTGAAAATGGCGTAACCAGCTGCTTCTTCAAAAAGAAGGTAATCTAATCCACCCATTTTTAGTTTGATTGGTTTGATTGATAAAATTTTTCAGGAAAAAAAAAACTCTTCTCATCCCATAAATTTTTTCGTCGTGTACATTGAGAGTTTTTCTTTGGCTGCTAAATTTTCATCTATTTCTATTTCTTATTATTTATTTAATACATCATTAATAACATCATTACTTACTACAATAAAACACTTACGCAAAGTTAATATTCCATCCCAAATCCTTCAATACCTTATTCCAATCCACTACTTTATCACCATCGGGATTTGCTTGCCAAATCTTTTCTATAACTACTTTCGCTCTATTAATACTCCATGTCCCATATGTCTGGATAAATTTGTCTATTCTGTTGATCATCCCATCTCTCTCAAATTGATTAATGCAGTGAATAGCTGCCATAAAAACAGGAAACACTAGTGAAGCTTCCACAGGCGATCCTAAAATGATATCCAAACACTTGATTAAATCATTAGTGATGATCTGTGATTCAAGTGAAGAAGGATTACATTTTAATATAGCTTGTCTCAAATATAATTTTGCACTTAATTTGAATGTTTCAAACAATGTTATTTGCCATTCAAATTCTTGGTCACTTAAATCTATTAACTCTTTAGGTTCAGGTTTGACTGCTTCAATTCGTTTATCTAATTCCATTGCTTCCAGTTTTACGGAAAGAAGAATTTCATTGATCTTAGCATGATTACTTATGTCACTATCAGGCGAGCCATGCCCATTAATAGGTGTATTCCCATCTTTATGCTCTCCATTATACTCATAAACAGGTGATGTACTGATATTTTGTTCGTTTAATTCATTTTTCAAATTAGCTAATTTGGTATTTGTCTCATAAGCTAAGGCAGATATTTCACCTATTCTTAAAAATATTTCCTTTGCAACACCAACTAAAGGATTCAAAATACCGTTGGATAACTCATTTGTAAAGATATCGCTATATTCATTATTGGAAAAATAGAGACCTTTTTCAACTTTATCACTTGCTAAAACATCATGATATGCAAAATTCGAGATCAACCAAAATTGTTGTTTTGTTTGACGGAAAGATTCTATACCACCAACAGCATTCACTAATTTTGAACCCCAATCCAAATATTTTGTCCAATTTTTCACATCCCCTCTACAAATTTCAGCTGCTAAAAGAATCAACAATGTAGAAATTTTTCGTATAACTGTATCTTTATCATAACATGATTGGGAATGAAAGTGCCTCAATGCTAACATGACATAGTTCAAGCCTTTCTGAATATCCTCGGGCTGACCAATATGAAAGCATGCCCAAGACAAAATACTATACATGACTCCTTCATCTTGTAATGCTAAGGGTACAAATACTTGAAGATAGCAATTTTCTATTGTTTTTGTCAGTTTAGGAGCAACCGATACAGAATTGCAAATAACATTCACATAGTAATCGTATAGATAGCGACCTCTTGGAGAAAGCGTCGATAATAAATTTCCATTGAGATTTGGAGGAGGTGAAATTACATTAAGATTTTGTGGATTATTATTAGTAGTAAATTTGGGACTTAACGGATTATTAACAAAATTAATAAACGATGTCAAATCATTATTTTCATTGAGGAACGGATGTTCTTTAAATCCACTTAAGGTATTTGGCGACTTTGGTGAGTCTTTATTATTTTCAAATATAAGTTTAAAGTTCTTCTCATTGTAGAAGGGTGTAACTAAAGACCCATGTTCTTCATCCAAACTTTTAGGAGAATCTGTGGTTTGAAGCTCTTCAAATCTGCTACTTGTTTTCTCTTCGCCATCATCGGTATCATCATCATCCTTATGAGGCTCTGCTATAAATGAACTTTTAAGGAGTTGGTCTGATTCATCTCGAAGGCTCGTTGACTGTCCTATGTTACTTGTAATGAGTATGTTATTTGCTGATTCAATTTGAGCATAATCTGCATATGAATCTTCTGAATCGTTGTTTAATAGATTAGAAATATCAGGGGAATTGGGAGCTGAACTTCTATCTGACATATTGGACTTAAGCAACTTGTAACTTTGGAAATCCATGGGGGAAGTTGATGTGTCTTTTGCTACTCGTCTTCTTTTACGTAACTTCAAATGGAATTCATTTTCTTCAACTCTAGCTTTGATCTCCTTTATAGTATGTGGATCCATAGCTTGATAATCAATATAAACACATTCCTTACCTAATCTTGAACAATCAGAACATATTGGTTTAATTTCATCGCATTTCTTCTTACGAACTTTACAGGTCAAACAACCATTCTTGGATCTTTTAGTTTGTGCTTGTGTATCAATTGCATTTAAGATTTTAAATGGAGTTGGTGTAGGTGACTTTGTAGTTTTATTAACTTGTTGTGTGTCGTCTTTATGGTTTGATTTCTTGGAATCGAAACGTATTATCATCACTACGGTAACAGGCGGATATTAAATATTGTACCGTATATTACCTTGCTTTGAATATATGTTTATATGTCTCTATGCACTGTTTTCTTCAAGTGTTTATCACCAAGAGTGAAGCAAAAATGTCAATTTTTTTTCTTAACGGTTTTATCTTAGCGGCATCTTCTCAATAGGGAAAGAGGTAAATCACTTGACAATTTTGAAATTTCGAGGTCGTGTACTTTGGTCATAGACTTTTCTATAAAATTCTATTTGGTGCAGTTTGTCACTCACCCTTGTGACAGGAATTTTTTCTCCTTTATATTTTTTCTTTTTACATTTACTTTAAGAAGTTTAAGAATAAATCAGTAATCAACAAATATGTCAACTAAACGTATCAATAAAGAATTAGCAGATTTCGGAAGGTATGTTACATCAACGATAATAAGGGGTGAATTTCAGAGAGAATTTGAGGCCATAGTTGTTCATAAGCTTACTAAGGAGTAACTGAACTGATTTTGGCTGCGGTCAGTCATAGTGGACATCTCAGTGAAGACATTTTTTTTTTCGATTAGAGTGATTGCAAGCCATTTAGAGGTTGAAGGTAATGTTTAACATAGTTAACGTTCTTATTCATGATTTGCTGTTTCGAAGTTGTTTTAGTGACGCGCACACACATCACATCACAGATCTCCTTATGTTTTAGCTAATGAATGATGCTTCATTTGAATCTTGATCTTTCACCTTATTAGCTTTTTTTATCATAATACTAACTATTTTCTATAGAGATCCACCGTCATCTTGTTCTGCCGGACCAGTAGGTGATGATTTATACCACTGGCAAGCTTCTATCATGGGTCCAGCCGATTCACCTTATGCTGGAGGTGTTTTCTTCTTATCCATCCACTTCCCAACTGATTATCCATTCAAACCACCTAAGATTGCCTTCACCACTAAAATTTATCACCCAAATATCAATGGCAATGGTAATATCTGTTTAGATATCCTTAAAGATCAATGGTCCCCAGCTTTAACAATTTCTAAAGTATTGCTTTCTATTTGTTCATTATTAACTGACGCAAATCCAGATGATCCATTAGTACCTGAAATTGCTCATGTGTATAAGAACGATAGAGCAAAATACGAAGCTACTGCTAAAGAATGGACCAAAAAATATGCTGTATAAGAAAGGTTTATTCCCTCATTGTTTTGTTGAAGTGTCTAATTCTAATGTATGGACACCAAACATCATGGTTCATGGTTGAAGTATTGTTAGCATATATATAGGATTGCAAGGTTTTTTTACACACACACATTAATATTTTTTTTTTAAAGATTGCCATTGAATAATTGATGTTATTGGTCATCTTTGTTGGCCCTATAGACACGTATGTTTTTTGGGAAAAACATTATATATGTATATAGATTTATTAAATTCCCATACATATATATTATATATCTTTAAACTTGTTTGTCAACACACGACCTGAAATTGTTCGCATGTTATAATTTTGATTGAATTTTACTTACTAGTTAAGAGTTTTTGATTCAAAAGTTACGAAACATAATATATTGAAATGGATAAATTGGTTTCGTTTCAAATCAATGATAGTTTCAAGCTATTTGAGCTAACAAAGAAACTCCATGAAGCCAAATTTTTCAAGGATTTCTTAAATGAAACACAATTGAAACTCTTTGATTATCTCATTCGTTTGAACAATCACTCTGTCTGGAATAACTTCCTTGGAGGGACCCTTTATTTGAAAGTCAGCAAAGACAGCAAACTAGCTGATAATGATCCCGAATCTATTGGCATAGAAGAAGAAGAAGTAGATGTCCAAGAAGGAATAGAAACATCGAAAAGACTAGCGTTGCATGTCAGGTATTTATTATATGAAAAAGCTATTGACTTTTATTATTTCAATAAAAACCTCGACGAGTCAATAAATACTATAGATGAAGTTAATGATGACTACGCATTGCTAGAGTCTCTCAATAGAGATTCTCCAGATGACCAAAATGATGCAGTTCAAGAAAAAGAAGAAATCAAATCAACTGTAAGAGAAGAAGATGATGAATATGACGATGAAGATGATGAAGATTCTGTGAGTGACGGTAATAAAAATGATCAGGATGAAGTTCCAAGTGCGGCTGTTGAGTTCAATAATGACAATCAACTTGTTTTAGAAGTTCCGATGTCATTATTCAGTAAATTAGAAGCAGCGAGTGATGAACATCAAGAAGAATCTGGTAATAACATAATGGAAGATCAAGCAAATTTAATCAAAGAGTTTAATAAGGTGTATCACAATTTTGAGTATGATCGAGAGACGTTAATAAAGAGAAGAAGATTGGAGAAGTCAGATTTGCAATTGCAAACTAATGCTGAACCAGTTAAATCCAACAACAACAACCAAGATAAAGATAGCGACAAAAGCTCGAGTAATATTGAATTTTCCTTGGCTACTGGCTCATCTTTGAAACATTTGCTTGGTACCATACAGCATAAAAGAGATCAAATTCCCCTTAATGATTATGAGTTGAGAACATTATTCATGGACGTGAAAAAAAATAGAGGCAAATGGGCAAACGATGAAAGAGTTGGACAAGAAGAGTTCTATGAAGCATGCGAGAAAGTTGTGTTGGAATTAAGGTCCTACACTGAACATTCTACGCCGTTTTTGAATAAAGTTAGTAAGAGAGAGGCGCCAAACTATGGTCTAATTATAAAAAAGCCCATGGACTTGAATACTGTTATGAAAAAACTAAAAAACCTTCAATACAATTCTAAACAAGAGTTTGTTGATGATATCATGTTAATTTGGTCCAACTGTTTAACCTATAATTCCGATCCAAAACACTTTTTAAGAGCCCATGCGATAGCCATGCAGAAGAAATCATTGAAACTTATACCTCACGTACCTAACATCATAATCAAAAATCGTTCCGAACTTGAAAAAGATGATGAAAAAGATGAAATTAATGATGAACCAGGTAAAGGAGGTAAAGGAGGTAAAAAAGGTAGAAAAAGAACAAGAGAAAATGAAGTTAAAATCGAACATCAAGATTCTACCATTGGTTCACCTGATAGTGCTTTTGGTACTCCAATGGAAGAGGAAAAGATTCTGGAGACTCCATTGACAGTTGAACAAACTCCTGCCCCAGAAACTACAGAAACAAGTGAGACATCTGCAGCTTTTACCCGAACGAGTAATAATGGTGAAGATGAAGAAGATGAAGAAGACAATGACGAAGAAAATGAAGATCCTGCAAACCAAGGTAATCAGAATGAAGAAGATGAAATAGAGCCTGAACTACAAGCATGGAGAACCTTAACAGCAAAATCAAGAGCACATTATTGTGCCACAAGAGCTGAATTATTCGATGAAAATGATTCTTTCAAGCTCAAGCCAGATGCACCTGCTATATTCAGAGACCCAATTGAGATGAGAAATTTCAATGACTATATCAACAATAAAGTGGTGGTTTCTAAGGGGAGTCTATTAGATAATGATGAGCCTTATTTATTGGAGTATGATATTATGGGTGGTTTACCGGGATTGAAATTTGCAGGTATTGATGAGGAAGAACAAGAGAAGAGAGAAAGAAGGATTGTTGACTCGCTTATCGCCAACAAGATTGAACAGAGGGATTCTAAATTTGTTTTAAGTCCTGGAAATGGATTGAACTCAGTTTATACCAAGAATATTACTGAAATGCAGGAGATTAGGAGAATATGCTTTAAGATTTCTTTAATCAGACAAATGCAAACTCAGCAATTCATTCATCACACCCAAATGAGACAACCAGAAATCGAAACAATCAAAGAAATAGATATTGATCCAATATCCAAATTGGATACTCATGATATAAATAACAAAGAGATCCAATATTCTGTCTTAAGAAGGAACATTTCCAAAATTATAATGCAAACAGGTTTTGAAAAGGCAGAACCATTTGCCGTCAATACTTTAACTCAATTGGCAGAAAGATATATGGGAAATCTTGTGAAGTCATTAAAACTACACCTGGAATCTACGTCAAAAAACAAATTATCAAGTTTTGAAATTATACTCGTCTCTTTAATTGAAAATGGTATCAATAAACCAGATGACTTATATACATTTGTCAATGAAAGACTAATCAGTCAATATAATAAATTAGTTGACTTGAGAGCAAAGCTTTCCAATTTCTTGAAGGAATTGTTAAGACCAGGATTGGAAAATTTTAACGAGAAGTCCTTCAATGATAATAGTGATCAATTTATGACTGGTGATTTCTCTAATGACTTGGGAGATGATTTCTTTGGATTTAAAGAATTGGGATTAGATAAAGAGTTTAATATGTTGAGTTCATCTATTCCTGTCTATTTGTTGCACTCCAAGTTGCATACTTCTTTTATTTCATCGGTATCGGGTGATAAGGCACATAAATACGATGACTTAAAAGAATATAAGCCCAATAAACTTTATGGATCTGATATTGGTGATCAAATTGGCTTATTAAAGCCATTTTACGCAGAATTATTAGAAAAATCTAAAGCCCATTATATCAAGATGCAAAAGAAAAATGGACTCTCTACTGAACTACCTGAACTTAGTAAATTGGCTTTGGTAGATGACGAAGATTTGCCTCAAAAGCAAAGAAATATCAGACCAAGATTGCCTCCAACTGGTAAAATCATTGCCGTTAAAAAGCGACCAGTGGCTAATTCTTTCTTTTTACCTGAACCTGAAGAATTAAAACCTATTGATGATAATAATGAAACAGGAGCTGTCCCAATGGAAATTAATGATGACCCCTTCAATGCTGATGAGTTGGATGCTAAGGATTTAGAACTTATGATGAGCAATCTTGAAGAATAATTGTATTTATATAGATGTAATTGACGCAATGGAACTAATTTAAATCACACACATTCCTCGCGATTTACTCAAAATTGATTAATTAAAGACCATCTGGACTTTATTTTTTTTTGTTTTTGAACATATTTTACTTATAAACAACATATCTAATACAATAACCAATGTGGTAAAGAATATGGCTACTGACATGGAAATGACTCCTTACAATAACAGTGATAATGAAAATTTGAATGTTTTATCAAAAAAGAAATCACTGGCAAAATCAAAGAGTCAGACATTATCTGTTAACTTATCAAAACTTAATAGAGACCAATTATGGGCAAGAGATGTATTTGGACGAACGATTCTTCACTTGGTTATACTATGCAATAGGAGTGACTTACTTAGACAATTATTGAAACACCCAGATATTAAACTAATACTTAACAAAACTGACTATGAAAATGGATGGAATTGCCTCCATTATACTATTTTTTTCAAGAGATTTCACTGTTACAAGATCATACTAGAGTTTTTGAAGACATTTAATACTGGAAGTAACTCGTTGTTACTTGCAAATAATCCGCTATTATTTGATCTAATCAGATGTAAAGATAGAACAAGAAATACTCCATTCCAATTACTTGACAATGATTTTAAGAGTTTGATATGGATACCTCTGTATATTGACTCAAAGAATGAAGTTATATTCAGTTACAGATTTTTAGAAGAACCTAAGCCTAAAAGTATAGAGCCACTTCAGCAGGACTCCTCTAATTCAATATCAAATAATAACAACACTGAATATCAAAAAGAACTCAAAGATTACAAGAAAAAAATCCGATACTTGAAAGATCATCATATTTGGTGGGATCCTAGAAGATGTGGATCAGAAGTATTCATGTTTGGTTCCAATTCAAATAATAATTTGGGTCTTGGTGACTCTACTGATAGAACAATACCTTCAAAATTGCACAATTATTATTTCACTGAAGATGACGGTCGTGATCTATTATACTCACCACGATTCAAAGCATTGAAACTATCTAAAAATCACTCAGTAGTAATCACTAAAAATGGTTACATATTTAGTTGTGGAATAGGATCGAAAGGAAGACTTGGGCATGGTTTTGATCATATGAATAATTGCTATAGGTTCAAAAGAATCAAAGGTTTTGATTCTGACAATATTTCAAAGCGTAAAATCATCAAGGATTGTGCAGTAGCGAATGACCACTCGCTTGTATTGACCACAGAGAATGAAGTTTATTGCTGGGGTTCGAATTCAAATTACCAACTTGGTGTGAAGCACTCGCCCCCAAGTGGTTCTATAGCTGCAAGAGACTTTGCGGATAGTTTCGAGCCAACTCCAAAATTGGTTTCATTGGGAGATATTAAGAACATATCCAGTTCAATCCGAGGCTTATCTGTTTCTAAAGTACATTCAATGGTATACACAAAATACGATATCATTTCTTGGGGTTTGAATATCGGTCAAATGGGGTTTCCTCCTGATACATTTACAACAGACCATAAATTTAATAGGCAATCTTATAAAGGAGGGCCACAAATGATACCCAGAAAAGTTTCCTTAAGAGACGAAATCAAATTAGTGGAGACTTGTGAAACCTGTACATGTGTCGTTACGACATCGAATCATATTCACTTGTATTTTCAAAATCAACATGTGAAGTTACCTAGAATCCCAACAAAGGGTTCATTGGATAGGAATTTCCATGTCTTTAGCCCCATCAAACTTACCAAGCCAGCCAATATTATCAAGATATGCTGCAAATCACACGAACATATTGGCTTTTTGTTGGATAATGGTGATATCGTTGGTATTTCTTTGAAAGATGAGACCAATTTAGCCAAATATTCGAAAGCTGTCAAATATAGCTCAATCTGGAAATCTCATGATCAAGATTTAAGAGTAGTCGACTTTGATATGGCTAATGACGGTTCCGTAGTATTAACCACTACTACTGGTCTTGTCTATATGAAATATAGTGGAAACGCTAATAGGGCTAGAAAGAACTCAATGTCAGAAACTGTTTTGCCTATTCCCATTAAAAATAAGTTCAAAAGAATCGATTATATGAATAGAATTGTCAAAGTAGCTTGTGATGATAACTTTATGTCTTTTGGGTTTATAAGAGATGATATAGATATGATTCCACTACAGATTCAAGCCAATACTTTTATCAAAGACTTAGAGTATTTGAGTGTATTATCTAATTCGGACCTATATCGTAAACAACATCAGTTGTTTGAAATGGATTCTCCTGAAACAAATTATGTCACTGATTACATTTTTCCAAATCATCAAGAAGAGGAAGAATTTGACTACAACGAAAGTGATGATGAACATAATGCCGATGACTCTGAAATAGGTAAGATTGATTCTTGGTTCAACAAATATGTTGGTAAATTCGATCCAAATGTAAACAAGCGTTGCAAAACTCGATCCACGTATCAGCAAATAGACTCCCATGACTTGGAAACATTAAAGGAAATTATAATGTCGGGTACTCAAAATTTTGATGATATGAATGATGACAAGAATTATGATTGTTTTTTTAAATTCAAGAATTATCCTAAAATCAAGATTGGATTTCACAAACGTCTTTTCATGGTTCGGTCACCATTTATGAGAAACCTAGTGGAATCTGAAGACGGTCACGTTGTATTATTTGATGTAGATGGAATTCGAGGTCTGTTTAGTGTTAATGAATTAACTTTTAATTCAGATGTTAATATTAAATCTGTTTTAATTTTTATAAATTTCATCTACACCAATAGAATCATATCTGTATGGGATGACTATCCATTGGGGGTCCATTGCCCTTCTGATATTAAGGAGATTAAAAAGCATTTTGAACAACTTGGTTCTTTGTTTCAAGTGCTCGATGTTTTTGGTACGCTTACTAAGGATGATTACTACATAAAATCAATACGTACACTATACGACCTTGATAGAACAAACGGAGATCTCATAATAAGGCTATCTGATGGTGAATTACGATGTTCCAGCTTTATTTTAGCAGCAAGATCGGCTTTTTTCGAAACAACCTTGGCCACTAGATGGAACCATGACTCGGACATTCTAGAATTTAATAAACTCAATATCAGCCAGTTTAATCTCATATTGAAACATATTTATGGCTTCAGTGACTACGAGCTTTTCGAAGAATTGAAGGTAAATTCTGAAGGCATCAATGATTTCATAGAGGCAGTGTTAGAGATAATTCAGATATCAGATGAATTATTATTGTTCCAATTAAAAGCACTTTGTGAACTCGCTATCAAAGACTTGGTCACATCTGAAACGGTACTCATCCTTTTGGTTCATTCGCATGATCTCAATGCAAAGAAATTGTTCGTTAGTTGCTGTTGGTATATCTATAATAATTTGGAATTGGTGTTGTTGGATGAAGCATTATTATCGATTCCAAATGAAGTTTTGATGAAGCTTGAGGAACAAATTATTACATTTGATCAATGTAAGAAAGCGCAATTACAAGTGCATCTGAATAGTGAGACCAGTTGGTTCAACACAAACTCCAATGTGCTATTGAATCAATTCATTAACAATCTTATCCAATATAATGAGAATTTTATGAGTGATGATAGAGGATTTCTGTCATTTGAACCTTTGATTGATGTTAAACTTGACCTCCCTAAAGCTGACCAACCCAAAAAACATAGAAGAAGTTCAAGGAAGAGTTCCACTAATGAGATTAATGAAGATATACGAGAGGTCAGGAGAGCAATACTTTCTCAAGTTCAAAATCTGAAAGCTACTGAAAGTGCCATTGAAAGTGACAATTCTGATTTTGAGATTGTTACAACCAAAAGGAAAGCTAAACAAGTTGGTTTCAAACCAGAGAATACAACACCAATAACTGCAGGGTCATCACTAAATTCATCACTGTCTGATCTCAGCCATATTGCGAGCCCTATTGATAGAACAAGAAATGGTAGTAATGGTTCTATTAATAAAGTTCAAATGGTGGACCAAGAGAAGAAATTCCCTGTTCTATCAAAGAGTACGAACAATTCTCAAACGTCGAAATCAATGAGTGACATCAAATCAAATAATAATAACAGTTATGGAACAGGTACCTCACCAACTGTTGGCCTCAGTCCACATTCAAATTGGGCATCAAAGTCTACTGCAAGCTCTGTTATAAAAAATTCCCCACGGGGAGTTTCACCAAAATCGGCCAACTTCATAAATGAAGCACAAGATTTCAATTTAAAGAAACAGAAGAACAAGATTGGTCCGTCAGTCAAATTATCCCAAAAAGAAAGGAAGAGAATGGCATTTTCCGAAGGAAATAAGACCGCAGAAATAAAAGCATCATTTAGTTGGGGAACAAGTTCCACAGGCACCAGTAGTAACAATCAAAAAGCTTTGCCGATAACCGATAATACAGGATTTCCGACATTAAAGTCACAGAAGAGCAATACCCCACTAAATACAGTCCCACCTTCTTCTTCTTCAAGTAAGGCAAGAGCTTCTTATGCGTCTAAAAGCTCGCCAAATGGTAGTATGGATAGTGGAAACCTTTCCTTGACAGATATCATGCTTGAAGAGTCATTAAAACTTGAAGAAGCTAAAGTGAAAGAAGCTGAAAAGAAGACTTTACAGGAGATTCAACAAGAAGAAGAATTTGCTAAATGGTGGGAAGAAGAGGCAGCAAAAGTACAACGACAAATGCAAACTTTTAATATAAAACCTAAATCTAAAAGAAATTTTAAAAAATCAGATCAACCAAAGACTCACTGGTAAGTGACTGATTTTCCGATTATTTATTTATATATTACATACATTAATTTACATTTAAGATCTCAAAGATCGATATCATCTGGAAACCACCCGCATTCTTCAATATCTATTAAGGTTCCTGTTACCTCAATGCCCTCATCTATTAAATAACGTTTTTGGTCTATTTCTCCTTGATGATTACTTCTCGGTGAGATCCTACCGGAAGAAGAAATAACTCTCCACCATGGCAATTGATTAATATCAATTAAATTATCAGTATTGGCCCCTACAGCATCTTCATTCAATTGTCTAACAATTTCTTTGAAATGCTTTAAGGAAGTGCCAACTTGACGAGAATTTTGGGGCTTTCCAAGCAAATACGCGATATGACCATAGCTAGTGACCTTGCCATATGGAATATTACTTACAATCGAGTAGACCGCATGATGGAAAGCCTTCGCCTCGTCACTTAACTTCATTTTTTTTCCATTAAAAATTTAGTTACTAGAAGAGAAAAAAGATAGATCTCAATTTACTACATCAAAATAAGGCAGAAAAAAATATATAACTGACACTGTAATTTATTACTATCCTAAAATATTACCCTATACAGTATAACCCACTTTTACTCTATTACTTTTATACAATTAGAACTAACTAACTTATAAAGCTAATAAAGCACCAGCAGCTAAAGCAGCAGCACCAACAGCGTATTGTCTGTTAGCAGCACCTTCGTAAGAAGAAATGTTAGCAACAGTGGTGTTAGCAGCTGGGCAGTCAGTGACTTCTGGACCACAAGAAGTGATGGTGACTAAAGTAGATTCACTGTTAGTGACAGTGGTGACATTACCGGCAGAAACGGCAGCAGCGAATAATAAGGCGACGGTGGTGAATTGCATTTTTGAACGATTGACTAAGTTAAGATTAATATAAATAATAAGAAAAATTTAATCTAGTGGGCGAAATATACTTGTTTAAATAGTTCTACAATTGAATTCTAGATTAAGCGAAGAGCCATAAAATCAAAACAAATTTCATCCCGATACAGGACTAAAGCCAGACGAAAACAATATCACTTTATCAAAATCAAGCGGATTCAAAGAAAGTTACAGCTTTTACCATACTTAATTGCCTAAAACATGCTTAGACCAGTACTCGTCTACCTTAATCGGGAAAAAGGTAAATATTACACAAAATTAACAATTCGCTCATTTAGGAAATTAAGTGTCTAACACTGGCATTTTACCAAACATCTCCTATTCTTGCTCGGGTAAAAAGCTTCACTAATTGGTATTCGTGCGGCTACGGTCTCAATATTACGCTAAAAGTTCAGTAGTTTTGAGCATGTAGCTTGCAAAATTCTATTGTTTGGTAACGCTCGGGTACCATCAAGAGACCGTTAAAGTATACACGTGCCAATTGCTGGATACTGGAAACAAAAGAAAATAGTAGAAATTTTGATATTACTGGCTACTTCATGGGGTTAGAGCAGAGAAATTTTCAGGAACCGAAAATACTGGTAAAATTGTGAACCCTTTACTTCCATCTAAAATTAATGGCTGGCTTAACTATTATATTAAAAGTAATTTGTACCTACATGAATCATTTCTACCTATAATAATAATTTCCTTCTATGTAAACCAGCAAATCATCACTGCCTAGTTGAGCTGGTGGTTCCTAGTTTAGAATATTAATATTCTGGTTCTTAGTTTCTATTTTTACAAATAGATCACTGATTCAGATTGTAGAGCATTTGCAAACGCATGTATTGTGAAAGGAGGAATTCATATTCCTCGCCATATTCAAAATTCTCTTCATTTGATTCGGTGATATCTTGTTGATCTGACCCATTAATTGAATCTTCTGGATTATTTGGTAATGCAGTGTTATGTCTTGGGAAGTTGTTAATTGCATTGATGTCAAACTCATTCGCCGATTGTCCCGATTCAGTTCTTTGTTGTATATACATATCATACAATCTTAATATATCCCCACGAAGATCTTGCAACTCAGACGAACGGAATTTTTCGAGTTCATTGTGAAAAAGTGGTAATACAGATGGGATAAAAGTGATCCAAAATAGTATAATATCCTTTGCACAATTGGATAAAACTATTCTTAGCCTGTATAAAAACCCATCCTCCTTATTAATTTTGGCTATTTCGTATTCATATTGTCTTGGTCTAGTAATTGTATACTTCACAAGTCTGACTTCAGCTGAGGTAATGAATCTACTACGTTTGTCTTCAAATCGTATCATACTATCACAGATGTTCTCCAAAGATCTTTGATACACTGCACCAAATCTTTGGATATTCCGTTCAGTTAAAAGCATATCCTTCAAACCTGTTGCAACTCTACCAGTTCTGAAGATCAAAGAATATATAGATACAGCAAGCCCAGATATAATCAAAAGTCTTTTCCAAAAGGTAAGCACTACTTCCAGAATATCTAATGCAAATAAGAGGATTGCTAATTTAAGTATCAGATAGAACCAATTTCTATAATGACTAACAAAATGCCAGATAGATGCAATTAACGTTCGAATTAAACGAAATCGATTTTGATTAACCTGTAAAGGGGCTACATTGTAGTTAAACTGTTGAGCTTCATTCCCTAAAGGATCATTTCCAGGAGCGTCATTTCTTGAGGTATCCCGATTAGTATGCTGATTATTTAAATCGGTGCTTCTTGGGGTGCCATGTCCGTTAGATGATTGGTATGTGCCACCAATCGATGGTTCTCGGATGAAGGACAATGCTGGGTCATCATATACTTGAATGCGTACTTGCTGAAAGACCGGCCTTCCTGCAGCTCTGTTAAGTGTTCTTTCGAGCTTTGCAGCTCCCGATGGACTCAAAGCAACATATGGTTGATGTAATTCATTATCTACAATAAAGCATTGGCTTGTATTCAATGATACTTCCACTGGAGTATTTTGTCCATCGACAAGAAAACTGAAAATATAGTCCATAGAAGCAATATCGCCTTGATTAACAAATGCTTGCCTAGTGGGTTGACTTGGTCCAATTGACATGGAATTCGTTTCAAGCAATTCATAAGTATCGCCACTTAAATTCCATTCAGTACCATCCTGAATAACAATTCTGGTAGGTTCAAAAGGCAACATCTCTTCGTGAGTCTCATTACTTCCATTCAGAACATCTGCATGCAAATTGTTCAAATCATCATTAGTAGTAGGAGAGAACTCAAACCTGGATTGAGATGTTAAATCATTCAAGAATTGTCTGCTTAATATCCCACCTTCTACTCCACTTAAATGCTCATGAATAAGCAATTTAAGGGTTACCACATTCCTCGCCGTCGCTAATATTGACTCATCAAGGTTTAATATGTCATAAAGACGCAAGTCATAGTTCTCTTCCCTTGCAATCATAGTATCATCGTAATACAATTTAACTTGGTTGAAAAAAGTCCTTCTTACCTGATACGCATCTGCTCTTTCTATGATGACGTTTATAAAATCTCTTAAAGTGGTATTATGGTTAACTTCAAATAAACTTGCCTCCTCTTGTAAATTTGAAACATCTGAAGAAATTTTAATGAAGAACCTGATATTAGGGGGTTGTACTACCTCAGGTTCAATTGCTACCGATCTCGCAATTGCATCGAGGTTATACAGAAGCTCAAATAGCACAGGAGAAAGTGGAGGAACATCCAACTGTATAATTTCTGAAATTTTTTTTGTATCATCAATGCAAATATCATCGTCAGCCCAATAACGCAAGTGGAAATAGCTTCCATCAACAGGCTCTTCTTCCGTTAAACTTTTATTTCTTTCATCCGCTACGTATTCCTTGAGAGTTCCAACTGTACAATGCAATGATTCTCTAATGTTTATAGTATTTGTTCGGCCACTTGAGTCATTCCATTCAATCGCAACATCAAATAGTTCCTCTTGGGGATCTCTATTGGGAATATTCCGATTATTGAATAAAGTATAGTCAATTCGAAGTTGAAATTCATTATAAGGGGACAGGGGTGGTACTTCAGTATTTAAAAGCTGGTAAAATGATTCATCGGGTAATGATTTGCCTTCTGAATCGGTGATCTTGAAGAACACAGGCTTCAAGTTAAAGTTATCAGAATTGTACCAAATCAGTTGAATAACATCATTTAACTTATGTCTTAATGTGACTCTAATGGGATACCGTTCAATCCCTAAAATTGGAATTGAACTATCATAGTTCGACTCAATAACCTGCAACTCTAAAGTAAACGGAGTATTCATTTAGTCACTTCTTTAACAGCACACTGAATCGCGCTTTCGATTTTAAACAATTTGACAAATTAAATCTTATTTACAAGGATAATATTATATAAAAAGAGTATATACGGGGGGATAATCAAGCCATTACCTAGTACAAACCCAAATTTAGATGGTCTACTTTGGAATGGCATGATATCTCTTACCTCTGAAAGCAAATATTTCATCATTAGCTTGGAAAGTCTCAGTTGGATTTGAATCAACCAAATCTACTTTAGTCGATCCGAAAACGTTTTTAGATTGGTTCATCAAGATATCCATTTCATCGGCAAGTGGGTGGTTAAGTAACCACAGAAGTTCTCTCAAAGTATCAAGTTGATGGTAGCCTGTAACATAGACTGCACATTTGGATTCTAACAACCCTTTCAAAGACTTGTCCCAATGAGGTTTATCAGCTGTTTGGAAACCAGGATGGAACAAAAAGAAAATATCTAAATAAGGGTCAAATGGGAACAAATCACCATAATCATAAAGTTCATTAAAGTACATTGTGTGATAATGCAATGTGATTTGTTCATCATATCTCTCAACTAATGCTCTTCCATGTTCTGTATTTGTTTTAGTAAACGACTTAGTTTGACGATCAAAATGACATTCAGGTCCAATAAAATGGAATTCGAATTTATTTTCAGGGAACAAATAGCCAAATTGTTTCCAAACGTAGCCTGGTAACATAGCCTCCATCTTTGCACCAACAATGAAAATTCTCATTGGTCTTTCTTTAAAAGTGGAAGTATTTTCTTTAACATACGGTGGGTATAAAGTATACCTTAAGGCAGCAAGTGATTTTAAACCTTCTAAAGTTACAGGTCCTTTAGGATACAAAAAGTAAGGTGTTAATTTATGCATAACTGATGCAATAGTTAAAGGGTATGTTAAAACCTTAGTTGCTGCAGCCAAATTATATTCTGTGTTCATTGGATTGAAATCTCTAGTATAAAAAAAGGAATCCCAATTGGTTAAACTAGTCATAAAATCATTTTCTTGTTCACCTGGGAATACAAACTCATCGAATGTACGCCCTGACCTTAAATCATGTTCATATAAATTAACTTTTCTCAACAATTCGTACTTCTTCTTTTCATGATATTCATTATCTCTCTCCCATGCCTCCCTTGAATGATGGGTAGGGATACCAGATATTGGACATACATAATTCACTGGCTTCTGGGTAACAGGACATAATGCACTGGTCCTTATATATGCAGCCCTTGTTCTTAAATCTTCATATGGTGATTCATCCCATGGATAGATTTTCTCAGTATTATCATTATCTGAATTATCATTCAACACTAATAATCTCTTAAGAAACGAGATATTTCTAGTGGTTACTTGACTTAATGACTTATAACTATAAGCAGACTTTAAGGATAAAAGTGACATCATTTTCTAATTGGTTCAATGTCAAATGTGTTCTCTCGGCCTCTTCTACAATGATCGTCACTTGAATAAATCGGATGCCTTCAATTTTCTCGCAATTTTTCTCTACTATATATTTGGTCTGATATTTACGCGTAGAAGCGTACACCAATCCCATGTATTTTATTTAACTTATCTTGATAAGCTTACGGTATATACCTTTAGTTTGGTTCCAATTTTGGAGGTTCATTGTGTTTCTGAAACATTTCATATTGATAAATATTTCTAGTCTCACTGACAATAGGAACAGGAACAGAATCTCCGTCCTGATCTACCATGGAAAATGGATCCACAAGTTGTAAGTTTATTCCTTTATTATCGTTCATTCCTTGTCGTTTGATTTTCATAATGCTGATGAATCTACCATTTATATCATATACCTCATACCAAGCAATGAAACTATCTTTCCATGTAGTTAATTCCACTTCACTAGTCGAATATGGTGACAAGATTTTAAATTCCATGGAATTAGAAAACATTCGAGAAAATCTCTTTATGAACTCATAATTATCCGTTATGTCTTCGTTGAATATTACCACTGATCTCCGATCATATAAGTCATTAGATATATCATAATTTTTGGGTTTTCCCCAGAAAAATCCGTCTCCACCAGGAGTTAAAGTGAAATCATATAAGTCGATTCGAGTCTTCTTGGGTTGTGGGAATTTAAACTCGCTATTAACTGCTGGATTGAACTCAATTAAATCATCGATGTCTTTAAAATTCTCTTCTACATCCGAATTAAGTTCATTGCAAACTATATCAATAATTTTCTCATCTAACTTGGGAGTGAATTCATCTATGTTACATAAGCCTTTAACATTTATAATCACTCTATACTTACATGTTCTCACCTCACTAACGTAGTAAATGTGATTTACATGATTAGAGTATGGATCACATCTATAGTAGATTTCCGTCGTTCTTGGTTCTTGAGTTAAGTCGCATAGTTCTCCATCAGTTAAGACTTGCTTTATGGCTTTAGTTTTCCTAGTAAGATCATCGTTTGTGAAAACAGGGTCGTCTACCACTTCAAATTGATCTATTGATAACTGTTTTGAAATATCAGATGCTTGGTTTTCCATGGTTGGTGGAAAGGATTTGCTCCCATTGAATCTACCCAAGACATATACAAAATCGGGGTATTCAGGTTTATGTTCCCTAAACTTGTTATAGTACAACATATCCTCATGAAATTGAATAAGTTTATCAGCAAAGCAATATCCGTATGTCCAATAACCTTCATTAAGACCTGTCGTAAACACACAAGTTTTGTCATCAAAAAATGTTGAAAGCTTTGGAACAACTTCATCGAGTATTTCTTGTTCACTTCTTGAAATGACATTGTCTAAATCGGGGCCTTTAAGTTGATCCAAAATAAACGGGTCAGTTAAATTGGGTAGAAAACAAACTAAATTAGTTTCTTCGTTTTTGATCGATAGAACGTCATAAGAAGAATTGGTATCAGATGATCCTTCAATTAACCCTGCAGCTATCCCTATATTTGATGGTTCGTTATGCCTTATTCTGAACTTTGGTTCCGTGAATTTATCAGCATACTTCCCCAATATCTGGTGTATTAATGCTATCCAAATTAAATATCTGATCATAATGATACCAAGTATTTGAAAAAACTCGCATTATTTTGATAACCATATTAGAATGTCTAATGAATTAACAGACCCAACCCCAACCGTAGGGCTTAATACTCAACTGTTGAATAACGGAGAAGTTTCTTCAAAGCAGGTAGAATCGGAAGATACAGAACCTTCCAATACAATTTTTGATGTTACACAAGAGATTGATGCTAAAACAAAAGAATTACTTCAAGCGATTGAACAGAACGATAAGCTAGTTGAAAAGAGCTTTAATGAGGTCTCTGTTCGTTTGCAACAAGTTCGATCGAAACTCAGCAGTGCTGACACATGATTTAGCTGCGTACAGGGTTATATTTATATATGTATGTGTCTGATTTTGAGTTTTTATTTACGTAAGAAACGTTGTTTAATGAATAATGCACTTTTATAATCTCACTTCTCTATATTGCATTCTTTGCTTCTCTATTTCCATGTGGAACTTTGAATATCTATTTCCTTTTTTGATGTTTAATTTGTAGATGATCACAATTAAATATTATTATAATATAGTTTCTCAAAAATGCAAAAATCACATTTATTGAACAAAAGATGAATTTTTATTCCATGGCTACTTACCATCGGTATTGTAAATGTAGAGAACAGTTCAAGCATCAGACCTTTTAGTTGCATGTAAAAGCATTTCTCTGGTGATACAATACATCTTGAATTTATAATCGTTCATTAGCAGCAGGACATCATTCGTACCGACAGCTTCGGAGAGGCATTGATTAGAGATAGGTTGTTCCAATTCAGAATAAAATCAATGGATATCACTGTCCTTGTTTACAATATTGTAATTCCTCTGCAAATTTCACTCCAACTTTATGTATTGCATTTCAACTAATGTTTATTTCTTCATTTTTCTCAATTTGGTGAGAGATGAGTTTATAATTCTTATCAGTAATGGCGAAAGTAAGGTTATCTAAAAATCAGCTTAGGAGGGATAAACTCAAGAAAAAGAAGCTTGAAGGCAATAACACTAAGGATGCAAAACCAGATTCAGCACCACAGGAAACAGATAAGCCTAAAGTAGAGACAAAAGATAACGATAAAGGTATCGTACCAATACTACCACTGGTGGAGAATAAGGAACTTTTTGAGCAATATGAATCTGTTCTACAGAGATTCACGGGAGATTTCGAGGTACATCAGAAGCCGGAGGTAGATCAGCAAGTTCAAGTGCAGGAAGACTGGGATGATATTGCGTACGATTCAGACAATATAGAACTTGAAGAGGCAGAGGATGAGGAATCTGAGAGACAAAAGAGAAAGCAGAATAAGGTCTCCATTGCACATCTTAAACTGATTGCAAAACATCCTGAAGTTGTCGAGTGGTGTGATATTGATGCAAGATATCCAGAGTTCTTAATTTCAATAAAGGATCAGGTCAATATAGTTCCTGTACCTTCTCATTGGTCTGCTAAAAGAGAATATTTATCTGGTAAGAGAGGCGTAGAACGACTCCCTTTTCAGTTACCACTGTACATAATTGATACTGGTATCCAAGATATGAGGAACAGTGCTAATGATCTGACTATAAAACAACAACAGAGAGAGAAAGTTCAACCAAAAATGGGCAAATTAGATATCGACTATCAAAAATTGCATAACGCCTTTTTCAAATATCAAACCAGGCCTAAGCTTTTGGGATACGGTGATTTATACTATGAAGGAAGAGAAAACATAAGTGAAAGTGAGGAAAAACTAGCTGATGTTAAGCCAGGTATACTTTCAGTTGAGTTACTTAGGGCATTAGGATTGCCTGAAAATGGGAAGACTCCACCACCTTGGATTTCTAGCATGGTACAAATGGGAAAACCACCATCTTATTCTCATTTATTGATACCAGGAGTGGATATGACCTATGCCAATATTGGATATCTCACGAAGGAAGATCAAATCTATTCAAAAGAGGAAGATAAACACTGGGGTGAGGTGATAGCGGAACAATCATCTTCTGAAGATGAAGAAGAGGAAGAAGAAGAGGAGCAAAATACAAGACGAAATGAGGGTGATGATAATGAACCAGAAGATTTTGAAAAGGCTGATCCCACTTTCTTCGAGATTGAAACAGAAACAGATAATATAGGAGACAAAAAAGTACACAAAGTTGAAAACTCAAACAAGCCACTTTATACAATAATCAGAGATGATGATGTATCCGAACCAACGAATGGATTAATAAATCAAGAAAGAAGATATAAATTTGATAATGATAGTTCTAATGACACCAAAGTTAAAGAAACAGAAGAAAAAAGCACTAGCACATCTAAAAAGTTTAAGTTCTAACCTTTAAATATATAATACATATTATACAGAAATAAATAATCCGCTCACCATGAGCCTTCGGTTCCTCCCATATTATTCAAGTTGTTTACGTTTAAATTGGCTGATCCATTCATGTCATTATTGTTCATTGCTGCATTATTGCCTGGAGGTTGCATTCCAGAATTCATATTAGTCGAAGGATTCCGCATATCCACACCTACATTTTGATTCATTGACACATTTTGTCCATTGTACATATTCATCGGGTTAAAATTTGGAACAATATTAGCAAAATCAGAAGAGAAATTTGCATCAAAATCAATGTTGGCATCTAATGGATTTAAATAGTTCAAGAGATCTGAGTCTATTGTTTCAAAGATATCCTGAATTGAAAAGTTATTTGATGGAGTAGTGGTATTATTATAAACCCCATAACTCATTCTCCTCTTGCCAATTGGAACTTCTGGTGTTGATTGCTTGTTGGAATTCGAATTGGAATTAACTGATGGATTAGCATCCGAATCAGTATCATCTTCTTTAGGAGCTCTAAGGTTTTCAATTTCTTTACTCGTGTCAATCAAATTAACCAAGTTAGAACTCTCTCTTTCGACTGTAGCCTTTGAACGAGGTTTGGAGTCTTTTCCCGTATTGGATAAGTTCATCCATTTTTCAATTCGTGATAAGATAATTGCCATTCTCAGACAGACAATAGAACTGTATTTATGCTGACTTTCATGAATCAAAGAATAAACCCCCTTGTAATAAGTTTCTGCGTTAATCTTCAAGTTATCTGGATTGATAAACTCAGTCCTCTTGGACAACTGAGATGAATTAATTAGTATCCTTAGCTTAACAAGCAAGATTAAGGCATGCATGGGCCGATAAAAAAAGAATGTGGGTAAATTTATGGTCCTTTCTTGTCCCAAAATAATAAATGAACGTAATAAATTTTCACTTAATTTAATTAATTTGATAATATACTGGACATATGTTACACTGTCTTGACCATTGGGGGTCTTACTTTCTAAAACAAAGTATCTGCTAACAATATTATCGTAAATAATCATAAGTAATTGGTAATAAATAACTGAAAGCAAATATTTTTCTTTTGGTTCAGACTTGCCAGTTTCTGGTTCAGGTGATTCCATAAAACCACTTTCTACTAATAAAGAATATATCTTTTGCTCATAATTATCCAATACAAACTTCACATGAGGCAAAGAGGATGTTGTTGGATCCAACATATTAGCAAAGAGAATATCCTTCTTTCTATTAGAATTAACTTCCAAAAATAAACTAGGTGTAAAATAATCAAAAAGTTCTTGACCCAATCTAATAATCTTTGCAAAGTAGCAAAGGTATCTATCATTTCTAGAAGGAAGTTTAATTCCATTTACTTCACCTTCTTGCATTAAGAAGTGGACGGCAGTATGATGTTGTTTATTCCAAGTTACCAATTTGAATCTAGGCAATGATAAACCCAAGGAACCACAGGAAACATAAACACTCAAAAATGCTCTAAGATGATTCCTTTGTTCGGAATCATCAGGTAGTACGGGGACACCACTACCCATTTTGGACAATAAATTTTTGGAAATATCACCTAAATCAATACATAAAGATATATTGAAGCCAATCAATAAATGGAATTGGTTCTTGAAATGACCTGAAGTAGTAGTGGGTAAGCACCAAAGGGAAAGAATTAAACATAACTCCACTAATCTATAACTAAAGTCATCTGATTTAATATAGACATGGTAAGAAATAAAAGATTCTAAGTAATAATTCAACATCTGATTCAATGCTTCATTAGTAAGTTTGTAATAATTTTCTTTGATTCTTGAATACAATCCATTATCATTAATTGTTGTTACATAAACACAACCAAGGAGCAATAAAGGATCATTTTCATATAAATAATCAAAATTTTGTAACTTTTCTGAAAAGGAGATAATAGGGTAGTAGGGTAACATTTCAGTTAAAAAGAATTCATGTCTTGTCTTTATTTCTTCGAGACTGACAAGATTATGAGTTTCCACAATTTCCTGAGCAATATTTGAATTAAAAGGGATATATGGACAATCTTGAAGGGATGGAGATTTATGAAAATCTTGAAATTGTTTTAGAGTCCCTGATTCTGAGTTATCCACCAAGTGAGATAATTTTGACGTTACTGACAGTAAGTTCTTATTGAGTTCTGTAAGCCTATTGGTATCATTATCACTTACGGTTGAAGTAACCGATATGTCATGTTCTAAAGAACTTACCGCTGTAGTAACAAGTTTAACTAAATTTTGTAATTGTGAAATTTGATCTCCATTTCTAGATCCAACAATGGCTTCAGAGCTAATTCCCGGACTGACCGTTTCAATAAATTGTTTAGTAGCCTTTCTATTCTTTTTCTTTGCAAACTTAGCCGTAGGATCATTATCAAATGAGCACTGTACACCTACTGAGAAACATCTCTTGCAAGACTCAAAACTAGGATCTTCGAAAGCACATTTCATTTTCAACCTCCTACATCTAGCACAAGCCCTGGTTTGTCTCCATTTAACTGCAAATTCCTGTGTGTTCATGTTTGAAGCATTGATATCACTCATAGCGGCATTTACAAAAGATCAATAATTTAAGGGAGAACTAATAATCTGATTTTTTTTTTGTTTGTTTTTTCCTAAATTATTCGGTTCATCCCGTAAAAATTAAAAACGCTTTGTATTAACAATTTTTAACATGTTTATTATAATCTTTGTCTATGTAAAAATACATATATGATATAAAAAGAAGAAGCTTTATATATATAGTCAGGGTAAATGCAGTATAATAATAATAAAATAGTAAAAGTTCAAAAGTGATTAAGCCATATCAATGGTTGGATTCTCATCGATAGTTTTATCAACTTTGGCACCAAAAGTTGCAATACATTTGGCCATGGTTGGTGATGATCTGGAAATAACATCAGTGAAGTAGAAGTTTTCGATTGGGTTTTTCAATGGTATACCAACACTTGTTATGGATTTGGTTCTAGAAGTAATATCATTAATACCAATGGAAGCAATCTCACTAGATGTTGGTTCAATAACATCATGTCTTACTAAATGTGGTGCTATTTGTCCTAATCTTGATCTAACAGCAAAAACATCATCATATGGTAAGGTTTCACCTAAATATTCAGATAAAGCTCTAATGATTTTCCAATCTTCTCTAGCAACACCAGGTGGGTTAACTGCAGCTCTAGTAGTTTGAGCTCTACCTTCGGTGTTAACATAAGTGGCCGCTTTTTCAGTATATGCTGAACCAGGTAAGATGACATCAGCAAATGATGCACCTAAATCACCATGATGTCCTTGATAGATAACAAATGCATCTTTTGGAATGTCTTTATTAGCAATTTCATCAGCTCCTAATAAGTAAATAATTTTTGGCTTTGTTTCAGCGACTTCCTTAGATACAGTTTGGAAACCCAAGTCTAATGCAGCGACCCTAGATGCTTCACGATGTAATAAGTTTAATCCATTCCATCCTGGTGTATTAAAATTGGAGTTTTTAGCAACGAAATCTCCAACAACATTGTAAACAGATTGTAAATCTTCAGAATCAGCAACACCAGAACCAACAATTATTAATGGTTTCTTAGCTTGAGCCAATTTCTTACCATATCCACCAGCTAATGCCTTCTTTAAAGCGTTAACATCAGTACCTAAGTGATCTAATCCAAAAGTTGATTCAAATTCTTCACCAATATGACTAACTTCTAATTCGGATCTTAACCAAACCTTTCTGATTCTAGCATTTAAGACAGCTGCTTCATGTCTTGGGTTAGTACCAATCAATAAGATTTGATCAGCATCTTCAATGCCATCAATAGTAGAGTTAAAAGTGTAACTTGCTCTAACATCAACACCTGTGGCTTCAGTAGATAATTTGACATCAGTAGTTAAATGTTCGGAATCTAATCTATTAACTAAATCTTTCAAAGCAACCATGGATTCAGCATCAGCTAAAGCACCAACAACAGCTTTAATTTCATTAGCTTTTGGTTGAATAGTCTTGAAAGCTTCAGTGATTTTAGATAAAGCTTCGTCCCAAGAACCAACTTCGAATTTGTTACCATTTCTAATTAATGGGTGAGTTAATCTTTGAGTCTTTAAACCATCACAGGCAAATCTAGATTTATCAGAAATCCATTCTTCATTAACTTCATCATTTAACCTTGGTAATACTCTCATAACTTCAATACCTCTGGCATCAACTCTAACGTTAGAACCAACAGCATCCATGACATCAATAGTTTCAGTCTTTTTCAATTCCCATGGTCTAGCTCTAAAGGCATAAGGTTTAGAAGTCAAAGCACCAACAGGACATAAATCGATGATATTACCAGACATTTCAGAGTTGATGTTTCTTTCAATATAAGTACCAATTTGCATGTCATTTCCTCTTCCAGCAGTACCTAATTCAGGGGCCCCAGCGACATCATTCATGAATCTTACACATCTTGTACAGTGAATACATCTGTTCATAGAAGTTTTAACTAATGGACCAATAGCTTTATTTTCAACTGCTCTTTTACCAAGAACTTCTTTGAATCTACCTCTATCACTACCATATCTATGGGATTGATCTTGTAAATCACATTCACCACCTTGGTCACAAACTGGACAATCTAATGGGTGATTTTCGAGTAACATTTCAGTAACACCTTCCCTGGCTTTTTTAATTCTTTCAGAATCAGTATGAACAACCATGCCATTTTGAACAGGCATTGCACAAGAAGCGATTAACTTGGGCATTCTTTCAACATCAACCAAACACATACGACAATTACCAGCAATAGCTAACTTATCATGGTAACAGTAACGTGGAATAGTTACACCTGCCTTATCGGCAGCTTGAATAATTGAAGATCCTGCTTCTATGCTAACAGTCTTCCCATCAACAGTCACTTGCACATCAACTAATGATCTAGCTGTTGATTGGAAAAACCTCTTGGTGCAATTTCGAACTATATTAGCTTTAGTTGTTAACATTTCTATTTGGCTTTTAAAAAAATTTTAGAACTCAATGATTGGCTAAAATCAATAAATAATGATATATTTAAGGAAAACAAAATTGATTAAAAGTATTCTTAGGTTACAGTTCACTTCTTTTGTTCAAATTTACTCCTTAAAACTGATTACTTTAGTCCAAACTAATTCAAATTCAAATCAATTTCAAATATAAAAATTTTTAGTTTATAAATTTTCAAGACCTCAAGTTTTACTAATGAGAAAATGCTTCCAATTTGATTCGCTGAATTTTTATTATGAGAAAACTAGAGGTAGTGGATTTGATAATTATATTTAATTCATATAATAACTCTACAATATCAAGCTTATTTCTTTTCATCGTCACCTAATAATACGAATAAGATAAGTAGTGGGGGCACTATGTACATCCAATTTTGTTGAATCCATGATTTCTCTTGTTCTGGAGCTTCTTCTGTATTCGAAATATCTGTAGCTGCTTTAGCTGTTTGTTGAAGCTGTTTCTTTGGAATATTATTTGGTTTCAAGTTCGGTGATGGTATTATTGAGGGCTTTATTATATGTATGTTTTGCTCTTGAGAGGCTTGTTCAATTCCTGGATTGGAAAATGGTTTTTCATTTTCTTCAGGCATTGGTGATAGAGCAATGAAGCCAAGATCACCATTTTGCTTTATATTTATAATGAAGCCCAAATTGCTTGCCGATTTGGAAACACCAATGCACTCGTGATCGTCTATGCCGCCAATCCCCACACAAAATTCTGGATAGTTTCCAGTATTATTATTAACGTAATATCCACTAGAATAATCATCACCAATTCCGAGGTAACCGAGATTGATTGTTTCACCTGTCGTTAATATCTTCCCATAAACATCATATTTAGTCAATTTAGTACCAATAACTAACGCAATGCTCATCATTACTACCAATATCCTCTGGTAAGCCCATGGTACCATCATTCTTTATTCGCACAAACTACTAACAAAATTTACTATTTACTAAAATAATTGGTAAAATAATACGCGATTTGATTATTCTTCAAATCAATGTACAATCGTTTATGTCATGTTCCCATAGGTTCTAAGTGGAGGATACGGCACTCATTGGCTTTTGCTTCAACATCGTCTAGGTTGTCTCTGGTATTTAACAGCAGTCAGTACCTCAAACATTGTAAAATAAATGAGTCAAGCTTAAGATCAACTGTATTTAAAGGTACGTTATATGAATATACTTCCAAGGACTTTCTTGAGAGTAAATTAAAATGCTTTGATATAGTAAGAAAAGGTGGTGCTTTTGATAATGGGATAGACTTGGTAGGAAAGTGGGATTTGTATCATTTTTTTAAACTAAATGAACAAGATATTAAGGCTAATAAGATTTCCACTTCATCAAAATCTGAAAAAATACTTCCAATTATAAATAATTCAAAGGAATTACACCAGTTACAAAAAACAAGGTCAACTAAAGATGCCATATCAATCAGAAGTGATATAAAGATTTTGGTGCAATGTAAAAATCATAATTCAAAGATCAAAGCTAGTATAATACGAGAATTAGTGGGTATTTATTTGCAGCATAATCATACCGAAATAGATACTAATTCTACCTTTATGATTCTTGTTAGCCCAAGTCCATTAACGAAACAAGCTCAATCAATCATAGATCAAACAAGTATTCCCTTGATTCATATTATTCTTTCACCATTGGTGCCTATCGCAACTGACACTAAGAGTTCTGATGTATATAATTTAAAAAATTGGATTGGTGGTGATATTAATTCAATATATTTGAACAATTATTCCAAAATCTTATTAAAATATTTAAATATCGAACTAGAGTTACAAAAGTTGAAACTGATGATTTTAATGAATTAATTATCTGTAGTATTATATAATACATAGGGTATCAAATTATAGGAAAATTAGATATTATTTAAAAGTCTGGGGGATCAAGGTATTTGGTAACAATTTTGGTAGTTGTACCAGTTATCCGTACAGTTGTAACTGTAGTGGGGTAAGTTTTTGTAAAAGTCTTGGTGGTACGTTTACCAGTAACAGTCTTAGTTCTTACAATAGAACTATGTTTTGTTCTTGTAATGGTTTTTCTAACGACATCATCATCATCATCATTATCATCAACAGTTGAAGTTACAATGTCAGAATCAGATACTTCTTGGGGACCTGAACTGATCAAACTTGGCGTAGCAAATATAGTGGTAACACTGTTATTCTCGGTGGCAGTTTCTTCAGTTGATTCTTTAGCTGTAGAACTCTCAGTTGCATGTTTGTCGCCTTCACTCACAACTTTGACGTTAGTGGTGGATTGGATGTAACTTGAGTCCTCTTTATTTTCTGAGGTAGAAACGTTGGAACTTTCGTCAGCAATAGTTGTGGGGTCTTTTGCTATTTCAGTGATAGTAGACTCGATTTGCAGAGAATCAGGAGAAGAGGTTTTCGAAGCTGTCTTTTTTGAAGTAACATCCAGTGTTTTGATAGTTACTTTAGATGAAGATGTAACAGGTGATTTCTTGGTGGAAGATTCTGAAGTAGATGCCTTTGTCAAGGAAGTTTTTCCTGTTGAAGTAACCTTACTAGTGGAAGCTTTACTAGTAGTGGTAGATGTCTTACTAGTAGATGTCTTGCTAGTACTGGTAGATGTCTTGCTAGTGCTGGTAGGTGTCTTGCTAGTACTGGTAGACGTCTTGCTAGTGTTGGTAGGTGTCTTGCTAGTACTGGTAGATGTCTTACTGGTGGAAGTTTTACTAGTACTGGTAGCCGTCTTACTAGTGCTGGTAGACGTCTTACTAGTGCTAGTAGATGTCTTACTAGTTGACTTCTTAGAGACAGAACTGGTTGTTTCAGAATCAACTAACTTTCCTGAATCAGAACTGCTACCTCCAATTATACTTTTAATACTTTCAGCGTAATTGACACCATTGTTGATATTCGAGTAAGCTTGTGAAGCATCCCATAACGAAACACCTCCAAAATTTGCAGTATTTTTCACTTGGTTTATGTATTTTTTCAAGACACTGAGATCATTATAGCCTGAGCCAGCACCAGTTGGTCCACCAGGTTGGCCTAAGAACAACTTTATGTTTTTGTTAGGCGAATCGTTTGAAGCGTAATCTTGCCAAGTATCCCAATTAAAGTTGGAGCCAAGATTGCAGTAATTGTTGTAAAATTGAATAAATGCAAAGTCCAAGTCAACATTTGTCATAAGGTCACCAACGGAGGCATCTGGATAGGGACATTGAGGAGCACCTGATAAATAATATTGTTTACTAGAGTCCTTTTTAAATTGATCTCTCAAACCATTTCCTAAAGCAGCAATACCAGTTTGCTGGTTTTGCTCAAAGTCAAAATCAAAACCATCAACAATTGCATCTCCAAAAGGTCTTTCATCATCTGAACCACCAGCGAATTTGTTCCATAAAACTTTAGCAAAATCTTCACCTTCACTATCGCTCAGAAAACCATAACTTCCAGAAGCACCACCCATTGAAAGCATCACAATCTTGCCTTTTTTTTGACAGTATTTGATATCTTCTCCAATGTTATCACACTTTAATAAGCCACTAGAAAATGTATCATCACACTGATTAGCAAAGTTAAGTTGTAAGTTGTTTGGGAAAGAAGTGATAAAAGAAAGTAAAATGATATCTGAATTATCGTCACAATAATCTCGTAATCTTGTTTGTGATCCTTCAGAATTTTGACCCCAATACAAAGCAATGTTCGAGTCTGAGTTGATATTGAAGGAAAGAGCGACTGAAAGAAAGTAGAATAGAATATAACCACTCTTCATTATTGATGTTTGAATTGAAATATATAACGGGAAATATGGTGTCTTTATATACTTTAAATTATTATACAAGCTTTATTTTAGTTGAAAACGATCAGCACACAAACTATACGTGCGTCATTGGGGAACTAAACTATCTAATTACTTTCCTAATTGCATAAGTTTGCTGGCAGTTGCACCTCTTTCTTGCATTGTTCATACGGTTTGGGACAATATCCAGCACTTTCGCGAGATTTTTTTGCAGCAATTCCGGTGTATAGAGCATTATTTTATTGTTTAAGAACCATGAGATTTAAGTAACGATGAAGAGGCTCGAAGTATAATCCTGAGTTCAGGAAGGGTCTATTGATGCTGATGCACATATTGTTATTCCTGATCCAACTTATAATGTGTAGTAGATTTCTACCTGGTTGATGGATTTTTTAATTCAATGATTAGTTTAAAACTATGAAATAGTGACAAATGAAATGTTACAAGGGTAATGGCATCCTTCAACCAGAATCCCAAGGACTATTTCATGATATTTTTTAGAGATATCCGAACCATTCATAAAATTTTCTGCTATTAGCTGAGTTTTTCAAAATAAGCTCAAAATGGAATTAACAATTTGGAAGCTGTAAGGTTATTTAGGCTAGTAACTTTAGCTATGTAGCTGGCTAGTTTTGCCTTATACCCAATTGAGAAAGTCATGACTTGGATGTTTTGGCCTGTTAATTCTAGATATATCATATACTTGTTTAAAACTAGTATATGATAGTCACGTGCGGAAAAGTCACGTGCCATGAAATTGGTATATAGGAGGAATAGTCAAATTTAAAGATATTACCTTAGAAGTGTACATAAAGAATCTTTAAGTTGGCTTGCCATAATGGTTTGATCGTTGCAACAACATATCGCAGAAATTACCAATAAACAGTATTAGGACAGAGGACGCTCACAATTTGAATATCAGATACGCCAGCAAGTGAGACATACGAATGCTTAAGCAAAGTACTGGTTTTGTTTCATCATGTAAATGTATCCTATTCTAAATTGTATGGATAATTAACTTCACGAAAACGATCATAAATAACAGTCGAACAATTAATTGGTGAAAGGGATTAATAGAAAGTTAGGTCGTCGTCAATGTGGTTCACATTGCGCTAACATATCCCGAGCTAAATTAAATTAGGTAAGACTAAAGGAGTTTAAAGGGATACGAGCGACAATATCCAACACCTTCAATTATTATTATCAGGGATCTCTTCTGAATTAAACCTTAGTAAGTTAGGAACAAAGAAAATCAGTTTTTAATGCTTAAATTGTATGAATTCACTATCTTGTGAAAGTACGACTACATGTTATTAATTAATTTAACAATGTTGGAGTTTACCGTCCGTAAGGATCCAAAATAAATCATATGTGCCGGATAAGGTGTGGATTCTACAGGTAAACTATTGTTTTGGTGTTTTTGTCGTGTATATGTACAACTTTCGCCGAAATTTCGGCGGTTGCTAAGGTTTGAATTTTACAGTTTGTCTCAATTGGGAAAGCAGATCTATCAATCCTGTTTTTTAATTGGACAGGAGGCTCGGTAGAGAGGGAGCTTAGGGCATCAGTTCGTTGGTTTCAATTGAAAGTAAATAGGGGGGGATAATTAATCTGCATTTTTGTGGCAATTCAAAAAGTATAAATAAGGCATAAAATTCCCAATAATCTGACTTGTTTATTACCCAATTTACTACTAAAGAAATATAATGGTTCAAGTTACTTTCAATTCCACTAAGGCTGTTAAAACTGAAGACAGTTTAAAAACCACTTTCACTTATGAAAATGCTATTGTTGAGAAAAGTGAAGTAGGTGCTTTAAATGTTACACCAACAAAGGTTGATTATGAATTCAAAACTGATTTAAAAGTTCCAAAGTTGGGATTAATGTTAGTTGGTTTAGGTGGTAATAATGGTACCACTTTAGTTGGATCAGTTCTTGCTAATAAACACAATATTGAATTTGAAACTAAGGAACGTGTTGTTAAACCAAACTACTTTGGTTCAGTCACTCAGTCATCCACCATCAAGTTAGGTGTTGATGCTGAAGGAAATGATATATATGCCCCATTTAACTCCATCTTGCCAATGGTTAATCCAAATGATTTTGTTGTTGGTGGATGGGATATTAGCAAGATGCCATTAGATAAAGCTATGAAGAGAGCACAAGTATTGGATATTGACTTACAAAAGAAATTGTACCCTTATTTGAAGGATAGCGAACCTTTACCATCGATTTATTATCCAGACTTTATTGCCTTGAATCAAAAAGAAAGAGCAGACAATATTTCTAATGTTGATGCTAAAGGAGAAATTGATCTTAACAACAAATGGAAGGATGTTGAAAAGGTTAGAAAAGATATAAAAGATTTTAAAGAAAAGAATGGATTAGATAAAGTCATTGTTTTATGGACAGCTAACACTGAAAGATATAGTGATATAATCAGTGGTGTTAATGATACCAGTGACAATTTAATTAAATCTATTAAAGAAAATCATGAAGAAGTTAGTCCTTCAACTATCTTTGCGGTTGCCTGTATTTTAGACAAGATCCCATATATTAATGGATCTCCACAAAATACATTTGTTCCAGGTGTAATTGAATTAGCTGAAAAATATGAATCTTTTATCGGAGGAGATGATTTCAAGAGTGGACAAACCAAAGTAAAATCGGTATTAGCTCAATTCTTAGTTGATGCAGGTATTAGACCAGTTTCTATTGCTTCATACAATCATTTAGGTAATAATGATGGATACAATTTATCAGCACCAAAACAATTCAGATCTAAAGAAATCAGTAAAAGTTCAGTTGTTGATGATATTATTGAAAGTAATGAAATTTTATATAACGATGAATATGGTAAAAAAGTTGACCATTGTATCGTTATTAAATATCTTCCAGCAGTTAAAGATTCCAAAGTTGCTATGGATGAATATTACAGTGAATTAATGTTAGGAGGTCATAACAAAATTTCAATTCATAATGTTTGTGAAGATTCCTTATTAGCTACTCCATTAATTATTGATTTAGTAGTAATGACAGAGTTCTTATCAAGAGTTAGTTATAAGAAGGCAGGTTCAGATGAACAATATAACAACTTTTATGCTGTATTAACATTATTAAGTTATTGGTTAAAAGCACCATTATCTAAACCAGGTTTTAAGCCAATTAATGGTTTAAATAAACAAAGATTAGCAGTTGAAAACTTATTAAGATTGTTAGTGGGATTACCAGTTAACAATGAATTGAGATTTGAAGAAAGATTAGTTTAAACCGGAATTATAATTGACCGCAAATATTAGATAAACGTGTAATACACATAATTTAAACCTATTACTTATTATTTTATATTAAATTACCAACAAATCTATTGATAATAAAAAGTCAATTTCTCATCATGCCTTTTAAATCACGGCTAATAAAGCATATGCATTCAACTCTCCATCGTCACATGATTTTAAGCAGAGTGAATCTTTTTTAAAAATGTTGAGAAATATTATGTCAAAAGGAATTTTTCTCCCCAACAAAAATATAATCTCGGACAAGCATAAAATTGTTAACCATTTTAGGTAATTAACATGATAAAGTCAGGTTTTTCCAAGTGTGAACTTACTAATGATTTCATGTTTTTAATTTTTATTAAATAGATCGCTTAAGAAGGAAGGGGGGATTCAAAAGGGGTCTTTTATCAAGACAATAAGTAAAATTTTAACTTATCACAAGAATAAAATCAATCATCAATCACTTGTTTCAAGTTGTATATCTTTTACTTTATTAGTGCAACATCGTAGTTAAATGTAATCAATTATGGGTGTAAAAAGTCCACTTATTGGAGGAAACTTATATATATGATTCAAGGAACTATTATTTAAGCCTTTACTAGATGAAACATTCTACATTATTAATTTATATCGAGCATAAAACAATTTTACTATAACCAGCCTAGTGTAAAATGTCTTATTTTAATTTTTGTGCACTTTTTTCTCATCATACAAATTTCTTCTTGCTTCCCAAAATTTTCCCCTTTCTCCTCTTAATTTCTCCAAATATATATTTATTTGAAGGGATAACCAATTTTTATACTTTATAACAAAGTTAACAAATATATTAATTCTGAACAATGGGTTATCAATTAACTGTTCCAGTTGGTGAAGCAAAACCTGGTGAAACTGCTCCAAGAAGAAAAGTTACCCAAAAGTCCGGTGCCGTTGACAAGCCATTAGATAGCAAAGCTACTGATGTATTTGGATTTTTTACTGAATGTGTTGGTAGAAATCCTTCTAGAAATGCAATGGGTTGGAGAAACTTACTTGAAATTCATTCCGAAACTAAAAAGATTAAAAAGATTATTAATGGTCAAGAAGAAACAGTTGATAAAGAATGGTTATATTATGAGAATTCTGAATATCAATATATTACTTATAGTGAACTTGAACAATTGGTTAAACAATATGGTAGAGGTTTAGTCAAATTTGGTATTACTCCAAATCAACATGATAAACTCCATATTTTTGCTTCAACATCCCATAAATGGATGCAAACTTATTTAGCTTGTACTTCTCAAAATATTCCAATTGTTACTGCTTATGATACATTAGGTGAAAAAGGTTTAACTCATTCATTAGTTCAAACTGGTTCAGCTGCTATATTTACCGATAATGCTTTGTTACCAAATTTAGTTGGTCCATTGAAGAAAGCAACTGATATTAAATATATTATTCATTCTGAAACAATTGATCCAAGTGATAAGAGACATGGTGGTAAACTTTATCAAGATGCTAAAGATGCTAAAGACCTTATTTCAAAAGATAGGCCAGATGTTACTTTTATCTCTTATAATGATGTATTGGAATTGGGTAAGGATACTTCAGAGGAAGAATATCCAGTTATTCCTGCTAAATCTGAAGATACATCTTGTATCATGTACACTTCTGGTTCTACCGGTGATCCAAAAGGTGTTGTTTTATCTAATGAAAACATACTTGCTGGTTTGGGTGGTATTTCCACTGTTGCTGGTAGAAATTTAATAAAAAAGGAAGATCGTATCGTTGCATTCTTACCTTTAGCTCATATTTTTGAATTAGCTTTCGAAATGGTTAGTTTTTGGTGGGGTGGATGCTTGGGTTATGCTAATGTTAAAACATTGACCGATGCTTCATGTAAAAATTGTAAGAGTGATTTGGTTGAATTTAAACCAACTGTTATGGTAGGTGTTGCAGCTGTTTGGGAGTCAGTTAGAAAAGGGGTTTTAGCTAAAGTTAAGGAATTGCCACCATTAACCCAAAAAATCTTTTGGGGTGCATTTAAAGCTAAATTGGTTTTTAAAGACTATAATATTCCTGGTGGCTCATTATTTGATATTGTATTCAAAAAAGTTAAACAAGCGACTGGTGGCTGTTTAAGACTTTGCCTTAATGGTGGTTCCCCAATTTCAAAAGATGCACAATTGTTCATTTCCAATTTAATTTGTCCAATGTTGCTTGGTTATGGATTAACTGAAACAGTTGCTAATACAACTATTTGTGATATTGATCATTTTGAATATGATGTAGCTGGTTGCCTTTTAGGTTCTTTAACTGCTAAATTAATTGATGTTCCAGATGCTGGTTATTACGCTAAGAATAATCAAGGTGAATTATTATTGTTCGGAAAGCCAATTACTAAAGAATACTATAAAAATGAGAAAGAAACTTCTGAAGCTTTCACTCCTGATGGATGGTTTAAAACTGGTGATATTTGTGAATGGACTCCATTAGGTAACTTGAAAGTTATTGACCGTAGAAAGAATTTGGTCAAAACCTTAAATGGTGAATACATTGCTTTAGAAAAATTGGAATCTATCTACAGATCAAATCCATCTGTTTTAAATATTTGTGTTTATGCTGATCAATCAAAAGTTAAACCAGTTGCTTTTATCTTACCTAATGAAGCACACTTAAGAAGATTTTTGAAAGAATTGGGAGTTTATTCAGACTCTGACTTGAATTCTAAATCTTTAGGTGAATTATGTGACGATAAAAAAGTTACTAAAACAGTATTAAAATCATTACTTTCTACTGGTAAGTCTCAAGGATTAAAAGGTATTGAATTATTACAAAACATCATTTTATTGGATGAAGAATGGACCCCACAAAACGGTTTTGTTACTTCAGCTCAAAAGTTACAAAGAAGAAAGATTTTGGAAGCCCACAAAGGTAAACTAGAAGAAGCTTACAAGTAAATAAAGGGAAACCCTTTGTAATATGTCTTCTTCATACATGTTGGTTCAAGGTTAAACTTTTTGGTTGTGTTATATCACTTTTTTTTTGTTTTGTATGTATTTGCATATTGTTTCAACCATATTAATATATATATTATGCTCAACTTCCTCCATATACTTTTTTAAAATAATTTTTCATGGTTTGTATATCAAAGTTATTAATTAAACATAATTGCAATAATATTCTAGATTTTTGAGGACTAAGACCACCACTTGCAATGATATTGTTACAAGATAAATCATGATATTTAGGTAATGATCCTATAGTAACCATTCCATCCATTGATCTCTTTGAATAAATTATAGGAACTCCGTATGTATTACTGTAGTTGAAAAGGGCTCTGTTAGTATCGTCACTCAAAGAACCTGCTCCCATTGTTGCTAGAACTAATCCTTTAATATTTATATTTTCAAATAATGCCTTAAGAATCTGAATATTAAACCCTTGATGGGCAAATAAAACAACTACTTCGGGTAATTTGAAATCGAAGGATTTTGGTATAGGAATAAAAGATACTCCCACAGGTTTTGATGGAGGAAAATAGTAGTAAATTTGGTTATTAACAAAGTTGCCTAGATAACCTTGCCCTATAGCATTGAATGTATCTAATGAATTGGCATTACCTTTCTTTAGAAAATAACCTGAAATTACTCTATCATTAAAACCCACTAGAACACCTCTTTTATGAGATTCAGGATTCGATGCAATCACTATCGCTTGATATAAATTCATGGGACCATCAGAAGATATGGCAGTTGATGGTCTCATGGAGCCACATAATACAATAGGTTTGTCAGTATCAATAGTGAATTGTAAGAAAAAAGCTGTTTCTTCCATTGTATCAGTACCATGAGTGATAACAATTCCATCATACTCATCAAGATTCCGGGTTACTGCCTTATAAATCTCTTGTAATTCATGTTCCCCAATTTCTTTCGAATCAATGTTTAACACTTGTTCATAAGATAATTCACATGTACCACTGAGATCAGGAATAGAATTCACCAATTTTTCTATTGTTAAATCCACTTGATATCCAGCTGTTTGATGAGCAGCTACACCTTTACTAGCAATAGTTCCTCCAGTTCCCAAAATTTTTATTTTTGGAAGCCTGTCTTGTTTAAATGGTTCCAAAGATTGTTGCGATGAAGATCTATATCTGATGGCAAATTGCATATGGCTTACATCATTGGGATCATTTTGGAAATCTACTTCAATGTCTGACATTATTAAAGTTGAAATTTTAAATTCGATGCCCTTTTGTTCAAATGCCTGGTACCGGTGCGCTACGCCTTTAACGGCATTTTCAGCTATTGGTGAAACCCGGAGTTTGGATCTTATTGCAAACATCCACAACTTGTTTATAATGTTGATTATATCAGATGTAGAAACAATGCTAGTCAGCTACACTTGATCAAGACATCCTATGTCTATACTTGGAATATTCAGAGTTTGATTCATCTTAAAACCCAACGTTGCGAAACTGAATATTTTTCATTTAGATTAATTATGGGTTGGTTCGATAGTAAAGCAGAAGCTCCACCAAACAAATCACAAAGAAAACAGTGCTGGGAAAGCAGAGATAAATTTTTTGGATGTTTGACCCAAAATGGGATCGATAACTCTTTGGATCCAAAGGAAAAATCTAATGTTGAAAACAAATGTGGCGCTTTGAAAGAGGAGTTTGAAAAAGATTGTGTTTCTAGTTGGGTAAAATACTTTCAAGAGAAAAGATACAATGATCTTACTAGAGAACGGTATATCAAGAAACTTGAAGCAGAAGGCGCCCAGGAGCTTCCATTTAAATTGGCACCTCCGAAAAAGTAGTCTAAACTTGTACATATATTTATTTACCAATGCAAATGTTATTAACTTTTTTAAATATTTTACGATGCAACGAAATGAATCTTTTCTCTGCCACTAACTGTAAATGTTTCCTCTTCACTTAAAGCATCAAAAACTATTCCCCACTCATATGTTCCACGTTCTAAGATAACAAAGCTTAATTCGATCACTATGCTTTCGTTTGGTTTAAGACACCTTGGTAATTTAGACTGTAATAATCCATCTACCAAGATCTTGTCTTCTATGCTGAACAAATCTTTGGATGTGGAAGCTGGGAATGGTAAATGCCTTAAGATCCCGGTGATATCACTTTCTGAATAGTTAGTAATGTGTGTTTTTAATACATAGAAATCTTCAACATTCAAGTTATAGTTGACTTCATCCCTTGTGAGATCCACTAATTTATTGTTAGTTTCTAACGACACGGAATTTCTAATTGAAATTTTCGAATAGATTAATGCTTCAACCATTTTATTATTTAATTTGAAATTCCGAAAGTTTATAATACCATTTCTGGAAGCGTTGACCCAACGTCCTTCAAATCTACTAATGATATTCTCTCTCAACCAGAAAGAAGTCTTCATTTGACTCTCCTCCTTTTCAGAAATCAGGTAATCTTTAACATATTGCTTATTACGTAACGAAGGAATTCTTTCCTGAAAATTAAGTTCTCTGAAGCTTACTTTCTTGATAGGCAATAAATATCTGGTAGTCTTTCTTGGTTTTAGTATATCATCAATAGTAAATTTTGTGGACTTCGATTCATTAGACACTTTGAACCCTATATTAATACTTAATTGTTCTGTCCAGGAATTTCTCAAATCAATTACCATTAAACAATAATCTGATATTTTAATGTTATCATTTTTGAAGAAAGACTTCAAGTTCTCTAAATTCTTAGAATGTGTGCCCTTGCCGACAGTGAACCCATTGACAGTATTTAAGCAAAGGGATATAACCTCAAAGTTGATTATGTCAATGGATGATGTAACAGTTAAACTAATGGGAATTTCCAAGTTCTTCAAATAGCTTGTAGGTCCTTCATTATTAGCGTACTCTAGAATCATTTTCAGCTCTGTCATATTTCTCTTTCCCGTAATTTCATAGTCGATGGATATTTCCTGTCCCGGGAGGATAATCTTGTATGAATCATTGATGGTTTGCTTGTTGATGATTCTAAATGATTTAAATTTCAACAAGTACCATTCCAACTCATATGTCTCCAAAGCTGACAACTTAGAATTCAATCTGTCACTAATGGAATCAACTGTTGAATCCCAAAATGAAAATGAAAGGTAATTAATTACTTGATCTGACAGATTTATCAAATTTACTGAAAATACTACCTTCTCACCTTCTAATAGCATTAACCAACTATTTGTCAACAGAATGTCAATTAATGATAAATTTGGCTGTGGTCCAACTACATCTAGCTCCAAATTTGTTGTCTGGGCTCGCCCTTGTATAAGCATAGGAATGTTTGTGAGATTATTGATAATTGAATTAAAAGGATCGAAAGTTGATGGCAAAGAATTAGCGATGATCTTTTTATAATTAGGAATCTTTTCTTTCAATATTATGGGAAATTCCTGAACCACAAATTGACTAACACCAATTTTAAATCCACTAATTACTAACTTTCCTGACTCAGTGGGTTTGAAAGGGATGATGAATGTTTCTCTTGCATTAGGCCCAATAATGAAAGACATGCTGCTTTGATTTGAAGTGGAGTTGACTTGAGCACCATTAGGTGAAGCAAATTCTGCTGCACTGTTATATGGTGATTTTGAATCGTTTCTTAATTTGGGATTGCTAATAGCCAATTTGGATTGGGTAGTAGATCTCGAAATTGAGGATATAACTCTTGTTTGGTTTGATAGACTTCTAATAGCTTTAGGTATGGTTTCAGTGCTTATAGAAGAGACTATTTCAATTTCCCGGATATCTATTTCGAATGCAAAGGGATTCTGTAATGTAACTCTCAATTGATAAGTTTGACCACTAATAAGAAGATCACTTGTGTCTGTTGCTGCAGTCTTTTCGTAAGGATTGAATATAAGGGCATCTTGGGAAGCTTCTAATTTCAGGGATTTTTTTATTGGAATCAACATTTCTTTTGAAGATCTGTTAGGCATAAATTTTACCGATCGTACCAAAAATGGATCAAAATAAGGTAATTTCAAGTCAGGACTGAGTTGACAAACTTTGTCTATGCCATTTTTTATTCGTATCTGATCATCAACTGTTAAACAATGGGAATATCTTGTCAAAGCAATACAATAAATTTGAATTAAAGAAGAATAGTCCTTCAAAGCTTCGAATATTTTAATACTGATTCTAATTAGCTGTATATGTAAAGTATTCCAATTTGCATTTGACGTATTCGAGGAGTCCTCTATGGATACCTCCGGCTGATTAGTGAGTCCATAATCAATAAATAGTATTCTTATCAATTCCTTTATACTTCCATCGTTGATATGTTTTGGAAAATTCGGTATTTCTTCGATGTCTGAATTATTATGCTCTTTGTTACCAAATTCAACTTCAAGCTTAGGTATAATAGCAACAGCTAATGTCCTTAAGATAAATGCACGCTTCCTCGTCATATTTAGTGGACCATAAATTGAAGCAATACCACTGTAAATTCTACATTGCTCCATTAAGTTTAAATCAACCAATTGTAAAGAAAATATCTTATCAACTTCAGCAACAATATCATATTTAGAAAACCAAGGATTAGTTGTACTAACACATTTTTGTAATTTTTGGCAGCTAACCAATGCTATGAAGAAATCATTTTGGATATTTAAGCCATAATTGTAAACATAAATCATGAAATTGAGCTGTCGTAAGATTGATTCAATATATACAATATCTGGAACAGTGTTTTCAAAATCTTCAGTGCTTGTTTGGAAAAAGTAATTCACTTTCAATGATAGCTGCTTGATCAATTCCGGTATAGCAATCATACTTAAGTCTGGACCTGAACCAAGAGTAGGCATTGACAAGTTGACACTTACCCTGCTACTGCTAGAGGTTCTAGGAGATACTGTGGGTTGCTTAGATATTTGACCATTTTCTGGGTTTGATTCACTTGATACTTTCATTGAAACGCTATCAATACTCATATCTCTAATCTTTCCCTTTGATAGCAGAAGTACTGTGGCTAGTACTGCATTTGGTAATTGATATGGGACATCAATGTAATTTAATAAGACAATCAGCACACCAATACCTTCTAAAGAAGATGCTAACCACATTGAATCCTCCGATTTTCTCAAATAAAGTAAAGCATCAGTAAAATTGTTGAGGGAATCAACATATTTACCAGCAAGTAAATAAAAAGAAGCTAACAATTTAGACTGCCTGCCATTATTTCTAACTTGAGTTTTATTTTTGGCATCAATTTGTCCGCCGTTACCATTAAATGAAACTTTTAAAGATGATGAGCCGGAAGATATCCTCTTCTGAGCTTTTGTGATAGTTTTAGCTAGCAATTGACTATCAGAAATGGAAACAGGAGATCTCAATGTTATATTCTCATAAGAAGAAGCATATGAATCTAAATGATATAAAAAGTTCCTTGAAACCTCACACATTATCGTTTCCAATAGTGTTAATTTACTATCATTATAATAAAATGAGAGCTTCATAGAATGATCATTTGCCGGATTAAGTTGATTGAGTTTTGTTTCTGGAGTATCAAAGTAGATGCAATTCTGAACTAAAGTAGTGGGGTATAATTTGTTAAGTTCTTTGTTAAAATCACCATTGTCGTCTGAAAAGCTACCAAGTCCCAAAACAATAAATGTCTTCCTAAAAGGCTCGAAATCATGCAAAAATATAGATTCATTATCTGGTAAAGTAGTCAGAAAGTCAAACAAAAGCCTTCCATTGGGGAATGATTGGGGGTTAAAATATTTCAATTCAGGTACAGAAGGAATGTCAAGAAGTCTTATTTCATTGAATGTGGATATTTTAGTGAAAAACTTTTCGAATTGATCAGAACTAGTTCCATTTATAGGCACCACTAGCACCTTTATACGTGCAGGGCTAACATAGCTATATCTATTCATCACTACTATTGGAATAGTATGACGTGAAACTGTATAAAACTACAACGTAGATCTGGATCTTATTCGTGTTTTGGTATAAACACCGCGAAAAATTAATTCATACTTCTCAATAATCGAAGGCAAAAGTCTACCAGCTCAATTAAAACTATAGACACAATCCAAATAAATAAATAAGATAAACTATCTAAAGATTGAATAGGTTTAACAATGGCAGGATTAAGTTTTGATAATTATCAAAGAAATCAATTTTTAGCTACTAAAGGGCATTCACAACCAAAGGCCACATCCACTGGTACTACTATTGTAGGATGTAAATTCAATGGTGGTGTAATCATAGCAGCTGATACTAGAGCTACTACTGGTAGTATAGTTGCTGATAAGAACTGTGAAAAGTTGCATAGATTGGCTCCTAAGATTTGGTGTGCTGGTGCTGGTACTGCTGCCGATACTGAAATGGTTACTCAATTAATTGCATCTAACTTGGAGTTACATGGATTATCACAAAATAGATCACCAAGAGTTATAACTGCTTTAACAATGTTGAAGCAGCATTTATTTAAATATCAAGGTCATTTAGGAGCATATTTAATCGTTGCTGGTACTGATCCAACTGGTGCTCATTTAATGTCTGTCCAGGCACACGGTTCTACAGATATCGGAGAATATCAATCTTTAGGTTCGGGTTCTTTAGCTGCCATGGCTGTTTTAGAAACCAATTGGAGACCAAATATGACTAAAGAAGATGCCATGAAATTATGTTCAGATGCTATTGAATCTGGTATTTGGAATGATTTGGGTTCTGGTTCTAATGTAGATTTATGTGTGATGGAAGTTGGTAAAGATGCTCAATTATACAGAAATTACTTGACTCCTAATGTAAGAGCTGAAAAGGCAGGTTCATACAGATTCCCAAAAGGAACTACAGCTGTCATGCAGAAAAGTGTTTATGATATTGTTGATGTTGAAGAAACTGTTGTTCAATTCAATACATCTAATGATGCCATGGAAGTCGATGCCTAAAATATTCTTATGAAACTCTTCTATATGTAATCTAAATAAACATAATAAACGAGATAAACTACTATTTCTGATATACCTTCATATTATTCATTCTAGATTTTTCCATATGTAAGTGCGATTGCAATTTGTCCTATATATCAATTATTGAATTCCTAAACTAAATAGAGATTTAGCAAAAACAAAAACGAAATGGTTGTAAATAATCCTAATAATTGGCACTGGGTCGACAAGAACTGTATCGCATGGTCTAAAGATTATTTCACTGAACGTTTAGTTGGAATTAAAGGTGAAAATGATACTAAACAAGTATCTATCACTGGGGTTTCTTCAGTTGAAGGTGATTGTGAAGTATCACAACGCAAAGGTAAAGTTATTTCCTTATTTGACTTGAAATTAGTATTACAATACAAGGGTTTACTTGACAAATCAAATAGTGAGTCTACTGTAACTGGTAGTATCACTGTTCCAGAGTTAGCATATGATACAGAAGCAGATGAAATTCAATTTACTATTGGAGTTTATAATGAAAGTAATGCTAATGATGAAATAAAACCAGTGATTAGAACCGAAATCATCCCTCAATTGAGAAAGATTTTAGCTAACTTTGGAACTGAATTGATTGAAGTTCATAGTTCCGATATTCAATTAGAGAGTGATAAAGTCAACTCTGTATTTACCAAGGCTAATCAAGAAGCACAACATAAAAAGAGCAACATTCCAAAAACTGCATCAACTCAATCCAATGCTAGTGGATCTACCACTAGTACTAATCAAAGTTCTTCATCTACTCCAAATCCATCAAGCAATAACTCTGTTCCTAAGTATAATACTTCAACTTTACATTTAGAACCAGAATTTACTGCCCCAGCAGAACAATTATATATAACATTATTAGATCCTCAAAGAATTGCAGCATGGTCCCGTTCACCACCATTAATTGAACCATTACCAGTAAAAGAAGGGACAAATATGAAATTATTTGGAGGTTCTATTACCAGTAAAGTAACCAAATTAGTGCCTAACTTACAAATCACTCAAGATTGGAGATTAGAAGATTGGAAACCGGGGCATTATGCTAAATTAGATATTAAATTAAAAGAAGGCTCTGGAGAAACCAAAATGATTGTGAAATTCGATGGTATTCCTATTGGTGAAGAAGATAGAGTAAGAGGAAACTTTGAAGATTATTATATTAGATCCATCAAAATCACCTTCGGTTTTGGGGCAGTTTTATAGTGTAGAAAAAAAATGTTTGACATAAACCGTTTAATATTTTTCCCGTAGATTTTTCCTTCTCTTTCTGTTAATGCCGATTAATTCCTGCCGTACAACCCTCTTAAATTTATGTGCAGTCATTCACCGCAAATAAGAGCCTTCCTTTCAAAAGATCATTAAAGGGTGAATAATTTTGACTTTTACATTAAAGTTAAATCACTTGAAGTTTAGATAGACTTGCTTATTAGAATTTGTTGTAATAGAAAATCATAGAGAATCCATAAAATGAGAACACCACCAAATACTGAGCTTACACTTAATGATGAAACAGATGATCCCAATCTATCTTGGTATGCCAAAAGTAAGGATTTAGTTAAAAGGTTTTATCATCTTATTAAGAATGAATCTGAATCTTTTGGCCTTTTTATATTGTTCCTTTCCCAGTTATTTAATACTGTTATGATTACTACTTGTAAATTATTAATTATCGATAAGGATTTTGAAACTCCTATTCATCCACTTCAGATCTTATTTGTTCGAATGGCCATTACATATGTTTGTTGTATTTTGTATATGGTAGTAACTCGTTCAGTACCTGATGCACCTTTTGGTAAACCTGAAATTAGAAAATGGTTGTTTCTTAGAGGTACTGTTGGTTTCATGGGTGTATTCGGAATGTATTTTTCATTATTATATTTAAGTGTTAGTGATGCGGTAGCCATTACCTTTTTGATTCCTTTAGTAACTGCTTTCTTAGCTTGGATGATATTACGTGAAAGATACACTATACTTGAAGCTATTTGTTCATTGATTTCATTAGGTGGTGTAGTATTGATTGCAAAACCCAACTTTATTTTTGGAGCAGAGGCAGATAAAGAAACTGATCCAAATGATATGAATGAAAGTTCATCTACAGAACAAAGGGTTTTAGCAACAATCGTTGGTTTGATCGGGGTATTAGGAGCTTCAAGTGTTTATATTATATTAAGGAAGATCGGTAATCTGGCCCATCCTCTCATTTCAGTAAGTTATTTTGCATTATCTACTGTTATTGTCACTACTACAGCAATATCAGTTATTCCATCTATTTCCTTTACGATTCCTCAAAATTCATATCAGTGGACTTTATTCATTATTATTGGTATTGCAGGATTTTTATACCAATTCGCTTTAACTGCTGGAGTTCAAAGGGTAAAAGCTTCAAAAGCTTCATTAGTCATTTATACTCAAATGATATTTGCAATATTGGGTGATTTAATCATATTACATCATCTACCTAGCTTTTTGAGTATATTAGGTATTGTTATTATTATTGGTAGTACCTTAGTTGTTTTAAGGTACAAACCAGCTCTGTCATCCACTGATGAAGAAAACCATATGCCACTATCACAAGCCGATGATGATGATAACACTTATAAGCCAGAAGAAATCCAACTTCTGGATTTCCTTATTGCAGATGATGATGATTATGATAATGACAATGACTTGACAATCAATCCAGAAGATGAATTGAATTCTATCAAATATTCTAATACCCCTGTTCAATTAAACAATGGTGTTCTGAAGTAGGATAAAGTATAACGTTTCGTTTTTCAAATAAATTATTCTTTTATATTTCTTCTAACCATTTTAAATTGGCAGAAGCTGTCTCTAATTTAATCAAACTCTCATTAACTTCATGGCGTTTTATTAAATGTTGATGGCTTGTTTTTGCTAATTCATTTATGTTTGCTATCATCTTCCTGGAATTATTGAGATTTACTTCTATATAATCAATCTTCAAGTAATCATTATCGTTGGGATTTGATGCTAATCCCCTTATATTCTTTACCCATTTCGAACTTGTCTTCTTGGATCCTGACATTTAAATATACTTTTTCTCAATATTAATTGCGGATTTAATTTTATATAAGATTATTTACAGAGTGTCTAAGGATAATAAAGACGATCGAATTTCCAGGTATTATCAACATCTAAAGGTAATTTGATATCATCTTTTACTACATCATACTTTACCATTTCTCTTATTAATTTTGCTATTGGCTTGGGGTACCATCTATCATTTTTATAATCAAACCAACCTAAATGACCTCCAATAGAAGTAGTAATTACGGTAGTATAAGGATTTATGGGACTTTCTTGAATAGGAGAAGATCTAAATCCACAAATAGGATCGTCTTTAGAACTTATAATTATTGTAGGAACTCTAATCTTAAAAATTCTTTGAATCGGAGAAGCATGTCTATAATATTCAAACGAAGTATTAAATCCAAAAAGTTTACTTGTGAAATTATCATCAAAGTCTCTTAGATGATTTAAATTGAAGTTTGAACGATCCTTCTTGTACTCGTCAATCAATTGGGCACCTTTAAAAGCTCCATCATAATGATTATTCAATAACTTTATTAAATTCTGACACATTGCTGGTGAGTATATCCTATCACCTAATAAGCTCTCTCTTAAAAAGTAAGAACTATCAGAAAAATCCCACGGTGATCCCATTACAAAGGCACCTTTAATATTCTTGTAAATATTGTCCTTTTCTTGACCAATATAATTTGCAACAATAGATCCGCCTAACGAGAAACCAATCAAGAATATTTTTTTATTTGGCCATCTATTTTTCACTTTTTCATTGATAAAATATCTAAGATCATTTGTCCATAACCCACAAAATAACTGAGGTGATGTAATGGTATGCTGAGCGCAACCTCTTGAATTGACTACCAACGCATCAATACCCATCTCAGGGGATGTGACTTCATCTAATAATGCCCTTACATAACTCTCGTATGAACCTCCGCTCAATCCATGTAATACAATTAATAATGGTTTTGAATCATCCGCTAAAACGTCAATATTTGGGTTTTTATATTGTGTTCTTGGTGGTAAATCACTCAATTGTGAAGAAGGCTTATAATTTAAATGATTTGAATCACTATTTTTTTCAATAACATAATCAACAGCAAAAGTACTTTTCCCCTTCCAAGGATCATATTTGAGCTTTTGCCCATCAAGGTCATATCTTTTATCTTCAACAGTAATAATTTCCCTTTTATAACAGATCTTGTAATTATTTTCAAATTTATTAATCACAGTATAAGCAGTCTGAGTATGACCCGAACTCAATAATGGATTAACCCAAAATGAATAACCCTGATACATTTCAGGTGATACCTTTTTGATTATTTCACTTAAGGAACATACCTCATCACCGTTGCTAAATTTTAACGGATTATTGGGGTAGTAATTTTCAACTTTACTTTTAAACATGCTCAATATTTAACAAGTAATGCTCGAAAAGTTCCAGTTCAGCTAGTCGGTTATAATAAAGTTCGGCTAGAAGCTTTACCGGTAATTAACCTATTTCCGACTTTTTTCCAATCCACTGCCCCCCACATCGTTTAATATAGTCATTTAATCCTGCACACGCATTCGCAACCCTTAAGACTTGAGCTGGTTGCCACAGAAGGGTGAGAAAGTTTCTTAATAAAGCTACCTATAAACTAAACTCAATGCAATTCTCTTTACAAGTATTAACTACCATTGCAACTGGTTTATTAGCTTTATCGACTCCAGTATTAGCTGGTAAACATACTGCTAAATTAAACAAGGTTTCAGTCGAAGAAAATTTAGAAGCAGCTACATTCAAGGACTATTTGTCCCACTTAGAAAACAAATACGTTAATACTTTCAATGCTGCTCATGGGAACCCAAGTGGAAGTGCACCAGGACATAAAGCACAAATTCCATTCGTTGATACTTCTAGAAATGTTATTGAAGTTGGAATTGAAGGAGGACATGATACTCCTTTAACTAATTATGCCAATGCCCAATATTTTACTGAAATTGAATTAGGTACTCCTGGTCAAATTTTTAAAGTTATTTTAGATACGGGTTCTTCAAATTTGTGGGTTCCATCTAGGGATTGTTCTTCTTTGGCATGTTACTTACATACTAAATATGATCATGATGCTTCTTCTACTTATAAGGCTAATGGTAGTGAATTTTCTATTAGATATGGTAGTGGAGAAATGGAAGGCTATATTTCAAATGATGTATTAAGAATAGGTGATTTAATTATTGAACATCAAGATTTTGCTGAAGCTACAAAAGAACCTGGTTTAGCTTTTGCTTTTGGAAAATTTGATGGTATTCTTGGCTTAGGTTATAATACCATTTCTGTTAATAAGATTGTGCCACCTGTTTATAATGCTATTGATCAAGGTTTATTAGATTCTCAACAATTTGCATTTTACTTGGGTGATACTAATAAAGATGAAAATGATGGCGGTGAAGCAACTTTTGGTGGTTATGATGATACTAAATTTGATGGTAAAATCACTTGGTTACCTGTTAGAAGAAAGGCTTATTGGGAAGTTTCTTTTGAAGGTATCGGTTTAGGCGATGAATTTGCTGAATTGAAATCAACTGGAGCTGCTATTGATACTGGTACTTCCTTAATTACTTTACCATCTTCTTTAGCTGAAATTATCAATGCTAAAATTGGTGCTACAAAATCTTGGTCTGGACAATACCAAATTGATTGTGATACTAGAGATAAGTTACCAGATTTGACTCTTAACTTTAATGGCTATAATTTCACTTTATCTGCTTATGATTATACTTTAGATGTTGGTGGAAGTTGTATCTCTGCTTTCACCCCAATGGATTTTCCTGAACCAATTGGTGACTTGGCTATTATTGGTGATGCCTTCTTAAGAAAATACTATTCAATCTATGATTTGAAGAAAGATGCTGTTGGTTTAGCCAAAGCCGTCTAATTGCATTAGCACCAAATTTTGTCCTTTTGCTTTTAAAAAAAAAAAGAATTGATTCACCTACATTTTATGATTACTCTACTTTTTTAATGTTTCTCCTTCTTCCCCTTCAGAAACTATAAAACGTAAAGAATATTTTCTATACCTTCATTGTTTTTTTAACTTTAATATAAAACTAGAGCTTTTGTTTCTATTAATACGCAAATATCTTATCTATTTCCTTTAAAATATAATGGTCGTGCACCAACCCCAAATGAGATGGCTGGCTGCAATATGAGCCAGCCTTTCAATTGAATCAGGAAGCTAAATCATCAATTTAACGTTTCTATTACGGCAATTACAAAAAATATTGAATCAGGTTAGAATTTCTGCATTAATTTAGACTTCCCGTCTCCAAATCATATATAAATCGAAACATTCCTTGTTATGGGTGAAAAAAAAATAAAACCAAGTTCGAAATTAGCTTTCGAACCGGAAAATTCTACAAACTTAGTACCACCATTGCATTTCGATTCAAGACAGAATTCTAGTGATCCAATAACTCCTTCATCATATCAATTTTTAGATAGGATGTCGTTACCGAAATCTGATCAAGCAAATGAGCATTCCGATCCATTACAAAGGTTAGAAGTGGAAACTACTAGTACAACTTCAGTTCCAATATCATTTCCTTATTATTATATTGATGAGGCTAATCAGTCATTCGATACTTTTAATTTACTTCATGCTGGTTCTGATACTCAAGAACAACCAACATATAAGAATACAACACATAATATCACCCAATCCCCTAATCTAGTCAAAGATTCCAATAAAGCAGTTATTGGTGGATTACAAGTTGAAAAGGGATCTGGCAGTCCTGAATCAATTTCAAGGCTTCAAGAAATTTCAAATGATGCATTTAATCCTGTTCCAAAGAGATTCTCTCAATTTATTACTGAACAGCAACAATTCAATCCAAAACCATTAGATGAATTAACTTCAAATACAACTTCTATTGGAACAGATTCTGAAGCAAGTGCTTTAGCTAAAAATAGGAAAAAATCAAGTTCAAGTATGCAAATGGGGAAGCATTCACCAACAATGTCTTATGGAATGAAATCTAGTGGTTTAAAATCTACTGGTAATTCTGTATTCAATAACAAAATAATTAGAGAACAAAGTAATTCAGTGGAATCTCAAGCTACCATATTTTCAACTAGACCTGATGAACAAACCAGATCAAATCAAGAACTTTATAGAACTGCTACTGATAATTCTTCTTTAAAGAGAAGAAAAGCAATTAGATCTAGAGAAGGTGGTTTTCTTTACCGAATGAAGTTGAGAATGAAGAAATTCTTCAGAAAGTTAAAACTCAACAAATTTAAAAGAACTGTTTCATCTAAAAGAACTGGAAGTATACGAGTTAAAAGTAGAACTTTGAGAAGGAAACAACGATCAAATCCAAAGAATAAAAATGTTCAGCGATATTTGAGTATTTCAGCTCCTGTCAATAATCCAAACTTAGGTATTCATGGAGCTACTAAGGTAAGTACCTTGGATAATGCATTGAAATATGAAGCAGGTGCACAACTTCCACCTGGCCAATTTGCTACTCCAGCAACTAATAATGGAACTTTAAAAATGAATCATTTATCGCAATATATTGATCAACAACAAGGTTTATATTTGAACAATTTGGACAATAAAGCAAATTCTATAAATTATGGAAGATCTCCATCAATTAAGGTCAAAGATCAAGATCTTTATGATCAAATCAAAGAAATCTCCCTTAGTGAATCCTCTAGTATTCCTCCACCTGTACCCAAACATGGTACTAATCAAACTATTTTAGGAAATTATGAAGATCTTGTTCAATTATGGAGAAATTACTTAATATTCGTGGTATTAAAGAGAATCCAACTTAGGCAAGAGATTTCATATTTCCAAAATTTACTTGTTGGGCAAGAATCTAGATCTGTTAAACCAAGTATTGGTTCCAGACTCAGCATGTATAGCATCCAAGAACAAAACAACGAGAATGAGGATGAAGCAGATGATGATTCATCCAATAAATCGACCTTATCTGATATGGATGAAGTTGATATGGAGAGTGATGATGGTAGCAACACAATTTCAGAAGCTTCAGAAATTGAAACTATTCATGGTGGGTCTGTTATAGAAGATGATGGTAAAGCATATGCTTATATGGACGCTACTACCGAAAAGTTCAATCGGAAATATAATAGACAATCAGTATTAGGTGAAATGCTTGATTATAATTCAGATGGAACTGAACTGGTGTCATCAAGTCAAATTTCAAGTGTACCAGACCCAATAGAAATTGGTAAACAATATGGTACTAAATTATCAAGATCATTGAGTTCAATGTCAAGTACTAATAAAAGTCCAATAAGGCGATCTACTGGATATCAAATGGGTTTAAATATGGCAAGGTAATAAAACAAATATACAGTTTCTTTAAAGAATATCAAAGTATTCAATTTACTATAAACAATATCAATATATACAAGGGATATTTAATATCAGGAATTTTATTAAACAAGATTACGTTTCATTTAATTGCCTTCAGGTTTTTGTTCTTGTTGTTGATCTTGGTCTTGCTTGTATAACTTTTCAAAGACTTTCAAAGATTCGTTTTGCAATTCTTCAGTCTTGTTCTTTAATTCAGCAGCATCGACTTCTTCACCAGCTTGAGCTTTGACGGCAATTTCTCTTAAGCCACCAATTAAACCTCTTAATTTATCAGCATCGGCAGTTTCCACCTTTTCCTTAAATTCATTTAATGAACTTTCAGTATCGTTACATAATTGATCAGCTCTGTTTGCAGATTCAATAGCTTCTCTTCTAGCTTTATCAGATTCAGCAAATTTTTCAGCATCATTGACCATTTGTTCAATTTCAGCGTCAGACAAACCAGAAGAACCAGCAACAGTGATAGAAGCATCTTTGTTAGATGCCTTATCTCTAGCAGAAACTTTGATAATACCATCGGTATCAATATCGAAGGTAACTTCAATTTGTGGAACACCTTTTGGAGCTGGTGGAATACCAGATAAAGTAAAGTTACCAATCAATTTGTTATCTTTGGTTAATTCTCTTTCACCTTGGAATACTCTGATTTCAACAGAAGTTTGACCAGCAGTAGCAGTAGAGAAAATTTGAGATTTCTTAGCTGGAATAGTGGTGTTTCTGTTGATTAATCTAGCAAAGACACCACCCATGGTTTCAATACCTAAAGATAATGGAGTAACATCTAATAAGACAACATCAGTAACATCACCAGCTAAGATACCACCTTGAATGGCAGCACCCATAGCAACAGCTTCATCTGGGTTAACAGCTTTAGATGGCTCTTTACCGAAAATTTGTTTAACAGTTTCAATAACTTTTGGCATTCTGGACATACCACCAACTAAAATAACTTCGGAGATGTCGGAAGTAGATAAACCAGCATCCTTTAAGGCTTTCTTACATGGATCGACAGTTCTCTTAACTAATGGATCCACTAAGGATTCAAATTGAGCTCTAGTAACTTTTTGGTTAATGTGTTTTGGACCAGAAGCATCAGCAGTAATGAAAGGTAAGTTAATTTCAGTAGAAACAGTTGAAGATAATTCAATCTTGGCTTTTTCAGCAGCTTCTCTGATTCTTTGAATAGCCATTCTATCTTTTTCTAAATCGATACCAGATTCTTTCTTGAAAGTTTCAACAATGTTTCTGACAATAGCAATATCGAAATCTTCACCACCTAAGTGAGTATCACCATTGGTAGATTTAACTTCAAAAACACCAGCACCAATATCTAAGATGGAGATATCAAAAGTACCACCACCTAAATCGAAGACAGCGACAACTTCACCATCATTCTTTTCTAAACCATAAGCTAAAGCAGCAGCAGTTGGTTCATTGACAACTCTTAAAACATTTAAACCAACAATTTTACCAGCATCTTTTGTAGCTTGTCTTTGAGCATCATTGAAATAAGCAGGACAAGTAACAACAGCATTTTTAACTGGTTTACCTAAATTGGATTCAGCAGTTTCTTTCATTTTATTTAAGATGAATCCACCAATTTGTTGTGGAGAGTATTTTTCACCTCTGGCTTCAATCCAGGCATCACCATTTTCATGTTTGACAATCTTGTATGGAACTTGGTTTAAATCTCTTTGAACTTCTTTATCTTCAAATCTTCTACCAATTAATCTTTTAGTAGCAAATAAAGTATTTTCAGGGTTAACAACAGCTTGTCTTTTGGCTGGAATACCAACTAATCTTTCACCATCTTTAGTGAAAGCAACAATAGATGGAGTAGTTCTACCACCTTCAGAGTTTTCAATAATTTTTGGAACTTTACCTTCCATAATGGCAACAGCAGAGTTGGTGGTACCTAAATCAATACCAATGACTGGACCTGAACCAGCAACATTAGATTGGTTACGGACTAAACTTGGGATTCTGTTACTAACAGATTTAATAGAATTTCTAGCTGATAACATTCTTTTAATTGGTATAATTAAATTCAGTAGGCTGGAAATTTTACTGAAAATTTTTTGCTTATAAAATGACTGCGACCGGGATCTTGAAAAATATCTCATTACCCGGAAAGAAATCTCCAGAAATTCTACAAGTTGCCGCGAAGACTTAAATAGACTTAGTTGCCGGAACTCGGATCCTATTAGTTAATACAATGATATATATTTTGTATATTTATATTTTTTTATTAAAACCATCAACAAAAATAAAATAGTAACCCATTCCTTAGCCCAGAATTCAGATATCAGGAGGTAAATTCCCATTCATTACCCATGTTAAAGATTTATCTCCTCTGAATTCTTCTATATAATTTATGATCTCATCTTCAGACTTATTATATTTTTGCATACCTCTTTTAATAGCATCACAAAGTCTTTTACGTCTTTGATATCTTTTCGATTCTTTCGATCTGGAATCACCTCTCCATCTAAGTTTACCAAACTTTTGATCTAATTCACAAAGTGGTGGTTGACCTTTAAAACCTTTTGTATACTCATCATATATTTCCCGAACTGTCATTGGATTATGTATAAAATCAATCGTAATTTTTGGTCTTCTTGTTTCAGCTGATGGAGGTTTAGAAAGTTCTTTCAGTTTAAAATTCAAATCAGTCATTGAAACATTATCAACTTGAGAAGTTGACATATCATTAACACTATGGCTCATTACTTGATGATCAACTTGTAATTGAGGATGTAAAGACCCATCTAAATGGGATAAAGAATTCTGTTGTTCATGATTTGATGAAATTGTACTTCCATTATTTTGAATAGAATTCATTGATGATTGTTGTTGATGTCTTGACCTTGAATTGGCTTGATTATTTACTTGAATTGAATTATTAGGTACATTTACATTAATGTCACTTAATCCTTCTTGTATAGCTGATAAAGTCAATACATTATTATCTTGTTTTAATACATCAGTTATCAAACTTGTGAGCTTGTCAATTTTTGAATTTTGAAAATCAATCACTTCCTTTAAATACATCACTTCATTACTCAAGGCATTCAACTTATCATCTTCAACATGTTGTAATTTGTCACTTAGGGACTTTATTTGATCTTCTAAGCTTGGATTGAATCGTTTTTGACTTAAACTATCCATTTACCAGTATCATATATTTGTCGTCAATTAGCACTCTCTAATTAATGTGCAATTTTTTTAAAATGAATGTCCTCTTTTTGGGTATCGTTTGTTATCTCTCTACAGTAATTCCACTATAAGAGTATTTAAAGACCTTTCTTACTTTAATATATAGTACAAATTTTATCAACTATCAATTGATAACAATACAAATGTCCAATTTTTTCCTCAGATGAAACGACTTTTTTTTGAGAAGAGCGGGCACGAATATTTTACCCCGATAAGCTTTAAAAAAATGGATGTTAGATCATTGAGTCCACTTTATTGTCTTGATATATGACCTAAATGATTGGTTTCCTCTGTTTGACAGTAAACTCTGTTGGGAATTTGCTGTAGTCGATATCTTTGGTGACATCAGGTCCATATAGCACTACTAAACCTTTCATATATTCACCTTCTTCTAATTGAATGATCCTTAGCAGACTACGATTATTAAATAATTTTGTAGCCATGTTGCTTAATTGATCAAAATTGGAAGATTTAGGAAGAAAAAGGCCGAAATTAGTTGATAATTTGGTAAACGATTGGCATAAATTATCAAAAGCTAATGGCTGTAAATTGTCTAAATCAAATGAACTCTGCTTCTTGTTATAATTAACACCACCCCAAGGTGGAGAACAAAATATGAAGTCGAATGGTTTTTCTTTATTTTGAAATCCATGTGGAATCCAATCTTTGGAATCTTTTATTTCATTCCAATCTGCATTGACTGTCCATACATTATCCGCTGTTTCGTAAACTTCACAATTATGAATGGTGCAATAAATATTACGTTCATTGATATCAATTGCACCCACGCTCTTAAACTCCTTGGCAAATTGAATTGTATTTCCTCCAGCCCCACAACATACGTCTAAAATTGTCTCAGCTTGTGGTAATAATATTTTCACTAATTTAGCTGTGAAAACAGCCAATTTCTCTGGTGTAACTGAAAACCACATTTCTGCTGTCATGAATATCCCATCGTCATATAAACTAAACAAATCATATCTTCGTGGCCAAAACTTCTTACATTCATGAGGTAATGTGCGTTTGGTATGCATTAATAGCTGATCATTATACTCATCTTCTATCTCATCTTCTATCTCATCTTGCGTATGATTATTATGCTTCTGATGGAATTCTGTCTCGTCCATTATTTCATCCAGCAGAAGCCCCCATCTTCCATCATCACCTTCATCATAGTAATCTGCTACGTATTCATTATCGTTCTTCTTTGATATTTTCCTTCTCCCCATCAATGCCTATGCAAATTGTTTTACTTCATTAAATCACCTGCTTCCGCACAAAAATTTATTACTATTACATCAAAAACCTATAAATTACAAATTACTTTAAAACTCATTAAATGGCATAAACTTTATCATCATCAAGCATAATAATGTTTTCCTCTTCTAATCTTACTAACCCAGCTTTGAATTCATTGAGTTCAAATTGGTCTTCTTGAGATACTGACCCATTAAGTTCATCCAATACTGTTCCTATATTGGCTGAAGCAGTAACATTTTCAAACAATGAAGAGGGCAATAATCTAGCCATTAATGATTTAAACAATTCGAATCTTTGGCTGCTAATGTCGGTATTTGCATCATTGGTAGCACCTGTTTCAGACAAAGGTTGGTGTCTTTGTATTGGTTCAGCTTCGAAAACATTTGTTTGAGCAGATGCTTCTTCTACTTCTTCATCTGGTGTCTCAACATCATCTTCCATACTGTCATCATCTTGATCGTTAAGATGTAAATTACCTAATTGACTTCCCACGTCCGCATCCAATCTGGTTGATCTTCTTGTTCTAGTAGATGTTGCATTATCGGTAGCCAATTCAGAGTCATCTTCATCTTCTGAATCCAATTCTGTATTATTCTTTCTAGCTCTCTTGTGACTTTTTCTTGCTACTTCTTTGAAGAGTGCATATCTTAACATTTCTTCGGCTACTTTGGCATCCTTAACTTCAATAACTTTAGATAATCTAACCTTGGCATGTGCTGTAGATAATCTAATCAAAGTTTCCAAAGTTCTTGCAGTTATAGGAGCTGTATTTCTTTGATTATTATCAATCAAATCATTTCTTAATCCAGAATAAGTATTGACGATGTAGTCACTTGCTTCTTTAGTCAAAACTGGTTTAACTCTCTGTTTGGCATATTGAATATATTTCTTCAAAAATGGAATCGAAAATATATTGGAATTTCTATCACTGACACCTGGAGGTAAAAAGGCATTAAATTTTTGATAAATTGATTGTTCAGTTTCCTCTTCGATCGGTTCTTCACCACCAACAGCTAATGAAATGTTGGATTTTTCTCTGATTGGTTCACCTTCCATTAAACCCTGAGGAATGTATCTATGCATCCTTAAAACATGTTCACTAATAACTCGATCTCGGGTATCGTTAATGTCATCTGTCACAACAAATAACAAATCAAAACGAGATAATAAGGAGTCTGGTAAAGCAATATTTTTGTGAGGATCTTTATGAACATCATATTGACCAAACACTGGATTAGCAGCAGCAATAACAGAACAACGGGCATTCAATGTAGTATGAATACCAGCTTTAGCAATAGTGACTGTTTGTTGTTCCATGACTTCATGAATAGCAACTCTATCAGCATCATTCATCTTATCAAATTCATCGATACACACAATACCTCTATCACCTAAAACCATAGCACCAGCTTCTAATCTTCTTTCACCAGTTTCTTTATCAGTAGTAACAGCAGCTGTCAAACCAACTCCGGAAGAACCTCTACCAGTAGTAGCAATAGCCAAAGAAGCTGTATTTAAAACAAATCTCAAGACTTGAGATTTAGCTGTAGATGGATCACCAACCATTAAGATATTGATATCACCTCTTAAATGAGTTCCATTATCTAAATTTTTTTCAACTCCACCTAATAACATAAGCAATACAGCCTTTTTAATATAATCAAAACCATAAATAGAAGGTGCTAAAGAATGAGCTAAAGTATCAAATATTTTTCTATCCTTTGCTAATCTGTTGATATTCTTAATATCCTGATCAGTCAATTTCTCTTGCGCTGCTACACCAGTAGACCTTGCATGTAATGGGTAGATGGAATTGGCCAATATAACAGTTTTAAAAGAGGTATTATTATTGTTTCCACCTCCTAAGGCTCTGTATACACCAACAATCTGGACTCTATCACCTGGTTTAGTTGTATCAACTAAATCATCATCTAAGACAACATCTACTGATCTTGGCAATTGACCAGCGGGTGCCAACTCTGGCATTTCCTGAATAGATACTTTTTGATGGTCTCTGTAAGTGGAGTAACCATATTCCGTAGTTAATTTATTACCTTCTAAATCTTCAGTTGGGTAAATAGCAGCAGTAGAAATAGGATCAAAAGAAGTTGTTTGATCTCTGTACTCTCTGGCATAAAATCTACTTGTCTTTTCAGCGTAATGGACCGATCTTACAATCTTGGGTCTAATCAATGACGCTCTAGTAACAATACCTTCAATAGAGATCATCTTAGACAAGTGATGAGAAGTAATCGATCTTGGGTTAACGTGATTTTCACCAAAAGCACCTTTGAATGATAAATAAAATTGTTGATCCCTATCAAAACTTGGAAATAACCTACTTTCATTATCATATTGATATATAACGGTTTCTTTCAAAGCTCGTTCACAAGCAGGTAAATATTCAGCAGGATGGTCTAATAAGCCTCTCCAAAATTCTCTATCGAAATCTCTGATTTCATCCAAAGAAACTGTTAATCTAAATTTTCCCTTCATTAACATGTCTTTAATTTGTCTCTTGTAGGGAACGTTATTGGAGCTAATATTATCCAAAAAATCTTGGAATTTTTTGGTACGCTCAGTGAATTGAGCATCAGTAAGATTGGCTTCACCAATGTCTGCTGCTTCCATTCTTAGTTAAGTAAAATCAAATGCTTCAGAAAAAGAATAGAATTGATTAAAAATTCAATTTATTGGGAAACGTAAAACTGTCGCGCAGGTTAAAATTTTTCTACTAAATAACGCGTCTCATTATGTTACCTATTTAAGTTAAATTGATTAATGGTATATGCACATTGATACACTTTATAAACTCCAACCATTCAAATAAGTAGATTCTAAATCTTCATTAATAAAATGATCCCATGATTCGTATTCCAATGCAGCCATAGATTTATAATTCTTTTTGATTTCAGAATCAAGCAAACTCTTATAAGACCAGTCCAAAAAATCCTCTAAATTATAACTAGGTTTTCTAAATGGTTCCGTGAAAAGTTTAGCTAATGTACTAATATTAGGGTGATAATGATTCATTAAAGCTTCTATTTCCCATAAAGAAGAATTTATAGCATTTGTCTTTAATGGGTTTGTTTCCTTATTATCATAAGGATCAGTATAATCTTCAATAGGTGTTGCATTCTGAATTAATATCATACAACTTGGATGTCTCTTTAATAAATTGTAGATGAATGGAATTATTATGACTACACCAGGAGCTGGCCCTGTTATAGATAATCTAGCCAATTTTTTGATGAAGGATGCCACTAATTGGGATGATAAATGTGTAGATGATAAAAACAAATCAGTTAATCTAAAAAATCTGGATCTGTATCTATTGAATAATAAGCTTGGTGTCAATAAAGAATATAACTTGGTATAGAAATCTGGGTATTCCAAGTTATATTGTTTCATTAATTCGTATAATGAGTTCAATGATAAAATTTGAATAATTAAATCAGTTGTATTATAACAATCAGTTAAAAAGTCCATTAATCTTGTAGGTTGTGCTAGATTTGGTAATATTCTCTTATTCAAGATCAATAAAATAGACTTGTACTGACTATTGGATAATTTGAGTGATAATATGCTTAATAGGGCATTCTGGTATACTTTCTTTAATGAGGATGTTTTATAAATCGAAGATGGTAAGTTCTTCACCATTGATTTGCATGCCTTCAAATTATCCAAATGATTATGAAATTTGAGTGGTTCTTTGATAAGTGTGTAATATATAGCAAATAATTGTTTGGTGTTTGAATACATGTTTTGATTAACTATTTCATGAATGTTTTGAAAGAAATAGTATTGTAAATCATAGTATTTATTGAATTTCTCTTGAAATTCAAGGAAAATAAAGTTGTCAAATGTATTATCTGAAGCAATAAAGCCAATCTTACTATTAATAAAGCACTGTATCAAAGATTTGTATGTTTCATTAGCAAAATATGATTCATCTTTTGATTTCATATACTCCGATTCTAATTTGATTAACTTTAAGTTTATATCAAGAATATCAAGTTGTATGGAAGATTTGAAGCTCAACTCTTCAATTAGAAATTCATTTATGATGGATTTAAATTCATTATACTTATTGATCAACCACTTCACAAGAATCACTTTTTTATCGTCGAATTTCTTTTGAAGTCTTAATAATCCTTGTTGAAATAACATCTGAAAGATTTGGTATAATCCGACAGTTAATTTACGACCGATAGTTTCAATATTTTCATTCTCTTTATCCTTCAAATCTTTCTTAACGAAGGTATATTGTTGAAGTAAAATTACCAACTCATTATACTCAGTATTATCTTTGACAGCTTTGATTTTAGACATAATCTCATCTTGGCTCAACAATGTTTGTGTCTTGGCCTTCTTCGAAACTGGCCTGGTGACTGCTTGACTTCTCTTCTTTGGTGCCATTATTTGATAGTGTTTTTCAGTTTCTGATGCTCATCTTAACTTATTGTTTAGGAAGTGCACGCTTTTTTCTACTGTATTTGAGAGAGAAAATTTTCATTAGATTTTTCTTCTTCGTATGACCTTCCATGTTTTACATATATGATGATATCTCGCGTATAATCACTACAATTCCCAAGGTTGAGTTCTCGAAAGAGAATTCCCTTTTAGTAGCTTCAAACGGAGCTTCAGGGTTTATATGGTGAAGGTGTTTGGCGCAACAATTCTTGTTACTTAATACAGACACTGAGAGAGCTTCTGACCCTAAATCTGGAATGTCGTACTTCTTTAATCTCTATCTCTTCTTCTCATTTTCTTGTCTCTTCTGCTATTAATGAATCACTAGCTTGTAAGCGCATGTCCATTAACAATTAAGTGAAAGTAAACCTCTGCAGTACCGACGTCTGTTAAGCTTGATGAACCAATAAATTGGACAGACACACGCACACATAATGTTTTGAATGAAAGCTACGTTGAACCCTTCAGTATCAGAGATTTTACGATTGAAATACGTGAATGATATTAGTATTAGCTGAACTAAATATACATGAGATTTTTAAATAAAAGTTTCGTAAGGAACTGGAGCTAAGGTTTGTGGAACGTTACCTTCAGTAGAAACAATTCTAGCATCTCTTGGTTTAGCTGGTTGTCTCTTTAAGAAAACTTGTTCACCTTTGGCTTTAGCTTCTCTCTTTAAAGCAGCATTAGTTTTAACTCTGTTTAAGAATTCTTGACGACAAGCAGAGTGTTTGATATGTTCAACTCTGATATTGACTCTCTTTTCAAGGTATCTGTTACCAACAACTTTGTTAATGATAATACCAACAGATGACTTAGTGACATTGTAAACAATACCAGTCTTACCGTGGTAGAATTTGTGTGGCATACCTTTTTGGATAGAACCGTTAACTTTGATATCAACAATATCACCAACTTTGTAGGTCTTTAAGTAGGTGGATAATGGAATGGTACCATGTTTCTTGAAATCACGTTGGAAAGCGTAACGAGTACGAGATCTGTAACCGTGTGATTTACCCATTTTTCAGTTGTTTAATTAAAGTAAAACTTTTGTGAAAAAAATTATTGAAAAACTTTTGAGATTTTTCAGTGAGAGTAGGAACTTTTTCGATGAATGTTGTATCAGTTAAAGCAGTCACATCTCTCACGTGCTACACTTTTTAAGGTCGTGCCCTGTTATACTGGAAGGACAATATTAATTATGCTAAAGGTATTAAAATGGTTGGTTTATCAGTTAGATAAAAGGAATAGTTATAAGGCTATATAGCAATACTCAGCCATCCTAACTCTTTTCTGGCTTCAAACGCTCAGATATTAAGTATATTATCAGACTTTGTAGAAAGTGCGATAAAAACCCATGTTTAAGTTTTTAGTACTTAACCCATCTGATAATACAGATGATATAATACGGAAAGCCAACAGTCAACATCAGAAGAATGGATTCGAACTGATATTATTGACCAATCCTATAGGAAAATCAACCAATAAGTTTGATGTGGTGACATATTTCCCCAAGACTGAAAATGTTAGCGATGCACCAAATTTGGTAGGCATCGATGGAGTTATCAAGTTGAAGTCTGATATCACCATAGCTTTTGTTACTAAAGATACGATTGAGTATGAAGGGAAGATTGATATAATAGTACTCCCAAAATGGCCGTCAAAAATTTCAAACAAGTTCAATAGTGATAAGATCTCAATGGATTTCACTTTAGACCAATTAATCCTAAAACATAAACCAAGGTACATATTCAGTCAAGGAGAATTCTTCGAGTATGGACCATTCGAACTTGACGATGGTACATGCTGTAGATTTGTTAGTTTATTTGCTGAAGGGAAAGGAAAGTGGTTTTATGCATTTAATTTTCCCTTAGTTCCTAAAGATGTCAGCAAAAGTGATTTAGTTGAAAATCCATTCAGTAATAACAAACGTAAACATGAAGAAAAAGATGAAATTGTTGAAAAGAAAGCCAAAGTTGTTACCCCCAGAGATTGTTTTTTTTGTTTATCTAACCCCAAGGTAGAAACTCATATGATTATAACTATTGGGAAGTCAATCTATCTTACAGTAGCAAAAGGTCCTTTAAGTAGGAGTAATGCCCAAATTCCATTCTCGGGACATGGAATTCTAATACCTATAGATCACATATCATTTTCAAATACGACTGTGGAACAAGAAATGTATGATTATGAATTAAAAATTGCTGCAAAATTTGAAGAGCATTACCCAGATTTAACATTAATAACATTTGACTTAAATTTAAAAAAGAATGTCCATTATCATAAACAATTTCTTCCCATTCATAAGAAATATCTTGAAGATAATAACTTTGAAAATGTCTTAAACGAAAAGAGTTCCATCAATAATGAAAAATATAAAAAGAATCATCCATTACATTTCAAAAAAGTAGATCAAGTCGTTTTAGAACAGCAATTTATAAGATTCCAAGTTTACAACACCAATAAACCGGCTACATACATTTGTGAAATAGATGATACAAACAAAATAGTCGATTTACAATTTCCTAGACGTGTACTATCATATATAATAAGAAGTCCTAAAAGATTATACTGGGACAAATGTCTTCAACTGAAATTTAAAGAAACACAAGATTGTGAAGAATTTAAGAAATTTTTAGCTTGATTGAACAGCAGCAGCTTCTCTTTCACACCTTGTACATCCACAGATGAAGAACCATTCCTTCAATTGACGTCTTCTAAAGTCGAATTTTTCATTTAAATAATTTCCATAATCAATGCATAACTCTTCATTTTTTTGAATATCTCTTAATGTAACAAAATGTAATTGATTTCCAATTCGTTTCTTCATAATATTCGGTTCACATGAATGATTGAAGAACGATGCACTCGGGTATACACCAAATCCCAAGAAATCCTTATCTCCGACATCTGCACTCCAAATACCGAATGCATTAGTGAGATTATTACCGATGATTAGTCTAATAGTTAGGGGGTCAATAAACTTTTGGTATACTTCAGGACTAGTTAATTTCAAGAACTTGAATATGTTGGTATAGGACTGTAATAAATTCTTGAACTTTAAAACTTTCAGAACTTCATTAGATTGTAGATAACTGAATAAAGTTGTCTCAAATTTCATGACTTGCTTCAAATCGTAATCTTGTAAAAATCTCCCGTCAAATTCAACAGAATCACTTTTATCTGCAAGGTGGTAGTGGTGTAAGATACTCAAGACATATTTAGCTTCAAGGTATTCAGCTTCATTAATTTTTGGGATAAACTGCTCCCATTTAGTTTTTTTTGTCTTATTAATTTTTTCTACCCATTCCTCTACTTCTATCCATTTTTGTTTGACGACAAAGACAAATTCTTTGTCATCCATAACTATCAATTCAGGATCATCACTTGTATTAAACCTGTTGTAATAATTCTCCAAATTCAATAATGCAGATAAAAATATATCAGATTCTTCATGCCCTCTAAACTTATCAACACATTTTTCACTACAAAAATATATAAACTGATTTTTAAACTTGGGCATTGAGAATCTGTGTTTCATGGTCTTACCATTATCATATTGGAAACAATTCATACAAACTTCTTTTCTAAAATCCTTTGATATAGTAAACCCTAAAGGATCTGATACAAGAATCTCGGTTCCTTTTGGTACATGCTCATAACTAAAACACCCTTTCCCACCATATTTAGTTTCTAAAATTTGAAAATAAGGCGATACCTTTGATAGTATGTTATTTTCTCCATCAACAAGTGTAATTTCTTCACTCGGTATATCCATTATTATATATGAGCTGTTGAAGCAATGGAAATTTTGCGGTTATTTTTTGTAGATGAGAAGACTACACACGCCCCATCATCTCATCAGTTTAAATGATAAGATAAGCTGAGCATCATTTTGACAGCTTCTTAGTGGTCCGATACAAGAATCACAAAATTCTCGGGCATAATACTGTTTTGCATAAGACAAAACAACATGAATAATTGGATTAAACAAATCTGTACCTCTATAGTTTTAACTAATTTGGTCCTTGGCTCATGTTAATAGTATACTTTTGTGTGAACGCAGATAACCAGAAAAAAATAGGTACAAAACTTGTAACAGAAAAGTCATATAACAAGTTTTAAGCGCTATAGAAGGTCTCCAAGAGCGAATGATACAGTGAGTGGGCTGAAAAAGGTTTTTAATTGACAATGAGGATGTTATCATCGAATGATAGATGATAGCTGTATGATATATGAATCTGTGTCATACAAACTCTTTATAAAAATCATTAAGCCAATATTAGCCATTTTCAACGCCATATATCAGCTTCCATTTGAAATGGAATTACAGTTGTAGAAATTAAGTATACTATCGTTGCCTATTATATCTAATACTGCGCTAAAAAGTGTGTACTGCATGTATGTATGGTTATGCACGTCTGCTCATAAAACAAATACTTTGGCTACCCCATGTGGCTTACGTCAAAACTGCTATTCAACCCAAATCATAATGGTCTGTACGTTGTAAATTCATAGAAAGTATGTTGGTTTGGAAACAAAATAATGTTGCATATTGTTTACATTTGCTAAACTCCATGTTTTAAAAGTACGAATCGCAAATTTTACTAATCATGTTCGTTATGCATTAAATTTATAAAGGTATCAATAATATACTATATCACATCAGAAGGATCCCAATTTGAGTCCAAATTAAACAAATATTGCACTTTAACAGTGATATCACAATTACTAAATGCCTTGTCATCTTTATGTCTATTTTGTGACATTTTATTGGGCTCTATGTTGAGTAATTTCATTTTATGCTGGTAATAATTAGACATTTTATCAACAAATACTGATTCATCATCATCTACACTTTCAATGGCTTTTCCTTCCCGTAAATCCATGATTTCTTGTTTTTTCTGTAAATTTAATTGTTTTGTGTTGGTATTGATTAACTTGTTGTCAACAAGACTAAATTCACTAAAATTGAGTTTTAATAATCTATCTTCATCTGCAAATCGGTATACAGAATGCAATTTACAGTTGGAATTATAATACCTTGGGAACAGTAATTGAATGGAATGGAAATCTGGTAATAAAGTATCTCTTTGATTTAATTCATTAATAGTATTGATTATCTTCTTATTTTGAAACTTTTTAATCTTTGTAAAAATATTATTTTGTTGATTTAATGATTTGTTTTTAAAATACACATGATTTGAATCTGCCGATACCACAGAAATGGTAGGGATATTTTGAACTAATAGAAATTTAGTCATTTCGTTAACAACTTCAATGGTCTTTTCAGAATCACCTTCAGTAGGTCCAACTATAGCCAAGTCAATGTCAAAATCTGAAAAGTGTTTTGGTAAAATAGTGTTGAGAAAAGCAGACAACATATTAATTGGATTATTAGTATTAACATAAGCACAATTGGTATCTAAAGGATCAAAGCCAAATTGATTATTATTTGATTCTTGTATTTCATGCAATTTAGTTTCATCATATTTTTCATTTAGTGAATCAATTTCTCTTTGTTTTAAAACCCCTTTCGGATAATTGGAAGACATAAATCCTATATCATTAAGCTTTTTTAAATTGTTGTAATAAATTTGATTAGAAGGTAATAAATGGCCAAAATCTCCACCATCTAGAACATCACTAGAAGAAATACCATCAGTAGCATCTAGACTTTGAGCAGTCTGATATAAAGGTCCTACTAAAATTACTGAGTGATTTTGCTCAAGTAAATCATTGTATAATAATCTAACGTTTTTAGTAACCCAGGAATCAGTAGTAGATAAAAGGATATTCAAAGAAAGGACGGACGAAAGGTAGCTGAATACTATCAACAACTTCATTACTAAATATTCCAAAGTATTATATAAGGCAATATACTAGGTTGATATGTAGGGAATGTGGATCATATTTATATTGACTGCCCACATGGCATAAAATTAGTTTGCAACTCATGGGAGGCACACTACTAATTAAAAAAATGAGGCACATGGCTTTCAAAAAAGGAAAGCGTTATAAGTTTCTATTTAGGATATTTGTCGCGTGAAGGTTTTTTAAACATGTCAAAATTTTAGTGATTATGCATAAAATACTAGTTTATTAATAGATACTAGATATTTACGAAACCTTTAAGCTCTTCATCAGTAAATATCCCAAAAAGGCTATTGAATTTTGAATTGTTATTGATCTTTAATAGATGTAAAAAATTGGTTAAAATCTCTTTTAAATTAGTATTGTCTAATGGTGTAACTTCCATAGGGTCTTCAATAATTTCATCATTAAGCTTGAAATGCTCTTGATCAAGAAAGTTAAGATATTGGTTATGATCATCATTGATTATATCTTCGTCGGATTCAGCCTCATACTGTATGCCACTGCCACTTTCGGAACTAAAGTTATAAATATCATCAATATTTTCGAGGTTGAAGGAGCGTCTTCTATTGTTTAATTCATGAATAGCTTGTGGTAATCTTTTAAGTAAGTAAATTAACTTTTCACTAAATTCCAGCGTAATCTGTAATTTGTTATTGTTAATAATGGATATTAATCCTAAGATTGTTAGTTTGATATCAAAAGTCCGGGTTAGTCTAGGAATTTGTTTAAATAAACAATCCAAATAAACGTTAAAAGTTTCCCCCAAAGAAAATACTACCCAGTTGGAATCGTAAATGATCATGCTCGTAACAACATTTAAAAGAGATATTTTAAATAAGGTTGGCGATTCAATGTTACTTAATTTGCCAGTTACAAAAAGCTTCATATGTGGTAAAATAACCTCTAGTAAGAAAGGGAAGTACTTCACGGAGTCTAATTTTAGCATGAGAATAAAGTATTGTATCAACTCAAAATTTAAAACCAAGTCATTAACATGATCCATCCTTTTGTTCAATTTGGTGAAAATATTCAAGAATATCTCATTAAACTGTTCCAGGGTATTTCTGTAAATCAAGTAATTTTTCAAACATGGAAGCAAATCTTCAAAATATAGAACTCCAATATCATTATTGAATAAATCATTAATATTATTCAAAACGTTTAAAAGTTCTAGTGTAGTTGACTTATTCAAGTAAACTAAATTTTCGGCTATTTCTCCTATTTCACTAATAAAGTTTTCATTTTGACTAACAAGTATATGGTTAACCAATGGTAAAAGTATTCTTGTCAATTGGTCAATAATAGCCTTATTGTTTTCAAACGATAACAAAACAGTGATAATCGTATTCAAAATTCCGATCCCAACAACCACTTTTTCCTCTTCATCTTCTACTTCATCAATGATTCTCATGAAGTTGTCTCTCAACTTACAAACCAACTCAGGTCCAAATGGCTGCAACTGTTCACCAAAATTTTCTACACATTCTTGCATCACCACTGATATGGTGTCATTATCTACCTGATTACTGATTTCTAATAACTTGGAAATGACCGGAAGAATTACTTGGCCTAGACTCTCTTTGAAATCTTCAATATGTAAATAACTTTGTATGCATAAAGCAATTTCCAAACTAACAACTAAATTCTTTTGTTGGGAAAAATTGGTTATGATTTCATATATGATTAAATGTAGATTGCTTTGTTCTTTAAATTGCAAATCGCTAAATTTACTTATAACTTCAAACGTTCTGGCCACAAGAAATTCATGTCGACTTTTCAAATTTGGCAAAACAAGCTTTACAAGAATATCCTCCACATGATCATAATTCTTATTAGTTTGATTATTTAACATTTCAATGGAAACTGAGCCGATTATTCTTATTAATGCTTCTTTATGTTTAGCAGAGACAAAGCTGTCAGATTCATCTTGCATTAAAGGATACAAAGAATCATGACAGAATTGTAAAACCATATCCAATTTTTTTCGTTTTTCAACAATTGCTTTTATAAATTCAGTAACAGCAAATTCTGGATTCTTATTATCAAATATAGCAAGAGATAATTGAATATACTCCGATGGATCGTTATTGAATGTGTCAATTTGAATATCATCCAATATCAAAAGTGGGTATAGGAAATGTTCAAGAATCTGTGGTAAAATAGGTTTCATATGAAGCCATAAATGTTTCATATTTAAACAATTTTTGAATATCTCTATAATGTAATATATTGCTGATCTATTGAGCCAGCGATCTCCACTACAAAATTGGCGTAAAATATCAAGTAATACTTGTAATAAATACGGTAGGAAGTCATGAGTGAAAATGATTTTAATTTTTTCCTTGTCAGCCTTCTTCTCTACTTTTGCATATCTTAATATGTTTCGATTCAAGTTACTGAAAGACCATTTCAAAGCCTTAGATATTTGTAGCTGATCTTTTTCATATTCATTCAATTCTACCCATACATAAGACGAAACATCCATTGCAATAAATTGGCAATGAAATTGTCCCCATGCTTTTAAGTTTTCTGGTTGCCGAAAGTAAAATGGAATATCATAGAATGTGACAAATTTATAGCATTTGAATATGAGTTTTAATGTTTCAGCACGTAACTCCAAGGTTACTCTGTCTCCTTCAGCTGGTTTATTGATTAAATTCTGACCAATTAATAATAATAAAGGGAAAATACGTGAAATTATAATATCTATCTCTTGCTTTAAATGGCCCTTCTGATACTTATAGTGTCGAGTTATTTCCAGTGCACATAGAATGGATGTGTATACTTTGTGCAATGAATTTTTGGGATATTCAGATTCTCTGAACGAACACTCACCTTCTTTGAGTAACTCAATTATGCTTTCTAGAAGGTCTGGCCAATCTGGTAATTCATTTTGAATTAGTATTCTTAAACTCATAATAAGTTGTTTCTGGATAGGATATTCACAGGAGGCAAGAATTTTGATCATATTTGAACGGAAGAATTGACGTATTTGTGAATCAGGGTTATTCTCCCAAGATCTGCTAATTAAGTTCTTTAGAAATACTGAGATGGCTATCTTTATATTGATCGGACCAGGGCTAGTTATAATTGTAACACATGAAGTCCAAAAATCAGCTTCTTTAGAAAATGACAAGATTTTTTGTTCACTTTCCTGTCTAATCGCCAAATCAGGCAGTAAAGTATGGTTGAAAAGCTCTATTATAAGCGATTCATTTGGTGTCATTAACGGTGTGAAAATAATTCGAGACTTTTAGATGTGAGGAAGAATTTAGCACCAGTTTTGATCGGCTGCACAACGAGATACCGAGATATCGCGTGAGGTATCAGATTGATGGTTATTCAATTACAAGACAAAATTCTTACAAAAGACATTATGTAAATACGATATACACATGGTAATACTAGATATTTCCTTGTAATCTTGCATTTTCGGTATGGGTATCAATATCGGTAGCTTCCCAAGGATAAGCGATCCATTTGTCTTCAACATTTTCACCTACAATATATCTACCATTTTCAAACATTTCAGCAGGTAATTCAGCTCTTTTAGGTTTCAATTTGTTATGTAAGACAAAAATTGAAAATCTAGTTTCTTCATTAAGTCTGTTCAATTTAATTTGCATTTCTTCAATGTCTTTTTTTAATTCAGTTAATGCGTAATGTAAAGTGGTTCTTGTATCATCAACTTCGTCAACAATAATTATATTCTTACCAATTAGAGAATCAAAATGCTGAGACAAGTTACCGAAATCAATCCATTGGGTTCTTATGACTTCTTTTCCTATAGTTTCAGTAGGTTGGTCACCCATTTGTTCATATAAAGATAAACCAATAGCTTGAATAGGAATATTTTTCCCGGTTGGTTCTTTAATGAATGATCTTAAAATTCTAGCAGGAATAAACCCACCACCACCGATAGCAATGATTAAATCAATAGGTCTATCTTGTGACTTGATTTCCACTGCGGCTTTTTGGCAAAGCTTGTGAATACATTCATATGAGATATAAGTCTTGTCGCCTGACATTCGATGAGATAAGAGGAAAAAAAATGCGAGATTTTATTGAAGCATGTATTTAATCACTTTCATTTATAAACTCAGTATCATCTTCACCATTAGCTAAAACTAACACGTCTTCATCTTCATTATTAAGTTCATTAGTTATATTCATTTGTTTGAACTGATTCTGCATTTTGATCAAACTTAATTTACCTTTAATTGATAACAAATCAGGAAACAAATCTAATGATGAAGTTAAATGTTTAGATAGGCTTGAAACCTTCTTAGGTGGGATAGCGTCAAGAATTTGTGGATTTGCACTGACGATTAATTTGAACCAAACAGATAGAGTCATGGAGTTTAATGGACTCTTGATTATTTGATCAATCAAACTATGAACCACTTTAGTCTTTTGTTCTTCAGTTAATCTATTTAATACAACTTTAATAGTGTTTTCATCATTATTAGATTGAAGTAGTCCAGTTATATCATCTTTACTGGTTATTTCATTGTACAATTCTTCACTGGATAAGTTGTTAATTTCTGGAATCAAAGAACTTAAGTCAATATCAAAGACATCACCGACAACTTGGCTCACCAATTCTAATTCTTTGAATTTTAAGACATCTCCTGACTTATATATAAACTTGTAAGTTTCTTCTTCTCCTTCAACCACATCTATAACGTTCTTGAATACTATTTCTGCGTTATCTACTTTGACTTTGCCGTTGTAAAATACAAAATCCTTACCCTTTATTTGTTTGAAATTAACGGCTTCAGGTAAAAACTCTCCATTCACAAGGACACCAGTATCAGTTATATATACTAAGTCTTTGTATTTTTTAATGGATTTTATGCTTGATTTTATATCTACTTTTACTTCACTTAATCTGGAATTATTAAAGCAGTATACTTTTGATTTGTCACTAAGATAAAGTTTATCACTATTTATGTCACTAGTAATCATCTCAAATTTTTTGTTTGGCTTGAATTTTTTTGAAGTGCTAATATTCAAAATTCCTCCATGAAAACAACCAATAATCTCACCATTGGCGATGCATATGTCTGTAATATCATCAGTTACCGGTACCCTATCTACTATACCTATTATAGGAGATATGTGAATGATTTCTTTTCCTTCATTGGTACTCACGAGCCCAACTAATTCTTCATTGTCAGCCATATTCCATACAAACTTGATTGGAAAACTATCCCCCAAATCAACAGAATTAACTAATGTGAAGTCATTTGTTTCAAACAACTGAAGATAGCTGCTGCTGTGATGCTTGATCACGTTGTAGTAATATTGCATTGATACAAAGTCAAACTTTTCAGTGCGACAAAAAATTGTTTATAGCTGAAAATGCGATGAGATGATCGAAAAACCGTTGCAAAAGTTTGGATTTTTATAATACACCTATTTACGTTGTTCTTGTATTTCGATCATTTGTTGGACCTGGAGTTTACAAAGATCTTTTAAGTCTTGAACATCATTTCTGAGTTCTTCAAGTTTTTCTTCTTTCTCACCAATAATTTCCAATAATTGATCTTCTTTGGAATCTCTATCTTGAAGCTGTTGTTCAAGATCATGTATCTTTTGTAACAATGCATCAACTTCTTGCGTTTTTTTAGAACTACTCAAGATTTCTCTTTCTAAGATATCTTTCTCCGTATTTACTTGTTCAACTTCTTCTTTGATGCTGCTTAGTTCGACTTTTAATGTCTTGACTGTGTTTGAAAGTTTATTAATCAATTGAAATGAATTGAAATTATTATCCAAAGAACTAACTTCTCTAGAATTGTCTCTTGTATTGCTTTCGGTAAAAGGAAGTGTGTCTAAGTCTGAGACTAATGAATGTGCAGATTCGTTACGATATTCATATATGCTGGATTCAAAACCTCTACTATTATTATAACTCATATCTTCAAGGTAACCATTAGATATCGATTTTTCGTCTTTTTCTTTCAATTGATTTGACAAATCATCAATATTTTTAGACAATAATTGCTTTTCACTGTTATATAATTGATTAATTTTGAGAATCTTTTCATTTAGATTGGTCTTTTCTATGTTCAAGTCTTCAATAATCTCATCTTTCTCATTAATAGCCAGTTTAAGTCTTTCAATATCTTCCCTTAAAGATGCAATGGTATCATTTGCATCAGTCAACTTGTCCTGCAATAACCTGATATCCTTGACCATTTGATGTTTCTCTTTTCTGGAGTACTCTAATTTGTTTGTTAAATCAGTGATCTTTGAATTTAAATTGATTTCGATAAGTTCCCAATTGGATTTAGAGTTCAACATTTCCGCTTGTAAATTGTTAAAATTTCTAAGTAATTTCTGGTGATCTTTACTATTGACTTCAGTAGTATCTGTTGTTGATTCTGTTTCCATTATCAAACTCTCTATTTTGCTTTCTAATCTTATAATTTCATTCGAATTCATAGTCTTAACATTAGCCACTTCTGCTTTCAAATGTTGAATTATTTCTTCTTTATTGTTTATTTCAATTTTATTACTTTCTTTGAGTAAGTCCATCTGAATTCTTAATTCATTAATTTCTTTTGATTTAAGTTCATTCTTCTTCACTTCTTTTTCAAAATCTTTAGTTACTTGTTCAAGTTTTTGTTTCACTCCATCTGTAATGAGCTTATTATACTCTTTCAAAGCTTCTGAGAGCAGCTTCATGTCTAGCTTATTTTTCTTCAATATATCGTCAATTTCAGCCAACTTTTCAGAATGCTCTGCATCCTTTTCATTCAAATCTGCAATTACTTCTTCGTAGCTCTGGTTGGTCACCCGAAGCCTTTTAATTGTATCATTTAGTTTGAGCTCTTTTATGGATAATTGTTCACCTTCTTTCATCAATTGTGCAATTATTTCATCCTTCTTGGTTAATTCTTGTTGCAATTTGCTTGATTGTAACTTTGCAATCTCAGATTTCAATTTATTATTTTGGGCAACCAACGATTTAATATCCTCTGAGGCATCTAATTCGGGCTTTATCTGTTGTGTGTTGGCTTTTGATGATTCAACTTCTAGTACTTCTTTATCCATTGGCATTGGGGTTGGAGAAGGCGATTTGCTTTGCCTATCTTTATCGCTAGCATTGAATTTTTCGGGATCTAATAGCTCTGAAGCTGACAGAGATTCTTTCTTGTCTTTGGTTTTGGTAGCCAAAGCCAAACGTTCTTGTAAAGTCAACCTTTTCTTCTTTGTCTGAATCTTTGACAGATCCGGAATTCTAGTTGGAGATTGATCTACTGATTCCAGCTCTCCACTAGTCGCTTTTTGATCTAAAATATCACCCGTCATCTCAATAGCATCTTCTTGTGTTTCTGAGGCAATTACCTCTGAACTTACCGGGACCTCAAGAGCTTCGGTGGACATTGAGACGACTTTAAATTGAAAACTACAAGATTACAACAGAGCGCGAACAAAGTTATCTGAAAGATAGAGTGAGGCTGCAAACAGAATTTAATACATACATGTTATATTACATTTATAATAATACATAAAGGGAGAAAGGAAATATATTAGAAATTTGATCCAAATATTCTAACATATCTTTAAAATGAGAAAAGGCTGTCCTTTTCTTAGATATAAATAAGTTGTCATTCGACAACCTTTTTTGATGCTAAGATTTATCCTCTGTCAACTTATCGATTGACGGAAGGTTTATTCTATTTGGTTGATGATGGGAAGTACGAGTTTGGGCTGTGTGAGGTTGTTGAGTAGGACCTTGATGAGGTTGTATTGGAGGTAACAGCATGTTTGTTTGTCTATTTGTTTGTGCAGGACTATTTTGCAAGGAAGATAAATTATCTTGTTGATGTACAGAATTAGGTGCAGATGGAACTGGAACAACAACCGGAGTAGACTGCGGAACAAGGGACCCATATGAGTTAACAGGAGTTCCTGTTTGAACCGGACCCTGGTTACTACCGCTTTGCATGGCAACAGGATTAGAGCCCTGATTTGAGGCAAACGTTGCGCGTGGTTCTGGATTTTGGCTCTGACTTAAATGCTGTAGTGAGCTCTGTGCAGGAGGAAGAATCGAAGGTGCAAGAGATGGTTCTCCTTGTTGGTATAGGTGGGCATAATGAGGGGAAGAAGCCGTTACATTGGGACTTTGCTGTGACAATTGTACATGATGTGCCTGATTCGCAAGATGATAAGTCAGGGACTGCATCCCTGGAATTTGTGAAATATGAGGTGGAACTTGTGATACTGGCAATCCAGCATTAACTTGATTAGCTTGATTTCCTATTGGTAATTGATGTTGTGATTGTGGCTGTGAAGGTGGGGGTTGTGAATTTTGTAGAAGTTGATGCTGTGGAGGCTGTTGAGAATGCTGTGGTTGTTGAAGCTGCAAATTCTGAGGAAATTGGGGATGCAATTGAAACGGGGCCATATTATGAGGGATTGCTGTTCCTGAAGGAAGATTACCAGCTGCTTGAGGAATGAAATGTGCCGCAGATGTACCTGGTGGTAAATTTTGATATGCTTGAAGTGGAAATTGTCCTATTTGAGGAGGAGCCTGTGGTGTAGAGTGAGGACCTGATTGAGGTTGACCAGTAAGATTTCGGGGAACTTGATAAGGATATTGCATATATGGATATCTGATACCAATATTTGGTAAATAACCGTACCAGTAATTACCATTATTATATTCGACTGAGTTCAAATCGTCATGATGAAAGTCTGATTTTGATTTTCTTTGACCGTGCTTTTTAGTAACTATATGGGTATTCAAGTGATTTAAACTACCATAACTTTTATTACAACCAGGAAATGAACAACTGTACTTTCGAACTATTTGATTATATCTTCTTCTGAATCTTCTATTTGGTTTTGAATCATCGTAGAATACAGGACCACCTGTTTCAGAAGCATGAACGGATTGTTCTGGTTCAGGCCTTGATCGAATTTCGTTGTTTTCAACCTTGTCGTCATTATCGGTATAATCATTACGATGGATATCTTCACTCGATGATTTTGATTGGTTCTGATGTGAATGCTTCGATGAATCATCGGAATCATTTGAATCATTTTGGTTATCAGCTTTTCGTAGTTCTTCATTGTTCAACTCTTGATCAGAATTCATGTTATCTTGGTTCTTTTGATTCATGGATAATGATATATTTTTGAACTGACTTCCTATACTTGAATCACGTTTATGAATATTTATTATTGGACTTGTGGGAGAGGTTTTATCTGGATTTCTCAGATTATTCATTTCATAGTAAAAACTGATACACTTAAAAGATACAAAATTAGTACAAATTTTAAAAATTGAAAATGAATGATTAAAATTAGTCAAAATATAACTCTTTTAAACTTTCAAGGTACTGAACAGAAATATAAAAAATTAAAATAAACTTTAAAATGTTATTTTTTGTTGACCTTTAAAAAAGAAAATCATGAAAAAGTTGTTGTTTCATCTTTAATTTCAGTTATATAAAATAAAAAAAAATCAGCATACTTCTGAAAAATATTCTGAAATTTTAAGGAGTCAAATCCATAACCACTAACTGAATAGATAATTATACAGCATCGAATTACATAAAATTATTAACGAAGATCAAGCCTTAAAAAAAGCTCGTTAGATCATGTAAGATTAGAAATTGACTAAAATGCAAAGCAAATAGGTATTGAACATCCCCAATTCACTGGGTAACCTTTTCATTGAGAGCGGAACACTATTTTTTTTTTATTTAATTATCATCTTAATATCCAAAAGATTGAAAAAGGTAGAGAATATAAAGCTTCACAAACTACAAAATTGGCCAATTTACACATATATGTGTCCGGTATTGTTGTAAGTTGATTAAAGAAATTATAAAGGATTTAAGTTAATTAAACACTTTTAGTTTGACCTACTTGATTATTCACTCAATTTCATGTCTTGTACGCAGTAAATTTGTAAATAAAAAAAACTAACTTAAGCGAACCTATTGTTTCTCGCACTAAAGAATTAATCAAGGCTATTATGGACTATTATTAAATAATGCTAGGCTGTTTCAACGTTATTTACCTAAATCCTTCTATTTAATAAATTACGCGTCTACATTCTTCTTATATTAATTATATTTCAGTTGCTATTCTATTTTTTTTTGAATTGATTTTTGAAAGTCATTCCTTGCTGTTACTTTCGATCAGATTACAGTGATTCTGTTTTAGGTCACCATGTTGAGAAAAAAAAAAACCCAACACGTAACGTTCTCTACATCGTCATGCAGATACCCCCCCCCCCCCCCCCCTAAAAATTAGTAATAAAAAAGCAGATCTGCTGCATTGAAATGTTGGACTTGCTATAGAACCAAAGCTTAACCTATTTTTTATTAACAAGGCTCCAAGCATTTTCGTATATAAAAACCTAAAACTTTAGTAACTGAGTTCTAAACGTTGTAGAAACTTTAAAGATCGATCCTATATTACGCTATTCCAGAAATTTAAACACGTCACAATAACCGTTGTCTTGTTAATCATTCATCACCATAAAGATGTCATAAAAGCTCTTGTTGAATTGTTCTTAGAAGAATTCTCGCTTATAGTTAACCGACTTCGTCCAATTAGTCTGTTGCTTTCAAATAAATTTTTTCTTAAAAAAAAATATTTCGGAAGACTTTGTTCTAGAAACTTTTTCAGCTGCTTGATTTCTTATTGTTAAAGAAAATTTTCTGCAATAGAATTTCGTAAAACTTAATTTATAACATTCTTCTCTTCAAATACTTGATACACTTCATATTTATATTTACTATACTTTCTCGAATACAAATAATAAATAAAACTCGATTGCTTCCTTTTCTAATCCTTCAATCCCATATTTACCATCGCTTCTTTTAATGCTTTGAATTAAGTTGTTATTCAACTTTTTAAAATATTTAGGAATATTTTCATTAAAAAATTCAATAAAGTTCTTTTTGACTTTTAGAATGAGCTGGTTGTCTTCACATATTTTTCTTAAAGTTTCAAAAGGAACTACATATTCGGGTACATTGTCTATAGCATCGGTTAAACTATAATTATAGCCGTTCCCGAAGGGGTGTTCATTGAAATCTCCATCTTCGGGTGGTGTATCATGGAATTCCACCCTATATAAATCGTTGCCAAACGAAAATCCTTCTTGACCTGGTTGCATCTCTTTCTGGATTTTGTATTTAATGAACTCTGATGATGGGATTGTACCAACAAACTTACCACCTGGTTTAAGTGATTTAGAAATATTATTTATTAAACATTTGATTCTATCTTCCGTTTCAAATGCATAATGTAGAGAAAATTGAACTGATACATTGTCAACAGGGAATACGTTATCAATTATCCCTGGAAAATTTGGTTCTAGAATATCAGGAATGGTAAAGCTAAACACGTCTCCGGTTGCAAAATAACTTTGGAAATTGTATTTTCTTCCGTCTCTTGTTTCCTTGGACTGGAAATGGCTTTTAAAATGTACTTTATTCCTTTCATATCTACTAAATGCTTCACGAATTGAACCATCACTAATATCAATTCCAATGTACTCATCCAATTTAATAAATTCCATCTTATTTAAATCTCCTCCTTTACCACAGCATAAATCAAGTAGTCGAAATGGAGCATTGTCCCCTTCCACTTTTTTACAAAATTCTCCAATTAAGATATACTTGATAATATTATTAAAATTCCGTAATTTGATAATAGGTGATTTGGTTCTGTTACCTTGATATTTGGATTGATAAGTTCTTTGATTATAATGGCTTCGAATAATTGTATTGACATCATTTATATCACGCTTTATGTTACTTTGGAATGTTTGATAATAGGAATTTGCAGGATTCGTCACCTTTAAATTCTTGTATGATAAGACTTCTGGTACATCAGGAACTTCTTCTGCTTCTTCTCCATTTTCAGCCTGATCTTCGCCTGTCTCTGATTCGGGTGTTGCAGAGTTCAATTCTTTTTTATGCTCTTTTCTAACCCTTTCGGTGTATTTGTTGTACCTGTTATAGTTTCTTTCTGCGATCTCTTCTTCTCTAATTCTTTTCCTTTCTTCAGCAGGATTTCTTCTAATTGTACGTGATTCATTAACACCATATTTAGTATACTTATTCGAAATGTTCGATGTCAGTTCATCTTCTTTAACTTCACTTCGACTGCCATACTTATCGTATTTATTACCCAGTTCTTTCTTCATCCATGCTGGAAGATCTGCTTTCTGTTTATATACTGACATAGTTGATGAAATTTTCGGGCTTGCGAAATTTTTGTCTCATCAATTTAAAATATCTATAATCTATCTAAGTGTATTACTATATAATCAAGGAATATATCCATTGAATATTGTGCCTATTGTAAAGAATTGATCTTTTCAACAATTGGTAATAGAAAAGGTTTTTTATTTGGCATCATATGACCACCGTCAAATTCAAAAGTTTCTACATCTTTGTACACTTTCTCAACGTACAATGATTTGTATTTAGGAACAACTACATCATTACTACCGTGTATATTGAATACCTTGGTACTAGTGTTGGTATCATAGAGATGAGCAAATCTGGGACTCAACTGATACTTTTCTTTGAATTCATTCGGATCAACATTTCCTTCAAGAATTGATGTTGAATCAATAGGTTGAGTCAAACAAAATCCACTAAAGGATAAACAACATTTGAAGGTAAATTTCTGTAATAAAATCAATGCCATACCAGCACCTTGACTGAAACCAATGATTGCATCATATGGACCATTTTCATCAATATGCTTAACAATGTATTCATATGATTGTTCAAACCCTTCGTACTCATGTTGATTTCTTGGATCCCACCAACATCTATTAACATTGGTTTCCACTATTTGCTGCCATTTTTGTTCTTCTTCTTCTTTATTTTCACTTAGTTTAAATGGCAATTCCTCTGGACTTTTAAGCACTTTGGGAGGGTCTATATACTCCAATTCATGATTGGACTTCTTTAGCAATTTTCTGAGCCCAGACGATTTTTCTGCTAATATCTTTCCTGATTGTAAATATCCTGGTAATACTAAAAATTTCATCAATATATTAATTCCAAATTTTATTTGTATAGTGCGATATAATGCTTTGTCTTGATTCGGTGTTAAGATTATTGCAAAATTTGTTTAAAAAAGTTCATCTCATTAAGTAACTGTTTATGCTTTGTAGAGTATTTCTGCTCGGATTCACTGAACTATATTGATTCACCAAATTAAGAAACTGTTTGACTAAGTCCTTATTGCCTCTTCCTGGTTTATCAAGAGGTTGTAAGTTCAAATCAAAATATTGTATTAGTAAAATAATAACCACGCTTACACTCAAATCTTTTCCATCATCACATAGTATTAATATCTTCGTATTTAGTTGTGGTATAAGTTGGGGAAATATATCTCGAAGATTTTTGGACCCTTTCTTATTGTTTTCCAAAGGATAATGGAAGTATTTTATAGTTTTGGGAACATTTTCAACTTTTTTTTTACTAAAAATAACAAGATTCTCTATATCAATATCCAAATCATAGTTAAAATCCAGATGTATTGATCCAAAATATATGCCCGTGTTTTTGATCTGATGAAGCAGTATACAACTATCAGCTTTTGGGGCCAATGAGCTATTCAACTTGAAAATGAGTTGTTCCTCTGTCAAGTTTATATATCCAGTTGAATCGGTAATTTGATCCATACTATTCCATAACATTTCTGGATTGAACTTTCCAGAACATACCTCTTGGGGAATCCAAAGCTCATGATCATCGCCAGATCCTTGAATATACTGCCAAGCTGTGACTTCACCATTGTCATTTCTGGTTCTTATGGTTTCTAATTGAGTATCAGAGGCACTTAAGCACACCACATGATATGCCAGACCACTAAGAGTAACTCTTGTCTTGTTAGGGTATATCCAATATGGCATTAAAGGCTTGTCTAATTCAATTTTGAATAAATTCAATCTTTTGACTTCTTGGACAAACAGTGGTATTAACTGTATTATTTGAGTTTTTTCTGTCTTGGGTATTATATCAGGAAGCCTTAAATAACAATTTTGATCCAGCTCTACTCCAAAAACAAGACAATTGATCACAGCACACCAAATAGGTATTGTTTTCAGAAGAGCATCTGGGAAAGGCTTTCCTCTTCTGGTTGAATCAATAATCACTACCCCACCATTGTCTTTTATAATTGGTATCAAATGTAAATTAAGTCGTCTATAAGAAAACTTCCATTCATTCGTATGACCATCTGTTGATTTAAAATATGTAGTAGTACAGTATTCATTAGATGGTAAGTACCAAGTACCACATCTCTCGTTTGGAATCAAAGGATAATGGGAAAGGTTAAGTGATTTGATAAATTTATAATCATATATAATTGATTGTAACCGATTGATGAGACTTTGATGATTCTTTCTCAACTCCTTTGTTATTTGTTTTATATCATTTTGTGAATTAAACTCTATATGATCAAGATCCATCTCTCCAAAAAATTCCCAGCCCGCGATGCATATCACATATTTCGTATATTTAAATCAATATATAATCAAAATCAAAAACTCTGGATGTCTTTCCTCTTTATTATAAACCTTTGTTTATTAACTTTCTTCTAAGAGACGATCACCTTCTGGAAACGGTTCATTTACTTCATCTAAAATAACGGCATTGTTTTCAGCTATTACCCTTCTTTGATACTTTTGCTCTTCTTCCTCAAGATCAAAATGTTTGTAACGAGTCTCAGTTTTACCTGAGCCATGGTTACCATTTGGAGAAATCACAAACGTTGAGGTGCCATTTTGGACTTCAAATTCTTTAAATAACAACTCTTCTTTGCTTTTCAACAGATGGCTTACATCACGTACTATTGAAATGTCAAAGGTAACATCACCATCATCCTCTACAACAGCCATATCTAATACTATTGGATAAGAAAAGCTTTCAAAAATCTTGTACAGATCAATAATTATCAGTCTTGTGGTGGTTGAGCTATGAACAATTGATTGTTTTCCACCGTTATTTTTGACTGATTGAATATTCGAGGTTCCGGTATCACTTTTATATTCAATAGATGATGATATTGACCCTTCAGATAAGAAATAAGTAAGATCACTGAATATTTCAACCGTATCGTCACAACCTATAACTTGTTCATAGCTATTCTTACTACCATATAAAATTTGATTACATTCTCTTTTAGGCTTTATTTTAGTAATCTTTCCATCATTTCCTTTAATATTTTCATCTTCCCAAATATGTAAATTGGCAGTTGTGATCCAATTGGAACCGACCTTTCTATGATCAATTCCATTGTCAATAATAATTTCAACGTCAGCTTGGTCAAGTTCAGGTAGAATAGAAGACAAATCCAAGTCAATAGATTTAAGATCAAACGTTTGGAATGCAACCACTGGTGACCATAAAGCTGGTGAGATTCCCCCCGTGAAAATGTATGGATCTGCTGCATGAGTATAAAGAAGCTTTCCATTGATATATACTTCTACATTTCTAATGGGGCCATGACCAAACGTTTTTATTTCTTGCTGTTCATTTCCAGCAAACCGGTCAACTGAATTTGCATACCAGAACTCTTCATCAGCATTTCCAGACGTAAATATCGACAATTGAACATTCGAAGTATTACTATTTAAATGTGGAAATTTAAATTCTAATGATTCTTCTGGGAAATAAGATAAGGGACTAAGAATATTTTCAGCTGCCTTACCTAAGGGAACAATTCTAGAAGCTTCACCTTTGAAACTAATAATATCAGAAACTTTTGTATAATTTTTTTCAATAGAATCAAATTCCTGGTCAAAATAATAATCAATTATAAGCTCAATATGGAATTCACCGGTATACTTCGAATTCACAATATTATCTAATTGAAACACAACCTTAGCTTCATTCTTGAATAATGTGCTATAGTCACTGATGTCTTTAGTAAAAGATGAATGAGCTTTTAATCCACCGGGTTCTATAGTTGAAGTTCTCCAAACTTGAACTCCGTCAATGAATAAATGAGCTAATCTATCAAATTGAACTCCTTCCACCTCAGTATTAAGAGTAATTACAACTTTATTAAATTCTTCCTTTGGTGGTATGTAATCCACAACAAAAGGACTACCCCAACTGTTACCAAAAGTATGTTTCAACTTCTGTTGTGCTTTTGATTTCCCGTAACTTTTCTTCACTACATCAGGATAATAAACTTCAAATTTCTCTATTGTATCTGAGCTGTTCTTAGACTGAGCTGTTATTGATTCTTCTTTTAAAAACTTCAATCGTTCAGGAGCATTCAATGGGATCAATCCAAGGTGCAGTCCGACTGGGGTATTTGATAATCTTCTTAACGAAATAAATATCAAACTGCCCAAAAGGACCACTGCAAGAAGAATTCTGGTTCTTCGAGAATTACTATAATCAGCTGTTCTATATTTCATAAGCTAGTAATTATAAATTATTATCAAAACTGGGGATTTCTGATCCAAATATGTAGTATATCCCTTAATTATTTCCGGTAACTATCTCCGAGGAAAGTGATACGGCTCCAAATTAAAGCCTTTCTTGCTACTAAATTCAACCATCTGTGCCGTATCAGAGACATAAAGCTTATTGGTCCTTTGTATCCTTACGTGTATAGATATCTCCAATTCCTGACGTAATTAGTGTTTAACGGTAAAAGCAATTAATGATGTCGATTCTAGTAGTTTATCTTACAGGCAGGAACATTGACCACTAATTGTCGCAATTAGCACTTCCGTCAACAAGCTAAGAACTATAGTTTTGGTAAGTAGCCTTTTATTGAAGTAAGACAGGACTAAAGGCAATTTAATACTTCAATTGGTGACAGGTAAAGAAATCGTATATCTGGGGAGAGTATCAAAGTACGCATGTTATATTTGGCAACTTGTCCGAGTGGTTAAGGAGAAAGACTTGAAATCTTTTGGGCTTCGCCCGCGCAGGTTCGAATCCTGCAGTTGTCGTTTTTTTTTACATAATTTTGCAACCATTATTCATAAGATTTAAAAGATACTTTAAGTCTATATATTAAGTATTATGTAATCATGCTATTTAGAGTAATCCACTTAAAGTTAACTTTTCTAAGAAAGGAGACAAGTCATCTTTTCTTATTTCAATTACAGAGCTATCGAAGCTATCAATTCTAACTTTAGCACCAGAAGTATTAGCCACTTGTTGAAATGCTACACTAAAAGTGTTTAATCTGGTCGTAAGATCGTCTTGATCGCCATTCTTGTTTTGTATTAGCTTTGCTTTTTCTGAGTTATTGAGGCCTCTGGGATATTTTGGAGCAAGTCCAATCACTAAGTATGTATCAGTTTCAACATCCAAACTTGCCACCACTAAAGGCTTCAAGAATGTTGAGTTTTTGTTCAAAAACTCCAATTCAGTGATATTTTCCAAAATCCAATTCCCTAATTTGGCAAGTATCAATGGATTATTGAAAACTTTCAAATCTGGAATAGTTCCATCATTCAACACACACAATCTGTAAAGTTTTAAATTCTTTATCATTCTTCTTTCAAGAAGAGAAGTTCCTGTGCGGAATATGACTTGCTGTATCTTTTTGGCGCTTTCCAATCCTTGTAACAACAAATCTAATCCCTTTGCCTTTTTTGTACTTAATGAGCCTGAGACCGTAGACGCTATTCCTGTGACATTATTGTTAACAGAAGTGTTTACTAATTCCATATTCAATGCATCCCAAGAAGACCAGAAATTATTAATCCAAATCTTTTCTCTTTCCTTTATTCTTGAATTTATGATGTCTTCTTCAATCTCAATATCCTTATCTTGTCCTATAGTTGAAATAATTCTATGATCACTTTCCAATAAGGAGGTTAGCGATTCAACGCATTCCATTGCAGATAATTGACCAGTAAATCCGAATGTCCTGATAAATCCTTCTCTTACTACTCCTTCTAGCCCGTATAGAGGAAGATATTTGTTGAAAATCACGGGTAAATTTTTCTTAACCTCGATATCCATATATATCCATTTTTGTTGAGCGATAGCTAAAGATACCCCCATTTTAGCAAAAAGCTTGTGAAGTTTCTTCTTCCCATCTTCTGTCCATAAATTCAATTTGGAATTAACATGGCTAGAGTAAAAAAATGAGTCATATAGTGTCCAATGCCTCAACAAAAATAAATGATAATCTTTATCCATCGATAATAATGTCGAATCTGCAGTTCTTTGAGTCACTTGATTGGAAGGGTTCAATCTCACAACTTCATCCTTAAATAAGGGATGAAACTTATCGTATACTTCGGGGTAATGACTGTCCAAAGAGGATGTCCCAATTATCGATAACCATAAATTTTCAATATTAGTTTCACCGATAGATGACAATAATGCATAAATTGTTCCTGTTGTGGATGACATTATGGTTGTTCCTTGATTATAATAGGATTCAATGGTCCCTTCGTTTTCGTCTATTATCTTTCTTCTTTGCCTCTTTATTTTCTTATACTTTCGGTGTTGTAATTTACGCTTTCTTGAAACAGTATCTTCATCATCATTAGAATTTATGGATAAAACTTCATCACTCTCGCTATCATCATTATCATCATAATCTTCTTCATCACTTTGACTTTCTTCTTCATCGTCATCATTATCATTACGTTCATCTTCCAACTCAGTCAATTTTTCATAGGCACTCTTCTCTTGTTTCAAATTATCATCAACAAATCCATCATCAAAGCAAATCACCATGGAAGATCCAAATAAATTATCTAAATTCCATGGCCTATGTCCATCAATTATAAATACTTTACGTTTCAAGTAAGGAAGCTGGCTAATAACATCATTTTTGACCTCTTTCTCCACAAATTCAGATACATTTATTTCAAGAAAACTTTCAACATCCAACATTGCACCACATCCGATTAACAAAACATTGGTGACTTCTTCATCTAACTTTTCAAAATGATTCTTCAAATCAGAGTATCCCACTACTGGAATCAACTGATATTGGATTAACTCTTTTCTGAAGATGTTACTCAAAATCTTAGCTGAACAAAGTGAGTCGATATCCAAACAAGAAACAAATATGATAAGTTTACATGTTGAATGAGATAAGGAGGTTGTTTTTATTTCCTGGTATATCCTACCAAACTGAGAAGGGTATACATGCATAACTGTGTAGCCTCTTGTAATTCAAATCTCTTGATCTTCAAACAATTTCAAATAGGTTTTATTTTTTTAAACGCGTTAAATTACATACAAAGTAAATAGAGATCTCGCGCCAGTTTCAGTTGCAAAATAAAACGTCAAACATTGTTGGTATTAAAATTAAACAAAAGAGAATGAACCAAAGCTTCTTCTGGCGATATAATTGACATCCCAACTTAAAATACCTCCATATTCACAGCCAATAAAAAGTTTCGAGTCGTACCAGTCGAATCCACTTATTTCCATCTCACCATGAATATGATTATTATCATTTTGGTAGGCAGATGTTGAACTGGAGGTGATTGATGAACCAATCATATTTCTTGGGAAGTTGTACAAATCGTGCATATTTTCATTTAAGTTATATTCCATTGCCGGAACTTCATTTGTTGGTGATGTTCCAGGTGAAATACTACTTGATGATCTATATGCATTCGTATGAGGTACCAGATCATATGTCTTGTTATTAGGCTGGTAAGTATAATACTTAAATAATTTTGGATTCTTATTTGTTAAATAGTCATAATCATATACCAATGGTGCATCAAATTTAACGTTATTTTTCTGGAAAATGTCATCATAAATAGGTACATTGTAATGCTTCACAGTGGATGATTTCCCATTTGACTTAGTTTCATTATTACCGTGGTTAATATTGTCATTATTATTATCATTATCGTTAATATTATTGTTGCTGTTGCTGTTATTAAAGTTGTTTCTTTTATCATCATCCCGATCTTCCATAAAGTCATCATTATCGTGCTGGAGCAATTCTTTCTCTTTTGCCAATTGCCTTTTATATTCACCATATTGATCCAAGGCAAATGGGAACACTATTACTTGGTGATTGTTGGCTTGATCATTCAAATTCCTCAAATCTACCAAATGAACTCTTCCAACATGCTCAGAAATTGCTAAAATATCCGAAAATTTACTATTTGAAAATTTACAAGTTCTAAAGCCACCAGATTGATGAGAAGGCCTTGTGGACTTGATTTCGTGCAAAGGATCTGATAAGTTTCTTAAATCATATAATAAGCAGTGGCCATCTTGAAATGCTACTGATAGTAAATTTCCATTGGGATGGAAACTGATTCCAAATCCCGAATCATGCTTAGTTTTCAATTTTTGGATAGGAGAATTCCCACTTGTTGGATCTACCAAGAAAATCGAGGATGTATCTCCTGTAACTGCTACCAACTTATCGGTGGTTGGGCTATTCATTGCATTATTTAAAGATACATCATGTTCACATTCAATTTTATTCTTTATTGAAATTTTATCGTTATTCATAATGTCCAAAACATACAAAGATGAATCATTGTTACAAACATAAGATTTGTATTGGTTATTATTAGAATTAGCACCATCAATTAAGACAGAATTATTGATCATTTCTCCCAATTTAACAGTTTTAAAAGAATTCAACTTGGAATTATAAAAAGAAAATAACCCTTTTTGAGGTCTCAAAATTTGACTCTTTGATGCCAACCCTTCTATATTGGAATAATAAATGCTATATGCACTTGTTAATAAACCTCCAATAACGGTGTCACCATTATTAGTGACATTAAAGCATTTTGGTGCATAATCAGGCTTAACGATCTCAGATGAAATACTAAAACCATCACCTCCGAACTGTCGATCTTGTTGAAGCTTCCAAAGAGCATAGTTCTTGGTAAAGTATATATCACCAGAAGCTTGATCGATTTGTAACAAATCTCTTAATTGGAAGTGATTAATAATGGCATTTGCGTTAGTGATATATTTGGGATTGGGATTTAAATAATTATGACCATGATAATAATTTTGAAAACAACTCTGATAATTATCTTGAGGAGTACTATTCAAATTAAAGGAGGCCCTTTGTTTCCTGGTATCCTTTGGAGCATGGACATCTATTGTCATTATTTCAATATGGAAACCTTATAAAGTACAAAGCTGGGGTTTAACTTAGTTTAGAAAATGCGGGTTGAGCAAAGGAAGGTCATAAGATAAATGCGACTTAGAGGTCATGTGCACGAAAGGCTATCTACGAGCAAGTCATTTGCTTTGATAATAATATGTTTTTGATAATATCAAAGGGTACTTTGGGAGATATAATATAGTAATTTTGATGCTTGGAATTATCACTTTTGTTTCAGGATACTACTTAATCATGATTCGAAATGTTTTATTGAACTAACAAAAAATTTAAAATGTAATTTTAATATGAAATTACTGTTGATTGGACCAGATTTGCCAACCTCTATTAACAGAAAAGTTTGGTAGATGACATATTACACTACTTGAGTAGCATGTTTTGCGGGTTACTTTTTAGTTGACTCTTGATGCATGACATCTTCTGTAGATCTCTTTGAGTCATTAGCAGGCTTGTCGTAAGGTTAGTTTTTGTTCGTATGTGGAAAACGCTTACATTAGTCCACATTATATTAATCCCATGTTATATTAAGCCTTTATAGTACCTACTAACCCAGCCACAATCTCTGATATTATCATCTTTTGCATCAACCTTCCAATTGGTTTGAATATCGTCATATAATCCCGACACCTCACCAGCAGGTTTAGATATGCATATATGTTGACCATTTGGTAACAAACATCTTAATTGACTTGAAGGATATGGGCATGGGCAGCTCTTTGCATCGTTAACACACACTAAACTATCAGGGCAGATGTATCCACTGCAACCGGAGTTTAATCTATCAGCCTCGAAATCTGCTGGTCTTTCTTGCTGTTGTTGAAATTGATTTTGAAAGAAATCAAATAAACCACCGTGAACGGTTAAAACTAATGATAATAAGTACACCAAAAAGATCATACTATTTGACACGTAGAGATACGATTTTCTTACCTTCTGCGAGAAAAATATTGTAGGTAATGCGACTCAGAAGGCACCACCACTGGTGGTATATACACTACTAAAGTAACCCATAAAGAGCTTGGAGATTAAAAAGGTGTATTTGTATAGGGATATTCAATCTAAAGTATGTTGAAGAGTCACAACAACTCGTAAAAGTTGGTATACTATGCGATACCCCCCAGCAGTATCAGAAGAACCAAAATATTTGAAAACTTCTAACACATTATTAATGATTAAGGCTTTTAGGAGCTATATATGCCATTCAAAACATCTGTTACTTCCAGCTTGATTTCTGTGATGGCTCTTTTTTCTTTCATCACCCAAAGTATTGAAATCATACCACTCACAACTGCAATTATGGAAAGCAATGGTAATAAAACAATCAATAACACTTTGTTAATTAGAACTCCAAAAATACTTAACATCAACAATCCTCCTATGCATGCATAAAAAACATATCGTTTCCAAATATAATTACGAGGTAAATCATGAATCTCATAAGACTGTATTTCAGCTAAAAATTCTTTGCAAATATCAATCATTTGAGCATTATCTTTTTCAATATTTTTTATTTTATCTTTCAAGTTCAAATTTACATAATAGGCAAAATGATCTGAATAAGAACATGAAAGGTTAGGAACAGTATCGATAAACTTTACTTGGGCCTCCAGCACAGCTAATGAATCATTAATTAATGCATAATCTAATCTACAGGCATCTTTCAAGTCACTATGTTTTCTCCATGTATTCATTTGAGAATTGCAAGTCACACCGCCTAAAGTGATTTGCTCTCTAGGTGGTAGTTTGGCCAACTCTTCAGTAGTTAGAAGATGTCCTTGTTGCATTTTAAGCAACTCCCAGCTATCTCTTAAGCAATGTGTGAACATTTTATGAGGTAGTGAACCTGGTTTGGAATTCAAATCACCAACCAAGACTATACGATACCCAGCTTGATCTAAAGTTTTAATCACTCTTGAAATATCCCATGCTTGACATGCCCTGTGAAATATGTATGCATCATCTCCACTAGTGCTATATGGAGCATGCATATGACTATTCAATATCACAACATCGTTGGCTAATACTGTCACAGCTAAACTTTTACCCACATACCAATCACCTCTGTGAACTGCCGATGGTTTACCATTGATAGGAAATCTATATAACCAGGTTTCTTTTATAGGTATTTTAGATAATATTCCTAATCCAGGTCCTGCAATTATTCCACTACTAAAATACCGAGAAAAATGGTACAATTCAGATAGTTTATCTTTAATCATGTCCCAATCTTCTTGACACCATACTTCTTGAAACGCAATCACATCATAGTCCTCAGCAGGATCCAACAATCTTTGACAAATTCCTTCCATACGCTCCTTCCTATGCTTAGAGATATACTTTAACCCCCAAACATTGAATGTTAACAACTTAATTGATTCCATTTTCGAGAACTATCGTTAGCTATCGATTTAGTGTAACTCAAAAACATCGCGAGACTCAAATTATTTGTTTTGATTTATCCAAACATGGAGACGCCTATACAAGACTTTTTTAATATACAAAAAGAATTGGATGCTTTCACTGAGAGATTTAATACTCTAGTGACTTCTAAGAAACGTCAAATAATTGATGATAAAACAAATTATTCCATAACAATAAGTGATTTGCAAAATGAAGAACTCAAACTAAAAAATCAAATAAAAGTATTGAATGAGCAAAAACAAGAGACTAAAAAAAAAATTGATGAAGGTCTTAGTAACTTAGATAGTCGACAACAAAAGATAGAAGATTTGAAAAAAGAAGAAAAGGATTTGGGGTTCAAAAAGGTACAACTTGATGAAGAATTGAATGAATTAAACAATCAAATAAATGAATTAAATGATAAAATAAATAAGATCTCTGATGACTTATCTCAACAAGTTAATAAGGACGTGGTAGAATTAGCTAAATTTGAAAGATATTTAGGGTTAAAATTACAAGTGATGACATCTGATATATTAAGATTTAAATTTAACAATTTGGATACCAAGAATATTGATAAAGAGTTTTGGGTAGAATTAAAATTGAGTGAATTTAAAATAACTAATAGTTTTCCAGCTTTGACCGAAGAAGAATTGGAACCAATATTGGCCAAGTTCAAAGCTGAGGAGAATTTCAAAGAATTTTTGAAACTGACGAGAAGTCTTTTAAAAAAAAATATATAATAAGTCTATTCACATGTATATTAATCAACGGTATTGGAAACTAAATAGCAAATTGTAGTTATAAAGGTGATTGTTCATTAACTTTTTATTATAATATTACGTAACTGGCCAATATCTCTCGACACTGTTTGCCAATTAAGTTGAATTTCAAGTAATAAAGACTCGTTTCTTAAAGAATCCTTCCCTAGTGAATTGAGTATCCAGTTTACTTTCATATCTACCGTGGGTAATGATCCAAATAGAAGTTCATAAATATTTGAAATATAATCTAGATCATGTAAAATTTTAAGTTTATTTAATGGATCAAACGATAGTCCCTCTTCTTGTTTTAATAAATAGAAAATATCAATTTTAGCTTGGAAATGACACTTTATCTTTTCTAGTATGCAAAATGCTAAGGTGTAATTGGATAATAACAAACTATCAATAAGCAATGGATCAATAGAATCCAATAAGATGTGGCATATTTCATTATTTGACTTACAATTTTGTAGACAGTTGGAAGTAAATGATTTGGAATGAGCATAATATTCTTCGTTATTAGTGTCCACATACTCAAGGTATAATAAATACTTATAGTCTGATCTTGGCACAGACTGCTTTAAATATTTAAACCATTCAATGAAACTATACTCATTATCATACAAAGTAATAGGGATATTAAAATTTGTCATTTTGTGAGGCATACAGTCAACTGAAGATGACAAACTTGCTGAACTATGGAGACTATAAGGTCCGCTCAACAGTGGGTCTTGCTTCCTCCTTTTGATTTGCGACATGACACTTTCCGAATAAATGGAAGATTTGGGGGTTCGCTTGATTGTATTTATAATCAGTTATCAGGTGTCTTGGAAATCGTTTATCAGCTGTCGGTCGTGCTGATCATATTTGAGGGTGGCGTGACAGAGTGATAATCTCAGCCGCCCCGTGATTTAAGTAGAAAATATCGGCAGCAGGTGATTATATGTTCAAAAAAGTTACCACTTGTAAAGCCTCATAGCAACAATAAGATCTCCGTACAATTCGGGATTAAACTTTGTCCTGGATTGACAGGGCTGAAAATCTATTTGCGAAAATCATAAATAGAAATAACCCCACAAAGTCAATTCTGGGGTAATAAAGAAGATACATGCAAAATGGTGGGGATATTCTTAATTAGTAAAGTCTTCCTTCAAGTAGTAAATTACAAATTTAGAGTATTTAACATGACCCCTTTCCAGAAATAATTTCTCTAATTTATTACAAAATGATATCGGAATCAATTAAGCATGAAATAAGCCACGATGAATACGCTTCTAATGATTTAAAGCCTGATATCAGTAAGGAAATTAATACACAAATTGATTTAGGTGATGCTGAATCTACGTTAGCTCAAATCCTCAAACAATACCCGGTAAGTGACTGGTCAAAACTGAGAATCAGATTATATATATTATGTGTTTGTCTCTATTTATGTTCCACTATGAATGGATATGATGGGTCAGTTGCAACATCAATTATAACATTGCCCCTGTTTTTAGACTACTTCAATCTACATGGGTCTCTTGCTTCAACTGGTTTATTTTTTGCAATTTACCCCATTGCTGCAATGGCTGCAACTGTTTTTATTCCATTTCTTTGTGATGGTATCGGGAGAGTTAGAACAATTTTAATAGGTTTGATTATCTTATGTGTTGGTGCTATTGTTTCTGCAACTGTTAAAACCTTAAATCTCTTGATTTTTGCAAGATTTTTATTAAGTTTTGGTGCTGCTATTGCATTATCCGCTGCTCCTATATTATTGATGGAAACTCTACCCCCAAATAGGAAACCATTTGGTCTTTTTTTCAATACTTTTTATTATGTTGGATCAATCATTTGTACATGGTCTGCATATGGTACTTCTCTTCATTTTGATGATGAAAGACAATTTAAAATTCCTTTATGGTTACAACTAATTTGTCCTGGTATTTGTCTTTGTTTCATTTGGTCCTTCCCTGAGAGTCCCAGATATTTGTACTCTAAGAATAGGATTCAAGAGTGTAAAGACTTTATTGTCAAATATCATGCCGGTAATGATGAAAACCATCCTGTTGTAATGGCCGAATTAAATCAGATTGCCTTATCTTATGAAGTTAGTGGTTTATTAAAACCAAAGGATTACTTGGATTTTAGTGTTTTCTTAAGAACTCGTCAAAGAAGACAAAGGTCTTTGATTGTTGTAATCTGGTCTTGGTTTTGTCAATTTAGTGGTAATCAAGTTATCACTTATTATATGACTACATTATTTGAGAATTTAGGTATCACCAATCCAACAACAAGAATCTTATTGACTGCTGTCAATTCCATTATTTGCTTTATCTTCGCTTCTGTTGGGGCATTTGTTGTTGAAAGATTGGGTAGGAGACCTGTATTATTATATGCCAATATTGGGTTTGTTATATCATTTATTTCATTAGCTGTTTCAACAAAAGAGTTTAATGGTGACAATGACAACAAACAAGCTGCAGCGGTAGGTATTGCATTCATCTATATCTTCCAAGCCGTCTTTTTTTCATTTGCTATGACTCCATTACAACCAACGTACCCATCTGAAGTCTTATCCAATGATATGAGAGCTAGAGGAATGGCTCTATATACTTTGGTATCTAATGCAGCCTCTACTTTGAACTTGTATACTGCTCCTTTGGCCATGGAAAATATCACTTATTGGTATTACGTTTTTTACGTATTCTGGGACACTTTTCAATTTGTTATAATTTACTTTTTCTTTGTCGAAACGAGTAACTTAACTTTAGAAGAGGTAGAACATGCTTTTTCAGAACCAAATTATGTAAAAGAAAGTGTTAGATTATCAAACGCTGCACGGAGGTCTCGTAAAGCTTCTGATTAAATAATTTATTGTTTTATATTTTAATCAACTTCTCGTTTTTCTCTTGATGGATTCTATCAGAGTTAGTAATTCACCTATAAATTCATTATGTCACATACCGTATTCGCCAGAAGTTATACTAGGTTGTGAAAACGTTAAAGTATTAAATACTATAAGTGGGGATCTTAGTGAGTTTCCCTCGGCACATCATTCACCAACTACTTCATTAGATGTAAAGAATAACTCACTTATTAGTAGTAACGCAAATACGATAACTCATTGGGATTTCCAAAAGCAAAAAATCCTTCAGACAATGAGAAGTATGAATGAAGGTACCAATGATATGATAAATGACTTAAAATTCGTTAATGAAAGGGTAATTGTAAGTGGTGGTGATAACTGCTTTATAAACCTATTCGATTTGAGAACAAGTAAAAATATCTATAGTCTTAAAGTGACCAATGACAATATTAATAAGATTGAAGTGAAGAATGGAATTATTTACTTGACAAGCAATGATGGTTACTTCAGCCATGTGGATCTACGAAATGAAGAGATTGTGAAATTCAAGTATAATCATGCAATTATCGACTTTTCTCTATTTGAAAATAAAGCTATCAATTTATTTGAATCAGGTAGCATTACAATAGTAGACTTAAAGGAGAAAACTTTATTAAATGAATATACTGTTTCTAAAGCATTCAAATACATGATAAAAATGGACTTTCAATCAAATCAATTAGTGCTTGGAAGTGAACAAGGAAGAATCCTTCATTACCTTTATAATTCCAAAATAAATATGATCACTAAGCAAGATGGATTTAGCACACCTTCACCAATGATAACACACGTTAAGATACTTGATGGTATTATTATAGGTGTTGGAAATGACGGGCTACTCCACCGATTCAATATTGAGACACGCTAAAGTTAAAATGCGTGTTGAAAAATAACTGAGGTTAATATCAACATGGAAGAGAATGAAAAATCTATAATGGAGTTAAGTGGTTACAAGCCTACTGATATTGTATTGGCAAAAGTAAAGGGTTACCCACAGTGGCCAGCTATGGTACTCGACGAAAGTATATTACCTGATTATGTTTTGAAAAAGAAACCTAAAACAATGAAAATACCACCCAAGAAGAAAAATTCACCACCTGCCTATGTTATACCTGTCAGATTCTTTAGTGATGATACTTACATATGGATAAAAAGTAATGAAATCCTGTTATTGACTACAGAGATGATAGATGATTTTTTAAATAAGCCAAAAAGACGTAAAGATAATTTGTTGGAAAGTGCTTATAAGCTTGCTAGAAATCCATTAGATATAGAATCATTTGTTAAATATGGTTCTTCTGGTAAACCGTTACCTGAAGTGGAATACGAATCAGAAGCATATAGTGAATCCATCAATGAGAGTGAATCATCCCTTAGTGATGAAAGCGATGATTATGGTGATGAACCTAAGAAAAAGAAAGCTAAATCTGTAAAAGCCAAAAGTACAAGATCTAAATCAAAGCCACCAATTAAACAGAAGAAGCCAGCAAAGGGAAAGCCTGGTCCCAAGCCAAAAACGAAACCTATTCCACAAGAAAGTGATGATTCTGATTGGGGTATCGAAGAAGACTTTGAAGACAATTACAGGCAAGGAAACTATATATACGAGGATATTGAAGAAGAAAAGCGGTTTATCAAAGGCATGTTACCGAGTGATATATTAACAAAGCTGTTAGTTGAGAGTTCTAAACAATTTGATAAAGCATCGAGCAAATTGATAAGCCAATTACTTGATATTATTGATTATATTTCGGAAAAGGAGAGAAAAATCAAAGAAAAAAAAGAATTGGAACTTAAAGAGTTGAGAGACAAAGAAGAACGTGAAGCAAAAGAACAAAAAGAGAAACAAGAGCAAGAACCTAACGAAAATGTAAAAAGTGGAAATCTGGAAACTCATATACCAGATGTGATAAAAGTTGAGAACTCTGCTGTTCAAGCAACGATTGACATACCAAGAATCGAGGTTGAAGACAGTTTAATACAAAACATTGTTGATGGTTTGGAGGAATTAAGTACTGTTGAAGTTCCAAAAACAGTTATACATAAATCAAAGATTTTTAAATTATTGATTCTTGTAAATCGTAAGGTTTGCAATGCCAAATTAAACGACAGAATAAACTCGATTTTAAAGCAATGGGCAAATCTAAGCATTGACTTAAATCCCCTTGAAACACCAAATTCTACAACAAATACTACGCCAATAGAAAACACACCTATTGATGAAAATGGTGCGGTTAAGAGCAATTGAGTTAATCTATACGGATGTGTAATATAGTTAATAGTTATATATAGGAACAATGAGTATTGTTCGGTACACTACTGGCATAAAATTTTTTGGTCAAAAAATTCTCAACAAGGGAATTCCTCTTTGGTAAAAGTAGAAAAAATCTTCAAATAAATACATTAATCTAACCAAAACAGGTATGTATTAAACAATAATAAAATAAAGAATCGGCAATTCCAAAGTGAAAGATGAGTATTTATAGTCCATGGAAGAAAGATTGTGCAATCTATGTAGTGTGTCCTAATGGGTGTATCCAGATATTTTACCTATTACCATGCTTAATTGTTTGGGATTAAGATTTTGAGGTTACCTATTTTGGAGGAGCATTCATAATCTATCCAATTTCCTAATATGGTGAGATGAAATTTTGTATGGTTAATTAGAACAACTTTAACACAATCATGAGTCTACTCCGTGTTTTGAAATGATGATATAGATATGTTGATCTATTTCGGCTGGTCTATCCCGTTGTTAAACTTTCAGGGGTTTGAAGAAGAGAAAGCTACTCCAAGAATGAGAGATTTTCAAATGATCAAATATATTCAAGTTCGATATTTCCATTGATATTATCCATATTTAATGATTGATTTGATGAGTATGATACTTTGGGATTCATCCCATACTATCATCAGCCAGCAATAATATAAATTGACCTCGACTGATAATTTGCACTTGACACACCAGTTCAGTTATTCGCACTAATTTGGAACACAACTTTTCACATTTGTTTTGATTTTGCTTTATTCTGCAAAGTAATTACTAACCAATTTTATAGAATGAGTGACTCAACTGAACCTAAATTGGAAAATCAAGATGAATTGACAGGTAACACTACATTCAATACTGCTAGTACAAATCAGCCTCCAGAAGATGATGATGATGAACAAACTACTGGAGGTAAACAACAAAAAGAAAGAAGAAAGATTGATATTAAATTCATCCAAGATAAATCAAGAAGACATATCACTTTCTCCAAGAGAAAGGCCGGTATTATGAAAAAAGCTTATGAATTATCTGTATTAACAGGAACTCAAGTTTTGTTATTGGTTGTTTCTGAAACTGGTTTAGTGTATACTTTCACCACTCCAAAATTACAACCTTTAGTCACAAAAAGTGAGGGTAAAAATTTGATTCAAGCTTGTTTGAATGCTCCTGAAGAAGGCTTAGGTGAGGATCAAGATAATCAAAGTGAAGGTAACTCACCTGACTCTGATCAAACAAATAATCAACAGTCTCAACAAGCTCAGCAACAAACCCAACAACAATCTCAACAAGTAGGAGGACACCCACTTCACCACCAGCAAGTAGGAAATCAATTACCACCTGGTGCACATTTGCCTCCTGGAATGCCATATCCACAAAGTCATCCACAGATGCCAATGCCCCCTCAGGGCTATAATGATCCAAATGTTTACCAACAATATTTTGGAATGCAAAACGGTAATATGCCCAATCAACAACAATATCAATAGATTTGATACGTCCTTTCAAATTTGGCCCAAGGCCTTTTAACCTTTATTTTTTTATGGTCTTGCGGCCAAGCTTCATGGGTTTTACTGTGTGAAGATTATTTTGCTTATGCTTTTTATTTGAATAAAGGATAGGTTTGTATATTGGTGGTGATTCAAAAAGAATTGGCGAGTTTAGTTTATATATTTTTTATTCGGAATCAAGGATAAACTACTAATCCTGTTCAAATAGTTCTGTAATATACGATTGTTTTGATTAAATTGGGTTTAGTTCTATTTTCATCTCTATGGTGGACATATAAATTAATAATTTGGTTTCGTTTTATTTACCTTTTGGAACTCCTGTGTAAGGATACTTACATCAACATAGTTGCATTGAGGTTCTAGCAATCAACTTTCATCTATAACTTATGTGTGATGATATTGTCTAACTTAGTTTTAATGGCATTTGAAATCACTATCTTTCTTATATTTAAAATATTACTTCGTTTTTTGCTATTAAATTTTGAAACCCTTCAAGTCTTACCTAATGCTATTTCCAGTTTCTTTACTCTTACTTGTGATTTTTGCATTTTTAAAGCCAAAGTCGTGCATACACAATTTAATCGATCGGTTTGCTCGTAATTAATATTTAAAAAAAGTTTAAAAGTTACCAAAAAAACATAGCAAAGTATCAACTTACCAACCAAAATTTCCAAAATGGTATAACCTCTTCAAAATAACAATACTTATTGAGCGATATTTGAGAATAAAACAATAGGTTCTGAATCTGGCAGCCTTGGGCTTTTGACCCTCAGATCGAGAAATGTTCGAAAAAAAATACGAGGCGACAAATTTGTGATTATACTTTGAGGGCCCCTGTACATAAGTCATCAATATAATGACTTTAAGCCGATCAATACGTAAATTTGCGCCGTTAAATCCATTCTTAGTGGCGCAATTGGCTGATATATTGCTGTTACGAATAGCTTCAAAGCTTCCTTTGCCGTGGTACATTTGTCGTCAAATTCATGCTTAATATTGCAATTGGCTTATATGTTAAGAATAACTTCGAAGATTTCTCTGCCCTAGAACATTTAGTTATTATTTCAGATAATAGTCCCGATTATTCTCACTGTCTACCCGTATTAAAAGGATAGTATGAAGTAGATGTGTTTTAAGTCAAAAGAAAGTTTATAGGGCCTGAGATAAACAAGTAGGCAACTGCTCTATTGTAAAACGTATTTAGAATTTAGGATAATCGGAAGCATTTATTTTTTGCATATTTACCCTAACGAAAGCAAATGAACCGCTTTAGGAATTAACAACTAGAAAATAATTCAAATAAACTTCAAAGGTAATAATATGCCAGAGTAGTCCCCCAGCGTATTATCTACCATATTTGGTTAAAGTATCTTCGTCTATTGTTCGCGTCTGTTAAATTTTCACCTATTCTAGAAAAAAATGCATTGATGTTCTCGTAAAATCGTGAATTGTGCAATTAACACAAGATGATTTCTTAACATGGAATAAATAAATTGAATAGGAATAAAATAAATTGAATGGGGATAAATACTTCAAATAGAGTTCGAAACAATAGGGAACGATAAAGATTTTACAAAAATTTGTATTTTTATTGGTAGTTACCTAAAAAGCAAATGCACCTGTGATACGATCATTGCATAAAATCCATAATGTACGGTTACGATTCAGTGTAACGAGATTCCTAAAACGTCGAAATTCATTCATATTGCTATAAATTTTGCACCAAAAATATTTACTACCTAATTGGGGTTTAATATTCCAGTTTAATACTAATTTCCCATCCTTTCGTAAATATTAGACTCGATTCTAATAACAAGAGCCTATGGATATTGCCATTTATGCCACAATATCCTGTACATGAAGCTTTTTACAATAACACCCTATTCTTTTGCCTAATTTTTGCATCCGTATCTGATTTTTCGCTATTGTTAATTATGGTTAAGCAAAGTTAGTATTGAAACCAAAATAATATAAATACTAGTCATTTTCCCAAGGTTTTTATTCTATTCATTAGCTAATTCCATTAACCTTACTCACATTCGCTTAACACAATGAAACTTACTTCAAGTTTATTACCCACATTAGCTTTAATTGCTAGAGCCTTAACAATCGATATTACCTCTAACACCATCTCGACCGGTACTTTCAATACCAATTTTGGTGATAGTTCCATTGCTGAAGGTGTCTACTGGTCTATCATTGATAATGATTTCACCAACTTCGTTGGTGATTTAGATGTTCAAGGTGAATTATTCGTTAGTTGCGTATCAGAAACTATTGGCTTAAATGTTAACTTGGGTGGATTAAATAACAGATGGACCGTTGGTGAAAACGGTAAAGTTGTTTTAAACTCCTTAGAATCCCAATTAACTCCATTTTACAACACCAAAGCTACAACTTTCTTAAATGATGGTGAGATTTACTTTGCTGGTAACGGTGATTTTGGTATCCCAACCATGGCTATCACCGGAAGTGACTGGACAAATAACAACTTAATCCATTTCTATCAGTTATATAGGTCAGCTGGTTGGGTTAACTTGGGTTGGGATTTACAAAGAATTACCAATGATGGTGCAATTTGCTTAACCAAAATGGCTTACAGACAAGCTACTGCTATTGACGGTTCTGGATGCTTTGACATAGGAGAAGAATCCACTGCTTGGATTGCATACTCTTTACAAGATATCAGCCCTGACCAAACTTTTATATTTTCTTCCACTAATGGTGCCATCAAAGTTGATGCTTACACCAGAAAGCAAACTTTCAATGTTGTAGGTTGGGGTGATGACAATGTTATTGGTGTTGGTGTTCCATTAGACTCTTGGTCATACTCTGAAGATGGTATCTTAACCATCAAAGCTAATGCTGTTTCTTCTTATGACTTTAACATTGGTCCTGGTTATGACGTTAGTAAGATCAAGAAAATCACTCCAGACTTTGGTCCTGGTATTGGTAAGGTTATTGATGGTGGTTTGATCTACCAAGATTCTCCAGTGAATACTGAAAGACCATCTTCTTGTCCAGCCTGTAAAGCTGTTCCGGAATTTCCAACTGAAGGTTCATCTTCTGAAGTTTCCTCATCATCTGCTGCTTCCTCATCTGCTGCTTCCTCATCTGCTGCTTCCTCATCTGCTGCTTCCTCATCTGTTGCTTCTTCATCTGCTGCTTCCTCATCTGCTGCTACCTCATCTGCTGCTTCCTCATCTGCTGCTACCTCATCTGCTGCTTCCACTACAGGTGTTGGGGAACCAGAACTTTCTTCTACTCCTGCTGATGCTGGTGCTTCAGATAGTGCTTCTGCCACTGATGGAGCTTCTGCCACTGACGATTCTTCTGCCACTGATGGAGCTTCTGCCACTGACGATTCTTCTGCCACTGATGGAGCTTCTGCTACTGACGATTCTTCTGCCACTGATGGAGCCTCTGCTACTGATGGAGCCTCTGCTACTGATGGAGCCTCTGCTACTGATGGTGCTTCCGCTACTGATGGTGCTTCCGCTACTGATGGTGCATCTGCTACAGATGGTGCTTCCGCTACAGATGGTGCTTCCGCTACAGATGGTGCTTCCGCTACTGATGGCGCATCTGCTACTGATGGCGCATCTGCTACTGATGATGCATCTGCTACTGATGGTGCTTCCGCCACTGATGGTGCATCTGCTACTGATGGTGCTTCCGCCACTGATGGTGCATCTGCTACTGACGATTCTGCTACTGATGGTGCATCTGCTACTGGTGCCTGTCCAGAATGCACCGATTACACCACTGATATTACCACTACTGCTTCTGATGGATCTGTTATTACTGGTCCTGCTGAAGTTGTCGTTACAACCAACTCTGCTGGTGAATTGACTACTTACACTTCCCTTTTACCTGAAGCTTACACTGGTTCTGTATGTGTAAGAGGAGACTGCATTCCGGTTACTGAAACCGAAAAACATACTACTGTGATAACCATCACTTCTTGCGAAGACCACAAATGTTCCGCTGTTCCTGTTACTACTGGTCTTACAACTGTTATTGACGAAACTACTTCTTATGTAACTTATTGTCCAATTAGTGAAGAGGGTGATGACACTACTCCAGTTACTGATTACACCGAGGAAGAGACTGTTATTGAAACTACAGTTGTCACCATTACATCTTGTGTTGATAACGTATGTTCTGAAGTCGTTGAAACAACCGGTATCAGTACTGTAACTACTGATCTCACCACTTACATTACCATGGTGCCAACTTCTCCAACTGCTGTTGCTCCAGTACTGGTTCCATCTAATGGTACTAATTTTGTTGCTCCTGAAGCATCTGAAACCGTCTCAGAATTTGAAGGTGCCGGTTCTTCTACTAAACCATTTTCCATTCTTATTACCCTTGCTTTATTCTTCAGCGTCTTGATTTAGGTTCTTTTCAACCTTTTATTTCTAAAAAGAACGTTTTTTTTTTTATTTCGGTGATTATTTTAGGATTTTATTATAATAAACATTTAAGTCTCAAACTTCTATGCACGATTGGTGGTGCTGCAGATTATAAAATTGCAGCCATCGTAAATGACCAGGGCAATTTGATCAAGACACGATTTTACTCATTAGGTCAGACATAAAATTGTGGGACTTCATAAACGCATAGAAAGTGGTACTGATAAAAAGAAAATGGACACCATTTAGAATGAATGATCACGAAATTCACTTGTAACTTAAAGTGATATAATGCAATGTTTTCCCATCTACAGTAAAATCATTTCGTAAATCTTGATTAATTAATGTTAATTGGTGGATATCCCTTAAGCTTCCCCATATATTTTTTCAATTGAACCCATACTTACACGACCAGACATTATTTTTTTTGTATCCCTTATTGTAGTTTGTGTGTAAGGTGAGGTTAATATGAGCTGGTTTATATAAAATATTATACAATTATGTAAAGGACCGAGTTCTTAATCTTTTGCCTTCTTTTTCTGGACTAAGATTGCCTTTAAAACCCCTTCCTATATTTAAATTGTTCTAGTTTCCTTATCGGAATATAGAAAGTAGTGTGGGTTAAAACTGGTGAATTTTTTTGGGCAAGTTTTACTATTATTATAAGAGATCATTTTTTTCCATTCAATATTCTTAATTTTTTTTCTTTATTTTACTTAATAGTTATTTTCAAGCTAAAAGGATTTGAATTAAGTTTTAGTAAACAAATCTTGCTGGTAATAACTTATTTTGTTAGAACAGCTTATTAAAGAGATTTACTCAAATGTACTCGCAGTCATCATCTGGTGGAGTTTATAATGATTTATGGCAAAATTCCGGGAACTTTAGTAGAAGACATCTGAGTATTGATAATATTTGGTCAAATCATTCTAGTATTTCAAGTGGTTCAGGGGTTACATTTGAAGATCATTTTCCCCAAGTTTTCTGTCTGCCAAATGATGTATCACCTCCAATTAATCATATGTCAATAGCACCACCTTTTCAAGTACAATCAGGACAACATGATCATAGTTTACAACCTCAAATGAATTCAAATGGACCATATCTGAATAATAACACATATACAACTCCTGTTGGGTTAGGTATGAATTATTTCAAGAATCCAAGTGTCATGCAACCTCCTAGCAATTATGAACCTTTGGGGCAAAACTATAACTTTAATACATCAAACCAAGTTCACTGGCAAGATAATAGGAATTCAATTGCTTTATTTTCTCCTAGATCGGAAGCATCTGATTTCCAGCTCGAACAAAATAGAAGGCATTCAATGGGGGATTTCACCCACAATAATAATATTCAGAGTTCAGACGCAAATATTTCAGAGCAACAACCTCAATTTTCCGCTAATTCTAACGCTTTGGGATTAATTAATGATTACTTTGAAAACGATGTTCATAAGAGAGTTAAAGTTAATCTTAGATTATTAGAAGAAAATTTCTTTAATGATCAAACTAATATAGATAATATTCAATTACCTAAATTTCCCGTTGAAAATTCCCTCAGAAATTGTCAATTAGTGTTGGTTGGTTTCAAAGCAGGAAGAATTGATGTTTTTTACTTACCATCTACTCAAGAATTGAATTATTTGAAAGTTGGTGATTTGGTTATTGTTGAAGCAGACAGAGGTAGAGATTTAGGTAAATTATTAAAGCTTAACATCTCAATTGATGAAGCGAGGTTGTTAAAATTTTTACAATTTCAAGAGCAACAACAGGCTTTATGTGAGGATAGAGAAGAATTTAGTTTACAATTTGACCATATAAATACTTCACATCCGCCGGTTTTACATTGCCCAAAACCTATCATTTCAATAGCCCAACCAAATGAAATTTTGAGGATCTTGAATAAGAAACAGGATGAAGAAAAGGCTTGTAGGTTGTGTTTGGCAAAACTTGGAAACATTAATTGTTCAAATTCAAATTCTATGAATGACTTAGTTCATATGCAATTGATTGATGCTGAATACCAGTTTGATAGAAATAAATTGATTTTTTATTATTCAACCACCAAAAGAATTGATTTCAGGGACTTGGTTAGAGAGCTTTTTAGGATCTATAAAACAAGAATTTGGATGTGTGCAGTAATTGGTATACCATACACACACCAACGGTTGCAAAAACAGCAACAGCAACAACATCATCAAGATCAACAACAGAAGAGAACGCAACAACAAAGATCACTTAATAGGGGATCAAACCAGAGAGAACAATTTGTTTCCAATAGTTTTCAACTCAATAATCAACCACAAATCTCACCATCACAAATCTCACCACAGGATATGTCACCTAATGAATCACAAGCCGTGTATTTAAGAAATCCAAATTTCAGAAGTGACGAAGAAGAGGCTTTTGTTTTGAAATCCTTGGTAGACCAAATAAATCACTGAAGAAATATAAGATTTGATCACTTGATGAGTTATGAACAGATATAGAATGTAGAATATCAAATTAAATAGTATTTAGGATTAATGTTAGAATCATTTTGGTATAGTTGTAAGAGTCAAATTTTGTGACTTCTCAAAAAAAACTTCTCCGGTTATTCATACTTAGGTGAGTAAAGACTGTGCACCAAAAAGGGTCGCATGAAACCGAGCCTCAATTGGTGATTCAAGATAAAAAGCCTACAAGAGATTTGCAATATCATTTGAATACATAGTGTAAATTCATCCTAAATCATACATCCTTGCTAATTAATAAGCAAATTGCTGCGCAAGTCTTATTTCAGTAGTAACAATTTCTCCACCAAATTGATTATTAAGCGTCTTGCGGTAGTGTTGAAACCATTGTTAAAAATTTTTCTCAATATTTGAGTCAAACGTTTTTTTAACAAAAAAAAATTATTGATTCATATCTTCTTTTAATATTTATAAGCAAGATGAATTTCAAACCGTCTGATTATATCTGTGATCTTAATTTGGAATTGAATGATGAATTCAGTTTGTCTCCAGAAATCAGTAATGATTTGGACTTGTTTTCAAAAGATGACTTTTATAACTTAGATTTCAAAGCTGATTTGAAGACCATAAATGAACCAGTGGATAATTTTGATATCCAACCTAAACAAACACAACTTCCAAGTCCTTCCAGCGATAATCAACTTCCAACAAGCTCTGCTAATGAAGATAAGAGAAAGAGAAATACTGCTGCTTCTGCTAGATTTAGAATCAAAAAAAAGTTAAAGGAGCAGCAAATGGAACAGAAAGCTAGAGAATTACAAGACAAAGTCACTAGCTTAGAAAAGAAGTTAATGACGGTTGAAATGGAAAATAAGTGTTTAAAGAGCTTAATATTGAAAAAAAATGAGGAAGATAATGTAAAATTATTAGAATCTATTAAAAAAAGATCTATCACGGATTCCAAACCGATCCTTAACTATACTATGTAATCCACCCTATTATTTAGGATAAAGATCCAACTCTTTATCTTTATTTATGAATTATGAAACCAAGAAAAGATTCAATTCTTCAAAAATGACATTACGATTATTTCCAACAAATAATGACTATAGATGAATATACAATACCAGTTGTTGTACGTACAACTTTCTTTCCCGTAATACTGTTTTTTGTGTATTGGTTTAAACCACTTATTGAATTTTGTATAATTGCATTATATTTGGATGTTTGGATCATATCGTACCTTAAGACCCTTGTTCGCATTTTTTAACTCCCGCCTTTAACACTTTACAGCGTATACTTATGTGTTGTTCAACGACAGTCCACTTAATCATATAGATATCTAATATTAAATAAATAAGAGGGAAGCTGTATTAAGATCCCCTTTGCTCGATTGATTCAAGATGTCCCAAGAAGAGTTTTTTAATCAACCACTTTTTAATTTATCTCAAACCAATTTGAGAGAACTAGACAGATCTGTCAGTCCTTGTGAAATACCAGCAGATAATTCAATCGAATTGGATGATGTGAGTAGTAATTTACGGAAGAACTTACAAAACATACAAAACAAGGATGGAAATAATAATTATACCGAATTAATACAAGAGCAAGTTGATTTAAGCCTTGCATCATCTAATAATCCTACTTGCGTAATGGAACTAGATTTGGATGGCAATATCAAATATTTAAGTAAAAATTGGGAATTAATAGTAGGGACAAAGGTGAAGAAAATGATTAGAAAACCTATTTCAAAATTTATAATAGGAAATAACGAAGATGATTTAATGGTATTTAACTATGCTATTGAAAAAATGGTACAAGATGACGATAGTTACAAAGTAAAATTCTTAACAGCAATGAATGACCAGAAGGAAGTAGCCGCTTATGATACAAATTCCACTCCAAATAATTCTTTCACTGGTGAAGAATCTGATTATCAATTACAACAGAATACAGAAACCTCACAAACAGAAATTATCGATATTGATGATTACGATGTAAATTATGACACTCAAAGTGATTCTAGTGCTACAAGTTCTAAGGCTTCAAATAATGGGGAAATCATAGAGCTTGAAGCTCAAGGTATTTTAATCCATGATTCTCAAACTAAATTGCCAACTCATTCTATCTGGACATTAAAACCCTACATACCCCTCAACCTTGATCTATCTATTTCTGCTCAATTGATTGATCTCTTGGGATTTGGATCGACTTTGTTTGAAAACTATCTAATGGAACTTAATGATTTGAAAATTACAGATGAAAGCTTAGTTCCTCAACCTCAAACTATTCTTTGTAGAATATGTGAACAACAAGTGCCTGTGTGGTTCCTTGAAAAGCATAGCGATTTATGTATTGTTGAACATAGGACAAATGAAGACATACAGTTTTGCCAGGATGCTATAAGTGATCAGAAAGAGCTCATATTAAAAATATTTGGGAGTCTATATCATCAAAGTGTCAACCATTACAATTCCTATAACGTTTCAACTGGATCTTTAAGCTCTAATACGTCTTCAAGCTCAAATAATTCAATGATTTTGGACTATAAGGGGCTCCCTTTACCTAACAATATTTCAAACGAACAATTAAGTAATGTGGTACATTATCAATCAAAACCAGTGTTACCCATCAAAAAATTTCCATTTGGTATATTATCGAGATTGGTCGAATTATGTGACGACGCATTGACTTTAAATCCCGTTGAAATCAATGAAGATGGTGAACCGAAATTTTCTCCAAATACTGAAAAGTCCATTAATTTGATCTTAAATTTTAAACCTTTTGAAACTAGTGACGAAGCTATTAGATTAATCATCGAAGATACCCAAAGATTGATTAATGATAAAATTGAGACACTTTCGAGGTTATATTCTGTCTTAAAGATATCCGAAAAGATCAAGAAACAAGTGGATGTTCTTGTGTTGACTGCAGTTAGGGATACTGTCCAAAGAAATGCAGAAGCTTCCTATTCAAATCATCTTAATTCGTGCTCAAATTCCCTTTCTAATTCCAATATCAATAGCCCTATAGACTTGAACAGCCCCATGACAGCCAACAAACCATCCAGTCATACAAGTTCACCACATGGCAATAAAATGCATTCGCCTCAACCAAGTGCCGACTTCCATTTGCAACCTGCTGCCATCATAAATTCGGCCTCAGTAGGGTCAAACAGTAACATCAATGATGTTTCAGTCACACCTAAGGATATTTTGTTACGAGGAAGATCGTCATTCATGGACGCTTCTAGGTCTTCTAACTCCATTTCATCATTTTCTTCTAGGAATAATTCGAAGGATATAATGATTGAAGGATTAAATGATTTAAATTTATCTGGAACAAAGAGATCAAACTCTGGTTATAGTTCCAGTTCTCCACGGAAATCCTCCCCGACAACAGCTCATTCTATCCCCATACCATCAAATTTGAATTTATCTTCGTTTCATAGAAACACACCAAGTTCAAGTCCATTGATACCTCATCATAATGTTGTTCATAGTGATACATTAGAACGTCCTGATAGACCTACGTTGAATTTGAATCAAAATCTCAAGATTAATAAACCTCCTTTATCTCCGTTATTGGTTAGTCAGACACCATCAGCAAAGCCTTCTTCAGGTTCAATTAAAGATTATGAGATACTAAAAGCTATTAGTAAAGGTGCATTCGGATCAGTATTTTTGGCTAAAAGGAAATTAACTGGTGATTATGTGGCAATCAAATGTTTGAAGAAGCTGGATATGATAGCGAAGAATCAAATTTTGAATGTCAAATCAGAACGTGCTGTTATGATGAAACAAACGGATTCTCCATATGTTGCTCAATTATACAGCTCATTCCAAACAAGTAATTATTTGTACTTAGTGATGGAGTATTTGAATGGAGGAGACTGTGCAACTCTTTTAAAGATGTTGGGAACTTTGGGAAACGATTGGACGAAAAGATATATTGCTGAAGCCATCATTGGAGTTGATGACCTTCATAGTAGAGGAATAATTCATAGAGATTTGAAACCTGATAATTTACTTATTGATAGCAAAGGTCACTTGAAACTTACAGATTTTGGTCTTTCAAGGTTGGGTGTTGTTGGAAGACAAAATAGACTTCAAAGAAAGAGTAGTACCGGTGAGCATGCCATTGAAATATTTAGGAAAGACTTAGCAAGTGGTGCCTTAGATTCTCCACCTGAACTTAAGAGAAGTAGAAGTAGTATGGGTAATAGTAGTGGTAGCTTCGGCAGCCAATCTGCAAATGCAGTTAACTCCATTACTCCCTTCTCGTTATCTCCAAATGTGGAAAGTAGACTCGGATTCAGTTCTTCTCCTAGTCAGAAGGCTGTAATTCCACGTACCTCGAGTGAGTCTTCAATAGCCATAGTTGAAGATGAATTCCATGTTAGCCCTTCTCAAAATTCACCAGTTACTTCTTACAAAATCTTCGACCCCCAGGAAAGTAATAGCGAAGTGATTAAGTTCGTGGGTACACCTGATTATTTGGCCCCAGAAACAATCAAAGGTGTTGGTCAAAGCGAAGCTAGTGATTGGTGGTCTTTGGGATGTATTATGTTTGAATTTTTATTTGGATATCCACCTTTCCATTCATCAACTCCTCAAGAAGTTTTCACTAATATTTTGGAAGGTAAGATAGATTGGCCGGAATTACTGAAAAATGAATTCGATGAAATGTGCCCACCTTTAGCTAAAGATTTGATTGAAAAGTTGTTGACTGTCAACCCCGAGGACAGAATTGGTTACCATGGAGCGGAAGATATTAAGAATCACGAATATTTCAAGGGAATCATTTGGGAAAATCTATTTTCTGAAATTCCATCTTTTGTTCCAACCATTGATGATCCAGAATCAATAGAGTACTTTGATCAAAGAGGCGCTGATATTTCACAGTTCCCGAAAGATGACTCTAGTGAAAGTGACGAAGAATCAAAGTCGACACCTAAAGAAGAATATGATCTAGATATGAAACTAAAGTTACATGGCGATAGTGAAGAACCTATTACTTTGTTAAATAGTAGAGGAAGTAGCATTACTGAAGGTAATAGTAATCCTAGTAGTCGCGGTGGTAGCATCAGTACTGGTGGTGAAAACTTTAGTGCTAGTGGAGGAAGTGGAGGTGCGAGTGTTAATACATTCTTACAAGGTGCATCCAATAGCAACTCCAACAGTAGAAGAGGTAGTATAACTAGTGTTGGAAAGAGAGAACGAAGAGGTAGTAAGTTAGCGGATCCTAGCGAGTTTGGATCATTTCATTTTAGAAATTTGAACATTTTGGAGAAAGCTAACAAGGACGTGATTAATAGATTAAAAAATGAACATCTTGACCACAGAGGAAGCTTCTCATCATCATCATCAGAATCAACACCTATAAGATCAAGAGGTTATTCCTTTGGGAGTGGAGATAAGCCGAATCTTAATATCAATTTACATTCAAGTAGTATGAGTTCTTCAAATAGTGGTTTACAAGTTTTGACACCCGGTAGTGGTTCAGGATTGGGATTGGGACCTTTGCCATTATCTAGCAGTGGATCAACACCTAGTAGTGCAATACAAGGACAAAGTTACTTTACTAATAGTCCTAGTGCACCATTCAAAGACTCAAGCCCATTTAAACGCCCCGTGTCACCAATGCTTACATCAATCAATAGGGCACCCTCGCCAATGAGAGAAATCACAGGGAGTCCAAACAGTTTCAAGAATGATAGAATCGTATCAAGATCAGGATCAAATCATTCTAACGAGGATGTTCCTGAATTTGGCAAGCTATCACCCAATGAAATCTCGGGCAGCATGAAACATCGTTCTTCGGGTAGTTCATTAAGATATAAAGATTCTCCAAACTCTTCAGACGCAGAAGAAAATTCAAGAAGTTCGTTATTGAGAGTACAAAGGAGAAGAGAAAGCAATAGAAGGCAGCAAATTGATATATCTGAACTTGATGTTTTATATTGTGAACCAATTCCAATTGTCCGTCATATTGTCATGAAATACTTTGAGAAGTTGGCATGCGTTGCAGTCACTGTCAATGATGGTGATGAGCTTATCAGGAGAGCTACTGGACAAGTCAAATTTGACCTTATAGTTACTGGATTGAAGTTACCAAAAATCGAAGGAATTGATGCAGTTAAATTAATTAAACATACAAATTCCATCAACTCAAATACTCCTGTGATTGCCATCACATCTTTTGCAAAAGAAGCCAGCCAATCTAAGGTATTTGATGAAGTTCTTGAAAAACCACTAACACTAGATACAATAAAGGAATGTATTGATAGGTATAGATCTGAAAAAGTGATCGACTATGAATAATGAAAATAATAATGGTAAATAAAACTTGTAATCGTACAAATATAAAAATACTAATATTAATTATACACGAGTTATACATTAGATTCACTGAACTCCCCAGAAAAGTCGATTTCTTCTTCACTCTTTAAATAATGTTTTCTAAACCATTTCAATTGTTCGATACTTTCTATTATATCCAGCTTAGCAGTATGGGAAGCCAACTTTTTTGGTTGAAGTTTCATTAATTTTGGATTGTGTCTCCTACCAATCTCAAAAATCGTACTAACATCAATTAATCGGTAATGTAAATGATCAATAACATCAGGAAACTCTTTCATCATAAAAAACTTATCCATATGAATAGAGTTGCCTGCTAATAAACTCTCCTTTGGTTCAGTATACTCTTGAATAAATTTTAATAGTTCCGCTTGAACCAATGGTAAAGTTCTAGAGGTATCACTAATAACTTTGTCAACAAGACCAGAAGCTGTATGGGTATTAATACCCCATTCATTCATTTGATCTAATTTTGATTTTGGATAATAAATGGTAGATTGATAGAACTCATCTATCATATTCAAGTCACCATCTGTTATAACACAACAAATCTCAATAATATTATCAGTTTTTATATCCAAACCAGTCATTTCACAATCAACCCATACAATGGGATCCTTTAGTTTTCTAGATGTAGCCATTCTTGAGGACTTTATGGTTTGATTTATAAGTGCCTTTAACGCAATTTTTGAAGTCATAATTAATTTATCAAGATCGCACTTGGTATATATCAACAACATGTTCTATACTTTCTGTTACCTATTCTACTTGATTCATATTCCCATTACTGTATTCATGGATTCATCAGTAGTGATTCCACCAATGTTTGAATTTCAAAAGCGAATCATTGACTTTCATATTTCCACTAATAAAGACATTCTATTAATGTCTAAACCTTCGTGGTTCGTTCCATGTATTTATATTGAATTGATTTTCCAATTACCATTTTTCATCTATGCAACTATTGTTTATAAGAGCACTTTGTTGGATGTTTTGAATATTGTTTATGCAGTAAATGCTGGTTTTAGTACTTTTTTATGTATTGCATGGATTCTAAGCGAGGGTGCTAGATTTGGATTAACTACTGAAGAAACTGCCCAGCTTGCATTGATTTACTTACCATACATTATAATTCCAGTAATCATTGGAGTGGGAAGTTCTAGACAGATTTTAAAGAAAGTCAGCATTATTGAAAACAAGCAATCCAATTTAACTGAAGAGAAAAAAATAAGATAAAATCCATTTCGATCAAATCACTTGCAGATTATTCGGTTAGAGAAATCGAATTTAGAGAGAATTCATAGATAAATAGTATAGATTTAATTGATATGCATTTGTCTAAGCATACTTTGCGATTAATTCATCACAGAAAGTAATATATTGCTGTTCGGCATCATCTTGAGAAGTACCTTTCAATTCATTCCAAGCATCCCATTTGTATTTACCTTTCAAGTCCAAAAATCCTGGTTTGGCAGTATTGTTGTCACCAACAGTAGCTTGTTTGAACAAACCGTATAATTTTAATAATTCATCATCATTTGGTCTTTTTGGTAAGTCTTTGACTGCATCAGCCTAGAGTTATTATTAGTATATGAATCAATAAAAAAGTCCAAGATTCCAGTGGAACATTTAGTTCACTTTGAAATCAGCACATATGCTTTGTTTATATATCTCAATTCTATCTGAATACGTACTTTTTCGTTAAATAATTGGGAAACCATGTTTGTGGGATAGTAAATAATTGGACACTGAGAGTTCCTTAAAAGTACGCATATTGGGTTATACACGACCATCATCTACATATTTCCATATTTCCATCCATGGTTTACAGGAAATGGTACAAGCGTGTCACGCGTCAACACGCACGTGCCAGGGGGTTCTATAATATAAATGCTTTATGTCATCTGGAAATTTCTACGGGAATGCGAAAGTCCGTTAACTACCTTAATGGTCCGTCCCTAAAGCACGGGAATTATTGAGAAAATTTATTTTCCGTTATCCGACTGCGCTAAAGCAAAGAATGACAAATAATGAGCACAAGGGTGCACGGACCCAAAAAATCTTACGGGATCGGAGGTAATTCTTTTTCCGTGCTGATTAAATACGGTTAGTAATTGCAAATAATCATTAATAATTCTAAAAAAGTATAAAACATTCTCCTTAGCCCCAAATATCAAATATCAATTTATATGAAAAATGAAGGGTTGTCAATGGAAATTACAATACGATAATGATTTAAACCAATATTATTACTTAAATACTAAAGATAATTCTATATCGTTTGATTTACCAAATGAAGTTGTTAAAACAGAAAAGAAGCTGTTATTGAAAAAGCTTTCATTCAAAAGAAAGAAGAGTAATAGCTCAATTTGCAAATCCATATCTAACGATTATAAGAATTCCTTATCTAAAGTTTCATCACCATTATCATCTACATCCGAAAAATCATCCAATAATTCTGTTCAATCTTCAGATAGTTCTATCAATTCATTTGATGATGAATATTTATTAACAAACACTAATAATTTTAAGAATTTTGCCGGTACTTCATTGTCTTACAATTATGATGATAATGCTTCTATAAATTCAGAACAAAGTATAGTAACATTTTATTCCGATATGGACCCAACTGAATTTAGTAATGATTATTATTCTTTTGATAAAGAAAAAGAAAGAATTGAATTGAGATTACAGTTTTTGAAAGAACTACAAGTTTAAGTTTGCATTTAGAATAGATTCCATGTATATAATGACGGTAAATAGTGATAATTAATGATTTAAGGTTACAAAATCCATGTAGACATTTATTCAGCCTCTAATTCTCTAATGATTTTGGTCTTCCGTTAGTCTCCTTTGCTGTATTATATAAGCGGTTGGTTTACGCGTGATACAGCTTGAGCTCATATCCGATGTTTTTTCGGTAACGGTTTACGATTTACGGTCTATTGTAGTGGATTTCGTGGTCAGTCAATATATTAATTGTACGCATTCTATTCACCAATCAGTAAGATCGAAATCAAATTCAATTCCACTAATCAATTTATCCATTACTCCTAATACTCTGTAATTAGATTTTGCAATCTTCTTTTCTAAAGCTTCTTTTTCATCAATTAATTTTTTATAATTCAATTTAGCATCGATCTTTGCCTTTTCATTTTCAGAATTAATAATCTCTTGATAAAATACCCTAGTAACTGTTTTTAAACGCTGGAAAGGATCACCTTGATCTTTTCCTGCAGTCTTTCTCATATAATTATTTTTGATTTCAGCTTTACGGATATTTTCCATATTAAGTTTTCTATTACGTTCATTAACTTTGGACATACTATCCATTTGTTTTGATGTGTTATGTTTTGTGCTGCTTTCCACCAATAGGTTGTCTAACTCTTTTAGTTTGGCACTAATTTTTTCGATTTCACTCTTATTTTGTTGTTGTTTGGCAATTTTCAATTTATCCATTAAAGTCGCTTTCTGGAATACAGCATCATAACCATTTAATGTTTTCAATGTAGATTGCTTCTTTTGAATGATCTCATTGATATCCTTATCAGTTAATGATTTATTTATTAAATTGGTTAATTCTTCATATTTTTCATTAACATCATCCAAATAGTCTATTTCCTCATGTGTCTTTTCCAATTCTTTCACGTATCTATCAAATTCATCTCTTAATATCAAATTATCACTAAAAACACTAATAGGGAAAAGTTTGGTTTGATCCTTATTTTGGCTAACCATTAAATATAAATCACTTTCAAAGCTTGGTAACTTGTATTTTTTCTCTGGAATATGCTTCAAATCAATAATTTTAACCATTCTATACATTGGTTGTTTAGTCTTCCTGTCCACACCTAAATTTATTCTACCAAAACAATCAATTATGACATCTTCAAAATTTGGATAGAAATAGTATTTATGTAGAAAGCTTCTTCCTACTAAAAGCTTATTAATATCTTCATATCCAGCTCTAGTGTAGGATTTGGTTTTTTTTGATTTTCCGCCCCATACAACATCATTTTCTTCATAGTCAGACATTTGTTCGTCATCCAATAAATCATCAAGTTCTGCATTAATATCATCTTCATCTTCTTCATCATCGTCCTCACTGTAATCATCTTTCCTTTGTTTTCTTTCTCTCTGTCTTTTTAACTCACTTAATTTATCATTTCTAGAACCTCCAACTGGTTTACTTCGTTTACTACTACGGGTTTTAGCAGCAGAACTTTGCTTTTGTTGCTTTAATCTATCTTGTAAGAACTTCCGTTCATTATATCTTTCCATTTCCTGCGATCTTTCAAAGAGTATTTCTTCTCTACTCATTTCATCCAAGTTCAATAACCTTTGTCTATCATCTTCATCTTTGTACTTATTTTCCAATGGATATGGATTGACCAATTCATCATTTGGTTCATCATCATCGTCGTCATCAATTTCTTCATCAAAATCATCATCAACTTTTCTCTTCTTACTGGTCGTGATTTCTTCCTCTTCAGAGTCAGAGATACCGGCTAAGGCTAATAAATCATCATCTAAATCTGACATCTTCAAATAAATTAAGTAGATTATTTGGTTTTGTTGTTCGCGAAATGTTGACTATGATAGCTGGCCAGAGATATTCAACCAGTTGCGATAAAGCTATGGGTCAAAAATGCAGGTACTAGACTGATTATACAGTAATTCGAAAACAATCTGACTATGATATCATATGAGGTGTTCAATATCATTACCATTGATGCAAATAATGTTTAGTAAAGTAGCGTTAGGGCTCAACCCTAAAGCACGTGACTTACAGACTGCTCGGGATCTACAAAGTGAATCAAGTTAAAATTACATTTATGTATTGTTAATGTTATAATAAGTAATATGGAAAGAAGTTGTCGATACAAATAACTTAACGTAATCTTCTGGCTTCTCTTTCGGATTCCATCAAACATAAGATGTCGTTTTCTCTGACTGGACCTTTGACGTTTCTGACAATAGTTCTGGAGCTGTCTTCTAAGAATTCAACTCTTACTTGGGTGACACCACCTCTAGAACCGGTTCTACCTAAGACTTTGATGACTTTAGCTAAAGTAACTGGAGTTTTAGTATCCTAATTAATGTTAGTAAATCTTGCCTAAAAATTGGGACGTAGGTTGAATACAACAACACGCCTCCAAGGTTGTTTAAATCTCGTGGATTCTGCAACTAAAGGTGCCGCTATTCTAATTAGGAGCTCAATGTCATGTAACTTGGTAATCCTTCAAAACTTAGAACCATGTAACAAACAGTACCTGATACCAACTTCAAGCTCTAGGATGTCAAAAACTTGGTACTAGAAAATTATCATAGCATAATCATACTGACCAAGACAATACATCGAGATTTTGCTCAACCCTTCATAACTTCAAGTTAAAACATACCATATTGATTAATCTATATGTGTTATATGTAAATGAAAAATTTTTTCTTCTTGATGTGAGAAAATGAAGAACTAACGGGCAAAGTGCACGACTTTGTCAAATCAGAAAAAAAATCATTATAGTCGTGTAATGGTATGATCACATGATACGTGTGAGATACTTGATTGCAAAGGAATCAACCATTCTCCAGAGATTGATTGTATTTGGTGTGTATTTGGTCATTATTTCAGTCCTTATGTTAGTTAGAGCACTCTCTTCAAATACAAGCTTTAAAAGAATAAAAATGCATAAAAGATTAAGTGAAAGCGTTTCCAAAGATCAGATTTGTAAATGCATGACAATAATCCACTGCAATGAGCGATGAGAATCATTGCATGAAATTTACGGAATAAGATAACATTAATTATATTAACTAGTTTGAAGAGTCACGGCTCATTAATATGTTCGTTTGATCCTCTTAAATAACAACAGGGTATCTTTTTGCATCCGAAAGAAAAAAAAAGTAAACTAAATTGTGCTAGGTCATGTTCATGCTTCCGATAAGGTAATTGAAATTTCCGTCTCCGTCAATTTATATAAATAGGCGAATATCATATTTTTTGATAAGAATATACAATGGGCGAAGTAGATTATGAAACCAATAACGGAATAGAGGAACATAAAAGAGGTCTTAATAACTTCAAGCCACCGCCACCACCTCAAGGGTTCAACTTCACATATTTAGATTCCTTTAAAGACTACTTTAGACAATTTACATTATCTGATAAAATTGTGGAAGAGAAGTTATTATCTATTTTACCATTTTTTCCCACTCCTGACGAAACCAGGTCTTCAAAGATTTTAGACACTCAGATAAGTGGTGGTAATTATATTCATGAGTTCTTCATTGAAAATCACAGTAAAGATAAAGGTTTGGACGAAGGAGTAAAAGATATTGTTTTGATCCATGGCTATGCTGCTAATCTCGGGTTATTTTTCAATAATTATGATTCTTTGTCTTCCATTCCAGGTGTAAGAGTACATGCAATTGATTTATTAGGATTTGGCTTTAGTTCTAGACCCAAATTTCCGTTTAAGCATAATGGTGAGTCAATCGAGGAAGTTATTCAAGTAGAGGATTGGTTTATTGATGCTATTGAAGAATGGAGGAAGGCAAGAAAGATTGAGAATTTCATATTGATGGGCCATTCTTTTGGTGGATATTTGTCAGCTTGTTATGCTCTTAAGTATAATAAACGACAACCTGATGGTAAGAATCTTTTGAATAAATTAGTGCTTATGAGTCCTGTTGGTGTCGAGAGGAATACTCATTCTTTACTTAAAAACATCCCAAATCCTTTTTGGAATGATGAGGAGGTAATGAAACAAAATGAAAATAACAAAGGAGTTCAACTCACAAATGAAATATCATTAAACCAAACTGATATCAAAGAACATAAAATCAATCCAAAATATCTTGCATTAGAAGAAGTTGAAGAATCTCCTTCGGAATTCACTTTTAGAAGAAGATTGATTTATACGTTATGGCAGAGGAATGTGAGTCCCTTTACCATTATAAGATCAATGGGGCCAATAAAATCTAAGCTACTCAGTGTTTGGACAAAAAGAAGATTTTCAGAATATATTGAATCAAACCTTGAATTCTACCGTAATATTCATGATTACTTTTACCGTAGTCTTACTGCTAAAGGATCTGGTGAATATGCTATCACTAGAATTCTTGCTTTTGGTGCTGTACCTAAACTTCCTTTGATTGATAGACTTCCTCAGGCTCTTGTTAAAGCAAATTTACCAACCTTATGGTGTTATGGTGATGTGGATTGGATGAATGTGGAGGCTGGTCAAGAAGCTGTCATGGAAATTAACAAATTAGCTAATAAAAAAATTGCATCTATAGGAATTGTTCCAAAGGCTGGTCATCATTTATATCTTGATAACACTGAACTGTTTAATGATATGTTGTTCAAATTTCTTGGAGTTAAAAGAAGGTGAAAAATCGTGGTAGTATATATATTTTTAATTACAGATAAGTATAATATTTAATAGCAAAGGGATTTAGGATTTATGTTGACTGAAAATCCCAGATTTTTGCATATTTATGTATTCATTTAGTTGTTCAATCCTTTCTCCATATTGGTTAATAATCTTCTGAAAGCTATCTTCAAGTTCTTCATTTAAATCATTAAATCTTTCAATTATCTGATCTTCAACAATTGACATCTGCTCCACAATAGTTTTTGTGAAATCAGCTAAGTTAGCACCAATCGCTTCAAACTTCTTACCATGTATCTTTGAAGCTGAAAGGTTGAACGGCCGAATCTGACTTCTCAGATATCTTTGGGTACTCTCTGTTGAAGCTGAACTTGATTTAATTAAAGTTCCTTCATCAAGAGGCGGTGTCAACTTTGGTTCATCTAAATGGCTACTATGCTTTTTCCCTTCCAGGGTATCTTCATCAAAAGAATGTTGTACAATATGTCTACTTTCCAGAAGCTTTGCTTTCTTAATATTTGCTTGTTTGGTATCACCTTCTGTCGGACTTCTCTTAAAATTGTAGGTTAAATGATTTGATCTGGGTGGTAACACTCGTCCTGATCTAGTTCTTCTTCCATATTCTATTTCTGTACTATTTGTAATCTCAAGGAATAAGTCATATTGTGTCTTCTTTCCTTTGTCGATTTTTTCTTCATTTATTTCGTCTTCCAGTTCAAGCTCTTCCTCAGACACCTGTTCTTCTTTGTCCAGAGCAGAAAGTTGAGTTGCTGGTACTTGTACAACACTATCAACAGGATTCTCGTATTCGTCAAGTAACTCCTTTGGTGAACTACTTATTAAATCATATATTTTATCTTTTTTTGAATGTTGGTCTAAATCTTGAATATTTGCAACAATCTTTTGACTGGAATTAACTTGAATAACTTTCTTCGATGTTATTATCTTTTCAGGACTTTCGAGTCGGCATTGTGATATTTTTTCTAATGAACCGCCTCCTTGATATAGCTTTGTTGCCTTATACGGTGAAATAAGCAAAGGTATATTGATGAATGTTCTTTTGAGTCTAATTGCTTGTGAATTTTTCAACCTATTCATGAAAACTTGAACCAATCTATTTTTTTTAACACACATTTCAATATTGAAAACATTCAATCGGTGATTGATGGTATTAAATCTACTCAACTTTTTAAAACTTAGGGATATTGTTCTTTGTGATTTTTTAGAACAGTTGACTAAATTACTTAAATTTATTGGATAGAAGCATTTGTCATTATTCCAAACAATTAAAGTGTTTCTAAATATTTGTGCTAAAATGATATCATTATTACTAAATCTTAAATTCAATTCAGCAATATCAGCACAGCTTACTGAAAACATTTGAAATACATTTTTAAAAGTTGGGTTTCCATTATTGAGATACTCAATGGCATCTCCAGAAGAAAGGCACCCCATATACATCAAAGACTTAGTTAAGTTAATCAAAGAAGTAATATCGTTGTTTTCATTGATTATAGCATGGAATTTTCTCATTCCATACCCAGTGATAAAGTAATCATTTACAATTCCCCTAAGGTTTTGATTCTCTTTTAATGAACTCTCCAATATGGTACTTGCAATCCAACTAACTGAAGTTTGACGAAAGGTTTCATCCAAACAGAGTTTGACGGTTTCAATATCAAAATCAATACTTGGAACCAACTCAAGCAATTCACTCCAAAAGAAGTATAATTTATCATGATAGGTAGTAAATATTAAGAAGATAATTATAATCCAATTCTTATTCTTAGTTTGATCAAACAGCTCAAATAATCTGTTTAATGATTCTTGAAGTTTATAGTCCATTGATAGTGATTTCAACGCCTTGATATCATCCTCATATACTGTATCTTGTTTTACTATCTGGTCAATGGAGTCCATTGTATAATTATTGAAATTAGGTAATAACATTAGATTATAGAATTAGCCGCTTTATCTATAAAATTTACAGCCAATATGACTTCCTAATCGAGAAGGTTGTAGCAATTGTGCTCATCATATGTTAGGCGCGCAAATTATAAAGGTTCTCAACCGAAATTTAATATTTTGAAATAGACGATAGTATGGAGAAAGAGCCTGAATATGATCCGCTAAGGGGGCAACAACGAGTGTTTACAACACAGCTTGTACTTTGTACGTGGATAGGTATTTCATCATTCTTATTGTTCTGTTTTTTAAGATATAAATGGCCCCATATATATGCTATTAGAACATTGCGAAAGACCAATGTTTTAATGAAGCATATACCTTCATCGTGGTTCGGCTGGATTGGATTGATAATGAAAATAAGTGACCAAGAAGTATTGGAATATAGTGGCCTTGATGCTTATGTTTTCATTATGTTTTTCAAAATGGGAATTAAAATCTTCTTTCAATTACTGATTGCCGCTATTTTCTTCTTAAGTCCCGTTAGATACTATTACACGGGTCATTATGATAAAGATGAGATACCATGGATAAGTTTTTTCAGCTTCATTATTAATGAAGAATATATGAATAATGATTTAAGTCAATTGAATGCATCTACTTTATATCCTGACGATAAGGGCATTGATATTCTGTCTACTAATCCTGCTGCACCTAATTTTAGCGACCTTGATGACTTTCCACATTTCCTTTGGGTTTATCCTATATTTGCTTACATATTTTCTTTTCTTATCTACATAAACTTATTTGACTATACAAAAAGAGTCACCAAAGCTAGACAAAAGTATTTAGCATCTCAAGATTCAATAGTTGATAGAACTATAAAGCTCGATGGTATACCCAAAAGGCTTTTATTGCAAAAGAATACTGACGTCTTAAAGGATTTCATAGAAGACTTGGGTATTGGGAAAGTCAGTGATATCAAAATTATCTATGATTGTCACCCTTTAGATTATTTAATTTCACAGAGAAAACGGCTTATTCAAAATATTGAAAATTATCTTTCGTGGAATTACAAGATTTCAACAAATATTTATAATGATGAATGTCCTCTGGCAAATATCAAGGACATTTCAGTAGAGAAATTAAGTCAAAATGAAAAGTTAAAAAGTAAACTCAGAAAGTTGAATAAACTTGATTCGAAAATTCGTTCAATCCAGCAAAGGTATAGTTCTTATTTCCAACAAAATTTAATTCTTAGAGATGACCCAATGTTCACTCAAATTCCATCTGCTTTTGTCACTATGGATTCTGTAGCTTCTGCTCAAATGGCTGCACAAGCAGTTTTAGACCCGAGAGTTTATAAATTGATGGTCAATTTGGCTCCTGCTCCTACTGATATAAAGTGGTCTAATTTAAGATTGAACTATTACAAAAAGATATTAAAAGGCAATTTTATAACTTTGGTAATTGTCATAAGTTATTTCCCTATTTTCTTTTTGGTCTCTTCCTTAGCTACATTATTGGACTTAAAATCCATAACTAAGTTTTGGCCTGCTTTAGGTGAATTTATCAAGAAATCCAACTGGTTAACAACATTTGTGACTGGTATTTTACCTCCAATGTTATATTCTTTATTGAATGTTTCTTTACCTTACTTTTACAGATACCTATCAAAATGTCAAGGATATTCTTCCAATAGTGATGTTGAGTTATCAACTTTGGCAAAGAATTTCTTTTATATCTTTTTTAATTTGTTTTTGGTCTTCATAATTTCGGGTACGATTTGGGACTATCTTTCATTTATTAGAGATACAACAAAGATTGCTTATCAATTAGCAAGCTCCTTGAAAAAGAAATCTTTGTTTTATGTAGATTTGATTCTTTTACAAGGATTAGGTATGTTCCCAATTAGATTACTTCAGATAGGTGATGTTGTTTTGTTGAATTTACTTAACAAATTGTTCTTAATCAACAGGTTATTTTTAAGGACTCCCAGAGACTACAGATTTTACTATTTCACTCCTCCAGTTTTCGATTTTGGAATTCAATTGCCTCAACACATTTTGATTTTCATCATTATCTTGATTTATTCTGTTGTATCTACAAAGATTGTCGCTAGTGGATTGGTATATTTTGTTTTAGGATACTTGGTTTATAAGTATCAGTTAATCTATAACTATGTTCACCCACCACATTCTACAGGGAAAGTATGGCCAATGATTGTTAGAAGACTAATTCTTGGTATGATTTTATTTCAACTTTTCATGTGTGGAACCTTAGCTTTAGAAGGTGCAGTGTTGCTTTCAATTTTATGTTTCCCACTAATTATCATGACTTTGGTGATTTGTTATAACTATGAGAAATATTATTTACCATTGAACAACTTTATAGCGTTAAGAGCAATTCAAAGTCCAGTTGATTTTGATAAGGAATTTGATGATGAAATTCTGGCACAAGAAGATGAAAGCATTTTAAATTTTAGTTCGGTTGGAACGCCTAATCCACGTGATGTTATGAACCAACTTGGTGATGACTTAATAGATCAAAGTTCAACCTTGCAACCCTCTGCAACAGAAAACGATTCAATGCTAGTAAATGGAGAACAAACTATAGACTACCTGTCCATATCAACAAGGAGAAGAAGAATAAGTACAATAGATGAGGAAAGAGAAAGATTTAGTAACTACACTTATCCAAATCTTACATATGAACTTGATGGGCCAATAATTCAATTTAAAGGAGATAATGTAGGACTTCTAAAACTTGTAGAAGGTGATTTGGAAAATCAAAGGTCCGTGGAAGGAGAAGATGATTCCTCTGGTAGGGCACACTTCAATGAAGAGATTATAATTATTCATAAGAACTTGGTAGTTTCTGAATGGGAATGATAATGTATGAATCATGTATAGAAATCAATTACAAAATAATCTCACCTGTTTCAGGCTTCAGTAGAAAAATGCATATGCACAAAATTAACCTGAAATGCGGACCTTAATTGATAGACGAACATTGATGATCATGCATAGTAAATGAAATAGGACGCACAATAGCAAAAAAACTGTACTAACAAAGGGTTTCTAATCAAATGATTGTATCAGAATAGGGAATCTTGAGAAAAAAAATTATTTGACGAAGGTTGACAGTACTGTAGCCGAGTAAAACCGGAGTCTAAAAATTTCTAAATTGCTTGACGAACAATTTTAGGAGATAAAGTAAGGGGTCACAAGTAGGAATACGGTAGGCAAGTCGATTAAATTATTGGAATTCAAACTATTTAGCCCCTTACGGATATTTCTATTAGACGATACTTAAATAAGAAAATCTTATATAAATTAAGTATTACCATAAAAAACCAAATATATATTAAAAATGAACACATACGTTTGATATCAAATGTTACAAACGATAAAAGAATTATTAAAACGAAACACAGTTTAAAACTAACAGCTAATGGTAATTGAAATTCAAAGGAAAGGAATTAAGCGGTTTATGAATGAATTTTTGCAGCCACTTTAATCAATGAGGATAAATTGACTACATAATCTTAAAAGGAGATACACTCCTCGATTTAAGAATTTGTATCTTTGAGTCTTTTCTTCGATACTTTTGATTTAAGTCTTTGATTTGACTTCCTAATCAGAGTGATCTCGAGTAGTTTCTCGGTTCTTAGGTTCTTATCCGAAACGTACAACGGTTTTTCAGGAGAATAATCACAATGAATTCCAAATTTTTCACAAGAGGAACATGTTGGTCTAACCTCATCACATTTTAAATGTTTGATACGGCAAATCCAACATCCATTTTTTGATCTCGGAAGTAACCTTCTTCTGGTATGTTTTTTAGCTTTCTCAGCCATTGCTTGATTTTGAAGATTCGGAATATTCTGCATTGTTGGTATATTAAAAGAATTCATGCTTGTAATTGACGAGTTCAAAGGTGAATTGGAAATTGAATTAGACCTGGAATTCGGATTTGATATCGAATTGGTTGTTGTAGTAGTTGGGGTATTAGAATCATCATGATCACTATGAGGCTTACGTCTTGGTGAAACGTATGGATTAGAAGGATGCAGAATTGTATGTTGATGTTGGTTTGTTAAATTATTTGCCATATGTGCTGGTGAGTGATTTTGATGATGCAGTGCTGGTAGATAAGTTTGAGGATTATGACGAAATGTAGCTAATTGTAAATAATTGCCATTTTCTAATTTAATAGGAGTTGAAGTTGATGCAGAAGTGGGAATTGATGAAGATGCTGAGTTTGGTGGTATTGCCGAAGCTGAAATGGCAGAGCTCGGGTTAGACAATGAACTTAAAGATCCATATCTATTATATGATGATATTTTGGTATTAACTGATAAGTTCATCTCAGAATGGAACTTATGTACTCCAAATCGATTATTAACTTCAGGATGGTTACCAGCAGGGTTGTTATGGAAACTTAGATTGTAATCAATATGTGAGCCAGTAAATGAAGGTGAATGGGAGATAGAATTTGTTGTTGGCGATGCATCAGGGTGATAAAAGTCTAAATTATCTGGAACATTATCATAAGAATTGAAGAATTGAAAATTTGACTCACTAGCAGTTCCATGCAAGAAGTTTTGATTTTGATTATGATTTTGATTATGGGAATCAAAATTTTGATTAACTTGATAAAGATGTGACGACTGGGTAGTATTGGAAGTAATATTCAAATTACTGCCGATTGTGGTATTATCAATCAATGAATCAGGAATCGAATCCAATGATTGGTTTATGTCATAATCGTGATGGTAAATTTGATCAAAAGATTCAACACTTTCGTTAATAGAATTATAACTGGTATTGGGATTGGAAAATATTGAGTAAATTTCATTATCTTTAGAATTATTGGATTGAATTGAGTTTTGTCTATTACCAAATACTGGTGGAGGGGGTGGTAAGGAAATAAAATTGTCAGTGTATAAGTTACTGGTGTATAAGTGATCATTGGGCCTTATATCCAATTTTTCTTCTTCAATAGTACAAACTGTACTAGGGGATTCATCCATTTTATAGATCTGGAATGGTTGTGTTAATTGGTGAAAGTTTAGAACTGAACACAAATATTATGAATTTGAAGTTTTTGTCGATGCAAATATAAATTTAGTTTACGGCTAATATGACGATTGAGCCAACTGATAAAATAAAACGGTAGAAAGAAATGAATTGAAAGCTTAAAACTTAAAAAAAAATCCGTTGGTAAAAACCTTGTCGTGAGTCAAATGAATGGATGATAGTTGGAAAGGAATGTTAAATGAATAACTTGGTTAAAGTATTTATAATTGATGAAAAGGATTAAGTGGAAGAAAAAGGTTTTTGAAAGTTTTCAAGAATTCTCCTTTTTTTTAAAAAAAAAAATTCTCTTAAAAGAATTCGATTGTTTCATAATTAAAAAATATCCCTATTTGAATTATCTAAGATCATGAGAGAATTGTTAGCCATGAAAAAAGCGCTGCATAATAAATGTGGTGTACTGATGGTACTTCTCTACGTTCAACTAAGTTGTAGGTATAAAAAGGTTACATAAGTGTTCAAGTATAAGCTCAACAATATTATCAATTCTTGGATCTTTTCTCATAAGAAATTCAACGTCTCAATGTCAAACTCTTATCTCAATTTTACCTTAAATTGTAGTTAGTAATATGTGAAAACATGACAATACTAATTGAGATAAATTAAAAGGTTTGAAATACATTTGAGAGCTTGCTTAGTTTAGCAGGCTAGTTATTTATATCAAATATCAAAACCACTACATTGCACAGTATACCAATTATTCAAGTACCTTAAAAAGGTTATGAGCATTATATCTAATACAGTAGCATTATTACACAAATTTGAACAACAATAAAAAAATAACGCCTTAGGCTAAATAGACTAAAAATAACGATAGAGACCACTATAACAAGTATTAGTTAAATAACTATTACCAATAAACCTGTATACCTTTGTAATTCAGACGTCATAACCAATTGTTATTAATAAAATAGAGATTGTAGGCAGACAAAACTGCCTTTTTTAAAATATGCCTTATTGTTAATCTCAATTTTTAGTATGTAGTACCTATTGTTTTTGAGTTAGGTTTTTACCATACTTAGACAAACTTAGATTAAAGCACACATAAGTCAATTGTTAAGCTGAATGCCTACTATTATGAACAAATAAAAAAATTTAAATCACATCTCCTATGCTCTTTATTCAGATAACAATGGAATAGTTTACAACCATTAGAAAATATAATCACGCTCAATCTTGTACTTGTTATTGCTGTATTAAACGACTTTTCAATTACTCCAGATTATTTTATTATTTTTTTTTTTTTTCAACACAAAAAGACAATTCTGCAACTATAGCCTTTATTAAACGGGTATTGAAAGTGGAGCGATTCGCTTGCTTCAATGTACAGGAATTATTGATATCAACTGATTTTAAACTATCCAATCAAATACGATTACTAAGTTTAGGTGCATATTATAGTGTGAATGATATAAAGCCTATTATTCGGATTAAAACGAAATGTATTATTACGGTTTGGATTACCTTTTTACCGATTTAATATACTCTTTTTTTTAATATTATCCAAAAAAAAAAAAAAAAACTCTCCTCCTCATCGAATTTAACTGTTTTGGTCTATATTTCTGAACATTCAGCCAGCAGGGTAACTGTCTAGTTCAATAGTGTGTTATTTTTTTTCGAGTGCTGTTAGTTAAAAAAAGACACAATTGAAAGGCCACAGTAAGCGCTTCTGCTTCATTTCAACATATTTTTGTATAATAATCGCATCATTCCTGATAATTGAAGTATATACAATGCCTATTAGTATATGCAAGTTCTGCACTGCTTTAAAATATTTTACGAAAAACTTATAATTCAGTACCATTGAATGGATAAATCAATATTTAATGATGCATTTCTCATTATAATATTATGAGAGGCTAGTGTAATGTTAAAGATATTGTCAATGTCCTCTATTTCTTTTCACATTACTTTTACTTTTGAAATAAAAGCTGAAAACAAACAAGAGTAACATATTGGCTGCTACAGTTTAAACTTTGAATTAGTGAATTCCCATAAAACCGTAGCCAGTGTTAAAAATATATTATTTCAACAAAATATTTTAATCGGTATCATAAATTTAATATACGAGGTATTATGTGAGAGCCCATTCCTTGAAATTCTCTTAGTGGCACACAACATTTCCGAATAAGAAGAAGTTACATAAATTCTTCGATCGATACAACTAACTCTTGAATCAATTAGCTTTGTACATTCCTAAGGTACCTATCGGTAACTTTAACTTTAATAGCGCCGGTTTCGTGTGAATCTCATTGTTTCTGTTCTTGTATGATATTTTCTAATGAAGACGTTGCAATACTGCATTTGGCCGCAAAAATTGCGAGTGGAGACTGCCTGGCTTGCGCTGCGCTGCGAGAAAGAAAATTTTTTACACACCTTTTCTCTTCTTTATACATATAAAACTAATCTTCTGGATTACCAGCTGTTTTAATGGTATTCTATTTAAATATCAGCATTAATGGCCGGAAGTAGATTAACGAATCATCTTTTTAATCTATTTTAAATTGTGCCATATTTAAAGTAGTTCGCTTGATGATCATATTTCCTTAATACTCTGTAATTGTTTATAACTTCTTGGAAGAAATATTAACCAAATCACCTTGCTTACAGCCTACAGCCTCATTAAATGAATGATGCTATGAATAATATGCAAGTGCTTTGATATAATCCATTTCTTTTGTTACACGTCTTTGAACTAAACCACTCATATGCTATTGCCAAATAGAGTTAAAATCATTTCTCGTTCAAAATCCATTGTAGTTGGTTCCAAGCTCGCACCATTTTTAATACTATCCTTAGGGCGGTTGGTCCTGAGTCCTGCACTTAATAATTTAAAAAATACACCTAATATTTTCGTCTGTTTATTTAACAACAAACATTTCTAGAGTTAATTATTTTGTAAAACTTTGTATTCTTCTGGAATTAATCAACAAAAACCCATAATTTAGCTCGTTTGACTGATCCTTGAAATATTATCGTTATTTACTTCCTAAATTCATTTTCATACTTGAGTTTTTGTATCCTTAAATTATTATGTTGAGGCAGATTAATATGAATTCAGTACGTGATAAACAAATATCTAAACCAACTTTAATTTATAACAATCCTTCAGAGTTGAATGTTATTTTGGTATCAAACTTCAAGTTTGACAGTGAAAACAGCTTTGAATTATCAGTAAACAAAGGTGATCTTTTAAAGTTTATTGCCAAAAAGCCTGGTGGATGGATCCTTGTCAAATCATTGGATAAGCTAAGTAATTGTGGATTAATACCAGCAAGTTATGTTGAGATTGTTATTAATGACGTTAAAAACCCAGTTACCCTTAGCTGGTTGTCTACTGATGATAACTTCATTCCTCAACCTGGTTCTCCTAGTACACTAGCTTCAAATCCTAAATCTCCGATACTAGACAAACAGTCTAGTCCTGTTAAAAATCCAAATCAAATAAAAGATATTAGAGAGTTATCTGATGCTGTTCCAATTCGTAATAGTAATAGAAACAGAATCGTTTCTTCAGAAGTTAAGAGAAGTAATAGTGATGCATTACTCAATCCGGTTTCTAATAAATTAAGAACGAATAGTGAACCTTTTAATAAACCACAACTGTCTCAGATGATGGTCTTTTCTAAGGATAGTGATTCACGTGCATCGTTCATGAACCCCTACATGAAAGTTCAACCACAGATGAAAGATTTCAAGAGTGATTCTTTTAATAAATTCAAACCTATTAATACCAATATCAAACTCGCTGATGGTATTAATCCTTTGACACCAACGAGTCCAGAGACGAATTACAGTGCTTTTAGTCAAAGCAGCTCTGTGCAAACAACTAGAAATAATTCTGTTAGCTCTCAAAATCCAAAATCTCCAATAAGTCCTACAAATACATTTGGTAATATAAGATTATCTAATCCTAGATCAATAAAACAATTGTCAATCCAATCACCTTTGAGAAATTCCAGACATTCTTCAAAGACATTACTGACTACTGAAAGAATTCCAAGAGATTCTATTAGTACTCCAACCCTTACGAGCCCTATGAATAATATGCAAAACATTGATGACAACATTGTCATTGACTTTAATGAATCCACTTACGAACCCAAAGAACAATTAATTAGTATTTCAATCTCCAACTGCTTAATTCAAAATGATAGATATTGGTACCGAATTGATTTAAGATATCCAAATCAAAGAATTATGATAGCAAAATTTTATCAAGATTTCTACAATTTACACTTGGAAATTTTTGATCATAAAAATTTGCCAAAATTACCTCCACCAATAGAGTTGAACCAAACAGAGACGGACTCCTTTTCAATGATATTGAAAAGATGTAATGAATTAAACAATTATTTGAATAAATTGATAAAGTTGAATATCCCTAAAGTCGACGAATGGTTGAATTATAAAACTAATTCACATTACCTTATACTTAACAATCCTAACTCAAACTATAATGAAACAGAATTGAACAACAAAATATTGAAAAATTCAATAAATTTATTGTATGATAATTTAAAAGCTAGTATTGTTAATGGTTCTTCCACTTTGGATATTCATTTAAATAAAAATGAATTAACAAATTTGAATGTACTAAAATCATTGATTTCAAAACAAATTGGGTTCACTCAGTTATTAATCAATATTAATGGCAAATACGAGTTAATTGATTCCATTAGTTTTGACTTCATAAAACTGGTGAATGAAATTAACCTTCGTATTATTAACTAAACAATATAATGCAACTCAAATATATTGAGATAAATAATAAACAAATGCAATGAGACAACAAATACCTTGTTTATTTCATCTTATGTAAAGATAGTGTATTTATTAGACTGTATTAATATAAATTTCCAAGTACTAAAAATAGAGGTTAAGCATTGTTAATCGTTTCATCTTCCTGCTTTAAATTTCCTAATGTTATTGTTTTTATGTGCTATCTCATTTATGAGATTCCGAAGATCTCGACTAAGTAGGCCGATGGGCTAACAAATAAAATTAACGTTTAAGCTTAGAATTTGGTACCATGGGCTCCTATTCCATGAACCCTGAGAAATTAAATTTCAGCTCTTAGTGATAAGTTTTGATACTATTATTAAAATCAATTTGAATGAACCAAACAGAAAATTTCTGAGATACTGTATAGATATTGCTTTATCAAGCAAGCTGGTTTCCTATTGAGAAGAAGCTTCTTGTATAAAAAGTTATATACAGAACATATGTTCCCTAATTAGAATGAAAGACTTTCCTAATAAGGAAATGGTAGTGTGATGGTCGTAAATGAGAAGTTTCTACAGGGTAAACTTGCAAGGTAACCGTTCCAAGTAATGGAGTTTGCGTAAATTTTAAATATATTTTTTAAAACTGGTGGGAAATGCAACTTAACTAAGATATGTAATAATATGTTATTGTGTATTAAACTGTTTTATAATGGCTCACATTAGATTGTAAAAGGATTAATACCTCGTCCCTCAGCATTAATCCTCTTTGGGGTGACTATTGTATTGTTCTTTGGAGAACAATAGCAGAAAATTCAACTAAACGCATCCTGGTTTGTTTTTCATCGAATTAATCCCTTTTTAGATAATATTTCTTTATTGTTCGTAACCTAAAGTAATCACTACCTATTGACATGAATTTTTCCCTTTCTAACTACCACTTTAGGGTTCCTAATTTGTATCAAGATTATTCTCTTATATATCACTCTTTCATCCCCTAATTTATTTTTTTGATATCAACCCTTTTAGATAAACCCTTCTTTGTTACATCATTTATCATTATTTTTAAGTTTTGAAATTCGGTTTACTTTTTAACACCTTTTCATTTCTAAATCATTCAATTTTCAATTCAACAGAATTCTTTCCATTACACTTTACTTGAATTCTGACCCCAATCTATTATGTCTGCTTCATTATTGAAATCAAAGAGTTCAAAGAACGATAATAACATTAAGAATTTGACTATATCACTTCCAATAGATGATTATCCACCAAAAGCTTACTACAATAATAATCTTTCAAAATCTTTAGGTAACTTGTCTATTCTCGATCCTGGAACCAAGACCAACTCAAGTAATAGTCCATCTTCTAGAAGTCCTATCTTGTCATCTTTCAAGTCACCAACCAAGTCGAAATCTGGTAAAAAAGCTATCAAAAAATCACCTTTGATGATATCTGCTCCATTTAGTCCATCGACCGCTAGTTTTTTTAGCCCAGATGTCAGCCCAAAGTCTGCTTCTGTTGATAAATTTGACAATTTACACAATTATGACTCTCTTGAAAATTCAACGAAACCTTTGGGATCTGTAATCTTAGTTACTGAATATGATTTTCAAGCTGAAAGTAATGAAGAACTTACTATCAGAAAGAGAGAGTTTTTAAGATTGTTAGAAAGACCAGGAGATGGTTGGCTCAAAGTAAGAAAGATTAGTAATAATCGATCAGGCTTGATACCTGCAAGTTATGTGAAAATCCATGTCAACGACTTGTTAAATCCAATAACACACGATTGGTTGAATGAGATTATTCCATTGGAAGTTGATACTACTGATGAAGGCCTGTCATTATTTGATTTTGAAAAACAGTCAAGGAGATACCAAAAAGAGCATGGTTATGATACTACCTCTATCAAAAGTGTTTCAAAGAGTAACTCTGCCAGATCATCAATCAGTCAAAGGGGAACAAAATCACAAATAGTGTTAAAAAATATTAATATAGCCAATGTATTAACTAAAGACGACAGGTTTTGGTATAGAATTGATTTGAAGTTGACCAATAATGATGAAATCTACCTATTAAAAGATTATCATGAGTTTTACACTTTGCATTATCAATTGTCATTATTAAATTTTGATAATCTTCCAAATTTCCCACAGCCAATTAAACTTTCAAATACAAATGATAAAAAGGCACTAGAGAATATTTTGATAAGATGTGCTGAACTTAATGTTTATATGAATAAAGTGGTTAAATTTGATTACTATAAAAATAGTTCTGAAATAACTGAATTCTTCGACAAAGGAACAAAAGTAATAAATCCTAAATCTAACTCCGATGAATTGATCAACGATAGGCTATTACAAGACAGTATCAGCTTAATTGACTTGCTACATCCAACACACGATCATAATAGGAAAAATTTTGCACCAACAGCTCCATTACCAATGTCCCAAAGCGAGAGTATGGCAAGTTTCACCTCCTTTTTGGACAATTACGATCAAGCTAGTATTTCACCAGTAAAAACCAAGAATGGTAAGCACGGAAGTTCCGATTCTGCTGACTCGAATGATTTAGGTGGTACCAACTCCGAATATACTTACACGTCATCATCAAGAGACGACGATTCAGTTTTTTCCAAATCGCCAATAACTCCCCAAGGTAATAAAGGGGAGTTCAATAACGATGCCTTATCTCCAAATACCCCTATAACCCCAATAATTCCTGATAAAACACTATTTTCAAATAATGTGAGTAAACCATCCACTGGTGTACAAAATATTTCAAAATTCATCACACACGAATTTGTAAAGATAAAAGTTTTACTTAATAACATCGAAAATGATATTGTAGTGATCAAAGTGAAAACTAGTAATATAGACTCAATGATCGATGTAAAAAGATTGGTTAGTTACAAGATTTACAAAGATATCGGATTGATTAATCATTACAAACTTGTGTTGAAAAACAAACATTTATCGGATGATGAAATGGTAAATCATATTAAGACTAGTAATAAAGTGACTTTAACATTAATTAGAGTTAGAGGGTCTGTTTAAAACATTAAATCATTCTAATCTGCTATGACTTGTAATTGTATAACGATTTTTTTATTTTGTAATATAAATTTATCTCATTGCTAAACCTGTAAAATTTTTACTTTTGCACTTTGACATATCAATCCTCCTTTTTAATAGTTTATGAACCTAAAAATGAAATATTTTTTCCTTAAAACTTTATTTTTTAGTTTCTTTTCCCAAAGCGTTTAATTGAAAGCCTTAATCAAAATCAGTAGATTATATAATGTGCAAACTCCCACTATATGTTTTTTTGTGAATACTCAACCATGAGCAACTTGATACTAAATACCCAATATGATAAACATTCTTCAATAAGTGAAAGTTCTATATTCAGTACTAATATCCCCAACACACCTAATACCCCGACATCTGACATTCCCGATAGTGAAATTTTACATGAATATATCTTTACTAAATCAAATTTATCCAAGGACCCTAATAGACTAAGTCTGAATAGTAATTCCACCGCGTCTTCGAATAGCTCCGTGTCATCTTTTCGAACAATCAAGATAAGGAATACTAAAATGCTTAAAATTAAAATAGATAGAGGAGAAGATTACACCGTGTTAAAATTAAGGAAAGACAAGCTCACAAGCTTACAAGACTTGATAGAAGTTCTTTACCTCAAAATTCCAAACATGTTCAATAAAATTTACATAGTATTTGAACGAAATAATTTAAAATCACTTGAGATTAATAGTTTGTTAAGTGATATAATATTTGATTATATTTTAGCAAAAGATAAAATCTTGCTCAAGCTTGAATAACTGATATGTGACCATAGAACTTTGTAACAATATGTAAGTAATTATTTTACGAATTTGAATAAATGAATAATAGAAATTTTTATTGTTTCAGCTTATTGTCTCCATCTTCGAAGAAGGCGGGATATCATATGCAGTCCATTAATTACAAGTACAAATTAGTGTTTAAAGATTGAACAATTTCACCTTAGTGTAGCCTGGCCACAAACCTTCGTCCGGCACCTCTAAAGTGTGCTAGTCAATTTGGACTAAACCCTAATAGTATTATAAATTTTCTCACCAACGATACAACCCGATGCCCTTCCCAAATAATATTAATTTAAACCCTTTCCGGAATCCAAGCGCAATATTTAATTAAGTTAATTAAGGTTTAGTAAAATATATCCCAAACTACATGTTAGTCCAAAGTGGATTAGTCTAGATCTCTTTTGCAGTTTGTCCTCACAAAAGAAACCAAAAAGCACACTTTATACTTTAAATCAATCTAAAATGCACAATGTTGTTAAAAAAGTAATTTTTTTCTATCTCTAGCCTCTACTTGGTTAAGACAACAGCTGGTAGCATCTAAAGTGTAAAGTTCTCTGCTCTAATTGAAAAAAACACGCACTCGCGCCATGTTTAATTAATTTATTGCACATATCACTTAGCATGAGCTTGTTCAATATGGATGATCTTACGGATCAAATGTCCAATTTGAACTACCGTATAGTTAAGAATGATTCTCTAGATCCACTTACAGAAGATCTGGCAGGGTTTCCAGAACTCACTCAAGATCAAGTATCATATGATGACGCTATTATTGAGAACGATGACTATATAGTGAAATCGTATATGGGGAATAACAACAAAACTCTTAATATTCCTGAGAAAAAGAGAAGAGGTAGTCAATCTGTGGATTTAAAAATTATCGAACCTTTCATTTCTAGCTCCGTTCAAAACGATACAAATAATTTTTACAGACCCACTTTAGATGATTTTGAGCCAATAATGGTTTTAGGAAAGGGAAGTTATGGGAAGGTTTTATTGGTAAGACAATTATCTACCGGGAAACTCTTTGCTCAAAAACAATTAAAGAAGGTAAGTTTGCTAATGAATAATGAGATTAACCTCGAAAGAACTTTGAATGAAAAGAAAATATTAGAAAGAGTCAATCATCCCAACATTGTTAAATTATACTACGCATTTCAAGATTATAATAAAGTTTACTTGATTTTAGAATACTTAGATGGTGGAGAGTTATTCTTTCACTTGAGTCAAGAATCTTTTCTTCCAGAAAAAAAAGCATCCTATTATATTGCACAATTAATTCTAGCATTAAGATATTTGCATTTGAAATTGCATGTAATTTATAGAGACTTGAAACCTGAAAATTGTATGTTAAACTCAAAAGGAAATTTAGTATTAACCGATTTTGGTCTTTCTAAAGTTAACGATGATGATAAAACAAATTCTTTTATTGGTACAATTCAATATATGGCACCTGAGATTCTTAGAAATGAAATTTACAGCTACGAAGTGGATTGGTGGTCATTAGGATGTATTTCTTTTGACTTATTGACTGGTAATCCACCTTTTACCGGTAACAATAATAAAAAAATCATCGATAAAATATTGGCATCTAAAAAGAACTTGAAATTTCCTTTCTATTTGTCCCTCGATGCTAAAGACTTCTTAAGGAAACTATTAGTAGTTAATATCGATAAGAGATTAAATTTAGACTCTGATGAAGAGTTTTTGAAGATCAAAAAACACCGATTTTTCAGATATGTAGATTGGAACAATATTGAAAATCCTTCAAATGATCCAGAATTTTTACCTCCAATATTGCCAGTTATTACCAATCCTATTCTAGCAGAAAATTTTGATAAAGAATTTACTGAGATGTCCTTCACACCTCCTGGGACCAAAGTTAATGATGATATTCTCTACGTTAAAGATTTCACATTCACAAATGATAAATTTTTGAATAATTATCCTAGTTTCAAAGATAAAAATCTTGATTCATGAAAGTTATGCTATTCCATCTTATGTCTCTCTAATATGACTTATTTAATTGATTATTTATTTAATTTCTTGTATATATGTTCTATATTGTTGTGCAATTGTGCATACACGATAACTAATTAAAAGTTGCAAATTTTACATATTGAGTTCTTTAAGAAATAAAATAGCGATTAAAATCTCATTAATAAATTAAATATTCATTCACACATTAGTACTGATACTATAATACAATAAAGATGCTTAATACCACAATATTAAATATAATTTTTGCCAATAGAATATGAATTAACGATGATCGTTGTTTGTTTATCATATTAATATTGAACAATTTCAAAATAATTACACCAACAAGAAGATTATGACTATCATTTAAGTAAATGGCACAGTAAACCAAAAGACTTCCAACACACCAAATTAGCTTATTAAGAAAACATAAAATGATTTGAAAAGTATCCAAATCTCGAATTAATGCATAATCGAAATTTTCAAAGATAGGATCAAGTTGGACTTTGTTAATCTTTTTTCCGAGAGAAACATTGACATAATTGGCAAAATCTTGCTTGTTGATTAGGAAATAGTCATGCTTTTGAGTTCCTCCACTTTCATTCTCCTCAACTGACTGGTAATCATTAGGGGCGTAAGTTAATAAACTACTACTAATTGAATTGCAATCATTATGCATCGAATTACTTTTAGCCTTGAAATTGAATTGTGATAACTTTTTTTTGATGCTATTTCCTTTCTTCTTTGTAGGGAGAAGCCAATTCGTCCATTTATGTAAATGTTGTGCATAGGATTGAGAAACTCTACTTTCTGATTCTTGATTCATTACAACTCTAGAGCTCTTTACACTTGAATTGACTGAATTTCTTTTTTTCCCATCTCTGTGATCATAATCAAGACCTCCACCACCACCAAACTTCAATTTACCCCCACCAGGAAATTTATATTTGAAGTTCCCACCGCCTCCACCACTTAAATGAGTATCAGTGGTGTGAATCGAGCTTACATCAGGGTTATGAGAAGCCTGATTTTCATGTTCATTATTTTCATATTCGTTATCATCAATGAATGGAGACGAATTAATTTGCGGTTCAGTAACTTCCTCGCCGACACTGTCTTCGAATGCAACTTCACTTTTCAAGATAGCTGTTGCTGATGCAGTAATTAAATGAAAAGTATTCTTAGGGGAGACAGAATATAATCGGTCGACCAAATTGTAGCAAGACTTGTAATTATTAATACGCTTTGGTGATGATTGACTTCGATTAAGGGTGGTTGAGGACTTTCTTGGTTTAAAATTGGGACTTGAGAATACACTATGTTTAAAGTTAAACATTTCCGGTTGGGTTACATGACATGCACGAGTATGATTTGTACAAGCAGAATCAAGGTCGTCATTTACATTATCAATATCATCGTATTCCCAATCATGAGTTAATTCTGATACCGAGATTTTCTTCGGAAGCAAACCAGCTAAAGTTTCATCAGAATTGGTAGAATTAACAGAATTATCCCGCTTCAAGGATTCAACTATCTGCAATGTTACGTCATTTTTGGATTCATCATCATAATTTTCCATATAATAAAAGTCGTCATAAAATTTCAAAAAGGAGCTATATCTTTTCAAATAAAAGTGTGGCATGAAATCATAAACAAATTCTACAAAGTTTATGATCATAAATACCCCAAGAATGATTAATGTCTGCCACACATTTAATTTAAGAACCCAGGAATCATTAGACATTTGATGCAAAGCCATAAATGATACCATCATAAACTTAACAAACTCTTTGATTATAGGTTGGACATGAGTATTGAATACATGCTGATCTGAAATATGGAATATGAATTTGAAATTATTGAGAAGGTTGAGAATAACACTAGTCAATAAGCTAAATAAGATACATTTTGCTATTTCAATAGACGTAGGAATATAAGTTTTCTTCCAATTTATTGATTTCACAATTGCTAGTATCCCCAAGTTCAACGCCAACGCTATTGGTATTATAACCACAAGGAACCTGGTGTTATTCATTAACAAATTGATTCAATACACACTGTTAATATAAGCCAAGAGTGGGTAAAAATCAGTTGCTTATGTCTAATTAGAAAAGGATATAGTCAATGACCTTAGATTTGTTGTGAAAAAAAAAGTTCCAGATTCGAGAAAAATATTCCTATTGAGAGGCAGAAGTAAATAGAAGGAATGTTATACATACGAATGAGCAAATGCTCATTTTGATAAATGGTTATCAATTGAACAATCACTTCCTTTAGGCATTTTCAAATCTCTTTCCAACATCTCTAGTTCATCTGGCTAATTTAGACTACTGCTCTTATTACCCTATCTCAGTCCGCACATTACATTAGTCATTACTTATTCATTTTAAAACAACTTGCTTCTTTCAATAATGTCAGATTCTAAAAGAGTTATCCCATTAGAAAGCAATCCTGAATTGTTCACAGAGATGGCGTACAAGCTTGGGCTAACACCCATCCTAGAATACCATGACGTTTTGTCAATAACAGAGCCTGAATTATTGGCATTTTTACCCCAACCAGTTTATGGGGTAACATTATTGTTCCCAATTACTAAAGAGTATGAAGACTATAGAAGGAAGTGTGACTCAACAAAGCCAACTTACAACAATGAGAATTCTGATACCATCAAATGGTTTAAACAAACCATTGGTAATGGGTGTGGATTGTATGCTTTACTTCATATTTTAGCCAACTTGCCATCTGATTTGATTATAGACAAACTGCTAATCAAAGAGGGTCTTTTATCACAATTGCTGGTTGATAAATCAGTTGAGGAAACAGCAAAATTGGTGGAGGATCTTGAGAAAACTATACAAATGGATGAAAATTATGGCGTTCAGGGTCAAACTGAGGCTCCTCCAGCCGAAACATCAGTTGAATTACATTTTATTACGTTTATCAAAGGAAAAGACAACCACTTATACGAATTAGATGGTAGAAGAAACGGTCCAGTGGATTTGGGAGAGTCTGTAAGTGGAAGTAATATTATAGATGATCCTAAATTGATAGAGAAGATCCAGTTTTATATGAATAATACTAACGAAGAGAATAAGTACAATTTTTCGATTGTTGCCTTGAGTCCATCTTTAGATTAGTATAAAAAAAACAGGTTACACTTGACCCTTGATATCTATCTTTTTAAAGTTTGTTTTAGCCATCAATGAATATATATGAGGTCTTAGTACCGTGCAATCAATCTCTTCGTTAACTACAAATTCATCCAACTTGAAATGTTTTAAGAAACGAACTACTTCAGCCAGTTCAACATCAAATATTGTTGCTAATAGATCTATGTTAAATTTTCTATAGCTCTTAGCAAGTATGTTTAATGTTTTGATACGAGGCTTTTCAGTTAAGAAGTTTTCAATTAAATGATATGCTAATTTTAATGGCTTGAACTCATCAACCAACCTGAAATATTTATAGTAATTATTAGTCAATATCAGATCTTGAAGCTGAAATGAAAGGTTTATAAAGCTAAGTAAATGCAAGTGTTCAGCTTGAGTATATGTTCTCTTTGATAATTTATACTTCACTTTGAAAATTTCTGAGTGATTCTCTACCATTAACATGTATAGAATTCTATAACACATGAATTCAAGTTCTGATTGTTCGAAATGAACGGTTTTGGACGATATAGAGTCATAAAAATATTCTAATTGACTCACACATTGATTCATTTCCCCTAAGTCATTATTTTCAATGGACAACTTAGCGTTGAGTTCGTATACATACATACTGAAATCATTCTTAATATGTTGCACAGTCAAGTCTTGCCTGATAGCCTTGAACTGGTCCTTTATATATGAGTAAGGTTTCTCAGAAACTAGAGCCATTAGCCTCTTGACAGCCTTCTCTAATATTTTTTGTGGCCTAACTAAATTGGGATCTGGTTCTGAAGTTAATCTTAGATATCTTTTCTCCAACGTGGTACATCTTCCAACAAATGCAGTAGGGGTCGTATTATCCTTCTGAAAGCTTGGTTTAGCCGGTAGGTTAGGGCCTGGTGAAGGCAGTGATTCTTGATTGAACCTTTCAAGTCTTTGTTTCTTCTTCTCATCTGAATCATATTTAGCCTTACGCTTTTTGATAGTTGTCTTCATTTCCCCACTGGAGGCATTATCACCAACAAGTTCTAAAGCACACCCTTTATCAAGAACAGGAATTTTTTGCTTATCCCAATCATTACTATATAGTTTACCTTGAGTTTGTGCCATAGTTATTAACTGCTGTAATTGTCTCTGCACTGCCAATTTATCCTTAGGACTCAGTAATTTCGACCGTGATAGACAATTATCTACAAATTTTTCTAATGAATTTGGCCAACCCTGCTCTAATTCCTTGGAAGACAGATTCCCTGATACCGGGGTCACCTCATTATACCGATTATTTGACATTCAGTAACGTAGTTAATGGGAAAATACACTAAAAGTTTCTGCGACTACATTTGGAAATTTGTGTATAGACAACTCAAAGACTTGAGTAGGGTAATCTGGATCCTGTTGCTATAATTGTATGAATTGAAGTTTAACAAGCTCAATATTATAGAAATTACCATAAAACAGCTCAATATCGAGTATTTGTCTTATATATCCCATTAGAATCGCTCATTAAGAATAAGGCTTATTTCATGAGGTCTGCTATATTCGAATCAGAAAGAAGAACTTCGTCTTCCAACCGGAATCTTCTTAAAAGAAAACAGGCTTCAGCATCACCAAGGATTAACAGTTCTACTGGAATACACAAAAGGTCGGAATTGGATAAGGGAAAGGGAAGATCGTCTAGTCCCTATATTGGTTCACCTCAGCGATTTATTAGCTGGAACTTAGAAGAAATGATCACCGCCTACCAGGAGTCTAAAGCCTTACCACCTATGTTATCACCAAACCTCCCAGATCTTTCTCCAGATAAAATTACATTCAATGATCCTGATGATACACCTTTGATTCACCTCAGTTCACCCGAGAAGCAGCCCAAGCACAAGATCGATTCTATTAATACCAATCCTACACATGATTTGATTCCTAAAAACAAGCCTTCTGGCAAAGAACCACAAACAAATCCCCTGCCTCTGGCTGTGAGGAAGAAGTCTAGGATAAGATGGGTCAACAAATTGAATGATCCAAAGCCCAGATTCCTTTTGAGATTTCTGTATAATGCAGCCAAATATAACGAGAAATCAAGACAACCTTCATCTAAGGAAGAATTTTCTGGATTGGGAATATCGGTTTTGAACAAAAGAAGGATATCTACTCCCGTCAATGAAGAAGTTGAAACAGTCAAATCCAACACTCCAAAAAGTAATGCCACATCACATCCCTCCACTCCAACTAAGAAATCATTTGATTCTGCTTCCCAACCAAGTACTCGAAAATTCATAAGAGAAGAAGCAGATTCAAAGTACACAAAGTCTGAGGATTTCATTAAGCATAAGACTTACTGGATTAAGTTGGCAAAAGAAACCAAATTTATATCTGATAAGACAGATGGAGTTTTGTCTGTCATTATGCAATTTGATTCATTGATTTTATTTACTATATCTTTTGATTTTGATGAGAAGCTGAAAATACAGGCAAACATTCCTATAACGGATTCCTGTTGGAAGCAATTGCTTGAAGAAATCTCTCATACAGTAATGAAATCTAAAGATGAATTAACTAAATGCAAAAACGAAAGCATAAAGACATACATTAGATGTTTAATAGGTTTATTGTACCAGTACAATTGTATTGTTTTGAGAAAGATCAACACAATTTATGAACAAGTAGTTAATCAAGAATCAGATCTCCCCAAGAAAGTTGAATTATATGAAAAAATTCAAAAAAACTTGAAGGAAATTGATGAAAACTCAAAACAACGTGAAATAAATTGTCCGTTGATAGACTTTTTCATCAAAAGTAACTTTCAAGAAGCGTGGAATAAAAGAGTCAAAGTGTTTAGAAATACCACCAATAAGCTATTACCATTGGATGGTAGTTATTATCTACCAATCGGTAATTATACACAGTTACAAGAGTTTGTGAAGTTCCTTTTCCAAATTTTGAACGAGTTTATCACCATTCACAACAGCATATACAAAGATGATTTGATCTATAGTTTAAAATCTGGATTATCAGGTCCTAGTTAATTACACAGATATAAATATATTACACATTTCAGTCATTAAGAAGTAGAAATTTATGTATGATTTTTGTCATTATTTCTTTTCGAGATACTTTTCTTTATATATCCAACTGTTACCAATTGATTTGATACCAAATATCTCACTTAGCCTGTACCATGCAGAAGACTTGTAATAGTCCTTTTTCCTTGTTTTGGTTTTGGTGCTCCATAATTCACCTAGACTTACCATTGCATTGAAATTCCCCATATAAGAACTTATGCTTAGAGCCTTGATACCTAATTGTTCATTTTTTTCTATATTGGCCCAACCATTAATCCAAAAATTGCCAATTTCTTGATAAGCTAAAGGAATCACATCCACTTGTGCTTTTATTGAATTAATTAATTTTGTTATTTGATTACTGGGTAATTTTGAATAATAATCACATAGTTTTGTTGGATCAATTTCCGAGTTATCACTGTTAATGTGATTGGAAATTAATTTAAGTAGATCGTCAACTTCTAAAGCGATAATTCTGTTGATAGACTCTTTACCAGTTCCTGAGTGATGCACAAGAACACATCTACATAACCACTTCAAGCTGTTGAGATCATTTTGTCTCACTCCATGACCAAATTTCAACGCCATAGCATACAAATACATTGCTTTAGTGTTGTAGAATGGGCTATTAGCAGCAATCTGCAATTGATAAGAAGCCTCTCGATGTTTACCTACGCTTCTAAGTTGACCAGACAACTTTAACCTTGCATCTGCATCAAGATCTACCAGCTTTCCATTAGGAGAAGATGTCTGAGTATAATCAGAAATACTCCTTTTAGTCAAGGGACTTCTTGGAGACATATTAGCAGTGCTTGATGCTGCAGCTGAGACAGATCTATTTCTAGTTATATTAAGGGTGCTTTCTGATTGTGTAGAACCATTACGACTTAAATCACCACTAGTTTTGGTTGCTGATTTTGACTTTGGATTATAGATTTGTTTTGTTTCAATTGAATCAGCAGAAGAATTAAAATTAAACTCATCATATTCATCATCGAACTGTTGGGCATTCGAATCAATTCGAGGACTTATAATATTATTAGAATTTTGGGATATTATTGAGGCAGTGTCCACCAGTATTGAAGCATGAAAAGAATCGATTGATTTATTACGACTTGGATAAACAACATTACTTGGGACATTCTTTACTGCAAAAGCATGATTGTCTTTAGAATTAACTTGTCCATTTAAACTAAGATTAGGTTTTATGTTGAATATGGAATTTGCCTTGTATGATGGAAACCTGTCGAGGTTGACGGCACTATTACTAGTACTTATGGGTTTTGATGTGGAGTTCTGTCTAAAGGGGTTCTGTAAAATAGGTGCATTGCTCTGGATGGAACCATTTCTTGACAAGGTACCATTTTTACCACCGATATCACTGATGCTTAATCTGTCAAATCTGTTTACAGTAAGATCATCTTGATCAAATAAATCCTCATTCTCTAAGCCTAATCTATCCAATAATCGTCCATTTGTACTAACGGAATCAAATGAGTATATACTATCTCTATCGAATTGATTCATGGGGCAAGGATTGTTATTGTCTTTTGAATTTGAGTGATCAAAGGAATTTGACAGAATTGATTTTGATTTAGGAGTTGGACTGGAGGGAGGACTTTTTGAGTTTCTCGCTTTTGAAGTCTGCAATTCTAGTTGTTGGAGGGGCGATTTCAAAAGCTCATTATTGTCTGATACATCCATACTAACATAAAACGAAAAAAGTGTCTTTAGAGTTAGAAGAATAAAGGAAATAAAAACTTAAACTGTCGAGATCTAATGAACTGTAAAACACTTTTGATGATGGATGGATATTATTGAGTGTTCAAAAATCAGGGAAACGCTATCTTATTATTCAAGTTTCTTAATGACAATTTAGTAAGCAATACAACCTATCAATATCTAACTTTAATTAAGTTCTCCAGATTGATTTAAACTTTGGTATGATGATGAGCTTGTTGTCAGTTATGCGATCCAGTACGCATAATATTAATAATGGTATAGACACTACGTTACCAAAAAGATTTATAAATATGTATACTCCCATGGTATATTAAATATAATGTGTGCTTAATGTACATCATAGTTCTTAGAGGTTATACTTAACAGCAGCGAAATTTTTTTAAAAGAGATTCTTAAAATGCTACTGTTAATACACAGATCGTAGCTGTTAAGGCTTTATACAAAAAAGTAGTGCAACACTATAAATACCAAATCAGTTTACTGGAACTTAGTAGAAGCAACAATGATGAAATGTATGAAACGCAAATTTTTAGTACAATTAAGCTACATTAGCGGTCAATTTTTCAAGCAACGTGTGATGTTGTTCATATTATTTATCATGATTGATATCATTTAGCGGATAGAAGCATAATCTTTTCAAGTATGATGAGACATCAGTCATTCTGGAATGACAGTATAACTTCCAGGTCTGATGTGATTGCAATAATATGTGATCACTAAGACCGTAGAAACACTGTAACAGAAGGTTACAAATAACTTTCTTGTCTAGGGAATACAGTATGATCTCTCGATCTCTACAGATCGTTATGACCAGGTAAATAGATATTAGGTTAAATACATAATCTTTGGAGAAAACCTTCGAAGTACTTAAAATCTTGTCCTTTCGAAATCTACACACTACAACCAATGCATTCTTACAAATACTGTTGTTGTGCAACTTCAGAGCCAAACCAAAAGACTGGGTCGTGTACCAAGGAATGAAGCAGGAAAGCTTACCTTATTAGGTTATGAAAGAGATATTACGTGCATGTAACAAGAGTCGGTAAGAAGTTAAAAGTTAGTAAATGGGCATCAGGATCGGCAAAGAGGTATGGGCTGCCGCAAATAAACATGCTAAACAATCTATTGATTATGTAAAGAAACCTGTGGAACAATTACGAATAAAGGAATTTCATATTCTGTCATTCAATATCTACCAATGAAAATTAATATGGAACAAGATTAGACGGCATTTAGATGGGGAACCCTGATATCACACGGACATGTAGGGCAGCAGAAAAAAATTCCTCAGCTTCGTTGGTTTAAGGCACTTGGTTTTGAGCAATGAGCTTCATAGGTTGGGTACAAGTTTAGACTTTTTGCCTGAAAGCCATTTTTTAAATAGGCAGATCCATGTTGTGACACATTCACTTATTTGATTAGTACTAATTGTTTTCTGGCTTTGATTATTACTTAACTACTGTTATTCGCAGCATATATGAAAGTATATCTTGTAATCAAGATTCCTAATCACTCGGTGTAAAATGATTTCTTCATTTTTTTAACTTTCCTTTATTTATATCTCTTCAAGTACGTTTGTTACTTTCTCTATTGTTGGAATTAAAAACGCCTAATTTTGCATCTAAAAGAAATGCCAGTTTCAACTGTTGCGTTCAGTTGAATGGCATCAAAAATGCGACATCGAATTTTAAGGGAAACGGCGGCTCCAACAGAAAAACCAAAAACAAAACCGTGTAATTTAAAAATTTTCTTTAAGATAGTATTATTGCATTCATTATATACTTGTGAAGCACTTCAAAGTTCTTATTAATAACAAGATAATGACTATTAAGCAAATAAAAGGGATATCTCGCCCAAAGGAATCTCCTGAGGCTGATCCCTCTACTCTATCAAATTATCAAAACTTTAGTGTTAAGTCAACTAATCTAAACTTTGACGTAGATTTTGATAGTAAGTTGATGTCAGGAGATATTTACATGGATATGATATGTTTGAAAGAAATCAAAGAAGTTGTCTTGGATACTTCGTACTTGAATATCAAGCAAGTTAAGATAAATGACGTTCCCGCTTCATTTGTAATTGATGATAGAATTGAAGCCTTAGGATCTGCTTTGAGGATTCCATATGAAGTCAATGAACCGAATACACCATTATCAGTGTTTATTACTTTCCAGACAACAGATCAATGTACTGCATTACAATTTTTAGAAAAGGAAGCTACTGACGGTAAGAAATTTCCATATTTATTTTCCCAATCTGAGCCAATTCATTCAAGATCTTTCTTTCCTTGTTTTGATACACCTGCATTGAAATCAACATATTTATTATCCATCAAATCTCCTTATAATTCAGTGATGCCTGGATTACCGATTGAAACTTCAGAAAAAGATCTTTATAAATTCGAACAACCTGTTCCAATACCTTCTTATTTGGTTGCATTAGCATCTGGTAACATTGAAAAATTACGGGTTGGTCCAAGATCTCATGTATATTGTGAACCACCAAAGTTAAAAATGTGCCAAAATGAATTTAATGGAGACGTTGAAAATTTTATAAAAGCTGCTGAAAAGATTGTATTTGGTTATGAATGGAAAGAGTATGATGTTTTAATTTTACCAAGTGCTTTTCCTTATGGTGGTATGGAGATTCCTAATGTCACTTTTGCTACTCCAACAATTGTAACAGGAGATAAATCAAATATTGATGTTGTGGCTCATGAACTTGCTCATAGTTGGGCTGGTAACTTGGTAACTAATTGTTCTTGGGAACATTTTTGGCTTAATGAAGGTTGGTGTGTCTATTTAGAAAGAAGAATTCTCGGAGAAGTACACGGAGAACCAACTAGAGACTTTGCTGCTATCATTGGTTGGTATGATCTAGATAATGCAATTAAAGCTATGGGAGAAACGGCTGACAGATTTTCTTCATTGTATCATAATTTAAAAGATGGCTGTGATCCAGATGACGCCTTCTCGGTTGTTCCCTATGAAAAGGGATCTACATTGTTATATCACATCGAAAATTTATTGTCCAAGGAAAAATTTGATCCCTTTTTACCATTTTATTTCAATAAATTTAAATATCAATCCATTGACAGTTATCAATTTATTGATTCATTATATGAATTCTTCGTGGATGATCATGACATATTGGATAAAGTAGATTGGGAAACATGGATTTTTAAACCCGGAATGCCACCTATTAAACCAAAATTTGACACCACTTTGGTTGATCAATGCTATCATTTAGCAGATAGATGGTATGATGCCATCTTCAGCTCATTAAATTATGATTTAGAATTTGACATTGCAGATATCGAATCTTTAAATGCCAATCAATCTGTGGTATTTTTAGAAACATTGATTGCATTTGATAAACATGAACATTTTGCTTGGAATGAAAATTTAGCAGCATTGGAAGCATTAGACAGAATTTACGGAGAGATTTATTCAGTTGATAAGAATGCAGAGGTATTATCCAGATGGTACTTTTTACATGTAGGAGGTAAAAATATGAAGTTTTTTGATAAGTTGGGAGAATGGTTAGGTACAGTTGGTAGAATGAAATTTGTTAGACCAGGATACTTAACATTAGATAAAATTGATCATGAAAAAGCGGTGTGGTATTATAAACGATTTGAAAGCAACTACCATCCGATTTGTCAACAGTTAGTAAGAAAGGACTTAAAACTATAAAAAGGCGTATAGGAATTAATAATTATTTAGGTTTTGTAAATAAATTATAGACAGTTAAATAAGCTATCATCTGTCTCGTGTCTCACTCACTCATTGTAAATTCTCGTCCACTTGAGCACAACTCAAAAATCAAACACGTAATTTAACTGTCAATGTCTTTTTCTTTATCTGCTTTCCCAGTAAGTACAATAGCGTAATAACTCCTAGAAAGTCCTGATATTAACCGCATATAGTTATCACAATTCTCAGAGAGATTAAATCTTGATAGAATTCGTAGTGATGTTGGATCATTACAATCATCTATTTCCAAGCTCCGTCCACCACAAGAATTCTTTGATTTCAGAAGAGTATCTAAACCAGCTAACTTTAGTGATGTCCAAAGTAGAGTATCATATAACTTAGGTTACTTTTCTGCTAACTATTTGGCTATTGTTTCAATTTTAAGTATTTATGCTTTAATCACTAATTTATTATTATTATTTGTTATTATGTTTGTTGGGGGCGGAATTTATGGTATTAGCTTATTAAATGGTGAAGATTTAGTATTACCATTCACTAGACTCACTACTTCACAATTATATACTGGATTATTGGTTGTTGCTGTTCCTTTGGGATTCTTAGCTAGTCCTATTTCTACAATGATGTGGTTAATTGGTTCTTCTGCCGTTACTGTTTTAGGTCATGCTTCATTTATGGAGAAACCAATCGAAACGGTCTTCGAAGAAACAGTCTAGGTAAGTATTTAGATCTGAATGTATTTTATAGAGACTATAATGATAAGCTTCATTAGTTACTAAAATAAGTGTATATTTAAATTAAACATTATTTTGTTTAAATTCAATGGAAATAGTTGTTGTTTTATACATAGCAAACACAATTAGATGTGTAACTTAGTTCTTCTCCAGTGTCTTCTTTTAGCATTGTATCTGATGGTGTTACCGGTCTTCAATCTGATCCATTGTGGTAATGGTCTGTTTTGTTTTTGGGCTTTACCTAATTTCTTTTTAGTTATGAAAGATTTTTGAGACTAGATAATGTTAGTAAACGAATCATAAAACATTTGAGTTGTGTACGTGGGAGATTAATCGTATCCTCTAAACTTCGAAATAAGGCAAATTGATGTTTTTGATTATAAGGCTTCATGACTTTTGGAAACTGTTCAAGACTATTCCCTTTTGAATCAACGGACATGTCATTTATTCGATAAAGTCTAATACTTGATATCTAACACTTTTCTTAACACACAACCCTATATTATATCACTATTACATACTGGCATCTTCAATAATAAAATTCAATATTCTCAAGTTTGAAAATTCTTTTCAAAAGGATGAGAACCTTAGTGAAACCCGAGTATTGCACGACTAAGTATATCACTTTAATGTCCGTGACTGCGTTTTTTGTGTTTTAGAACGACACGACCGTGTCTCATTAGCTATTCTCAAACTGAAAAATAAAATTTTCAATCAAACTACCAAAATGACTAGAACTTCTGTCTTAGCTGATGCTTTAAACGCCATTAACAACGCCGAAAAAACCGGTAAGAGACAAGTCTTAATTAGACCATCCTCTAGAGTTATCATCAAATTCTTAACCGTCATGCAAAAACACGGTTACATTGGTGAATTCGAATACATCGATGACCACAGATCTGGTAAAATCGTTGTTCAATTAAACGGTAGATTAAACAAATGTGGTGTCATTCAACCAAGATTCAACGTTAAATTCGGTGACATTGAAAGATGGACTGACAACTTATTACCAGCTAGACAATTCGGTTACGTTATCTTAACCACCTCTGCTGGTATCATGGATCACGAAGAAGCCAGAAGAAAGCACGTCGCTGGTAAAATTTTAGGTTTCGTTTACTAGATAGAAGACTATATAAAAAAGTTGTAATATATATCTAATAGTAGAGAGTACAGAAGATGTAGAATAGTCAATCAGGAGAGTATGGCAAAATTAAGAATTTGACTACTCAAATAGTGATATAAACCCTCAGTAGTAGGCACCATAAATGGTACTAATTTGGCACAGCTTCAGCTTCTTACCTAAACTGCTCTTCTTGGAACATTAGGGCTTAAACCCCATATATGATACTGTATTTTATCGTGCGTATGGATAATTTTCGTTTTTTTTTTTTCATTGAGAAAAAATCAAAACCTGAAAAATTAATTCAATTTTTTAACTTAAGTAATAATGTCAACTGGTATGTTTAAGTAAACAAACTCAACAAGTGTTATAGAAAATACCTACAATATCACCCATGATAGGTTATTTACATGTATATTGATTCGAACTCCCCGTGGTTGTTTCTAGGGAAGTACCTTTGAGTCATGACGAGATGGATTCCACAAATTGTTGAAAACCTTTTCAAATGAATATTTTACTAACAATCCACTAGCTCAAAAAGACGGTTCCCTTGTTTTCGGTGTTGCAAGAATCTTTGCTTCATTCAACGATACCTTTGTCCACATTACTGATTTATCCGGTAAAGAAACTATCGCCAGAATCACTGGTGGTATGAAAGTCAAAGCTGACAGAGATGAATCTACTCCATACGCTGGTATGTTAGCTGCTCAAGATGCTGCTGCCAAAGCCAAAGAAGTTGGTATCAACGCTGTTCACATCAAATTAAGAGGTACTGGTGGTACCAAAACCAAAACTCCAGGTCCAGGTGGTCAAGCTGCTGTTAGAGCTTTAGCTAGATCTGGTTTAAGAATCGGTAGAATTGAAGATGTCACTCCAGTTCCATCTGACTCCACCAGAAGAAAGGGTGGTAGAAGAGGTAGAAGATTGTAATCGTGTTGCGATATTTTATCCTCCTATCAATCTAAAATGAGAATGATTTTATATAAATTTGTTTAATAGTTAGTTGAATCATTTTGATATAATTATCATTTTGATATAATTATCCTTTGCATTTTTGCAACATTTATAAAATGTACACCTACGTATTAAAATATAATGTCTCTAGTAGAAATAAATCGGGTAATTTTCTTCAGATTTAAATTCGTGATGGAATGATTTTGAGAATTATGTTTGGTTCAAGATGTTTAATTAAACCGTTGTGTTTACATACGTTACGTCAGTTACGTACATTTCAAACTATTCCTTCCAACAGTGACAAGGTCATTGAAACAATCATACATGTATCTAAGATAGTGCCTGGGAATTATACTAAGCCAGCATCTCATCCACTTGTATCGTATCCTATACTTCATATTAAAGAAACCAAATCTATTAAATTTTCTGGCGTTTTGGATATATTTGAAGTTAAAGAATCTCTTTTGAAGAAATTATCGGTTTTTGGAGTGACCAATGATGTATATATAGACCAGCTTCTGAAGTTGGGCAGTCAAATCATACGACTTGTTCCTATGCTTTATAGACTATTGAACAATCCACTGCTAGATAGACTGTTTGATAAACATATCATGAATGGCATAGAGAACCATCGCATTCCAGAGAATTCAGCAAGGACTTTTGATAGCTATCTGATAAAATCCCAAAGTATCCAAATGTTGATAGCTTTAAATTTTATTCAAGATCCAAAACGATGCTTGAATAACTTATTGGCATCGATTGAATCTGATAATTTATATGTATCAGATATAAGTGGACTTATTGGAGATGTCCTTGATAAGAACTATTTTGAACCCATAGTTACCCTTGATCCTGATTACATGTTCTATAAAGGCAATCAATTCACCCTTCCACCACTTAGTGATGAATCTATCCTGGTACCTAATTTATTGGTGAACAGTTCAATATCTAAATTTATTCCTAAAGTTAAAGATCATACACCTTTTTTAGATTTGTCATCCACTGTGGGGAATAGTATCTACAAGGCCATGATTCGTGCTGCATTACTTGACTGTTCTCAAGCTGAACATTCTAGTATCTTTTCTGTATTGACTGATGAAAATTACTTGGAATTTTTATTGGAAAACATAGGTATATTTGATAGATTGATGAAGTCGGAAGTGATCGAAGAGCAACTCTTAGCAAGAAACTCGAGAGACGTATACTATAGACAATTTGGTCAATATATCACAATATTATTCATGAACCAGTTTGATAACTTACACCAATGGTGTTTACAATTGACATCAAATTACTTTGATATATATGAATCGTTGAATCCTATGGAAATACGCCAATTTGAGAAAGACTTTTCCATTATGTTGCAGAAACAGTCAACATGGATTGATAAACAAAAGCTCGAGAGAATGAAATCAATACTCAAACTGGTAACGACAAAGAAACATGATGATCATAACCATAGGTTTCAAAACATAGCAAAGGATTATATAAACTTCTGCAGTTATAAAGAGGGGCTTAGAGATAGTTTTAGCATAGCCAATAAGCATCAAATGCTTGTGTTGGAGGCAACAAACGAAAGAGAGTTATTGATTGATTTTGGAGCTTTCTTAGTGAGGGACAATAAAAAGGCAACAGAGTACGTTAATAAAATAGTAAGAAAATTATTAAACAAGCCAGCCAACGATATAAGACTAAAGTCTATTACACAATTTCTTCCACATTTCAACAATAATAGAGAGTGTTCCTTCTTAAAAGATAACGAACAAACCAAATTGTTTGATCTTGCTTGTATTAATTATCATATAAGTAAAGATTATTTAAGACAACAAAAGCTTCTGAATAATGATCGAGAGAGAGCTATTGAATTATTAAAACATTTAGCACAAATAGGCTACCCTTTTTACAGATATTGTATCTACTTATGGACTAGCAAGCATAATCTAACAGACGAAGAATCTCAACTTGTTCATTCTATCTTGCAGCTGAAAATATTTAAAACTTATATTTACGAGAGAATGAGTATTTTTGAGCACGATACGTACTACCATAAATTGATCAAACACCGGGTAAACAATAAATATCTTCAGCTAAAATTCGGACAAACAGGGTTTGACCAAATAATAGGAGTAATTGCATTAACTCATCCAGAACAAATTTATAACTGGATAGGCAAATTGATTGAAAGTTTACAGCATCCAAAACAACAACAAGAGACTATCCCGGATATTTTAAATTTGCAACCACCAGCAATATGTAAATTCTTCAAAGTCACTAGCAGCTTGAAATCATTAGATTCTAAGCTTCAACAATACTACAATAAAATGACTTCATAATTTAAAAGTTTCCAAACTTTACTAAATTCGGGCTCAAATCCCTTGGGGGGTCAGGATTACCGCATTTAGTAATGATTTCCTTATCGATTATGAACTGATAAGATTTCCGCAACCATATTTATATAGGAGTCGATTCCAATAACTTCGGTATTCAAGATGGTTGAATTATCATTAATTGCTATTGTAACTGCTGTTATTGCAGTTACATTATTCTTGTCTCAAAAACAAGTGACTGCCATTTACAATAAATATTCCAGTTACTACAAGGATTATTTCTCTTATTCGGCTTCATCTACCCCTGCACTGTCAAGAAAGTCCTCATATGCTAAAGGCGATGATCCACAGATACCACCAGAGCCCACACCTTTAATGATAACGCCGGATCAAGTTAAAAATTATGATGATAGACCTTGGAGACCTTTTAGGTGGCCTTACCACCAAACCATGTCAATCTTTAAATTAGACATAAACCACTGGTTGGATATGGACAAATATTATTGGCATTATATTGAAGAGAAAAGAAGAATCTGGTTTAAGTATGGTAAAGAGAATATCGATTGGTTACCTGAAGGATACGAACCATCACTTGAATTGATGGAAATGGTAGCAAGTCATATGTTAAAGAGATATCCATTATTATTTACATTACTAGAAGATAAGGGTTCTAAAGGAAGAATTATAAAAAATGAACTTACAATGGAAATTCTTGATATGACAATGCCATTGAAAGAGCACCCATTAATTTATGTTACCAAAATGGCAAAGGAAGATTTCTATGTTGTTTTGAAGAATCCAAAGGATGGTTTACATTACTTGGTTGCCGCTGCTGTTCCATTTCCAGGAGGTTCTTTTGGTATTTATACAAAAATTGGTAAGCATCTCGATATTATTCATGAAGATGTTCCATACTATCATGAAAAGTTGAAAAAATCTATGGAGAGATGGTTTGCTAGGTTAACACCAAGCGGACCTGTTGAAAGAGCTTCTTGGTATATTTCTTGGGATCATAAGCTTAGACAAAATAATGTTTATAAAGAACCAGAAATTACCGAATCTCTCAAGGAAGAGGCTAAGTCTTTCGATCCAAAGGACTTTAATGTCAGGGTTGAAAGACAAACCTTAAGGAAATTACCAAAAACCCAAGCTATCATCTTTACCAACCATCCAATCTTTTACAGTATTGAAGAAATGAAAGATGAACCAATGGTTCCTTCTTTATTGAGAAAGATCCTTTATGAAGCTCCTGAATCTATCATCAAGTATAAAAACTTTGAAGTCTATAGGGACCATATCTCCGGCTACTTGGACAGTTTAATCAAACGTCAAGAGGACTTGGGTATACTTAAGAAAGATGCTCCATTAAAGACTTTACCAACATATCCTTTTGCACATTGGGTCAAAGCTGACTTTGACTACATCAATGGTGGCTACAATAATCCAAGCCCATCATATAACAAAGAAAAATCAAATTATGTAGAAAAAGCTAAACAAGAGTTAGTAGACGATTGAATATAAAAATGTTAGTCATAAATTATAACTATAAATTCTGTTCGAACCGTAGTTTTTATTGTCTCGCAAAAAATTACCGTTTTAATCACAGTGTAGGAAGTATGTCAGATCTAAGAGAGTCACAATTGGGAACAGAGTTGAATGTGTTTCAAACAAGAAACCGTAGCAATACTACTTTGGATAATTCTAGATCAGTGAATGCGCCTTCAATTAAAGCTTCTTCGAAACCAGAAATAGAATACCCAGATGGAGGTTTTAGAGCTTACACAATTATAGCAGGGTCGTTCTTAGGGCTAACAGCAAATTTTGGTCTTTTAAATTCAGTAGGAGCTATCCAAACATACTTAGCTACACATCAGCTAGCACATACATCAGCTACAACAATTTCTTGGATTTTTTCTATATATTTGGCTTTTTCGTTTGCTATTACAATTTTTGTAGGACCCTACTTTGATGCTAAAGGTACATTAAAGCCCATGATTGCTGGAAATATATTAAGCTTTATAGGAATCTTTAGTATGGGAAATTGTTCTACAGTGTGGCAATTCATTTTGGCATTGTCTCTATGTGTTAGTTTAGGTAATGCATTATGCATTAGTCCTTTAATTGGTGTAATTAGTCATTGGTTTTATCGTCGTTTAGGTTTTGCTCTTGGTTTAAGTTCTATTGGTGGTTCTGTTGGTGGTATGGTGATACCATTGTTGTTAAGAAGTTTATATGCAAAAGTAGGATTCACTTGGGCTATAAGAATCCTCTCCTTCTTTTACCTTGCTTTAAATACCATTGCTACCATTCTTATTAAAGAAAGATTTACTGGTGCAACTACTGTTGAAGAAGACGCTGATAATAACAACACTAAGCAGAAGCTTATCAATAAATCTAGACAGTATTTTGATTATAGTGCTTTAAAAGATAGTAAGTTTGGTTTGTTGGTTATTGGGGTACTTTTTGGTGAATCTGCATTATTATCTGTAGTCACTTATATTGGTACATACGCTGTAACATTTGGATTTACTGAAAGTGAATCTTATATATTATTGACGGTGTTCAATGCAGCTGGGATTTTTGGAAGATTATTACCTGGCTATTTAAGTGATAAAATTGGTCATTTTAATGTAATGATAATGATGCTATTCGGAAGCACCATAAGTATTTTGGTACTATGGTTACCATTTGGTGATAATAGAGTGTGCTTGTACATTTTTACAACTATTTTTGGCTTTACTTCATCCCTGATATTGTCGTTGACTCCAGTATGCCTAAGACAAATCAGTCCTGTCCGAAAATTTGGCTCCAGATATGGGTTAATGTACTTTTTTGTTAGTTGTGGTAATTTAGTGGGTATTCCTATTGCTAGTGCTATTATTGGTGATTCAAGCCGATTCCATTATAATATGTTTGCTTTATTCTGTGGATTGATCACTCTTTTATCCACCTGCTTTTGGGTTTTCAGTAGGTATAAATCAGTTGGCTTTAGATTTAATGTTAAAATTTAGACTATTGAGGATTCTATTAACAAATGTATATATATATTTATTTTAATTGGTATTTCAAATCGTACTTATTTACGTTTTCTAATATTTGAATTTGGAGGAAGTTCTTTGGCTGGAACTTTTGGCCGAATTGGATCAGCATGTGTAGATGGTTGTTCTCGTGCTTCCTTTTGAATGTCCTCCAATTTTTTGGCAAATTCTGGACTAACCATCTTAAGAACTGTTGGTCCAATCATCATGAATACACAGAAGATGAACATTATTGTGTAGGTAGTGTTCTTAAATATGAAACCTAAGGGACTATTCATGATCATAGTTTGAATAGAACCTTGACGGATCTCATAGTACCTTTTTAAACCACCAAAATTCAAAGATAATGTGTCATTCGTTATGTCGATCGGAGTATCTGTTTCTTCCTTATCAAGATAATAGTGAGTTGCAAGTATATTCGTTTCATTTACCTCGATTTTATATCTATCTTTGGTAAACAAGAAATCATGACAAGAAACGAATAAGTTATATTCTCCTTCAGGAACTTCAAAGAATTGGAATTCGTAGTTGGACTTAACCAATGTACTTATAATAGTATCCTCCAGACTTGTCAATTTGACGCTGCATCTTCCTGATAAATTATCTCCATTCATAAACTTATCTTTAAATTCTAGCTGGTATTCGGGAATACCGGTGAGTTTGCCTTTCAAAGTCAATGCTGAACAAGCATTCATCAATGCCATAAAGACAGTAAACCTTACCATTCTTGTGATCAATTATATTCGATTACCCGCACAAATTAATCTCACTCTGCGATTCTCATAAACAATTTTTCAAAAATTTTTTTTCATTGTACTAATTCTGGATAAGTATTATTGTAGGGTGGTAATTAAGGATTTTATCCGACTCTCACGATTGTCACTCTCTACAACTTATTCTAGAGAAGATCGCCTGTGGGTGATAGTGGACATTACGAGCTTGATCTAGACAACGTCAATTAGATCTGGGCATTCTAATTTTCCATACATTAAATATGAAGAATTCGATACTTTCTTAGTCATGATGTTAATTTAACTCTACAAACTTTGTTCAACACGATTATTCAACATGATATTAAGATCTAACTTCATCATCTTCATGGAGTGTATGTCTGATATTTACAGTACGCTAGCTATGTTTTTGCTTTTGCAGCTCTTGACCCCCATCTATCATAACAATATAAGCCTAATCCTGTCAAACTTAAACCTACAAGCTGTAAACCCGATAACTTCCCGAAAAACTTATTAGGGTCATGTTCGGTGGCCATGATGATACTTATGGTTATTAAAAAGATTCTTTTCATCATTGATGCAATGGAATAAGATACAGCAGGAATCAGACCTAATAAATGAAATGCCAATAATGTTTGTATAAAATGAAACACTGAGGTAATTAAGATTAACCAGAACACATGCAATATACCCGACTGTGTTTCAGGCTTAGTTTCCTCTAACTTACCTGTGAGAATATCCAAAACATGTGGAAATTCATTTAAAACGAATCCAGTGAATGAGATAGAAAACCCAATTGTTGAACAATAAAATATGGTTGTCATTTGATCAGGCTTGGATATCTTATCTTTGTCGCTCACTAGCGAAGCAAATGGGTTTTTGATGTTGAACTCGTTCGTTCTAACTTCTTTTGAGTAACTATCCTGAGGTTCTGGCTTCAAGTGACCATCATTAGATGGATTAGATTCTTTGTAATATGACTCATTCTTTTGTTCCTCAAGGTTGAGATCTGATGTTGAATACGGTAATCTCAGGGAATTGTTACGTTGTCTGACGTATGGTTGTTTAATATTGGAAATCCCCAGATCATTATTCTTTTTGCTTATTGCTAAGTTAGTAGGATTATCAGAATCCCAGGTGATCAACTGCTTACCATATATATTTTGTGCAGCGAATATTATCAAGCTTCCAAAACCGTAAATCAATCCCTGTATTTGTTTTGCATCTAGTTTGATATAGTTGGTGCTAAGAACTGTTGTACTTGAAGTAGGAGATTCACAAAATATAAGCATCATCACGCCTCCAACCAATGGAATCAACGACAAGTATGTAAGAATCGAAAACTTGATCTTATAGAAACACCGATAACCTATTACAATCAATAAAGGTGATAATGCTTTGATACTTGAAACAGCCGCTAACGATATAAGTGAAGTAGCACTCAATGAACAATATTTACCCATAAACTGAAACAACCCTAACGGCAATATCTTCAAGAATGCCCCAAGGTTGATTGTAGGCCTATCTGTGTCCTGTGGAACACTTCCGATAGGGAAATATCTCTTTATATCGGGGAAAGTCTTGACAGTAACAATAAAACAAAATGATAAAATAGATCCTATAAAGAATTGGAATTGACTAAGAAATAACGGATAACTATATTCTATAAGAATTTTTTTGGTTAATTGGGATGTAACTGATGACACCAAATACCATGTTACACACGTTGCTACTGTCTTCACCAGGATTGGTGGTAGCCACAGTGCAGACATTTAAATCCACTCTTATTTATTTACAATCCGTTTATGAGTTCGCACATCAAATATTAGAAAGAAAAGCCTTGTTACCACTAGATTAATCTATGAACTTAACTATTATTAAGCTTTATAATTGACAATATTTCATGTAAATTGGAATACTCTACCATTGGAATCCCCAACTATTAGTTTGAATGATCCTCTACTGATGTTATCTTCAGAATCTATCTTAGTTTCATTAATGAATTCCTGAGCTGTAATATTTCCAAATTGACTGTCAAGGTCAAAATTCGATTTCAACGTCAAGTTCCATTGATGATCTCTGTCAATTCCAAAGGAATATAATTCAATCTTCTTGTATGATCCTCCATACGCTATACTGATAAACTCTTCACTCCAGTAACAGTGTTTATTGGATATTGTTTGTTTACCTGTTTCAACCCTAGAATCATTAACACTACTGAATTTGATATTAGTTACCATTCCCTCTGGAAGTGACTTGGAATGAAGAAATTCTCCATTTAATGTATAAATCAGCAAAATTGATTTCAATGAATTGTACAACATAATGTTACCAGAATCATTAGATATATCAATAAGGCTATTCGGAATGTGATCAGAGATCCTCCTAATAAACTTGAACCTTACTAAATCCCATAAAATCACTTTACCTTCTATATCAACTGATATTCCTACTTTAAAATTCTTGCTATATTTAACTTCTTTAATTTCACAGAAATGTCCTCTTAAAGTTCCATGAAACTGTAAGCTTAGCGACGGCTTCACTTTGCATTTCCAAATATGTATCAATCCATCTTTTGAGCCTGTTAGGAACATTTTAAACCCTGTCTGGACAATTGATGTTATTGGTGAGCTATGAATATCTAGAAACGACTTCGTGTTGATAATTACACTTCGACTATCTTCATCAATATTTCCTACCTTCCTTATGAGAAAATCATCCTCACTACAAACACAATTTGGTCTTCCAACCCATCTACCACTCTTTGTGCTTATTTCTATTCTTCTAATTGGAAATCTAAGCTTGGATTCAAATAAAAGTTTCGGTTTTGTTTTGGCATCAATACTTGTTAAATAGTTATTCGCAAGACTTAAAACAATCTTAGATACATGGGGCTTAGTGAAGATCTTCTTGGGAGTTTGGCCAAAATTATTTATCATGCCAATAGCTGCTTTACGCTCCAATTCATCATTAATATTATCCAAATTAATAGCACCATTGTAAGATAAGTGATGATACACATTTAGAGCAGCTTCAGCTTCTGGTCCACTTTGTTTGAATCCAAAAATTAAATCAATCCAATGATGTAAATTCGCCGAAACATAGGAACTTTCAAGAGCTTCTCGATTCTTCTGAATAAATATTTTAGGATCCCCATTGGCCCACTTAGGTAAGTCAACATTGTTAGGAACATCTCCGTTCTGCTGTTGGCCAAATTCAAAATTATTATCATTAACCAAAAACTCAGACAAGTAGAAGAATTCAGGAATTAATTCTCTAACATCAGTAGTATTTTCCTTTGATGCTGATAACCATGCTTTTTCGACAGAATTAAAGAGTCTATCAGCATGATCAAACTTCCCACCTTGCAAAAGTAAGTAGGATTGAACATAAGGCTTCAACCTTATCAAGTATGAGGAAACAATCATAGCAGAAGAGTAATGAGTGCCATAGTGAAATGCAGGAGAGTTGTCATCTTCTAAGCTCTTTAAGGCTTCATAACGTTCTTTGAATTGGCTTGCTCTGGGCTCTGTCTGGGCACCCATTGGCTTTGATAGGTCTCTGAAAGTTTTTGGATTAGAGAAATCTAGCGTTTCACTTGTATAGTCTGCAATGACCCAGGGGAATACAGGATACTGTGTTAAATCATTAAATGTTCTTCCTGCCAAAGTATTGATAATCATCAAGTAATAAAAGTTGGACATTTCACCTCGTTTCCACTTTTTTGTTGCTGCTAGAAAGTTATCTGTTGAGTTAGGAGCAAAGGCAGACGCTATTTTTGCACTGAAGAAAGAAGCAGTGGAAGAAGAGCCATCATTTGTTGATGATATTGAAGATGACAATTGTAAAGTTTGACTTAAATCCAAGTCTAAGCCTTTACCTGCGCAATGATAGAATAATTTGCTGTAAATTGCATTTCTATCCTTGGTTGATTTGCAAGTGCATAATATACTTGCACCATCCGTGAAAAACATCTCCACTGCCACATCTCGGAGTAAAAATTGACGTTTGGAAATGGAACTTAACGTATCCAAACTCCAACTCTTACTAATATGTGATTTAGACTTGCTGATACCGGTATTCGTTATATCCAGTCCTTGTAAAAAAGTAGATTGTGAATTAACAAGTTGCAAATATGGATCTCTCAACTCATCTGGTGCATCTTTAACATCCACTACGTTTCCATCCTCTTGATGAAAGTAATTTTCAATTATATAGAGATGAGTGTTTCCAAGTATCATTAAGCTCTCTATCGGTGCCAATCCATTGATTTGGCTGATATTCCATAACGATACAATATGATCACCCAAGTAAAGACTTCTCAACACTTTCCTGTTCTTATCTTCATACGTATCATTGGTTATTTCTGGTTCAGCTTCAACTAATTCACCAACATCGTTTGCATCCTCCACAATCTCAAATGATTCAGAACTTTCATCCAAAATATCCACGGATGACAAGCTTAAAGTATTGATTCCACTTCTAGAGATTGCATTATTCAATTGATCATATGAGTTCTTATTATTTATATTGCTTTCAACATTCCTTACCGGAACTTCAATTTGGTAGGCTAATCTTTCTGAATCTGAGAGTTCATCCTCAATTACAAGCCTTTTTCGGATTCTATCATAACTCTCTATGAAATCAACTGTATAATTGTACCTTTGCTCCGGGTTTATCATTCTGGTCATTTCAACTTGCAAAGAATTATAAATTGAAACAATATAGTCAATATTCTCTTTCAAATCTTGATTAGATCTATTAAACTTGATCACTTCAACACTGATTATTTGCTCTTGCAATTGCCGGCAATCTTTCTCAAAGCTCTTTATATATATGTTGTCAAGATTACCAAGGCTACCACCATTATTTAAAGTTATGCTTATCATATTATGAATCTTCATTTTAGATGCTTCAGGATTCTTCGATAATACCGCATGAAATCGAGAGTTGAAGATATGTTTGAATGTTGGAAATCTAGACATAACTCTGAATGCCTCCTCGTTATTCTTTGTTAATAGTGAATCAAAAAACTCTTCTAGTATACTTTTTGCGGCACTAAATTCAATATCTTTGTAGACATATTCCACAACCTTTGGAAATCTATGAGGATTCATTATTTGCACGGATCGTATTAAATTAAAGAAATGTTCTGTGTTAATTAGGCTTGCAGAATTGATGTTTTTGAAGAAAGCTCCAAAAAGTAAAACTATTATGTCTGCCATTTGTTCTTCAGATAGTAAATCATCTTGAAATATAATAACTTGTCCTTCTAACAATAATTTTACAAAATCATTGAATTTGCGTACTGCTGAAGTCGTTAAGGGATCTTCCAAGGTTGCTGTTTCATCATCTTGATTATTCTCCACGATTTCAATGGTTGAAATTTTACATAATTGCAAAATCAATAAATTTCCCAAATACAGTCTCAAGACTTTAACTGAATTAGTTTTCTGGTTCATTTCAAGTATTGACAAAATGTACTGTATGAATAAATTTAAATCTTCTTCTTTTACATTATAGTTTTGCAGGACATATTCATCATTGTAAAAGGTTGCAATATGTATAGATTGATTTAAGAACTCTTTTTCATTGAATATGAAGTTGGAGACATTAATAAAATCATTAATATGATTGAACAACTTTGGAAATATGATATCAAGGATGAGTGTTTTAGTGAAATCATTGCACTTCTTGATGATCTCGAAAATATCACTTCCATCGAATAATTTGGCAATGAAGATATTGGCAACTATCTTTGTCAACCTTTCATAGCAGTTTTTGAAATTTTTTAATAATTCTGATGATTCCCAGCTAATGAATAGCTTTAAATAGCCAATTAATTCAAATATTCCATTCAACCAATCTTTAGTTGTATAATATGATGACAATGGTTTAATGGAATTGAAGCCTCTTTCAATGGATTGTGCATAAGAGCTAATCAAATGAATAGCATTCAACGATATATCCATGTTGATATCTTTACTAGTTGGACTGTTTGGTGCACTTAAAACTTTTCCTTTCCTTTCACTGAGGATATAGACGGAGTTCAACACCAAGTTGTTCATGAGAGTTAAATAATCAGATATCACCAATTTTTTGAATTTGGGTGCTCCATCCTCCCCTAAAGCAATAATTAATTGATTTAAAGAACTATTACTTTCTAAGTTTAGATTCAAATCTTTATAATCAAGTCCAAAAGCAGATAAGTATATTTGACATAAAACTTCATCATCAGACCACCAGCTTTTCAAGAAGTGTGTCAAAATATCAATTCCTCTGTTCACTTGAAAAAACTTTTTGATGATATTGGGACCCAAAGTTTTCAATAAACTAGAAAGAAGTCTGATTCCACAAATCACCACTTCTCTATGACTACCTCTACTCAATTTCGAGTCACCTATACTTAATAACAACAAAATCCAATGTATTGTTATCGACCTGGAAAATTTCTTCAAGATTTTCATATTTGATTCTGAATCACAAAGAATATCGGTCAAGCTTTTCAATACCATAATCCCTATTTCGTAGTTGCACTCATTTGGTGACGAATACAAAGCAAATACAACATAAAATGCTACTGATCTGATATTTTCCAGGGATATATCAAGCTTGATTATATTGGAAATCACAATATTGAGGTATTCCATCGTAATATCTGATTTAAGATCCACATTGATTAAGTTTGGATTCTTGAAAAATTGCAACACTCTCTTGAGCATCTTTATCTTTTTGAGTTCCATAATGTTAAATTCCTTATACTTACTTGTGTTCATAAAAACTGTCATTTGCTTCAAAAATGAGGTAAAAGATTCAGAATCAATAAAGAAGTCGAAATTTAAAATCAAAAATCTATAGCCGTTAGGATCAATGATTATCGAATTTGAGGGTTCCATGAAATCATATCCAATATTCACAAGTAAAAGATCAAGAAAACTTTCAATTGCAGGATCAATAAGAAATTTGAGATCTTTTTCAACCTTGAATTTCAGTGATATATTATGCTTCAAATTACTATTACTCAACAAAATGGCTAAAATTCCATATCCATTAATATTTTCAAACTCCTTGCATAATCTCCAGTTATTGTTTATTATCGTTAGAAGAAGATCAATTGACTTATATAGTAGCAAGTCATGGTCGGAGACGCTGAATGTTGTATTAGCCACAAATGATTCAATTATCTTTAAGATTAATTGAGAACCACCAATGACATATAATGCTGAATAGATAGAATGTGAATTATGGGACAAAAATGTACTATGAGTAACAGGTGCCTCAAGGCCTCTTATAAACTCACTTTCATTAATATTGAATAGTATATCATCATCATTAATTTTTCCTTTTGTTAAATCTAAGACAATTTCTTCTTTGTCTATTAAATGTTTAACAGCCAATCCATTTGCTAGATGTTTGGAACTTGGCGGATTTGCTTTCTTGCGGGAGCCCAAATCTCCTAGTGAATCTCTAAAGCTATGTGCTCTTTTACGGTTTCCAGAAGCAGCTAATTCCTTTAGTTTCAAAGCCACATTAGACAATCCCTTAAAAGATAGGTGATGTAGTAAGTTATAGATATTGTCAGTTGAGAATTCCTTAAAGTTCCAGTCATATCCAAGACCTAGGTTGTATAGTAAACATATCCATTGTGGAGTTAATGTCGTATTTAAAATTGTAAGATTTCTTATCAACAATTCGTCATTTTTAATCAGGGTAGGATCATGAGTACCTCTGTCATCCCCAATGTACAATTTGTCCCACATTTCAACATTTTTACTCAATTCAGGACATGGAATTGACTCCGAATAATTCCCGTCAATATATAAATTTAAATTAGAATAATTATCGAAGGTTAATGCAAAAAAAACGTAGCCCTGATTGGATAATTCATTTGTGTTTACTATTTGATTGAATGAAAAAGAGAACTTGGAATCGTTAACTTCATTTTTCATTTCAATCAGAAACTGATTATAATTGGACACCTGTATTTTCAAAGTTGATACATTAGCATTGGAAGAATTAGTTAATTTGAATAATGTAGTCACAGGTACATCTTCTGTGTAAACATCCAAGTCCCTGTTGATTTTAAGCCACGATTGGATAGTAAATGCCTTAGAATCATTTATATTATGTTTTTCAAAAGGAATTGGAATTGCATTAGATACTTTGTTTCTAAATAGTTGGAATTTGAAATGGCATTGATAAGCCTTAAAGATTCTAGTGAAAAAATCAAGTATTATTATCTTTTCATTTGGGGAATTTGCAGTAAGTGATCTCTTAAACATCTTTTGGAAGGTCTTTGTATTACATCCCAACTCAAACAATTTAAATAATAGATTTCCTGTAACTAATAGAATCAGATTACTTTCTCCATACAAGTCCTTTGGAGAGGCACTCCTGGAATAGTCAAGGAAATTGTCCACTATAATCTCATGAATATCATTACTCATAACATACACCTTGTTGCTATAATTCAAAGTCAAAATAGTAGAAACCACTTCAAGAATAATCATTTTGAATCCACCATAAATTGCATCATCTAATGCATTAAATCGATTAAAAAATTCAGTAATATCTTTATAGGTCAAAGATAATTGATCGTCTATCAAAGACCCTACCACAATCTCTTCTTCTACAATTGCTGTAAGCAAGGCATTATTCCGGGAACTCTCTTCAAGTTCTACTTGCCAATTGAGTAGAAGCTCTTTATTTATGTTGTAATGGAGGAAAATCTGGTCACATACATAGTCAATCAACGATACATCTTGATCACTACCTTGTTTGACACTCATAATCTCTCCTTCTTAATGTGATTAGATTCAGGATTCAACCAAAGCTATATATATCAGTCACTACTCACCAATTATATTAGAATAGGAAGCTTTTACCTGTCAATTGAGATACTCTTGCAATGAAGACTTTCAATCTCTAATTTCTTTGTATGAGCATATCACGTGAATGCTGGCTTATCGGTTTAGAAATCTATGGTGAAGTATTGATTAATGTGTCTAGAGATTTGTTAAGAGCTTTATTGAAGTATGGTAGACCTAACCGGTTGAATGAAGATCGATCATTTAATGCAGCTCATTTGGTGCAGTTCATTTGGAAGTTAGTTCAATTCTTCAATGATTATCAACTTATGAAATACTGTACCATTTAATGGATATTTATACACAAAAACATCAGTTACAAAGCATAATGCAGTGAACATCGTATATTTGAGACATTCATTTGATGTTCACCTATTGCTGGTATATTACATTGGAATAAAAGATGAAAATACATCAGTTCAAAGCTCAACTTCTTCATCATTCGAAAAAGAGAATACAAATGAATTGAGGAAGAATCAAATGTTGAGTTACCCAAATAACATTGAACATAAACCACGATGAATCCTATTAAATTTGAAGACCGGTGAATATATAGCTGATTTAATTTGAATCTTTCGCTCAAAACATTCAGCACGCTGATGTTGTTACTTTGCTTTTTCAGATTCAAAATGCGACAGACTTTTTACTACGATTCAACGTATCTACATCGATGGAAGATCACCAACTAAGTCTCAAATCAGAGTCAATGATGGATCCTGAAGAAGAGGGGCCTGTAGGTATTTCTGAAACTATTCATTCATCAGAAGATCCAGACACCACTAGTGCAGATGATTCCAACACACCTAATGAAGATCTGGATACTAGTGATTCAGAGGGCTTAGAAGAAAAGAGAAGTTTTATTAAACATCTTTTGGAAACAAGTAGTGGTAAAGAAGGAGATTTTTGGAATATAATACCTGAAAAATTTCTTGATATATTTCTAAATGCAGATGTTAAATCTTTCAATCAACTAAAAAAGTTACTAGGTCCTCTAAATGCATCAATATTGACAGATTCCCATGGTTTATTACCTGTAGAAGAAGAAGAACATAATAAAAGTGTTGCCATTCACCCCAATGTCTTTCAGCACCTTATTTCCTGGTTTGGATTAGAAGGTACTCCGATCTCTAGGGCGTTACTTTTAGATGAGAGTGGCAACACAATTATTGAAAGATTTCCTCCATATTTCATTGTTCATACATTAACTACAAAGTCTAAAATAACAAATTTAAATTCTTCCAATAACTTTCCTGGTGGGTTTTTCCTATCTAAGATATCAACTTTCCAACAATTACATGACACAATAAAGACTAACTTGCTTAAAAGTCATAAAAATGACTTCAGAATTTGGTTTTTAAATGGTGATAATTTAGACGATTATAGTTCCCAAATAACTCTTCAACAATTTTTAAATGAAATTCCAGCCAAGTCTTTGGTTTTAAAGGATATCATGAACGATTCCTTAAAGAAGCAACAAGTTAACTTATTGAAATATCATATTTTAGTTGAACTACAGGACAAAAATCTAAATTATCCAATAACCCAGCATATATCGTCTCTTGATGAACTGGATTTTGAAATTGATCTGGTTATCAGTAAAGGTGGAAATGTTGGTCTCATAAATTTAGGGAACACATGCTATATGAATAGCGCATTGCAATGTTTGGTTCATGTTCCGGAAGTCAATTATTACTTTTTTTACAATATATTCATGAAAGAGCTCAACAAATCAAATCCATTAGGATATAGTGGTAATATGGCTGAGGCTTTTGGATCTTTATTGCATAAGCTCTTCAGTGACCAACTAAGTGCTCCTCAAGCCTCTATATCTCCAAGAGAGTTCAAGTACACCATTGGACATTTCTCATCGATGTTCCAAGGTTACCAGCAACAAGATAGTCAAGAATTCTTAAGTTGGTTATTAGATGCATTGCATGAAGATTTAAATCGTATTTATGATAAACCATATTTGGAGAAACCAGAAATTAAAGATGAAGAAGTTGACGACATAAACGCTGTCAGACGTTTGGCAGATATTAGTTGGGATCAATTTAAAAAAAGAAATGATTCTGCCATAGTAGACTTATTCTCTGGTCTATACCAGAGTGTACTTGTTTGCCCAGATTGTTCCAAAACATCAATTACTTATGATCCTTTTAATGATTTGACTTTACCACTTCCGGTAGACAAAAAATGGTACCATACATTTACGGTGGTTAATCTTGATTTTTCTGTGAATATTGATGAAAGAATGATGAAATTACAAGTGGAATTAAATAAGACATCAACATTTGATGAATTGTTAGAATATTTATCAAGATTTTTGAAAGTTAATAAGGCATATTTATTCCTTTATGAGATATTTAATGATTATGTTTATCAGGATTTTCAGAGCAACAATAAAAAGTATAAATTCATTCCTATTAGTGAACTTATCAATAAAGACGATAATATAATCGTATACATAATTCCTCACAAAGACAATGATTTGATTGTTCCTGTCCTCCATGCTGTTCCTGATAAGGATAAGTCATACAATATAGTAACTGTATTTGGTGTACCTTTATTCATTACAATTAATGAAGGAGAAGTTAGATCTTTTGGAAAAATAAGAGGGAAGTTGGAACAAGTAACTCAATTACTTACTACCATCGATATCAATGAATACTATTCTTCGTTAAAAACAACAAATAAGAGATACTACAGTAAAAAGGATTTTATTATTGATGATAAACAGAATTCTGAGGAGATATCTTCTGATTCAAACTCTGAAGAAATGTATGATTCAGATGTTTCATTTGCTGATCCTGAGGTCAGTGGAAACTTTGCATTCACGATCAAGTACTTCTCAGATTTAAGATATAAAGAAGAAAGCTACAAGAAGATTCACTTTCCTCGCTTAAAACCTCTGTTATCTGGATTGCCTGAATTGGCTGAAAAGTTGCCTGACAAGAAGTATAACTACTATCATTCATCCAATTGTAAAAGAGAGAAAGAAGAAATTTCACCAGATATGACTTTAAATTTGGAAAGCAACAAGAGACATCTTGCTGATGAAAACGAAGAAAATATTCCTCCAAATGGAAATTGTAAAAATGATGAGCCAACTGGTATACACTTGATTGGAAATAATGACAGTGGTGATGCTGAGGAAGAAGAAGAAGAAGAGGATACTTCTTATGATGATTCTCAAAGCCCTGAAAAACAAGAAGATGATTCAAGCTTGGAAGGTAGTGATAATGAAAGGTTAGGCCTGTTGTTTGATTCTGTTAGCACTTTACCTAAACCTACAAATGAAAATCATGAAACTGAGGTTACCAAAGATAACCATCCATTATTCTTGAGTCGTAACACCCTTTTGGTTTGTGAATGGGATACTGAAATTTATGAAAGAGTATTTCTGCATCATAAAGCATGGGATAATTTAAAAGAAATTCCGAATCCTGAGCTTGAAGCAAATAGAGCTAAATTGCTAGCCAAGCTGAAGAGTTCAATCTCACTATATGATTGCTTGGATAATTTCAATAAACCGGAAGTATTGAGTGACCAAGACTTATGGTACTGCCCTAGATGCAAAGATCATAAACAGGCTACTAAGACCATTAAAATATGGAGTACTGGTGATATCTTAACAATACACTTGAAAAGATTTCAAGTAGCCAGAAGTTTTAGTGATAAGATTGATATCACAATAGAATTTCCGATAGAAGGCTTAGATATGAGCTCTTACATTCAAGGGCTGGATGGTGCAGTATATGATTTGATAGCTGTTGATAACCACTATGGAGGATTGGGTGGTGGGCATTATACAGCTTCTGCGCTCAACTTTAGAGACAATAAGTGGTATTACTTTAATGACGGTAGAGTAACAGAAATCCAAGATCCAAAAGAATGTATAACTGGGGCAGCATATCTTTTATTTTATCGTAAAAGAAGTACAGAAAAGTTCTTGGGAGGTGCTAAATTAAATCAATTAATAACAGAAGGTGAAATTAATTACAAGAATAGTTTATCTGCATCAAAGGAACAATTCAAGAATTTAAAACTGCAGATTGAATCATACAACTCCAGCGATTTGAAAGAGGAAATCACCTCTGAAATGGATGTGGAAAGCACAAGTACCAACGAATCTGGCAACAATAAAAAATCAAGGTCCCCAGTTATAGATGATAACGGATTTGATAAGAAGAAGAGATTATTAAACAAAGATAAAGAGATTCTTGAAAGTGATTGATTGAATCATATCCGTGTTCATTAAAAGTTTCTATAAACCTAATTAATACTTAAATTTTTGGCTCTTTGACGAGACATACTTAATATATATTTAATTTCGTCTTTTGTTATACCAAGTAAACCAGCATTAATCAAGGAAAACTCTTTGAAATTCTCACCATCTGAAATGACATTGGCTTTCGTTATAACATTGACTTCTTCGCTTTCATTTTCAATATCGCAAATAACAATATTCTTTGAGTCTAAAGTATAGACACCAAAATTTGAAGAAATCAAATCTGAATCAAGATTTAAAGACAATTGTTGTACTGCTGCGGTTGGGTGAACCAACAAATTATCGACTTTCAACTTGTTGAAGTTGTCGTTAAGATAAATGGTTGGTAATTTGACATTTTTTAAACCAGATAATAAAGTAAAATGACAAATATCAAATAATGGGCCTGATCTATCAAGAATCTTTATATTGACAAATAGGTTGAATTTGAATGTTTTGTTTGTATCTAATTCTTCTAAGTTATCATCTATGATAACCTTGGGTTTAAAAACTAACGATTCCAAAGGTAGAATCTTACTGAGCAAAATAGATTCATATAACTTTTGGGATAAATTCATCTCTTCGTCAGTTGGAGCCCCAGATCTTCCTCTTGAAATGTTTACTGTCGGATATACAGACGTGAATTTATCCGTTGATTGATTAAATTCGTTAATACCATATGTAATATTGCAGACTACCAAAGTGTTTCCATTCTTCACATAAGAAGTGGTCAAGGTATTGTTGGAATTAGTGGAAAGTTGTTCAATGTTCTTGAACTCATCGAACTTTCTTTGATTTGATCTTATTCCTACCTTCAAGTGTCTCTCTAAAGAGATATCAGGCACGATTCTTTCCAATATTTCAGGTTTAAACGATATCAGTTGCATAGTTAATTTTGAAAAATCATCGCGACATTTTCGATGAGCACTTCCATAGAAAAATATATAGAGAGAAACATCTATGTACTTGAGAAGCAATGATACAAAATCTTAGAAAGAAGCTTTTAATAAACAACTACAACTTCTACAACCATTCACTGATTATGATTCAAGAACTTTTTTTTTTGAAAATTTTTCAAATAATTAACAAGGTAAATTCTTCCTAGCCAAATGAAATGCAACATAATAATAAAGGCAATGAGACGTTGCGTTTTAACATTTATGCAATCTACAATAGTAGTTATATATTCACGTGATTACACACCCAAATGTTTTAATTGGATGAAGATAAATTACTGATATGGCCCTCAGAAAAAAACAAAATATGGGCCGAAATGAAAAAAATCTCCGGTCCCACTATCAGAAGTCAACTTGTACAATATTTGAAACCGGAGCTAAGACTGTTGCGGAGAAGCAAATAAAGCTAGTCTTCCCAATTTCTAACTATTCAATAATATTTGAAATTGGAGAATAAGGTTTAGATTTGTTTACAATAGATTAACTATAGCTGCAAAAACAAAAATGAAAACATAAATTTACTCTTGATGCTACGGTTTACCGTATTAGGATCGAGATCCCACTAAATCTCACCGGGCTTCCTGTGGGCTTGAGGTCGTAAAAGTAGGCGGAAATCGGAAAACCCACTTTCAATGCGGAACTTGCCGAACAGAGTATCGCACTTGATTTGAAGAAAGCCATCATCATCACTGGTGGCCAAACTATGTTAGTATTGAATTGTAAGAGTATAGTTGGAGATGATATTTAGTCACTATCTTCAACGGTAGTTCATCATTCTAATATTGAAATAAAAGCCCACGTCTACGAACAATAAAATATATTTAAACGATACCGGACTTGGCCCGATGATTAATGAGTCATGCAGATTTAAATGAAAGAGCTGAGAAAACACTAAAATATTTGGACTATAGTAACAGTAAATATATCGACAAAACTTCCATTTAAAAGAAGATATTCGTTCTCTACAAGTCATTCCAATTCTATCTATAGTAATTTCATAAGAATATCGCTATTATTATAATAAAAACTTAATCCATTATTAATTGCACAAAGGCTATTGGATATCTCATTACATAATGATTTTTTCCCGTTAACGGATTTGACAGAGATAAACCCCAAGAGTGTGTAAAACCCGAAATTTTTAATTTTTTTTTGGACTCTCTCTAATAAATTGATTCAGATTCCCTAATTTGAAAATTTTTCTTCAAATCAACTTCTTTTAAAAAAGAACTTTAGATCTTAAGTATAGATTTTTCAGTTCAATTACATATAAAGCATTAGTCTTACTGAGAATAATTTCCCGCTAACTCAATTTTTTTCAGATAAGAGTAATTGATTAATTGAACGTTTTAAGATGTCTTACGTTGATACTTTTGAACCTAAAGTTTATGAATACGATGAAGTTCCAGAAAACACCAGTTGGGCTTCTAACTTACCTGTTGAACAGGGGTTGTATAATCCTGAATATGAAAAGGACGCTTGTGGGGTTGGTTTCACTTGTCACTTAAAGGGGCATGCCAGTCACAAAATTGTTAGTGACTCTAGAAATTTATTATGTAACATGACCCATAGAGGTGGTGAATTAAACCCAAAAGATGGTGATGGTGCTGGTGTTTTAACCTCTTTACCTCATAAATTCTTAAAGAAAGAATTCAAGTATAACTGTAATATTGATTTACCTCCAAAAGGTCAATATGGTGTAGGTAATCTTTTCTTTAAGAAAGATGACATTATCTTTGAAAAGTCAAAAAGAACTTTCGAAGATATTGCTACTTCATTAGGATTAAAAATTTTAGCTTGGAGAAAGGTTCCTCATGATTCAACAATTTTAGGTCCTGCTTCTTTATCAAGAGAACCTTTAGTCTTACAACCTGCTATTATTTTAAATGAAATTAATGGTTTGGACGTTTCTGATGAAGAATTCGAATCCAAATACAATAAAGAATTTCAAAAAAGATTATTTATTTTAAGAAAACAATCCACTCATACTATTGGTTTACATAACTGGTTTTACATTTGTTCCTTGTCAAATCAAACTATTGTTTATAAAGGTCAATTAGCTCCAAATCAAGTGTTTGCTTACTACCACGATTTATCTAACAGTGAATATGAAGCTCATTTCTCCTTAGTGCACTCTAGATTCTCCACTAATACATTCCCAAGTTGGGATAGAGCTCAACCATTAAGATTAGCTGCTCATAATGGTGAAATTAATACTTTAAGAGGTAACAAAAACTGGATGAGAGCAAAAGAAGGTGTAATGAAATCCGAATTATTTGGTGATGAATTAGATAAATTATATCCAATTATTGAAGAAGGTGGTTCTGATTCTGCTGCTTTCGATAACGTGTTGGAATTATTAGTTATCAACGGTAAATTAACTTTACCAGAAGCTGTCATGATGTTAGTTCCTGAAGCTTGGCAAAACGATAAATTAATTGATCCAAAGAAAAGAGCATTCTATGAATGGGCTGCTTGTCTTATGGAACCATGGGATGGTCCAGCTTTATTCACCTTTGCTGATTCTAGATATTGTGGTGCCAACTTGGATAGAAATGGTTTAAGACCTTGTCGTTACTATGTTATTGATGATGATAGAATCATTGTTGCTTCCGAAGTTGGTGTTATAGATGTTGAACCTGAAAAAGTGTTACAAAAGGGTAGATTACAACCAGGTAAAATGTTATTAGTTGATACTAAAGAAGGAAGAATTGTTGATGATAGAGAATTGAAAGCAAATGTTGCCAGTAAATTTGACTTTAAATCATGGATCTTAGCAAATATGATTGACATGACTGACTTGATTGAAAAATTAAACTCAAAGGCTGTTGACATTACTGATGTGCCAGCTACCAACACTGAAAGTGTCCAATCTGACCCAAGATTAATTGCTTTCGGCTACTCGCATGAACAAATGTCCCTTGTTTTATCTCCAATGGCTGAAGGTAAAGAAGCTTTAGGTTCCATGGGTAACGATACTGCTTTAGCTTGTATTAGTGAACAACCTAAATTATTGTATGAATACTTTAGACAATTATTCGCTCAAGTTACTAATCCACCTATTGATCCAATTAGAGAAGAAATTGTCATGTCTTTAGATTGTTACATTGGTCCTCAAGGTAACTTATTGGAAATGAAACCTGATCAATGTAACAGATTGTTACTCAAATCTCCAATATTATCTACTGAAGAATTAAACGCCATCAAAAATATGAACAAAGTCTATCCAAAATGGTCTGTTGAAACTATTGACTTCACTTTCGACAAATCTGAAGGTATCCAAGGTTATATTGATACTTTGGATAGAATTTGTCAAGATGCATCTTCTGCTATTGCATCCAGCAGGGTTTTAATCTTATCTGATAAGAAAACAAGTGCTGATCGTATTCCAATTTCTGCATTAATGGCTGTTGGTGCTGTTCACCACCACTTAGTTAGACAAAAACAACGTTCCAAGGTTGCTTTAATTCTCGAGACTGCTGAAGCTAGAGAAGTCCACCATGCTTGTTTATTGGTGGGTTATGGTGCAGATGCTATCAATCCTTATTTGGCCATTGAAACTTTGATTAGAATGCAAAATGAAGGATTATTAAAGAATGAATCTTTGACTCCAGAAAAGATTATTAAAAACTATAAATACTCCGTTAACTCTGGTATCTTAAAGGTTATGTCTAAGATGGGTATTTCCACTTTGAGTTCTTATAAAGGTGCTCAAATTTTTGAAGCTTTAGGTATTGACAATTCTGTTATTGACAGATGTTTTGCAGGTACTGCTTCTAGAATTAAGGGTGTCACTTTTGAATACATTGCTCAAGATGCTTTCTCTATGCACGAAAGGGGTTACCCATCAAGAGAAACTGTCAAGCCAATTGGGTTACCAGAAACTGGTGAATATCACTGGAGAGATGGTGGTGAAAAACACATTAATGAACCTGCTGCCATCGCTTCTATGCAAGATGCCGTTAGAAACAAAAACGAAAGGGCTTACGATGCATATGCTAAAAAGGAACATGAAGCTATGAGAAATTGTACTTTAAGAGGTTTATTAGACTTTGACTTTGAAAACAGTACACCAATTCCAATTGATCAAGTCGAACCATGGACTGAAATTGTCAGAAGGTTTTTCACTGGTGCTATGTCTTACGGTTCTATTTCTATGGAAGCTCACTCTACCATTGCTGTTGCTATGAACAGATTAGGAGGTAAATCCAATACTGGTGAAGGTGGTGAAGACCCAGAAAGATCTATTGTCAATGAAAACGGTGATACCATGAGATCATCTATTAAACAGATTGCTTCTGGTAGATTCGGTGTCACTTCTTACTACTTAGCTGATGCTGATGAACTTCAAATCAAAATGGCACAAGGTGCTAAACCAGGTGAAGGTGGTGAATTACCAGGTGACAAAGTCTCTGCTGAAATTGGTAAAACCAGACATTCTACTCCAGGTGTTGGTTTAATTTCTCCACCACCACATCACGACATTTACTCCATTGAAGATTTGAAACAGTTATTGTATGATTTGAAATGTGCTAATCCTCGTGCTAGAACTTCTGTTAAGTTAGTTTCAGAAGTTGGTATCGGTACTATTTCTGCTGGTGTTGCCAAAGCAGGTGCTGAAAACATTTTGGTTTCTGGACATGATGGTGGTACTGGTGCCGCTAAATGGACTTCTATTAAGTACGCTGGTTTACCATGGGAATTAGGTTTAGCTGAAGCTCACCAGACTTTAGTTTTAAACGATCTTAGAGGCCGTGTTATTTTACAAACTGATGGTCAAATCAAAACTGGTCGTGATATCGCCATTGCTACCTTACTTGGTGCTGAAGAATGGGGTTTTGCTACTACTCCTTTGATTGCTCTTGGATGTCTTTTAATGAGAAAATGTCACTTGAACACCTGTCCAGTTGGTATCGCTACTCAAGATCCTGAATTAAGAAAGAAATTCACTGGTACTCCTGAACATGTTATTAACTTCTTCTACTACGTTGCAAACGACTTTAGAAAGATTATGGCTCAATTAGGTTTTAGAACTGTTGCTGAAATGGTGGGTCATACTGAGAAATTAACTGTCAGAGAAGATTTGAGAAACACTAAGAACGCCAATATTGACTTATCTCCAATTTTAACTCCAGCCCACTCTATTAGACCTGGTGTTGCTACTCATTGTGTTAGAAAACAAGATCATAGATTACATGTTAGAATTGATAACAAATTAATCGATGAATCTGAAATAACCCTCGCAAAAGGTTTACCTGTTACTATTGATTGTGATGTAGTAAACACTGACAGATCTTTAGGAACTACTTTATCTTACAGAGTTTCTAAAACTTTTGGTGAGCAAGGTTTACCACATGACACTATCCATGTTAATGTTAAAGGTTCCGCTGGTCAATCTTTTGGAGCTTTCTTAGCTCCTGGTATTACTTTAGAATTAGAAGGTGATGCTAACGATTATATTGGTAAAGGTTTATCTGGTGGTAGAATAGTTGTATACCCACCAAAGGAATCTAAATTCAAAGCTGAAGACCAAATTATTGCTGGTAATACAGCTTTCTTTGGTGCCACTAGTGGTTCTGCTTTTATTAGAGGTATTGCTGCTGAGCGTTTTGCCGTTAGAAACTCTGGTGCTACCATTGTTGTTGAAGGTACCGGTGATCACGGTTGTGAATATATGTCTGGTGGTCGTGTTGTTGTCTTGGGTTCAACTGGTAGAAACTTTGCTGCTGGTATGTGTGGTGGTATTGCTTATGTCTTAGACATGGCTCAAGATTTTAGCGATAAAGTCAACTTGGGTACTGTCGAATTAAGCTCTATTGAAGACCCTAAAGAAATTGCTTTTGTTAGAGGTTTGATTGAAGATCACAGACATTACACCAACTCTGAGGTTGCTGACAATATCTTGAATGACTTCAACAGAATCTTACCAAGATTCGTTAAGGTCTTACCAAACGATTATAAGAAAGTTTTGGAAAAGGAAAAACAAAAGAAATTAGAAGCTAAGAAGAATGAAATGAACAGATTCTTAAAATCTATCAAGGAAGATCCAGAAGCGGATGTCACTAATGGTGAAGCTGCTAAGATCAAACAAGGACATGTTCACAGACCAAGTTCTAAAGAACCAAAGGTTTTAGATGTTGAAGATACCATTAAAGACATTGATGTTGAAAAGAAGGCCGTTGTTAAACTTGACAGAGTCAAAGGTTTTATGAAGTACAAGAGAAAGAATGAAAAATACAGACCAGCTAAAGACAGAACTCAAGATTGGAATGAAATGACTGACAGATTAACTAAAGATGAATTGAAATACCAAACTGCTAGATGTATGGATTGTGGTGTTCCATTCTGCACTTCCGACACTGGTTGTCCGATCTCTAATGTTATTCCAAAATGGAATGAATTGGTCTTCAAAGATAGATGGTATGATGCTTTGCAAAGATTATTAATGACCAACAATTTCCCAGAATTCACTGGAAGAATTTGTCCAGCTCCATGTAATGGTGCCTGTACTTTAGGTGTTATTGATGATCCAGTTAACATCAAATCTGTTGAATGTGCTATCATTGACCATGGTTTCGAGCAAGGTTGGATTAAGCCTGAACCTCCAAAAGTTAGAACCGGTAAGACTATCGCTGTTATTGGTTCTGGTCCTTCTGGTTTAGCTGCTGCTGATCAATTAAACAAAGCTGGTCACAGTGTTAAAGTATACGAAAGAAGTGACAGACCAGGTGGTTTATTAATGTATGGTATCCCAAACATGAAATTAGATAAAGGAGTTGTTAAGAGAAGAACCGATTTAATGGCTGCTGAAGGGGTTGAATTCATCTGCTCTACTACTATCGGTGAAGACGTCACTATTGAAGAATTACAAGAAGCTAATGATGCTGTTGTTTTAGCTGTTGGTTCTACAATTCCAAGAGATTTAAGAATTCCAGGTAGAGAATTTAACAACATTCATTTTGCTATGCAATTATTATCTAAGAATACTAAAGCTTTATTAGATGGTACTTTAGATGATATTAGAGAAGAAATTAAAGGTAAGCATGTTGTTGTTATTGGTGGTGGTGATACTGGTAATGATTGTTTAGGTACTTCCACCAGACATGGTGCTAAATCTGTTACTAATTTCGAATTATTACCAACCCCACCAAATGTCAGACCAAAAGACAATCCATGGCCACAATGGCCAAGAATCTTCAGAGTTGATTATGGTCACACTGAAGTTTCAGCCCATTATGGTAAAGATCCAAGGGAATATAGTATTTTGTCTAAAGAATTTGTCGATGATGGTGAAGGTAACGTTAAAGGTATTAAGACTGTCAGAGTTGAATGGAAGAGATCTGATAGTGGAGCATGGCAAATGGCTGAAGTCCCAGGTAGTGAAGAATTTTTCCCAGCTGACTTGGTGTTATTATCCATGGGTTTCATTGGTCCAGAAGCTGATAACTTGGGTGTAAATAAGACAAAGAGAGGTACTGTTGAAACAAATGATCCAAATGGTTACAAAGTTACTGGTGACAACAATTTGTTCACTGCCGGTGACTGTAGAAGAGGTCAATCATTAGTTGTTTGGGGTATCCAAGAAGGTAGACAATGTGCTAGACAAGTGGATAACTTCTTAATGGGTGCTACTAGATTACCAGGTAATGGTGCTATTGAGCAAAGGGACTACAAATTATTAGAAGAATTTGCTGAAAAAGTATAAAGATTATGATTGATGATGAGTTAGCGCTATGTTTATTTATATAATTTGTACTTTTTTCGGTGTATGTTAGTTGTTTTGTATATGTTGTAATAAAATTTGATTATAGTTAAAGTTGCGGCAAGTTTTTCTAAAAATAATAATGATTTTTGCCAAAATCACAGTTTAAGCTAAAGTTAATCAAAATTTCTCAAAAAAAGGCTAAAATTTCCTTAAAAACCATTAATTAAATAGTTACAGTTGGTTAATACATGTCTACGTTCAATATCATCTTAATTCCATTACTTGAACCATATAGTATCATATTAATGATAAAACAGAGACACGACTTATTAGGAGAATTAGGAGAAAGTCTCAAAATTTCAGACAATTCCTCGCACGACCCCTACACAAAATCACAATGGCAAATGAGGAAAGATTGTACAGAACACGAAAGATTGTCGAGTTCTCGAGATGCACCTCGTTTTATTGAGGTAAGACAAGGAGAAAGCAGTCAATTTATAACTTTGGAAATGCTAAGAAACGACGGAGAGAGTAAAAAATTGCTCATTGGACCCTAATCTTATCGATTCAGGATAGCTCAAACAATAAATGCTGTTATTATTAAAAAATCTTGATTTTCTTATCCAGCCATATATTGAAGTTTTAAAATCAAAAAATTTCCGAAAATGGAATATTTATTGAGTGAATAACAAGGTTTAAAAATAGATTATGAACACCAATAATTGAACAAGAGTACTAACCATCAATTTGTTAACTCAATGTAGTTATAGTATGAAGGCTTAATATCACAAATATTAAGACCCTTTTCCAAAATCATCCCTAGTTAATAGTAATTCTCTACTTTATTATCGTGTTGTTACTTTCGTTATTGTTTCGTTAACGAGTACTCGAAAAGTAAATATTAGGGAATCGAGGTGATTTCAAAATGATTTACCAATTGAACAGCGAAGCCCCCAGAAGAAGAAATAAGAAAGTAATCGATAAACATGTTCTTAAGATACCCAGCATTTTATTTGGGGTAAAATAAAATGATTCCTTTCTTTGTTTTCAAACAAATGGCTGGTTAGCAAGTTAAATCAGTGTTATATTCAACATGATAGCGACCGGTTATACCCTCGGAAATCATCATAGTGTGCCGTTGCACCTTCCGAGACATCCTTGTTGTATTTGGCCTTTTTTGGCTTGTACAGTTCTGTTCGCGGATAGTTCTACCACCAGTAATTTCTGTGTTTCTCCTCGGATTGCTCCTCGGATTTCCTTAATAGTGTCTTATATTTTCAATCAGGAAATAATAAAAAAAAAATTTTTTTTTCAACAAACCACCGCCCACTTTATTTAAATACCAATTTCCTCCCTTTTTTATAAATTTTTTTAACTGAAGGAAAGTTATATCAATCAGCAAAATGCAAGTCAGATCATTCTTAACTTTATCAGCTTTATCGGCTATTGCTCTCGCTGCTAACAGTATGTTTTATATTCAAAGAGATTATCATTGGTTGATCTAGTGCTTGGAATATTCGAGTTCGATCAATTATGAATAAATTTTATTTTACGAAGAGAGTTTCTTTTATACTAACCAATTTCTTTAGATTCAACTTTAACTACTAAGACTCCAGATGTTAAATCTGATTGTTCTTTCGATGATTTCACTGCCACAGAATCAGCTGATGTTGCTTCCATTGCTGCTTGTCCAACAGCTGTTGGTGATATTACCATTGAAGGTGACGCTTTTGGTTCTATCGAATTAAATGGTGTCGAACAAATTTACGGTTCTTTGCACGTTTTCAACGCTACTCAAGCTGTTCAATTTAACGCTGCTACTTTAGAATTGGTTTCTGGTGAATTAGCTTTATCTGCTAACACCATCATGGCTAGCTTAAACATGGCTCAATTGACTACTGTTGGTTCTTTCTCCATTAGTGCCTTACCAGCTTTAGAAAACATCGGTTTAACTACTGGTATCACTTCTGCTGAGTCCGTTATCATCTCTGATACTGGTTTATCAAGTTTACAAGGTATTAACGTTGTTAAATTAAAGACTTTCGATGTTAACAACAATGCTGACATTCAAACTATTGATTCAGGTTTACAAAAAGTTACTGATTCCTTATCTATTTCTTACAATGCTGATAGTGTTGATGTGAAATTGGACCAATTAACTGAAGCTAAGAACGTTTACTTACAATCCATTTCTTCATTATCTGTTGCTAACTTGACTAAAATTACCGGTTCTTTAGCTTTCTCCTCCAATTCTATGGATAAAATCGAACTTGACACCTTGAAGAGTATTGGTAACTCTTTAACCATTACCAAAAACTCTGAATTAGAAGAAATTGAATTTTCCAACTTAACTTCTATTGGTGGTGCTTTACAAATTGGTGACAATGACGCTTTAACTGACTTTTCTGGTTTCCCAGAATTAGAAAAAATTGGTGGTTCCGTTAACATTAGTGGTAACTTTGACAACGGTACCTTTGAACAGTTAGAATCCGTTTCTGGTGGTTTCTCTTTATCTTCTACTGGTGACTTAACCTGTGAGGAATTTAATGACTTAAACTCTGATGGTGACATTGCTGGTGACAAATACTACTGTTCTGGTGCTGATAAAGAAACTTCTTCTTCTTCTTCCAAATCTGGTAACGTTAACGGTGTTAACACTTCTTCTTCTGACAGTGATGAAGATGACTCAGACTCTTCTTCTTCTTCTACTTCCTCCAAAGATGGTGCTTCTGTTGTTGGTGGTAGTTTAATGGCCATTGTTGCTGGTTTCGCTGCTTTAGGTGTTACCTTATACTAAGCTTAAAACGTTGAATTAAAAAAAAAATATTTGAATAAAAGTGTTAAGATAATTAGGGATAGTTTTGTATTATGGTTGTATTTATTCCCATTTCATAAGTGATGTATTAAAATATATCTTCGTATTATTACCGTCGATCTTTTGTTCTCTAGCACGACATTGTAGTGCATTTTTAGTTAAAGTCATGGAAATGAGAAAATTACCAGAAAAGCAAATTAATTACAAACTTCCTCAACAACAAATGAAGTTTACCGTTTTATTACTTTATTTTATAGTGGGCTGTATGGCCAAGAATGTGTTTAACTTGGATAAATTCAGAACTGGACTTGAATCAGAGAAGCATGAGAAGAGAGACCCTAAAAATGTTGTGAATTTGGATAATTTCAAAATAGGTGTTCCAGAGAAAAGGGATGCTAAAAACGTAGTGGATACTTCCAAGTTCAAAAACTTTAAAAGAGATGCTAAAAATGTTGTCAACTTGGACCATTTTAAGATCGGAGTTCCAAACTCAGAAAAAAGGGATGCAAAGAACGTAATCGATTTATCCAAATTTAAGATTGGAAAAAGAGACGCTAAGAACGTGGTAAAACCTTTCAAGATGCATGGTGATGATAAAAATATCGTTTTTGATGCACTTAAAAGCAGAATTTCCAGAAGAGATCAACAAGTGATGATAAAAGATGATTCTGATGCCACTTTGTTACAAAGTATTTTACCACAATTTAAAGATATTTCTATCTTTGCTGGTTATATTAGAGATAATGAAGAAATCAATGCTAAGACAGAATCTATATCAGAATCCATGTTAGTCATTGCACCAACTGACAATTCTATTATGACAAAATTAAGTGGTTATAAACCGTGGGAATTTCCAAAACAATTAGACGAAGGAAATGAAGATGAAATAATTTCTTCTAATTTAAATTACTTTATTTCTAATCATGTTGTTTTTGATTTTAGTGATTTCCAGATTAAAGAAAACGAAATTAGTGTTAAATTATTAAGTGGCAAAGAAATTAAGATTGTTGGCGAAAGCAATCAAATCTATATTGTTTCTGATGGAGTCAAAATTAATGTTGGTGTTTCAAAACAAGTGGATAATGGATATATTTTTATTATTGATGATGTTTTGATCAAGCCACAAGTTTAAATGTTTATACGTTTATATGATGGGGTTTATAAGTATATGGTTAATGTTTCATTTCGTTCAATAAATAATTTAAAATCTCTTTGAACATTATTACAAAAACTTACGTTATCTACTTGTCTATTTAGTGATACTATTAAGCAAAAATCAGGATAGGTCACTTACACCGGTTTCTTCAAATTTTTGTCCGTTGGAATAATATTCAACCTTCCATTTAATCTTCAAAGGCTTGTTCAATTCATTCTTGATTGTAAAGTTTTGAGTTATTCCATTAGTAGACAATCCATAGATAGAATCACCAGTTTGTGGGCTGAGATCTAATTTGCAATTTTTTGGAGCAGCAACCATAAGTTTAACATTGGTAAAGTTACTAGAAGATAAGTTACTTATTAAGAATTTACCTGAAACATCACTACCGGTTGAGAATAATTCAGCTTCAATTTTCAATGTTGCGGTTTGCTGTATTAATCTCTTGGTTGATTGAACATTTGATGGTGTACTAGATGGAAAACTCAAGTTGAATGGATCTAAATTTTGAGTGTTAGATTGTAATTGAGGAGATGGTGAACTAAAACCACCTAGTAAATCAAGATCATTAGCTGGCTTTTGAGATTGAGATTGACTTTGTTGACCATGGGACTGTGGTGTATTAGATCCCAAGGCAATGGAACCACCGGAACCAAATAGGTTTAAAATATCACCATTGGTTTTCTTCGAACTTTCACCTGAAAATGACAAATTATTCAAATCACTCAACAAGTCGTTAAAACCTTGAGAATCTTTACCAGTATTGTCATTGCTTATTGGTTCATCGTCATCAAAGTCAATTAAGTTGATTTCTTGATTCAAGTTTGGTTTAATTTTAGATGCTTCATCAATTTTTCCACCTTTAAGTAACTGAAATTTATTGACTAAGCCATTAATATTATCATTCAAAGCTAATAACTGTTGGACTCCTTCCTCATCTTCATGTTCTTCTTCGATAAGTTTATTGATCATTGGTTGATTACTTTTCACTGAACCATACAATTCATGAATTGCTTCGTTATCGTCTTCAATTTTACTATTTGAGTTTTGAATGGTAGTTAACATTTCATCTAATATTTCAGCTTTTCTTTTTAATCTGGCAATATCATCAACGATTTGTTTTTTGTTTTCTTCAGCTTTACTACTTTCTTTGAAACCAGCCATAATTTTCATAAGTTTATTGGCTTCTTGTAAATCTTGGGGTCTACCTCTTCTAATCAATTCTTGGAGTTTGGCACTGTTGACTAATTCTTCTTCTTTTTGCAATTCATCAAAAGTTTTCAATTGATCTGATGGATTCAATACAGCAGCATCTTCCACCTTTACTTCGGGGAAAACATAACCTTTATGACTTAATAATCTATGCATATCTTTAATATAAGAAAAATCTTCCTTATATTTTGATGTTTTACAAATTGTTTGATACCATTCTTCAATTTGGGCTAAAATTAATCTTTGAACCCTAGTATACCTTAATGGTGGTCTCTCTGGGAATCTTTTCACTAATTCATTCAAAAATTCCTTACGACTGATTTGTAAATGGAAAGGATATCCACAGTTTTTAACCAAGTTGTCCAATAATGCAAGTGCCAATTCACTAGTTTGTGGATCTCTTTGACTAATTAACTTGGCAACAGTAATAGCAGCTTCTCTCGGAACAGATCCTTGCTTAGCATTCACATAGTCACAAATTTCCAAGTTTAAGGCCAAATTAGGTTCATCTAATGTGGGCCTACAGGCACGATCTATAAATTTGTTAGTATTATATCATATAACAACCGCCTCATATCGTCAATTGGACTTCCAGTTAATCTGGACGTCATGATATCACTTTCTTCCAAAAACAAAAACATCTAAGGTCAATTGACAACTATGCATTACTTATGACTACACATACATATACGCCTCAACAACTTAGGGTTAATCTTAGATAATGAATAAGATCCTGAGCTAGATGACATAGTGTTTAGTTGATCAAAATCCTTGGGGTGAACGAAAAATTGGTCAGCACTTGAGCGGGAGTGAGCGCTAAAAATTGGCGGTACAATGCTACGCAGGTGAGATATGTGTAATGAGGTAGTAAATGAAACTGTACAAGAAGATGACCATGATTCCAATATCGAACCAGAAGACCCATTGGGTTTAAAGGAATTGGCTTTAAATTATGATTATTTAATCTACAAAATTAATGATTATGTTAAGAACTTATCTGAGCAGACTTTTGAATCTGTTTGTTTGAAGGACAAGATGATCAAAGAAGAAATTTTAGGAAAGAAGTTGGATTTGGATAATGAGATGGAAAGAGTCGATCATTTAATAGCTAAATGTGATGAATTAGAGCTTGAGTTTTTAAAATTAGATCAACTTAATTTATTTATTGATGACTTTAAAAAACGTGTAAAGAATTTAGAGAATCGTTTTAATAACAATTGAAGTGATATACTGCTATACAAGGTCATTTTTCTGTTCTATAGCAGCGGGAGCGGTAGTACTATGTATAACCGGAGTGTTTTTAATTGGATTGAGATTACTATATTTTTCCACTAGATGTTTCTCTAGCATGATAAAGTTTCTGGAGTTGCATTTATATAGAACATTGATGAAATCACCTACAAGTGGGATCAAACCAATAAGAAAATCAGTGATACAATTGGAGATCATTTTCAGCCTAATGGATGATGGTAAACCGCCTTCAATTGAACCAGCTTTCTTAACTAATTGTAAAGCAAAGAATAATGCAAGGATATCACCAATCCAAGGAATCAACCCAATGATACCGGCCCAACCTATTCTTAGTCCACATATACTCAATTGCAAGTCTAATCTGTAAGCTTTACGTTTCACTGATTGTAAAATTTTCAAGTCTTTCTTAGGAATGAAGTCAGGCAATCTTCTCTTTCTTTTGGCGCCTCTTCTTTGGTAAAAATGCAATTCATTGTCGGGAATCTCTTCAAAGTAAGGGTCTGTCTCGACATTTTCACCTCCAATTACTACTAAGGAATCCAAATTCGTCTAATGTAGTTAGTAACATTAACTTACTGATTGTATACATTTGTATCATAGGAAAATTTCCATTCTACATGATCACAAGCGTTCTAAACATACCTTCTTGATGAAATATCTGTATAATAAACTAGACATTTTGATATAAGCAATTAATATTAATATTTAAAATAGTATCAAAAGAAAAAAATAAGAGGCTAATGCGGCTTAGCTAAATTCATTGCTAACATTTTATTTGGAGGCTATTCACATTAAATGATTAATTTTTTCCTCTTCAATTGTTCATAAAATTCCCTACGTAAGTTCCTCAAGTCAGGAGGCTGTTCGATGTTCATTTCACTCCTAAATTCATTGATATCTTTTTCAAGTATATTCTCCCAGTAAACATTAATCAAAGGCTTTGAATTGATTCCGGTTTTAAATGCCCATGGATAGTATATATTATACAATCTTTCTTTCTGCTTTGGTTTCAATCTCAATGGTGCAAACAAGGCTCCTAAACCACTCATAGGAATTCCTATGTTCATGAACTCGAACACTTTCACAGCTATTTCTCCTTCAATAATGATTGGTAAGCCAGTAACTGCATGATAAAAGTCATGGCATTCACGATATCTCTGGTAAATGTATGCAAGCTCAGGATTATCTATGAATTTTACTTGAACTCTTGTATCAGGACTAACACCCTCACGGTCCAACCATTGAATATAAGTATTACCAATTGTATTAGAAGGTAAAGCTCTTAAATAATCTAAATTCAAGGACGTAGATGTGATTCTTGGCTTTTCCTTCAAAATTTGTCTTCCAATTGGATCTGATAACATTGTCCTTTGAATCTTTTTCAATACGAATGGAAGAGCAGTTGATTCACCTAAACCTACTATAAATTCATTTCGCTCTGGATGGAAATAAGAACCCACAGAAGAGCCTATCATTAAGAGTAACTTTTCATATGTATACAAAGGTATATGCTCTGGGTAATTTTTTTCTGGTCTTGTAAATTGTAATTTGTTCTTATTGAGCTCTTTATTGGCATCTGGATAATGCAACTTACCTGCTGCCATTTTATTTGCTAAATCATTATTCTCATTATAAAATATTGAACCTAAGGCCATCAAAGGTAAGAAGAATGTTCTCTTACTTTGTTTGTTAATACAGAGAAACCTTCTACTCAATAAACTCATTTGTCAAGTTAATGATTTTGATATATATCGCAGGGAAAAAAATAGTACGATTTTTATTGAGAGAAAGTATTTCTAATTATAAAACCCATTATAACGCTTGTAATTAACACGAATGCCCAATTGTTTTGATTATATCTTAAATCCGTCTCATCATCCACCTCCAAAGTAGGAAAAGAAGTTGGGTTGGTGGAATCGGAATATCTTTCACTCGAGTCCAGCTCTGATTCACTTGCTTGTAAGTTCTCAAATTCAATCTCTTGAATAGTAGGAGCAGAAAGCATTCTGCCGCCATTGGGGGATCTATTCTGTATATCTGTAACTGGATGTGCTCGAGAGCCCGAGGATGTGCTAATACCATCGATATCTTCTGTTTGTCTGTTTGTTGTTAAAGTACTCGATTTTGTGCTATTCAATAATTGAAGCAATGGGTCTTCAACCTTTTCTTTTGTATCATTTTTGTCTTCATGTGCAGACTCAATTGCGATGTCATTAATTAAGGACGACTCAGCCTTTGTTGCCTCAGTATTTGTGCTGTTATTTACTGAGCTATTCTGTAAATGGCTCTGATCATCAAGATCATTGAGTGACAACTTTTTATTTGGAGTACTAGGTTCACTGGACTCATTTGCCTCAGGAGCAAGTGGACTCGACATATTATCTTTTTTCTGTTGTTCTTCTAACTTTTCCGTTAACTCATTTATTGTTTTATTCAATTTTTGCTTTTCGGAGTTCAATGTATAGATCTTTTCTTCAAACTTTTTAATTTTCTTAAAATTTTCACTTCTAAATTTTTCAAAATCGGTAATCAATTTGTCCGTTTCCAATTCCTGTTGCGATAATTTATCATTAAGTTCCTTATATTGAGCTTCCATTTGCTCATTGAGGTACTTCTCATTAATTTGCTGTAACTTTTTTGAATAATTCACTAGAAAGGTTTCTATTGAATTTAAAGAATGATTTTGTTGCTTTAATTTAGTAAAGCAGTCGATCAACAAATTCATTGAATTTTCCAACTTTATGGAACTACTTGTTCCACTATTCTTGAATATTCCATTGTTTGCTCTCGTATGTAATCCCAATAAATTCTCTTCAATCTCCGGATTAATATCACTAAATAATGCAGTCTCAAAATTGACAGATTTCTTTGAAGATTCATTCAACTCAGACTTTCTATTCTGAATTGAAATCTTATTATATAAATCTTGAATGAATTGATAGTGTTTGTATTCGACAGAGTCAATTGGAGAATTCAAAAGATCCTGATCTTTTGAGGATACCAAATCACTCATAATATTAATGTTTTCAACTTTACAATTGATTTGTTTATGGCTAATACCCACTTGGATATTAAAGCCGAAACATATGTTATCTCCCAACTTGATCTCAACAGGCTCTGTTTCTAGTTTTTTATTATTGACAAATGTTCCATTAGAAGACCCTAGATCCTTCAACATTAACTTGCTATTGGTGGGGTCTACATACATAATTGCATGATTACGACTCAACACTCTAGAATCAAAAAATCCATTTGTCACATCAGGTTTAACTTTAGTTCCAGAAGGTCTACCTAACTTTCTGGTTTCAGGAAAGTATGGGATTGATATGTGTCTTGTGACAAATGTATCATTAAGAGATACCAATGTCACAAAGTATTGCACTTGCTTTCTTTTAGGTATCACAATATCTCTTGAACTATTGTTTGATCGTTCATTTAATCCAGTTAAGTTGGGAGTTGATACCACTTGACTTTGTGAGTTGGATCTTCGTCTGTTGGATTTCAGAGCTATGGACTGTGATTGGGAGTTGTTCGTCAGTGATTTTTGCTTATTTGATACATCATCCATAAAAGGAGTTAGTACGTCCAGCCTATCCGTAGATAAATCGAGGTTTATGCGTATATCTGTCTTACTCATATTTGCATTGCCCTGGGATCGGTTAACTGAAAAAGTGAGTATTTGACTGTCACATTGAATCGCGCACCATTTGTTTACGTTTTAAGTTCCAATTAACGATGACCGAGACATCTAATGGAAACGGTACAACTGACTATTTGCTTAGTTGTGTCAGTTCCTTGAGAAAATCAACCGAACTTTTGGATAAGTCCATTAACTTGGTGGATGAGACGACTAAAGATGTACCAAGACTTAAGAAGATTTTAAGAACAGAGAATGTTTTTGGATTGATTTCAGAGCAAGATCTTAATCATTCTATAAAGACAGTTCAGAACGAATTACAACCTAAAGTTGACATATTGGCTACAAGATATGAGCAGGAGCTTATTCAGTTACGGAATAAGCGTAATAATTTAAAAAATAAGATTGAGTTACAGAAAGTGAGATTGCAGAATATCAATAAAGGTGATAAGAACATTAATGACGACAAATTACTAAGGATTAATTTTTTACAAAATAAGAAGAATAGATTGGAATTCCTATTATCTAAGTATCAGCTTCAAGATCAACAAGAACGAATAAGCTTAACCAAACAATCGAAAGATACCGATGATGAAAAAGATAATGAAATATAAGCATAACTTGTAATTTTAGTAAACTTAGGGTAATATGTATAGTAGAAATAAATATGTACAGGGCTATATATATTGGCAATCATCAAGTTTCTTTGTCTTGTTGTTGATTCAACAATTCTTGTTTAATTTGTTCCCCATTCATATGTTCCACAGTGAGGATGTTCAAGTTTTTGGCAATCTCTTTTGAATATTGATATGCCACATCTTTCAAACTTAATTTTAGATCTGGTTTCAATTGTTGGATAGAAGTTGCAGATATACCAGGTAATCCACACATAGTAAATGTGTTGAGAAACTTTAATTCAGGCTTCACATTTAATGCGATTCCATAACTTGATATTCCTCTTTGGATGTTAGTTCCAACAGATGCAATCTTGAGATTTTTGGGTTCCATCCATATACCTGGATTCGAGTTTAAGTAGCTTTTCAAATCGTAGTTTTTCTTTAACAAGTCTTGTATAGATTTTAATAAAATAGAGTCAACAAAACATCGAACAGTTAAATTCTTGAATTTCTTCAAATCAAGAATCAAATATGCAACGAGCTGTCCTTCTCCATGCCAGGTAATTTCACCACCTCTTTCTAACTGATGGAATTCACACCCAAGTTCTTGAAAATGCTCAATTTGCTTGGAAATGGTGGGATCTTTTTTAATTTTTTTACCACCGGTATAAACGTTATTGAATTGGAAAGTTAAAAGAGTTGGATGAGGTTTCATCTCCAATATCTTGGATAATAGCTGTTTTTCATAGTCGTTGACTTCAAACCCCTGTTTCTGTAACTCTAGTTGATTCTGTTTTATCTTACTTTCAATTTGCTTGAAAGATAGATTGGCGTCAACAATCAGCTGTTGAAGTTGTTGACCTTCTTGAAAGGGAGTGATACCATCAAAATGAATGTGTCTTAATGTCTTATAGTTTTCTATTAAAGGACTAAACTTTGAACATGTTGAGTTGAATCGTCTAATGATATTCATGATTAGTCAAGGTTGGAAATTGCGAGTACGGAATTTTGTCAAGCCATGATCGGGAACAGTACTAGTGGAAAACAACAATACAAAAAGAAAAGACACAAGCTTAAACCCGAGCTGATCGAGTAGTTTCTATTGGTTGTACTTTTAATGGCTATAGTCAAGAAATACATTAGCTTTGACAACATTGAAATGGTATACTTTAGTAGTGTAAAGATGGTAGGCTGCAATTGCCTAAACAAGAATGCTACCCGCTAACTCTCAATTGAGTCCCAATCACACGACTCTATTTTCATCAGATGGTTGCAGTAGTGAGAGAGTAAAAGCTGTGGAAAATCAGATAGATAAATAAACGGGAGTTAAGGGATTGAAGAGAAAGCTTATATTATAACTCCTGTGGGTGCATCGGAGTATAGAGCAACAAAACATTGCCTTTAAGCTTAACTGCGAGCGGGAGAAAGACAAAGGTGGGACAAATGAGGGGGTACCAAGTACTTAACGAAATCCTGGTTAACCAGGCAAGATCATGAATTCTTCATAGGAGGATAAGTTACAAAAAGATTGATAGGAGAAATGGTTCAGTTACAAATGAATTGATACGAGATCTTACGGAATAATTAAGGCAGAAAGGAAAAACATGGTAGACAGACTTCCTTCTATCCTTTTTTTAGATGGATGTGTTTTTCCATACATATTTTTTAACCAATAGCTCCAATGGATTTAAATTCATTGCTTTCTTTTTATAAGAATTTGTCTCTATTTGCGATTACAATGTAACAATTTCTTATATACAACCTCTATGATACTTAAATATCATCAACGGCCTACTTTTCTTACGGTCTGCTGATGATTCACGTAAGGAATTTCGGACTAGGATGCCGGCCCATTATCGTCCAGTAACCAACTTTGTGAGGAAAAAGAAATGTATTTCATATATAAATTACCAGAATTACCAAAAAGTTTTTCTATTACCACAATCGTTTTAGGTAATTGATAAATTTCCATTATGTTTAGATCAAGTTCCAACATACTTAGATCTAACGCAATTAGAACATGCGGTTTTAATCAAGCCGCTGTAAGATTCAATTCTACTAGTCCTAAAAAGCCTTCTTTCCTTTCTTCTGCTTGGAAGAATACAAAAAGGATTGGGCTAATTACAGTATTAGGTTCAGTTGGTTATGTTGGTTACAAAGTCTATAAGGAAAAGGAACCGGCTGACCAAGTGAAACAAGTTCCGGTATTTGAAAATGGACAAAGGAAGAAAACATTGGTAATTTTAGGAAGTGGATGGGGTTCTGTTTCTTTATTGAAAAACTTGGATACTACTTTATATAATGTTGTTATTGTAAGTCCAAGAAATTACTTTTTATTTACTCCATTATTACCGTCTTGCCCAACTGGTACCGTCGAATTAAGATCCATTATTGAACCTATTAGATCCGTCACTAGAAGAACTCCTGGTGAGGTTATTTATTTAGAAGCTGAAGCTACTGATATTGATCCAATTAATAATAAATTAACTATTAAACAATCAACTACTGTTCATTCTGGTCACTCTGGTAAGGATACTTCTTCTTCCAAATCAACTATTAGAGGTGTTGAAGAGATCACTACTTCTTTAAATTATGATTACTTAGTGGTAGGTGTTGGTGCTCAACCATCTACTTTTGGAATTCCTGGTGTTGCTGAACATTCTACATTTTTGAAAGAAGTTAGCGATTCAATTAAGATCAGAAAAGACTTTATGGATGTTATCGAAGCTGCCAATATTTTACCTAAAGGTGATGCTGAAAGAAAGAGACTTTTATCAATAGTTGTATGTGGAGGTGGTCCAACCGGTGTTGAAGTTGCTGGTGAATTACAAGATTATATTGACCAAGATTTAAAGAAATGGATTCCAGAAGTTGCTGATGAAGTTAAAGTTACTTTGGTTGAAGCTTTACCAAATGTCTTAAATATGTTCAACAAAAAATTAGTAGATTACACCAAACAGGTCTTCCAAGATACTAATATTGATTTAAAAACTAATACTATGGTTAAAAAAGTTACCGATAAGAATGTTTTAGCTCAAGTTAAAAAGAGTGATGGTAGTACTGAAATGATTGAAATTCCATATGGTATGTTAATCTGGGCTACTGGTAATGCTCCAAGGGATATTACAAGAAATTTAACTTCTAAGATTGATGAGCAGAAAAATGCCAGAAGAGGTTTATTAGTTGATGAAAGATTATTAGTTGATGGTACTGATAACATTTTTGCTTTGGGTGATTGTACTTTTACTAAATATGCTCCAACCGCTCAAGTTGCTTTTCAAGAAGGTAATTTCTTGGGTTCACATTTCAAGAAATTACATGAAATTGAAGCATTAAAATATCAATTAGAAAATTCTAAAGGTGATGCTAATGTTAATATTGAAAGGGTATCAAAAAAATTGGATACTTTACAGAAAAGATTACCAATTTTTAAATACAACCATCAAGGTTCTTTAGCTTATATTGGTAGTGAAAGAGCTGTTGCTGATTTAGTTTGGGGTGATTGGTCTAATGTTACTACTGGTGGTACCATCACTTTCTTATTCTGGAGATCTGCTTACATTTACATGTGTCTCTCAGTTAAGAATCAATTCTTGGTTTGTTTAGATTGGATGAAACTTTCTCTTTTCGGTAGAGATATTTCTAAAGAATAAACTAAATATTAAGTCAATTTATATATCTACTATATGATTTCCATCATTGGTACAATGATTTTATAGAGTGTCCTTTGCTGTTAATATATTATGTAATAATAATAATATCTATAAATTATGCTTAACCCCCTCGGCATAGCATTTGTTCCACAATATCATAAATTATGGAATTGACATCATTAAGAGGGAAATCTATGCATTTCATGGTAGCTTTATTGTCAAAAGTTATGAGTTCAATATCTATAGGTTGAGGATGTGGTAAATGTTTGGTCCATTTAGGGAATTTCTTTTTAGTAAAGTCAAGCACTTGATGTAGACTAAATACTCCAGAATATGGGGCTAACCGTTTATAATGTAGATTGGAGTTGGTAAGTGATTGTACATGTAAACGAGCAATATCACGTACATCAGCAACGTATCCAAAGAATAAAGGGATATCTTCCAAGGTCCTAGAATTTAATACCTGTCTAATAAGGTTACTAGATAAATTAAGTTTAGGCTTATTAATGTATTCATCAAACGGTTGTGGCCCAAATATAAAAGGTGGAGATATACTTACACCGATGTATTTGTTCTTATTTTCATTTATAAAGTTCCAAAATATTCGTTCACTTTCTGCTTTACAATAATTAGTAGCTTTAAATACATCTTGACGACCTTGTTCAAAAGTGTAATTACACCAGCTATTTTCATTAATGATTAAATTGGGATTACTATACTGATCCAAAGTGAAATGAGCTGTAAGGTTAGAAGTATTCACAATATGTGTTACTTTAGGTCCATAACGTTTAATGCAAGTTAACAAATCTCTTGTTCCATCGATTGTTGCTTTTATCATATCTCTTTCGTAATTTTTTAAACGAAAATCATACGGACTTGCTGTGTGGATCACTTTTGTTATTGAATGCTTTTTGAACAAATTATTAAAGGTTTCTACATTCAAAAGTTCAGCTAATTCATAGTAAAATTTACTGTTGTCGAACAAATTTTTAAGTTCAAGCCCTATTTTATCTGATCGAACAGTTCCTATTACATTATAGTTTTCATTCAATAAAAGTTTGATAATATGACCAGCAAGGAACCCATTGGCACCAGTGACTAATACTATTTCAGAATTGGTCTTCTCTGACATAAATCAGTACAAAAGAACCAAAACAAATAAGTTTAGGAACGAAGACACGGATGAATTGAGTAAAATCTTTTGAATTGACGTTGACGTCACCGTTTAATATATAAATTTAATTCTGAAATGAATATCAAAGTTGGACATTCAAAATAGGGTCAATCAAAAGGAATCAATCGTTTGACAAATAACAAAACGTTGGATAATATGGATCTTTTTAATTCCGTTTTGCATCGTAAACAGGTTGCTGTCTATATGTGTTTACTGCATATTACTCTGGTATACTTCTATTTTATAATAGTAGTGTTTTAGCTGTATGATTTAGTTGCTACTTTACTCATAAAATTGTAAGCTAACACCCTGCGATGGTTAGTGCCCCTTATCACAAATATCTGATGTCATAACTCTATACACGCTTTTGTTATGTAGAGTTTTCTTGAAGTATTGTGCATATGTTATTTATTAGACCAAGGTTACCAACAGATGTGACATGTTGGATATACCTAGCAATATTTAATTACTCATCTGAAGGATTAAAATTAGAATTAATTACCAATTATGACTTAAAAGACATTCCAGAACAATAAAATAGATATTAAGCTCTCGAGATTAGAGTTTAGATATTCTAGAAACCACATAGCATGAAGTTAAATTCAGGGAAAACAAACATCAAATATACTTTAGGGTTTTGAGAGGAAAACACAATTTTGAGTCAAAAAAAATGCTCTTGACTAAATAGGAATTTCTGAGCATATGGTGGCCCATTAATGACTTCATGGCTTCAAAAGGTGAACATCCCGTTAAAATGGTTCAAAACTACCCCTATACCTGTTATAAAGCATTATGTAGAAGATGTAGATACGTAAATGAGTTCGAACCGACGTACCGGAATTCGTAAAGTTAGTTAAGCAGCAGGGGGAACAACATCAGAAAACAAGATTAAACTCGGGTCGGAACTGCAAATAATTGACCAGTCCTAGCGGCTAATATTTGGATAAGATTGACCAATTGATGATGTGGAGCAATCATACTAGAATATCCGCCGGATGTACGAGAAAGAAGGATACTTAAAAGGAGGAAACTGGATATATTGATATATTGAACAGCACGCACGACTCGGTTATTAACGGTTTCGGTTAATTTGATGAACATTTTTCACTTCCATTAAATTTTTCAAAAACCACCAAATGCATACAGTTCTAGTTACAGGTGCTTCTGGATACATTGGAAGGCATTCCATTAAGACTTTAATTAACAAAGGATATATCGTTATAGCTCAAGTGAGAAGTAGGTCAAAAGGTGACGCGTTAAAGGAACAATTTCAAGAGCATCTTGAATACGTAATAGTGCCTGACATTACATCTCCTGGTGCCTTTGATGAAGTAATACAAAATAATAGATCAATTAATTCAGTTATACATTTGGCTTCACCATTTACACCAGAATATAATGACTTGAATGATGATGTAATTGAACCTGCTGTAATGGGCACTAAAAATATCTTAAATTCAATTCACAACTATGGATCAAACATTCGAAGGTTTGTTCATATGTCGTCAATGGCAGCTGTGTTACTTCTAGATGCTCCTAAAGATTTGAAGGTTACTTCTGATACTTGGATAAACATGAGTAGAGAAGACGCAGTGAAATCATACCCAACTGCTTATTGTTATTCTAAATACATAGCCGAGAAAACAGCTTGGGATTTCGTTAAAGAAAATAACGTAAAATTCTCATTAAATGTTGTGAATCCTTATTTCGTATTAGGACCACAGCCTTTTGATTCTGATATCAACCATCCAATCAATTTTTCAAATTCCATCGTAGATGGATTACTAAATCTTAAACCTACAGATCCAATTCCCTCAATGTTTGGAGGATCTGTGGATATTCGGGATGTGATAAAAACTATAATTGTTGCATTAGAATCAGATGAGTCTAATAAAAGACTACTTTTGTCGAATGAGAACTATTGCAGTCAATTGATACTTGACTTGATCAATAAGAACTTCCCACATCTACAGTTACCTAAAGGAGACGCACTCAATTATACAGCCTTGAAAAATTTGCCAACCATTCCGTGCCTCGAAACCCAAGATCTTATTGGAAAATTTATTCCACTAGAAACCTCTGTTATTGATACTGTTAATCAACTTTTGAATAGAAATAGTTAGTTCAAAATTTCATTACTTGTCAAACCTTGTATTTTTACTGTTCTTTCTCTCGAAAATACCTATCAAAGCGAATCTTGGCAACTGTCAAAAGCCGCAGCCATCAAAACAGGCTATATTTATTATTAGGGCCATATAAAGTTTATAATTACCACATTTGGCTGAACGTGCTTTTTTTAAAACATTTTTTTTTATTGCAACTCCAAGTATCCTAGGACATTAATCTTGTAATATACTATACTAATAAAGTACAATGTTCCCGCAAGTCTTAACACTCTTGATTACTTCCACATTGTTAGGAACAGCCAACGCTGCTGCTAAAGAATCCAATTTACTTGAATTTCAAAATCTCGGGTTTTCAGGGACTTATTGGGATGTGAGTAAAATGACTGATATTTACTCTGATGAATGTTCATGTGAGAGAAGTTCTTCAACTACTTCATTTTCCGGAACCAATGCTCCTTTGAATGAGGAACTTTCGGTTCATTTTAGGGGTCCTTTAACTTTGAATAAATTTGCCTATTACGTTTCTAGCGATTTTTCAATCGATTCTGATAATAGTGATGATTGGAAAAGGTTAGCATATTATGATGCTGAGGAACAAACAGCAGAAAATGTTACATTTTTGACAAGAGCTGGTAAAAATTCTACCTGTCTTGGTAAGGCTTTGACTTTTGCTGATTCTGATGGTACTTCTAAAGCATCAGATTCAACTATCTTAGCTCAAGATGCTTTGATTAGATCAGAAGAAGAGTACGTCATTTTCTCTAATTTGACCTGTGGTAAATCTGGTCTTGATAATGATTGTGGTGTCTACAGAGACGGCATTCCAGCTTACCATGGATTCTATGGCACTGTTAAGATGTTTTTATTTGAATTTACTATGCCAGAAGAAGATAAAGTCGAAGAAGGATCTGTTTATAACTGGAATATGCCAGCAATTTGGCTCTTGAATTCTCATATTCCAAGGACATCGCAATATAATACTAATTCAAATTGTTCTTGTTGGGCTTCAGGCTGTGGTGAATTCGATATATTTGAAGTTAAAAACTACACTGATGATGAAGTTTCAAAATTATATTCTACCATTCATGATTATCAAGGAACTGGACTTATCCAAGAAGGTATTCAAATTGATGGTTATTTTGAAAGGGATTACACAGGAACTATGAAGGGTGGTTGTTTCTTTGATAATGATGGTAATGCCGTAGTATTTATGTCCAACTCGACTTCCTTCGATGAAACTATTTCAGCTTCTGATTTGAAATCCTTGGTGGATAGTTTAGGGTCAGATGTCACATATCAATTGTCTGATGTTGTTGAAGCTTCGTCATCTGCTGATAGCGAATCATCATCTTCTTCTAAAGATGGATCAACCAATAAAGTGGCTAACTTGAGCACTTTGATTCTCTCTATTTTCACTTTCTTACTTTTTTGATAGATCAGTAATACAAGTGCAATAATATATATATATATAGATAGATATAGATGTTGTTAGGGAGTAAGTAAAATGAATAGCAACATTAATCCCTTGATTTAAGTGCTTTTTTCTACTTTTGGATTTTGACCTTATCTAAAGTTGCATCGCCTTTCACTACTAAGATAAATGTAGAACTAAATCCGGAGATTGCATCAAACATGCTATTGTAGTTTAAAATAGCAACACACGATTTGTAGGTTCCTTTTCCTTTTATGGTTTTAAAAGTGAGATTTGAAACTCGTTTCTATTGTCTTTTCGCAGCCAGGGTTCATTAACAATCCAAGCACCTAAGTGTACTACCAGAAAGTTAAGAAAGCCAAGAGCTTGATTAAACACCAGTTAAAAATGATGCAAATGGCTTGTATGAGAAGCTGGAATATTTTTTGAAAGTAATGGTCTGGATAGGTTACTTCTTTGTCTTTCTTTGTATCGATGCATTTGTAGTGCAACGTAATTTCAATGAATCACATACTTCAGAAATTCAGTCGATTGAGACAAAAAGTCCCAAGTATTCTGCTGAAGAGATAGCTGACGAATTAATTGAGCGAATTAAAGATGAATTTTATGAAAATAATTTAGGAAATTGGCAAAATAACTGTCAAGATGGAGGTGTACCAGTGCTATGGCAAGTAGCGGTCGCAGGTCATGCTATACGCCGTGGAGACAAAGAGATGGTAAGTATAGCATTGTCTTCCCTACTGAACTATAGAAATTCGTCTGGTGGTTATTCTGCAACAACAGCTAAAAATGGAGAAATTTATACTGATGATGATGCCCAAGTGCAATGGTGCTTTATGGATGCTTATTCTCTAGAAAAAAATGACACTATACTAGAAGAGGCTAAGAATCTTACTGATTTCATTCTAAGTTATCAGTACATGGACGGTGGAGTTCTTTGGAGCATTACAGGTGATTATATAGCCCTGATATCAAGTCTTGAAAGTGCATTATCATCTCTAAGATTCTATGAAGTATCTGGCGAATCCAAGTATCTTAATGTAGCCAAACAATCAATAAACTGGGTGCTTGATACTTTGGTTGACGACAATGATGGATTTATTATGGATGGTGAGACTATAAAGGGTGATATCAATGGAGGGAAATTAACTTATACAATTGGAACCTTAATATCATCATTAGCTTATTTGACCAAGCTTGGGGACAAGGACAAAGATTGGAAAGCTATGGCTATTGAATTCGGGCTTCGTCTTACTGCTTCAGGAAAGCTAAACAACCAATTTTTTACCGATGGCTACATAAATGATATTATAGAAAGATCCCATTTGGCTTACGTTGGATTAGCAGACTTATTGACCATGACTGATGCATCTGATAATTATGAGAAAGATGTATTTGATCTTTTTAAACAGTTTGTTGTTAGAGAAGCTAGACATAATAGGGACAAATACAATAGCACCATAACCACTGATACATGTCCTCAGGATGATTTCCAACACTTGCTTAAGTTTGGGTCATTGATTCAAGTATTTCTAGCAGCATCTAGAGTTTCCACCATGATCTGATTAATTATTCTTTTGTATAAATACATAAACTATAAGTAGTATCTCATTAAGCGTAAAATATTATAGCACAATTCCTCGTTACCCAGATAAGGAATGAAAACATCATTTTCAATGTTAGGTAGGCAGATCTTTATAACTGATGAGGAAAAATCAATGAGTTGACCTCTTGAAATCATTTGTATACCTTCATCTGAATCAACAAATTTCCGATATGCTAATTGAGTAATGATTCTAGTTTCAAGTTTCTTTCTATATATATCTGATATACCAGGCATTGGTTTGGTATTATATACTGCTCTATCACCATTTTTAGTTTTAAATTTCAATGAAATGTATCGATGCCACATTTTTCTAATCTCTACAGTCTTCAAAACCCGTTGATTACCAAGAATATAAGAAGGTGCAGCTATATCATTGACATTAACTTTATCTTGAAGCTCAAGTTGAAATTCTCCATCTCTTTTTATAGGTACCAACGGAATCAAAGACCCATTAGGAAATCTAGTGGAGCCTGATTCGTGGTGTGTACGAAGAAGGCTTTGGGCGAATGGATTTGATTTTATTGTTCTGGAATAATCGTTTGATATGTAGCATTCTGGAGAGTGCCATCTTCTTGCACTCGTATGTTTTAGAAGTCCATTAATAGATACATTTGGAACCTTATTCTTCATCACAAAGAACAAAAAAACATAAATCGCAATATTCACTTGATACCTCTAATTATGGATTTAGAGAAGCAATTTGGGAAAAAGAAAGAAGAGAAATGAACTTAAATAATCAATCTCTAGGGTGCATTTTTCTATCTAATGTCTGTAATAAATCAAGATACTACCAGAGTTAAAAAGTCAGTGACGATATTGAGAGAGAATTTGTTATCAAACTGTTTTTCAATAGCCTTTTGACCTCCATATCCCAAGAAATCCAAGCTTTCCACATAAAATAAACCAACATGAATACCACCCTTCTCTAAATATGATCTAATGGAACCAAAACTATTGATTTTGTCCTTGAAACTTTCAATACCTTTCCTTAAATTTTCCCTTTCACCATAAATTATTATGGTTTTATTATTTTTGAAAACTTCAATCTTTTTAAACTTATCAGCATCAATACGTGAAAATTCAATCCATTGTTTCAAGTCATCATCTACAGGGGTATCACCAATATACCATTCTCCCATCTCACTACGTGTAGCACCCAAATCACCAGTTGTATCTATATCAGTTGGAGCTGGATCTGGAGATAACGGTTGGACCCAAGGACTGATCAAAATTGTAGAACCCACGTTGGATTTTAAAGATGTGAATTGTTTGAAATCAAAATCGGGGAATCTGTCAAAGTATGTTAGCTCTTCTGGATAATTTAAACATCTTAACAAGGCAATAACCAAATTACCACCTGCAGAATCCCCAATTAAGTGGATATTTGTGTATCCTTGTTTTAATAAGTTGGAGTATAACTGCAAGGCCTCGAAAATTTGAGTAGGAAACTTACAATCATTATTATAAGTTAAACTGTAATCGGAGATGACAAAGGATAACTTGTCTTTCACATTATCAGGGAGGGCGTAATGCATCATAATATATCCACATAATTGTGCATCAAAACAAGGAAGGGCATAACCACCTCCATGAAAATAAATAATAACGTGCTTAGATTTGTCAGCATCAATCTTATGAATCCAATAACTATGATCATCGAATTTTTCACCAAAATGGCTTAAATCACCTTTGGAAACCATGGGATTAGATTTTGTCTTGTTAAAAACATCTGGCATTGGTTTATATAGAACAACTGGAATATCACACAATTGGAAAACATGTCCAAAATGACTCTCCACAGTCAACTGAATATTTTTAAACAAGGTATTAAATTCTGCATTGGTTCTGGAATATACTGTCCCAGTTGTATAATATAATACCACTGTTTTTATAAGAACAATAGGAAGGGTAAGTACTCTCGAAATGAATGGTAATGAAAGCATTGGTCAAATTCAATTAGGTGAATAAAGAATTCCTTAAATAACACAGTTTCGGCTTAACCAAATATTTTCGCAGGGGGAACCTAATTTACGAGGTTGACTAATGCCACTGGATAAGCTAAACCTGGGAACTTTAAGCGGAAAAATGGAAGACAACATATTACCTTTTACCCAGCCACAATGATCTACTGGTAATGTAATGACCTGTATCAGTAGTTATATTTAAATTTCATTGTAAATTTGAATTTGGGATTTTAAAGGCTTTCGGGAAACTTTGATGTTTCGGGATTATCTATTAAATACTATACATATACAAACTTAATATATTATACGGATATTATAATTTCAAGTTATTAGAAGTAACTTCTTTATGCTTTCTGACATTACCTTTAATATCAGTCTTTTCACCAGATTTGTTAATGATAGTAAGGTTTTTGTTTTTGGATAATGTATCAACAATTGATTCTTTCTTAGGTTTCTTGGCTTCCTGTTCTTTGAAGTGTTTTGATCTCTTTCTTTTGTTGGCTCTTCTTAATCTTTGTTTTTCTTCCTTACTTAATTCATCTTTAGAGTATGACAAACCAGATTTTAAAGCGATTTCGTTTGAACTCTTTTCATCCTTGTTGAAAATTTCTTGAGGTGCCAATCTAGTCTCATTACTAACAAATTCTGGTTGTGAATCTTCCATTTCAATAGTGGCATTCTTGACTTCAATGACTTTGTTTTCATATGGTTTTGGTACGAAATTGAATGAGGTTAATGCATCAAGTTTGTAATTAACATTATTGAATAATTCTTGAATTTCTTGATGATCTTTAGTCAATTGTTCTTCCTTTTCATTGGTTTCTACTCCTTTATATTTGTCTTCGTAAATTTCTGCCAATGATTTGCTCGATTTTGTCTCAGAAACTTCTACCCTTTCCTTTCTTGGTTTCACCACTTCGTTCAAGAATCTTTTTGGTAAATCGTCAAATTCTTCTGCTTTAATCCTTTTTCTTATAAGATCTTCAATACTTTCAGTTATTTCTTCTGTTATTATCGGTACTGGTTTCCCAACTCTATCGAAATCAAAATCTTCTTGATCATTTAAAAGAGAGTCTTCAGGCCTTTGAGTGGATCTGACTTCCCCCTTCATAGTCCATTTCTTCTCAGCAACAAGTTCATCTTCCAATTGGTTGATTTCCTTTTGTAATTTCTCTTGTTGTTTTTCGAATGTGGATTTTTCTTGATATAAGTCTTCTTTCATTTCACCTAATGCATTATTAAATTCTTCATCATTGAGACTATCTAAGTCACCATCATCACCTACCGATTTTTCTTCTTCACTTTCTATATCGCCTTTTTCTTCATCTTCTAGTAAGTTCTTTTTCAGTTCTTGATTTGGTTTATCATAAAAGTCATCGTAATAATCAATTTCATCTTCGTCATTAACCTCAGCAAAGTAGTCAATATCTTCGTCATCCTCAACATTTAAATTGTCATCTTCTAAAGCAAGAACTTGTTTTTGGAATTGTTCCAAATCAAAGAAACCATCATTGAGTCCATATGCATCCTTCTTAATTTTAGAAGCATCAAAGTCATTATTGGTATCTTCATTAGCAACATTACCATCAATTTCATTAGCAACATCACCATCAATTTCATTATCAACATCACCATCAACAATACCATCAACGTCACCATCACTGTAAACATCGCTTTCATCGTCATCAACATCATTTTCTCCATTAGTTTGGTCATGTTCGTTTGCACCTATGAGCTTGTCATCTTCCTCTTCTCCTTCCAAAGACTCGTATCCAGATTTGGCATCACTATCACTTCCTTCTTCACTAAGAGACTCCTCCAAGTCAGATTGGTCACCGACCTCTTCGATCTTCTCCATAATAGCCATACCTGCATTTTCAACTACTAGTTTACTTTGACCAAATATTTGAGAGGCATCAAGACCATCAATATAAACTTCATCTAATTTTGAATAGCTGGTTATTGGATCTATGTACTTTTTGACCAAGCCTTCAAAGAAGTTAGATTCGGTTGCAGATTTAGAAAACACTTGGGTAGGGTCATCTACCAACGTTTGTAATAAATCAGAACTCATTTCTCCAATAAAAAAGTTTACTATGAAAGAAAAAAATATCCAGATGCGATGCGATTGAAATGCAGGCTAACTAGATAGATTCTCAATGTATGGGAATTTGATGATTAGACGATTTAAATCCAGCTCATCTTCTAAACGATGGTTAGAAAGACAGATGAATGATCAGTTCACTAAGAGGTCCAAAGAATCCAATTATAAGAGCCGAGCGGCATTCAAAATAATGGAAATTCATAAGAGATTTCATATATTCAATAAATCAACCACGAATATCTTGGATCTTGGTTATGCACCAGGAAGTTGGTCACAAGTAGCAATTCAAGAAATGAACAAGACAGGTACTATTCCAAGGATTTTAGGAATTGATTTGATACGATGTGCACCACCTAAAGGAGTATCCTTTTTACAAGGGGATTTCCTACAATTGGAGGTGCAAAATAAAATTATAGAGCATTTTGAAGGAGAAGGTGTTAACTTAATAATGAGCGATATGATGGTTAATACCATGGGAAATAAGGATGCAGATCATCTTGGAAGCTTAGATTTATGTGAATCAGTTCTTAGTCTTTCAGATAAGATTTTGGCAAAGAACGGTAGTTTAGTTATGAAGTTTTTCATGGGAAGAGAGCAAGTAGCCATTGAGGCCATACTTGAAAAGACATTCAAGAAATTGTACAAAGTTAAACCTGAGAGTTCCAGGGATCAACTGAGAGAGATTTTTCTTGTTGCATTAAAGAAAAAATCAATGGCAGGGAAAACAATTTAGATCAAAAACCCAATTCACTTTCATTTACATAAATAATGAAGGCTGGTTGATGGAACAAATGATTAGATTCCCAGCATGTTTGATCATACAATGCAATGGAATATAGGGTTGTATTCAAAACACCTAGATCAGGAAGGTTTTATTGATGACAGAATATGTCCAATCTATTGTTTTCTGTCAAACATGGCCTATTTTAGCCAGCCATCGAGGCACGGATTCAGTGGTTTCTGGTTTTTTTTTTTTTTTGTTTTTTGCAACCTGTGCACTACACTTTATTAGCTAGTAAAACACTAGAGCAGCTCACACAACGGTGCACGAAAGCAACTAGCCAAGCCAGAATTGTCGAGGCAGTGATGAAATTTAGTGAGATAAATAGCAAATAACCAGAAGCAAATGAGTTTAAAAAAAAAGCAGGAAGGGGGATTAAAGGGGAGATTCGGATCATGAGATTTAAGGTTTTTGTCGAATCAGCCATTATTTTATGACTTATAATATGTAGATTTAATATATTGATTTCGATATTATACACTTTAATATTTGACAAGAATAGTATTTCAATGGATCAATACATGTCAATTTATGACAGGGCTTGACATTACCAAGAAATCTGGAGTATTCTATTCAAATTTGATTTTATTATTGTTGAAATTTGACATGACATAATGCTAGATTTTGTCCGACGCACTTAATTAATTTACTATTTTTGGAAATAGCCTACTGGCTGCAATCCGTCGAGCCAGATTTTTGTTGTTGTGAATGAAGTCAAATTTATTCAATTACAATTCTATTTATAGTTGGAAATGGGGTATTTAATAGAATTAAAATTCCCATTTAAGGAATTTTTTAATTAAGCTTTACATTATATAAAATGAAGTTAGCTTTCTTATTATCAATTGTTACAGTTATTAACGCTGCATATGTTCCAAGTGAACCTTGGTCTACTTTAACTCCATCAGCCAGTATTTCTGATGCTACAACTTCTTTATCAGGTTCTTATGCTTTGTCATTAAAGACCATTAGTGCCGCTAGTGCTACTGGAGCTGCAAAGAGAGATGTTGCTAATCAGATCGGTGACGGACAAGTTCAAGAACAAACTGCTGCCGAAACTACTGCTGCAGCTTCTGTTGTCAATCAAATTGGCGATGGACAAGTTCAACAACAAACTGCCGCTTCAGTTGTGAATCAAATTGGTGATGGACAAGTTCAACAACAAACGGCCGCTTCAGTTGTCAACCAAATTGGTGATGGACAAGTTCAACAACAAACTGCCGCTTCAGTTGTCAACCAAATTGGTGATGGACAAGTTCAACAACAAACTGCCGCTTCAGTTGTCAATCAAATTGGTGATGGACAAGTTCAACAACAAACTGCTACTGTTGCTAATCAAATTGGTGATGGACAAGTTCAAGCTACTGGTACTGCCGATGCCGCAAGTCAAATTAGTGATGGTCAAGTCCAAGCTACTGGATCTCCAACTTCTGATGATGGTATAGTTAAGACCTGTGTCAAAGATGATTCTTTATTATTGCAATTAAAGGACGGTGTTTTAACCGACAGTCATGGAAGAATTGGTTCTATTGTTGCCAACAGACAATTCCAATTTGATGGTCCACCACCACAAGCTGGTGCTATTTATGCTGCAGGTTGGGCTGTTGTTCCAATTGACTATTCCGATTCTAAATCAGATGACACCAAAGATAAGAGAGAAGAAGGTGTCAAATTAGCTTTAGGTAAACAAACTACCTTTTACAAATGTTTATCCGGTGACTTTTATAACTTATATGATCAAAGCTTAGGAGCACAATGTTCTGAAGTTGAATTTGTTATCTTAGAAGCTACCACCTGTTAAATATAACAAAAAATATTTGCATTTCATTCATTAGGCTTTGGGTTACCATATGGTTCGGCGGAGGTTGCTTTAAAAAATTCTAAACGTTTCAATTTATATTTTCGTCATTTATTTTGCATCATTAAAAAGTTTTATAGCTTAGTTTTCAAAATATAAGTGTATTTCTATTATATTCAAACTTTTTTCTAACTTTGATTGAACTTGAATGTGTATTTCTACTATATTTAAAATTCTTTTAACCCAAAGTCAAACTCTTATCCTACCCCAAAGGTATCATTTACTTGTTGCTGCAACATAAACCAAGAACACGACCTAACGTATATGCAAAGAGGTGTCAAGACGGTGAACAAGACAAGGTGAAAATGTCTACCAGAACACCGTTCCGTGACTGGGGTAGTTGAGGTAAAAGAAGAAGAAAATGATGAAAACTTTCTCTTCAAATCCCTCATCTGCTATAAACTTATACTATACAACCTATTGAAACTATTGCTTTTCTATTTTTCTTATCTATAAGGAGCATCTGCATCAATACAATATTGCAATTCCTGTTCCCACTTATCACCATTTTCCAATAATTTTTCCTTATTATATAACAATTCTTCTCTGGTTTCAGTGGAATATTCAACATTTGGACTCTCAACAATAGCATCAACAGGACAACTTTCTTGACAGTATCCACAATAAATGCACTTTGTCATATCAATATCGTATTTGTAGGTTCTTCTAGAACCATCCAATCTTTCTTCTGCTTCAATAGTAATGGCTTGTGCCGGACATATAGCTTCACATAATTTACATGCAATACATCTTTCTTCTCCACTAGGGTATCTTCTTAATGCATGCTCTCCTCTAAATCTAGGAGAAATTGGTCCCTTTTCAAATGGATAATAAATAGTATATGGTTGTCTGAAGTACATTTCCAAACAAATGTACATACCTCTTGCAATTTCACTCAAGAAGAAGAACTTGGTAGCCTTAGCCAAAGCGCTTTCACTGCTTTCTTCCCAAGTTTTTGGCTGTGGTAACCTGAACCCTTTTGGCCAGACCGATTGGGTGGATGCTCCAGTAGCTAAATACTCATTAGCCACCGGCTTGAGCACTCTGCTGGTAGTATTCAAGTGTCTGATTGATTGTCTAAACATGGTTGTGTTTGAAAATTTTTTTGGTGAGGATTTGAGTAAAGGTAAATTCGCAGTCTGTGATTGGGTGTGAGATAGGCGGTAAGGGCACACATTGTGGATTAGCGAGCAGTGGCGGTGGGGTAGGACGAGTAGTGGTGGTACGAAGTGAGACTGTGGCGGTAGGGGAGTCACGTACTAACCGGCGCAATTTGCTGGGTCAAGTTAAACTATATTATATCGGGATGGCAAGATGATTATGTACCTGGTGGTACAGAGGTAGATTACTCTGGCCGTACCGTGGGCCTTCGTCCTATTATCGGTTTCATTTGATGACCCCTGCTACTCTACTGTCAGCTGGCACACCGCGCTACCCATTTTACGCCGTAATTTTTGCACTACGCTCGCCTTATTCTAGTTCTACGCTCGCCTTATTCTGGTTCTACGCTCGCCCTACACTAAACTTTACCACAATCGTATATTCGCTACATATAACCTCATTATCCCATCACCCTCAAAGCCAATTCAACACTGGCAAACGTCCCTGCAGAACACGGCGTAGCCCGGAGCAAACATGGGCCAATCCCCTTCCAAAAGCCCCGGATTCCAAATCCACTATAAATATGCTTTATTGCCCTCAAAGAACTCCCACCAAATTTCGTCTCACTAAATGAATCACTTTGAACATTCGACTTAATCACATCCAATGGATAAGCTGATAACCACAACAAATTACCTGCTAAAGCCCCACTACCTAAGAGCTCAATCGTACTGATCTGATCCCTACTAGTATAATTATGGTACCGAATAACTTGCTGAATAATCAGCTCGTAACTCAAAAACCAAACTCCATAACTTTGAATTTCTCTAAGAAGAGTGATTCCACTGCCTCTAAACAATCCCCGGACCCCATTAGTGCCATAAATTTGCCGAATTAACTTGGAAATCAGTGTTTTTTCAGTACTACTTTGTGATAATATCCTCAATTGCTCTACAGGCGTTGTAATTGGTGTATTTACAATTCCTGCCATTGCACCTGCAATATAAGTCTGAGAACTGGTTAATTTATCACTCTTATTCTTTTGAAGGAAATATCGTTTTGTTTCATGAAACCCATAGAATTGCAATGATACACAGGCTCCAACACCTATCAAAGGAGGTAAAGTTCCCTTATAAAAGGCAAGAATTCCTTCATTTTTCACTACTGAATTGATAATTTTCAATGTGCTTGAATCCGAAGTTTGAAGTCTCACTTTAATAAGATCAAAAGGTTGTCCAATGAGAACTTGGGTAGCGCCACCCACGAACCCAGCAGTAATATCCTTAACTTTACGTTCTATTGAATTATCTACTGACATATAGAGAAGAAACAGACGATGGAGGACGGGCAGATAACAAACGTTGGCTATTGCATCAAGTCACATGATACTAAAAAAAAACGATACATAGATTTGGGCAATGATAAGCAGCGAAGATACTTACAATTCGTCCTTCTCTTGCTCTACCTCATCATGATCTGTCCCTCTCTCTCTCTGAACTACTCTCTCTCCATCACACACTCCTATCGTCTCTCCAACCTTAACAAACATTACTTCAGTAGTGTAATCGATTCTATCACACCAATTCTTCCCCACTATAAGCCGTCCCGATTGATAGCTAGTGATCCAGGATACAAAATCACTCGCCTTATAACCACTTCTCAGATCAACCAACATCAAATAATTGTGTAGCTTATTTTCAACCAAATAGATAGCATACACATGATGGCGTCTTAAGATCAGTTGAACTAAAGCTATCTGGTTTTCAATGCGGGCACGCCATTCATGCACTTTTCTCTTTACCCAGTGATCTTGATCACTATACATCTCTCGATTTAGCTCATTGAATTCCTCCTCGCTGGTATTCAAGATGTATTTATACTGATCGAAATTGCGAATGAATTGGGGAGTATAATGGATGTAATTTAATAATCGAAGATCTGAATGATCCCAGTCAGTGATTACTTTCTCTGGAACTTCATCAAGTAACAACGTCAATCGGAAACCACTTAATGTAGGATCAAATGCAACAATTGGAACTATCAACAAGAACCAAAACAACATGATTAGTGAAAATCGCAATTTTTCATCGGCTTTTATGTTTCATAGATATTACTGAGATATTTGTCAATTTTTGCTATACATTTATATGAGATTTATTCATTAAGAAGTCCCCCAATTGTGATTTTGCTGTCGGTTTTGAAGGAATTGGTAAAGTCCACTGCAATTGGAGGTTTCACTGGTTCTCTAGGAGGAGTAGATTGTTGAGTGGGGATTGGAGATGATGATTGAAGAGGCAGTGGTTGTGGATGTAAGGTTTGTGAAGGTTGTGGCAGCGGTTGGGGTTGTAAGGTTTGTGAAGGTTGAGGCAGTGGTTGGGGTTGTTGTGCCTGCTGTGGTAGTTGTGCCTGTTGTTGTGGTTGTTGTATCGGTACGGGCTGTACTTGAGGCTGTGATAATTGAATTGGAGGAATATTAATAGGCTGGTAAGGAAGCATTGAGGAAAATTGCATATTTGGCCGTATTAATGGATTGTATAAGCTGGGAGGAGGAGGTCCAGGTACAGGACCCGGTCCATTGGGAATCCTTCCTCCTTGATATGGAGGAAAATGATGCTGTGCTAATCCATATGGATATTGGAAATGAGGAATTGGTAGTTGTGCAGGCTGCGGTATGGAAGAAGATGCTTGTGGCAACAGATTCGCCGTAGTACCAGCAGTTACGAAGGGCCTTGGTGATGATACTTGTGGATAAATAGGAGAAGAAATCGATGGATTTTGGCTAATTTGTGGAATAGGTGAGATAGTGGCAGAATTTCTATTGGAATTTGAATTATTCAATATCTCTACATCTTCCACTTTAAAATTTGTTTCATTAGTTGCTTTCTTATCATTATTTCTCTTTCTTCTTTTTATAGTTGGTTTTTTCATCTTCACAGGTCTATGACTTCCATGTAGTTTATAGTATAATCCACAAGCATTACAAATAGTGTTCCCATTATCATCTCTTCTCCATAAGGGGGTTACTGTGGTACTACAGTTGTAACAGGCTATAGCTAAATCATCTTTATTAGCATCTTCTACAGTTCCTCCAGTTGCTGAAGCGGTCGTTGATGCTGTACATGCTTTTGTTGTTGATTTATCTTCATGCTTTTTTAATAAAATCACCCGATTATTGTATGCTGGACATCCTTTACATGCTGCACTGCCTCCTGTTCCATTACATTTTCCATTACCGCTGCAGCTTCCTTCTGCCTTTTTCACCGTTATAAGATTGGGACGTTTCTTTAAATTTATCGGTCTATGACTTCCATTACTTCTTAAATATAATCCACAAGCATTACATATTAAAGTTCCATTAGGAGCTCTTCTCCAAAGAGGTGTCTTAGTGGTAGCACAGTTGGAGCATTGTTGGCCATCAATAACTTCATTATCGGAAACGACTTCCACTTTAACGGCCGGTGATTTGATTGAATTTGCTGTTGCTGTTGTTGACTCTTTTGGTGAACTTTCTGATGATAAAATCTCCTGATTCGGACTAATATTTTGGGCTATTTCCCGTTGTTTCTTCGGATCCTCTATATCCACCGTCTTGATTAATGCTGGCTGCGGTACAGGGCTGTCCATGGCTTGAATTTTAACAGACATTTATTCTTTTGTCTTGTAATCTATCTTTTTTTTTTTCAGAGAATTGTGTCAAATTTCTTAGAGAGAGTAACCCGAAATGGGCGTGTCCACGACGCAAAAATGACCAAATGGTGAGCAATTACGAAGTAGCATGAAATTATCAGTTTAATCAAAAGAGTCTCAGGCCAATGAGAGCGCGTCAATTAATAAGCAACATTATGTTATTCCCAAGATATTATAAAAATAAGATGGTGATTATAACATGTTAATCAGGCTAATTAGATGGCGCTGGAGCTGGGAGAGTCGTTGATCTAATGAATCTTGGAAAATGTCTTATCAAGACAAGAAAGATTTTTTCACGACCGATATGTCCGTAATTCGCTCCCGTAAACCATTTCAATTCCGACATTGCATATAGAAAAATTATACAGCACACGTAATTTGTCGAGATAGATTATCAATGGACGTGTACCAAGCAATAATACGGCCGTACTTTTTTTTTGAAGAATTTGACTAATAGGAAAGAAGTTTGGGAACATGATAGTATGTGAATCAACATATAATATACCAATTTCATGGCGTTAGAGAACTAATTCCAAGGTGATGTTATTCGGCACAACAACACACCATAAAACTTTGAGGAAAAGAGATCTACTATATGAAGAACTAATGAAATCTTACATCTAAATAACCCGTAAAATCAGCAATCAGTTATGAACTTGTGCCACAGCACTATGTGCATCACATGTGCGTCACATGTGACATCCAGCACGCGACTATAAGCACGTGCTAAGAGGCATGTGATCACATGTTGCAAACGAACCGCACCGCGTTTGTTTATGTTTATTTTTTCAATCCAACATCATTTATTTTTATTCCCAACAAATACATCATGAACTACAGGCGCCCGCATAGACCGGCGGGTGCTAAGAAGCCCGCCAAAGAGGGCGACCTGGTGGATAATATTGAGTTTTTTACCAATAACCAGTTTTCCCGGTCGTTCAACTCGTTAATATTGAACGATTCAGATGAAGATATAAAACCACCTAAAAAGATAAACAAAAGTCCTCCTTTTAACTTAAAACAAGATATTTACAATGATATTATAGACACTTCAAATGCCATTGAGTCTGATGAAGAGACCCCCCGGCGACCAGAGCCAATTATCAAACGGTCTTCCAAGTTTCTTAATCTTAGTATAGACTCCAAGAAAGACTTGGATGTATCCAACCAATCAACTCCCAAGTCTGTTAAAGATAAGTTGAGTGAAATTCTGAATTCATCTTTGAATACCCCTTATTCCAATAAGTTCAAGAGACCACATCAACTTATAAGTAAGAGTCCTTCACCTCATCTTAAATCAACTTATAAGAGATCTCCTAAATTACAAACATTGAATCAATTTTTTAATTTAGTGAACAGCAATAAGCTTCGGAAAACTGAAAATTCCAGCCCTATCAAATTAGAGTATTATAACATTGATGATTTGATGCTTGAAGATTCAGATAGCCCAAGTAAAAATAGAAAAAGTTCCAATAGTTCTAATCATAAAATATCTGATGAACAATTTGAAGTTGCTAAACAAGCTCAAATTCAAGGTCAATCACAAGTCCAAAATCAAAAACTAACTAATATCGAAAAGCAATCATATCAATTTGTTAAACCATTGCAAACTGCATTTAAATCCACAGGTTTATTGAAAAAGAATTCCATAACTAATCAAGTAAATAAACTACCACCAGAAACTCCTATAAAGAAACCTCCCGTGGTATTATTTGATAAAGGAATTTATGAACATGAAAACAGTAGTGAGATGTCAATTGAAGTTGGTAGAAATCATAGCCATTCAAATGATAGTACAATTTCTTTATTTAAAATTCAAGCAGAAGGAGGAGAAGGTGAAGAATATGATTACGATCATGATAAAGAAAATACTATTGGAAGAGAAAATGTCATTGATTTTGATTATATGGATCTACTTGAAACTCCAACAAAAACAATGAAAAAATCTAAAAGTGTTCCAAACTATAGTCCATTATCTAAAAAGACACCATCAACACCAACAAATAAATCATCTAAACTGATTCAAAATATTCAAGTTGAATTTAAACCAGTTTATAAACCAACATCAATGACGGATGAACATCTAAATAAGAAGTTTGGACATCAAAATATCAAATACCTTAGTAAAGGAGAATTTTCAGTTGCATTTGTATGTAATTTTGATCAACAAAAATTTGCTATCAAACGGTCTAAAAAACCAATCATAGGTAAATTGGAAATCAAAAATTATTTAAGAGAGATTAATGCTCTTAGAAATTTAACTAGTGTTACAGATAATGAATCAGATGAGCAAGAAGAAGGTAAAGAATATTTAGTATATTTTATCGAAGCTTGGGAATTTAATAATTATTATTATATCATGACAGAATACTGTGAAGGTGGTACACTTTTCAATTTCTTACAAGATAATAAAAATTATAAAATAGATCAATTTAGGATTTGGAAAATAATTATTGAAATATTAAATGGTTTAAAATTTATTCACCTGAAAAATTATCTTCATCTTGATTTAAAACCTGCCAATATTTTTATAACATTTGAAGGATCTTTAAAGATTGGAGATTTTGGATTGGCTACCAAATTACCAATACTTGAAAAAGATTTTGATCTAGAAGGAGATAGAAATTATATTGCCCCTGAATTGATTAATGATAAGATTTACACACCATTTGCTGATATTTTTTCAGTGGGTTTAATAATATTGGAAATAGCTACTAATATTATACTACCTGATAATGGGACACCTTGGAGAAAATTAAGATCAGGAGATTTAAGTGATGCAGGGAAACTTTCAAGTGACAATTTAAGTGATTTCTTACAAAATCGAAAGTTTTCATCGTTGACATCATATAATTCAGTCAATACCATGAATTCCAATAATTTACAACCACCATATCCAGTTGAACAATTCCCAGACCAAATTAAAGAATTAGTACCCAAAAATGCCCCTGAATTTCTAGTTAATAATGGTAATAATTTAGATCGATTAGTTAACAAGATGTTACAACCAAATCCTTTTGATAGGCTAACTGCTAGTAAGATATTAGAAATGGAAGAGTGTGTAAATATTGATAATATCCGTAAGGCAGGTGCTACCATTTACGAAGGTGAATTTGGACCTAATGATGATGATGAATAATGTATAGAGTTATGTAAAATAGACGATAAGATTAGACAAACAATTATCAATATTTTTCTCTATGCATTCGTAAATGACTATAAAATATACTAAATGTACTTATTGTACTTGAGAATAACCACTGAATGGATTGGCATTCTTGGATTTTAAGTATTCATCAGAAGCTTCTTGCCATGATCTATCTAAGGAAGCAGGAGGAGCAGGAGCCATAGATCTAACAGCAGCGAATAAACCTACACCAGCAGCTAAACCTGCAACGGTTCCCCAAAATACCTTATTTCTATCTCCTGGTCCATATAATGGCTTTCTTGGCCCCCATTCACCAAATGAAATATAGTAAGCAGCCTTCTTTTCTTCAGTAGTTAATTGTTGCCATGGTAACTCCATTCTACCTTTCAATTCATCTATTAAAGCGGTTTGATCTTCCTTTGGTAATGTTTCCCATCTTTTTTCCAATTGTCCAACGTATGCATTAGACAATACTCTGGTATTGGAAGAAACGGAAGACTGATTACGAACAGCTAATCTTTGAATAGATTGACGGAACATCTAGAAGGTTATAGTTAGTATTGAAATTCACGCGATTCAATTCGAGGCCATTCGTTATGTGAAGATGTTTTTTTTGTAGTCTTATGAAATGGTGCAAGGTGATTGGCTCGAGCGATATTCTAGGGTCAGACACGCCTCTTTACTTATGACAACAACTAGTCAACTAACCAAAAAAGTGATCTTAAAGGCTGTTTGGGGTGCTTCTGGAAGTATTCAAGTATTTAGTAGTGTAAAAATAGGTGTCCTTTTATGGATTATAAAATATTTCATGAGTCTCTCCTTTTCCAATTTGTTGTGGCATTGAACTTCTCACCACAATATTTTGACCTTTACATTCATATTACCACGAGTATCGTACTTTTCATGCCACCAGTATCATTCTTTTACTTCCTTTCATACAATTTCCACATCCCTATCCTTTAACTTGGAGTTTTTACGGTGGACTTTGCATGCATTGCCAGACCACTGTGCTCACACCCTCCTTCCTAATGCCATTCGCCATTTTATAATACAAACTTAGGAATCAATTGCATTTAAGCACATTTTCACACATTTCACAATAATTCAAAATGATATTCACATTAACACATCAATTTCAGCCTTTTTTCAATGTTTCTTTACGTACCTTTTGTGTTTGTTTGAAAAGTTTGGAAAAAAATTTTGCTCAAATTTTAATTGGTAAAGTGAGGGAGTGTGGACTTACCGGTGGACTGATTTCAGGATCAGCTCACTTGGGGAACAGGAGAAGGGTCTCTCGCTACACTCGCACGAAAAGCGGCCTACACTCGCATGGAAAACGGCCTACACTAACACACGAAAAGCGGCCTATGCTCACCCAAGTTTACTGTCTATTGTTGTTATATCCTCTATACTTTTATTTATACTTATTCTATCTCAATAATACTACGCTTCAACTGACTATTCACCTCATTAACTCTTACTTCTCGTCCGTATCTTCTTATAACCTTTACAAAGTCATTAACAGATCCTCCTACTCCAAAGTAGTAGTTTTTTGCAGCAATCAACGTTGTAGTATTGCTACTCAATTCATCAATTATTTTGGCTAAAATGCTTATAGAATCAAGCGAGTAAATTGTCTCACAACTAAGTATAAGTTTGAATGAATATCCCTTAACCATATCTATGAATTGCTGACTCCAACCTCCCAGAATGAACTTGAGGGTAATATTGAAGTTTTTCATATCTTCTATAAACTGTAAAGCCAATTCCTCATCCAATCTGAATTCTCCTCCTTCAACGTCACCGTTCTTACTAGTAAGCCAGTTGATTATCAAGTTAGGTAAAGTTACAAGCCTCAAAACATCATAATTAAAGTCCGATAACACCAATGTCATTGGGGATTTATCGCCCTTAATCAACTTTTCTCGAAGTAAATAGCATGAAGGAAGTGAAGTCCCACTTCCTACCTCTATAATATCCCCAGATACAATCAAATTAGAAGATGCCATATGATCAATCAAATCGTATGAACATTCCCACACTTTAAAGCCTCCTTCGTACGAATTTTTATTCAAATCCGACAGATTATTGTCAATAAGCAATTCATTGACTTCTTTGTTGTCTTCAGTCATCACTTGATGTTTAATATCGTATAATTCTCTTTTGTAAACGATGTTGTTTGCAGGAGTTAGACAATGGGTGAAAGTAATTGGAAGGTCCTTCAAAGTGCCCAAAAGTTCCAAAAGTTCATGAAATAATGGAGCCACAGCTGGTGCAGCATTATTCACATCAGTATCTGCCTCCAAGTCTACGGCAGTAGGGCCATTGTCGTTGTCTATCAGCTCAGGATCAAACCCAAATGAAAACATCTTGAATTGCGATGGCAATGTGCACTCACCGATAACATCAAGTTTAGTTTTAGTGTGCAAACTACAATATTATTAGAACAAGCGTGTACAAAACAGAAGATCGTTTTTAGCCGACACCTGGCACCCGCCAGTAGCCCCCGCCACGTTGGCGCGATTAGCCGCTACCATGTCTCCAACTTAGTACCATGACTGCAGGCTCGGACAGCATTTCTCCATCATTGGCCCACATTTCCATCCAGTAATAAAGCTTCTATCTCAAATCAAACTTCTTTCTCCCTAATTAAGATAAACCCTACTACTAACACTAGCACTACCTCTCTCCACCAGTACTGTAATACTGGCAGAATTTCCACTTATACCAACTCACACCTATACTCTTTCAATCGGTCTCTTCCGCCATTGCTGTTTCATGCCCCTCCTCTTTTCCGCGCGTCCATCGCTACCGCCACCTTTCACCGCGAGCTCTCCCCACCTCCTACCATCATTCTCTCACGCACTTCCGCTAAAAACTCCGAGCTTCTCTTTTTTTCCTTCTATTCATTTATTCATGTCTTCAATAGAACTGGATGGACATCACGATACGCTGAATGATTCTTCTTGTGACAATTCGTTGAATAATTCTACTGTGCTACAGACCCGCCCCGATATATCGCATCCACCTGAATCTTCCACTAATTCAGACCTGAAGCAAGTTTCGTTTTCCAATTTAGCTAGCTTGCAAACATCGTCAAATGAACTGTCAGATGGCGAAGAAGATACAAGAAGACGGGAAATTAAGACGGCAAGGCTTTCACATCTCAAGAAAATATCCAGCTATCCCTACCATGAAAATATGAGCAAAACTAAGAGCGTTGATAGTCAGTTGAGTGACTCTTCAACTTTACCTGAGTTTAATAAGAGGCCTCTTACTGATACACCTATTGTATCATACGCAACAACTCCTGATATGATTGATGATGAAGAACAAGAGAAGGAGGAAGAGGATCGGATTAAACATCTTAAAAATATTAGTCACCTTAATTTACTGGAATTGAAGACCCCTTCTTCCAATTCTTTAAGTCCAACTACGAGCGCACAACAGAAGGATAAAGAAAAAGATAAAGCCGTGGAACCACGATATGAATTGGGACCTCCTGCGTCCATGGATCGTACGGACTCTGCAGCCAGTGCTGTTCTGCCAACAACTAGCGATCTGCCTGTTGAACCAACAGAAGATACATTTGATCTTCCTGATCATCTTAAAAAGAAGTTTGAAAAAACTGCATCTCTTGAGAAGATTAAAACTTTATTGAATACTAAACCAAAACAAAAGAAAGCATACACCCTTAATATTCCTGGTCAAACATCTTCGAAGATTTCTCCTGATGGAAGAATAGCTTCAGTAGACGTTGGATCCAAATTAGTGATTGTTATGGTAGGATTACCTGCAAGAGGTAAATCTTATATTACTAACAAATTAACCAGATATTTGAATTGGTTACAGCATGATTGCAGAGTGTTTAATGTAGGAAATACTAGAAGACTCGATATTGCCAATAATAATGGGCCTGAAGATAAACCTTTACCAGATACTCATACTCCAAATAATGAATTAGCCTCTCCTTCAAGTCCCACTAACCATAATGCTGATTTTTTCAGTCCTGATAACTACACATACACTGCATTAAGGGAGAAATGGGCCATGGATACTTTAGATCAATTATTAGATTATGTTTTAAATGGCAATGGTAGTGTAGGGATTTTTGATGCTACAAATTCTACTAAAAAGAGAAGGTCAAGAGTTTTGAAAAGAATCCAAGAAAGAACCAATGGGGAGTTAAAAGTATTATTTTTGGAGAGTATTTGTACGGATCCTTCTTTAATTGAGAATAATATTCGATTGAAATTAAGTGGTCCTGATTATAAGAATATGGATCCAGAGATTGCATTAAAAGATTTTGTTGGAAGATTAAAGAATTATGAAAAAGCTTATGAAACAATAGATGAACAAGAAGAGAAAATCCCCAATTTTCAATATGTTAAAATGATTGATGTAGGGAAAAAAGTTGTTAGTTATAATGTTCAAGGATTTTTAGCATCTCAAACCATTTACTTTCTTCTAAATTTCAATCTTTGTGAAAGACAAATTTGGATTACAAGACATGGAGAGAGTGTTGATAATTTAAGTGGACGTATTGGAGGAGACTCTAAATTAACTAAAAGAGGCCATAAATTTTCTAAAACTTTGGCTAAATTTATGAATTTCCAGAGACAAGAATTCCGTAAAAATCAACTTAAACAATTTAGTGATCGATTGGAATTAAAATATAGTGATATTGTAGGTAATGGAGAAGAAGAAGATCCACTTAATCAGATTCCCACAGAACCTAACTTTTGTGTTTGGACTTCAATGTTAACTAGAGCTATAGAATCAGGACAATATTTTGATGATCTGATTTATTCTATCAAAGAAATGAGAATGTTGAATGAACTTGGTGGAGGAAAATTCGAAGGTTTAACATATGAAGAGATTCAAACTAAATATCCAAAAGAATATGAAGCAAGAGTCCAGAACAAATTAACTTATAGATATCCAGGAGTTGGAGGTGAAAGTTATTTAGATGTCTTAACAAGATTACGGCCTTTAATTACAGAAGTAGAGAGAACAACTGACCATTTGTTGATCATTAGTCACAGGGTTGTTTTAAGGATTTTATTGGCTTATTTTCTCAATTTAGATCGTTCTGCTATTGGAGAATTGGATGTACCGTTACATACATTGTACTGTTTGGAGTCCAAGCCATACGGTACAGATTATCGTATGTATGAATATGATGAAGCATTGGATTGGTTTGTTAAAGTTGAACCGGAACATCAAAAGAATGTTAAGGAAGTAGGTGTAGTATTTAAGCAGAGGAAGTATTCAGTGATTCCTACTGCTCCGCCTACGTCGAGGAAACCGGATGTTGTAAGAAAGAGAGGGACTGCTCGTATGAGTTTACGGCGTAGTGCCAGTCAAGGATTCAACAATACGCCTAAGTAGAGATATATATGTAAATAATGAGAATGAATTAGTGTAGTAGTAATTTGCCTGCATAACCACAAAAGGAATCCTTGCACCACTCATACATCCTTAAACATCCTTACACCAGCATTAGCAAGCGGGATTCTCGACCAACTAAAATGCGGTCCACCAACACCCCACCACCTTTAACGCCAGCTCCACCACTACGACCCGCCCAATTTTCTCGTCTGTCAGTCGCGCACTCTAAAAACAAAAGTTAACTTTGCTACACATCTGTCACAATAAACCTCCCGATATCTTCGCCAACATCACCATTTTCCAGTGTTACCGATGAACGAAAAGCCCTCGGACCCCACAGAAGTGGATAGAAACGATGAGGAACCCAAAAATGTCAACCAAAATCTAGCCTCAACTTCTACTAAACTTGATAAAACGGTGCTATCCAATTTGAATAAATCCTTGAAAGTTAAACAGAAAATCATTAATACTAAAGAAGCTTTACCTAAGAATCCAGTGCTTATGAGTGACTTAATCAATAGAAGTCCTCAAGCGTCGACTTTTCCTTCGAAAAATGCTTCATCCACCAATTTATCAAATGTACCAATAGAACCTACAACTACAGAAGCTATGGAAAATATCCCACAACTACAGTTGAATGAACCACAACCATTAGCGTCTGCAAAAAAGTCCCGGAAACCCAAGAGTTCCAACCCGACCAGAACAGACATCTTTGCTGCCAAGTTGGCTAGCGCCGTGGATGATGTTGATAGCTCTGATAGTGATGAGACTTTTGTTTACGAGAATAATAGCAATGAGATAAGACAAAACGAAGACGAAACGAATAATAATGACAATGAGATTAATACCCATACCATCCATAATGATAATACTGCACCCAATGATCAAGATACCAATTCAAGTAACAATAATAGTGAAATAGATGATGCTTTAAATGATACTGACTTGACTTTTAATGTGAAAGCATTTAGTCACTCTCACAATGATGCTAATTCTGTAGTAGACACGGAATTTGATTCCCCTCCTCATAATGTAGTATCTGATTCCATTAATTCTTCTAAAGGAAAAGGTCACACGAAGTCAATCACAGGCTCTATAGATGGTTATTTGAAGGGAAAATCAAATCACGAAAGATCCACTTCGAGTTATTCTATCAATGACGATGGTAGTAGGAGACCTGGAAGCCCTTTGATTGCTTCTTCTTTCAATTCACCTTATGCTTATAATTTTAAGCCTGATTTGGAAAAATTTAATTCTTTTGATAGTGAAAGGGAAAGAGAAGATAATCATGACATTGATAGAGAAGCTGACGACAGGGAACAGGATGTGGATGAAGGTGAAGATGATGATCAAAGGAAATCAAGAAAGTTCGAAACTGAGGATGAAATTGATGTGGATGATTTGTCATCTCATGAATCCTTTTCATCCTCAAAACAATTACTCACTTCTTCAAATACTACTGCCGGAGGTGTAGTTTCATCTGCTGGCCCTTCTTCTAAAATAAAAAATGACAAAAAGGAATTGACCAATTCTATCACTAGTAAAGGAACTAATAAAAAGAAATCCATCACCACATCTTCTTCCAAATTGAGATCCACTGCTTCGAAATTGTTTGATAAAAAGGGGAATCAACCAAGAAGGTACAGTATCATTCCCGATGATATTGATATTGAAGATTTTGATGATGAATTAATATATTATGATAACAATATCCGGTTTCCTTATAATACCAATAATACAATTACTACTAATAGTAATAGTCTTAATTTTAATGAAAATTCCCCCTTAATTAATAATAACCAACATTCACATCCACAGCATCAACTTAATACACCAAGAATTCCACATTATAGATCTTTGAACTTGAATTCCCAAAAACGTAATAAAGGAAAAAGATACTTATCAACAGGGCAACAAATCAATACTAGTCAAAATCAAGATATTTTCCCATTTCCTTATCCAGAACAACCAAATCAATCAAGTTATTATTATGGATTTGATGATTTTGATGAAGAATCAGGATCTATTAATGAACAACAATTTGATAGACTTTCAAGAAAGCATTCTTCAAAATTCTATCATCCTAGTAATAATAATAATAGCCATTTTATATTACCAAGAAAGCAATCCTTTAGTTATGTCAAAAAGACTATCTATACTACAATTAGTATTATTAGCATATTAATAATTGGATTTTTGATGGGGTTTTTCATTGCCACTACTAAAGATTTATCTAATGTGACGATCACTGAAGTTCAGAATCCAATTGTCAGTCAAGATGAGTTAATTTTCAATATTGTAGTGGAAGCAATTAATCCAGGATGGTTTACTATTGGAATTAAGGATGTTGAGTTGGATATATTTGCCAGAAGCGGATACTTAGCCAATGAACCAAATGAAATGGTTGTTGCACAGCAAGAATCACAGTCAATGCCGGGATTAACAACAGATGGTTTGATCAGAAGCGAGAATGCTTTGGAAATGAATAGTCAAGTAGAAACAGTGCTATTAGGCACGATTAATCAACTAGAGACCGAAATGACTTTCCAAGGAGTCATATTTAATAGAGATATCATTCAACAAATTGGTGAGATCAAGTTACTTCTGCCTGGCAAGAATATCACTGATATAGCCACTAATGACACACTACCTGATAATTCAGCAAAATGGCAAACCATTTCCAAAAATCCATTTGATTTGATTATCAGTGGCACTTTAAAATATTCTTTGCCATTGAGTAAGAATATGAAATCAGTGGCAGTAACCAAAACGAGTTATATTGATCCTACAATGGAATAGACCATTTGATTCATGCAATTATGTGGATGTATATTGTATCAACAATTGTGTGCCAATCTAACAACTGTATTAATCAGGTAGACCGAAAGTCATTCTTTATTATTAATTATTCTTCTCGGTTTATATAATTGTATAGATCATCACTTCCTTGATAAACTCGAGGTTGTAATTGATATTTAAACAACTTGGGATCAAAGCTAGTGGCCTTGGGATTATTATTATTCTTGAATGGATCTATCTCCATAAGAAACCTCTTATCTCTAGGACTTTTGATCTTAAAACATAATATTAATCTTGTAATTAAAATGTACATCTGTTTGAAAACTACAAGGTTTCCACTACACATTCTCACTCCTTTCCCAAAAGCAAAATGACTAAGGATGCTATCCAGAATCAAGCCCTTGGTTGGATCCCCCTGTTCAAACCATCGATAAGGATTAAATAAAAATGGCAAGTGAAACATTGACAGATCATGATTTGCAGCATACGCATTCATAAAGAGAATAGTATTGGCAGGAATTACTATCCCTTTATACCTAATTTCTGCACTATTGACTCTTGGAAGGCTTAATGGGAGCACTGTAAAGTGTCTAAGGGCTTCTTTGATCAAAGCTATTGCAAACTTGCATTCCATTTCCGTTACTACATTTTTCCAGCTTGAAATGCCGCTAGAATAGAGCAGAAATAATTCATTTACCACAATATCCTGGTAATGTGGATATATGGAGAGGATTCCCAATATATGGTTTAAGTTAAGCGGTGTATTATCCAAACCAGCACTTAACATTGTTAAACATATTGATTGGAGCTCATCGCTGGTAATATTCTTATAGTTTGCAGCCTCATAGAAATCATAGATAAGATTTCCTTTTGAAGGTACATATTGTGACATTAGAAGATCCATATACTTATCACGAGACTGCTTAGCAATTAATACAGTTTTTGGCAAAATGAATCTTAAAATTGGAAAATAATCAGCATAGTTAGTGATGGGAGATCTCAATTTCATTATAGTATTCTCAGTTTCAATAATCTTATCAGCCAATGACTTGTCTGTATTATAACAGTCAATAAGGAAGCCATAAGTAATGTATATGGATACACGTAATGTGAAGTATTGGAAATTGACAAGAATATTTTTATCTTCAAAGAGATAAAAAGGATTTGAACTTGGTTGAAAATTAAGTTTAGCATTCTCTTTATATATCTTTCGAATAGTATATTTGGTTTCTTTATCCAACACATTCTCTAAGCCCTTAACACTCTTATTGTTGAGGGCTTGACTAATGATTTGCTTCCGTTTCTTAAAAGTTTCACTAAAAGGTGTAGTACCTATAGTAAACCCTTTAGTTGAAGACAACAAATTGTGGAAAGTATACTGAGTAGGTCTGGAATTGAGAGATGATTTTCTCCATATATTCATCACATCTTCATAGCTATTAACCACCAATACCCTTTTATTTCCTAAGCGAACCTGGAAAATCAGTTGTTGGTATTTGTTGGCCCATTCCATACATATTTTTGCAGGATTATTGACTAAAGACCAAATATTCCCCATAACAGGAACATGGGGAATAGACAAAATTCCTGAAATTTCCTTAGGGCCAACAATACCCAAAACATCCAAGATGATATAAAACACAATGGGTAAGAGTATTAAAGCGATAAACATTAGCTAAATTATATATGTGAATTTTTTTTACAAAAGCATTAATTTTGCATAAAAAATTTTTAAAATTATAAAGACATACTTAAAACATACTTTATACTACACAATATTTACCTAACTATTAGAACTATAATTTCCAGCATTTAAGTTACCTGTCACATTAACAACTTGATTGTTACAGGTGATATTAGAAGCAATATCTGAAATGGAGAATTTAACATGAATTCCACTTTCATCTTCTTGTGCTCTTCCTTTGGTCATAAATCTTGCAATCAACTTCTCTGGAGTTTCTACCGATAATTTAAGAGGATTTTCATATTTCCAAGTAATTCTGTTCTTTTCTTTGTTGAAGCTTCCAGTTGGTTTAGAACTGGCAGAGTATGCTTCAACATCCAAGCTTAACGCTACACTAACTTGTAAGTTATGTAAGATTGTACTTGAAGCAAAATTTGGATTTAATGTTAAACTTATAATCAAACTGGCCTGATGATCTTCATATTTCCATATAGAATGAATAAATATTGGAATTTGATTTATATGGAGATTGCTCTGCATATATTTGATTCCTCCAATGGTTCTATTCATAATAGCTGTTGGATTGAACTTGAAGTTATTTTGGTCCAATTGTTCGATAAAGGTGTTGTTTATAACCTTACTCCAGTTATTTGGAATAGAAATGATCAAATCTTCATGGCTATTATCATCACTTCCTTGGTAATTAAAAGCCAATTCTCCTAAAATACTACTCTTTGCCAAATTATCTTGTTTAAAGTTGACATTTAAGATCTGTGAGTTGCTAATATTCAATCCTGCAATTAACTTTTCAGCCAATTCATCATGGTGGAACAATTCAGATTTCTTCAAATTTGCAGAAGTTAATGAATTTCCAGTGGTTTGGGAAGACAAACGTGGTAATTGAGGTGGTTCAATTATAGAATCTCTGGTTTGAGGTAGAGAATGAAAAATTTGTGATTGAATTTCTCCTCTACGTTCATTGTGGGTAACTTTCCTTGCAGGAGGTGGAGCAGGAGCTGAAGCAGCAGTTGGTTTTACATTTACTGGCGGTAATTCAGATGCAGGTGGTGGTAGTTCTCCTATGGTATCATCCTGTTCACTATCACTATCACTCAATTCATCAGGGTTAACATCAGGATCTGGAAATTCAAATTCGCCGGATTTTTGAATTTTTGGAGAAGTTTTGAAATTCTTTAAATCATCACCACTTTCAAAACTATATTGTGTATGTCTAGATTTATTAACAGATAATAAGTTACCGTTAGTTACTGAAGGTTTAACTTCATCTTCATCTGAGGATTCAGAGTATTTTATAACATTTGGAGATTTTGGAGGGTCTATTTGGACGTTTTCTGGATTAGCAGGTGGAATTATAGGTAAGTCTCTGTTGGAATGTTTTGAAGTAGGAGAAGAGTTGTTCGAAGACTTCATATGAGTTTGAGCAGGTGGCTCAAATGATTGATATTTAGGAGTCAAAGGAGGAGCATCCTTTTCAGGAGTTTCAGGAGGAACAGGCGTAGAGTAGTTTTCATTCATGTTGGAAGGAGGTGCTCTTGGATTAGACTTGGCAGTTGAAACTGGTGGAATAAAATTAGGTTCATTATTAACACCAGTGGCAACATCATTGGCAGCCGTATCTTCTTCTCTCAAATTAGTCAAATTGGTTAAATTGGTACTGGCAGTTTGATTGGAGTAAATAGATTCTAAATCATTACCACCTTTGCTCTTAGATTTCCGTTTCTTACCAAAAATAGATCCAACTCTGGATCTTAACTTGTGTTTATCTTTCTTATCCTTATCAGCAGAGTGGAATAATTTGGATTGTCTATGAGATTTAGCAGCAGGAGCCTTAGCAGTGTTTGAATCAGAGGTTGAATTTGAATTTGAATTGGATTTAGGTGTAATGGTCTTGTAGTTATTATTCAAAATCGATTGTAAATAATTTTCCATCTCCGAATTGATGTTAAAGTTATCTAGTAAACCACTCAAAGAGGTTTGGTTCAAATTGTGAAGCTTTTCAAAATGGGAATTATTGAAATTGAATAACCCAATAAACAGATTGACAATCATATTCCGTTCGTAACTCTTGAAGTTCTTAAGATTTTCAAAGATAGCAACCGATCTGGTGTTCCATTTATACTCGTTAATTGGATTTTCATTTACTAATTCTTGAAGTTCTTGGTTATTAATTAATAATTCACTGAATTTGATGTCCAGAGTTAAATTGAGCAAAGGACTCAAAACTTCAATCTTGAGAAACTTGATCAATTGATCATTGGAATTTACAGTATTCACCAAAGTTTGATGGTAATTGTAGAAGGAACCTTCAATAATTCCATATTCTTTATTGACATTCAAGAATTTTAAGATAGGATTACTTTGGTTAGTCAAAAGATTCTTCAATTCGTAATTTTGTTGCTGTAAACCACTGATATACGTTTCGTAAAACAGAATGAGAAGTTTGTTCAATTGTTTGGACTGTTCAATATTCTCATTCACTATCGAAGCGCTCTGCAACGGAGTCTTAGAAGTTAGAATTGATGTGGTGAAGACTGAAGGTTCTATTTCAGACATGATGATGATAAAGTTGTCCAATTGCCGAAATAACCATTTCGCGATTGAAATGTGGGAAGTATTACATGCAGGGGTCAGCTATAGGGACGCTAAGTGTTAAGGCGAAGTTTGGGGGGAAAATTCAAGATGGTGGTGGTAGAAGCCGAGCTGGAAGATAGGGATTTAACTTGTTGTGTATTAAAATATGGATACCTAACGAAGTAACAAAGCATTGACTGGTGTTAGGACCCCATTTTTATAGAGCGGAAATACTATATGTTTTTTGCTGTTATGGTAAAGTTTTTCACTGCATTAGATACTCAATTGGTATGCTCTTTAATTTCAAATAATAATTATAATCATCTATAAATTACTTGTTTCCTCTATCTCAGATTCTTCATGTTTAACAATAGTCCTGTTAATAAAGTAAAAAATACAATCGTAGGACCACATTATTCCGTCTCAACATGCATATGAATTATGTGACCATCAATGTGTATGTATTTCAAATGTGTTCTGGCCTCTTTTGACTCTTTCAAAACAAAATGCAGTAACGGGAGTTGACTAATATTGTTAGTGGCTATAGAGGTTATTTATACTCCTAGCAAACTATTCTACCTGTCAGGTGAATTGATTCAAAGAATTGATCTTTTAACTGCCCATTCTGTTTACAGTTTATGCGTGACTGTCGTACTTGCATGAACTAAATTAGACTCAAACAGTCCTTCAAATTAAACATATCACATATCGGGGTGACTTTGGATTTTCGTTAGTAATTATAGCAATTTTTGTTCTAGATTTGAAAAAGTTCAATGTGGATATCAAATATCTCTTTAGTAACAATTATAAGGCATGTCATTAGTAAGTTTATGTTGAATTTGTCAGTGATGTGAACATCGTTTTGGATTTCGTTTCAAAGCACAGGAGCCCTCTCAATTGAAAATAATGATTCCATGTATAATTTTAACAAGAAGCCTACATTTCGTTATTAAGTATGAGGTAATGATTGTAGTTTTATAATTTGTAATTTTATATTCCATAGACCTCTAAGCAGTGGCAGCAATTTTAGTAATACAGCTTTTAAAAAGATTGACCATTTCATCAATTGGATAGTCTTTATATTTCTCCAAGTATCCCAAAGAAATATTCATTCCGCCTGGAGTACTAATACAGGAGAAACCAAATAAGCAGGAGGTTCCCACAGTTTGAGAAAATACAACATCTTCTACTTTCCAAGTTCCAGATTCAATTTGATTATAGCCCAAGTTTGAAATTTCAAATAAGGTTTCTTGAACAACGTCTTTTTGATCTGGCTTTAAAATATCATAAGGATCAATGACGTCAAGTAAACTTACTCTTCTAAATTCAGCACGATTGTTGAGTACATCTTTAATCGTTTTGTCGCAACCTTTCAGAAGTTCAACCATCTTTTCCATGTCAAAAGAATCAACAGGTGGAAGCAAAAAAGAACATGCTGTGACAGTAATATGAAACTTGAGCTTCTCTTTTAACTCCGGGTAAAATCTCCTTCCAGAAATCACAGCAGTAGATTTGGTGGAATATTGTATGTCCTGGTTTTCGTGTTGGAGAATAGTTTGGTTGAAACAGTAATTTAACAAAACATCCAAGAAAGGAGTTACAGTCAAATTGTTTTGTTTCAATACCTTCAAAAAGGCCCTCATGGTTGCACTATCAACATGAACCAACTTGAACAATGAACGAGGGGTTAACTGGATGGTAGCACTGTACAATGGGTTCTTGGAATAGTCCGGAAATCCACTAGTGAAGTAGTAATTGTAAAGATTCTTTATTGATTTTGGTACCATTTCCTGAATAACAAACTTGGCTAACTCTAACTTGCTACAATCATAGAGATCAAAAACATCTGTATTTTTCGGAGACATTTCAAACTGTTTAGCATCATAAGTGTAAACAATCAGTTGATGAGTCAACTCAGAACCTTCTAATTCATTAAATATTGTAGCCAATTCCCTATGGAATTCCACCGCAGATTGTCCATCAAGAGAAATATGGTTACAATAGAAAGTCAAATAGTTGTTGGAGAACAAAATCAATTTCCAAGAAACTTCAGGATAATAACTCCTGCAAGACCTTTCATTAATTTGGAATAATTGAGATTCATCAAATGGAAAATCAACAATCTCCACCAAATCTTCGAACAGCAAGGAGTCTGCTGGAGTTAATCTTAAATCATTAGCAACAGGTCTTTCTCCATCATTTTCAGGTATATGAGTCAAAGTGAAAACTGAGTATTTTTTTAACAACAGGTGTAAAGCCGTAGATAACAATTCTGGAGTGATTTTCTTGTTATATTTGGCGGTTAAGTGGTAATTGTTGTACAACCCGAGTCTGTTTCTACAAGCGTTGTACTTTTCAAAGGACAGGAGGTCTCTTTGATGTTTTTCCAGCATGTTCATTAGGTCTAAATGAATAACTTACCAACTGCGGCATTGGTGCGTCGTTAAGTCGCATAATCTCTGCGTACATCAAGAACTGAGTGTATATTTTGTCTTACGGGGAAGTATATACAGGTACGACATCACTTGCAACTATATTTATAATAGATATTGGTGTCCAGGAATAATCTAGTTTTAGATACCATCGAACTATGCCAACTGAAATCTTCAAGCGGATTAATTTAGCACCTTCATACTTCAAGCGTTATAACAGTTGGAGATTTCGTATATCATTAAAAACACACGTGCGTGTACGCCCTCAATTCATGAAGAAAAAATTCTAAACATCATAAGATCCAGAAAGATAAAATTCTCGAGCTAACTTTGGTATATACTCCGATGCACTCCGATCCATTCAATTTTGAGTCATCAATCCAATGCCGTGATCACCTCATTAACTAATATACGAACTAATTCAAGATTGACAGTCAAATAGCGCAATTTGATTAGTCAATGCAGGTTTGAGTAGGACACGTTATCAACGGATAAGATAAGAGAATTTATGTCATATGGCATTTTGACTCAAATAAGAGACATGTCAGAAAAATCTTGCCGGAACCGGCAATATACTGAATGGTATAATAACAGATGCACTTTTTTTTTTCACACTAGCTTAATATTTTCTTGTGGGGGGTCATGATCACCTAAGTAGTTGACTTTATAAGATTATGATAAGAGATTAGCAACTGATTATAACCAATAATATTGCTTAATTGTATAACACCAAGAAATATATTTACACAATTGTAAGCATTTATCAGGTAGAAGCCCCGCCAACTTCAATGTTCTGTAGCCAAAGAGATCGGTAAAAATAAACTACTCATTTAACAGAAAAATAATAAGCCTTGCTTCCCCCTCTAAACGTTTGTTAAACAATAATTAGCCACCAATTTCGGGTATCCAAATATATCAATTAGTTGCAAATTCAATTCGCTTGTTAATTGTTGCGTGAAAGGCTGTTTATTGATGTGAAATGGTGTGATTGCTAAAACCAATCAGTATTTAATAGTACAAACTAAAAGATCGGATTTTTCTTGACACCTACAACTTTATTGGTAAATAACTGTATTTAGGTTATCAGACAAAGATTGTTGTGATTGGCCAGTCACTAGCCACTGATAATGGATTTTTGGTTTAGCCACTACATAATCCGCTTATTATTTTGTCTTATCTGGAACACTTTTGTTTTCGTATAAATAGTATGATGTTTCCGGTTAATTTAATTCTCTATAAAGACGATGAGTAGTGAAACAGAATTCCCTGGTACTGGGGATGGTGGTGATATCTTCAAATTAAACTTGAATGATCAATTCCAAGGTGCTGATATGGTATGGACAGGTACTGCTGCCGTATTAGTGTGGATAATGATTCCAGGTATCGGATTACTTTATAGTGGTATTTCTAGAAAGAAACATGCTTTATCTTTATTATGGGCTTCTATGGTTACATGTTGTGTTGGGGCCTTCCAATGGTTTTTCTGGGGTTACTCTTTGGTGTTTGCTGAAAATGGTAACAAATTCTTGGGAAATTTAGATAACTTTTGCTTAAAAAATGTTTTTGGTGCACCTGCAGTTGCATCTTCTGTTCCAGGTATTTTATTCTGCTTTTTCCAAGGTATGTTTGCCTGTGTTAGTGCTATTCTTGTTATTGGTGCTATTTGTGAAAGAGGTAGATTAATGCCAATGATGGTTTTCCTTTTTATTTGGATGACAATTGTGTATTGTCCAATTGCTTATGCTTGTTGGGGTACTGATGGTTTCTTGGTTAACTTGGGTACTTTGGATTTTGCCGGTGGTTCTCCTGTTCATGAAAATGCTGGTTTCTCTGCCTTGGCATACTCTTTAATTTTGGGTAGAAGACATGATCCAGTTGCTGGTAAAAAAGTTCCAAAATATAAACCACATTCTGTTACTTCTATTGTTTTAGGTACAGTTTTCTTGTGGTTTGGATGGTTTGGTTTCAACGGTGGTTCCACTGCAAACTCTTCCATCAGATCTTGGTACGCTTGTGTTAACACCAATCTTGCAGCAGCAGCTGGTGGTATCACTTGGTTATTACTTGACAAATTTAGAACTGGAAAATGGTCTACTGTTGGTTTATGTAGTGGTATCATTGCCGGTTTAGTTGGTATTACTCCAGCAGCTGGTTTCGTTCCTGTCTATTTCTCCATTGTTTTCGGTATTGTTCCAGCTATTGCTTCCAACTATGCCGTTGATTTGAAAGACATTATGCAAATTGATGATGGTATGGATGTTTTCGCTCTTCATGGTGTTGCAGCCGTATTGGGTAATTGTATGACTGGTTTATTTGCAGCCGATTACGTTGCAGCTTCCGATGGATCAGTTGCTTTAGATCCAAGTGCTAGAATCGCTGGTGGTTGGATCAATCATCACTACGTTCAATTAGGTTATCAATTAGCTTCTTCTTGTTTCTCAGCTGCTTGGGCTTTTACCATCACTTCAATTATTTTATTAGCTATGAATCAAGTTCCTCAATTGAAGCTTAGATTAAGTCCAGAAGAAGAGTTGATGGGTACTGATTTGGCTCAAATTGGTGAATTAACTTATCATGATGAAGAAGGTCAATTTGGTGATGATCAAGAACCATATGTTATTGAACCAATCAGATCCACCGATGCTAGAGTTGCCAAATTAAAGGAAGCCAGTAAAGGTGAGACAGACGGTCCAGAAGAATTGGAAGGTGAAGCAGCTAAACCGGAAGGTAGCGACAGTGATAACAAAAGCAAGGAAGTTTAATTGTTATAAAGTTTGTAGTAATAAATAATATTGTGAATTATATCCAATTATAATGTCAATTATATTTTAAGGTTTGTGAAAATCTAATGAGCATATGAGCATGGAAGATCTTATGAACAATAATCTAGTGAGATCTGATGAACATGGAAATCCAATGGTCAAAAAGATCTGAACCGGGTGATGCCCGAGTTTCAGATTATTTGAAACATTAGATTATGAAACATCGTGAGGTTATTTGAGGCAATTCGTAATAGGAGTCTCGTCCGAATTAGTAAATATTTGGATTTACTCAATTAAATACAGAGGCTTAATAAAGTAAACTAATTTAAGTTCCTTCTTGTCAACAATTTCCAATTATTATACGACTTAGAAAATTCCAATCAGATTAAATGGAATGGTATAAGCAATTATTGTCGGTTAACTTTAAAGGTATAAGTAGATGAGTTACAATAACTCAATGTAGTTAAATTTATTAACCGAGTTATTTGTCTCTTTACTGTTTATTGAATTGTAGATGATCTTAATTGTTGAATTAATTTCCACAATTGCAGTATTAGGTTAAAATGTTTTTACAGAATATAACAACAAAGTAAGCGAGAGCTAGTGGAGGATTTAAATTACCTGAATATGGAATATCCCACCTTAAATTGCTTATAGGCGAACAATTGAACACGTCCGAATGTTATATCCTAACTACCATTGTTGATCGTCGAATTGTTAGTTGTTAATAGAAATAATAGTTTCTATTATTGTTAAGTGTAACCCTGTAATAATTGTTTCGACGATTAAGGTATTATTATCGTATTGTTAAGTGTGCGCTCGTTAAGAATTATCTTTTTTTTTTTAACAATACATTATGTGCATCCGGATGTGAAAGGTTTTGTCTTTTTTTTCAACAATAGTAATTCCTAATTTTGATAAAGAGTAAAATAAAAATAAAATTCAATGAAAGCTCCCTGAAATTAGTAACACCCAAATATAAATACTATTGTCATTTCCACAAAATTTCTTTCACCGGTTAATTATTAAGTTTTGAATCATAATGAGTTTCTATTTGTTACCTCCAGTTTCATATCAAACTCAACAAAAGGTAAAAAACCACGTAAACAGAAAAAAAGAACATAAAAACAGAAGAAAACACAATGAAAGTACTAGCTCTTCCATCAGATCTACATCGAAGTCAGTTAAATCCAATTCGATTTACAATAAAACTGTTTCAAATAAATCAATTGATGAACTTTCCAATTTAGATTCCTTATCAATACATTCTGAACAGAGCCAAATAAGTGAAGTCGCTAAGAAAGAAAAGAAGCATACCTTTAATTACAGTTATAATACTGATTTGAATGAAGCAATTAAATATTCTAGTAAACATAGAATTTCCTCCGATAGAAAAAGATATAATGGAAGTATTTACAGTCCAAGTCAATATACTGCTAGTCAGTATCAAAATTCTGCATACTCCTCATCATTATACTCCGACGAGGATTCGCTACTTGTTAGACATAACCCAACCACAACTCAAACTGTTGAATCTCAACATGATACACATATTATTAAGATAAAAGAAGAAGCAGAAGATTTGAATAATGAAGATTATAAGAATTCATTCGATTTCCAATTGAGTGAGGATGATGATGATGAACAAGAAGCCAATAAATTAACAAGAGTATACTCCGACGTTGATTCTATCTTTAGTACCAAAGTAGATGTTAGTCCAAAGAAGTTGAAATTCTTTAGCAAATAAGAAATAAAACCACAAAAACTAATTAAAAAGTCTATTGGAACTGGTTTCTAATAGTATATTCATGTCATTTAATGTATCAAGTATAGTATGTATAATAATAGAAGATTACGGGTTAATAAAAAAAAAATTTAGAATATTTTTGTTTTATTTTTCGAAGATCCCTTGCAACCATTGCGGAATTCGGAATTACCAAGAGAATATTTCCCCAATAGGTAGAGTGATTAGCCATGAAAATCCCAGGAACTACAATCCTGAATATTCAACATTTCAAAGGTGGTTGGAACGTTCATACCTCAAGTGACAGTAGATTGTAATTAGTAGGTTGTACTTGTATGAATTGCGTTGTCACCAAGCAAGTATTTAATTTATCTAGATTTAGATAAAGTTTATTTCTTACGCCGATTATTTCCTTGATGAAATTACTAGATTGGGCCAAATCCCGATAAAACAGGTGCTCCCTGCGAATGTCTGTTGTAGGGTTTCAAAGTACGATGTTTGCTACTTTGGCCTAAATTTTCACTAATAGGAGAACATGGGACTGAAAGATATTGTCGAATGAAACAAACCATTCGCTAATTCTGGTTATATTGTCTAATTATTAATGTTGAACAAAGATTCGTCCACTTCCAAGGTACAGAATTTCATGCATAGATCTCATTCCGTAAAACCCTGCGAATCTAAGTAATTCCCTTAAATATATTAACCTTCATTCTACACACGGAGGCGGGGCATACTTGTGGATACTGGTTAAGAAAACCTGAAGCTTATTCCGTAAATACATACCAGAATGAGTCTAATACAAAATTTAACTTCAAGATTATTACGATTTGCAATACCGTTGATAAGAGACAAAGCATTCTCGATAATTATTAAATTTCAGCTGGTGTTTGGTTAATCAAATGCTTAAGAATAGGTAACTGGGCCCTTACTCTGCAACACATCATTTCATACACCTGTGGCCCGTATCCCTGCACTATCGGAGTCTGCAGGCATCATTCCCTGTTTTTACACCGAGACGTGGAAGAAAACTTTTGCATAAAACGTGCATATATCAGTAAGGACGTGCGTGTATTATATTAATGTAGTGTATGCGTGTGTACTTGGCTTGAGAGAAGAATTAAAATCAATTTCACTTCGATGTCTCAAATAAATCCCTGTGTATTGGTATTTACACTCCATTAGAGTCTCGCACGACTATCCCATCCCAACCTATTTATCATACGCGACCTTATCTTCTCTTATCAATAATGACACAATTGATTACTCCTGGTGTTGGTTTGGATTGCATTCAGTTAAATGATAGCTTTTACAAGATTCTAAATCAATTCAAAGACCATGACTTGAATGTGGTGTGCTCCTCAAAAAAATATTTGGATATTCCCATACGCTTGGAGATTCGTTCTTTGGGGGTTAATTTATTATTTAAGAATGATAAGGTGATATTGATAGAAATAGTGGATTTCAAATGTCTTGACTACATTTATCATAATATTAATTTGAACCATATCTTGGAAAATAACGGAAATCATCTAAAAACCCTTTATAATAAGGTGTTTGGTCCTACTTACCCTGGGAGACAATGTGAATCAAATTACTTACTTGACTATCCAGGGATAGGATTTAAATTCAAGCTTAATAGTTCCAAAACGATGGACTTGTCAGATTTGTTGAGTAATGATCATGATATCAAGTGTGTGAGGATTATGATATTCGGAACAAATTCTTATCAATCCCTTATTGAAAGCATCAGAGAGAATACAGAAGTTAGTATCCCTAAAACATTAGGTATAAGTGAACCTAGATTCAGTATAAGAAGCAACTTGCTGTTAAGAAAATCTGAATTGAGACTTGGAGATTCCACCATGGTGATCACATTAGGAATCACCACTCAACAAGATATTCTTAACTTCCTAGGCCCTCCAGATGACTACTTTAATAAATTCGATACTCGTTTCTTAATTCACAATAAATTGAAAGAAGCTTCACATAAGGACAACAGAATCCTTAAATTCCACAATTATTTCAAATTTGGTGTGGATTTCTTATATGATTTGAACAAAAGTGGTGTAGTAACAAAGATAATAATGTACAACGGGAATCTAATAGAATCTGCCACTTTTGGCCACTGGAACAAGTGTAACTATCAGATATACTTTGGGCGCGGTTCAAATCCTAATGCTTTATTTAGCAATACTGATAGTCAGGTAGATAGTGGTTTTTACTTTGATGACATTCCAAAAGACTTTAAAAGTACTCATGAACCAATTATTTTAAATCGTGAAGAAAACGAGTCTATAAATTCAGATGTGGTTTCCATAAATGAGTCAAAAAGTAACTGGGGAGAGTCCAAGCTATATTTTTCTGACTCTTGTATTTGGGAAGTGTTGAAAAACAATTGTATAAGTTGTGTAACTCTCTTTTAAGTATGAAATTTATTTCTCATTTTGAAAGTCTCATTAAAAAAAATCATCACATCTAATGAAACTTACTACTTCGATTATAGAGAGTGCCCCCATAATATTGGATCCTAACAAACAACCCACATTACAACTTCGAGGAATGGATCTAACAGATGTTGATGGGTTACCAACCAATTTTTCTGCTGTTGATTTGAGCAATAACCTGTTGATTGAATTACGTCCTCATACAATAATACCCATCGAAACACTTCTTATTAATAATAATCATGAATTATACATGCTAGACTCATCCAAGTTCCCTAAACTTAGGAATTTGTCAGTCAATCACTGCAATTTCAAGTTGAATCATATGAAGTCCTGGAATTTCCCTCTAGAAAACTTGATAATACTCAATAATCCTGTGTCTAACATAAAAAATTATAGACTTATTCTAATTCATTTATTACCCACGTTAATAAGTCTCGATTGTCAAAAGGTTAAGCAGAGTGAACGAGAAGCATCTAAGAGGATGTTTGAAGGTAAGACAATTGACGATTTCGTGGACTTGAAAGTGGATAGCCGCAAGTTGATAGAGCAGCTTAAGAAATCCACGGATATTAAGGAAATCGAACGGTTAGAACGTATATTAGCTTCCAATTAGCCTCGTCTTTGGACTCAGAAATGTGATCTATATCACTACGGGTCTTCTGTAAGCTTATGGGCTTCTTCATCTTTCACTGTACCATAAAATAAAAGCCTGAATTGAAGAACAACAATCAGGTGAGTTTAGTTGATAATTCTGCACTTTTACATAATGTGACATTTACAACGATCACCCGACACCAAAAGTTCTTCGAAGGTCTGCCCTAGTATAATAACATGTCCATTTAAATGGAAACATCACTTTCGAGCTTCAACTCGTGGCCTCTGTGGCTCGAATTTTGTATTATATATCTAAATCAATACACTAATATAAAGCAAACGATCATTCCTACAATTTCCTACGCTAACTAATCTTCAGACCTCTAATGACTGTTTAAAAAACACTTCCTATACCATAGTACTGCTGTATTTCACTGCCTATTCTCTCGCCAACCTGGGAATTATTCCGTAATCTCCCTACTTTTAGTTGTGGTTTTCTACAAAGAAAAAAATTCTCGATTAATTTTCAAATATATCTTATTGCCAAATATCCTGAAATGTCAAGGCCTAAACGGAAGGCGACTATCAACAAGTCGTACAATGACACCACGGACTACTCGGCACTCGAAGATAAGCTCAAAAAATCCAAACCCAACCAAAGTGAAAAAACCAAAAAGAATAATTCTATCAGCAATGGTACCAAAAATGGAGGTACTAAAGGTGAACCTACCAGCTCCACCTCCACTCCCACTTCAGTAAGTGACAGAAATAGCCCTGGGACAGTTTCAGATGTTAACACTGGTGCCATTCCGCTCAACTGGCAGCCGCTACCCAAGCCAATAGATTATTTTTCATCTAAATTGAATTTGAAAAATGCTTACATAGACCAAAAGAACAAATGCTTAGTATGTCCACACCAGAGCTCCATACCCATGGATTACGACGCTCCCATCAAGAAACTGAAGAAGTTCACTTTAACCAAAGGCCAATTCATATATATGATTAGTGAGCCAGCCGGAGAACCGTACTACATAGGGAAGATAATGGGATTTAAAAACACCAAATCAGAGAATCAAAATGATGAAATAGTGACGGAAAACCTCAAACAATTCGAATTCCAAATTCAATGGTTCTACAGGCCTCGTGATATCTCTAAAAGTTCATCTGATAGCAGGCTATTATTTGCTTCAATGCACTCGGACACTTGCCCATTATCAAGTTTCCGAGGAATAGTGAATGTTCAACATAAACAAGATATTGAAGATCTAGAAGAATTTGTGAAGAAACCAAATACATTCTACTTTGATAAGCTTTATGATCGATACATGATGAAATTCTACGATGTTTTATCTACTGAATATCTTTTAAAGGTGGGTAAAAATGAAAAAAGTAAAAATTTTCTTATTGCATTAAACAAAAGGTTTGAATATATTTTCATAGAACCAACAATGACAAAATTCTTGATCAATGGGTTTCAAAGTGACTCGTGTACCTGTGAGACTTGTGGCCAATGGTGTTCCACCCAAGATTCGGTGAATTGTGCTGATTGCTCTAGATTCTATCATATGTACTGTTTAGATCCTCCACTTTTAAAGAAACCCAGTAGAGGATTTAGCTGGCATTGTGAATCATGTACAAAGAATCATTTGAAACAATATAAAAGTAATAGGTTATTAATGTTGGGAAATGACAATAAACTGTCCAATGAACTTGAATTAATTAATGATATTGAAGAAATAGAAAACAATTTTTCAAGTCCTCCAGAATCATCTATTGAAGCTGATATACTCCCCAAATATGAACTTATGGCTATTGACTTTTTAAAGTCGGACCATCTTTCTTTTGACCAAAGAAGATTACAAGAAGAATGGTGTATGAGATATCTTGGAATTCATAGTAAATTGGAAGATGCTGTAGATTTGGACGATAGATCGCCTTATCCTAGAGCTTCTACTAGAATAGGTGCCAAGCATCAAGCAACTTATATTCCAGAATATATTGATCATCCGTTGGTCTATTATGATCCTAAACCTTCGTCCACTACCCTGAAGAAACCGAAACTGAAGATAAAACCTGAGTTGCAAACCAAACCATTACCATTACCTACTGAATTTGAGGGTCTAGATGTCAAAGAATACCCACAATGGTTGCAACCAAGACCTAAAGGATATATAGAGAGAGGAGTAGATGATGGAGAGGAAGATGACCCAGAAAGAACGTGTACATTACTATGGAAACCTTTAGCAGAAGATATAAACGATGGGTTTGCTAAACTTGAAAAATACATACGGCAATGTTCTCCCATTGCCGAGGCCATCGAAATGACACCCAATTCCCCCAATTTTGTCGATAAGATATTGAACAATTACTTTAAGTTTAAAGGCGATACTGAAAAGGCTATGGATGAATCTCTTAAAATCACCAAACAACTGCTTAATGAGCCAATTCTAACCAAAGAAGAGATTCGATTGTTCGAACAAGGGGTGAAAGAGTTTGGCTCAGAATTGTATCCGGTTTATAAAATGGTTAAAACTGTTCCACTTGCTAGTATTGTCCGATTCTACTACCTTTGGAAAAAGACTAAGAATGGTAGATTAATCTGGGGAAATTTCGAAGGTAGAATCAAGAAAAAACTTCAAAATATCCAAAATTCAAAGAAAGACAGTCAAGTGGAGCTTTTCAATGAAGATGATGATTCAAGTTATGATTCGAATCGTATTGCTGATAAACACTTTACTTGTAAATATTGTGATACTGATTCTAGTCCACAATGGTTCAGATTGACAGGTCAAGATAATACAACTCTGGAATTCGTTGGTTTATGTTTCAGATGTGCCAGATTATGGAGAAGATATGGTGTTGTATGGCAAGATCCGGTGGAGGTTGATAAAAGAATTCATAAAACTGGAAAGAAGAAAATTGAGCATGAATTGTTAAGAGATTATGAGGCATTTATTGCAGAAAGTTCTAACTCTGCAGCTTCATCTATTTCTGCCTCCAATATCTCTAGTTCTGATACAAAATCCAAAAAGAGAACTAGTCCTCCACCTCAGCCTTCGTCTTCGAAAAAGAAGAAAGTAGAAGCTGTTAAACCCGTTGTGAAAAAACTTAAAGAGGACAAACCAAAAGTCAAGGCTGAAAAGAAAAAACCAGTTAAACAAGAAACTAACTCGACATTGTCAAAATCACCACAATCTTCAATTACTCCAACCCCTCCTCCTCCTCCTCCTTCAAAACCATTTGAAACTGACCATTTAATCAGTCCATTAATCAATATTCACGATCTCGAACAACCAGAAGATGCAGAACAACCGAAACAAATTGATGAATTAATCAAATCTTACAAGATTAAGAAACTCTGTGATTTGAAATATTTGTTAAATGATGATCCGTCTGAAAATGAAGTCAAACAACCTGCTAATTGCTCAATATGTGATACCCAAAATTATACTGAGAGTAATCACCTTATTTGTCAGAATTGTGGAATCACAGTGCATTTATCATGTGTAGGAATCAGCACTCCAGCTCAAAGAAAAACCGACTGGATGTGTGAATGCTGCTTGAATGATCTTCACCCACGGTTTGAAACTGAGTACAGGTGTATATTATGTGATAAAACAGGTGGATTTTTAAAACCTGTCCACGATACGGATAATTGGGTTCATTTGACATGCTGTATCATCAACTACAGATTTATAGCAACCCGGAACAACATAACATCAATAACGAAGAACTCTAAGGAGTATTTGGAAATTATCAATACAACTACAGATGAAAAAGTCAGAAGTAAATTGCTTATTGAACTTCTCACCAATAATGTTGATATTAAGAATGTAGACAAGGTGTTTTTGAACAATCGGAAACTCAAATGCTCAATATGTAATTTAGGAGGTTCCATATCCAAGTGCAAATTGTGTTCAAAATACTGTCACGTTACATGCAATGCCAAGTTGAAATTCAAATTTAGCACCAATGAAATCAAATTAAGAGTCAATAATACCGGAGGAAAGATAGAGCCAGTGATAATATGCTCCACCCACACATCAGATGAGTACCTTGACATAAACACTCCGGCGAAACGGAACCAAAGTTCCAAGGAAGCAGTTCCATTGATTCAACTTTTCCTTGAAGATCTTATTAAATCCAATACTTCCAGAATTACAGGAAACCATTTGAAGGCCGTCAATTATCTCAATTTAATCCAAGATCTTTTAAATAAGGAAACGCTCCCATCGTCATCTTTAAAACATTGTGACAAGTGCCAGACCGAAGTCTCCCCGTATTGGAGAGAAATTGAAAGCCAAACTGTTTGTCAAGCTTGTTTTCACAAGAGCAAAGCGGAACCAAATAGCACAAGTATTACTGCACAAGAGTTCCTACACGTTATCAATGAGCCCATTAGCGGTGAACAGTTTGGTATCAAGGATTATAACGATCACATCACCAACATTTACGCTCCACTTAACGTCAATGAAGTTGCTAAATAAATCATATATGTTGTATAGCATTTTGAAAATACAGATTTTCGCGGGTTGGAAATTTCATCAACAACTACTTAAGATGATGTTGGAAGAGAGAAACATGCCGGTAATTCCAGGCGAACAACTCCCTCAAGAAGAAGCACATGAGCTTCGGTTAATGGTAGCAGATCTTTTGAGTAGAAAAAATACCAATTTTCCCGGCTCTCAACCCGTTAGTTTCGAGAGACTTCATCTCACTGAAACTCTCATGAAGAAAGACTATTTTGTATGTGAAAAGTCAGATGGTTTAAGATGTTTATTGTTTATAGTCAACCATCCAGAGAGAGGCGAAGGTGTATTTTTGATTACTCGAGAGAATGACTACTATTACATTCCCAATATTCATTTCCCGTTGACTATGAATGAAGAAAAGGGTAGAACTTATCATCATGGAACATTACTAGATGGAGAATTAGTACTAGAAACCAAAAATGTAAGTCAACCATATTTAAGATATTGTATATTTGATGCTTTGGCTGTCAATGGGAAGGATATCACTGGTAGATTTCTTCCTACACGACTTGGATATATTACTGAACAAGTAATGAAACCGTTTGATAATTTTAAAAAAAATAATCCAGAAGTGGTAAACTCTCCAGAATTCCCATTTAAAGTGAGTTTCAAGATTATGACATCGTCATATCATGCAGATGATGTTTTGAGCAAAAAAGATCAATTATTTCATGAATCAGATGGACTTATTTTTACATGTGCAGAAACCCCATATGTTTTTGGAACAGATCCCACGTTATTGAAGTGGAAGCCAGCAGAAGAAAATACAGTAGATTATAAATTGGAAATAGTGTTCAACAAGTATCAAGATCCTGATATGGATCCAAGAGATCCGGATTCAACTTACACTGATTATGATAGTAAGCCAGAAGTGATAAACTTACGAGTTTGGAAAGGAGGAAAAGATTATGAAGATTTCACCAAATTAGACATTACAAATCAAGATTGGGAACGTTTAAAAGCTCTCAATGAGCCATTACAAGGGAGAATAGTGGAATGTAAGAAGAAACTAGATAAGCCGGGCTACTGGGAAATGTTAAGGTTTAGAAATGATAAAAGTAATGGAAATCATATTAGTGTTGTAGAAAAAGTATTACTAAGTATTCAAGATGGAGTGAGTGAAGAAGAAATCATCCAAGCGTGTCCAAAAATCAGAGAATCTCGGAAGAATAAAGCCAACCAAAGACCAGTACAAGCGGAAGAACATCATCATTCCAACAAAAGACCTGCACCAGTATCTGAACCTCCAGCTAAGAGATCCAAAACACAAGAATCCCATTTCGAAGCGGATTTGCCTACTTATGAAGATAGTGATGAAGATTAGAAGAATATTGTATAAATATGTATTATAATAAAAGTACAAGATCAAAATGTTAATGCTATGAAAATTTCCTTTAGATATCCAATGAGATCGTAGATGGGAAGTATACTGTCATTTAACTTCGATGATCTGTTTATTTAATATGGTTATTTGAAATGTGACTCTTTTAACTCTTGGAAAAACTGAACTGTAACAGATGTTGACAGGACAAATACTGAGTATCAAAAGATTTGTAGCCACGTAAAGGCATAATTCTTAGAATCTCCAAAATATATCTGATTTTTTGGAACAAACTTCCCATGCATAGCAAATCAAACTTATAATTGGTCATTGACTTATGATGGCAGTTAGTCATAGACTAATACTAGAAAATCTGCCATTTTTGTAGTTTCATGGCTACGTTGTCAATGACAAACTTTAAATTGGAAGTCTTATCGATTTGCAAGTCTTGTTAAACTGCATAAAGCAACTTGGTCAAAAGTGTTGACCGTTCTTCAGTATTGTAGGTCAGTCGGTAACGGGAACAGATTGATCAACCAGAGAAGCAGGATTCATGGTAGACTCTATCATATCGTAAGCAGGAGGTAAATGAAGGAGGTTGGAAACCAAAACGGCATTAGGACTGGACACACTGTATACGGGAGGAGCAATAATACCATTAACATCATTAGAATGATGGATATTGATTGGGTGCATTATTTTGAATTTGGAACCGTTGGCAAACTCAATAAGTAATCTGATTTTGTGAGAGCATTCGAAACCCTGTGTCCTATATGAGGGATGTACAGTTTGCAAATTACCAAATTGATCCATGTATGACTTGTTTAAAAAAATTTCTGATTCATAACTTAAGTTGTCAGCATTTTCAGAATCCTCATGGTTAATTTCAAGAATCCGGAATCTTAGCGTTTCAAATACTGGCAGTTGGTATTGATAAACTTCATGATTTTCTGTATAATTGTAAATTTGTCTAAGCTTACAACATTGCATCAAATCTACTTCTATTTGTCGTATTGAAAGATCGGTGTCCATTGTGGGTGTCTTTGCAAAGTTGGGCATTATATTCAAATCGAAATGGAACTTGTGGTTTAAGAACAATTTATCCGGTATATTTAACTCATAATTCATATAATTGTAGTATATTCCTCCGAAATAATTCATTCTCGAAATACTAAGTAATTTGTAGAACAGTATTGGCTTGTTAAATTTGAACGTATTATTGGATTTAGTAGTAAGTTTTACTTCGATCTGATATTCCATGACCAAGTTGCGGCTTTTAATGGTTTCATGCTCTAGATTTACTAACATTTCAAATGGCACCGCAGTTATTCCTTTTGGTACACTTGTAGTATCAAGAATTTGTTCAATATCAACGATAGGAATTATTTCAAACTTATTCTTGATCACCGTGTTATACAGATGATTTCCAAGTTGCTTATTCCCAAGCCTATACTTATCAATGTACATTTCCAGCATTTGACCCTTTAATGCCACAGTAAATGATTTAACTTGAAGTTTCTTATGCGCCTCCACACAAACTTTACCAAACACTAATGTTGGTTTAGCGGGAGTAAAATATATAATACCACTTAGTATATCAATACTAATCTCCACTGGATCTTTGAATAATCTCATTTGTGTAACTGTACCGTGTTGATAAAGAACAAAGTGAATTTTTATAGGTTCTTAAAGGTAGTGTGATCAAGTCATTTTGCGGGAATATTGAGACAGCTTTATATCGTATTGTAACGAGATTATGACTCCGATCTAGTATCTGATTTTGTCTTTGGCACGAAGATTCGTATACGGAGATAGTTACGGTTAATCAACTGTTTGTTTTCAACACCTTTTGTCAAATTTTTTATAATTTGTCTGCATACTAAATGGCTGCGGGCTTTAATTCTGGAATTTGTATTACTAAGGCTAAAGTTTTTGTATGTATTAACGGTAAAACATTGGATTTAATAACCTATACGGTGCTTCAAACTAAGCGACGGAATTAAATTCGATTTTGGCTTCTCCTTCTCCCATATATCCTTTCCATCCATTTTGTTTGAGATACTCATTAAATTTTCGATCTTCTTCTGCCAAATCATAATCAGTAGTATCAGAAACAAAAAAGTATACTGCCAATGCCCCCAAGAAACAAACACCTCCAGAAACAAAAAATGTATATCTATTGCCAACATTGTCCTGGATTGGACTGAATACTTCAGTTCCGATAGCGGCACCTGCTTTTCCAATAGCTGCTGATAATCCATAAAGTGTTCTTGTTGGAAATGACTCTGAAGCAACAACTGATTGTAAATTTGCCGGGCCAGCGTAAATAATCATATTTAATAGAGCATAGAAGAATATGAATAAAGCTGGAATACCTGATAGCTGTTCAAATGCAGCTCCTACAATGATTGAAAGAATTCCATAACCAATAAATCCGACAATAATAATCGTTTTTCTTTTGAACCATTTAAGAGGAATTATACCAAGTAATGCACCGAAAACTGCAAATGAACCAAGGAATAATTGCCATTCTGCTGTTTCCTTTAACCCAGCATTTGGAATAACAATCTTAATAACTGAAGCTGAAAAAATATTGTTTGGATAAATAACAAAATCCAAGATAAACCACATTGATGATACTCCTAAGAAAGGTTTCCAATATTTTTTCATACCTAGAACATAAGGAACTTTAGCCTTTATGGAATTTTTACGGTAGACTTTGGCATGATGCATTCTCCATCTGAAACCAAAAATGGTAATAGGAATCACAGCTCCAATAGCAAAACATGTCCTCCAAATTCCGGAAGTATGTTTTTCTCCCCAAATACTTAAAACAATCAAGAAGACACTTGAACCTAATGGTAAACCAAAAGCAATTGGTACATTACTTGCAAATATGAATGGAGCAAGTTTTGCTTTCCTTCCTAGCCGTTCATCTGCTGCTTCCATTGCAGAAGATGCAGAACATGGATATTCCCCTCCTACACCTGTACCACTGATACCTCTAGCAATTATTAACATCCAGAAAAGACGTGGTTGGGTGGATCCTTTAGAGCATGCTGCAATGATAGAACCAATAATTATTAAAGCAGTCGTTAAAGCAAATCCTTGTCTTCTACCAATTCTATCAACAAATAATCCAAAAAATATTTGACCAATAATATTTGCAACCAAATTGGAATTTGATACCATTGTTTTCCAATTCCCAGTTCCATATTGCTCATAAGATTGGCCTAATGCCACATTAACAGTAGACATGATCCCTTGTTGATAACCATCAGACATAAACGCACAACCAGCAGTGAAAATTGCTAACATGGATGCCCATTTGGATTCTTTTGTGTATTGTTGTTCAAAAGAATCATTTTCATTATCAATTACTTCTTGACTAACCGTTTCTTTAAGATATGCTTTATCTAAATCAGCCATAATATTCCAATAGTAATAGAATATTTTAAAGGCATTCGGGCATAATTTTATACTTCACCTATAGTCCAGGCGCTAACGGTTTCTATTCTAGTATCTTGAAGCATCTAAAGCACGTGTAGCGACTATAAGGGATGCTGCAAATTGATTATCAATCTTGAAAGAAATTAAGGATAATAGAATTATTTTGTGACATATGCCCACTTGATATATGCATCCACTTGTTTCACTGTTTATGCCTAACAATATCCAGGCAAGCGTAACGATATTTCGTGAATATCTATGGTGAGGCTCTATAAACCACTCAGTAGTCATATTCCATTACATTAATTGGAAAACCTTATACAGGATGAGCCGCACAAACAATAGATGATGTTGCCTGTTAACCACAACGGCTAACTTCCTCGCCAGAACTTTCTAAAGCATAAAGTCCGTTGATAAAGCTTTAATATTGGCTGAGAAATCATATGTTCTACACCTGAGTCGTGTGGTATAGATTCATCACCAGAAAACATGTGGAGTTAAAGTGATTGGCGAAAAAACTGTCAAGATAGGATCGAAAAAAAGGTTTCTCAATAATGCAGCAGAAACGTTTCTTGCCTAATTCGATCTCCACAATTTGTTATCACTAAATAGATTAAAGGGGTTTTAAACTACGCTGCGCTTCCTATCCTTAGTGGCCGGAAGATGCTCCCCACGTTTTCCGAACCTTTCCAGATTTAACACTGTTAGTACTAAAGGAGGATTTTGCGATACATTTCAAATATTTAAACTTCGTATGCTTAAGGTATTAGTTTTATGGTTGTTGGTGGTGAGATGTTGGGCTTTTCCACTGCCGATCAATAACATTAATATGGATCTTTTTGATTTGGGAACAGTGCAAAACGTATCGTCCATCGATTTTTCTGGTTTAAATGCTATTCTGAATATTTCTTTTCTTCATGGAATTGCAAGTGGTGATCCTACCAATAATTCTGTGATTTTGTGGACTAGAGTCACCCCTTCTAGTTATACTGATACCGTTGCTGTTTTTGTTGCTATTTCAGAATACCCAACATTGGAATCAGCATCTAGGTACACTGTTTTGACATCCAAACATGTCGATTATACTGTGAAAATTGATATTAAACTGTTGTTACCTAACAAAAAGTACTATTATCAGTTCTATACTGTGACAGGAGAATCTTCTAGGATTAGTTACACTAAAACCCTTCCAAATGAAGATACCATGCTTGATTCTCTTTCCATCTCAGTTCATTCATGTTCCAATTATGCGGGTGGGTTCTTTACATCTTATGCAATGTCTGCTGTAAAGCATTCTGTTGATTTTGTTATCCATTTAGGTGATTATATTTATGAATACAAGAATGGAAAATACACTAATGGAACTGAATTGGGTCGTACTCATATGCCTGATAAAGAATTGTTTGAATTAGATGATTACAGACAGCGATATGCATCGTATCGAACCGATCCTGATCTACAATTGTCTCATGCTAATTATCCTTGGATAGTGGTTTGGGATGATCATGAATTGGCTGATAATAGTTGGTTAAGAGGATCTGTGAATAGTCATGGTATAGAGTTCTTAAAGAGAAAACAAAACTTCTTACAAGCGTATTTTGAATGGATGCCAATTAGACCTCAAGATAATATCTTAAAGATTTGGAGACCTATTAGGTTTGGAAAGCTTGTAGATTTGTTCATGCTTGATACCAGACATTACTCCCGTGATGTTACGGACACCTATGATAACAATGAATATATTGCTTCAATTGCAGACAAACCAGAAAGAACGATGATGGGATTTGATCAAGAAGAATGGCTATATAATTCATTGGTAACTAGTGGATCTATATGGAAACTAATTGGTAGTCAAACAGTGGTCAATTCCGTCAACTTTCAAGGAATTGATGCATTTTCAGGAGGACACTTTGCTGAACGAAATTTTGATTCCTTTGATGGTTACACTGCTAACAGAGATAGATTCATCAATACGATTGTTGAAAACAACATACAAGATGTAGTATTACTCTCTGGAGACTTTCACATCTCTTGGGTTCACGAAATCTTTGCCAGATCAGAAGATTACGATTTTAAGACAGGAGAAGGATCAATAATGGTGGAATTCGCTGTCACAGCCACTTCTTCTCCAACTACATTCTCTACTAATGCAACTATTGAACAATGTTACGATATTTCGGAACTATTAGTGACTCGAAATAAAGGTGTACTTTGGAATGAAGGTTGGTTTAGAGGATATACAGAAATTCATATCACTGCTACAGAACTTACTGCCCACTTCTTTGGAGTGGATCTTTTAAATCCAGAAAGAAAAGAATTTTTACTAGCCACTTTTGTTGTAGATAAAGGAACCAATAAAGTTCGTCGTTCCTTTAATGATGCTATTAAGTATGGATACATTAACAAAACACTTTTATAAAACATATTTATTTTTGAAAACATATAAACCAAACTAAACGAGCTTTAAAATACCAAACAAGACCGTAACATTTTCATTTTCCCTATAATAATAAATCTAAGAAGATAAGTTAGCTTTTCCGGAACCAATCATGTTTCCAGCAGGATCGTAAGAACAAATAACATATTTACCCCAGTTTTCTGCTGAACAATCCTTATAAGCACAACCTAATTTGGAAGTACCCTTCCAAATGATTTGGGTGAAGTGGTCAAACGAGTTTGCAGAAGAGTAATCGTAATTAGTACCTTCAGAGTACCAAGCATCAACAGCTTTTGGACCAGTGGAGAATCCAACGGCCAAATTTTCACCGTATTTTCCACCAGAATGTTTCAAGCTACCAGAACAGTCATATTGACTTGCGTAATCAGCAGCATATTGGTAAAGTTCATCACTCCATTCCAAAGGATCAGCACTATGTGCAGCTCTCATTTTATTGTGGGTATCCAATATAGATTTAGCAAAGTCCTTATCAACATCTCCAGAAATACCAGAATCAGAGCTAGCTGAAGTAGTAGCAGCAGCAGCTGAAGATGAAGTTTTGGTAATTAAAGTAGTTGGTGATTGGGTAGATGTGGATGTTGGAGAAGAAGTATCAGCATCATTACCTAAATCAATAAATTTGGCAGCAGCAGCAGCAGTTGAAGAAGTCGTTGTTTCTTCTTCTGCAACAGGAGCAGCAGGAGTTGTTGAAGTGGAAACTGGAGTGGATGATGTAGAAGCAGAAACGGTGACTGTTTCACCAGCACCATTAACATACACAGTGGCCAATTGAGTTTGAGTAACCACTAAAACAGCAGCATTAACGATGGATAAAATGGACACGTAGGTAGCTAAATTGGAAAATCTCATATTATAATTAAAGAATGATGGGTATAAACAATACAAAAGATTGAAAACTAGTAAGTTAAAGAAAGGAACAGCTGTAAGTGAACTTTTTGAAGTAGATAATGTAAAGGAGTGATATTATCTTTATTCTTAAAAATGATATCTAATACAAGTTGACTATCTTATATACTAAATGAAAGTTATTTACCAAACAGTTTTAAAACGTTATTTTAAAGGAATTCAAACAAATTTAAACAAAACTCAAACACCACAATTCCAAGACATAATTTGGCTATTTCTCCCAATTGGAATTAAACTTCATGTACCTAAACACGGGTATTGCATAATCAATTACTACTATACACTACAGAAACTGTGTAATTAACATAGCATTATTATGAGAAACAACTATATGTACAACCACCGCGTAATTTTAGTTTGGCAGTCCCCCTTTGAATAGAAGCCGAGAAGTGGCAGTTACTGCTTTGGGAAAATGGCCAAACAAGAAGATTTCGCATTCAAACAATGCTCCCAATGATTTCAGATTGTGAACATTGAACTGAATCTAGACTGCAATAGGAGAGGAAATAAGGTGCAGTGTAGGCGAGATAAAATTCTGCAGTTCTAGAAAGGAGCAGCAAGTTAGGGCGAGAAGGTTTCAGCATAGAGGCTTGGAAGAAGGAGGTGATGATGTGTTAACCACGTCAACTGGATGCCATGAAATACCGGGGTCGGACACGCTTGGAAATCTGCAGAATATGGAATTGGGCAGAAAAGAGGAATGTGGGAGCAATGTGAGAGCCATTTGCAATCAATAACTGAATGATTGATCCTTCCTCAATAATGATGATTATAGATGAGTATTGACTACTGTTGACAGCTATTGACTATTTTATTTATTGGCAGCTATTGGCTATTTTATTTATCGTTATTGATGAAAATTTATTACTGCTTGCTATTTTATCTTGGTCTAGACTCGCAGTATTAATACTCTATATTGGGATACCTCACATCGTACTTGTCTTCAACATGCTGTGTCCAGTGCTGGAGAAACTGAGTGGATCTACCCATCAATTCCATATCTCCCACTACATACAATTGTCTCTTAGGTCTAGTCATTGCTACATTTAATCGTCTTTTGTCTTGTAAGAATCCTATTTCCTGATTGTCATTAGATCTTACAAGTGAAATAATAATCACTTCTTTCTCTCTTCCTTGAAATCCGTCAACTGTACTAATTTCAATGTTGGTATCATTGATTTCACGTTTCAACTTCGACACCTGTGCATTATATGGAGAAATTATTCCAATATCCTGTGGAGAAACCCCAAGTGATATAAGCTTATTCACGTGTTCTTTAACTACTACTATCTCATATTCATTGAATTTGGAATTGTTTTCATCTTCATTAGTCTGTTCAGGAAACTCGCCTCCTTGTGTATCCATCCATATACATTGAGATTCAGTATCTTCATCTTGTTCGACACCTTTTAGATCTGATAATGTAATATTTTCAATCTTATTATAAGCTTTCAACTTTCCCTCATATAACTCTAACGATGGGAATTCCATTATTTCCTTATTCATACGATATTGAATATCTAATAATTTCTTATATTGGTTCCCATTAACTTTGGTGACTAATCGGTCGAAAAGTGTAATTTCTAAATCAGCAGTAGTTTTCTTGTCTATTTTAATATTAGAATCAAGTGTTTTAATCGTAGGTGGCAATTGCATATTGTCTCCTGCAATAATCAACCTCTTTATCCCTAAATGATTCACTAATGGAATCCAACATTGTGGTTCTAAAGATTGAGACACTTCATCGATTATTATAGTGTCAAAAAATGGCTTATTAATATTGAACTCTTTATTATCATATAATGATAATAATTCTCTACTTCCTGCTCCATGTAATGTGCTAACCACTACTTTACATCCTATCAAGAGATCTTTAATGATCTTTTTTTCTCTTGCACGAAGTTCCTTCTTAAGTTGTTTTAAATCTTGATATAATTCTCTTCTTTCCATTCTCCTTTTGCATTTTTTGATTTTCTTTAACGTTTCACTTATATCAGTTTCAATATCAGATAAAATGTCACTAGAACTAGTCTTACTCAATATATCCAATGAATGTTGAAGATTACTTCCCAATAATCTGGCAGGGTGGCCCATTCTTATTAACTGATGAAGATCGTTCTTTTTCTTCCTTTTAGTATTTGCAAAGCTAGGTGATAATCTTTCAAGAATTGTATCTACAGAAATATTGGACGGTCCACATACTAAAACTCTTTCATTTTCTTTAAATACCAATTGCTGAACAATTTCAATAATCGTAAACGTCTTACCAGTTCCTGGAGGCCCATGGATAATGGTGACTGGACTCTCATTTATAGCAAAGTTAATTGCTTCTGTCTGTGATGGATTAAGGGATGTATTGAAATAATCTTTGTCCTTGATTGAAGTAGCATTAGTAATTGGATGATAAGGTTGTTCGCCTAATAAAATTTTAATTATTTCTGGTTTATCAGACATCTCAGCTAATTTATTCATAGTGGATATCATTCTCTTAAATGTAATTGAATTAGAAAGCTTAACGATCCACATTTTGGTATTATCATTCCCAGTATTGTTATAGTAATTTAAAACTTTTTCATCATTTGCATCTTCATCAATTGATAATGAAACTGATTTGGAAGATACCTTCGTTATGACTCCACTAAGTTCATCTGACTGCTTATCATCAATATCACCCTTTGGATCTTCTTTTGATGAACCCATCTTATCCATTCTTACAATATCCCCAACTCTGATACTTCCCAATTCCAATTGCTTATCATTACCTAAAGCTGAATCTAAGACTAATTCAATGATAGTTTTCCCTCCTAGTCCTGTTCTTATGTTATCAATTACCAAATTCACAATAGCCAACCCCAACTTAGCAAGTTTTTTGGTACTATAGGTCTCTAGATAAACATTTGTCTGTTCTACGTCGACTTTCTGTTCCAAATTAATGGCATTTTTGAATCGTTCAGCCAACTCCATCTTATTGTTCAGTTAGTAAAACTATCTCTTATAAGTATCCGTTTTTCAGGAGCTGAAATGGGTGAGCCTCCAGCTCCATGCATCTTGATACTATTGCTTTCTGATCTTACTGATACTAAACAATCACCAATCATGCAAGTAATGACGTAAATCAACTGAACATACCTAGTGATTTATTTGAAATGAGAACTGAGAATTGAACTTGATTATATTGACACAAAAGTTACTCACTATACACTACAAACTTATTATATACACTTTCTAGTTTTCTTTCTTTTGTTGTTCAAAGTACTTGTCTGTTTCTCTGGACAAGTAGTCAGTGATCAAATTCTTCTGTTTAAAGTAACCAGAAATCTTCAAAAAAGATACAAGTTTATCATAGCACATTTCCCCAAAATTCAAGTAGTTTCCAAACCACCGACGGAAATCAATAGATGATAAGTTTGAAGTGTCAAATACCAATCCGGTATTCCTGTGGATTCCTGCTAAAATAATAGAGATCAACACCAAATCTGTTGAATAATGAACAAGTTTCCCAATCTTGTACTACTGTTAATATATGCTAATTTAAAGGATATATGAATTCAGAGCCAGAGAATACCTTGATTTCGATGGAAGATGTACGATAAAAGTTTGTAAAAGAAATAAGAAATCTAATACCGAACTCTCTGGAGATTTTCATCGTATGCAACTCTGAATTGTATACCTTTTTTTTGTTATATCCCTGAACGTACACTCATAGTTAAGTCAAATAAATTTTGATAAAACTCACGCGCACTGATTATAGTATGTGAAAATTATAGATTTCATCTAAATCATTTATTAGTTACTGAATAGCTAAACTATTGACATTACTTGTTAAAAGGGAGGTGACATTTTCTTCAATGACTTTATCGGAGGTATCACCCAAATGTTTCTTTGGATTTTGTTTACCCACATATCTGGTCTTTAATTGTTCTTCCAGTAAATCTTTTTCTTCTTGCACTCGCTTGTTATATAATTCTGCCACTTTAACTAAGCTCTTCATACTTTCAAAATTTTCATGATCTTGGTGGTTATAGTCTTGCATTTTTAAACCACTTTGCCAAGTATTCTTATGTAAGTTTAATAACATATTGGTTTCATAAGATGTTTTATGGTAATCAATATTTAAAGAATAATAATGACGATTCAATCCATGAATCAATGCTTGAATAGAAGGTTTATTTAAATGACCCACATTACTAGTAGTTTGTCGAGGCTCTTGTCCCATCATTAAAGTGGTGGTATCAATGGTTCTAAATGCATCTATAACAACCTTTCCCTTTACAGATTGGATTGGATCTATGACTACAGCAACTGCCCTCTTATTTAATTGTTCGAATGATTGCTGTGTATTAACATCCACTGATGATAACCAACATCCAAACCCAGGGTGAGAATGGTACCATCCAACCACCATCTGATCTCTACCAGTTTGTCTCAACATATCCATCATCTTGGTCTGGAAAACATCATCCACAGCCTCTACAGAAACACCTGTTCCACTCTGGGGCATGGCAAACACATCAATCACTTGAATGGTGAATTCATCAACGTATTCTCCCAACATCAATCCCATAACTTCCATGGGCACCCCTGCTCTTCCATGTTTCAACATCTTTAATAATGCCAAAGACGAGATATAAACAGTCTCCGAGTTATCAATGGCTGGCCCATCTGTTGGTGCTGGTGCTCCACCAAACCCTCCACCATTTGGTCCTAATAATCTGTGTAATCTATCCATTCTGCTGGTGGCAATAATCGATTTATTTTGTCGCATTAACTTATTTGTTAGCAATTGGCGGTGTGCGCACTACTCGGTGCTGCAAAAAAAAAAAAGAGAGAAAATGTTTGGTGCCTTACGGAGTAAGAAATTTCCAAAATTGTATTATGGTTCAACAAATTGAAACTTTAAAGGGCAGAAAGTATCCTGCTAAAGAACATTGTCAAAGAACATACAAACATTTAACCACCAAGAAGAATGATGCTGATCATGTGCTCTTTTTCGTTAGTGGAGAGAGAGAAGTATTATATCCTTACAGTGATCAAACTAAACCTTTCAGACAGAATAAATATTTCTTTTATTTAACAGGATGTGATATTCCAGGATGTCATGTGATCTATGATGCCAAACAGGACTATTTGACACTTTACTTGCCAGATATCGATTATGAGGATGTCATGTGGTCAGGAATGCCCTTGAGTATAGAAGAAGCATTAAAAAAGTATGATGTTGATAATGTTAAATATTCAAGTGAATTAAAGGCCGATTTGGAAACTTTACAAGGTACTCTTATGACCACCGATATTAATGATGGTAACCGAGAGTTCGAATCGAAGTTGGTGAGTGGAGATGAGCACTTTTTCTATGCTTTAGATGAGGCTAGATTGATTAAAGATGATTATGAAATTGAGTTGATGAAACATGCAGCTAAATTGACTGATAATTGTCACTTGGCGGTTATGTCTGCCACTCCTATCGAAACTAATGAGACTCATATTCATGCCGAATTTATGTATCATGCATTGAGACAGGGTTCTAAATATCAATCTTATGATCCTATTTGTTGCAGTGGACCAAATTGTTCTACATTACATTATGTTAAGAATGACGATGAAATTGATACCAAAAGATCAGTATTAATTGACGCTGGATGTGAATGGTCTTTATATGCATCAGATGTTACTAGATGTTTCCCAGTAAATGGTGATTGGTCTAAAGAGCATTTGGAAATCTATAATATTGTGTTGAAAATGCAAAAGGCAACAATGGATATGATCAAACCAGGTGCTAGTTGGGAAGATTGTCATCTTACTGCTCATAAAGTAATGATTGCAGAATTTTTAAAATTAGGTATCTTCAAATCAGAATTTTCAGCACAAGAAATCTTCAATAGTAAGATTAGTGGCAGATTTTTCCCACATGGATTGGGACATCTCCTTGGTATGGATACTCATGATGTTGGAGGGTACCCTAACTATGAAGATGAAGATGAATTGTTGAAATACTTGAGATTAAGAAGACCATTACAAGAAGGTATGGTTATTACTGATGAACCTGGAGTGTACTTTTCACCCTTCTTATTGAAAGATGTATTGGAGAACCCTGAAAAGGTTAGGTACATTAACAAATCAATTTTAGATAAATATTGGTACATTGGAGGTGTTAGAATTGAAGATGACTTGCATGTAACAGCCCAAGGGTTCGAAAACTTTACTAAAATTACTTCTGACCCAACAGAAATCAGTACTATCGTCAAGGCCGGTTTGGCCAAAGGTGTACAAGGCTTTCATAATGTAGTTTAAGCCACTTTATATTTTATTTTCGGGGTTTATATAACAGTAATAAAAGGAATATATGACCGCGTACACGACCTTTGTAATCCAAAAGATCATCCTCATTCTTCAGGAGAAACGAGCAAACCAATTTTAGCGGATAATTCACAATCAACAATGGACGAAGAATTCGACGTAATTGTATTAGGAACTGGGTTGACAGAGTGTATTTTGAGTGGCTTATTGTCAGTAGAAGGCAAGAAGGTTTTACATATTGATAAACAGGACTTTTATGGGGGCGAATCAGCATCTTTGAACTTGAGTCAATTGTACTCTAAATTTAGACCTACTGGACAAAAACCAGAATTGAAAGGTAGAGACAGAGATTGGTGTGTTGATTTGATTCCTAAGTTCTTGATGAGTAATGGAGAATTAACCAATATTTTGGTCCATACTGATGTGACAAGATATATTGAATTTAAGCAAATTGGAGGTAGTTATGTTTATAGAAATGGTAGAATTGCCAAAGTTCCATCCAATGAAATGGAGGCAGTTAGATCGTCATTGATGGGGATTTTTGAAAAGAGAAGAATGAAGGGATTTTTGGAATTTATCGCCAAATATGATGAAGATGATAAGTCTACTCATCAAGGTTTGGATTTAGATAATAACACAATGAATGAAGTTTATAACTATTTTCGGTTAGAAAATGGTACTAAAGATTTCATTGGACATGCAATGGCTTTATGGCCCAATGATGATTATTTAAATGAGCCTGCTAGACAGACTTATGAAAGAATTATTTTATATGTTCAATCGGTGGCCAAATATGGGAAATCTCCTTATATTTATCCATTATATGGATTAGGTGAATTACCCCAAGGATTTGCCAGATTATCTGCTATTTATGGTGGTACTTACATGTTGGATACTCCAATTGATGAAGTTTTATATGATGAAAATAAACACTTTGCTGGAGTTATTACTAAAGAAGGTAAAGCTAAAGCACCAATTGTTATTGCAGATCCAACATATTTCCCAGACAAAGTTAAAAAAACTGGTCAAAAAGTCATTAGAGCCATGTGTATTTTGGATCATCCCGTTGCAAATACCAATGATTTGGATTCTTTACAATTGATTATTCCTCAAAATCAAGTTGGTAGAAAACATGACATTTATGTAGCTGTGTTATCTGATGTTCATTGTGTGGTTCCAAAAGGTTACTATTTGGCCATTGTTTCTACCGTTATTGAAACAGAAACTCCTCATGTTGAATTGGAACCTGCTTTCAAATTGTTAGGAAGCAGAGTTGATACTTTAATGGGAATTGCTGAATTATATGAACCAATTAGTGATGGAACATCCGATGGAATCTTCATATCTAAGAGTTACGACTCCACTTCTCATTTTGAATCCATGACTGATGATGTCAAAGATTTATATTTCCGTGTCATGGGTAAACCTTTAGTATTAAAAAAGAGACCAGGTGCTGAAGAAGAACAAGAAGAGCAAGGCTTAAATGGACTTTAGGATTATATTTTTTCTCTTTTGATTTTGAACAAAGCTCATTTTGATGTGGCCTTTCATTAAATGGAAGTTCAGCTTCTTGTACTGCCATCTACCTGGCATTCCCGGTCCAGATTTCCTGAAAGCTTTTTTTTTTTTTCTCCCTCTATTTTTTAATATAAATATATGGCTCCAATCCTTATCTTATCTCGGAATCGGAAAATCCAATTGCGACATACTATATAAACACAGTTAAATCTCACATTAATAATTAATTAAAACATCAAATATGTCAGAATTGCCTCAAGGATTTAAAACGGTTAGTGGGAAACCTTTACTTATTGGAACAGGAACAGGAACCAAATGGAAAGATCTTAAACGTCAAGATCCCATCAATGCTCAAATCTTGGTAGATCAGATTAAGTTGTCAATAAGCTGTGGATATTATCATTTGGATACGGCAGAAGTTTATAATACTGAGCCGGAAGTTGGCAAAGCATTAAAAGAGATGGAAGCTGTAAGAGAAGACTTTTGGATCACTACCAAATACTCTACTTTTAGTCAAACTGCTGGTCCAGTAGAGGCATTACCTAAGAGTTTAAAGAATTTAGATACCAATTATGTTGATTTATATTTGATTCATAGCAATAGTTTCAACAAGGCACCAAATGGTTTAGATTTAGAAGAATGTTGGAGACAAATGATCGAATGTCAGAAGAAAGGGTTAACTAGATACATTGGAGTGTCCAATTTTCAACCTGAAGCCATTAAGACTTGTATTAAAATAAGTAAAGAATATGGTGATGAATTTTTACCAAGAGTTAACCAAATGGAATTCCATCCATACTTGAAGAACCAATTCGAAGGTGTTTACGATTTATGTTTGGAGAATAACATTTTGATCGAAGCTTATGGGCCTTTAACTCCAATTTTGCGTGTTGAAGCTGAGAATCATCCTTTAGTAAGTATTTTGACAGATTTGACAGCAAAATATGATAAAACCGATGCACAAATTTTACTAAGATGGGTTTGGCAAAAGGGAGTATTACCCGTTACTACTTCTGGTAACGAGACTAGAATCAAACAATCATTGGACATTTATAATTTCCAATTAACCCCTGAAGAGGTAGCATCAATTGATGAAGTTGAAAACCAATTTCAATATAGAGGATTCACCTTTATGGTTTAAAAAATTATATCTATTGTATACATTTATAGAATCTACTGGAACAATAAAGAAGCAGCCATTTCCAAATTACCTTGACATGCATCTAGTGCTTTAATTACTTGATCTCTCAGAAATCCTAAACCCATTAATTGTTGAATATCTTCATCTTTATATTTGTTGGAACCAGTATTTTGACGTTTAGTTGCAGCATCTGCTGCTGCAGAGCTGGCTGGCTTCTTTTTCGATTCATGAGATGATGCTACTGGATTTGGAACTGGATTTTGGCTATCACTGAATATATTTCCTCCAAACCCAAGACTTTGGCCTTTATTACCAACACTACTACCCAATAAATCATTATTCTCTATTTCATGATCTGCTAAAAATTCAGTTTCGATATTTGAACCCACTACCAATTTGTTGTTGGCAAGATCAATTAAACACTTGTGTCTCTTGAGCATATCTAATCCGAATAATAAATCAACAGAAGTATCAATCACCATAAAAGAACAAGGAATATCAATCTCTGAATCTCCAATTCTAATAGGAACACTATGAATTTTACCCAAAATTTGACTTGATCCAACTCCTCTAGCTTCACCAACAAATCTTTTATCAACAAGCCTATCTATACCCACTCTTTCTGCTAATCTTGGTGATATAATAGTTTGTTGAGCACCCGAATCAACAAACGCTTGAACAGGATAATTATTCACCTTAATCTTGATATACAACATACTCACCGAAGCAAATGATTCAGGTATTATATCATACGCCAATTGCATATTCTTGTCAATTTGTTCTTGTCTAATTATTTCTAAAATCCTGGCTTGATTTTCTGGCTTATCAGGATCTTGTTCTAATATTCTTAATTCTTCCTGTCTTGCCCGAGACATATCATCTCTACCACCTCCTTGTTGGAAATATTGTAGTTGATCCTTCATCACTGCCTTGAACTGGTCAGGATTGTTCAAAATCGACTCCATTTGAGGATTACTTTGTATCAACTGGTTTTTCATTTGAGGGTTAGCAAGAAATTGCTGCCTCATCAGCTCTATCTGGCTATCTATAGCATCAGAATTGGCACTGTCAGCAGACCCAACAGGGGCCGAAGTCGATGCAGAGGTAGATATGCCATTGCTAATAGTCAAGACAATTAAATCATCGGATCTCACTCCCAATTGTTGTAGAGTAGAACTATTTCCATTTAAACTCTTACTATTTAAGATAAGTACTTGTTGATTCGGAGGAATATCTGATTCCGCTTCCACATATGCTTTGAAGTCTTCGAGTGTCATTGACTCTGAAACATCTACGGTGATTATCAGGTTGTTAGACTCGTTGGAAATTGTTAACTTCATGATGGCAAAAACCGTTTGTTTTGAGAGGAAAAATGAGACCTTTATATAATAATCAATTACTATAGAGAGGTTGGGTGGCGTTTCTGATAAGTTTGCAGCCGGTGGCAATTTCTTCATCAATTTTTATTCATCTTATTATACACAGTTTCATACTTCTGTATTTATCATGGCAATTTGTCCTCCATTCAAAAGCATGCTTTTGATGGTTTCAGGTTTAGGGCCATCATTGTCGATTTCTCGAACGTCTTGTAAAACAACATTTACAAAGTCATCAAATCCCGCTAAAGTTCCTTCGAATTCTTTGTCAGTAGTCAATAATACCTTGACTTTTTTACCGATTGACTTATCAATCACTTCTAATGGTAATACCGTACTAACAGCATCCTTAGTATCTTGTGGTTTATCGTTAGCCATGGTTTAAAAAAGATGAGAATTTTTATGCGAATTAATTTCATTTACTTATACATTAAAAGATTGCAATATTTGCATTTCTTTTGAGTTTCGTGTTTCTAATGACAATTCAAGTGATTAAAACTAGGCTAGAACTTTGGTTTTGGTTTGACTATTGGACCTGGAGCGGTTAATAGTTTTTTTCAAAATTTTGGCTGAGTTTGGTGAAAATGTAGATTGTTTACTCTTCCAACCATCAAAATCAATCAATGCTTGCATACAACCCCATTCAGTGATTTGATTCTGTAACCATACTAAGTTTACCGGCTTTGTTAAGTAATCATTACACCCAGCTCTAAGCGCATTACCTCTGTCAACAGATAAATTTGAAGAGGCAGTTAATGCCACAATTATTACTGGAGATCTGAAAAGATTCATATCCAATTTCTGATCTTCACTAAGCTCTTCACTATTAGGTCCGGTCAACTCATTTTCCGCAAACACACCAATCTTATTGATTCTTTCCAAATGTCGTATTTCCTTAGTAGCTTCTATTCCTGACTTCACTGGTAATTGAATATCCATTAATACTAGATGAAATCCGCCTGTTCTCCATTTAGCTACAGCTTCTTGTCCATTCTTAGCAATTTCATAATGAATTTTATGCTTTCTAAGAAATGCTCCCAAAATTGCTTGATTAATGGCATTATCTTCTACTACCAATACTGAAATAGACGGTAATACTGTTTCTGTTGTGGTTTTATTTTTAAGTTCTACTTTTTTGCTTCCTGATGATTGTCTACTTGGTTTTGGCGGTTGATCTTTCTTATTAGACATGTTAGAATTGGAGTTGATCTTAGTTATAGAATTACCATTGGAAGATGATGGGGGTCCCTGTCCCGGTGGTGTGGTTGTTGTTGAATTCGTTGTTGAAGTCGATGTCTTACTATCTGAATTTTTCGTTTTAGGTTTCTCCCCTGGTTTCGTTTCCGTCAATGGACTAATTCCTGTTTTGAGTAAATCGTTTGTAGGCGTATTTGGACTATTCGAAGAAGGATCTGTTTTCAAATCAACATTAAGTTTAAGTTTGGGTTTGAATGAATCATCTTCTTCATTAATTTCATCTGGGCTTTTGATATTTGATAAGTTTTTACCCAATGGAGAAGTTACTGTGCCTCTATTCTTCGCCACAAAATTTTCATCTAAACTTAATCTCTTTTTATCATTGGAAGAATTTGAGTGGGTATTGGATGAAAGGGAAAAGTTCTTGGGCAATAATAACACTGCTTGATTATTAGCTTTCTGTTGTAAATTTGTACTTGAATTTGAATTGGAAATTGGCGATTGAGGAGGATTGGATTGTGATCGTCTATGTAAGTTAAGCCCCGATGGCAAAGGTGAAGTTTTATCTTTAGCTTGATTGGGTGATAACGATTTCTCACGATAAAAATTATTTGGATGATTAGAGTGATTGGAATATTGGGGTTTTGGCTGGAAATAAGTTTGACTGGATGATGCAGAATTTGGTGTTAATGATCTATTGTTTGGCTGCGGTATTTGATGCATTTGAGAATGTGTTGGTAATTGAAGAGGATGACTATGGTTGACGGGGGATGCAGATCCTTGATATAAATTCGTTAAGTTGGTATTGCTGGTGCTATGATTGTTATGGTAATAAGTTTTGGCTGAATGTGTATAATTATTATTATGACCATGATGATGATAAGTATCTTCAAAATGAGGAGTTTCAATAATAAAAGCTTCATTCATATTCATACCACACGGGAAGTACAAATCAAGAATATTCCATACATTCTGATCGGGCTCAAGGTTAATATAACTGTAATTATTCGAAGAATTTGGGTCCTTATTTTCAAAGGTCGAAGACACTGGGGAAATACTAGGTTTTAATGAATCAGGAGACAACGATGTCAGCCAAACATTGGCCTTCTTATGAGGGGGTTGAACTGTTCCAGTGGTAGGTTGTTGCTTTCTTCCTTGTAAATCCATCTTGATTATCAATTCTGCAGAATCAAAATACTTCCCCAAAGCATTAGGAAATTTGTTGATAATGTGTGTTTTGAGATTGTCAATCAAATCATTCTGGTTAACCATGACTGTAGTAGCCGTTCCATTCATAAGCCTTACCCAGACCCTCCTGGCACTGAATAATCCCGGAGAAAAAGGGCCAGAATTGGAGAAGTTAGGTATATTGTTGGTGATAGACGCTAAGCTACGGCCACTTGGACTTGTACCTTTATTATTCATATTCAACTTTAAGTTGGGTTTGGTACCTTTGTGTGGCGGTGGAATAGGTGAATCCGTGAGCCGATTCTTAGGAAGATTTATCGTGAGATTGGTCTTCTGGTGTTTAGGACTTGGTGATCTTGTCAGCTCCATAATGTTATCCTTTTTTGTATAAAATCCAGAGAAAAAATTCTTGGAATCTCGCATTTTATTTTTTTTTGCTGTTGATTGTAGAACTTTACTATTTCCTACTCTCTTTATTCATTGAAGGTTTATTGAATGTGAAAGACACGCTTATTTACGGCTATAAACTATTCCCAGTCATCATCCTCTTCTTCGTCTTGTTTGGAAGATTTTTTGATATCGGAATCATCACCAATATCGATTGCTTCTTCCCCATCTTCATCTTCATCCCAAGTAAAATCTTCTTCATTTTCTGTTGTCTTATCTTTACTGTCCAACAATTGCTTTCTCTTTAAATCTTGGGCTTTTAATTCGTCTTCAAGTTTAAAGTAACGGAACCAAAAAACATTATAAGCAATTTTCACCGGTACAAGCTCATTCATGAGTTTGCGTAAAGTGCTATCGTATTTATCCAATAGTTGGCTTATATCCTTAGTTTTGTTATCCACATTAAATTTTTCAAATTCATTATCATTATCTAATTCATCATTTAAGTACATTTCTGGGGTGGTATGTAATTTAAAAAGATCAGTCTCATATCTTGAAGTTCCATAATTAGACGAATCAAGAGGTGATGAAAATAAGGTCTCTTTCTCATAAGTACCTTCACTTTGACTATCACTAGTTATAGACACAAATCCTCCGAGAAAAGAAGCAAACTTGTTAACATAAGCCCCAGCTTGTTGTTCAACCTTTTCCAACTGATTATCTAAGGAATCCAAGTAGGTATTTGCTTGTTTACCAATATTCTTAAGATTAATTTCTGGTACTTTAATATCAGATATATTAATATCTTTGAATTGTTCACCTAAACCTTTCAATTGAGTTTCAAATTGTGCTAAATGTTCGGTAACTTTGGCCTTATCACCAATATTCTCCCTTGCTGAGCTTAATTGCTTTAATATCTCATTTTTACGTTCATCAAACTTATACTTCTCTTGAAGTCCCTCAGCGTTCTTAGATGCACTAGTCCACAACTCAGCAAATCTCTTTTCTACGACAGTATATGCTTTGTCGATATCTTCTTCAAGTTGATTCACTGCCTTTTCGGTGTTTCCTTGATCATGAGGCTTTTCGTTACTTGCTAATTCTTCTTGTACAACAACAGGATCGATGAATTCCATTGTAATTACTCCTGACTTTTTACGCACTGGAAATTCAATTGATGAAATCCATTAATTGGGCAAAAACATGAACAAACACTTTATAGCAAGATAATGGTAGTAAAAAGAAATATGGGGGGAGAGCTTAACTCAGACCATTCAGTCGGCTGGTCCTGCTACCAACCTTACGTCGGGATTATATTAATTAAAACTGTTACTATTTTATTCACTACCCACTTGGTTATTAAACTCTCTCATTAATCAACTTTCATCTCCTGTGATCCCAGTAAACAAGTATTTTTGGCTTCATTAGATCATTGTATCCGAACCTATATGCTTCAAGCTTTATATTTATTACCTCATTGTCATAATAGCCTCAGACCTCCCCTTACATAAATCGCTCTCTTAGTTCTCAATGACTCAATCTCAATTTCATGTTTAGTTCCAGGATTCTTAGAAACTGCATCGTTAGATTGCAAAATTGTTCAGTAAGACCAGCATTCAAGCTGGAAACTAGCATATTTACTAACAAAATAGACAAGTTTGAGATTCATGAGGCTAATGACCAACTGCTCCCATATAAATATGCTATTCTTGGTCACAGTAAGACAGAGTTTTTAAATGTATTGGCAATGAAATACATAGCAGATCCGCCGTTATCTCGGGTATATCCAATCATCAGTAAAACTAAAAAGTACGACCAAATCGAATATTTAAATTTCAAGGAATCAAGTGGATTGGATAAAGTACATTTATCAGCCCGATACGAACTGTTTCTGTTTAAAGGTGCATTGGAAATGTCTGATGATGTGAACTCTGTATGGAATTACATCACAGGAAATAACAACTACAATTCCAACCATGATCACATAGATGCCAAAGTGGTGGATAAAGTTGTGGAACTCTTTAATTTGAAGCATTTGACTGGTAAATGGATCAATTCATTAAGTAATGGACAGTTAAGAAGAGCTAGGATCGCTAAAGCCATTTTAAATCAACCTAAATTATTGATTATAGATGACCCATTTTTAGGGTTAGACCCAGTCCTAACGAATTTAGTATCCAAATCATTGGGAGACATCATTCAAGAGTTTGGAATGTCTATTGTTTTAGGATTAAGATTCCAAGATAGTATACCTGAATGGATAGATAATGTTGCGCAGGTGGATCAACTGGGGCTTAAAGTCAATGGTAAAAAAGACCAAGTTATTGGGTCAATTTTAAAGGATATGGAAGATAACCATGAGCTTATCAAGAATAAGAATGCTAAGTTGACCCCAATTGACAATAATGAGCTTGCAGGTCCGTACCATATTGAGTTTAATAACGCTTCAGTAATCTACAAACAGCTTCCAGTTTTACAAGATTTTAATTGGAAAGTGCCTAAGGGGTCCAATTGGAGGATTTTGGGAGAAAACGGAACAGGTAAAACCACTATCTTATCGCTCATAACAGCAGATCATCCCCAATCATGGAGATCAGTGTTGAAAATTAATGGTAAATTAAGAAAAACCGGTCAAGGAATTACATTTTTCGATGTCAATAACGACATTGGAATTTCATCGCCTGAACTCCATGCTTTGGCTCCTCCTCATAAAACTATGGCCCAGATCATTAAGAATGGTTTAGTTAAAAATATTGGAAATTCTAACTTTGAATTTAAAGGTGATAACCTTCAACCAAATGCCAAACTTGAGCGTATTCTTCAATACCCTCTCATTCAACAAGCATTACAACAATACTCTGAAACTGCCTTTGTGGACTTAAGTGTCACCATGCAGAAGTTGACACTCTTCTTACGAGCCATAATCAAGGATCCTCTGCTTATAATTTTAGATGAAGCATTCTCGTGTATGGACAACATTCAATTGATGCATCAATGTCACCAGATTCTTGAACAAGACTTCCAAGAAGCCACTATTCTCTCCATTGGTCATATTGAATGGGAGCTAAACAATTACCAGTATGTTTTGCAGTTGGTGGGAGATCATCTGCGTAGTTACAACATCTACAAGGTGGAATAATTACTTTTTTGGTTGGTATACTATCTAACGTCACTTTACCCCTATATTGCCGAGGAAAAAAAATAGTAAACAAGCAGTTAAAAGTGCCAGGGAAATTGGGAATAAAGTTGGTATAATAGCGTGTTCAGTGGTACGTAGTCTTGCGATCTTACCATGAAGATTGAATTCGGTCTTTTAAACACATTAACTAACAATTTTGACTTTTCTAGGTCTTCTGTTGCTTATAGATCACTCTCCAATAAATAGAAGTAATAAGTCTCAAACGCGCTTTTCCTTTGTCTGAGAAAAATTTTAACTTTCCTAAGTAAGAGCAACTAGCGGTAAACAATTGTAATTGGTTATTCTTTGGTCATAAAGGAAAGAATAGTACCAATAGTTCATTCGTTAGTGCAGCCTCCAATTCACTATCTTTAAGTTATTCATTCCTTGTTCTAGCCAATTCAATATATTCATTTAACCTGAGACAATCACAATCATGTATAAGATTCCAGACCCTCCGAAAGAAAGCATATCAAAAGAAGAAGTCGCTGATAAAGAGTTTGGAAAATTAACTAGTAAGGAGTATTTATATGTTGCCAAACATCCAGAGGGTGTCCCAGTTTCTGCTCCTATTGAAGATGAACCACCTTTATTCATTTATTTGGCTACTTACCTTAGTTATTTCATCTTAATTAACATAGGACATATTCGAGACTTTTTTGGTAAGATTTTTAAACCTGATGAATTTAAACATTTAGTTGAAGTTGATGGTTATGCACCATGGTATGATGGGTTTGAAAGTTTCTATGAACGTAGATTGCAAAATAGAATTGCTGATTGTTTTGCTAGACCAATACATGGAGCTCCTGGTAGATTTATCAAATGTTTTGATCGAGTGAAAATTGATAGAACTACTTATAAATACACTGGTGAATTAAGTGAGTGTCTTAACTTATCTTCTTATAACTACTTGGGTTTTGGTCAATCTAAAGGGGTTTGTACTAATATTGCTTTACAATCTGTTGATAATTATGGAACTTCCGGTTGTTCTCCAAGACATATTGGAGGTACTACTGATTTACACGTTGAATGTGAAAAGATCATTGCTGATTTTGTTGGACAAGAAGATGCTATCCTTGTCAGTCAAGGTTATGGTACCAATGCTTTTGTTTTTGCTTCTATTGCTGATTCTAAAACTTTAGTTATTAGTGATTCTTTAAATCATGCTTCCATTAGATTTGGTCTAAGAGTATCTGGTGCCTCTATCAAAGTTTTTGAACATAATAATATGGACAATTTGGAAAAAGTCATTAGAGATTCAATTGCACAAGGTCAACCAAAAACACATCGTCCTTGGAGTAAAATCATTATTGCAGTTGAAGGTTTATATTCTATGGAAGGTAATTTACTTGATGTTCCAAAAGTGGTGGAATTAAAAGAAAAATATAAATGTTATTTATTCATTGATGAAGCACATTCCATTGGTGCCATTGGTCCAAGTGGTAGAGGTGTATGTGATTATTTTGGTGTTGATCCTAAACGAGTTGATATTTTAATGGGTACTTTAACCAAATCTTTTGGTGCTACTGGTGGTTATGTTTCAGGTTCCAAAAAGATCATAGATAGAATTAGATATGGGTTTGCTACCAATGTTTATGGAGAAAGTGTTCCACCACCTGTTTTAGCTCAAATTATTTCTGCAATTCAAGTTATTAAAGGTGAACTTAATCCAGGTGAAGGTGCTGAAAGATTACAAAGATTAGCATTTAATTCAAGATATTTAAGATTGGGTCTTAAAAAACTTGGATTCATTGTTTATGGTTCAGATGATTCTCCAGTGGTTCCATTGTTACTTTTCTTACCAGCAAAAATGCCTGCAGTTTCTAGAATGCTTTATGCCAAAAAGATTGCATTGGTTATTGTTGCTTACCCAGCAACTCCAATCATTAGTGGTAGAGTTAGATTATGTTTAAGCTCTGCCTTAACTAAGGAAGATTTGGATTATGTTTTAGAGGAATTTAGTAAAATTGGAGATGAAATCTTTTTGAAGTTCAGTAGTGGTATAGCTGGTGGATCTAAAATTCCTGGAAAGCCCCCTAGAATGTCAATTGAAGAAGTATTGGCCACTAATGTTGAAGATGTTAAGATGCCCAAGTTGGGATTCTTTGACTCTCCCAATTGAAGCTGTTATTCAACAAAACTCCATCTCTCCTCTTTATTGAATGCTTACGATTCTTAATAATTACTACCCTCCAATGTTATCACGGCTAAAAATTAAACCATAAAAAACGAAATAATTATGCTATCAATCCGTTAATGCTTGGTGATCTTATGAACTACTAATATAATTTAACAGTGTATAGTCATGTTAATACTTAATTTCTATAAAAATGTGTAAATTTGTTTTTTCACGTCTACTTAATGTGGCATTAAATACTTGTGCATTCCAGTAACTCGTACTTATCTCAGTCTATGGAGTCAAACTGATGATACTATAGCATCCATAGTAATATTCTAATATCAGTAGCATTTACGAGAAAAGATTTTGCAGCTCATTTGAAGTTAATTTGAGAATGTAATCATAATCTTATTTGATTCAAGACCCATAAATTTGTGTGTAATATCATAGTCATATTTTATTACACATCATCACGGTGTAGTTTCTGTCTTTTGAAGCTTACTTTCATGAGGAAACAAATGAAATCGATCTTGCTAAGATTGACTGTCATTTTGATGATTAAATTTCTCGCAAACTATTTCCTAATTTGGACTGAAATTTACTAAATTCCATCCAACTTAAAAATCTATTAAATCATAAAGAGTGGTATTTTAAGGGGTGATAATTGAACAGTTAAAGTCAAATAAATTCTTCATTTTTATAGTAGTCCTCAACTTCTTGTTATAATAATTGAAATCATGTATCTTTGGTTACAGCATTTCACAATTCGTAATTCTTTCGCAACTTAAATTCGGGGACATAATCGACTTTTTAATGGTAACTTATTCTTTAAACTCGTTAGAAATAGACTGTTCATATATATCCCGGTCATATGTTTTCAAAATTATTATTTTCAATAAATTTAGTCTTGAATTCATGTCAAAATTCAAAAATTCGCTCTATGAACAGAATTGATTGTACGGATGGTCTAAATCAGAAATGATTCCAAATTTGGACATTTTCTACAAAATTTACCATCCAAATGCGAATCAGCAAAATCCTACCAGTTAGTAGCTATTAAACTCAACACTAAATGGAATACCAAATAGTTCCTCCTTTAAAGTTCAGTACAGTCCAGCAAGGGTTTTATCGAGGAGCATACCCCCGGGAAATTAATTTTCCATTCCTTGAAAGTCTTAAACTTCGAACAATCGTATCGCTAACACCCAAACCAGTGACTATGGAAACAGATCCTAATCTCTACCAATTTGCACAACAAAACCAAATACGATTGGTCCACCTTGAATGTGAAAAGCTGGGTAAGGGGAAAAAGCGTGGTGTACCTTTGGGATATTCCACGGTGCTAGATGCTATTGACTTAATTATCCATACACAACATTCTCCCATATATATTCATTGTTTAAATGGTGGCCAAGTAACTAGTTTAATAATAGCATGTTTGAGAAAACTACAGTTCTGGTCTTCGTTAACTATCTTCAATGAGTTTATTGGGTTCACTTCAAACATCACTTTGAATGACAGGAACTTTGTGGAAGGTTTCAAAGGAGATGTGGAGGTAGATAGTACCGATAAAGTGGATTGGTTGTGGAACGGAATGAGTAATGTAGTATTAGGAAGCCATCCGCTGCTAAATATACATCAGCTGCAGAAGGTTTAGGAAGGCATTGTGGAGTATTGGGATAATAATAAAGTAATTCAAGTATAGAGATTTAATGAGTTAAAATAGTCCTGGAAAGAATTGGAAAGTCATAAAAACGTCACCGTAATTAAATTATATGTATGAATATATTTTAAAGCTATAAATGTTTTTTTGACCGTAGTTATATTCTCTGGTAAAACAAACAGTAAGCATTCTTATTAACAACCTGATTTTCTTTCTGATTAAAAGTTACCTTAGCATCATCAAAATAACACCATTCTCTAACTTTTTTCTTGTCACTTTGCTTATGAACATAAGCAGTATAATGACCAGTGGTTAGATTACCAAAATGATTAGCAACTGCATAAAGTTTATATCTAAAAGGAGGAACTTGATTTCTCGTCGGTAATGTGGACAATATTTCTGCTTCCTTTTCCGGCGTCATTATATCTGCTGGGTCAATATTTGGATTGACTGATGATCCAACTGGAGGCCAATAAGAAGTCAAGTCAAGCACTTCATTCACGGGATATTTAATAAGGTTCTCCATTTTACTAAAATGTCCTGTGGGTGAGATTTTAAATCTTTTGAAATGAATAATTAACACCTGTGGAAGTCGGGTAATGGTTATCTTCTTTGTCAGTCTAGTAAAATTTTTACATTTAGGACAATGCCATTTGTTTTCATCATCAAGCAACTCTAATTCGACAAATTCCTTTAAACAATCATCCAATGTAAGAGTGCTTGAACTCCCGAGCTTCTCGGGTAAAGGTAATGATAAAATCAGGAATGCATTATATGTAGTGGAGGTATTACCACACTCTAAACATCTTAATTGTGATAAGTACTGACCTTGGAAATAGTCTACTATTATGGAGAAATTGAGTTTCAAATATCTCTCCCATTCAATTGTCGATGCTAGTCGTATTGGAAGAACTTCTCTTGTTTTTTCTTGTTCTGGTGTCAACTCCATAACTTGCTGTTTTTCTTGAGCTGTTGCAACTCCCATTTGATTTAGGTCTTCATGTATAGCATCCAATAAGAATGTCAAGAATTCAATACAATCTTGTTGATCAAAGTTATTAAATTGTTGCCCTGGAGAAAAGGTTCCTATAATCTTCTTAAAACTCGATGGAGAAAATGAAGATCCATTATTAGCAAACATGTTCAACAACAAGCTAACAAAATTGATAGTAACCAACCCTTTGGTCCCCATCTTATTTGCTGAATTGATATGCTTTCTCCATGTTTGTCCATTTGGTGATGTTTCTGGAAAACTAGGAATGAAAAATTTGGTTAGTTGTGGAGTAGCACCTAAACACTGAAGTATACAATTCATATAACATGAATTTCCTAGATTCGTAAGTCCAGTGGCATATTGATCAAGAAATTTAGTAGGATCCTTCTTTTCAGCTACTCCTAGTGACGAAGAGGAAGGTGATGATGACTTGTTGTTCGATGATTTGGTAGCATTAACTAATGATCCCAGTATCTTAGAACTTATACTTGGACGTCTAGGTGGTTGCTGTTGTTGTGGAGGTGCATACTGTAGTGGGGAAGAAGGAGTTTCGTTCAGCTTCCATGGATCAATTTTGTGTGATGCACCAACGTAATTACTTGGTTGTTGTTGGATTTGAGCTGGTCTTAAAAATGAATTCGAGACCGGTGTCTGACTTGTGGTCTTGGCTGTTCCAAGATAATCACCAAAGTTCTTAAGATATGGGGACTCGCTTGGACTAATAGACTTTTTTGTGGAAGATTTATTATTATTGCTAGTACTTATATTTGAATAAGATCTTGTAGCATTTCTAGATAAAGAAGCTGGTGGTAAAGAAACCGTAGTTTCAAATGCAGTCTTTGCGATAGAATCTTCCCCATATAAATCATACCAGAAGGAAACGCCACCATTCAAATAACAAGGAGATCGTTTGAGTTTAGTGCTAATATACTTATTCCTGTAAGCCAAAAGCTCAATCAAGTTTGTAAATGGATTCTTGGAGGGATTCCCATCTGCTTCATCTTTAATCAACAGGCTAATCAAAGCTTCAAATCTATTTACCTCTTTCTGTTTAACTCCATATTTCAAGTTGTAGATTACTATAAGTTCATACTTTTGACGATTCATAAATTTATCAAACTGTTCTTCTGGTAATAACATGCTAAGCCGTTCTTCCAAATCTTGATCAGTAATCATATGGGCATTATTCTTGTTCTCCGAACCCAACAAGCTTGCTACTATGGCAGGCTCAATATTTATGACATTAGGATTATTAATATGATTATAACTGTACTCAGTTTTGGTTCTAAAATCTATTAAAAGAATAGTAACCTTATCATTGATAAGGGAATGCAATTGAGGAGCCGTGATGCTCTCGGTATATTGGAAATCGTCGAGTATTGGAGACTTTGTGGTATCTATGGCAACCTTTGATGATGTTGCATTATTCAATTTGTTAAATCTAGACAATAATGGATCTGAATCTAAATCCTCCTCTATACTGTTCAGATTAATTACGTGCATAATCAGGTCTATCTTCATCAGCTTTTTCTCGAGAGTTTGCTCTATAATGGGTATAAGGTCATTTGCAGGAGAATCGTGCTTCTTGCACTCCTTTAGAAGTACTTTAATTATGTAATAACACATATAAGCCAATTCATAGTCGCAATATCCTGCTCTATCATATCTCTTTATTTCATACGTTAAAACCTCTAATAACTTGATTTGATAGTCAATGTGTTTGGACAGCTTAGATGTACTCTTCATTAAAGTACTGGCTAAAGCATCACCAGTCCTGCTTAACTGCCTAAGACTCACAAATTTCATGAAACTTTTCTCTTGATGATATACTGGCAAATATACAGAAAGAAAAATTACTCGCAATAAATGACTATATTAAATATATTTAAAATGTAATGAAAGAGATCTCTACAGACTCAATTCCCGTTTAAAAGCACCTAAAGCTGCTTCAAATCCATGCTCCCATTCCCATAAGTGTTTTCCTGAACCTTTATTTTGAACATGTTCTTTTAATCTGGCAGCTTTCCATGCTTCTTTCCTACCAATCACTGATCCATTAAATTGTGCAAAATCTTTACTGTCTTGCCAGCCAGTAAGGAACCCATCTTTATATCTTTCGTGTTCGAATTTTTCATTTGAATTGGTTCCATTCCAATAATTGCAATGTCCCTCATATTCATTCTTAAGGATTTCGTCACGCTTACCATCATCTGGAAGTGACTTACCTTTAAACGCAATAGGGCTTGAAATTGCCCCATTATCATTCATTTGTCTGAAATCCCATTCTCCTCCACTTCCTGCTTGAAACTTGAAAGTCCAAAAGAAACTGCCGAAAGGTGCTCTCTCATTAAAGAGTTGACCTTGTTTATTTCCAAACTTCTTAACATAATCATCACGACGACTATTGGCATTATCTCTATCCCAAGATCTTCCATCTAAAACACACGAATATTCACCAACCATAATATCGGCTCCTTTTCCTCCGTCATTTAAATTGGTTAATAAATCATTGTTCAAATCATTGATGATTTGTTCTGGGTGCTTGTTCTTATCGTTATCGGAGGCACATCTATAGCAATGATGATCAATAACCACACCAATATTTCCATTGCCTTGTTTTTCCTGCACCCATTTAACCCATTGATCAGGATACCATCCATCAGAAATAATCACAGGCATCAGGGGATCAACTTCTCGAATCAGACTAATAGCAGCTGCATAATAATTGCGTTGTCTTTTAGGTTCATTAGAAAATACTGACTCATTGACAATTTGGATTCCACTAATATTATCATATTGTTTCAAATCGTGAGCTATAAACTTCATCATATCACACATTTGCAATTGATATCCATTATCTTCCCAAAAATCAGCATTGCCTCCTTCTTTCTCTCCACTATGAGCATCTCCATTAGCTCCTCCAGGTAATCCATGAACATCTACAATCACTCCAATATCCCTTTTTCCTGCTTCTTCAACAAACTTTTGCTTGAAAATTGACCATGCATTCTTATAGATCTTCTTGGCATATTTTTCAAACTTGGTATCGCTTGCAAACTTTCCTCCGTCAATTTCCCAATAACCAACTGGAATTCTCACTGCTGTCACATTATGTGATTGTAACCAATCCCAATCAGCTCCGCTCATATAATTATTCCAATGCTCTTCAAACTTGGCTCTAGCTTCATTTTCTCCCAACTTCTTCAACGATTTTTTAGCTGCTTCCAATTCTACTGATGTATCGTCAATGAAAGGGCCATGATAAATCCATTTCTCAAGAACAAAGCAAGCACCCAAATTAACACCGTAATTTTGACGGCATTGGTAGATGTGGTTCTTGCTAGGAGATTCACCCGGTCCAATAATCGTAGTTGGTACCAACTTTGATGCCTTAGACTTTAATTTAACGTGATCAAACATATTTTAATTTCAATCAAAGCAATGTAGATTAATGAGAAAGAAATATAATCGAAGAGAAACTGTGAATTTTGCAATCGTTACGTAAAGTTAATAATAAACCCGATATAAGGCGATTGATGCGGAAGTCGCATTAAACAATGGTAGGAAGTATTGGCGGTAGATAATAGCAACTTAAAGGTACCCTTGGCTAACCAAACATTGCCTTTTTTTTGTGCCGGATGTTACTGAAATCATAGCAAGCTAATAGCACGTTGCATTTTAATATCTCTTTTGGGTAAATTTTGGGACCATATCAACAGTTATTAGTTTATTTGGGGCTCTAATTAATCGGCTTGCGTCCAAATCGCCAATCTTCAAAGGAGACATATCATCAATTCAATAACTAATAGTAAAGTCTTATCTTGTAATTACGTCAGCTTTTGACGCTCGCGTGTCGCTTTTCTCATTTCATGATTTTTGATACATACTTATAAGCGCTTAAGATAAAGATTTAGTCTGATCCAGGTGACAATTTAGGGCTATATAACACTTGTAGTTCAAGATCCAATTATCAAGTCCCTTGATCAGTTTGCTTCAAGTCAGCAGCCATCTTTACTATGATCATTCCACGGAAACAGTGGCCGGAACCACTCAGTAGATTAGGTAAATTATTTTGGGGAATCAACTCCCATTTGACATTTCTTCTATCCCATTCCCGAACAACCACTCCATCATTTGATCATTTTAAAAAACTTCTTCCAGAACTCACAATTTTCGACTTAGCATGTATGAAATATTTTCTACCCCAGATTATCTTTTTTGATTACATAGACAAAGAAGATTTATTTCAAGCTACTGTACAGTATGGAGAAAAAGGATATGAGGCCAACCAACCTGACACTATTGACAAAATGTATGAGTCGATAGAGATGGCCAACGATGAGAATACTAGTGTGCTTATTTTTACATTTGAGGACATGAAAATAGACAATGTTGGAGCTATAGCAACATCGGTAAGAAGAAACAGGCGTAGAGAAAACACTGACTCCAACATGTTCTTCAACCATCCTGATTTATCCATCCTGAAACTTGACCACTCTCAATTAATTCTGGCTATGATGACAAGACTTAAAAAGTTCAATGAAGCAGTTAGTGCCTTTATACTTGAAATTGGAGTACAAGTGGAAGATGAATTTCTAGTAGATAAGCTTGAAAACCTCGTAACAATCCCGAGAGCTCCAGAAATGCTAGATCCCGTAGAAGCTGTTGTTAAACGTCGAAGAATTGCTATGTCTGGGGCGTCGGAAGTGCTTGATTCAACTGGAATGGTGGATCTTTTGAAGAAAGGATCCTTTTATGTGGACCAAATTGTATTTGAAGATATCTTCACACCTGCAAAGTATCCCAATTTTAAGAAATTAGACATAGAATTTTATGACATTCATCCTGCTCTTGTACATGCAATTAATCAGTATAAAGGTATTAATATTGAAACAAAGCTTTATTGTCATCAAACTGAGGCACTAGAAGCAATCTTTGACTCTAAAGATGTTATCATCAGCACCTCTACGAGTTCAGGAAAATCATTAATTTATCAAATACCCATTTTGAATAGCATATTATGGGACTTGGAGACCCCTACTAAAACAAAGAATAGCACTGCTATATTCATTTTTCCTACTAAAGCTTTGGCTCAAGATCAAAAAAAGCATATACAAGATCTCATAAATCTTATACCAGGAGTTGATATTGTGGTAGAAACTTATGATGGTGATACAGAATCAAAATCAAAAGGATTTATAAGGCAATATGCAGATATAATATTCACTAATCCAGATACAATACATGCTTCCATTCTTCCAAATCATGAAGGTCTTAGTTATGGAGAAGGAACCGGCTGGCAAAACTTTTCAAGAAAGTTAAAGTTTATAGTTATGGATGAGATACATGTTTACAAAGGAACATTTGGGATTAATGTTAGCTATGTTATGTCTAGATTGCTTCGAGTTTTACAACATCCTGTACAATTTATTTCATGTTCTGCCACTGTTCTTGATCCAGCTGATCACTTTCGTGTTATTTGTTCAATTCCTCCTAGTGAAGACATTGTTCATGTATCCAATGATGGGAGTGCTAGCTGTGAGAAGAGATTATTAGTCTGGCAACCACCAGCTTTAATGAATAAAAAGGGTGAATATGATTCTAATTTTGTCCCCAGAGTCAATATAGTTTTGGAACTGGCCAAAATATTATTACAATTATTAGGCAGTTCCAAAACAATTAAAGTTATTGTCTTTTGTCCGATAAGAAAAATTTGTGAAATATTGATGAAAGAGATTCGTGTTTTACTAAAGCAAAGCGACTATTCAAACTTAGGTATAGATGAGCGTGATATTATGGCATATAGAGGAGGTTATTCAAAAGAGGACCGGCGACAGATTGAACAGAAGATGTTCAACGGAGAGGTTAGAGGCTTAGTAGCAACGAATGCTCTTGAATTGGGGGTAGATTTATCTGATCTAGATGTGGTTATAACATGTGGGTTTCCATTACTGAAGCTGAACATGCACCAACAATTTGGAAGAGCCGGAAGAGGTAAGCATTCTAATGGAAGTTTGGCTATATTTGTTGTTGGAGCTGTTCCTTTGGATCAATATTATTTAAAGAATCCTAATGAACTCATGGATAAAACTACTTATGAGGATTTATGTGTCAAGTCTTTAATTGGTGCTCAAATGCATAAGCTTATCATGGAATCCCACTTGCAATGTGCTGCTTTTGAATTGCCTCTCGACTTACAAACTGATTCTAAATGGTTTTGTAATTATGATTCAGATCCAAAAATAGTTGCCAGTTTCCAAGATTCTTGTAGAAGAACGCTAAATGTGGATAACTTTGGCAAATATCGAACTAATCCAAAGTATTTACCTTGGCCGGCTGCAAAAGTGGCTATCAGAGCCATTGAACTGCCTGCTTATGCTGTTGTAGATATTACTAATGGGAGAAACACTATAATTGAAGAAGTAGAAGAAAGCAGAACTTCTTTCACCCTTTATGAAGGAGGAATTTTTTTGCATCAAGGTTTACCTTACTTAGTTAAAGAGTTCAATACCGATGATAAATACGCTAAAGTACAACGAGTCAATGTTGACTGGGTTACTCAACAGCGAGATTTCACGGATGTAGATCCTCAAGAAATTGAACTTATTAGATGTCTTCAAAGTCCCATGAGAGAAATCCCCGATATTCCAGCTTATTTTGGTAAGATTCAAACTACCATTATTGTATTTGGATTCTTCAAAGTCAACAAAAAGAACGAAATTATTGAAGCAGTTGAAGTGAAAAATCCTCCTGTTACATATAAATCAAAAGGCTTCTGGTTGGATATTCCCAAGCCCGTGATTGAAGCGATTTCAGAAAAATCTCTTTGTGTACCTGCTGGTATCCATGCTGCTCAGCATGCTATTATGAATATTCTCCCATTATTCATAGCGGGAGCTTCGGTTAATCCTAATGTAAGGTTCTCATCTAATGCAGGAGAGGCAGAGTTAATCACAGAATGTAAAGCTCCGGAAAAAGAATTCGCCCAGCGTCAAACCAAAAGAAAAAGACCAGCCAGACTAATTTTCTATGATGCTAAAGGGGGTGAAGAAGGTTCTGGTGTTGCTATCAAAACGTTTGAACATATCGATAAAATTTTGATGGCTACTTACAACAGAGTAAAAGATTGTGATTGTGATTGGGGGTGTCCTAAATGTGTAACAGCAGGATTTTGCAAAGAAATGCTGTTGGTGATGTCTAAGCCTGCTGCTTATATTATACTTGGTAGTTTAGTGGGTAGAGACTTGGATGAACTTAAAACTGAAGTAGACGATGGACCTGAACCAAATCTTCCTGATATTAATGTAGAAACGATCATTCCAGCATCTAGTATAGTGAAAATGTCGAAAGATATAGAGATTATTGATGTGAAGAGAGCAGAAAAGCCTGTAAAACCCATTAAAACAGAAGATTAAATGGTGTGAAGCAGAAATTCATAAGATCATCTATATTATTTTGCACTTCTTCTTGTAATCATAGAAGCTTTCCTACTCAAACGTTTAGCTAATCCTGGTCTTCTAGTAACAGAACCATCATCCAAATATCCTTCTGATAAATTGGAATCAAAAGATGCTTGTCTCATTATAGATTTTTTTCTGCTTATACCCTCAGCAGAACTATTAAATTTCCTTGATGTATAGATCTTTGGGTCTTCTGGCATTAAATTATCGATTGAAGGATTGGAAGAGCTTGGAGTGGAGTTAGATGCACTTCCTGGTTGTCTTCTTGGTTGTAATGCCGGAGTTTTGGGTAATGTTTTTGTTCTCGAAAGTCTGAAAACTTGTCTTACTGGCTTAAGATAAACTGATGCCAAAGTACCAATGTTCAACTCTAATTCTTCTAGGACTTCTGGATTTATATTATCATTTTCTGAATTAATTAATGGGTTATTATTGAATACGACTTGTTTAGCGACTTGCTGAAATTCTCCATTGGATTGTTGTGATATCATTCTCCAATAAAAGAACCCTCTATCTCTCAAATCAGGATTGTCCACCTCTTCTGTTGCCCATTTTAACACTTCTAATACTAGTGACTCGAATTTCTCTGGATAGTTCAAGTACAATTTAGTTGTAGCTGTTATTATTGCCAACTGAACTTCTAGTGGCTCATCTTTATATGATTTAATTAACTCATGGTAAGACTCATACAAATCATCAATTAAAGTGCAATACTGACCGTAAATCCAAATTAAAGATGCCTTGGCATCTGCTTCTTCTATTTGATTGTAGAATTTACTAACTTGAGTAATAGCACCGTCAAACTGACCAGGATATCTTCTTACAATGTTTTTAATCACCACCATTGATTCTTGTACAATATAGGGAGCACCATGAGACACTAAATCTACAATAATTTCCACACAAATGGACGCAGCACTGGAGATTTTTACGGCCAAATTTCCAAAAGCTCTTATCGCTTTTCTGGCCATTGCAACATCGACTTCAGTAGCATACTCTTCCAATTCTCTTGAAATAGTCATAAAATTGTGTTCATTGGCTAGAAGATAAATAATCTCTAATTTCGTATCTTTAACATAGATAGTATCATCATATCTACAAAATAGCATTTCCACATCAAAGGTCACCAATTCTCGTTTACTTAAAAGTAATAATATAATGTTTCTTAAAACCAAAAATTGGATTTCTGGTGGTTTTGATAACAATGAAACCAAAGAAGAACCTAATCTTTTGGGTAAAGAAGGTAATATAAGCTCTGGGTTCTTAATATAGTTACTCAAATAAACAATGATCTTGACAGCATTTAACACAATGGAGGAGTTTTCATGCAGTAAGAATGGAATTACTAATTCCACCATTTCCAAAGCTGTTTCACTATCTTCAGGTATAAAAGATAATAAAGAATTCAAAATGTATGCCTGACTCCATTCAGTAGTTCGATGTAAGTTCTTCAATAATTGGATAAAGTGACTTGGATTCACAGTCAATTTCAAATCAAGTGTTTTATCATATTCTATAATAGAATCAAAAGAAGCTAAAGCAACAGAAATCACTGAATCTTCTTCATCATATAATAATCCATTTAAGTTGTCCAATAAATTAGCATTAATCACTTTAGAACTAGCGTTTTGAAATAATCTAGCCATTGAATACGCTGCAGACATCCTGACGTAAGCATTGGGATCTTTAAGGTACAATTTGATGACTGTCAATGATAAATCAATGAAATCTGGTAATGCGACACTAGTCAATGTCTTGATGGTAATTGCCCTTAAAATCGAGTCTGAATCCTCCCTAAACCTCTTAAGAAACGGCAAGGCGGTACTGGCTGTAGTTGGATCATAATGGGCGTAAAAACTAATGAAATCAAGACAAACTCGTCTGATTTCCAAATCATCAAATCTCATTAAACTAATTATATCGGGCAAAAGCTTGCATATTTCATGATTATTTAGGATGATATTGGCGGTGACTTTCCGAAGAATCAATTTGATTTTTCCATGGGGTTTAGACTTCTTGTATGCCTGGTCTAATTCCGCCTTAAGTTCTGACGATTTAGTCTTTACAAAAAGCTTCCCGTCAGACATTGAATAATTAGTAGTGAACTATTTTCCATTATGTAAGAGAGACGCGAGGTGAGGCAGTGGGAATCGGCACTAGAGTTGGGGTTACAGTAATACTATAAAAAAAAAACAAATTGCAACCGTAGTACAAGAATAGAGACATGCCAATACTGATTATGGTTGTAACAGGCAGCCTCATGGCATTACCAACATGGGCCATAATTCGGAAATATTGCCTGTTGAGAAAGGTTCCTTTGTTTAACTTAACTTAAGACCATAGTGGATTGCCTATTGAGGAAGTTCCGCGCGGGTATTTCTACCTAAATCCGATCTTTGCTTATATAGTCAGACATCTGCCATCTTGAAAAATTTTGCAACAATGACTCCACAGTTAAAAAATCCAGAACTTCTTAGGTACAAGTCCTTCATCAATGGTGAATGGTTCGAATCCAAATCCTCTAAGACATTTAAGGTCTATGATCCTGCTACTAATGAAGAAATCGCAGAATTGACTCAATTATTACCAGAGGAAATTGATTATGCATTACAAGTCACTTCAGATGCTTTTCAAACTTATAAAAAGACAAATGTATACGATAGAGCCAAGTGGTTGAGAAAGTTGTATGATCTTATGATTGAAAATGCAGAAGATTTGGCCAAAATTTTAACTTGGGAAAATGGTAAGCCACTTGCAGAAGCTTTAGGAGAGATCAAATATGCTGCATCTTACTTTGAATGGTTCAGTGAAGAAGCTAAAAGAATATATGGACACACAATTCAGCCAGCTAATGGTAGCAATCGTGTAGTGACTTTAAAGCAGGCGGTTGGGCCTGTTGGGTTATTATGTCCATTTAATTTCCCAAGTGCTATGGGAGCTAGAAAGGCTGCACCTGCTTTAGCTGTAGGGTGTACTGCAATCTTAAAACCAGATGCACAAACTCCATTATCTTCTTTGGCTTTAGCTCACTTGGCTGATAAGGCTGGGTTCCCTAAAGGGGTATTCAATGTTATTCTTTCATCTGTTGAAAGTACTCCAGAATGCGGTTTGAAATTCTGTGAATCTCCTTTACTTAAAAAAATCTCCTTCACTGGATCCACTGCTGTCGGAAAATTATTGATGAAGCAGTCTAGTTCTACTTTAAAGAAATTATCCTTTGAATTAGGTGGTAATGCACCTTTTATTGTATTTGATGATGCTGATTTAGATAAGGCTGTAGATGGAGCTATTGCTAGTAAATTTAGATCTTTAGGTCAAACTTGTGTCTGTGCTAATAGAATTTACGTTCAAGCTGGAATTCATGATAAATTTGTTGAAAAATTGACTGAAAAAGTCAACAGTTTTAGGATTGGTAATGGATTTGATAATGGTGTCACCCATTCTTGTCTCATAAACGAAAGATCTGTTGCTAAGGTTATCAGTCACGTTGAAGATGCTGTATCTAAGGGTGCTAAATACGCTGTTAAAGGTGGTAAATTAACAGATTTGGGACCAAATTTCTACTCTCCGACCGTTTTAACTGGAGTTACTCAAGACATGAAGGTTGCCAGTGAAGAAACATTTGGTCCTTTGGCCGCAATTATTAAATTCGATCATAAAGAGGAAGCTGTTAGTTTCTGTAATGACACAAGTTTCGGTTTAGCTGCTTATGTCTTCTCTGAAAGCATGAAAACTTGTTGGTATATGTCTGAATCAGTTGAAGCAGGAATGGTTGCAGTTAATGTTGGAGTTTTCACTGATGCTGCTTTACCATTTGGAGGTGTTAAAGAATCAGGATTTGGTAGAGAGGGTTCTTTATATGGTATTGATGATTACACTGTTGTCAAGACTGTGATTATTGGGGATGTGTATAACTAAAATGTTCCATATATTCTTATCGCAACCACTTGCCTATTTGGGCAGATATTCCGCTCGTTTACTTTTCCTATAAGACATCTCTATTATCTTTATAATTTACACCTTTAAAATGCATTTCTTACCAATTTTAGCCATTTCTTGTGTGGCTAGTGGAATGAGGGTCCATCCATATGATAATCATGGCTGTGTTTCATTCATTGACTCAATTTATGGTGATTTAGTCAACACTCCTGATTCATATGAGCATAAGATGTTGTTACTAGAAAAGAACCAAATCGGTATCCAGAATCATGATAATGAAGACTTTGATATTGGTAGCATGAAGGTTGATGAATATTTAGAGATTCAGGCAGATTTGAAGGCGTATGGAGAAAATAGATTTGCTGAGAAGTCACATGAAGCATACTTGAAATATCAAACCAAATTGAATTTACCGGATGATGATGATACTTCAGATATTGTGGGTGCTAGTAGTTTATTTGGCGGAATTCTCACATTCGGGAAATTCAATCACTTCAATTGTTTTAGTAAGGCTCCAGAAGATATTAAAAATCCAATAGATATTGCAATAGTCGGAGCTCCATTCGATACTGGAGTTTCCTATAGACCAGGAGCAAGATTTGGGCCGGAAGGAATAAGACTGGCAGCAAGAAGATTAGGCGGCGCAGCTCCTGTAAGAACTAATGGACATAAGAACTCCAATTTGACGCATATCAATCCATACGACAAGCGAACCCATAATTTGTCGATCATTGATTGTGGAGATGTTCCCTTAACACCTTTTGATAATCGGATAGCATTAAATCAATTATACCGAGGAGAAAGAGCCATTCATAATCATGAAAGTGGCACGGAATTAAATCATCCAAAGATCATTACTATGGGTGGAGACCATACCATCACATTGATGGCCTTAAAATCAGCTTATGAAAAATATGGTAAGCTTAATGTGATTCATTTTGATAGTCATATTGATACTTGGAATCCCAAAATCTTAGGAGGTGGAATCACCAATTATATGAAATTGAATCATGGCACTTTCCTTCACTATGCTTCTGAACAAGGATATCTTAATAGTACAGGATGTTATCATGTGGGGTTAAGAGCACCTTATATAAATGAACCATATGATGCACAACATGATATTGATTGTGGATTCAAAACCATAACGGCAAGAGATATTGACCATATGGGAATTAACGGGATTATTAGCACAATCCTCGACCAAATTGGAACCGAATCTCCCGTGTACATTACCGTTGATATAGACGTGTTAGACCCGGCATTCGCCCCAGCCACCGGAACCATGGAAATAGGAGGTTGGTCTACTAGAGAATTATTAAGTGTATTGGACGGATTAGAGGGAATCAACTTGGTTGGTGCAGATGTCGTGGAAGTCAGTCCTCCTTTTGACACCAATAGTGAAATTACACAATTGGCTGCTACTCAAGTCATTGACTCCTTTTTGGGATTGATGATTGTCAAAGAGGTAATTAGGAATTGATGCATGGATTCGCGGTTATAGAATATGTGCCCTGATTGGGTCTTTCAAAGTTCTCGAACCCCAGATTTTGTCCTGAGAAGTAGAGGGGAAGAGCAGCATATGATGAAAACCATATGACAAAATACTCATCCATTATCACTATACTTATATTATCACTATGTAACAATAAATAGCTATAAAAGATAAAAAATATTGTCTTTAAAAGAGCCAAACTTCCCATCACTTTTCTTCCAATTTCCTGCGGTTAAAGAGGGCTGTTCACGTGATGCAAAATAGGAGTAGAGTGCGTAGCACATTTCTCACTTTCCGTTAACTTCGGGAAATCCAAATTTTCAACTTGCCAAATCAATCAATTACTTCTGTCAACTAGGTACTTTATTCCTTCTCAATTGACATTAATTCAGATCTCATCCTTATTGGTTCGCCCTTTTTGCTATCTGCATTAGTATTTCACCTGAATTTCAAGAAACAAGCCGCTCCCTTATTGTTCTGAAATAGTAGTGATTGAGACCGAATGAATCACAATAATCCTTCACCACCGTCTTTTTCATTGACGCCTTCAGATTTGACGAACGAATCTCTTGGGTCCTCAACAAGAACGAGAAGTAGGGCTGGAACTCTTCCTTCCTCCTTCTTGAATTCAAGCTTACCTGTACCAAATTCTGGTGCTACTGGCGTTGGAACTGCTGCGGTTGTAAATTCTAACTCCAATTCTACATCCACATCTCCAATAATGACTACAACCACTCATCCTGATTACTTAACGCACGAATTTGATATCCCGCTGTCTTCTGGAAGACGAATGAGATCAGGTTCCTTATTTTCCACCAATTCCATTTGGAATGATGATATTATCTCTGTTCACTCGCAGAATTTATTGGATAATAGTACTCCTAACTCATTTATTAGTCCCACTTTAGGGGCACAAGTTGGCAATTCCCATAATGATGATATTAATGCTAATTCTAATGCTAATAATACTAATGATAATGATTACAATACTCAAGTCAATAACTTGATTAATAGAAACAGATCTTATACTACTAATGCTGCAATTCCTGGTAATATTATGTTAGATAATTCTAATCATTCAAGGTTACCTGGATCCACTTTTATTCCTAATAACTCTAATAATAATGATATCAACTTGTTATTAGATAGCCTCGTTAACAACAACATTGGTGGATCTAGTCCTAATACTAGAAATCGGGCCCAGACTTTCTCAAGTATTCCCCAACTTAATGAAGATTATAATGCTCAGTTGTTGAATAGAATGCAACAACAAGTGGCTGCTCAAGCTCAGGCTCAAGCTCAGGCGCAGGCTCAAGCTCAAGCTCAAGCTCAAGTTCAGGCTCAAGCTCAGGCTCAGGCTCAGGCTCAGGCTCAAGCTCAGGCGCAGGCTCAGGCGCAGGCTCAGGCTCAGGCTCAATCTCATCAGTATTCACAATTCATTCCACAGCCAGTCCTTTTGGATGACTATGATTTAAATCTGGTTGTCATTACTAATAATTTCGAGAATCCAAACCTAGGTCCCACTAACTTTCTCTTGTTTGACAATTTACCAACATTTTTCACTTCTCAAAAGCTTTTCACTGTGTTATCAAGTTCCGTTGGTAATAGCTCTAGGAATATGAACCAAATCTTGAGTATCAAGACTACTAAGACTTCATCCTCGAAGTTGTCTTTAGTTGAATGTGCATCTGTTGAAATTGCAATGAATTTAAAAGCTATTTTCAATCACTTTGAGATTGTTCCTGGTATTCTCATTTATATTGCTTTTGCAAAATGTCAAGAACGTTCTGGCTCAAATGGCTCTATCAATAGCAGATCTCCTACTCAGGATCCTGTTGCTGAACCATTGAATGATTCCAATCCAATTGGTCCCACAAAATTGATCGATATTCGGTCGTCTCTATTAGATACAATCAACAAAATTATTGGTGATAATAAGAAATCAATTGACCTTAATAAAGTTACATCAATTATAAACAAATCGTTAAGTTATCCTAATGAAAATTACCAGGATAACTTTGGTCCATTACCGGATCCTATTCCAATAAGACATTTTGATGCTCCAAAATTAAGAGAATTAAGGAAAGATTTAGAGTATAATGAGCTGTTGGTAGCTAATGGCCAAAAACTTCCAGAAACCAATAAAAATATCAAGAATAATGATGATAGTAGTAACAGAATCATGAGTCAAATAGAATTAGAAGAGTTATGTTTGGCTATGTTGGATGAATTGCCAGAATTATGTTATGATTATATTGGTAATACAGTTGTTCAAAAATTGTTCCTTTTAGTTAAATCACCTTTAATTAAATTGATGATGGTTAAAGAAATAACCCCCTTTTTAACTCAATTAAGTATCCACAAAAACGGTACTTGGGCCATCCAAAAAATCATCAATTTATGTTCAAAGGATTATCAACAAGAATATCTTATTGGTGCCAGCTTAAAGCCTTACACTGTTAAACTATTCAACGACCAATTTGGTAATTATGTGTTACAAGGTTGTATTAAATTCGAAAGTCCTTTCAATGATTTCATTTTCGAAAGTATCTTGGATAATTTTATTGAAATAAGTTTTGGTAGATTTGGTTCTAGAAGTATTAGAACCATTCTAGAAACTAATAATAAGTTCATTACTAAAGAACAAGTGGCTTTGGTAAGTGGTTTAATAATTGAATTTGCTAATGAGTTGGTCGTTAACAATAATGGATCATTGTTAATCACTTGGTTCTTGGATACTTTTAATGGATTTGGTAATGGATTTGAGAAGAAATATGAGCTTTTGACCAATAAATTTATCAACCATTTAGATAAATTGTGCTGCCATAAGTTAGCCAATTTAACAATATTGAAAATTCTCAATAATAGACAAGATTTAACCCTGAAACAAATTATTATGGATAAAATATTCGGTACTTTTGAAGAAAAATCAGATGATCAATTAATTAAACCTCCATCTAAAGTTCTTGAAGTCATTTTAACAGAAAATCTTGATTCCAATTTTAATGCTGGTCCATTATTTATTTATAAGATATTATCAAACCCATTACTTTTAAATATCACTAGTTATGCAAATGGTGAAGAAAAGGATTTATCAAAGAATTCTCGCTACCAAAAGTTCATTACTCAACAAATTAGAAGATTGTTATTAGAAATTAACATCACCAATTTCCAACCATATAAGAAGCTTATGGATGAAGTTGGGTTATCTAATACTAGAGTTAATAGAAGTTCTTCGTTGAGCAAAAGATCCGGTCATGGAAGTAATGGTGGTCACAATGGTGGGAATGGTGGTCACAATATGCCTAAGAGAAATGGTAACATTAGATCAAACAATTTCCATACAAACATGAATAATAATTCCTACAATTCTTATAATGCGGTGAATTACATGCAACCTAATATGATCAATAATGTCACCTACAATGGAAGTTATCCACCTCCAAGCTATAGTATGATGACACCGCCTGCTGCAGTTAATTTCAACTATCAACAAGCCCCAGAAACTCCACCTCAATCCCAGCAAGAATTTGCAGTAATGCAACAATTGGAACAATTATCATTAAGCTCAGCAGCCATGGGGTATAATTCCAACCCGGGCACTCCAAACGATGCTAAACCGAAACAAAGCTCTTTTTTTTGATCTTTGATTAATATTCATTCTTATTCCTTGTTCAAGCAGGGAAGAACCGAACTCCATTGATGATTTCATCTTAACGTAATACGCTTAATTTATAATGCTATATAGAAACCAAAATAATATATCTCGGTAATAACACGATCTTTTTTGATCGCTCGGCAGATTTGATTTTTTTCGTGCGAGGCGTATTTTTATTTCAAATCAAACAATCCCAACTTAAACCGCCAGTAGGATAATTGATCCCATCAAGACTTCAACTACTTGAATCGTGAAATAAATACTACAATACAAGGATCTTGAAGTCACTATTACATAATCTGTCAAGTTTTTGGTAGGATTTAGTCTGTTGTTAGAAAGTATTTTATCCAATCATCTATACACAAATACACCTTTTTCCCTTGATTAGTTGGAAATTTATCCGATCATGAGTTCTGCCAGTAGCGTCAATGATGAAGGATATGATCAACAAGGCCTTCGACCACTGACAGTCTCGTCACATATGGTTGCATCCGAGTCTAATAACTTTGATTTCGAAATGATTGATTCTGATGATGAGACAAATGATTTAAGAGATTTAAGAGATTCTTTGATGAATAAACGCAAACAGTCAATTCATTCATTCAAAATGAGTGATATCCAAAAATTGAATTATAAAAACTCGCCTTTATTAAACTTACCTACAGAGGTATTATTACAAATATTTCATCATTTGGATAGACGTGATTTATTTTCTTTATTGACTGTTTGTAGAGAATTTAGTGAATTGATTATAGAAGTCTTATGGTTTAGACCGAATATGCAAAGTGATAATTCTTTTAAGAAGATTCGTCAAATAATGTCGATGCCTCAATCGGAAACTCACTGGAATTATAGATTATTTATAAAAAGATTAAATTTATCATTTATGACCAAATTAGTTGATGACAATTTGCTTAGTTTGTTTATTGGATGTCCAAAACTTGAAAGATTGACTTTAGTCAATTGTAATAAATTATCTAAATATCCAATAAGTAGAGTATTGGAAAATTGTGAAAGGTTACAATCAATTGATTTAACTGGTGTAACAGATATACAAGATGATATAATACTTACATTATCTCGAAATTGTCCAAGGTTACAAGGTTTATACGCTCCTGGTTGTGGAAATGTATCAGAAGATGCAATTATTGTATTATTAAAATCTTGTCCAATGTTAAAAAGAATTAAATTCAATAATAGTGAAAATATAACTGATAATTGTATTTTAGCTATGTATGAAAGTTGCAAATCATTAGTTGAAATTGATTTACATTTTTGTCCAAATGTCACTGATATTCACTTAAGAAAGATTTTTTTGGAACTTTCCCAATTAAGAGAATTCAGAATATCAAAATCTCCTGGTATAACTGACAAATTACTTGAGTTATTACCAAATGATTTTGTTTTGGAAAAATTAAGAATTATTGATATCACTGATTGTAATGCAATAACTGATAAATTTGTCGAAAAACTTGTTAAATGTGCTCCAAGATTAAGAAATGTGGTATTATCTAAATGTATGCAAATTACAGATGCTTCATTAAGAGCTTTATCACAATTGGGTAGAAGTTTACATTATATTCATTTAGGTCATTGTGTTTTGATTACTGATTTTGGGGTCACGTCTTTGGTACGATCATGTCATAGAATTCAATATATTGATTTAGCTTGTTGCTCACAACTAACAGATTGGACATTAGTTGAATTAGCAAATTTACCAAAGTTGAGAAGAATCGGTTTAGTTAAATGCGGTTTAATTACTGATAATGGTATATTAGAATTAGTTAGAGGTAGGGGAGATCAAGATTGCTTGGAAAGAGTTCACTTATCTTATTGTACCAAATTAACTGTTGGGCCAATTTATTTATTATTAAAAGCTTGTCCAAGATTAACTCATTTATCGTTAACAGGAATTTCTGCATTTCTAAGAAGAGATATAACTCAGTTTTGCAGGGATCCTCCACCAGATTTCAATGAATATCAAAAATCATTATTTTGTGTTTTCTCGGGTAATGGTGTTAATCAATTAAGAAATCATTTAAGCCAAACTATGGAAGACAGAAATTATCAATTGGAACAAGCAGAAAACTTTATCCAAAACGTGATGGATAACAATGAAGACGCAGCATTATTCCCCTTGCGTCAACACTTACAAATGCATTTACAACAACAACTTCAATTCCAGCAACAACAACAACAACAACAACAGCAGCAGCAGCAGCAACATCAACAACATGGTCAACAAACTCCACAGAATCAGCAACTGCAAGTTCACCACCAACAAAACCAACAACTCCCACGACAACTTTTACAATTCCTCCCAAATACTCATAATAATACCAATGACGATAATAGAAATATTGATATTCAAGGAATAATGAATTTACCATTTGGCCCTGGTGGTAATGTAGGAATGGTAAATAACGGGGATGATAATATCAATTTATGGGCCTCGCAAAGAGGATTGGGAATATTGGGTGCTAATAACAACCAAAATGAGGTTTCACAGCGTGAAATACAAGATATTAATCGAGAAATATTTAGGGAATTGAACCAAGGAGAGACATCAACACCAGAGTTCAGGGGAACTTTCCCTAGGTTTGTTGTTACTCCAAGAAATGAAGGTGGACGTGAAAGAATGGTCATAGGTAGAAGAATGGGTAGTGTTGGCTCAAATGCCCCACACATTTCCCAGCCAGCCGTATTTCCTGCAGATCAAAATATTCCCGTAATCAATGATGATGGGGATGAAGATGTCGAAATGCAACCTCCTGGGTTATTCCCCCGGAATGGTAATAACTAGGTTCGATTTGTCTTTATATTGCATCAATTTTCAAAATTATATTAGTTAAATTTTGATTTCTCAAGTTTCAAAGTAAGTAGACTTTATTCTATCTCTAATTCTTTTGGCTCGTGTAGGAACATTATATCGCTTCAATGGATTCAATTTTAAATGTAGATAGGCCATTGTTTCTACCAATCTAGTACCTGTTTCCATTGATAATTTTTTCAAAAATTTTACTGTTTTAGCTTTTATAACAAGCAGGCTCCTGGTAGTTTCATAAGAGCTGTCAAATGATTGGGTTGTATTTACATTTGAATACTCTAATCTTGTTTCACCTCCTTCGACATCTGATACTTGTTCTTCACCTTTCGTATCACTTAAAGTGTTTGTTATCTCACTACTTGAATAACTTGTTTGTTCTGATACAGTATTTGAAAAAGATCTAGAAAATTTGTACCTTTTACCCAAAGTAGCTGACATTAATGGCTCAATGATTTTCCTCTTCCTTACTCCAGACACATTTCTATTTAAAGGTATTTCGGTACCTAATATAAGTGATTCATTAATAGAACTGGTTATTTCTTGAGTTCGAAAAGCAGGTTGAATTAACATCCTTTTTGGAGCAAGTTTGCTCCTAAGTGCCCTCATCACCAATTCCCGTCTAATATCGTATGAGCCACTATTGTCTTCTTCTCTTCCAATTAATCTTTCAATTGGTTTTGATCTTAACATTCCCAGCTTTTGAGATAAAGTGTGATTCTTACAAGATAGCTTTTCAAGACATGGATAAACTTGGCCATTCGGTGGAAATTGTGTACTTACGCCACAAATATAATCATACTTTACAAAATCAACATTAGATTCTGTTATTGACATATCATCGAAATCCAATAATTCTGTCAAGGGTGAACTTGATGCATCAAATGCTAAATCTTTATAAGGATAAGATAAATGCTGCTTAAAATTTGATTCAGAGAATCGCTTTTGCTTTTGCAGTAGAATCTTATCAGGCTGGAGATTTACATCTATATAGAAACTGTCCCTATGTTTAGCAGCAAAAGGTGGGTCATCTTTTACTAAGGGGTCTAATATTGCCTCAATTGCTGCATCAAGGACTTCCTGGTCTAAAATCAAGCTTTCAAAGTCTGACAGGGAGTATTCTGGATCATACTTCAATTTTTCAGTTGGTTTCCCAAGATTTTGTGATCTTTGGGTTTCTACTGGCTGACTATCTCCTGACTTTGTGTCAGTTGATGGGAATCCTGTAAATTTAGTTATCACATTCCCATTGGCCACAAACCTGTTAGTTGATAGATAGTAAAGCTATGAACACGGAACTACTTACAATCCCAAATACTTGGAGATTCTCCATCATAACTGTTGTCTATGTGACTCCAATCGATGTATTTATTAGTAAAGAAAGACGACTCTCCATCAATCATAGTTAACCGCAATAGAAATTTTGCAGCTATTTGTAAGGTGTATTGACTAGGGTTGAAACCCTTACCACGTCACGCGCACGCCCGTCACATCCTCTCCTGTGCACATTTGTACGTTCGCACACCATTTTATCTGTTTCAATCGCAAAAGAAAAGCGAAAAATTTACATTGAAAATTTCAATTTACTTACCATAAATAAGAAATGTATGTATAGACATGGAGAAGATAAGATGATAAAAAAAGGACAAAGAGGACTACCCAATACTGTGAATAATAGTAATAGTTAATACTTCATTGAATAGGGGAATAACTTTATAAAGTGAAAATAATATTTGAAAAGGTTTTATTCTAAAGCCAAAAAAAAAAAGTTTTTCATCATCTACAAGCTTGGGATTTAATACTAACAATTTAACAGGACTAAAAGAACAAGAAAAGTTGGTATCACCGGTAAATTCGGTGTCAGATATGGTTCATCTTTAAGAAAACAAACCAAGAAGATGGAAGTTCAACAACACGCCAGATATGATTGTTCATTCTGTGGTAAGAGAACTGTTAAGAGAGGTGCTGTCGGTATCTGGAAATGTTCTGCTTGTAACAAAACTGTTGCTGGTGGTGCTTACTCCGTTTCTACTGCTGCTGCTGCCACTGTTAGATCCACCATCCGTCGTTTAAGAGATATGGCTGAAGCTTAAATGAATGTTCATAATTTCATACTGTATATTTAAGTTCCGGTTCATGCAAATAATGTATATCAATACACACTAAGATAATCATAAAATTTGATCAGATGTAGATGGCTTAATACTTTTTGGTTTTCTCTAACAGTTATATCCCAATTAATCTTTAATCTCTTCCAATAAAGCTTGCAGGTAATAAATTCTCAATTTTTTTATGGAACCTTATAGCTTCCCTAGACATTACTACTTTCGTCCTTTATACACCAAGCAACCCAATGCTACTGTGTACGAGCGACAGCTTGGTGCCTGGTGTTCTATAATCCTTCCATTCTGTGAGCACTACAAGATTACTTCCATGTCATTAGATGGAACGCCTTTATATTCCCAAATAGAACTGCTAGATTTGAATGAATTACCAAACATTTTTGAAAATAAACTGATTGACAGAGTCGCTGAAGATACCTTAAGATCAGAGGTGATAAAGTATATGATTAAAACCAAAAAAGCGGAGTTGATTAACCCCAAAATGCCAGATTCAGGGGTATTAATATACTGGAGGACACTTGCAGACTGGGCCAATTTGTTATATAAATTTGTGGAAAATACTGGTCAATTGGGTACTATAATGACTGTTTATGAATTGACTAAGCTGGATGATAATGGCTTACCAGCTAATTTGAAAAACCTTGATTACACACTATTGGTCAAAATACTTAAAGATGTACTTATAAAGCAAGGAAAAGCACAAATATTAATGAGTGAAGATAACCCAGATCAAATTGGAGGAGTAAAGATTGTTTAATATTAGTTAATAATGGCAAAATAATACTTTTAATGACGACTCATTATTGTTCATACATTTGTACAGTTGCAGTCAAATATATATAGCAACATTAAAACCAATGATCTCGTTACATTTGCCTCAGTGATTGATCTTAAACTGGTCATCCACTACTGGCATATATAAAAGTGCTAATTTAGGTGCTTGTTTCATGAATTATATGATTCAAAAGCGTATACATTAGCCCACATCTAAACCTCATTTCTACCTATCCTTGGACTCGTTGGTGTAACCTTCCTAAATAGGCAGTCATGGTCTGATCTCATCGCGTTCCAATAAAAAAAAAAAACTATTTAAACAAGGTAAATTCCTGCTACTGCGTTTCTTCTCTTCTTTCCTCCCCCTTAAAAATTTCATTTTAAGAGGGTAAAGTTTATAATAAATTTCTTACAAACTCTTAAAAACATTAAACACAAAGTAATAAACTAGTAATTTAACAAATAATGAAATACGTTGTTGTATCGGGAGGGGTGATTTCAGGTATCGGTAAAGGTGTTTTAGCCTCATCTACTGGATTATTATTCAAGACTTTAGGTTTCAGAGTTACGTCTATCAAGATTGATCCTTATATGAATATCGATGCTGGAACTATGTCTCCTTTAGAACATGGTGAATGTTTTGTTTTAAATGATGGTGGTGAAGTTGATTTAGATTTAGGTAACTACGAAAGGTATTTAAATATTACTTTAACTAGAGACCATAATATTACTACTGGTAAAATTTATTCTCACGTTATTGAAAAGGAAAGAAAAGGAGATTATTTGGGTAAAACTGTTCAAGTTGTTCCTCATATCACTACTGCTATTCAAGACTGGATTGAAAGGGTTAGTAGAATTCCTGTTGATGATACTGGATTAGAACCAGAAGTTTGTATTGTTGAATTAGGTGGTACTGTTGGTGATATTGAAAGTGCTCCTTTTGTTGAAGCTTTAAGACAGTTTCAATTTAGAGTTGGAACTGAAAATTTCGCTTTAATTCATGTTTCTTTGGTTCCAGTTATTCATGGTGAACAAAAAACCAAACCAACTCAAGCTGCAATCAAAGATTTAAGATCTTTAGGTTTATCTCCTGATATGATTGCCTGTAGATGTCAAGAAGAGTTGGAAGCTGCCACTATTGAAAAAATTGGTATGTTTTGCCATGTTGGACCAAATCAGGTTATTGCAGTTCATGATGTTAATTCCACTTATCATGTCCCATTGTTATTAAAAGAACAAAAAATGATGAAATATTTACAAAAAAAATTAGACTTAACTGAATTACCAAGTGACAGAGTTAAAAAAGGTGAAGAATTGTTAAACAAATGGAGAAAATTAACATCAAGTCATGATAGATCGTTTGAAACTGTTACAATTGCATTAGTGGGTAAATATACTCACTTAAAGGATTCATACTTGTCAGTCATTAAATCTTTGGAACATGCTTCCATGAAATGTCATAGAAAGTTAAAGATTGAATGGGTTGAATCAACTGATTTAGAAGAAGAAGTTAAAACTACTTCATTATCTGATTATCATAAAGCATGGCACCACGTTTGTCAAGCCGATGGTATTTTAGTTCCAGGTGGGTTTGGTAGTAGAGGTATTGAAGGTATGGTTGCCGCTGCCAAGTATGCTAGAGAAAATAACGTCCCTTACTTAGGTATTTGTCTCGGTTTACAAATTGCAGTTATTGAATTTGTAAGAAATGTCTTAGGAAAGACTGGTTCAACTTCTATGGAATTTAATCCAGAAGCTGATGAAGCCACCGCTGCAGTTGTTTATATGCCAGATGTTGATCAAATTAAGCTTGGTGGTACCATGAGATTAGGTATTCATGAAACCAAATTTGTTGCTGATACAGAATGGTCTATTTTAAAGAAATTATATGGAGGTTCATCTTCAGTTTACGAAAGACATAGACATAGATATGAGGTCAATCCGAAATTAGTTGAAGAAATTGAAGCTAAAGGTTTGAAATTCATTGGTAAAGATGAAAAAGAAGAAAGAATGGAAATCTTGGAATTAAAAGGTCATAAATTCTTGTGTGGTACTCAATATCATCCAGAATACATTTCTAAAGTATTGGATCCTTCTAGGCCATTTGTTGGTTTGATTGCCTCTGCTGCTGGAATTTTGGATGATATCTTAGAAAATGGTGATTTAGATATAAAAGGTGAATTTTAATTAATCTGCATACTGTAAATATAATAAAGTATTTCTTAATGGTAGTGTATATTCGAATTTCAAATTATCTACCGACTTCGCACAATCCCCGTATTCATCCTCCTTTTAATAACTAACTTCAAAAATAATGGCTACTTCTACTAAAACTATTCTCGTCGATTCCACTTGCTCCTGTTGTGGTGAAAAATGCACCTGTCAAGATTGCTCAGGTTCTAGCGGATCTTCGTGCTCTTGTGCTAAAAAATAAGTGACAGGGGATCTGGTCACGCTGAAATCAACTTTTAAATAGAATTTTCAAATGTACGAAATCTGTTTCATAATCTTCTGTATTTCTTTTAATCTCCTTCCACTTTAATCCACTTATTTTGATTGGCCCCGATGCAAAATGCGTGAATATTGCTACTGAGCTGATAAGGTCATTTGATTGCGCTGTCAAAGCTATTGAGTTGTTTTTGCTACATGTGCCTTCACCAACATTGAGTAGTTTTAGCTATTAAAGCAAATCAGGTATAAATACGAGGGGACATTCCTAGTCTTTAATCATCAACTAATAAATTAATTAAATAATCAATAAAAATGGCTTGTAACTATTCTCCTAAGATTCCTGTCGACTCAGCTGCTTGTGACTGTTGTAAAGAATGCAGTAGTTGTGATTGTAAAGGTCAATGTACCTGTCAAAATACCTGCAAATGTTCTGCTGACTGCAACTGTGAAAAATGCAAGAAATAATTGTATTTATGTTTTTAATAAATGATTATATTTCCAACTGTTTTACATCAATACCCAATTGCTCCACTTTAGCTTTACAAAGTTTTCTTAACTTATCTGTATCTCTTTTATATTCGAGTACTTCTTTTGAACTTGAAATCTTGTCCAACTTTTCATTAAATTGGCTGAGGTTATTGATTATATAGAGCCCTAACCAACTCTTCTTGTGATCTTTACATATTTCAATAGTCCTGAGCCAGTTATCCCTGGCGGACTTTAAGTAGTGCATAGAGTCCACGATTTTTTCCTTCTTATTGATATCTTTGCTAAAGTTTTGTAAATATAAGTAGTAGTTAAACAATCCTACTTTATAAAAAATGTTAAAACTTAAAGGCTCTTGCAATAAGATTTCTTGTAAGCAAAAAATTGCTTTATCATAGTGGCCTATACTAGCATATTCGTCAGCTAATTCAGCCCATGCTATAAGATCAGATGGTTGAATATTCAAATACAAGTTGAGGTTCTTGATATACTCTTCATTACTTGATGCTTTCCTATTAAAAGTAATCAATCTTCTAGACAATCTTGTCTCATCCGGATTTTTACTTAACAAATTAGCAGACTTGGATAAGGCCCCTGTACTTTCAAAGTATAAAGCTTTTAAAAGAGTGATTCGTTGAGAATTATCTTCTCCAAATTGATCAATGATTCTATCAATATAAGTCTTTGCTTCAGTCTCATGGCTTGTTATCAACGATAAATACACATGCAATTCGTATAATTCAAATAATTCATTAACTTCAATAGAATCAGTATCGATCAATACTTGTTTAAGTTCATTGTATATCTCATCTATTTGAATTGGTGAAAATTTGGTAAAAATCCCAGTTCTTGCAATAGAAAGAAGTTTATTCTTTACCAATTCGACTTTTTGTGACATTTGCTTCTTTTATATTATGGCAACAGTTGAATTTATCTACCAGGGTAATAACCTCAACAGTAAGTACCTTCCTAGTTATTCAAGATTTTTTTTCCAAACTGAAAATCGCGTACTCCACTGATGACAGACGAGCTCTCTAACGCTATAGATAAATTCTTCAGTCATACTGAGATTCAGAGTAGACACTATGGGGTTCCCAAGTTGAGCATTGTTCCATTTAATGACAAAGTGACACATCCAAATGATTCATCCGATTCTGAGTATGCAGCGAATTATTCTACTTTCTTAACTAATTTAAATCACCTTTCATATCTACATGAACTTAAACAGTTGAAATCTGAGACAACAGAGCTCATTAACAAGGAATATGATGATGTAGTGGGTAGGCTTCCTATTACACAAAAAAATCTAAAAGTCTCTGATGTCATTGAATTGCTTCATCAGCTTATTCACGTCAAGACTGACTTAATCTTGAATTCTTACTTACAATTGGCTGTTCCTATACTCCGAACCATCCATAGTAAGAATCCTAGTATTACCACCAGTGAAGTTTCTATTTCTAACAACTTGGCATTACTTTTTTCCAAAGATAATGGTGCTTTGTCGTCCAATATAAACTTGTTAATAAAAGACTATAATACAAATACTGAGTTAATTGATAAATTAACTGATATGAATGAGACATTGGATCAGTTATATCAAGCATTGGGACCTAATCTAAAACATATAACTGAACTCAGCTCACAAATAAAGCAACTAAAATCTGAGATATTGTCCCGTCAAGCTGGCTTGAATAAGACTAGAACTGAAAAATCAATAACCAAAGATTTCAACAAACTTATTAACAACTGGTCTACGATAATTTCGTTATCTAACTTCTTACCCAACTTTATAATGTGCTTGCCAGTAAATTGGTTCGAAGATAAAGTATGTTTGTCTGTAATAAAACAGTGTGGTAAAATTTCAGAACAATTTGATAATTATCTCCATATTATCAACAGAGATAATATTAAAGAAGTGACATTGGACGACTTAATGACAATCTACTTAGATTCAGGACTCGATGCTAACTAACGTTCATGTAAAGATTCCATTTGTCTATGTTTATATTTATTGTACTATATACATGTATTTTTAACTATATTTTTAAAAATAACCTATAACTGGAAAATTCTTTTGTTGATAACATTCCAATTAATGTTATTCCATACTTTCTGTAAGTATTCTTTCTTACCATTTACACCGTAATCTTTTATGTAAGCAGTGTCCCAGAAACTTATACCTAAGATTGGTAATGTGAAATCTCTCTCGTTTGCTTGACCTCTTTGTTTAAGTTCGTTCAAACTGTCATAAGCAGTTTCACTAATCCCACTATTAAGATCAAGTGATTGGTTTTTACCATAATAGTATGGAGTACCATCATTGTTGCATTTTAAAATTTCAAAACTTTTATCGGCTCTTTCAACCAAGAACACCCAACCTTGACCAATACTTAATTCTGCAACAGATAAGAACTTCTCTTTAAAATCTTCAATGGAGTTAAAGCCTCTATCACTTAATCTTCCTAAAAGATATCTCGACGGTTGAGTAGTTTTAGCTTCAGATAAATCAGTTAACTGTTCAAAGAAAAGATGATTGTTGTGAGCTTGGGATGCAAAATGAAAGGTATGCTGTTCTGTGGTTTGCTTTGCTGTGTTCAATAAAATTTGATATGGACTTTTTAATTCATTTTCAGTGCCATTTGTTAACAATGTCAAATTCATAGTCAAATACTTCTGGTAATCTAACCACGAAGTTTTGAACCCTTCAGGGCTATACAACCCTTCGATTCCATTTGACAAATATTTCTCCTGATTCTTTAACAGTGGAACTTCGTGTATGAATCTCTTATTGTTCAATATGCTTCTTCTCGAAGTATTTACAAGCCTGGTGAACATTACTATTGAAGTTTTTTTTCTCAAAATTTTTCAGTAGATTTTGAATTTTTCAAGCTGCGATTGGAATTCCCATACCCTTTATTATTATGTAAAGTATAAACTGACTAAAATCAAATGAAAAAAACTACACTATAGGTTGATTTGATTCGATCTCACAAGAGAGTATTGGAATATTCTGTGAAACCCAATTAGGATCCCTCAAAAGTGCTTTGGGATCACTTGATGATTTGCCAGATATTTTACTCAACACATCTTGATATTTACCATCCTGTTGTTTATATTCTCTAATGACTTTATTTGTGTTCAAGTCGACGAAAATCCTTGTATCCCTTACTCTAAATATCACATTATCAATTCGTAAGAACAATCTGCAAAGAAGTAAAAGACATGTAGGCATAACTCTGATTTTAGTTGATAATATGGAGATACCATTATCACCTAACTCATCTTCAAAAAGAATAGATTCATCAAAAAACAAAATTGGGTCAGGTTGAAGTAGCCTCTTTACTGGGAACTCTTCATTTGTAGGATAGAAGTTAATATTAGTTACTGTTCCTTTGTAATTCGTGGAATACGTCCAGTCAAAGTCTTTAATTGTTTCAAGATCCGTAAATTTGGATAAATCTTTATTTGAATTTTCTTTTAAGGCCTTTTCTGCCTTTATATCATTAGAATCTGAGGATAAGGAGTTATTTCTTCTAGAATCCAACCATTCCTGATGATAGCTGACTTTAAAATCGGCACTGTCATTTAAAGAATCTAAAGCATCCAAAGCATTGAACTCGATTATCGATTGTGTTTTATCATTAACTATCTTGACATTATTGTTACCAAAGATCATTTCAGGTAATGGGAAATTGTATCTGGTTTCTAAATCATCCAATTCTTGTGAACTTAATATTGGTTTTTTAACTGTATATATGCTCCAGTCATTTATGGTAATGGAAGGAGTGTCTCGTAATGGAAATGAAGATTTAGGTGCTGGAATAATAACTGAACCACAATGCTCACATTGTGGATTCTTACAGTCTCCTGAATGGCCTTTTGCTGGGATAGAAACGCCGGGCACTTCAGGTTTAGGAAACTTAGAATTCATACTAGAACTGTTTGGAATTATGGGATTGGGAACTTTGTGTCTAGATGTAGGTATTGTACTACGTGGGAGCCCTATTTGTGGTGGAGGAAGGCTATTATTTTTCAGTAAAGAGTTATTACCTCTACTAGCACTAGATGAACTTGGTTGATGTTTAGGTAAACGATCTCGGGTATGTAATTGAACCATCTCTCTAGCAGCATTAATGTGGACTGCATCAATCCCAGTCAATGGTCTTGTGTTGGCTTCTCTTGTTATATTGTTGGATGGCTGAGGATTGAGTATACCTTTACGGCTATTCTGTCTATTTGTCTGATTTCTATCCTCATCCATGATTAATATATAAGATTTCTACAAATGCGAATATCGAACTTCATATTCAACTGAGACTACTTACTTCACTTTCACTATTTTGTTTCTCGACATCTTTTCTAATACCTTCTCTAACAGCCAAGACACTATCGACGATAACTGCATCAACACCAGCCTTCATCTGAATCTTACAATTTTCTGGAATGTTGTTTTTAACCCCATATGTAACACAGACTAAACCTGATGATTTAACAACTTGGGCTAATCTTGGAGTCATGACTAAAGGCTCTGCGGCACTAACAATACCCAATAAGTTCCATTTCTTGGCGAATCTGATTGCATTCTGTAATGAAGATGCCCTAATGTCTGCCATAGGTGAAGTACCGGATTCTGACAAAAATAAAATAGGAATACTTGGTTGTTTCAAAGATAACATTAAACAAACATCTGGGGAAAATGATGAAAAAATTATATCTCTACCTGTCAAGTTTTCATCATAAACAACTTTCAATATAGTATCAACATAATGGTTGATATCATAAGCAATTTCACCCATATCTTCATGCTGTGCTTCATCTAACATTGGGTACTTAACTTCAATATTGAAACCAACATTTCTAGGTAATTTTTTGAATAATTCTTTTAAAGTAACAAAACTAGATGCAATAGATAATCCTCTGGCATTACCTTTAAATCCTTTGTCTTTCCAGGTTTTCGTCAACTTCATTCTTCTACTACTTTGATCTTGTAATTCTCTATCTAATTCGTCATCGCTTTCGAATTCACCTTGACTAATATGATGAAGGTTTTTACTCATATTTGGTGTAGATTTATATCCTGCCATTGATCTTGGTCTATTAATTTTACTCAAGATTTCATCATCAAAAGCGAATTGTTGAGGGGTAGGTGCATTAAATGATCCAGTATTGTTCAATGATAATGATCCTACTTCACTACCACTTTCAGCCAGTAAAGAGGGACTATTCGTTCTGCTGGGTCTTGGTGGAGGATATTTAAGGCTCTGATATCCATTATCCAGATTATCATTCAAATGTAAAAATTGTTCAGCTGTTAATGCATGCATTGGAATATCAACACCTGATTCAGCTACTAAAAAGTCATGGTAAATAACAGGAACGGAATCTTTAGTTAACTGGACATCAAATTCAACGTACGAAGCACCTAATGACGCTGCTGCAATAAAGGATTCCACTGTATTTTCTCCTAATTGTAAAGATTTCTTGTTACTGTTTTTACCTAGACCTCTATGTCCGATGACTCTAGTGGAGACTAATTGTTTCCAATATGTATCAGTTTTACCGATTTTCATATTTGGATGAGTGAAAGATTTAACACAGTCAAACTCAAATCTAACAGTTCCCAAAACATTTAAAGTTTTGGATTCTATAATTGGTAAAGCAATACCAGCATTTAAGGGTTTCAACTTTGGCCCAACCTTGGTATATACTTCGTTTAATATGGCAACAGCTCTACCCAAAATATTGTCTTCTTTTTTCATGGGCAAGTTAATATCAGTATCCTTATCATATTGATAAGTGGGAACAATATCAAACGTGACAATAACATCATCAACAGTGAGGTTATTGGTCAATTTGAAGTTGATTGGATCAGTAGCCGAACCATGATGATCTTCTAATGGCAAATCAATGACAACTGGAGGTTCAATACTTTCATTATTTAGCTTATTACGACATGTAACAACCAAGGATAATGCAGTATCTAATTCAGTGATGAAGGTTTTAGACAACGAGATTTCATTCAACTCAATAGGTTTTCTATCATCTCTCAAATCTGTTGTACCCAATGTAAGTAAAATGAGGCATTCATCATTATTCAAGTAACTGTGACCAAATGATTTAATTGGTCTAATTCTTTTGACATTGATTGGGGATTTAGATCTCGATCTACTCTTCATTGCACCAGATTCTAAAGAATATTGTGATGAGCTGTCAAATTGTTTCAATTGTTTGTAGACTTCATTGACTGCATTTCTATTTGATTCAGGTAAAATATCAATTGAAGTAGTAGACATAACCAAAGGGTCATCATCCAAAAGTCCAACGCTACTACTTGAAGTCTGAACTGAGGAAGCAGTTACCCTTTGTAAATTGTTTTCATTGTTGTTGATATCATAAAGTAAGAGTTTCCCATTATTCGGTTTTAACATATATGCAACTTTTAAATGTCCTCTCAAAGAAGCATGTTCCATTGGTAACCAACCTGAATCATCCACTAAGTCAAATTTACAACCATGATCAATCAATAATTTCACAATTTCTTCAAAACCTTCACTTGCAGCAACAAAAATAGGAGTCCATCCAAAGGCCATTTCACCAAATTCAGTATTAGCATCATTATTTAACAAAAACTCGACAACATTAATCAAGTTCAACTTAGCAGCAATATACAAAGCCGTTTCGTTATTATGTTCAAAATCAGTATAATTCACATCTACACCTCCAATTTTAATTAAATGGGATAAAATATCGGGAGAATCTAATCTTACAGCTAATAAAAGCAAATTAGAACATGTTAAGCGAGTAGTGTTTGAATAAATTAATAGATATTCTGTGGTTTTAGGATGTTTACCAATAATTGAAAGATGAATTGGAGTTAAGTTTTCTTGATCTCCCCAGAAACTTGTATCATCAATGGATAAATTGTTATTAATCATATTCCAAGAAGATAAGTAATTCAACACCAACTTAACAATATCTTTGACACCGTACTGGGAAGCATAATGCAATGGAGTCCTAAGATAGTTGTCTTTTGCATTCAATAAAAATTTCAAATTGTGAAACCTTGGATTAGAGTCAACTTTGTCCAAGACATACTTGAAACCAGATAAATTGATTGGTTTCAATTTATCTCCATCAGGTCCACTATTGTTAAGATATAACTTGCTAATTTGATTACTTTCACCTGGTTTTAATTTCTGACTGGTAGATGAAGTATCAGTTTGAAATTTTCCAAAGTGCAATATCAAATGATGAAAATAATTTCTACCATTAATATCAAATTTATCAAACAACAAATTATCAGTGGACAAATTATTTTCCTTCAAGTGAAGAATGATGATTTCGAATAAGCTATCAATACACTTTTTACTATCATTCATAGTTAATCTTATCAATAAATTGATAAAAAATTTCAAGTTCTTTTTAGCTTTAGCCACTTTTGAAATTTCACTAATTAGAGCTTCTGCATCATCATTCTTAATAATGTCATCAAAATCATTAATAAGTAGCAAATCAAAATTTGTAGATATAGCACTCATGGGAGTAGATTTCAAGATAGATTGACTACCAGCCAAGGATTCTGATAAGTTTGTTACCGATTTGTTAGTAGTGTTTTTATTCGTCTCAGTAAAGTCACTAGAGCTCAATTCATTCAAAATATTGTTGATTAATTCCAAATTTTTAACTAAATCAACCTCATTAGCAAAAGGTAAAGAATTAACTCTTGTGTTCAAATAAATTTCTTTATTGTTGCTGGGCAAATTGACCAATTGTTCAGTGTTTTTCAACTTCACTTCACTCAAAACATCATTGGACAAATTGGATAATGAAACCATCTTCTTATCTAGCTTTTTTAATATCTTAATGAAACCTTTGTGATTCAACTCACCAAACCACTTCAAGTTTCTAAAAAAATTCTTTAACTCCAACAATATTGAAATGATTTCATCTAATTCGTTCAAATCAATCTGTTGATTGATTTTCTTATCATGATAGTTTAAATAATTGACAATTGTATTCAATCTATTATTATATTCATTGAACTTGGAATTATAGAAATTATCAACTTTTTCAATATTTCTATCTAATTGATAAAAGAATTGAGATAAGATACTATTAACAAGGTCACTTACTTCCATTTCATTGGGATTGAAATCATAATCAATGTTCTTAATTAATTTTTTCAAGTTCTTATAATTCATATAGAACACTGACCATTCTGGAATTTGATGGGAAAGAAAAGTCTTACCAAACTTCATGATGAATCTAGGGTTGTTTTCAAAAAATTATCTTGATTAATTTATATAAAGCGGCAGGTCCAATTTCACACGTGTGTTCAAAGCCCTGAAATATTACTGTTTATAAATTGTTTTATAGATGTAATCTATCAAACAGCCAATGAGCTCCAATTATGAAGATTTGTATATAATTTAAAAGTGATCTAAAGAGTCAATTACTCACAATTAAGAAACGATTAGCAACTTTCTTGTGGTGATTATGCTGTCAAACATTTTTGTAGTAAGCACGCGCATCCCGAAATTACTGCATGGTGGACGACACGGAATATAAATAAATAAGATACAATAGACAATAAACAAAATGACTTACCCCAAAGTCAAGAGGAGAGTTGAGTTTTTTGTGGCATTTTTGGGGAAGTTAACGGAATAGTTATTTACTTCGGTATCTCATTACGTAAATTTGTGTACAGTTTCCGTACATCATTATCTAAAATGTCGCACCTCATCGTTATCAGTTTCCATTAGAGTTTTGGTCAAGCTAATCAGTAGTTTTATATAAAGAGGTTCCCATAATTCGATTAATTTTTTCAAAATTTGATATTTTATCATGTCTGACGGTATGTATAAGTGTAATAGTTTGATAACAGTCGATACTAACGTTTCTTCGTAGTCGAATACAAGTTCTACAGTGAAAAGAAAGCTACCATTATAACCGCTCCATTTTCTGGAGGACAACCTAAAGGTGGTGTTGAGTTAGGTCCTGAATATATTTTGAAATCAGGATTTGCAAAACAAATTGCAAGCTTAGGATGGGATGTTGAAATCGAACATCCGTTGGATAATACCGGTTTTGAAGACAAAAAATCTAACGATAAAGACTCATTTGGTGTGAAAAATACTCAAATTGTTAGTGAATGTAACAAGAAAATTTACGAGTCTGTTTACTCCAATTTACAACAAAAGAGATTACCGATCACTATCGGTGGAGACCATTCCATAGGTACTGGAACATTATTAGGCGCTTTAACTAACAATCCAGATACTTGTGTATTGTGGATTGATGCTCATGCTGATATTAACTCACCAAAAACAACAGATTCTGGTAATTTACATGGATGTCCTGTGTCATTTCTCATGGGTATAGATAAAGATAGTTACCCTCCAGAATTTAATTGGATTCCGACCGTTTTAAAACCAAGTAAAATTGCTTATATTGGTTTAAGAGATGTTGATGAAGGTGAAAAAAAAATCTTGAAGGATAACAATATTCCAGCATTCTCCATGTATCATATTGATAAATATGGTATTGGTAAGGTAATTGAAATGGCTTTGGACAAAGTTAATCCAAATAGAGATTTGCCTATTCATTTAAGTTATGATGTTGATGCTATTGATCCAAGCTTTGTTCCTGCAACCGGTACCAGAGTTGAAGGTGGTTTGACTTTAAGAGAAGGTTTGTTTATTGCTGAAGAAATTGCAGTCACTGGATTATTAAATTCTATTGATATCGTCGAAACTAATCCTTCTTTGGGTGAAACTAATGATCATATATTAGATACTGTCAGTGCTGCTTGTGCAATTGGTAGATGTGCTATGGGTCAAACTTTGTTATAGACACTGCCTTCCTCATCCATTTTTCTAATGACATCTTCTGTATTTTCTCTCATATATTGATGTATTTTTTTATTTATTACTCCATATATATTTAGCAACCATCGGTCATAAATTGCTTGCGATTTTAAGCCTTGTTTTAGATTATAAAAGAGGGCAGTATACTTTTTTTTTTTTATTAATTTAGATCTTGTTAATAACTATACAATGCCTGTTTTAGCCTCCAATATTCCAAGTAATGTTAGCTTAGATGAAATCAATACTTTTTTTTCATTCTGTGGTGATGTCAAATCAGTTAAGGCTGCTAGCCCTGATAGTTACATAATTTATTTTGTCAATGAAAAGGCTGTTTCTACTGCTTTATTATTAGATGATGCAGATTTAAAAGGATCCAAAATTACGGTGAAGGAATATGATGATCCAGCACCTGCTTATGATGATGTTGTGGACAAGAAAGATTTTGGAGATAAAAGTGTGGATGAGAAAGAAGTAAAACAGACTGGTGATTCTACTTATGATGATATTGAACAGGAAGAAAAGCCAAAGTATGCAATTATGGCACAATTATTGGCACAAGGATACGAAGTTGGGGACTCTGTCATTGAAAAGTCCATCAAATTTGATAAAGAGCACGGTTATAGTCAAAAATTCAAAGACTTTGTTTTGACACTCGATAAAAATTCTGTTCAGTTTCAAAATCCTGAGAGTAAAGCTTCTAAATTGTTAAATGATATCAAGGTAGGAAGTGATAATTATTTCAAAAAAATACCAGTGAATAAATATTATCAAAAAGTGTCTAATCATCCACTAGGTGCCAAGATTCATGATTTTTACACGTCCTTGGTCATTGATGCAAAAGATGTCCATGAAGAAGCCAAGAGATTGAAATCGTTGAAGCAAAAAGAACAAACTTCTGAAAATCAAACCACTGGAGTTTAAATTAATGTCTGTAAATCTTTGTACGTCCAAAAAATTGCTTTGTTCTGTAGTATCTTGTTTATCTCTTTTTTTATATATATTAAATGAAACACGTTAAATTTGTAAAATTCGCAATGACTGCAGATATTACAATTTGTGATAATTGCTGCAAAACAAGATTCAAAATGGACGTTTATCAAACTGTTAAAAAATACAATAAAATTAACTATTCCCCCAATAGGTTAATTATTAAAGACATTATTCAAGATTTATATATAATAAAGCCTCAAATGGTGAAAATTAACCCTAATCTTGAGTCAGAGTAAGTACCAATACTTTATGAGATTTTTCGTCAGACACTAACAACACCCAAAATAGTATTGTAACAATTTTGAATTACTTCACCAACACTAAAGATATTAGTGTGACTGTAAATCAACAAAAATCTATACGAATATTATTGATACACTTGAAAAACGTCAACTGTTATTATTATGATCAAACATTCAATGCTTGCGTACAGCAATTAGCTGGACATTTGCAATTGTTCCTCGGTCGAATAGACATGATAGACACGAATTATATAGCTTTTATGGTGTGAATATATACATATATATTTGAGCTCGGGAATCAACAATAAATTCCAGGTAAAAACCGGCCCAATAAAATTATGCCAATGGACTATCGGAAACAAAAAATGATTCTGAATCATTCGCAGTTTCATGGGAGTTAAGACTAAACGGATATACGGGTAACAAATAAATATAAAAATACAACAAGCTGGTTTATTAGATGAAATAGGCCAAAAATTATAGATACACTGTTATATCTTACTTTACAATTCATTCATTATGTGATTAGTAGCTGTTTAGTCAATAATTCGGCCCCGAGCATCACTGAAATATAAACCCCGGAGAAAAGGGAATTACTTGACGCACAAGGAATTTTTAATTTTGTGGGGGAGACTTTCCTATTGATTGAAAAAGTATAAAAGGAAATATGTGTGCCACTTGATATTTTTTTCTTGTATTTCATAGTTTGAATTTTCAAATGTCATCTACAACCAAGAAACAAACGAAAGGTAAAGGAGTTACTGATTTAATTGCAGGTGGTACTGCAGGATTATTTGAAGCATTATGCTGTCATCCTTTAGATACCGTCAAAGTTAGAATGCAATTGTACAGAAAGAGTGGACAAAAGCCTCCAGGTTTTCTTAAAACAGGTATAAATATTGTTCAAAAGGAAACATTTTTGAGTTTATATAAAGGTTTAGGAGCTGTGGTGATTGGTATTGTACCAAAAATGGCATTAAGATTTTCTTCATATGAATTTTACAGATCTTTATTATATAAAGAAGATGGATCTATTACTACTAGTGGAACATTTGTTGCTGGTGTTGGTGCTGGTATCACCGAAGCTGTTGCTGTAGTGAATCCTATGGAAGTTGTTAAAATTAGATTACAAGCTCAACATCATTCTATGGCAGATCCATTAGATATTCCAAAATATAGAAATGCTCCACATGCTGCTTATGTCATTGTCAAAGAAGAAGGTTTTAAAACATTATACAGAGGTGTTTCTTTAACTGCCGCTAGACAAGCTACTAACCAGGGGGTTAATTTCACTGTTTATTCAAAAATTAAAGAATATTTACAAAATTATCATCAAACTGAAGTTTTACCAAGTTGGGAAACCAGTTGTATTGGGTTAATTTCTGGTGCTTTAGGTCCATTATCTAATGCTCCTTTAGATACCATTAAAACAAGATTACAAAAAACCACTTACGCTTCAAATGAGAGTGGAATGGTCAGAATCGTTAAGATTGGTAACCAATTAATTAAAGAAGAAGGTATGGCTGCTTTATATAAAGGTATTACCCCAAGAATCATGAGAGTTGCTCCAGGTCAAGCTGTAACCTTTACCGTATATGAATTCATGAAGGGTGTTTTAAGTGGTGATACTCCAGTTCCGGGTTTGACTCAAAAGAAGAAGTTAGATTAAGAACGTCAAAAAACATTATATAATATTCAAATTATTTATTCACAATATAAAAAAGTTAAAGCTTATATCCGAGGTTGTTTAAACTTGTCAAGAAATCGAAAATTTCCGCTTTGAATTATACTAATTCAAATCCTATAAATATGATGACCCCAAAATCACTTTACAATCACTTTCTAGAAGCTAATTATAACCCATTGAGTTTACTTTTAAAGTCTTGCTATATGATCATGAATAATTTCCCTTCGCACACACAAACTGTGTAATTTTCTCTGAATACAAATGATAAGGCTATTTACTAGAGCCATTGGAAGGGCTTATAAACCTTCTAATTCTAATATTGCTGGATTCAGACTGTTTGGTAATTCGTCTTTGTTAAGTTTAAGAAGAGGCAGAGAATTATCTGAAGATGAAATCAAAAAATTCTACCAAAACAGAACGCCCCCATCAAGTTCTGATCAGTTCTATCATGAAGAAAGACCTCAGTCCGACCCGTTTGCTAGACATAGTGTATTCAACTCACCACCCAATGAAAACGGTTTGATCACTCCAAATGATGGAATTTATGATATATTAAAAGAACCTACATTGGTTATTGAAAGACAAGTTGAATTTATGAATTTGTTCTTAGGTTTTGAACAAGCAAATAGATACAAGATTATGAATCTATATGGGGAACAGATTGGGTATATGCAAGAGACAGATATGGGATTCATGAAGATGTTAGGAAGGCAATTTTTTAGATTGCATAGACCTTTTGATCTTGAGGTGTATAATAATTATGGTGAGTTGTTGATGGTTATCAAAAGACCATTTTCATTCATTAATAGTCATATAAAGGCTTACATTCCAGGATACAATGCCAATGGAGAACTTGAACTAGAAATCTTGGGTGAATCAGTACAAAGTTGGCATTTATGGAGAAGAAGATATAACTTGTTCAAATTAGACGATGAAACTACTCAAGAATATAATCAATTTGGTCAGATAGATGCTCCATTTTTATCATTTGACTTCCCTGTTCAAGATCAAGATGGATATGTTATTGGTTCTGTGGATAGAAATTGGGTAGGATTGGGAAGAGAATTTTTTACTGACACAGGTGTTTATATTATTAGAATGGACCCTGCTAGTTTTGATGGTATGGAAAACATATATCCAAGCGTTGCGGGCCCTTTGACATTGGATCAGAGAGCTATTTTACTTGGTAATGCAGTTAGTATTGACTTTGATTACTTTTCCAGACATTCAAGAGGTGGAGGTGGTTTATTAAGTTTCAACTCCTATGAATAATTAATTAAATGTAAATATATAATCATTATATGAATTAACTTACTTAAACTTTGATTTTTCTTTTGCTTTATTCAATATGGCATTCCATTCATCATCGTTGCTCTTCTTACTGATTTCTTTCACAATTTTTACAAACAAATTAGTATAATCATGCTTTCTTAATTCGATTTCCTTATCCCAAATCTTTCTCTTATCTATTTCCTGTTGAGCCATGTAGTCATCACCAATTTCTTGGAAATACTTTAACTTATCATTCGTGACCACTAATAATGAAAATCTGACTTCGTTCTGGTACTTATTAATTCTTTCCATTAAAATTTGAGGTAATAAGTTGTTGAATTGCTGAAGATTTTCACATTGGGTGTGCTTAATTGGACATTTTTTCAATCCATCTAGCTCATAAATATAACCATTTTTATAAATATAGCCAATGAAGTGGAATAAACCATCATTCTTATCATCATAATTACTAGGAGGACGTGAAGGATCTTCATCAACTATGATAGAGGGCGATGAAAAGGAATTATGAACACCTCGGATTAAATCACTATTACTGATAGTCTCTCCACACATTTCACCATCGAATCCTGTCACAAAAGATTTGAAATTAGTTAAATCTTCGCCTATATCAATCTCGTCTTCTTTATTGAGCAAGATATTTAAAACTGCTTGGGTAGCGCAGGCATTCTGGATGGTTTGATTAGCAAAGAAAATGCCATTCTCTTGATAATCAGTATCATAGGTGCCGGATAATGGAATATTGCCATTGTTAGCATATTCTCTATCGACTCTCCCATATTTGAATAAGAATATAACACCATACACTTTGCCTGCTTGGTTCAACGACTCGGTGTCAATAGAGTATAAATCATCAAGTTGGACATCTTTTACATTCAATTTTTCAACAAGTCTGGTGAAAACACCCTAAAGGTTAGTTTTAATATACTAAAACATTAATAATGTTACGTACAGCATCTGAATCAATGGTATTCCACCCTGAGTCGGACATTAAACAAATCGCAAGATTTGGATCGCACAGGACACTGATGATAAATAGAGGTTTTACTACAAATTATAAGGGTTTAATGGATTCAAATTGAATGAATCGAGTTGAAAACTCTTACAATGAATTCACATACATTTTCAATGTGCTTTCAAAGTAAAAATTACATTCATCTAGTACACTTTTCAATTACTTCCCGAGATAATGCACACGGTTTGAGAAAATTGTTGAAATTCTCAGTATAAAACACGGTAACATAATTTAATCAATGCCTTCATACGGTGCTTCATATCAAGAATACGCAAGCTTGTTTCACTCCCAAGCTAAGGAAATTACCACTAGTGCCGTATATAATCATTTGGGTTTGGTAACAGCCTTGTTATTTATCATAGCTTTCTTTTCTTTATCAATTGCATTATTAGTTAACAAGAAGAATAAATCCCATGTAAGCTTCGTGGTAAATGCCGCCATAGCTTCTGTTTCCATTGGGTTTGGTAGTATATTATTAAGTAATTATGTTGGTGTTTATATCTGAACAAATATACGAAATACTGAAACTGTTCAAATTGATTGTAATGTTTAAATAACACTAAAGAGTCGAAAAATGATCATATTAAAACAACCATTCTGGTGTTTAATGATATAAAAGTCAAATTAGCTTTTCAAAGAGTGTTATGATGGAAGTACTCTACTATTGGTGGAAATTCACTGTCTTTATATTTACCATTTCGCTGTCAATTAATTTTTTTCTTTCAACTGAGAAATACAATATGTTAGCCAAAGTTATCGTGCTCTTTATCCAATGGATTGTTGTATTGGGTCAACAAGCTGACTTCTATGGATCTAATCCAAATATTTATGAACTTACTCCGTCAAATTTTGATAAGGTAGTCCATAAGTCCAATTATACAACAATAGTTGAATTTTATGCTCCATGGTGTGGATACTGTCAGCAGCTTAAATCGTCATTTTCAAAATTGGGAGACTTTGTTCAAAAGGATTCAAAGTATGCAATCAATGTGGCTGCTGTCAATTGTGATAAGGCATATAACAAACCATTATGTTCTGAATATCAAGTGACTGGATTTCCTACATTAAAAGTTTTCAGACCTCCAAAATACAATTCCAATAATAAACCAACTGGTCCAACTAGACATGCAGTTGAAACATATACTGGAAAGAGAAGTTTCAAGCCAATTCTACAATTTTTAACTTCAAGAATTAAAAATTACACTAGAAAAATACATCTGATTGAAGGAATCAATAAATGGATCAAACAAACAGATGATTATCGGTATAAAGTATTTGTAGTGACCAATTCCAAGACTGTCAGTCCTTTACTTAAAACTTTAGCTATTGATTTCTTAGATTCCGTAAAGTTTGGTGTTTACTTCAAAGAAACTGGATTTGAAGCAACTATACATATAGATGGCGAAGACGTTAAACTACCAATGGATGAATCAGAAAGTGCTCCAATTATTATGTTGATAGATACAAAGACTACGAATATTATTAAATACAATGGAAAAAAGACTACAGAGAAGCATGAGCTCTCTAAATGGATAACTAAACATACTGGCCATTCAACCATTGAAGGGGAACTATCCAAGAAGGATATTGAATATTATTCCAACTATAGGATTGGAAAAAAAGGTAAAAAGATTATTCATGATGAATTATAGAGGTATATAAAAGAAAATAAATGTAAAAATTCATTAAATCTATAACTATATATCTGCTGAATATTGAACTCAAGCTTTTCCAATACTATCCATCATATTTAACAAGTCATCCAAATCATCATCTTTCTTACTCGGCTCTTTTTGTTCCTCTTGTTCTAGAGATAAAATCCAATTGGTAACTTTCTCTACATATAATTTTGAGTTGGGAACAAAATGACCTCCAGGATGAGATAACAAGGTAGATATTTCTTGGGAACATTTATACATATTCATTGTTCTTTCTTCACTTACCACAGTATCTAATTCCCCAATTACATGTAAAACCTTATAATCCCCGGTGTATCCTTTATAATATGAATCATACATTTCATTGACTGAACCTTTATGAGTTTCGATCTTGAATCCGGAATACAATATAGCAAACTGGAGATCAATATTGAATAATTCTTTGAATTTACTCATTAATAATCCAATGAGACCAGCACCCTGAGAAAATCCAATAACACCTACTATAGGTAACTTTTCATCTTCCTTTGTAATATCTTGTTTGAAGTCTTCGTCATCCTCTTCAATAACTTTATTTTCATTGACGTATTGTTTGATAGTTTCAATAGCCTTATCAATATGGATGGTTTCTTCATTTGGAGATTTCATCCACCATCCACGTAAATTGCTTGGTTTTCCCTCTTCAACTGTTATAGTGTTGAATTTACTCATGACATCATTTGAAGGAAATTCAGCAGGGTTTAAACGATCTGGTCCGTTCAAATACACACATTTATAGCCCATTTTCATGAGCTTCTTCCTTAAGGCGGATGATTTGGCATAGAAAATCAGGGCTGATTGGGCGTAGCCATGAAAGAAAAGTACTCTAGCTTTGAAAGTAGGCATAAATTTTAATTTTTGCGCTATAAAAAAAATTCATCTATAAACATAAAATTCATAATTTAAATAGCATCTTCTAATTCTAAAATATCTCTGATGATTCTAATTTTATGAGGTTCTTTGGTTTCTGTATAGAATTTATCAAAGTCTTCTTTGGATTTTAGGGTTTCATAATCTTTATCAAGTTCAATATAATGGATAATGGTTCCCCAACCATACATTGCAGCAGCTTTGACATTCAATTCACTATCGTCAACAAAGTACACTTGCAGTTTGTGATCGTCATCCACATTGGTGATCTTCAAGCACTTATCGAAAAAAGGTTTCATTGGTTTGCAAATAATTGGAAATTGGGAATAATCACAAAATGTCAAACCTTCAAATAGATCACCAATACCTAAAAAGGAAATAACTCTCAAAGCATGGTTCTTGTAAGCATTAGTCAATAACCAAAAGTGATCAAACTTATGAGACTGTTTGATTCGAATCAACATATCTCTTAATGGTTGATTATATGATAAAACAGACTTCAAGTCCAAAGAATCATCTACTAATCTATTATATTCTAAAGCATCTACTTTATGGTTTCTGACAAGCCCTTCAAGAGCCAACCCATATGTTTTATAGTAGTTCATATGCAAAGAATGTGCATCTTCATCATTCAATCGCAAATGATTCTTGAAATATGCATGAATCTTCTCTTGCATCATATCGTGTATTTTAGTTGACTTTTGATAAAGACAATTATCGATATCAAAATAGAAGATTTTTTTGTTCTTTAACTCAGCTGGGATCGGTCCAAATCCATACTTGAGATCCACTTCACATCCTGGACGGGAATCGGAAATTTCTGGGTTAGTATATTTCATAGGAAAAAGAGACCTAAATTCCAGAGATTTGGTGCGATTTAAATACAGTTTTAAAGATAAGTCGCAAAAATTTTAAAATTATTACTGTGTTTCCACAACTTCCGGATAAATTTTATTTGATAAAAGTTGTAGAGACATTTATTGCACATGTTGTTTACCACCGCTGTCCAAACCAAAATCATGGCCGGTAAACTTTTAGAATAAGCAGTTTATGATAATTCAATGTTAAGTTAGGGGCTTCGCGTGAATGCGAGAAGTCAATTGCGACTTTTGTAGCTGTTTGAGTCATATATTTACAATACGTAAGTCATAAATTAAAGCATTAAATCGGGATATGGTCCTCATAAAACCGGTTTCCGGAAGTATAGGAGTATATTTGAAAGAATTTGACCTGAAAATAATCAAGATAAGTGTAGTCTTGGTCTAAAAGTTTGATTACTTGTGTACGTTGATGGAATTTATCATCAAAGGCAGAAAATGATATTTGACCCATTAGTTCGTGGAAATGCTGTTTAGCAGTGGTAAATAATGATGAAATGGTTTTTGCGGATGTGGCATTCGTATCATAATCCACTAAGACATGCAAAAGTCTCAATTTGTGGTGATTTTCGAATACTTCAAGAAGTAAATGTGGAGACGTGAATAATTCATTACAGTCAATTTTCACCACACTAATGACTCTCTCAATAAACTGCTTGATATTATCATACCCAATGAACTCAATTATGGCATCATTCACACGCTGTTTAACTAGACTATAAGAGTCATCAAGTATGGTACTTGTGTGGAGGATGTTCAAGATATTGTACTTTAATTGAGTAGCATATATCCAACAATATAAGCTATCTGCATCATAGTTATAGACTGATACATGACAAGTGATTAACTGAATCAATTCCAGTATATCAGGCAGGTATGACTTATACAACAGGTAAATGAGCTTAGAAAACTCAAGCAACTCTTTGTAGTATGATTTACATAAATTAGCATCACATAGTGCAGCAAAGAACATAGTATAGACAGAATTATCTATGGAAGAACATAAGATACGCAATCTGATGTAAATACTGAGTCTTATGAGGCCCACAAGAGGATTATTGTTGAAATGCTGAAGTTTGAATTTGAAACTGAAGGTATCATTTTGAATACGGTCAGGTGTCCACATTAGTCCTTGAAAGGGAAACACACTCTCTATTGAATTAACTTTTAGTTTGACATTAGCGCATTTATCCAAGAAGAGATCCACATCTCTTAGATAATCTAGACTAGTGTACTGGAAAGGTGCATGTAAAAGATTGTATTTTTCAATTACCTCGAGATCCAGAAGATCTCGATCCTTGAAACAATAGTACATTTCATAAGGATTACTTGGAACGTATGAGAACAAATAGAAGGCCCTTTTAAAGGAGAGTAAATTTTCATCCTGATTCAACATGTCTTCAACCAATTTATCAAGCGAATCATTATTATTTTCACCTCCATTATCACTTAATTCAGTCAAAAGGTTACTCCGTAACAGATCCATTCTCATTTTATGGGCCTCATTCAAGCGTTTCTTAGTATCAATATCTTGTTTTATTGCCCGATCTTGTAGGGCAATTTGTATGAATTTTTCACTGTTATCAGGTATTTTAATTAAGTCCAAATCATCTGACTGGTGAGAGCTTTTAACTCCAGGAAAATTGGAAAATACCTTTTTTGGGGTGTTTCCAACCTTTCCTATTAATGCTGAAAGTCCATCTTCACTTTCTTGACTACTTTCACTGTCAGACATTATTCGTGGTAGACTTCCATATACACAATTTTTCGCACGACAGTTTTATAGGGCCATTAATATAAACGGCCTACTGAGGAAACTGTTGAAACACAAAATTTTTCAAAAAATTTTCTATAACTAATACTTTTAGATAAAGTTACTAAGAAGAATGTCCAAGCACGAAAAGTTACCATTAGAACCATTCTTCGCTAAGATCGAAGAATTAAAACCAAAGTTCATTGAAAGATTAACTAAAGCTGTCGCTATTAAATCTGTCTCAGGGGATGAAACCTTAAGACCAGAAGTATTTAAAATGGCCGACTTTTTAGTTGAAGAATTGAACCAATTGGGATTTATTGATATTGAAAAGAGGGATTTAGGTACTCAACCACCTCCAGTTGCAGATCCAAAAATTCAATTGCCTCCAATTGTTTTAGCTAGAAGTGGTAAGGATAGTAATAAGAAAACTGTATTAATTTATGGTCATTATGATGTTCAACCAGCTTTGCTTGAAGATGGATGGAATACCGATCCTTTTGAATTAACTTATGATAAAGTTAAAGATATTTTATACGGTAGAGGTTCCACTGATGATAAAGGGCCAGTCATGGGCTGGTTAAATGTCATCCAAGCTCATCGTGAATTAGGATGGGAATTACCTGTCAATATTGTATTTTGTTTTGAAGGTATGGAAGAAAGTGGTTCTATTGGATTACCTGAATTTATTGCTCAAGAAGCTAAACAGTACTTTTCTGGTGTTGATACTGTTTGTATTTCTGATAATTATTGGTTAGGAACCAAAAAACCAGTTTTAACTTATGGGTTAAGAGGAGTTCATTATTATGAAATCATTGTCAATGGACCAGCTGCAGATTTACATAGTGGTGTTTTCGGTGGTATGGTTGGAGAACCAATGACTGATTTAGTTAAAGTTATGGCACAGTTGGTTGACTCTCACGGTAAGATCTTAATCCCAGGTATTGCTGATATGGTTGCTCCATTAACTGAAGAAGAAGACAAATTATACGATGTTATTGACTATTCTATTGATGATTTGAATTCAGCTACTGGTTCTAAAACTTCATTACATGATAATAAAAAGGATGCTTTAAAACATAGATGGAGATATCCATCTTTGTCTTTACATGGTATTGAAGGTGCATTTTCAGGTGCTGGAGCTAAAACTGTTATTCCAGCCAGAGTATCTGGTAAATTTAGTATCAGAACTGTTCCAAATATTGAACCAAAAAAATTGGATCAACTTGTTATCTCATATTGTGAAGAGAAATTCAAAGAACTTAACTCTGTTAACACACTTAAAGCTCAATTGATACATGATGGTAACTACTGGGTTTCCAATCCATTTAATGAATCCTTCTCTTCTGCTGCCAAGGCCACTGTTGATGTTTGGGGTATTGAACCAGATTATACTAGAGAAGGTGGATCTATTCCAATTACTTTAAGTTTTGAACAAGAATTAGGTACCGATGTTTTATTATTACCAATGGGTAGAGGTGACGATGGTGCTCATTCCATTAATGAAAAATTGGATATGTCCAATTATATCAATGGTTGTAAGACTTTAGGTGCTTACTTACATTACTACTCTAAAGTTTAATATCTATATCTAAAGTAAATATATGATTTATTCGAAAGTGTATGTACCATTCTCATGAAAATTTTTCAATATGGGCAAAAAACTATTTTAGTAAAATCTCTATCATACGGTTGTTAAAAAAAAAGAAGAAAATCCATCTACCTCAATCCTATAGCATTTCCTAGCATTATCATCAATATCATAATCGTCATTATTAACGGATATAACTTTCCATTGTAAAATCAATAACACAATAACGTTTTCCAAGTTGATCTAAAGAAAACCCTCATACCGTCATAATATTTAATATAAATGAAATCATGTCTGAAAACTTGAAAAGAGCTGAATCATTATTTAATAGAATAATGAATAATGGTAAAGACTCCACGCCTTTCAAACCATCTATAAAGAAGCCTGAGAAGCTCGAAAATCATCGAGATCATCATGGTCCTCATAGTTCAAATAATAATCATCATAGTAACAATGGAAATATTCATAATAGCCATAGAAACAAGCACAAATACGAATTACTCAACCATGAAGCGTTGAAATTACCAGAAAAAGTGTTACTGGATATTAATGACCTCGAAAATCAACACATTTTGCCTTACTGCTGGACAATATGGTATCATTATAGACCATTAAATAAGAGAAAACTGAATTCAAATGATGATAAAAATAAATATTTACAAATGACGAGAGAGGTAAGTTTCCCCAAGTTCCGTAATCCAGAAGAAAGCACTAAGCATTTTGCTACAATTGAACAAATGTGGATGAACTTATCGATTCTTGGACAACCTAAGGATGTGCCAAAAGGTACTGAATATCTTGTGTTTAAAAGTGGTATAAATCCAGCATGGGAAGATCCGTTCAATAGTAGAGGTGGAAGATGGATTTTTAAGTTCAAAAGAAGCGTTGACGAAGACTCAGATGTTGAATCTGAAGATGAATTATTCGAAAGAAGAAGAACAACTTTGATATGGGAAAGACTATTATTGAGAATTATTACTGGTTCAATCATTTCAACTGATGATTATGATCAAGAAACTGTTACATCAATATTAAATGAAATCAATGGAATTGTATTGAGTATAAGAAAGGATGGAGATACAATTAGCATTTGGACTTCGAATCTTTTTTCAAAAAATAGAAAAAATTCTCCAACTAAAAAAATCCTATGTGACGCAATACTTAGAGTAATAAGAGAATGTGATCTCATATTGTCTGGAGAAGATCCTGTGACTACCAGATGCTCAAGTGATTCAACAAATGAACGTATCAAATCCATTGCTTTTGAGTACAGATCTCATTCTGATTTTAATTCTAATTACGATTCCAAACATAAACGATTTAACAATAATACCAATCATTCACAGCCAAATATTTCTCTAGAAACTAAAAAAGTACCTATAGAATAACTTTATTTAATTTCTTAATGTATTATGTATTTATAATAATGAAGTAATAACGATTTTGTTGTCAAAAAAGCTATGCTCACAGTCTTGGATAAATGTTTCCTAATTAGGCATTCATCACATTTGTCTGCTCAGTTTTTTTTTCAAGCTTTTTTGCGAATTTTCTGCAAGGCATTTAGAGTTTAAGGGTAAAAATTTTCTCCAATCCTTGTAGTAATCGTATAGAAGCTTTAAGGACCGTTTAAGTACAATTGATACAAACAGCTTCCAATCGATTCACATTAAATTATACATCAAGGACATTTTAGTTGTGTCAAAGCTATTAAAAAAAGCAGAGTTTGGAAAACCGTTGAAATTCATCAGTGAGTCTTAATTAAAACAATGACATTTCAGGATTTTGATAATCCTTCAATATATGAGTTGTATAACTCAGCAAAGAAGTTGTTATTGCTTCAGGATAGAATGGAAAACCGCCAGTTAAGAAAAGATAACTTGAAGTCACAAAAGCGTCATGTTATTAATATGGCAAGTGACCTGAATTTTAATTCTAAAGGTAGTGCTTTGGATTTGTTAAGTCCATTGTCTGTTGAATATCAGGAAAAAAACCAAGCTATATCAAGAAATGGAGCTTTTGGTAGTAATAAGGTCAATTTACAAGCTTTTACTGATATAACTCCTGCCAGTATCAATGATTATTCACCACCGGGAACTTTAACTAAGAGTTTTGAAATGAAAATCAAAAAGGAACCAAGCACCACTATTTCCCCAATTCAAATCAGTTCTTTAACTCCTAAGGCCACCCCTACTTTTAACGACTTTTCTCCAAATAATGATTCTAATAACAACATCACGTCCTCCATGAACAATAATATCCATAACACTGTAATTAATAATAATGCTACTACAAATAACAATAATGCCAGCAATAACAATAATAATACTAATATCAATACAAATCATAATGTCAATAATCCAGCTGCTTTAAGTTATATCTCCTCAATTCAAACTGGAAATAATGGTAATAATAACAACAAGAAAACAGTCATCAAATCGGCAATACAAAAATCCAATTTAACCACTTCCTTGAGTCAACAAAAGTTGACCTCCGACAAAACTATCGAATGTTATAACTGCCATACAGTTAAAACTCCATTATGGAGAAAAGATCCGGAAGGAAATACATTATGTAACGCATGTGGATTATTTTTAAAGTTACATGGTACTACTAGGCCTCTTAGTTTAAAGACTGATGTTATAAAAAAGAGAAGTTCAAGAAAAGTCAGCACAAGCAAATTATCTAATTCATTACCAAATTCGTTGGCAAGTCCTTTGACCAATAATAACTTGAATTCGTTCAATAATAATAATAATAATAACAGATCAAATTATTCAAATTCAAGTTTTAGTTCACCAATTGATATTGAAGAAGCATCTACACCAGGAAGCACTGCCTCAACACCATACTCAGTGACAAGTAATGGGCCAAGTTCCAGACCAAGAAATGTTTTAATTTTGCCCAAACCTTCTAATAGAGATTCTAAAAGTATTCCTATACCAAATAGAACCCCAAGTTCAAATCCAAACAGTCCTGCTTCCCCCTTTACTGTTAGTACGCCTACAAACACATTATCAGATTATCCTACATCATTTAAACGTAAGAAATCAGATATTAACATTAGTAGAAAGGCTTCAGTGACATCTAATTCACCATACCAGATTAGCAACTCAATGAATAACAAAAGACCAATTAATTCTTTACCAAAAAGAAATTCTTTTGTTAACCATAGTAATTATTCCAGCACCAATTTGAGTTCAAGTAATATCAATGTTCCTACCAACATTAATCAAGGTTTTAAATCATCTAGCTTTTTTGATAAACCAACAAGTCAATTACAAACCCAATTACTTCAAGGTCAAAGAAACAACAGTGTTTCTCAATCACCTCACTCAACTACAATGGCAACAAGTAATAAAACTATGGAAATGGGCTCTGTTACTTCTCAAAGCTCGTTCAATTCTAATCGTCAAAATTCCTTTATTAGTGATAGTCCATTAATTGACAATCAATTCAATAAGACATTCGTTAACCAAGACAATCTACCACAGGATTTGGATTGGTTGAAATTTGAAATATAGATAAATAATTTAGAGATACCCTTTTGTATATTATAATGGATAATGAATCATGCTAGTATAAATAGGGGACAATTGATCCCGTGTTTATGGACCGGAGTGTATACCTCGTTTATGATAATTTTCACACGACTCTGCTCGTTTAGGAACTAAAAAAATTTTCAACGTTTTCAATATAAATTCACTGAGTTTCCCAAAAAAAAATTAATTATTATCCAATTTTTTTAAAACAAATCAATTGAAAACAATGTCTGCTCCAGCTCAAAACTACAAAGTTGCTGATATCTCCTTAGCTGCCTTCGGTAGAAAAGATATTGAATTATCTGAAAATGAAATGCCAGGTTTAATGCATATCAGAGAAAAATATGGTAAAGATCAACCATTAAAAGGTGCTAGAATTGCTGGTTGTTTACATATGACCATTCAAACTGCTGTTTTAATTGAAACTTTAGTTGCTTTAGGTGCCGAAGTTACTTGGTCTTCTTGTAACATTTTCTCTACTCAAGATCATGCTGCTGCTGCTATTGCTGCTGCTGGTGTTCCAGTTTTCGCTTGGAAAGGTGAAACTGATGAAGAATACTTATGGTGTATTGAACAACAATTATTTGCTTTCAAAGATGGTAAAAAATTGAACTTAATTTTAGATGATGGTGGTGATTTAACTTCTTTAGTTCACGAAAAATACCCAGAAATGTTAGAAGGTTGTTATGGTTTATCTGAAGAAACCACTACTGGTGTTCATCACTTATACAAGATGGTTAGAGATTCTGTCTTAAAAGTTCCAGCCATTAATGTTAACGATTCTGTTACCAAATCTAAATTCGATAACTTATACGGTTGTAGAGAATCTTTAATTGACGGTATTAAGAGAGCTACTGATGTTATGATCGCTGGTAAAACTGCTGTCGTTGCTGGTTTTGGTGATGTTGGTAAAGGTTGTGCCATGGCTTTAAGAGGTATGGGTGCTAAAGTTATCGTTACTGAAATTGATCCAATTAATGCTTTACAAGCTGCTGTTTCTGGTTATGAAGTTTTACCAATGGATGAAGTTGCTTCTGTTGGACAAATTTTCGTTACAACCACTGGTTGTAGAGATATTATCACTGGTAAAGATTTCGAAAAAATGCCAAATGATGCCATTGTTTGTAACATTGGTCACTTTGATATTGAAATCGATGTTGCTTGGTTAAAAGCTAACGCTGAAAGTGTTGTTAACATCAAACCACAAGTTGACAGATTCTTATTAAAGAACGGTAGACATATTATTTTATTAGCCGAAGGTAGATTAGTCAACTTGGGTTGTGCTACTGGTCACTCTTCTTTCGTTATGTCTTGTTCTTTCTCCAACCAAGTTTTAGCTCAAATTGCTTTATTCAAGTCTGAAGATGAAAGCTTCAGATCTAAATACCCAGAATTCGCCAAAACTGGTAAATTCGATGTTGGTGTCCACTTATTACCAAAGATTTTAGATGAAACCGTTGCAAAATTACACTTACCTCACTTAGGTGTTAAATTAGAAACTTTAACTGATGTTCAAGCTGATTACTTAGGTTTACCAGTTGAAGGTCCATTTAAAGCTGATATTTACAGATATTAGTTTAATTTAATTTGCTTCTTGTTTCGTTTGATTTTTCTTTTTACTTGCATCAACTGCATAATGACTTAATGATTAAATTTATCGATTGGGTTAGGTTTATATTATATAAAAAATTTTTTTAATAAATTCCTCAACGGATTAAACATTTACATTGTTTTTAATAAATTCCTCAACGGATTAAACATTTACATTGTAGTTATACTATAATTGCCCTAATTATTAGAAAATAATATCCATTAGCTTTGCAGAAAAAGCTTTATTAATTTTACCATCACCAGTAGTATCCAAACTAGCATAAAATTCATATTCATGTTGCTCAATTTCATCCAATCCACTAGTTATATCAGCTTCAGCTGGGTTGATCCTTTTTGTTTTCTTAAAGAATTTCCAGAAGAAGATTCCAATAATATTAATGAAAACCATGATATAATTGAAAATAAAAGAAGATGTAGACCAATTTCCGGGTAAGAAATTAGTATATCCAATAATTGCAACCATGAAGATTAAGAAAGTCAACGCAAAGTATATACTGTAAGGCTGATACCAAGATTTGTAAGCAAAAGCACTTCTATCAACATTTTGTGCTTGACAAGCCCTATAAAAACCAATGTATGTAATACCCATGTAAACGTAATTCAAAACTTGACAACCCGTACAAAGACTAACGAGGTAATTCAAAACCGTAGCCGAGCCACTTCCCAATTGTAATAAAGATAATAACGAAAAGCAAATAGATAATAAGATACCAAAGATTGGGACCCCATTTTTAGCACAAATAGCAAAAATCTTTGGAGCAAATCCTTGTTTTGCCAAACCATATAAGACTCTGGAGGAACAATACACATAAGAGTTACCAGCAGAAAAAGCAGATGTAATCATCACTGCATTAACTATATGAGGTAACACTCCGATACCCAAGTTAGACATGGCTGCAACATAAGGAGAAGCTGCTGCGTCAGAAGATACACTATGTGCTTCAAGATAAGTTGGATCATTGTAAGCAACCAAAATACCAACCGAAAGTGCCCCCCCAATATAAAACACAACTAATCTGAATAAAACTGTTCTGAAAGCTTTAGGCATGTTTTTTCTTGGATTAATACATTCACCGGCAGACATACTCATGTATTCAACACCAACGCATACAAAAGCTGCACTAATTAATCCAGCTAAAAGAGCTTGGAAACGACCATTGGCTCCAGTGTTCATATATTCAGCAATTGGCCCACCTTTTGCATTCCAATTTGAAAATCCAAAAGCATCATGCTTCGGATTACCACCACTCATTGTAATTAAAGTGAAAAATAATAAACCGATTAATAAAATCAATTTACCAAGAGATAACCAAAATTCAGTTTCACCAAACACTCCAACAGCAAAGATATTGATAAGTGTGTAAAGGACGATTTGAATACAAAATGTGATGGCCGGTGAATAATCATCTCTCCAATAATGGATCATACCATTAACTGCTGTAATTTCAAAAGGAATATAAAGTGATTCCATAATGTAGAAATTCCAACCAGCAGCAAATTCCATTGCTTCATCAACAGTTCTACCAGCCATGGTGATAAAAGGGGAAGGTATTGGTAAATAAGAAACCATTTCTCCAACGGACGATGTAACAATGATGATATTAAAGGTATAAAATAGATAAGACAAAAGTAAACCCAATGGACCAGCATTGATCAATCCACTTCCAATAGAAACGAAAAGGGCAGTACCAATTGAACCACCGATTGCAATTAATTGAACATGCCTATTTTGCAAATGTCTTTGAATTTTATCATCTGGGTTTAAATGGAAAGGCCCCAATTTTATAATTTTGGAAGTAGAAGATTTTAAAGAAGATCTATCATCTTCTTCTACTATATCTACTGTCGAAACCTGTTTCTTTTCAATATCGGACATCGTTCAGTGAAATTTTAAAGTGATATAAACCCGTTTATATATGGGATAAAAGATAAGATGTTCGGAATTATATTGATATAGATAAGAAATCAAATTTTGTCGGCAACAGTCTCAAGTGTTTTAAAGATTCAATTTGCACTTACCCAAAAGGAATTTAAAATCAGATAAAGAGGGCTTATCAGTGAAGCAACACCTATTAGGTAAAGATTTTACATATCAAGAGTCAATCTGATCAAACCTGACTCTTATCAAGATCTTTTGCTGGAAATAATTTAATTTAGTGCTAAGCTTGAATTTCTTTTTCTTACATAACCGTTACCTTATTGGGTTGGGAACTGGAAGCCTATCGCCAATTTTACCTCATTTTGTAAAAAGATAAGATAGATCTCGCACCTTCAAAATACGGACGTCGCTAGAAGGTACAAATAATGAAAAAAGGCGTTTAACGGCCGGAGATATTGATGTTATATTGTTACAGTTGAAAGATATGCAATAGTCATTATTCTTACTTAGTATAATACTCTTTATGTTAGGTTCTATTAGTGTTATTAGATCCTTTGGTTAGGAGCATATATAAAGCGGAATTGAATCCTGCTGGAAATGGAGCATTTACCAAATTTGGAGAAGTAATAAAATAGTTAAACGTTACCTTCAAAAATATAAAACTAACTAAAGTATTTTTACGATCACCATAGGGCTTAGGAGATGATGAATGAAATCAATTTGGTGTGAAACAGATAATATACAAGCAATTAAGTCTTTCTTAAAGCTTATTTGATATGAAGTGCATATTTAGCATTCTCAGATGATGTTGAGTTATGTAAGTACTGATTTCTTCGAGGTATTGTTCGAATAAAAGAACATTAACATCTATATTCAGTTGTGTATCCATAAGAATTGTAGATAGTTCTTCAAAACCCTACAGGAGCCTTCCTTTTATGTTTAATATCCCGTTTACGAGGGTGCGCAAGTTTTAAGACCTTAATACTAAATATTTGGGGTCTTCAAATCACCATTAATATAGTAGAGAGCTCAGAAGATACCTAAGCAGCTCTGAATGACATGGTTAGTTTTATATCGTTTAAACTGAATTGACTTTTCTGCCAATTTGTGAAAGAGTATTACTACTATCCAATTATAATTAGAAAGCCGCAAAGCGTATGGAAACAAGTAACGGCCACGAACAGAAAGTTGGGGTAAGAAGAATTATCTAAACTCACGAGATTTAGAAGGGTAACTTTAAATTTGTAATTTATACAGCATCGTTGGTTGATCCAAATATTGATAAGAGATTGGTTCAAAACGACCCGGAAATCAAGCCGTCATATTCCCAAAAAACTTTATGTGCCTATTTTTTAGTAAAGTGGAGGATCACCTTAGATTGCCCCACCAGAAAGGTAAAGATTTCCGTAAAGATCACCGTATTTGAAATTACCCATTCAGGTAAACATCTCTCAAAATTAAAAACTACAACACATTGAACGCCATTCTAATACATTTACCCATTCTGTAGTAGGTTTGTTTGTTAGCACTCTTCAGAACGTCTTATTCATATTCTTATTCTTCAATTTCGTTCTAACCAACAAAATCCATTTCACTAGGATCAATCAGTTTCGATTTCTCGAAATTTTCAAGGCAATATGATAAAAACTGTGATATAATAATAAACATCTCAATGGTCTGGTCAGAAGGTGATATAACCAGACATAACAACCATTATTATCAAAGAACCTGAAGGAAAATGTGCACTATATGATTGACCAGGTTTTATAATAAAACACATCTTCTCGATGCCTTGAGTTTCAGATGGTTTATTGGACCAGAAACTGTAACACAAAGAAATTCCAAACTTCACTATCTTTTCTTTTAGTTAGAAACCAGAGGATACTATGCTTTTCTTTACCTCTGTTTTCTAAATGCTGAAACACAATATGCAACAAGAATGTCGGTTTGGCTCAAAGTCAATTGATACACTGAGAGGATTACATTGTAGTTTAAGATTCCAAAATTTGATCTATATTTTTTTTACAATATCCATAATCTTCCATTCTTTTATCTAAACTTATAACTGCTGGATTTAAAAGAGCAATTGAAAGATGTGTTTTAAAGAGTTAATGACAATAGGAACTGATGTTCTAAATTGGATGTTTCATAGAGTGAACATCTGGCTTAACAAAATTATTATATACATACATGTACTCACTGAAACAAGTACGATTGTCTGCTCTCAAAAACTTGCAGCCTTCAAACCATCAGTAGGCCCACAAAAGTAACTAAGTACTTCATAATTTAATGCACAACTTTCCCTTTAATTTATAGTAGAGGAAATACATGAGGTGAACTTTACATTATCGTGTCCTATCAAATGGTGCTGGTCGTGCGCTTCCCTTTGATAAGATAATGACCCATTCCTCGAGAATTGTTTCTTAACATTATTCCTTCGTTCAATGTTAATCGATCCCCTTACAATTGGAGCATTCAGTCTCTTTGGTGCCAATAGAATTATTGACACGTACGATGCCCATTCGTCTTGTCCTATTGGATTGCCAGAAACATGTACCAATAGCACGCCAATCGAGAACTCGTGCTGTTTTGAGAGCCCTAGTGGAACGTTCCTTTTAACTCAATTCTGGGATTATTACCCACCAATTGGTGCCAATGATACTTTTACTTTGCATGGGATTTGGCCAAACCTATGCTACAATAACTATTTGCAATTCTGTGATGATAGCTTAGAAGTGTCAAAAGTGAGAGAAATTGTTGGGAAATTTGACCCTCAATTAGTTAAAGACTTGGACAAGTATTGGAAGAATATAAATGGAAATGATGACTCGTTATGGGAACATGAGTTTAACAAGCATGGAACTTGTGTAAATACCATCAAACCATCATGCTATGTTGACTATAAGCCTTATAAGAATGTATATGATTATTTCAAAGTTGCAATGAACCTTTATAAGACATTACCAACGTTCCAATTTTTAGAACAAGAAGGTATAGTTCCAAGTTCAGAGAAGACTTACACCAAAAAAGAAATAAGTGATGCTTTAATCAAACATTTTGGGCATGAAGTCAATTTCAAATGTAATAGATTTAATGGAATTCAAGAAATTTGGTACTATTATCATCTTCAAGGGCCTTTAACCGGTGAAAAGTTTATACCAATTGAGGCAGTTGTTAAGTCCAATTGTCCAGAAACTGGAATTAAATTCTTCCCTAAGGGATCTATTGGTGATAAACCACCACCTAAAGATCCATCTAATTATCCTAAGGGATTCCTTAAAATTAAAGATGGGTGTGCAATTTCCAATGGAAGATACTTTACCAAAGGAACATGTGCAACTTTCAGATTGAAAAAAGCTCCATTTGGAGGTTATAATATATTATCGTCAAAAGGTACATGTTTTGTTGATAATGGCAAATTATTCTGTAATAGACAACCAATTAATAAGAATCAATTCAACTATAAAGCTGGATTAATTGGTTATAGTAACATTTTTAAATGGTGCATTGAAGGAGACAAGGATCAAAAAAACATTGTATTATCAGATGGAACATGTGAAGAATTTGAGCTAAAATTTGACAGGATGTAGTCTATGTGCAGTGTTCCTTTATAATGTTATTCAAAAATAACCAATAAAAAAGTTTTCTCGTAAATTGAAGACTGTTATTTAATTCGTCTCCCGTGCAACAAATATCCATTTACGAACTTTATATAGATTAGTCATCTAAGAGCAGTAAGGTCATGACCCATATGCTTGAGTGTATAGTCTATCAATATTTCAACGTATCCATTTGTTTCCCTTCAGTAATGACGCAAGTTTCTACCATCTTAAGTGGCAGATGTTTTACAATTTAAATTTTCAAAAGCCTCTTGATTGTATAAGGCTGACTTATTTGGTTATGGGACGTCCCTAAACTAAAATCAAGAATTTTTTTCTCTAGGTATAATAAGACTTGTCATTCCTCTCAAAATTTAAGGATAATAATGATATCTATTTCAAAGCAATTAATTTCTTATATAGTTAGAGGAACTCAATTGGTATTCTCGATCATCTGTCTTGGAACAGGAGCTAAACTTGTTAATGATGGTTGGACTCTGTCCTATGCCGGACTTAATGTTGCAACTGCTGTTTTAACTATCATTTATTTACCAATATTATTCTTACCATTAATTTACAAGTTCATTCCAGTTATGGGATTAGTTGTGGCTGAATTGGTTCTTTTTGTTTTATGGTTATCATCTTTTGCAACCATTGCTTCTGCTGGTTATGGAAGTGCTGATTGTGATATATCATATGTATATTCATATTGGGGATACTCTGTATATGATGGCTATTCTGGTGCTTGTAAAGCAGGTAAAGCTTTATTGGCTTTTGGTATATTAAATTGGCTCCTTTTCATTGGCACCCTTTTGGTAACAATATATTATGTGGCTTATCCAAATAAGAGTACAATGCTTGCAATTCCAAGTATTATTCCAGGTGCATTATTTTTAAGTGAAACTCTTGCCAAACCAGTTGATGAAGAAGCAAGAATTGAGAGTGAAGATGAACCAAAGGAGATTGAGCCAACTGATATGGAGCCCACTGTAGATGTTACTGATCCAGTGGAACAAACCGAGATGAGCCAGGCTGATATTGAACCTTCAGTTGATACCACTCAACCTTTATCTACGACTGTCGAAAGCGATATTGTCGATCAACCCGCTACTACTAGTCCTAAAACTACCAAGTAGATAATATTTGTGTAAATGAGTATTGTGATTCGTATTGAATTTCCTCGTCTATTGTTTTTATTGACTTAATAATTAATGTACAACCGACTAATTTATGCATTTATTATGCAGTAAATATCTATAAAATGAAATTGGTGATTTTTTCATAATATGTTGAACCACCAGGCAACCTGAGCAAATAGACTAAAGATACCAAATAGGTTCAAGTTAGTTAGGAAGTGATGCTCTAAGCTTGCTTATACGCCAAACAAATCATTTGCTTAAATGATGGAAACCAGTTTGACATTGTAATCCAATTACATATAAAAATTTGGAACCATGCTAAGTGCATATGTAATTATTTAGGAGCGTCCCCCCTTCTTTGAAAGTCCCCCCTTCTTTGAAAGTCCCCCCTTCTTTGAAAGTCAGCCGCAGTCTAAACACTATAAACAGTTGAATGTCCGAGATTGGAAAGTCCGTTTTAAGGGTAAGCTATTGGGTATATAAGTGAGATTAGCTTCTTATAATTCCCAAAACAATTCAGTAAGATCTACATGATGCTTAAATAACTTGGACCATATGGTCTTCTCAACGGTCTGTGCACATTTTAATTCATAAATCTGGGTGTTCCGTCATTTTTCCGAGGCTGGAAATAAAACCTCGAGTTTTTGCTCTAAAATCTTACAATCCCAAATGCCTTCTGTTTTTGTTTCTGGTGCCAATGGGTACATTGCCAAACATGTAATTGTTTTACTTATTAAAGAAGGCTATACTGTTGTTGGAACCGTTAGAACTGAAGCTAAAGGTGAATTATTAAAACGTCAATTTGGACCTCAGTTCACTTATGAGATAGTTGATGATTTCCTTAAAGAAGATGCTTTTGATCAAGCTTTAAAAAATCACCCAGAAGTCGAAGGATTTTTCCATACTGCTTCCCCAGTCTCTACTAGAGCTGATGATCTTGAAAGAGATATCATTAGACCGGGAATTTCAGGAACTGTCAATGTCTTAAAATCCATTAAACGTTATGGTCCCCAAATCAAAAGATTTATTTTCACCTCTTCTTTTGCTGCTGTAATCACATTACCTCCTCCTGAAGGAATAGTTTATACAGAAGATAGCTGGAACCCAATTGATAGGAATGGTGCTAATGGTAATGGTCAACTTGCTTATTGTATTAGTAAGACTTATTCTGAAAAAGCTGTTTGGGAATTTCTTGAAAAAGAGAAACCAAACTTTACTGTCAATGTTATTAATCCAACTTATGTCTTTGGTCCTCAAGCTTTTGATGAGGATTGTAAAGAAATGCATCTGACCGCTGCAATGGTTGGTTCCTTACTCAATACCAAACCAAATGATACTCCATTCCAGCTCATGGGGGGGTTCATTGATGTTAGAGATGTTGCAGATGCGCATATATTTGCATATAAAACTGAAACAAGTGGTCAAAGATTCCTCCTTAATGAAGAAACTTTTAGCATGCAATTATTTTTAAATGTAATTCATGAAAACTTTAATTTAGATATTACAAAAGGCTCACCAGAAAATGCCACAGATGGTTTCGCTGAATATCCCCCAATAGAAAACGGTAAAACTAGACAATTGCTTGGTTCTTTCATTGGTATTAAACAAAGTATCGTTGATTCTGTTTCTCAGATTCTTAAAGCAAAATCATCTTGAGTCAATAGATAAGCCTTAATTTAAAACCCCTTGATAATTCTCTAATCTCTTAAATTTTTGGCTTTAAACGGATTAATATCTTTCGGCATTTAGTGAACACAAAAAAGTCCGTTCAATAGAAATGTTAAAGAATTCTCCTACTTCCGAGTAATGTCAATTAATAAGCTGAATGTTTCCCTTTTTAATAAAGCTTCAAAGGAAAGCATGAAGAAACTTTCTGTGTCTGATGCTGGTGATGGCACCCTTAGAGAAGAACAGTATTTAAAAGGTTTGCCTCTAGTCCCTCTTATATCAAACAAAAGGAAGGAGTATTGAAGATTTCCCCACAACTTCCTGATCTCTAAATAGAATGGCTCCTAGAAAACAATATAGACGAAAACAACAAAATTATTTATCCCTACTATTTTGCATATATGCATTACAAAACTTTGTCAATACGTCCCATTTCTTATTAAAGCTAACTTGTCTAAAGTGAATTGCTTATTAATATGTTAGGTAATATTTTATCGAGCCGCACAGATTGAAAATAATAAATCAGGTCATTAGCCAGAAATTCAATATATTTATCTTAATATTTCAATGTCTTCTGTTTATTGGGACAAATTTGTGTTATTTGGTGACTCTATCACTCAATTTTCATTTGAGCAGAAGCTTGGATTTTCTTTGGCTGCAGAACTTCAGGATCGCTATGTTAGAAAATTTGACATATTGAACAGAGGATTTAGCGGATATAATTCGGAACACGCTAGGAGATTGCTTCCATTGATCTTGAATGCAGAAAATAAACCTGGTTTGAGTGAAATTAAACTCATGACACTTTTCTTTGGCACCAATGATGCATGCAATCGCCCACATCAACATGTTGAATTACATAGATATCTTGAAAACATGAAGTACATGATCGAACTGATTAAAGAAAAGGGGATTAAACTAGTGGTTATAGCCCCGTGTTTTCATGATGCTAATATGGTTATCAAGAATGGTATCTCCGATTCTGTTATCAATTCTAATAAGGTTATGAAGACTTATTCTGATGCATTAAAAGATCTCTGTGAAACAGAAAAGGTTCCTATGATTGAACTCCGTAAAGAATTATTGCCATTAACCGGATATTCTGATGAACAGATTCTTAATGAAGAATTTGATAACTTAAGTACTGTGTTAGTGGATGGTATTCATTTAACTGCTGAGGCTTACAAGATTTTCTTTAGAGAATTGATTGAAATCATAAGTACTTGTTACCCTGAATTGAATGCTGATAATTTACCTTTGAAGTTTGCTAGACATGAAGAAATTGATCCTTCAAACATCGAAGCTACCATGTTTCAAAATATAGATATTAAGTAGAGTAATATAAGAGATATAGATTTAGATGTTTCTAGTGAGTGCTCAAAATCGGGAACTTCCAAGGAATTTTTGGTTCGGAATTCGATATATGTGGGGAAAAATCCAATTAATTACTAATTACTTTTCCTGGGAACATGGTTGAAACTAATGATGAAAATGTATATGGGAGCTCTAGTGGTGATCGGTATCCTTCTGATCATAATTCGATCATCTTAGAACATTATACAGCCATTAAAAAACCAAAAGAAACCGTACATAATGGGACTCAGGAAATTAACTTGGTTAATATTACAATCAGCACAATTGAAGCAGGTGAAGCAGGTGAAGCAGTGGAAACGACCCAAGCACAGCAGCCCCAAATTATGACATTTAATAACCCCCCAATGAATAGATGGCGTTTAGTCTGCCTATGTTTTTGGCTTCTTCTCAGTGGTGCTTCTGATGCGACGCCTGGTGCATTATTACCGGAGATGGAGAAGTATTATGGTCTTTCGTACTCTAAAGCTTCATTGATTTGGTTGGGTAATGCTATAGGATTTATTATTATTGCATGTACATCACATAAATTGGAGACTTGGCTTAGCTACAAAAATGCCTTGATTTTGGGTTGTGGAGGATCAATTCTCATGGCAGCTATTGTTCTGAGTGGGACTGTATTTCCAGTTATAGTGATTGCTTTTATATTTGGAGGTATGGGAATTGCAACTGTATTGGCACGTACCAATGTTTTCCTTTCAAGGTTTAATCTGCCTAAATACTTATCAGTAGCTCAATCTTTTTATGGAGTTGGGGCTACTTTAGCTCCAATCATTGCCACATCTTTTATAGGTGCTGGAATTAGTTGGAACTTCTTTTATTTGGTGTTATTGGGAGTTTCTTTGTTTACGGCTATCTTATTTGAATTCTCGTTTAGAAACACTGAACAAGACTTAGCTAGGTTTGAACCAGATGATGAAGATGTGGCCAACAATGTAGTTGATACCGCCCTTTTAAAACTTGCTTTGAAAAATAAAATAACTTGGATAAATGCCCTTTTTATATTCTTTTACCAGGGTTCTGAAGTTTCTATTGGTGGTTGGATTGTTACTTACCTTTTAGATTATAGGCATGGAAGTCATGTTGTAGGTTATGTTGCCTCTGGATTTTGGGGTGGTGTTGCTCTCGGTAGACTTTTACTTGCAAGACCCATCCATAAATATATGGGGGCTAGGCGTAGTGTTATTGTATGTTCCTTGTCTTCCATATTTTGTGTTATCCTTACTTGGGTAATTCCCAATGTTATTACTGCTGGTGTATTTGTTTCATTTGCCGGTTTTTTTGTGGGTCCAAATTACCCTATAATGGTAAAATTTGCTAGTGATTTACTTCCTCGAAGAATCCAAATTATTTCTATTACAATATATACTGCATTTGGTTCAGCTGGTGGTGCATTCTTTCCTTTTTTAATTGGTATTGTATCCCAACAAGTTGGCGCATTTGTCGTTCTCCCTGGGTTTATTATTTTATACTCGTTGATGTTGGTTCTTTGGTTAACATTACCAAATAAGGAACGTAAGTCTACTGGAAAACCGTTCAATTTATGGCAGAAAATTTGGTAGTGCAAAAAATTTTGTAAGGCATAATTGATTATATATATATTATATATAGGCTTTAAATAGGTGGAAATTCACTGGCAATATCATTATATTTGACACATTTCAATTCATGATTAATTCTATAAGTGGTTCCGTCAAAATTAAACATATCACCTGATTTAGCTCCCCATCCAAATGGACTTGGTCCCCAGGTTGGAGTAAAGCAGAACTCATCCAGCTGGCAAACTTTAGAGCATTGATAGAACACAGTCCAATTAAGCATCTTTAACATCTCTGCAATTCTGTGACGTAATTCATTAACATCATTTTCAAAGTCCAACTCACCAGATTGTAAGTAATAGTGGTGAATAATTCGTTTTGAGATATCAAAAGCATCAAATATTACATTTGTTATTTCAGTTTGAACCTTTACGATTGATGAATAAATTAAATAATCCGTACTATGTAAAGGTGAAGAATGAAAAACATAATCCTGAATCATTTCATCCATAGCTAGTTTACGTTGAAGATTCGAATCACTTACCTCAGTGTGGGTATATCTTCTAACAATATTGAAAGTATGAATTTGGAAAGAGTTTGCAAGAACTTTATAGTCAATATCCAGGTTTAAAGTCTTGTTCAAGTTGACCAAAATAGGAGCAAATTTCTTCACTAGATGGCTAGTCATTCCTTGCCAATTTGTTTTAAAGAATGGATTGACGGATGATTGGAATACGTGTTCTAAATCTGATCTAATCTCATCTTTAAGTCCTTGATCAATATAGCTTATATTCCTCCTGAACGCATCTGGATCAATATAAGTTTTGTTCAAAGGTGTTACCATATTTGAGAAGTCAAGTAAGATTCTTGGTTCACCATGATCTACTGCACCGCCTGATTGAATCCACTCAAACGATGCTGCTGATTGAAGATGATTCAATAGTAAAGACCTATTAAATGATAATGAGTCGTAATCAACTTTGATTTTATCAGCATTATAAACGGTTTCTTCCAGTTGTACTGGGATTTCTGACTTTATAACCACCTTATCATTTTCAGTAGAAGGCTTTGACTTGTTTGGTGGAGGATGTGGCCTCTTTGGAAGATTCTTCCTCTCGTCGGCGGGAAAATCTAACAAATCATTCACATAAGATACGGTGATATTGGACATAACCTCCATATCTCTATGGAAATCACAAAGAATCATTTCAAATCCAATTTCTAATCTAATTATTCCTTGTAATCCGAAAGATTTTCCCCATTCACAAATGACAGCTGCTGCGTCACGCTCACCCCATGGCCCTGCAACTGATGATAAATTTGCTAATATTTGCTGTTGGTCCATTTCAGGACTTATCTTAGCAGCAGATGCACCGTCTAAGTAAATCACTTTATCTAAAGGAACCTTGGTTCTTAAAGTAAACAAAGCTGCCTTAGATGTTTGAAATGGAAGATAAACTGGACCCCTCTCTGGTTCAGCGGATTCAACTTCAAACAAATCACCACCTTTTTCATTCTCGTCCTCTTTAACCTTTCTAATTGAGCCAATGAAATTATAGCTAAATTCAGAACTGAATGCTATCCATTCAAACAGGGAGGGAAGTTCAAAATTTGATCTAGAATGGTATAGCCTCGTATTAGCAGGAATATAAGCAGGAATAAAGGAAACCCCAATTGGATGTGTATTTGAATCTTTCTGCTTCAATGCACTATTGACAGTATTGAACACTGCTGTAGCATTTTCAAAATCTATGGGGAATTGTTTAAGAGCATCTAAAGGATCTAAATAAGGATTTTCCTGTAAATGGTTTTTGAATGGGAATTTATTGATTGAATGTTTCCATGGTGACGTGGTCTTCAAAGCATATATGATATAAGTCAATATTGCTATATTTACTATGAAAAGTGCCTTGTGTAGAACTTCTGAGTCCTTCATATTATAAAGGATTTAAATTTTGGATTGTTGAGAGCGATAAATTCAATAAAAGGGTTTTGAGATCTCGCAAATCTAATCTTTTCCGATCTCGATTTGACAGGTTTTTGAAGTGTAAAAAGTCAAGAAAACTGCATGCTATTGAATGTTATTGATCTTATTTCAATTATTATCATAAAATAAATTTGGTTTGTTAGCAAAATTAGGTCCTTTTTTGGAAGACATCGGTGTTCTTGGAACACCAAGAACAAGTTCTGTAACTAACAGTTCTATATAATATCTCCATAACCCAGATTTGATATCACCAATGCAAACTCGCTAGTGCATAGCCTTTCACTGCTATAGCATAGCCTTTTGTGATCACCGCATAGCCTCTTGTTGATAACGTCAACTTCGATAATCAACGTTTGATTTGATAATTTATTAATCAATCTCTACCATGTATCAGCTTGTTTGATCAGATGTCATAATTGACTTTATCTCAGTACCTGTCACTAGGTTTTATTAATCTCAGTTCTCATGTATCAAAACCGTCTTCTAGCTCGCTACACGATACTTTTCGACAGTTCCTCAATCCTCAATAGACAAGCTGATAAACATGATAAACTTAAACCTATGTAAGATACCACTCAATAATAGTAACCTAAATATTACCTTATATCACTAACTTCTATCGATTTGAGGACTTTACATATGTAGTTTCTGTTAAGAAAAGAGCCGATTTTTCTGGATTAGGACAATTACTTTGGAGCCAAAAGTTTCAAATCTGAGGCATTATAAAGG